>OW052023.1:4162312-5520583 GCA_932526365.1 Lobophora halterata | reverse complement strand
GGGACTTCAGAACTGTTCAAAAAATGAAAATATGTACCCAGTAAAAATCCCACGGATTTCGAGTTACTGGACGTTTTCGAAACTTCCATTTTTTTTTACCTTAGTCCATGATCAGTCCTGAAGTCCCCGCACCTGAAGGATTATACACTCATTAAGACACACCCTTTATAGTGGCTTCTTGACTTTTTAATTTTTATAATTAGTTAAATTAATAGACCTCTTTATTCAAAAGTTAAAATTATATTTTCTAACATAATTATAGGTATTTATTTACATCATTATCTAAATGAATAGAATTATGTTAGAAAACATAATTTTAATGCAACATTACAATTACACGGTTAAAGAGATAAAAACAGTTGTTTAAAAACGCACGCAGAACAATTAAATCTTTCATTGTTGACTTTCATACAAAGAATTTACTACTGATTCTATCTACCTATGCTTACTTTTAGGATAAAACGCAAGATGATAGTAATGTCTATACACGCAATATTACAAAGAACTTGGAAAGTAAACATTTCAAATTCATATAAAGTATTTGGATCATAAAAAGAGTACAAAATAAAGTGGAAGCGTTGACCACTGCAAAAGTTAAAATAAAACTGTATGGCAGTAGGACAAACAAAAGGACTCAACATGAATAGAACACATTTAAATTAAAAATACTAAAAGATGTATTAGAAACAATTAAAAAATAGAATAGTGTGAAAAAATATAAAGTAGAGTAAGCGACAAAATATGACAAAAATGATAATATAGGCAACGTAAATAAAGACTTAGGCATAATAAATGTTCATACTATTACTGTCTAGGTCATTTTTATAATAGAAAGAGTCTAAAAACTTCAAAGTTACGTATAAATGAGATCAATGGTAACATAAGGAAACTACTTTAATAAACACTGGTATCATATATGTACAGCTAAATTCTTATGTATTTGAGTGTCACATCCGGTTACAACAGTGTAACCGTTTATGCCAGGATATATTAAAAAGCATGGTGTGAAACATAAACTATTGAATTTTTTTTCTTTATTTCCAGAAATCTTTGGAGTTGAAGATGATGACGAAGACGAAGATGATGAAGGAGAATACGAGATTGAAGAGATCGATGGAGAGGTGGAATCCAAAAACAAAAACAAAAACAAAAGAAAAACCAAACTCAAGCCAAAGAAATTGAAGAAATACATGCTACCACTTCTCTTGGCCTATAAGCTGAAGTATTTCGCACTGGTTCCTGTGATGATTGGAGGTCTAGTTTTATTAGTCGGTGCGACAGGAATGGCTGGATTCTTCTTTGCATTGTTTGCAGCTGTAATGGGCTTGCAGAAAGGAGGATATTAGGTTACATATTAAAGTCGACGAACTCGCAGTTGCCATCCAAAGTAGTTAGCGATTTCATTTCAAGGTCACTGACCTAAAGCTAGTTGATAGCTTTCCGGATGCTTACAAAATGATCTCCACCGATTTATTTATATCCAAAGTATTTTCCATTTCATCCAATTTCAATTTTGTATTTTAATACTGATATTTTTAATTGATTTTTTTGTCAATAGCAACTTTTTTATCAAACTTTGTGAATCTGTCATCAACTCATTACTGTTAAGGCTCGCGCTATTGTAATATAATTTCGTAGTTCTAAGAAAGTAAAACTTATTTATTGAATAATTTATTATTATTTAATTAAAGTTAGTTACCATATAATAGGAAGTTTGTATTGAATGAAAATAACACCATCATAATATTGGATAAATTACACAATGATTTATTCGTTCCTGGATTTTATTGTTTATAAAAAAACTATCCTAAACATACCAATTATATCTTAGGCTTTCCACCTTTATTCCCGTTCTAATATTTTTAGGTTACAGGCGTTATTATCTTTTTGAAATTGATAGAAAATTCAAAAAGATAATAGAGCATTAGATAATTATTTGCTTTTTATTTTGATATCACCTTCTTCTTATCGTGTCACTAGTTTTTTCGAACCAAAGTATTATTTTATGTTAGATATCACCTGAAAACATGTTTTTGAAAGTTACTCAACGAATCAATAAGGTCTGAGTGCAGTTTCAGACTAACGTATTTTAGTCACGCGTATACGCTCGTATACGTGGCGACCGGATTAATACTCGCTATTTTTAACGCGCGTAGACCAGCGTTTACGTTACATGTCACGCGTACACGCACTCCAAAAAACAAAACATGGACGGCGAATCCACTGGATTAATTTTTGTTTAGTGCTTGTCTTAAACCGCACTAAATAAGTTTGAATAAACTAAATCTCGGTATATTGGTTCTAACACTGGTATACCTTTTTCTATTATGCAAGTAATTTTCAACTTTGTAAACGTGATCTATCAGAATTAACCACCATAAAATAAGGTCATTTGGGCCATCTGCCGTTTCCAATAAGATAAGTGGTTTACCGCTCTATTTATGACTATTATTTACACTTTGAACTAGATTGCGAAGGTTTTTTTGGAATTGTTTCAGTGTCATCATTTTTAAGATGAGCATTTTTGTTTCATAAGCAAAATATAGTAATTGTATGAACTCATTATAAGAAAATGGTAAAAAAACTGAGTGAGAGAGAATTGGCAGTTTTTTGCAATTACATCAAACAGTGTTTTCAAACAGGTTTTAAAGAAGGAAAACATAAATTTAGTATTTAATAAAAAAAACCTGTTTTTCCTCTTTCTTGACGCGCAAAACAACTAAAATTGTATCAAATAATCAAAGTGAAGGTAAACAGACGATCTGCGAAAGAATACAGACAGAAAATAGTTACAGCTTTTCAACACAGGCGCGATTGCAAACATTGGGAGAGACCTATGTCCAGCAGTGGACTAAAATAGACTGACGATGATAATGATGTAAGGTCAACTTTATACCTAGGTAGTCTAACATTTCCAAATAAAAAGTCTAGAAATTGTGCTAGAACTTTCTTCATAATCGTTAATGAGTTATTATGGTGGAAAAGTATCTATCATTAAAACGCAATGCTTCATAGGCCATAGTGAACTCAATTTTACCGTGCATATAAAACACTAGTTCAAGTTGACAATAATGTCATTAGCTTAGACTTAGCCTAGTAGTTTAGACGCAAAAGTACAAAACAATCAAAAATACTAAGACTTAAAAATATATAGTGAAAAAACCTTCATACATGATTGATGTGCATTTTGAAAGCAATGAGACTAACTAGTTATAGTTTTTGACTGAAACAATAATTAGAAATACAAGAGTCATTGAAATTAAACTGAAGAAAGTTATAGAAATAATTACCAAAAAACATGACCAACTTTCGTGTCTAAAGAAAACTGGCATGAAAATGTAACCATGTAACGGCTCAAAGGGTTTCCAACAAAAACTTACAAAAAGTGTTACGGCAGTTTTCATATTAAAAAATGGTAATTATGTCGTAGACAAATTTAACCCTTAAATCATTTTACAACTCAAAATGCTTCCATATTCCCGAGGTTTGATTTTGGATAACTCGAATAATTATGGAATAGTCAAAACAGAGACGGTGTTTGGTTTTGGACCCCAGAATGAGAATTTGGATCGGATCAATAACTCTGAACCTTTCAAATGGATTCTCTCGCATGGTGACTTTGCTCCAAGATCTTTGAAAGGTTAGTTTCTTTACGAATAAATACAGTTTATTGCCATAAGTTCATTAATTCAATTTTATTAAGGCATGTACTTATTGTTTAGTTTAAACATTATAATTTATTGCATATAATTATCTGGCATTTCTGTAAGTGTTAGCTTTATTGATGTGTTAGCTGAATTTATTTTTGTGAAAGTTAAAAATAAGATATAAGTGCTATAAAGCAAAATAATTGAGGAAGTATATTTTTTTTTTAAGTTTCAAAATTGGGTATAAGAGGCTAAATAGCCTTTTGTTTTTTCTGTATTGTCCGTGCGTCAACCAAGGGCTCATGCTGAAAAGCTTTAGCGTTGCAGTCTACTGCAACACATGCTGAGCATGATCCCTTTTTTTACTGCACTATACTTGCTTCTAGGTACTTTTAATGTCATTGTGAGCTTGTAGAGTTATGTCAATATAAATATTTTTTTCTTCTTCTTCTTCTGCTTCTTCTGTATTGTTTTTTTGTCCTATTTTCCGCCTCCATTTTTGTTCAATACTGTCAATGTTACTGTTCTCTAAGAAAACTTTTTTTAATCTATTATTCACTTAATGTAAGAGAAATCCTAATTCATGATATACATATTTTCAGTTTCAGATGTTACTGAAAATCCGAGAGACTTTGAATTAGAAGTGAGCACGGGAAGACCACGGACATACAAAAAAATCAGTAAATCCAATAAAAACAAGAAGAAACGCAAAGCCAAAGGTGTCAAGAAATGCATCGTCAAGTTCTTGAATAAGGGCGGTGAGCAAAGTAGCGGTAACAGCGGTGATGGCGGCAACGGAAAAAAAAGAAGGCATGTATTTAATTTTTGTTGTAATAAGTGTCGGACGTCCAGCAGCAAGATGGGTCAAGGAAGACAGAGGAGAGTAGAATCAGGAACAGAGGAGAGTAGAATCAGGACAGTTTTGCGCAAGCTGTTGGACTCCTCTCCACCGGACGTGTCGACAAGCACGCTATTGGAACAGTGCTGTCATCAACCCCGAGTCCTACTCCGCTATTTCAAGGAGCTATGATGGCTGGGGCAGGGTTCAATAAGTATCGGGGGGCAATGCACAATGTAATGTACGGGAAGCCAGTGCAGACCGCTGTACCCCCTTTTTAGAATTAGATGGGTCAAAGGCGGCGTCCTAATTGGCATTGATCGTACGATCAAACGATGCGAATTGGTCGCGCGATGAAAATTAGCCATATTAATGATTGTACGATCATACAATGCCAATTAGGACACTCTGAAGAGATTAGTTTATTTAATCTCGTCGTACGACCAAATCGCATCGTTTGCTCGTACGATCATTAGCCAATTAGGACAGCGCCGAAGATATTGTCAGCGTCGTGGGCCAAACCTGGACCCGCTTAGCACAGGACCGGGCAGCGTGGTGAGAGCAGAGAGAGGCCTACACCCAACAGTGAGCCAAGTCAGGCTGCGGATGATGATATAATAACAAAATTATTGATGTGTAACTTCTTTCCTCTAGTTTTCTGTCAATTTGTGGCAGTGATCTCGGGAACTTAGGTTGTAAAATCAAAATAACGAAAAAAAATGAATTGCGTATTTTGCTTCCCTATGACTATTTAGTGGTGTTTACGTTCACTTAAACAGTCCAATTGAAGTCGGTTGTAGAATATTTTTGTAAAACCTTGTTTATTTAGCTCATCATGATTTCAGGAAGAGAGGCAATAAAATGCAGAAGATGCAAAGGCGGTACATGCTGCCTCTGATCTTGGGACTGCTGGCTGCAAAGAGTCTACTCATCCCCATTGCTTTGAAGGCACTGGCTTTCTTATCAGCTAAAGGTAAGACTTAAGGACTATCCACACACAACAGTGCCGGCGCGTGCCGATCAGTAACGTATCCATCAGTGTCAGTGAAAAATAATATTGTAGCATACATTTTGTACGATGCTATCCGGACTCGACAGTGACGTTCAGTGAAGTCATTGCTACGCCGACGCTTATTGATTGAATGATAGTATGGAACTTGTCGGCACTATCGGCACTGTTATGTGCGTATAGGCCTTTACCGTTGGGTAAAAAAAGCCGTGTTGAGGTGCCTCGACTTTCGATCCGAAAGTCGTGGGTTCGAACCTGGTGGTCGTACACCAATGGATTTTCTGTTATAAAATCTATGTGTTGATGTAAAACACGTGCTTAACGGTGAAAGAAAACTTCGTGAGGAAACCGGTATGTCATAGAACCTAAAAAATTCGAAAACATGTGTCAAGTGCACGAAAGGGGCCTCTTCGAGGCGAACTTGAAATCTGTATGCGGTCTAGATGCAGCAGACCAATGCAGTGCCAGAAATTCTGTCGCAGTAATGTGTAATTTGTATACTGTGTTCTGGTTTGAAAAACACTGAAGCTAGTAAAATTACTTTATTAGTGCGTACTTTCAGCTCTTGACAGACATATACTCGAAATTTTAATTTTCTACGTCCAGCCAGTTGTTTGATTTATGCATTGTTTGTCAGTCAGTCACTAAATCAGTCAGTCAGTCAGCCTTTTATATCATTGATATTAGATAAAAAAGGCCTTTTCTTAAATTCCAGGTCTTATGATGGGTTTTTTCTCCACTGTAATGGCATCAGTTCTCAGTCTAAAGGGTATGTTTGATCATTCTCATGGCTACCAGAACCGAAAAGATGACACGAAGACCCAAGTTGAAATCATTCAAGTGCCCACTAAGAGTGAAGACCACGTGTATTACAACGACGAGCATTACAGACGAGGCGATCTGATCCCGGAGAATTACAGACGGGATGATCTGGAGCAATACAGACGGGACGATTTGCCCCAGGGGCAGTATAGGCGAGATGATTTGATTCCAGTTATCGTGAATTAAGTAGGTTAAGCGTAACTCCACCGATGTTTTAAATAAAGAGTTGTTGTAGTAAAAAAATATGTGTTTTTACATCCTTACTTGCTACAAATCTACAATAATGATAAAGATTATTCTCAAATCTTCGAGTTAATAATTTAATTGAAGAAAAACATATCAGTTTTTTGACATTTGTTATATTATCTTACACAGGTCAATTCTAAAGATTCTGATATTTAAGGGTGCTTTGGCCGCTCTATCTTTTTTTTATTTAAAAATAAATATAAAATAACATATAAAAATAAGGACAGAATATACAACGGAAATAGTTGATATAGCAATTAAAATTATTCTAGCGCTTGATTTAAAAAACTACATATAGGTATGTACGAGTATGTATGTGTACCTATATGCTAAAGAAATAAAATAAAGATATTATCAATACCATTTATTCCCAATCCATTCACACCACTACTGTATGTTACACCGATCTTCATAGAAGTGGGCACTGAACGGATTGTCCAACGCCATTGTACTCTCGGCGATCTTGTCTCGCACTTTATCGGAGACGGTGTAAATGCCGCCGACCATTCTTCTCATACCTGCATAGGTACAATTTATGTTTACTACCAATCTTTTCATGGCTAAAAAGAAATAACTTATTTTTATAACAATCGTTACAATCGGGTTTTAGGAAATTGTTTAGTATTCAGGATTTTCCTAATGACTGGAGCAATAATTTTGATCTGCAAAAATCTTCTAATTAATTTAAAAAAAAATTACTTGGGCTTCAGTTGTTAATCAATTGCTTTTCGATAAATAAACTCCTGGCTGCCAAAATATTTTTAATTTATAATCTTAGATAAATTATTCCTACTAAAAACCTACTTGAGTAGTTGAGCAAAAAGTTCCTAAGTTGAATGACTATAATCGTTTTTTCCTGATGAACCAACATAACTGTGACCGCTCTATAGAGCATATATCTTCTTGTTATAGCCAAAGTTTTTTACTGAAGAAAGGGAAAATTTGAACAACTGATTTGTGTGAAATATTTAATGTCTATTGAAACGAAATAATTTAATACCTCGTTGAATAATTATCTTCGGATTGTGTTTGTGGAAAAACGCTTTCATTTTTCTGTGTTTTATCATCATTTTTCTTCGGATAGGATGGGGTCGGCTAAAAACTGAGCGCTTTTTCTTGGGGAAAATTCTGCGTTTTCTTTTCCCCATGTTTGGAGATTACCTCGAAATTTTACTGGCTTTGTATCATCTTCTGTGATTTGGTGTGGTTTGAACTGGTGGGTTTTATTTTTTAGGGAATCATTTTCGTTTTTTACATGGTAAATTTTGGGGTTTGATAATATAATGTCAAAATGACTGATGTCAAAAACCATTTGTTTGAATAATTTTAACGTTGAAAGAGGTGCATTGTCAATATGTTTTCTGATAGAAGATTATGCAACCTTTTTAGCACGATTAGTTAAATTCTTGATAATTACACATCCATAAACTTCATTTGCGTTACGAATTAATATAATTATTTACTAAGTACGCGCCTACACTTCTTGCACGAACATGCCCTCGAAATTGCAAGACTCTACATCCTGTGATTTGACGATAGTCTTATATTTAAGCCTCTATGATACAGGGCTAGTTTACAAGCTACAAGCCAGCGAGTTCGCTAGTAGCTTTTAAACTCGCCCCGTGTCATCGGCGTTTTTACAATCTGCTAGTTGATTTTCCTTCCAAACCGCTTACTCGCTCACTTGCTAGTTTTTAAACTCACCAACTAGCAGCTCGTAAATTAGCCCCATGTTCGAAACTTTAGACAATTTTTATGGGGGATATGCTAAAACTACTTTAGATGATACGCTAGAAATGCCCCCACCGCACGCGCTATAAAGCTGATAAATGGTTTGCTCACTCAACACCCAGAACTAGACTTCTTCCACGATAAGGTGGGCAAGGTTAACGCTAAGGCACTTGTTTACCTTAGCTCCAATCTGTAACGCCTTGGACCTATAGTCTGTAAGTTACTCTTGTGTAAAATGAATAAATAAAGAATAAAGAATACTAACCAAAAGATGGTAATAACAAGTCAATACGCTATGATGTAAGTAAACTAAGTCGACGCACTCAGAACTGGTATGTTGTGTAACATTCACCCATTGCTTACATACGATTTGGTGGACGCTGTGGCAGTGAACGGGAAATAAGCAGACAATTCTAACTTGTTTACTGACGTAAAACCACGAAATTTACTTAATTTATACGAAACAAAACTACGAAAATCAGGTATATTAACAAAATTAAATAACTGCGGTATTAAGAACGAAGTCTTAATTACGTGCCTTTTGATACAAAATTAAAATTAAGCTCTGCATTTCATGGTTAGAAAAAAGTTAGTTTCTTCTTAAATAGATTATGTTACTATTAATATCAGTTGCCAACCACTATTTAGTTTTTATGTTGACTGCTAATATGTAGGTAAAGAGTAACTCAGAAAACAGTAATTAGGCAAACATCTCTATTTGTAAGACTTTCAGATGAAATGACGAGTCTTTAGTCATCTCGTTTGCTAAATTTAATTCAATTCGTAAGAAATACCGACTCCATTATGTAATCGCCAACTCATCCAAATTCTGCATCAGTTTTTTACCAATATTTCATTATAGGCCCTTGTTTTATCTGCAAGTTCTCCATGTACTGCATTAAGTTCAAATAGAAAGTACGTCAAGTTCACTGGCTTGGCCTTGCAGCGGGTGCAATAGACTGGGATTGAGAGAAAGTGACCTTGACCCTTTATTTATGAATAACTGCTGCATCCAGCTTTATGTGCGTATAAGAGTTAAAAATAAACCTTTTTTTTCAGTTCATAGACTACCCATTTCTGGGGTAGTGGGCAGAAACCATAACATCGATCGATTTAGTACTTTCATGCCGACTTGCACCAAACTATCAAAATTCCTAAGCAATTACTTAACTCGCTTGAAAGTTCTTAACAGTCTGAATTTGGACCGTTAGGAAATGGCAAGCAAGTAAAGTAATTGCTTAGGAGCTTTGACAGTTTGGTACAAGTAGGCATCAGCGTAATTAAATAGAAAACATGCCTCCTTACACACATCTTCAAACAAATCGAAATTTTTGCCTTTTGAAGAACAGTATGTAAATTCATTAAATAACACCTAAAAAAAGTTTAGCACTTATTAAATTAATGGAAGCTTATATTTGCTTCATAGATTATGTTTTAATTTAAACACAGTGTATATTATATTGTAATTATATTATGTGTATATATTATAATATTATTATTATTAATTATATTATAGTGTATATGTATCCATTATTTAGCTCTCGGTAGTAGTTTATTATTGTAGTTACTTAATTTGGACCTAGCACTAAGTACTTAAACATTTGTATGGCTGAAAGGTCAAATATAGTGATTCCAAGTTATGCAACCAACGTATTTGGCCACCTATATTCATGCAAATAAATGTATCATTAATTCATAAACACCATCGACACCAGTCGTTGGCTCTTTCCATTCTTTCCGTAATCATGTAAAAGTAAAAGAAAAATAGCCTTTATATCTACTAACTTAAATTATTTACATATAACTACTTTTTTTTTAATCTGTAATTTGTATTTGTATTAATTTATTTTAATCAGAACGGTCACAGACCACTTACACTAATTAATTGTTCATATCACACATAAAAAATATACAGTTCTAGTTAAAATTAAAAAACAAAAGTATCACATGTCAATAATATAATTCATTAGCAATTAATTCATAATTATTTTCATTCACCACTCTCACAAAACACCAGGCACTCTATCATCAGCTTCTTCCATTCATCCGCAAATACATCAAAACCAGGATTTTTCGTCAAAACCTTGTTAAGAGCAGTAAGGGTGCGAGGCAGTGGAGAGTTGGTTCATAATACATTAGTAGTCGCCTTTTCTTTTCAGTCCAGTTATTTCTATCCCTCGCTCTCCTTGTCTAATCTGATCCACATTTTTTTATACAAAAATCCCGCCATCTTTTTTTCCGCCGGCTGCGTTTTCTTTTTTTATTCCAAGAGGTCCAATCTGTCACTCTTTTTGTCCATTTATGGATAATTTTTTTTTCGAAGAACCTAAGTTCTTCGGTTTTGGCTTCACATCAAAGAAAGGTGACAAATCAAGTAATTGGAGAGATTATTTTGTCATAAGTCAAGTCATGCCCTGCAAAGTAGTGGTTGCGACTTTACTAGAGGCTTCTATGGAGTTTTGGAGGCAACACGAAAAGTCACGTTTTACAGCATTCCACTATTCACCGACACTCATACACGTTCACGAGCACGTAATGGATAAAAAACCACCGTTTTTATACATAAACACTTAAAGTTATAGAAGTTTGTCAATTAATTTAATGCCGCCAATGCGCCATTTTTCACGTTGCCGCCAAAAAATCTATGGTTATATAACCTATAAATGTGAAATCATGTAGATCAGTCTAAATAGAAAGTTCTGACTAAGCTCACTGCCTTGCCCTTGGGTACAAGGGACTATGGACTAGGAGAAAGTTACCTTGACCTGTTTAAACCCAAGAGTGGTCAATAAATTGATAAATTTGATAATGACATAAAACAACGTTTGATAAGTTGATAAATTGTGATCAAGGGTTACAACCCGAATTTAGTGTCGAGTATTTTTTTTATAATAAATAGCGAAACTTTCTAGGTGCTCTCCTGATCATAAGAGATCACGCTGTCATAAACATAACAGTGCTACACAGGGCTTTGATTGAGATGTTACACTGCTACAGCGCTCGTCCACCTTGAAATATTTTGATAGTCAGTCTTGAAAGCCCAGTAACTTCACAAGCTACAGTAACCTTCTAATCGGAACACAGTAATGCTAACACATTACTGCTTTGTGACGGATATCTAACACTATGTTGGCCGGCATCCTGCAGGGGACTCCTTCCAACATTAAACTATGTATTATGATTAATCGTATTATTAATATCTTATCAAAGCTGCCAAGAATGTAGTGGCCGAGTGGATGAGCCTCTTGCCTTGCGATCCGTTGGTCGCGGGTTCGAATTCCGATATGTAATTGTTTTTTTTTTTAGTAGAAATCTATGAGCGTATCCCACGTTTTTACAACGGTGAAAGAAAACATTGTAAGGAAACTGGCATGTCAACAGTGGCATGAACAGTCATCATGAATCTTGAATGATTAAAGCCCAGTGTAGCACTGTTCAGGTTATAGACAGGCGTGATCTCTTGACATCAGGAGAGCACCCAGCTCGTCTAGCTTCTTCTTAATATTAAAAAATGTCTAATTTTCTAATTATCTTGTAATAATCAAACCTGCGACATCGGCTTAGTAATCTAATACACTTGCCACTCGACCATCTTTGTTGTTAAGTCATTCAATTTCATTGAAATACATTGTAATATGTTATTGTTTATTCGAGTGAAACTTGGCAAGCCTCCATTCATGTCAGATCTTTGTCACACAAACAAATTTATTTTGACTTTCACAAGGATGTTCGTTATTGCTCATCGTTATTACTTAGTCATACCCCAAAAATACTCAAAAATAATAAAATTTTACTAAAACGTACAACAACCGACTTCAATTAGACTGTTTTAGTGATCTGAAAAGATAAAACAGAAAAATACTTACGCAATTTCATTTATTTCGACGATATATTTGTTTTTCAGTAATTTTGATTTAAAAATTAAACTACTGAACCGATTTTGATGGAATTTGTATGGGTCCAATTGAAAGTACCTATATCCTTTCAAACAAAAAATACATAAAAAAATAAGACAAAATTATGAAGTTATAACACATTTAAAAAAATTAATTACAAAAATGATAATAATTAGGTAGGGACTTACGATATCGTTATTTACTTTTTTATGTACAAAACTTATAGTAAAAGATCATGCCTGCTCATGAATATATTAGTACTACCTCCTCCTCCTTGCGTCGATATCCTCACTCCTGAGGGTCGTGACCTTTACGAAGGACATTTGTGTGGATGATGTGTCTCCATCGGGATCTGTCTTCTGCAGAGCGAATGGCGTCGCCCACGCTGGACTCCAGCGTAGAGCGGATTTGGTCGCTCCAACGCAGTGGGCTCCGCCCCCGTGGCCGTTTTCCTTCCACCTTGCCAGTTACAACCAGTTTTTCTAAGTTGTTGCTGTCTTTTCTGGCTATGTGTATTAGTACTACACAGGACTATAAATAACGGGAAGATCCGCAAAAGAAAGCTATGGCTCTCGTCAATTTTGAGACATTTCGATGGTCAGTCCCGGAAATCCATAAATTAACCCAAATATAAATAATAATAATAATAAAAAATCTTTATTGTAAAAACACATGTAACAATGTACAATTATTGTTTTACAAAAGGCGGTCTTATCGTTTAATACGATCTCTTACAGACTACCTACCTAAAACTAAAACTAACCTAACCTAATACTAAATGTAACGACTTTGCCGTTGGCCCAGCGCAGTGATTAGTATGTCAGTTGGGCATCTCCCTCCGAACTAGTCGGAGACTGTATCTCAGAGGCCGATGTCCACCTGGTAATGTAAACAGGCTTACATGGCAAGGAGAAGACGAAGATAATCAGGAATCATAAATACGTACAGACGAGTTCAAAAGTCAACGGCCCACATCAATCCGATTGATGTTTTTCAACATCAACAATGGGAATGATAAACATCGAAAAATTTTCTCCTATCACGCTTGAAATATGCAAGTACCAATACATTTGTAACCGACTGCCCCTTTGTTGTTACTACAAATGCGTGTACGCAAGCGGAGCGTATGAATGAGAGGCTTATGTGTAGTGAGTTTTAGAGTCTTGATCTTTGCTAAAATTTAAGAATAGTGACCTAAAGCGTCGATTACACACGGCTTTTTTACAAGCTGATTGTTGGTTACTTTAAAAGCTAGCGTGTGAGGATTGTCAACAAGCAGATTGTGAAAACGCCGATCACACAAGGTGACTTTACAAGCTACAAGCAAAGTCACTGGCTTGTAGCGTGTAAAAAAGCCGTGTATCATCGATGCTTTTCACATTTGTCGCTGGAAACTGCGTTTTTTTATATTAAAAAGGAAAACGATTATTTTTCGACATGAGAATGGAAGTTTGGTTTAGGATAAAAAAAATATTTGCTCTAGTTGGTGATTGCGTTGTTGTTATAAGTACTAAAGTAGGAACATTATACGTTGAATGCTTAATGCTGAGGCACTTGATCTTCGCCATAAAAAACTAAATTATTTCTTCAGTGAGTACAATCATAATGTCTCCTCTTTACCATACATATAATTGAGTGTATTTACAGACTTTGATTTGAATCCAGTAAAAAGGTAAACTTGTTAATTTCAGTTTTTGGTAAATTGGTAAACTGATTTAAAAAAAAAACGAGCGAGCATGGTAGTCGCATTATGATGTGTAATATCTGACATTGCATTAAAATTTTGAAGAATTTATATATACTCTTAATTTTTCTCAGGTTGGTCATTTGACGGCTAATTTTCTGTAGGTAACACTTCCGTTGAAATTAACGAAATCACTGTCATAAATTGACAAAAAGCGAGACGAAAGATGTGGAAAGAAAAGCTCCATCCAAAAAAAAAAGTATCAAAACGAACCCATCCTCAACTGCTTCCGAATTTCAGAACTAATTCTTTCGTCACCCAATATAAAAGCGTGGTTATCCCGGACTCCTCTCATTTTATCCTCGACACCCAGACGAGTAGGTTCTAGCTTCCTGTAATTTCTAGAATAAACATGAAAGTGCTGTGTATTGTTTTAATAATAGCGGTAGTGGGGTGCAATGCGGCGCCTGGGGTTGAAGAAGATGGAAGGATTGAGCTGTTCTCTGGAGTAGCTATTGAAAAGTAAGTTTTTTTATAAGCTAGATGGAGAAGCTATGTAGTCTTTAGAGGAATCGGATATCGATTATTCTTTCGTTTCTTTTGAATTGGTCTACTTTTAATTTTTCATCAACGGGGAGGTGCCTCGACTTTTGACCAGAAGGTCGCCGGTCGGACGGTCCCCGGTAGTACACCAATGGATTTTTCTGTAAAAAAAAATCTATGTGTACATTTAAACACGTGCTTAAAGAGGAAGGAAAACATCGTAAGGAAACCGGCATGTCCTAGAACCTAAATAATTCGAAAACATGTGTCAAGTGCACGAAAGGAGCCTCTTTGAGGCGCACTTGAAATCCTTTCACTACATTGGTTCGAATAAACTAGTGACACTATAAAAAGAAGAAGAAAATAAGGATTTTCAGGTTAATCCGTGTTTTTTTTCAATCGGATCGGATGTTAAAAGCTCATGGCGCAAAGAAAAGGCTTTGGTATTCCAAGCACCAGTGATCTACGATGGATTTATAGATGTAAAACTTAACCTAAATAGTATAGTTTAACGTTGAAATAATTCGTAAAATCGAATCGTAACTACAGATTAATGTGACGCCCTATGAGTGAGTGGTAACTTACTAATTTGATTACTGTAGTTTTCCTGCTATAGAATTTTATTAATGGAATTGAAACGGTCTCCAATCATTCACAAAATTGAAATATTTTGCGGTGACAATCGTAAAAATGATTTTTCTTTGAACAAGTAGGTTAGAAGTTTAGACAAGAAATCTATAGAAGAAGCACCTGGTCTACAAACGTATAGTTAAAGTATAATAATAGTTTACTATTCCCATGCATTGAACTATATCTTTACAAAAAATATGATTGCATATTTCACTTGAAGCACTTATTTTTAAATATTGAATTTATGGATAAAGGATGAATAGTTTTTTTTTCTATTCCCCATAAATACTGAAAGGATAGTTAGTTTAGGTTTAGTGTAAAGATTACTTATCTGAACAAAACCAGGGGAAAGAGCTAGGTTTCCAGCTTTCTCGAAAACCAAGTGGAAATTCTTGAACAATACGTACAGCGAACTAATTTGCCTAAATGACTGAAATGCGACACGGTCACGCGCCGTTTACTATGTTGTATTTACTTATAATAAGCTGTTTTGTTGTGTTGTCGTGGTCATTAATTCACGTGCCACCTTATTTTTAGAGAACATGTTATGACAATCATAAATTCTCTGTATGTTATACATGATGTTTTCGCAAACACCTAAAATATATAAATTGTCAATGGCTTTACCTAAATCTTTATACAACTACAATTGCTATTTGATCAATTGTAGTTGTTATACTTATTTAAAGTTTAATTAACACATTTTTTTCCTGCTATTCATATATTTTATATTATAACACTCAACGCCTATGCTTTAGCCGATGACCAACGCTTCATTTATTATATAACTATTATATTACTCAATATCATACATCAGAAAAAGTTTTAATATACAAAAAAATGTATATTAATAGAAGTATCGATAGTTAAACAGTAGGTATATAAAGTGTTGGTTAGAGAAGAGGCTACATCCAATAATCTTACTATCTACACTACAGTTAGTAATGTATTCCGTGTCAAACCTGTTAAAAAATGTATGACCCTGGCGTCTCTTACGATTGGTACGTAGATTAATGACTCTAATGACGACAATGATGTTGTAATACTTTCTTTATTTTTGTCGCTTCTGTGTTTGATTACATACAGGGGACACGGTCATGCAATGTTAGGTACGGAGTTTTGGCGGGAACGTGAAAAATGGCGCATTGGCGGCATTAAATTGATTGACAAAACTTGTATAACTTTGAGTATTTAAGTGTAAAAACGGTGGTTTTTTTATCCATTAAGTGCTCGTGAACGTGTATGAGTGTTGGTGAATAGTGTAATGCTGTAAAACGTGATTTTTCGTGTTGCCTCCAAAACTCCATAGAAGCCTCTAGTAAAGTCGCAACCACCACTGCTTTACAGGGGCATAACTTGACTTATTGACTCTGACTTATGACAAAATAATCTCTCTAATTGCTTGACACTGGCTATATACCTTTGATGTGAAGCCAAAACCGAAGAACTTAGGTTCTTCGAAAGAAAAAAAAATTGTTAGGTACAGTAAGTTGTTATTTCGAGTTTAATAACGAAATAATAATAATACTAATTTATTATTATTATTTATTTAAATAATACTAGTTTAATAACTAGTTTGGGTGTTATTCTTTTGATTCCTTTGAAGTATACTTTTAATTTATCATCAACGCTAATAAAAGAGGAAATGATATCAGATCAACCTTGTATTATTTTTTTTTTGTCTCTACGACCAGTTTGTCCTGTCAGTCAGTCAGAACTAAGCTTTTTATATTTATTGATTGAACAAAAAAATACACTTTTGGTTACACTTATTAAATTAATTTTGGTTAAGAGTACATGTTACACTGGTAACGTCATAGTTTACTATGAACTCACCACTTTTGTTTTAGACTTGAATAATTACAAAAAAGTAGAAACAAAAGGATGCATTGAATAACATCTTCACCTTAAAACTGGTGACCAACAATGTTGTAAGTGGTATGTAAAAAATAGAGTCAGTTTTAGATACTTCTCGAAAAAAATCAAAGTAGAATATGTGTTCAAACTAATAATATGCAATAATTTCTTTATTTTCAGAGACCAGTCAGGCGAAGAAAAATTAAATGTAAAGTTTGAACCCGGAGAACTGAGAGAGGCGGCAAGGACTTTTGAAGAAGGTATTACTAACTTTTTTTTTTATAAAAGCTTACAGACAGGTTTTTTGTCTCATTAAATTTTGTGGTTAAAACTTTCTTAATTGATGTAAGCAGACGTTGATCTGATGAGCTTTTATTGGCTCTATCTCAACATAATAATATATTAAACAAGAATTTTTGTTTTACAAATTCATAAGTCATAGTTTTGTCTATGTTTTTTGATTATTATTGACCGAACGAAAAGATGTCTCATAGTCATTTAGATACTAGGGCAAATCAGCGTTTGTATGTGTGTATTGTACCTATATACCTTTGTATGTTTATTCGATGATAACCCTCGAACCGCTCTTCTGATCTTTATGAAATTTGGCAGGTGTGTAGCTAGTCCAAAAAAAAAATTCAAGTTTGTAGTTGAGCCAAATCAGATACCTATGTGGTTTTGGCGTGTGAGGTCAAAGTTTGAGGTGAACTGCTATGTAAAACAAGACCGAACTCAACCGTTTTATGCGACAAATTATTTATTCTCAAGTTATAAAATATAATGCCATAAGCAAAATATTTACTAAAAAATTTGGATTCCTTATAACATTGGATTTAGATAAACCATTCCATTAATAATCATAGTAATTTCTTCACACTATTCGTTTTGTCCATGTCTTTAGATTTCGTCAACAAAAAATCAAAAAACATGGACGAAACGAATAGTGCGAATAAATTACTATAATACGGCGTACTTTTTGAGTATTTGTCCGAAACATTTTTCGGATTTGTCAAAAAAAATATATAAATCCAATGCACCGCGCGCAATGCGTACGATAACCTTGACCGAGAAAAGTGATTACGCGCGCTCGCGTAAGAGGTCGACGATCCCACTTTCATTATGAGTGGACACACTTTAGACCTATTGATACTAGCCGCTATATTTGAGTCTAAAATAACTCTACAAAAATGTGACAATCGATAACTTCCTGAAGTTATCGATGGACACTGGTCCAGTATTTTTTTTAATGTAAAATAGTGATTGATAAAGAGATTTTGCCTGCCCATAACCAAAATAGTGCTGGACAGGACTTTAATTTACATAGGCCGTTCGGCCACTTTGAGACATATTCTGTCTCGAAAATCCAATAATTTCACTAGATACAGTGCTCTTTCCTATTTTGATCAAACTTCTATGGAACCAATCTAAATATATATAATTTTTTGATAGTTATTATAGGTACACTTATTATATTATACTGACCTTAATATATACTGTAAAATAGGATTAATCTCATTATAAGTGAAATGTAAAGTTCTTTATGAGTATTAAAATTTATTTAAACCGAAATATCAAAGTTCTGGGGTAAAAAACTTAAATAAAAAACCAACTGAATTGAGAACCTTCTCCTTTTTTGAAGTCAGTTAAAAATCTCGCTAATTATAATGTTTTTCTTTCAGCTCGAGGCAAGATCAAGAAGTACACCCCTCTGTTGGCTGGTATCGGGGTGAAGGTCATCGCGGTACTGGGGCTACTTTTCGGAGGCCTAACTCTTCTGGTCACCAAGGCGTTGGTGGTGGCCAAATTGGCCTTCCTGGTGGCAGCGGCGTTGGGCCTCCAAAAACTGTTGAGTGGTGGCGGATTGAACAGTATTAGTGGAAAAGTAAGCATTTTTTACCCACATTTTTATCAAGTTTCTTACTTATGAGCTGTCTGTCGTTACGGATGGAAACTTGAAACTCAAATTTCGAGGACTTCCCAATGATCTACTGGCTGAAACTTTCAGTGTAGCTGAAATCACTGGACGGCAATGTATTCTAAAATATATTTTTTTTAGTTTAAAAGAAAACCTACAGTTTCAGTTGTTCCCATTTGAATCCGAGGCTATTGTTCTCAAAATATTGTTTTTTTTAACGCCATCTAGCTCAAATCTAAGTAAGCTTGTATTATGGGTACCAGATAACTAATAGAATAAAATATATACATAGAATACATAGAAAACACCCAGACTCAGGACAAACACCCACATATTTTCATCACACAAATATTTGTCCTGAGCGGGAATCGAACCCGCGACACCGGACGTGGCAGTCTACGAAAATGTTTGTACATTGATTCCCAACAGACAAAATACAAAGAATGTTTAGGACCAATTAAAATACTTCCTTCTAATGTGTACACCTAATTTACAGTAGGACAGCTTAGCCGCAGGTTCAAACCCTGCGGTAGTCGTTAAATTTTGCACCTACAATATTTTTTTTTTACAGATTGCTAGCTTCAACACTTCGCCCCAGCAGTGGTCGTCACCATCAGCTACAGCTGGATCCTACCCCTATGCCAGGTCTTCCAGCATAGCCCAAGACGCAAACGATTTAGCTTACAAGTCACAGATTCCGTCATAAAAATATAATTTATTAATAATTCATAATCCTACCGTGCCAATGGCAAACCCGAGATATTTAATTCGAGGTTAATTTTTAATTATAAAATCCATAATTCAAATTATTCACCCAAACACAAATTATTTTCATATAAAATTTAAAAATAAAAATACAACAGGGTACATGTTAAAAAAATGCATTGTAACAAATAATATTTTCACCCATTTATTTTGGATGGTGCAGTCCAGTCTTGAGACAATCATCTGGTTCATTAATGAAACCTTAGTTTATATTCGTCCGACGAGAGTAGGCCTGTATCCCAGCAGTGGATGCTAGTAACCTTTTAAATAAAAATACTTACATATTACATCTCTGGAAAACAATTTAGTGCAAGGTGGATCCTCTGAGAATAGAATCGTTGCGTAAACCAATCTTAGAACTTTAATAACGCTTCCGTTACCTGGTTTAAATATCACATAACTTTTGACAGACTTATGAGTAGTAACGACTGTTTCTATGAATATGTATAATCAATTCAATTCAATAAAGTTGAATATTGAAACTAGGCTTAGAAGCGCGATGTTTGTGTATTAGTTCGAAAAAGTTTATTCTCATTTTGCATTTCCAAATGATCTTAAATTTTCTTTTATAGGTAAACATTACTTACTTATTTTAAATACCTACTAAATAATGAAAATGCATTTGTGTATAGCTTTATGATATTTAAAAATATTTTTTGAAAGCTGAATTTAATGGTGCATTGAAATTTTAAAAATTAATCATTTATTTTTAAGTTTAAGTGAATTTGTACAAATGATAAAGCTTTTGGATATTGCAGGGTATAAGTAATAAAATCTCTCAGCAAAAATATTGAGTGAAGAATTTATTTACGGGTTGCTTGTGTGTCATGAAATATTTAATAAAATAACAATAAATTATAACATATTATTATAAGTACTGATAAAAAGACTGTATAATTTTAGGAATATTTAAATAAAATTTAATAAAAACAATTACTCTCTTTTATTTAACTAAACACTTTCATAAATATTTTATATTGATTTCTTAAAGGACTATGTTTAAAAATAAAGTAGACATGGTCGCCACAGTGTAATTTTTTCTTTTCTTTTTGATGTTACTGTAAGTTATTATATCCCAAAATTATCATTTCTATTCATTTTATTATACAGACTATACCACTTTATCAATTCCGTTCTTTGCAAAGATTTCACTTTCTAAGCTCATTTTCTACGTGTGCTGCCATCTATTGGTATTCAAACGCTTTTTTATTATCATTAAAAATACAAGATAGAGATACTTAGTAATGAAATTTATTTACAAAATATATTTTGACAAATACATTATAGTTGTTTGTGATAGATTCATATCAAATTAAATAAAAACTGATTTTATAATCTTTTATAGACAAACTAAAACATAATTCTTTGTGGACCCTATAAAAAAGGGTCTGGATAGCGTACGTCGGCACAACATGTCTTCTTCCATTCGTCTCTATCAGCCGTCAGGCTCAGACCAATGGATGGCGTGAGTACAGAGATGACTCTCTGTACTCACGCCTGCTTTGTTCATATCCTCTTTCACACAGTACATCCATCTTTTCTTTGGTCTTCCTCTTCTTGCAAATCCATTTACTTCTCCTATCTAACACTCTTCTAGTGACATGGCATTTATCTCTCCTCCTCTTCCTTTATTTATTAGAAAAATGAATGAATGCACTCAGTCTGACGGTTTTAGTAAAAAAGGGAACACTTCTAAGGTCGTGTATGAATCGAAATTAGCTCAGCTGTTTGATATTTGGTTATATTGAGACAATTTTATGTTTTAAATTCATGTATTTTATGTGTTTTTATTTTGACTTTATAAGGTAAAAATATCTGGATATAGGCAGTTTTCGTTAATATAATTATCCTTACATATTCCACTGCTGGGAAAAAATATTTAATAATATTATTGAAATTAAACGGGTTGACAGGTAGACAATTCTTATTAACAATAAGTCGTCCTCACATATGTAAGTCTAAAATATATTAATAAATAAAACATTTATAAGGTACTTGACAACGATATATCTCTTTTGGCTGATAAATCTTAAGAGTAAAATCGTAAATCGTAACTAAAATTAATACTGAATATAGCATTAACTTTAACAATCATAAGCCTGAAAATCATCAATCCGTCTCTCATGAAAACGGATTTGAAAATAAAACGGTCAGACGAACTCACCTACCTTTATAGTAGTTTCCAATGCGATAGAATGCGTTAAAAACTACTAACCATCTCCACACACACAAGAGAGCTGATGTTTATAGATTACAGTGTATGTACACGCCTTTCACTTACACACACTCCGAAAGATAAAGAAGGAATACAAAAGGGTGTGGAGTATGATTTAGGGATAAAAAAAATAATAGGCTGCAGCTTTCATAAAAGGAAAACATTCCTAATTCTAAAAGATGGAGTTCAACATTCGGGTTCTTAAGATTTATATATTCTTTTTAATACAAACATATTTTTTTAATTAAATTTAGATATATTAAGTATGTGCTGTGCTCGTCTCTTTATATCCCGATAACTCATACATTTGTGAAAATAGCTAAAGTAACATTTAATAAACATTAATCGAAATTCTGTATAATTTTGTATAATTTGCTGCATATTTTTAATTTATTTCCTTGGGTATTTTTTTCATTCAAAAATGATGATTGCACCATTGTCGTTTTCCTGATTTTGTTTTTTTTTTATTGACCTTATTCTTGAGTGATAAAAAAAATATTCGTAAATTATGCGAAGTTATTTTCTTTTTCTATTCAAAAACCTTTCGTTTCTGAATTTGACTAAATGAGAATTATATAGATTAATTTTTGCATAGTATCTTCATTGCCCTACCGGAATTAGTAAGTAAAATCACTCGAACTAAATGAATAAATCTTAAAATAAATTCAACTCCTCCGATTTTTTGTTCTCAATTGAAAAACAGGTGACTTTCTCTACTCCTACAAACACAAACGGCTGTAGTGTGAGTGCTACTTTCACTTGTCCAGCATTTTTTCTTATTTTCCATCCGTTTTCTTTAATCATAGACATACGCACTTTTATTAATTATAAGTCGATATGACTGTCTTTTCTCGAACTTTCTCATTCGCTCATTTAGCTGTCAATATAATTGACTGATTTTTTTTTCACATTTAAACATTTTCAGTCGGTTCGTTGTTTATGCAAGTACCATTAAGGTACTCTATCCTTACCCAAAATTTATTTTAGGATAAGTTTTTCTATCTCTTTTACATAACCATAATTTAAAAAGATCAGGAACTTACTTTGAGTTAAGGTATCTATTTTTGTTAAATCCATGAAGAATATTTTTTATTAATCTTTATATTATATTATTTATTATGCTTCTAAGCATGCCTAGCAGACCATAGCCTCGAAATTTCAAGTCTCTACGGTTAATGATTTTGCTTGTGCGTTGTCTGTCGGTAACTAAGACAGAACAGAGCCTTTTAGGCACCGAATTGATTGATGTTTTACTCAAAAAAATATAAGCCGTAAATAACTTCTTTCCTTTGTGGAGTTTATAATGTATGCCTGATATGATAACTGTATTTTGGCTTACGTTTTATTATGAAAAAGTCTTAACTCAAATCTGAGTCCTGAATAGAACCCTTTTTCTTCACATAAATGTGATTAATGGTGATGGTATTTGTAAAAAACCCTTAAAACAAGAATAAATAGCTTTAAAGAAAATCAAGATGTCAGAAAAAGTTTAACGATGAGGTTATTTTTTGTTTTATCGGGTTACCACTGAAAGCAACGACTAGAAAAACTGCGAGTTTTTTTCATCATCAAGAAGTACTGAAAGAGGAATATTGGTAATTCGGTTTATTAAAATGTATTTCCCAAAAGCACCTAACTATTAGGATAATAATTCCTGCTTAGATAACGAAGACGGCACGGATGGTCGATTAGCAAGTGTGTTGGACTGCCACACCGGTGTCGCGGGTTCGATTCCTGCTTCAGGACAAGCACTCGTGTGATGAACATCGATATTTGTCCTGAGTCTGGGTGTTTTCTATGTATTTTATGTATGTATTTACGAAACAAAAAGTACCTAATATAAGTACTGTATCAGTTTTCTCGTTCCCATAGTACAAGCTGCTTAGTTTGGGGCTAGATGGCGTTGTGTGGATTGTTCAAAATGTTAATTTATTTTTAAATAGGTAATTAATATCCAATACTTATTTTAATATAATATAATTTAAAAATCCATGGGAATTAATCCAAGTATACAGCACTCCCGCACCTGTTTGACAAAAATGCGTTTCACCGGACGAAGAATTCGGACCGTCAGCGCCGCCTTTCTCTTGCTTTCTCATCTCGACGTAAACAAAACGCCCTGAATGAGCCATCCCGTAAAAAAAGCCTAACCGCAACAAACATTTGCTCAAAACTAAGCTTTAAATCAAAAGAAACAGAGCAGAAAATCAATTGTAGAGTGATAACGGTGAGATAATAAGGTGAGTTGGGAAACAGGTGATGAGATTTGTAAAAGGTATGGTTAGATACTTTCAATATTGGGTAATGCGAGGTTCAAAAGCGGTTTTCGGTAGACTATCCAAAATAAATCGTGAATGACAATGAATATTGAATTACTACATTGAAAAACTCAAAACGTTTCTATAAATATTTTGTACGTTAATATAGCATTTATGAAATATGTATGTTTTAAATGTACGCTCCAAATGTAAACACACAAAGTATTTTATTTCATGACGTTACACAAGTTTTTTAGTAATTAAATACCATCTTATGTTTTTTATCTCTCTTAGATAATACATATTTATTCCTTTCTTTCTTTATTTTGGGTAAATTGGCTGGCTATTTTATTAAGTTGCAAAAATGTATCGGGACTCTGGACTGATCATTTACTATATTTTCATTTTCATTATTTTTCATAATCCCTAAAAATGAAGTGCAAATTGAATAGTATCCATATAATCAGAACTATACACTATTTATGGCTTTTCATTACCAAATTTGAGCGCAAAAATATTCTTAACATGGACATAATTCAATCGCAAAAGAGGATTCAAAAATGAGACATTGAATTCCTTTCTTATCATAATATAAACAGTTTGACTATAGACCCTTATGTCACAAGAAAGAAGTTTGAAGATAAGTTTTATTACTGACGAAATATTGCATTGAAAACTGAAGGACGATTTTGGTAACCTTGCTATATATTTCCTGTATAAGGCATGTTAGTCTATGATAAATCATTATTCATACAATAAGTCTCGCTGTTGACTATGCTGAATTCAAACATGTCTATTTAGGTGATTTTTAGGTTTCTAAATATAAGTAAAACTTCTTTCCGATGACTCTTTATCCTTTTTTTCATATACATTTTTGATTGAATTTATTAAAATACATCAAATTTATATTATAGGTATATCTCCTTTTCTTTTTCTTTTAACTTGCTTATCTCAGAATAACAATGATGAATAAATTGAATTGAAAAAGATATGTTGTGAAAATTAACAGAAGTAAAACAAAAACATAATACCGTTTCAAAAATGTATATTTGTAACTTTTTTTCTAGTCTCAATAGGAGCTGTTGTTGCTACCTGCCCCATTACATCCTATTACGGCACAGCTTTCGCAATTTGCCAACCGGATGCGTTTTTTTACACACAGAAGGGGAAAGTGGGCAGAAGTGGGCCACACTTGACTCGAAAGTTGGTGAAAGCGAACGTGGTAGGTGGTTTAGGTAATTTATGAGATAGTCATTTTGATTAATTTTACTTTTGGGTCGGTGCTCAGTCGGCCAAGGGACGTCAATAATGCAACCTATTTGGTTCTTAATTGATATTACCTTTTAAAATGATGCCAAAAAAAAATATACGTGTATGAAATCTCTTTAAAAAATTATAAAGCTTTTAAATAATTATCAAAAATATTTATATATCTGGAATAAAAAAACGTTTAAGTATCACATTCAACTATTATTAATTTAAGCTGTGTATTTTAGATTCTCTGTTCCAAAATCATAACATACCTTACCATTTAATTTATTATTTTATTACTTAACCAATTTGGAAAAAAAAAATTGCAAGTTTTATCCCGCTGCCACTCAGGTAAAGTCGCTGCTAGCAAGAAATCGTTTATTTTCACATTTTCAAACATACAAAGTAGCAAACAGCATGAGATCTAGTTATGTGAAACATCTTGTTTGAAGGGAAGAGAAAATATTCAACTTACTAATTAGCTCTATTCTGTAATTCTTTATTGTACACAGAAACACATTAAAATATTAATCATAAAAGAAAAGACACGTACAAAGGCGAGCTTAACCCTAATAAGAGTTTTCTTCCAGCAAACCTTCTGAGGTTAGAGAGACGCCATGGAATGTGTGTTAGCTCAGCATTTAATAGTAATAACTTTCGTTCTAAATTAAATAAATAGTACATTGACACATACAAATGGAAGCTTTTTTAGGGACCACTAGCTAACGCTCACAACTTTGTTTGCGTTGTAAATTAACAAAATTCCTTGTTTAGTACGCCCCTAATCTTCTTGATGAACGTACCATCGAAATTTTAAGTCTCTACGTCAAGTGGTTTGACCTGTGCTTCCAGTTAGGACTAAGACTTTTATATATACCACAAATGTTTAATGACCAAAAATAATTAAATGGGCAATGCAGCAGCATTAATACTACGTTGTATCTGTGCAGTCAGAATTTTGGGAAAAAACAATATTACAGAGTGACAGCGGCGAGAGTGCGGCGCCCGAGCCGAGCTTTTGCGAGCGGGCTCGATTTAAGTTAGAACACGGGTTTGCCAAACGATAAATAAAACTTAAATTACTATCGGTGATGGGTACCGATCGACGCAAGTTCATAGGAAAACGACTAACGGTAACAGTTATCCAATTGTTATCATATTTATTTTGAAAAAAAAATTGTTTTAGGTATGTTTTTCAAGTTTTTTTTGCCATATCTTCGTTCAGTATGTCTGTTTCAGATCAAAGTGTAAGTACGTGTCAAAGCTTGAATCATTCACTAAAGTGACTTTCTGATTATTTCATACACCTTATCCTAAAAAATCCACAATAAGAACAAAAGCTCTTTATATTTCAATCATAACTTTACAGCCAGTCCCACCCAATCGAGTCAGGCTCTTTGGCAGGGCCATGTTGAAAAAAAAAAACTATTTAGTACCCTCAACAGAATTATTTGTACCAACAGGGGTACAAATAATTCTGATCCCGAGATATTAAGGTCAGCTCTGGCCGAGGCATGACGCCAACCAATCTAAAAGAAACCTTACGCAATCTCCCAAATACTTGTCACTCACATAACCAATGTACTCATACTTTCGCTTCCCAGCATCCTTGTTACATCAGCGGTAGAAAGTCGGTCGATGAACCCGGGCTAGCCTACATTGCTGGTGAGTGTACCACGCAAGAATCCATTCATTGAACGCGATGGATACTTGTATTGGAAATAGACTTAGTACAGCATGCAGTCAATTCATCTTCGAAATGTAATTTAATGGTTTTTAAATAAACTTATATTGAGTACTATATTTATTTTTAAATTTGCCTCCATGCTATGCAATATATATCCAACTATGGAGTTATATTAGTTAAAACTGTTTTAACTAATTTTTTGATGCTAATTGATTTCCAAAATAATCATTTATCGATAGACAAGATCAACAAAACTCTTTAGTGATAGAATTTGGGCGTTTTGAAGGAATCCGTCAGCCTTTTCTGTTTTTTTCTAAAAATAAAAATAACGTTGTAATCTTTGTTGTTATTAATTAATATAATACAGATAATATTCAAAACAAATATTTTGAAGAAATATTAATGGTTAGACTAATATTCTTAACACAGCAAACTAAAACTACTTTTTTCAGATAACATAAAATCCATAGTTTTCATATTAAAATAAAATTACAACTCAAATAAAAATTATTAAATTTCAAATAACACTAACCCCAAAAAAATCTACTAATGGAATCCCAAACGACTACTCGTATCATTCGAGTACTTTCGAGTATTTACATCTAAAGTACATGTGCGCATGCGCACCTACAACGCACGTACTTTCTACCTTTCCATGCGTGCTATTGACATTCACACACATGCATAAGAAATTCCTCACGACTAGCTGATGCTATTTTCGGGACGTAGTGTTTAGTAATATTACATGTGTAGTATAACCAACACCCACATAAATTAGAATTAATATTCTGTTTTTTTGTTCTGTTGTATGATTTCCATAGTTAGTTCCGTACAAAAAAAATACTAAAATACGGTACTTATAGCTTAAATTTAGAAGATTGTATTAAAAAAAATAGCAATGTTTAAACCAATATGCCTACAATGTACAAAACATTTTTTTTTTTTTTTATATGTATATAAAGTTAGTAACACGTTTCTTATGATTCGGTATAACTTGAATTTCTGGAAACCTGAAAACTTTTGGTATGTTTAGTATATTGGATGTAAGGTTACAGGTTTTCTAAAACTCGGTATCTCGGCTTGAATTTTTAAAGACACGTGTAACAAATTTTTCGTATGATTCCTGCCTGTTTATCTGATCTTTGAAAGAATTTACTTTTCCAAAAAACTACATAATTGAAAATTGTTGATTAAGTTATGTAGATTTTGTCTTGTTTTGTTGTGAATAAAAGAAATATTCATTATTTACGCTTAACCCTGATTTTTACATTTTGCTTTCATCTAATGAAGAAAGCTATTATTCAGGACTTCAGGAAAGCTTCTAAGCAGTTATTTCAAAAGGAAAATATGTTATTTTTCTAAAATATACTACCTATTCAAAACTATGCTAAAAAGTATTTTTGGTAGAGCTGTAACGAAAAATTGCGAAATTATTTTATTTGTGATCTGCCTGTGATAGCCAATGGAGAATAAAAAAATCACATACTCACATACTTTGCTGTTACTCTACATAGTTAGTCAAATCGAAATCTGACACTAAACTGTGGTTATGCAGAAGCACAGGTCAATGCTTGCCAACCTGTTGGATCGATTAAGCCTACGTTATGTATGTGGGACGTGATAACTGGCACGTGGTATTTAGACTGTGACATGGTTTGATAGTCACCATACGGAGATGAGTAACTTCCACAGAAAACACAGTTTCTTATGTATTTTTGATTAAAAAAATCAAAGGATCAAGAATCATAGCCTTTGTAGTGCTGCACCGGATTATTTGACTAAAAATCCTGTTTATCGCTGTTCTGGTTATAGACAGGCATGAGTTTATACTATTTTATTTATAAATAAATATTTTGGACATTTCACACAACACCAAACTAAGCAGAGCTTGTACTATGGGAACTAGATACTGATAGATTACTTAAATACTTTTTTTTTTGTAAATACATACGTAGAAAACATAGTATACGTAGAATACTTCCAGGAAAGTGCCTAAATCGTTTTTATACATAGAAAAAAAGCCTAAAACTATTATGGAATATGAAAGTTGGTATATTATACTCGTAATATTTGAAGGTGACTCAATTTGTCTCTAGAAAAAAGAAGGTGCATGATTTAATTCGTGCTAGAGTGTACAAAATATTTTTATTTTTCTTATCGTTTCGTAATATTTTCATGTCTAAATATGTTTTTTTTTTATAATATTAGTAAAATACAATTTCAAGTAGAGAAAAGGTTGATTAGGTGTCCTGAATTACTATTGAATAAAAAAAACATTTTTTTATCTGTAAAATGTAGTTTCAAATTACGCGTCAAGTTATTATTCTTAAAAGCTCAAATTCCAAGATAATTGTCAAAGTATTTACTTTGCTAACTGTTCCAAAAATTGCATGGACCCGCTGGGAACGGAAATATTATTTATTTTAAAATGTCGTGAACGCGTTGGGCATCAAAGTATGAACATAGTTTTTTTGATAACAATGGAGTCGGGGACCCCTGGGAATAAGCCAAAAAACTGTCTTCTGGGCGAAAAATATATCCAAAACATGCAACGTCGACTTCCTACATTTCTTCTATACCGCACTTTCACAGTCCATTTAAACAAACGGTATATTTTTTAATCATTATCACCATATAGCCAAACATTGATTAAAAATTAGTATTGAAGAAAAAGAGGGTATTATGTACTAAGGTTTATTGTATAATGTACAAAAAATGGAATCAAGATGATAGTCAATTATTAATTAGTTTTTTTTATCTGTGGAATACATAAAACATTTCAATAAGGTAGTCACTGTTACAAAAATGTTAATAATGGAATATACAGGAGTTGTTGGTAATTATGCTTTCCTTCCTTATAGTGTAAGCGAGTGGCCGGTCATCAAGCCGGTATGCAGCAGGCCATAATGCGGTATGTAGGCTCTGACATGGTTTAGTATCCGTGTATGCAAATGTCCCAGCGTGAAGATTATTCGCATAACTCTCTATTCATTCATGATTATTATTTCGAAATAAGCCATTTTCTGACAGGATTTCTGTTCAATAAAATAATAATGCAAAATTATGTTATTTTATTTGTTACAGAATATTAAACAATTTAAGCACTGTTATAACAAAGCGTACTCAGCATACTACCAAAGGAAATCCATTAACTGAAGCTTGTATAAGTTTAAAAATCTACTAATATTATTAATATTACTTATTATTTGCTAATATGAAGCATGTGGTAGCATAATATTCAGAATTTCTGAATTACAAGCTTATCTTAATGGTACTTTGCTACAAGTTCGGTAAAAATCAAACTTTACTTCGATTGTGTCTAACTACGAGAGTGAAAATGATAATACACAGTCAGTCTCAAAAATCTTATAAAAACTGGAAAAAAAGCAAATTAGATTCATATAATCTCACTTGTCTTGTGCCATCTATTTGAATATAAAGCTTTAATAAATGCAATCTTATTGTCTGAATGAGAAAATGATTCATGTAAGTTGGCAAAAAAATAATTGTTAAGAAATAAGTATTACATAAAATATAAACAAAACAACTAAAAAGCCTCTAGTGGTATTGTTTACATTAATTAAGGCAAATGTAGATTTTTCTTAAGTAATTTTTTTATATAGGGTCATCCAAAACGTGACGTCAAAAAAATTTTTTTTTATTTCTCACACCTTGTATTTGAAAATACCCCATGAATGTTCCGCGAATTTTAGTAGTTTAGAAGTTATGATCAACATCATAACTTAATTAATAGTAAGATTTTTTTTTCTCAAACATGATTGTCTTGAATTATTATTTCATACGTTATAATCAACTTTACAGCATTCTTCATTACAAGCTACCGAAAAAAGGGTCGAAAATGAAAATTTTAGGTTTGAGTTGAACGGAGTAAAATTTTAAAAAATTTCGCAACAGTACAAAATTGTTGTTTCATAGGTACAAACTACTTTTAAAAACTTCAACACTTTGTCAGCTTGCCAAATAATAAAAAAATGTTGCTCTTAACAGGCAATTTTACGATGAATTTGGGTCCGAACTTAGTTAGGTGAGCATCCGTAAAGAAAAAAATTGTCCGAAAAAAAGTTTTACCTTATTCATTTCATTTTTATGGTCTGCATCATTTGTAAAAAAAACTTACTAATAATTAAGTTATGATTTAATTAAGATGCTCCGGAAGTAAATTCGAAAATACACATTAAAAAAATTATAACTTAAACTACTAAAAATCGCGGAACATACATGGGGTATTTTCGGATACAGACAGATGTGAGGAATCTAAAAAAAAATTTTTGACGTCACTTTTTGCCTGACCCTGTATATAAGTATTAGCATAGTGTAATGCTATGCTTATATTATGATTAAAAGTTACATGAAAATTCCTTGCTACTTTTTAGAACAGAAAAGCGCGTTGATATCTTTTGTATGGAGAAAATCATTACTTCTCTTTAAATCTTTTAAATCAGTATCACAAACACGGTTCTTATTTTTGTCAACAGTACAAATTTATTCAAAACCTCATACAATTATTATTAAATCTTACTTTCTTACAACTTAATTTACGATATTTATTTTTCTTTTACTCACGTAGTAGTACTACTAACGCCATCTATTGAGAATTTTTCATAACATATTACACTGCCATCTACCGAATTAAAGTTAAAACGAAATTACAATCCGCCTGGCAAAAAAGGTAAAAAACTAAAAGTAATCACTGCCGCCGCGAGAGTGTGCTATTCTTATTTTTTATTTTTTTCATAATCAACGTGAAAAGTAATCATTTATTTTTATTGAAATCACGATACTAATGGTTTACGGTGGTAATAGAACTGGATATGATTTACGACTGCATTAAAATATATGTTGGTTTGATTTCTCATAGAAGTGTTAGGTTAGGTTACCTACTTAATGCGAGATCTTTAATATTTCAGTCATACAATGCACGCCCCTCCACAATGCTCTACTTAGACCGATGGCGCGACTGGAGGGGCATGCATTTTTAGACTAAAAACTAAAAATGCACGCCCTATTATAAGGTAAGTCCCAAAATCTCCTTGATTTCAAATCAATGCTATTTTGAAACTCGAGGGTGCAAAATCTCCTTGATTCCAAAAAAATGAAATCAAGGCGATTTCGGAACATGATAAAAATGAGTTTCCTCAGTTTCAATATCGCCTTGATTTTCATATGTTTAAGGAATACGCAGGGTGGTCTTATGGCTAGACAGTAATCGCTTCCAGGCTACCGCGTAGTTTTTTTTATTTATAAAAGTGACGAGACGAGCTAACCGTTCTCCTCATGGTACGAGATCACGCATGCCAGTAACTGAAACAGTAGGTACCTACTACACAGGAATTTTATTCACATGGTCCGATGCATTGCTAAAGCGCTCGTCCACTTTGAGACATTTTGATGATCAGTCTCGAAAGCGCAGTAATTTAATCAACTACAGTGTCCTCCATACTGGTACATAGTAATGCTTATACATTGCTTTGCGGCAGAATACCTGGCACTGTGTTAGTATCCATTTATGGCTTGCGTTCACAGACCGACGTCGGACGTATCGGGCGCATCGCATCAAACGGATTAATTAGACTGCGTCCACGGTATCGGCAGCGGTCGGATTGCTGACGCAAGTATCAGCAATCGGATTGCCGATGCCACCTTCATTCGGATTTTCGTAGTGATCGTACGTGCGGAAAGTATTTGTGAGAATGGAGGAAAGCGATGAGGAAGTCGTTATGATAAGAAGTTGCTTATTTATTAGCAGAAGAGCAAAAACAAGAAAAAAATCTAGAAAATCTGTTGCAAATGGCCGACGATGCGGAGCGAGCGCGCGGGGCGCGTCCACTGATCGGCATTCCGTATGACGTCATCGGTACGCATCGCATGTAGGCATTGCCGATGAGCGGTCCGTACGGTGCGGATCAGTGGACGCTGTTGTATAAGTTTTTATACAAAGCAACCTAAAATCCGTTGCGTGCGATGCGTCCGATACGTCCGATGCCGGCCTGTGGACGCTTACCTTTAGACGGCAGAATCCTGCAAGGGACGCCTCCCAACAGTAAATGACATTACTCAGTATTTTTATTTGGAACTTTTAGAAAACTTCTTAAAGAATAAATTGCAGATTGCAAGAGGGGTTTTGATAAAGTTGTTGAAACTTGTACAAGCCAAAACAACTTAACCAATTTTGTTAAAAAAAAAATTTTTAAGTTGTCTGTAAAGTTGGTTAATGAACGATAATTTAACGTGACAACGTCATCAGCGTAACGGGACAATGACGTCAACGTTTCCGTGCATGTAGCCGGCGTTCATCTATTTAATAGACGTAGGTCACGGTAGTCACGTCACAAATAATTTCTTGGATTAACATACAAAATTACTGAAGGATTATATGCTTCATTTAGAATTAAAGATAAAAAATATCTGAGCATAATCTGATTAAGTTATTATACCATCTGCTGACTGTGGAATTCATAATGTTCATAGCATGAGAGCAAATAAAAATCTGCAATTTGCCCCTCTAAATATAATTAATAAAATTAGTGACCGACCGTAGATTACAATACCTATCAAATTCGGGATTTTAGCACTTCGGCACCATTTCAAAATAACATGTTTTAGCTGTCAGTATAAGTGTTTAAAATAAGTTTCATTACATGTTTGAATTTCATTAATCAATAGTGCACGAGGAGTTTTGGCGGGAACATGAAGAATAGCGCATTGGCGGCATTAAATTAATTGACAAAACTTGTATAACTTTGAGTGTTTAAGTGTAAAAACGGTGGTTTTTTATCCAATATGTGCTCGTGAACGTGTATGAGTGTTGGTGAATAGTGTAATGCTGTAAAACGTGACTTTTCGTGTTGCCTCCAAAACTCCATAGAAGCCTCTAGTAAAGTCGCAACCACCACTACTTTACAGGGGCATGACTTGACTTATCGACTCTGACTTATGACAAAATAATCTCTCCAATTACTTGACACTGGCTATATACCTTTGATGTGAAGCCAAAACCGAAGAACTTACGTTCTTCGAAAGAAAAAAAAAATATATTGCACGAAAGGAGCCTCTTGAAAGCTTGCGCGCGCACTTGAAATTCTTTCACCACACTGGCTCGAAAGAACTAGTGACACGATAAGAAGAAGAAGCAGAAGTACTCGTAAACAATACGTTTTTAACATTTTTAATGTTTCGGTTTTGAATTCAGTTTCGGCCAAAACAGAAACAGCTACCGAAGATTCGATTTCGGTAGCGGTAGAAAGTCCTGTTTCGGCTAGACACTATTAATAATGTAAGGAAACTAGTTGCTAAGAAAAGAGTCATAGGGGCTACAATGTAAACTGATATGTGGTTTCTTTTTATTTTACTCCCAGTAATGTTCGCAAATTCGGTGCTATCATCAATATTATATAAAAGGCTTGGCTTATAACTGACTTATTGACTGACAAACAACGTACTGGCCAAATCACTGAACGTAGATATTTGAAACTTGGAGGATGTGTCGTCAATATCTGAAAGTGCTAAGAATATAATTTTAAAATTAGCAACGCTCACGAAGTTGCGGGTATCAGCTAGTGTTTAATTTATTAGTAAAAGCAAAGAATAAATAATATTATGTAAAAGTCTACAAATAAATATCCAAATTATAAAGCGCTCTCATTCAGCATATTAGACCTTGCAGGTTTATATTGCTTTATGGAAAGAATTGATTTATTATGAAAGGAATTAAAAAAACATAAATTTGTAAGCGGTAATGATTGGTCTATTTCACAGAAGATTTTAGTATTCCCATTAGTCAAACATTTGTAATTTGTGACGTGTAAACGAAAACTGCTAAGTTGTAAACTTACGATTTTTATAAATAAACGGTGACCAAAATAAAGTAGTAGGACTAATGCCACAACCTTAACGGAAGAAACAATTTTATTTCATTTATCAAAATTCACGCTCCAAGTGTATTACAACAGGGGTGTCATTAGATACACACCAGTGGACGCTTTTCCTACCAAAAACCAAATGACAAATTTACCGTAGCAGCATATTTACGTAAAGATACTACGAAAATTAAGTATCTACATACCTACTCAGATTTAATAGCAGATTTAAAATGGTTGTAACGAGTTTCTCATACAAGAGAATGAACTTATTCGGTACTTACTAAGATTATTTTTATATCTTTTTAGTAGGTAAATATAGACTTATACTTTATTAAATTTATTACTTTCAAATATATTAATAAATTTAATTTTGTAATTATTCAAAAGTCGACTAGTTGTTTTAATTTAGGTATGTTTTTTTAATTTTTAAAAAACTAAATTTCATCGTTTGTTTTGTAAAATTTTTAACAATACGACCAAAACAAGAGCCAAATTATCATAATTTTGCCGACGCAAAGAAACTGTGCACAACCACAGACTGCGCACAGAAGAGTGTCAAAAACAAATAAGACTTTGCTGATACGCTAAAATATTTACAAACGAATATGCGCTCAATAGTAGAGCAATTTAGAGTCGGTTTTAATCAAACAAAGTTTGATAGACCCCACGGAAAGTTCAGAACAGACCAAAATAAGATTGCAGATGATACGACCAAGCTTTTAGAAGTAGCAGTCAAAACTAATGCGTAAGTCAATGAAATAAGAAACAATGTAGAATTTGCAAATGTTTTCAAAACGGTAGATGGTAAACCTGGGATAGGAGATCAGACACCACTGACCAGGGGTAATCATCTGACCACAAAATACGAAATATAAAAGGGTTCCTATCAAATAGAAATACAGTTCTAAATCTGCCCGCCGTACGAGCACATGTCAAAATGTATCGATTTGTAATCCTATGTTTGATCGCGTCGTGTGTAGCCTTGCCTACCGAGGAAGTGAAACCTGAAAAACGCGTGAAAGACTGTTCCAACGGGATTTTGAATCCTACATGCCTGAAAATAGGAGCGATAAACATAATAGAAAAGCTTAATAAGAAGGATGAAGTGTCGATTCTCCCTGGAGTTAGTTTAGTGAAGGAATCTAGTGACAAAACGAAGTATGAAACAGTGGCTGCTGAGCTTGCGAGATCTCTCACTGGGAAAGCTGATGAGAAGTTGGACAAATACCTGCTTTATCATGTCGGAAACTTCCTGGATACCCATTCGGTGAAGTTCAGGCTGTTGGATGAGTCAGCTGTGGAAGCAGTTGAAGGAGAAGGGCGAGCGAAGAGTCCTTTAGGAGGAGGAAAGAAAGGAGGAATGGGGGGAATCCTCGCTATGGCTATGATGATGAAAGGTGAGTAATTTTTTTATGACCTAGTTAAACTATTACTGATTTGGTAAGTGAGTATTGGTTTTTTTTTTATATAAATAAGAATGAAGATATTAAAACTATAGTAGGTACCTGACAAGTCGGATGTTAATATTGGCATCATTTGATCTATTTCAAACCAGGCATGATCTTTGATTCAAAAATACTTTTGCAAAGGATAGACAAGGTTTTGCTACAATAGTTGTAGATAAAAGCAAATCAATCAGCATTTTTTGCGATCTTAATGAAACTGAAAAGGCTCTTAGCCTTAGCAAATTATTATTTTTTTCATATTCCTTTAGCTGAACTAATTTGTCTGAAGCTCAATTTATATATTTGACACCTTGATTTTATCATCATATAAAACACACAAGCGTTTTTAAGGTTTTGTTCAGGTGCTTTTTTTTCAGACTTGTATGATAATGATAGTGTTAAGCCAAATTCAACTTTATTAAAACTATATATAAATTAATTTAAATGAAGTTAATTGTTAAGGTAATAAAGACATTTTGAATTATGAAGTCGGTTGAAAAGCAATTAAAGCTACCACACTAATGGTTTTTATAAAACTGCATAAAAAAGCTATAAACGTAAAAGGTATTCTGAGTAAATAAATCCTTTTTATCTAATTTGAGATATATATATTTCAAAATTTACAAAAGGAAACAATTGGGCCACCCATAGACCGTTGCAAACGATCTATAGGTAGCTCAACTGCTCCAACTCGATCCCGATGGCAGCGTGCCGAGGATACTGGCTGCATTGCCTCTTTGTATAGCAAGGCTTATTCTTTGGCCCAGATAGCTGCCAGCCCTCTGATCACGCGTCGCTTCGACCAGACGCTCTGACAAAATTTTAAAAACGCGGAAGGCTGATACTGTACAATACAATACATCATCATCACAAATGATGATGTATTGATAGAGAGACGATTGCTCTTTTTTCACGCCAAAACTACTTAATCGATGTGCATGTAATCCGGTATATAAGCTGGTTATAGACATAGGCTAATTTTTAGATTTGCGACGATTATGTTGAGGCGGTATTATTCATAGATTACTGTCATATCGAAGTTTTTTAATAGTTATTCGCAGATATGGTTCATCCTTGTTTAAGTAGTAGTAGTAGTAGCAAAAATATAATAAAATAAATAAATAATAAATAAAAAAAATAAAAATATTTTATTTCAGACTACTATGATCCATATTTCACAAACAAACATTATTAAGATTCAAATTCAATAAAGATACTATTAAATTACAATTACACACAAATTATAGCGTTTTAATGGCGTTAAAGTTTTCTTTGTCTTTTTCCATATTTGATTTCCTATACAGATTTACTTACTCATATGACAGAATAATAAAGTAGTTACTATATTAAAAACTTATAAAACAATATCGCTCCCTACTTATATGAGTGCTCGGTATAATAAACCTAAACTGTGAAAACATTATTGAAAACTACACTCTAAGACTCTGCAGAAAAGGTTAAAATTACAAGTAAATATATCAACTTTTTGCAAGCAGCGTTCTATGAAAATATAATGGCCATGGCGTACTCAGTAATAATCATCTTTCTATGTAAGACATATAAAAGATGGTAGAAACAATTGTCTTATCAATGTGTATCAGTATACCTTTCGATTCAGACGTGTCCACCATGAATAGAATCCTATACGTTCTGTTATTCGCTTGTGCTTTTGCTCTACCTAACCCTGACACCAAGGATAATGTGGAAGCTCCAAGATCTATGAGCAAGGATTGCTCCAGTGGGATTTTCAGCCCTACCTGCTTGAAAATAGAAGCGATTTCTCTCCTCGAGAAGCTTAGTTCAAAGGACGAACTCCAACTGCTACCAGGGATCAGTGTTGTGAAGGAAGATAAGGAAAATGGGAGCAAGGCTGAGGAGTTTGCAGCTGAACTGGCCAGATCGCTACCGAATAAGCCTGATGAGAGACTGGATAAGTTTTTGTTGTTTAGGCTTGGGAACTACCTGGATACGCATACGGTTAGGTTGAGGTTGTTGGATGATACGGCTGCGGAGGAAGCCAGGGCTTTGGTTGGGGAAGCAAGAGGCAAAGGGGGGTTGGGAGGCAAAAAGGGTGGTATGGGAGGATTGCTCGCTGCTGGACTATTGATGAAAGGTATGTCAATATGTGTAGATATTTGGTAGGTTAGCTGAAATAGGTATGTAGAGTTATTCATTATTGGCAGATAGACCATTCTTTTGATACGGAAAGTAAAAGTACTGAACTATTTGAACAGAAAACTTTAGTTCTACTGATTTCGTAGTTTAGCCGTTATTGAGCCAAAGTACAAACATCCATCATCCGTTTATCCATCTCCACATACATATTTTTTTATAATATCAGTCACAAAAGCTGTCGTATATCTATAATTCTGTAGGTATTAAAAATCTTTTATCAAAGTTTTTAAACTAAATTGTAGGTTTGTGTACGTTCAGTCTTATAAAACTTTTATTCATACCATCATAGAAACAAACGTACGTACAAATAGTACGTACAATAGTACGTAAGTAATACCATTAGGAGGTATCCCCTGCAGGATGCTATCTAGGTGGGTACCAACATACACAGTAATAGATATTCTGTTGCAAATCAGTATTGTGTTAGTATTACTGCGTCCGTTGGAAAGGTACTGTAGCTAGTGAATTTACTGAGCTTTTGAGACTGACCATAAAAATGTCTCAAGAACGAACGCTATATCAGAATTGCACGGGCCTATGGAAATCAAAGTCCTGTGTAGCACTTTTATGGTAATGGGCAGGCGTGATCTTTTACCATCAGGAGAGTGCCTAGCTCGCCTCTTGTTAACATAAAAAAGTGAATAAAACATTTTTTGTTATCATTATGACAATCGCCATCAGGAATCAACGAGAGCGTGAAATTATAGAGAAAAGTAAATGACACTTCTTCTACAAAGCTTTTTTCTTTACTCTATAATTTTAAAACACTGAGGTAATGTTGGGGTTAGTGACTTTGACCGCTATGCTGGCATCGCGGGTTCGGTTTCCATATCAGGACAAACATTAATGTAAAGCATATTATGTTCATATTTAGCCCTCTTAGTCCCAGTGCTGGGTAAAGGACTCTCCTATAAAATAATGTAAAGCATAGTCAAACATATTTTCAACCAACTTCAAAAAAGAAGGTGGTTCTGAATAGGTTTTTTTTGTGTTCGTTACCTTAGAACTTCATAGGTAATGATATCACCGCTTTGTAAATATTTTTGTCAAATCGGTTCAGCAGTTTTGGTAAGATTGAGGAGCAAACATTTATCCATGAAAACTCTTACTTTCTATTATATCTCAGACTGACTAAACCTCAAAATACCCATAAAAACCGTTATATCTCCTAAAGAAAACGAAATCCAGCAAAAGCATAAAATCGTGGTATTTAGATTTTAATCATAGTTTCTAATTCTAATTCTAAAAAGGGGGTACAGCGGTCTGAACTGGCTTCCCGTTGAAGAGTGCATTGTGCATTGCCCCCCGATATCTAACCTTGCCCCAGCCATCTTATTTTTTAAGAGGAGAATGTCCACGCATTAGCCCCACTCCACGGGAAGGGCGGAAGGTTGTGTCAGACTCGAACTGACTAAACTCCTCGGTGTTCCCACCTGCGCCTATGTGCTGGGGCTACGGGAATGCTTCCCGCACTGCAACCGTAGCCCCGGTGCCTAGCTCCTTGAAATAGAGGACTCTGGGTTGATAAATAATAAATAAATAAATAAATATTTTGGACATTTAATTTTCACACTTCACCATCTAGCCCCAAACTAAGCAGAGCTTGTACTATGGAAACCAGATGGCTGATATAATGCTTAAATACTTATATATTTTTTTGTACATAGAATACATTGAAAACACCCAGACTCAGGATAAACACCGATGTTCATCACAGAAATGTTTGTCCTGAAGCGGGAATCGAACCCGCGACACCGGGCGTGGCAGTTCAATACACTTGCCATTCGACCATCCGTGTCGTCATGATGGCAATACTATTCTAGTAGCGTGCTTGTTGACACGTTAGGTGGAAAGGAGTCTATTAACTACTATTAACATTGCGTTTTCTGTTCCAGGTACCCTGATGTCAATTGGCCTCGGCGCGCTCGCTTTGCTCGCTGGTAAAGCTCTCATGACAGCCATGATGTCTCTCCTACTCTCCGCCATCATCGGGATCAAGTCTCTCTCTGGAGGGCAGAAGTCTACCACCTACGAGATTGTGTCTAAGCCTGTGTATACACACTCTCACTCTCATTCTACTGCTCATGAAGATGTGGGAGGGTATGGTCATTCAGGGTATGGGAGGAACCTGAATGTGAGTAGGCGGAGATAGGCTTGTTATAGAATTTGTTGACGATGTATTTATTAGGCAGTGTGTGTGGATTATTTATTGAACTAAATTATTTTAGTTTTAAGCCACTTTGCTTTTGTAAGTATGTATCAAATATGTAAAAACTATGTACGTAGTATGATCTATTAGTATTACCATTTATATATTTTCTTCTTGGTATTATTAATATTATAGATTCATGTGATCTGTCGGTATTTAAATTTATTTATTTTCTTTTTAGTTTCATTAATATTATAGTGTATTATTTAGTCTTTATGTTCTTATTTATTTGTCAATTATTTTATTTGTATAGACAAACTATTTTCCCGCCTATTTTATTCGATCTTTTCCTACTAATATTATCATAATGAATTTATTAGTTTGTATGCTTATCTAGTGATTATTCATTTTAAGTACATAGTTGTTTAATTTTTATGTTTATTATATGGTATTTTTATTTTATGTTTCTTTTTTATTGTATTTTTTCTATAATAGGTTTATAGTATTGTTCCTCTTCTGCACCCAAAGAAAATAAATCATTTTAATGTTTATTAAGTTTATTTTTTACCCCTCGAAATTTATTTTTAAAAAATAATAAAAAAGAAAACATTCTTATTTTATTTTCAACAAAAGCATTGCTTTCTAGTTTATTAATTAATAATCTAGAAAGGTAAACTGTTCAACCTTTTATAGATTTTCCACGATAACATAATTCATTCATCTTTTCGGCTTTGTGCCTAAAGTAATAAAGCAGAGATTATTTTTCAAATGCAACAGAACTAGAAAGGCGAGTCATGTAATTGTTGAAAATCTCTACTGACAAAACAAAGTGTAGATTACTTTTATCGATAGGTACAGATGTGAATGTATTTCATTCGTAAAATCCATTATGGTTTTGTTGCTCTTTTTAAAGTAATTAAGGGAGAGAGAAAGTGTTTAGCCTTTTACTTGTACAAAGAATGATAGAGTTTATAATACTGGTAAGAATCACATATTAAAATACAATTTTGACCTTTTTTTTTTGTATGTACGAGTATATTACTTAGAAACGACATAATATCGAAACTTCACTAAATCTAGAGTTATGCACGGTTCACATTATTCCAGTAAAAAATCCGATCCAGCGATCAAATCCAGCGTGAATGCCACTGGGACATTGTACACCAGCACTGGAATACCCTGAAATGGAATGCTTACTGGAATAATGAAAACTGGGCATTAGGCTCGCACTGACCATTTAATTACTACAAATCAAGCTTTAATCTAAAATAGACACAATTATGTTCGTGCATTCGTAACAAGCTCACACCCAAACAGTTACCTACAATGTTACTCGTTGGGAGTTTTTTTCCAACAAGTTACACTTTGACACTGGGTCTGATTCGATTGAGTGTTATAAGCCAGGATATCTGACGCGAGATCCAATCCCTCGCTCCCTCGCTCGGAGACGGTGGGGCCGAGGTATCCAGATGAGACATCCCGGGCCGTCCGCCCCATGAGGAGCGGCGGTGTCTCCTGCCCATGAAGGAGATCTTATTTATTTATTTTTTTATTTATTGGAGAACCAACAGCTTTATACTTCTAAGTATACAATAGTTTAGCTTTAGAGAGCCAATTACAGGTTCCCACGGATATACATTAGAACATTAAGAAAATTATGGTAAACTAACTTAAGATTAGTGCTTACATAAGAATAAAGAAAAGGAGAACCACAATAAAGAGCAACTCAATACTTAACTAATAAACAAATGAATACCACTGGCATGTTATTTAGACATTATTTGAACGCTAAGAAGAAAAGAAGAACTCCCTGCTCAGACGCGCTCGGGCCGAGGGGGCGCTGGTGCAGAATAGGTCAATGTCTACGGCACGCTTACAAATCTTATTAAGGTTGTTGCTCGCTCGCAACAGGTATGAGTTCTGTCGATACTCGGTTGACACTATGGGAGATCTTGCTGGGTTCAAGAGTGGTCAGAGTGGGGGCTCTGGCTGCATTATATTCGAACCCAGGACGTCTGCAGTGCACGGGGGTCATGCACTACAAGCGGAGCTCGTAGTCGGCGCAAGCCGTCCCTGGGATGAGTCTCACAGCAACGTGCATGAGGGGCACCGGTACGAGTTCTTCGGATATCCCGGGGTCCTTATAACGCGCAGAAGTCGGCCACCAATGGGTATAGTCGGTTAGAGTCCGACATACCCTCTCCGCGGCAGGAAAAAGCATCTATGAGGATTCCCATGTTAAAAAAAAGGATACCTGACGCACGAAGAACCAATTCAATTACAACACGAGTTTAATTGCGGAAAAGTGAGTACCTATCAATTACATTACTTTTTGAAGTGAAAACTCCTTTAGGCACGCTGAGCAATTTATTTCGCGGGTATGGAATGAGACTGTATATAACGCTCGTTCGGTTAAATTCGGCTCTAGTCGACTTAGGTGATGAAGTTTTCGCTTCGGTCGTTCGTTTTTTTGTATGTCAAGATGTACCACATAAGCAAAGCAGGAAACTATGTATAGCTATTAAATTACAGGCTCTTATCTATCAGGTATAGTAAGCTGCCAATTGAGCGGTTATAGACTATTGCCTATTGCTAGAATAGAAACAGCTAGTGTAGTTTTTTATTTAAACACAAAAAAACATTTATTTAATGAACACAACTATTAAATCAGTAGGACCAACAGAACTATATACTTTTTAGGATCATTGAATCTATGAAGATCGGCATCGTTTTGATGAGAGGAATAAACACAATATAAACGAGACACCATTTGAAAGTTTTGATTGTACATTACTCTATCGCAAAGGTTTTGCCCTAACCTTTCCTTCATCATAATTATCATAATCAACCTATCACAGTTCACTGCTGGACATAGGCTTCTCCCAAAGTGCGCCATCGCGCCCTGTCTTCGGCAACCTTTCGCTGATCATCACCCCACCGTATCCACGTAATGAAGGAACGTTTACCGAGTCGCGTTCCCATAAGAACTCTTTCAAAAATCATTGAACTTTAAAAAGAAGATTAGAGGTCAGTTGTTTTATAAGTTACCGTATTCCGAGTATTTTTGAAAGTCACACTCCTTTATTGTAAATACTTTGTTTCTTTACTAATTATATCACTTTACCGACCACACCTTTTATCATGTCAAATCGTTTAATCGATTAGATCTAGTGATTTAATACTAATCATAGTTAGATCGAGATAGCGATTCACCTCACTTTCGACTTTTCCATTATCAAAAACTTTATTTCGTTTTATCAAGAAAGCGCCTTCTCGCGAACAATACGGATTGTGCTTTTGTACTTTTTTCTAGTTACTATTTACTTTTTACAACCAACGAGTATAAAATAAATTGTCCGCTGATCGAAGGCCAGTCTACTTTGTATTACGAAATGATCAACAATTGACAGTGCAGTGAAAATGTTCAAAGAAAATGTTGTGTGTGTGTTGGTAGCTATCATTGTGTATCAATCTAATGCTGCTATCAATGGCGCGGAGCCTAACTCTATCACCGAAATCCCGAAAAATGGATCCGAGCGAGCTGGACGCTCAATTAACAAGGAATGCAGCAGTTTCCTCAGTTCAAAGTGCTTGAAAATCCATGTTTTATCATTCATTGAGGAGCTGAGCTCTCGCGATGAGCTGAACCTCCTCCCTGGCCTGAGCATTATCAAAGACAACAGTGCAAACTCTTCAAATGCTGATGAAATTGCTGCTGAGCTGAGCCGTCAATTTCCTGGAAAGCCTGAAGAGAAACTCAACAGATTTTTACTTTACCGTCTTCAGGACTACTTAGATGGGCATTCGTTGAAGTATAAGTTACTGGATCCACAGACTACGAAGGACGCGATGGATATGGCGAAGGGTGAAAAGGAGACTGTTGGCAGGAAGTCAGGGGGAGGAGGTGGTGGCTTGGGAGGAGGCAAGGGAGGCGGAGGAGGAGCTCTGTTGGCAGCAGCGTTGATGATGAAAGGTAAAAGAACATTTATAAGAATTTATTGTGAGATTAGTGAGTGATAAAAATGTGATGGCTTATTCTAATGTAAATTAAGTCCATTGCATTGATATGGTCGTAAAGTCAAGTCTGTGGTTAGATAGGTGTGATAAAACCACCTAACGTAATGTTTTTTTTTCACATTACTTGTTATTTAAAAAGAAAATTCTCAAAAGCCAAAATTTGTCGTAATACTCTAGTAAACGAGCATTATCTACTTCCTGTAATGACATGTTAGCAATGATTTTTTTTTTTTCAGTTCGTGACGGTTTATTTTTCTTCATAGCTTTTTTCTTACGCATGATAATATTTATTTTACCTGTATAGTGTACACGAGTATTACATACCTAATGCTTTTTTTCATCTTCGTTTTGTGAACGTCCTTACCTTTACCATCGCTGTTCACTATCATCAAAGAAAGAAAAATACTTGCTGTCTTGTACTTACATACCTTTTCTATTGTTTTATTTTTTCTGCGTACAATAATTACAGAAAAGCTAGAAATGTATACTATACACCACAAGTTTTTAATTACTAGAAAAAAAGCATAATCAATTGCCATCAATGAGCCCAAATAAGTACGCAAAAAAATGAATATATTGAGTCGATTTTTTTCAAAATGAAATGTTTAAATTGGACATAATATCTGTGGACATAATGTTATCGTTATGTAGTTATTTTTCCATGGCCTTGCGTCCAAATACGTCAACTGGTACAGGTAATTGAAAAAAGTTTCATTCATAGGTTGGCAAACTGGGGTACCTATCTCGCAAAACTTATAATATTTATAATATTGAGTTTTTATTTTAAGTTATTTTTTCAAGAATCTCCAAATGCAAATGCTTTCGACGACACCGTGGCTTAGTTGGTAGTGACCCTGCCTACGAAGCTTGGTGTTCCGGGTTCGATCCCCGGCCGGGGCAAATATTTGTGACGAACACAAATGTTTGTTCTCGGGTCTTGGATGTTGTGATGTGTTGTATGTGTCCATGCCACCTGCGACACAGGAAATCCTAGTGCAGGGGTGTGAGTGTGTGAATGTTTGTTTGTTTCTTTGACATCAATTTCTATTGCAGGAACACTAGCAGCTGCAGCCCTAGGCGCCTTAGCGCTTCTCGCAGGCAAAGCCTTAATGACTGCACTGATGTCCCTTCTCCTATCAGCTTTGGTCGGCCTCAAAGGCGGTGGCGGCGGCGGAAAAACAACCTACGAGATCATCGCAAAGCCAGAAGTCTCTCATCATCATTCCCACAGTCATGAAGAACATCATGAGCATGAACATGGTCACCATGGTGGATACAGACGGGCTTATGATATGGGCGGGTATAATAGCTATATGCCCTATGATACCACTACGAGCTAAAATGGATTAACTTTTAAATACTCAAATCGAAAACTATGGTGGATACAGACGGGCATATGACATGGGCGGGTATAATATCTATGTCCTATGATACCACTTTGAACTAAAACGGATTACAGTATAAATACATCGTCAAATCGTACACTATGGTGGATACAGACGGGCATATGAGATGGGCGGGTATAATATCTATGTCCTATGATACCACTTTGATCTAAAACGGATTACAGTATAAATACATCATCAAATCGTACACTATGGTGGATACAGACGGGCATATGACATGGGCGGGTATAATATCTATGTCCTATGATACCACTTTGATCTAAAACGGATTACAGTATAAATACATCGTCAAATCGTACACTATGGTGGATACAGACGGGCATATGACATGGGCGGGTATAATATCTATGTCCTATGATACCACTTTGAACTAAAACGGATTACAGTATAATTACATCATCATATCGTACACTATGGTGGATATAGGCGGGCATATGATATGGGCGGGTATAATTTATATATGCCCTTTGATACCACTTCGAGCTAAAATGGAATAAAAACTCCTTAGATGACGATACACACACCGTTTTAATGCCAAACCACTGTACTGTCAAATCATATATTAAATTACAGAATTTTTGGGGTTTATGCCATCAAATAATATATGAAATTAATTACGTTGACACAACGGAATAATTTGATGATTGCTTCGCCATTTTACAATATTATTTATTATATTGCTACATTAATTATTTAAGTTTTTTTTAAACATATAATAACGACGTTATTCGTATTTGAGATATGGTTTGTGTCTCTTTAATTTTAAGTAATTTATTGTTGTTGATTATTTTTTTATTTATAGCAGTCTTAGTGGGCGTGTTAAAGCTTAGTTTTATATTTATCTTTCATTAATATTATTATTAATTGGTCGACTTTTATCATTCACTCGTCTATTTATTTTTCATTCTTCCCACCGTCATTATTTTATGCTATAATATATATTACTTACACTACATTATTTAATTTTAATCACTTTTTGTATTTCTTATTATGTATTTTATTTTCTTTTTAATATGTTTTATAGTTTATATACTTACGTTTCCTATACATAACTAAAAAGTAACATACTATTATATTTTTAAATATTATATAAAAGCAGTATGTATGCTGTGATATTCTTTAAAATAATTCTACTTCATACTATTTGATACCAAAAACTATTTTATCGCATGTAATACCTACGGAATAAGTAAGAGTTTTTATGATTTTTTAAGAATGTGTATATAATTACAAGCATTTTAATAATAGCGGTGTACTTATTTTCCCATTTTCTTTGAGACTTTCACTTGATTTTTAGAACAGATTAGTATCTTAGCGAATTGGATAAGTGTGTACAAAATGACTCCTTTCTCCTTGTTGTTCTATCTATAGGTTAGGTACCATTTTACTCTGTTAGAAAGACACACATTTGTATGCATATGTATAAGAAAATAGTAGATAATTCAGGTATTTGAATGTTTATTCATTACAAAACATAACTCTTTATAATACCGACGACACCGTGGTTTAGTTGGTAGTGACCCTGCCTACGAAACTTTCTGTTCCGGGTTCGATCTCCGGCCGGGGCAAATATTTGTGTGACGAAAACTAGTGTTTGTTCTCGGGTTTTGGATGTTGTGATGTCTCGTATGTGTCCATGCCACCTGCGACACGGGGAATGCTAGTGCAGGGGTGTGAGTGTGTGAATGTTTAATGTTTTAACCTGTAAAAAAAAACAGTGATTAAAAGCTTGTGTGTACCATATCGATTTTTTTTTAAATATTAGGAAGTTACTTAAACCTAATAATACGTTTGTAAGAAGGTAGTAGGTAGGTATAACTAATGTAACATTATTAGCTACCATAACAAGTAGAGGTTTGCTTATTACTTTTTAATTCAGAAGCCTTTGTAGAATCCAATTAAACTAAACTTTATTATCTACCCGTTAAGGTTTGAAATAAATGTAATCCTCTTCACCGTCTGCATTTTCATAGAACCCAGATTTTAACCGCAAAACTAGGCATCTTATTAGAAAAGTGTGTATTTTCTCAGTCATACCATGACTTTTGACCTTGATACCTATTAACATCATAATAAATAACTTTATCATCCTGAGTTGCCTTTCATTTGATACCCTTCTTAGTACAGCATGGATCTTAGACTCTTCATCAATTTGATTCTCATATCCGCCACCAATGCTGTCATTATTGATAACGTCAATAGTACAGTACCTGATAATGTTTTCAATGGGGTATACTCGGAATGTTTTTTGCACCTGTCCTATTCTTGTATTCAGCAGAAGACACTGTTGTATCTGAAAGAGCTGAATAATTTGAGTGAAGTTTCTGTGATTGGTGATTACGTGAAATTTGGTGAGTAATTCTTTTTAATTTTTAATATAATCACTTTGAGTCTGAAACATAAATACAAATGTTTCGAAAACGCTTCAATGGAAGGAACAACGGTAGGATTAAAAAAAGCAGTTGCTATGTTAGACTTAAATTAAATTCATCTCGATACAAAATTTTTACGAAGCAGATGAAATTAACGCAAAGTCAGAAAGTCTTTATACCATAAAACTGAGTACTTTTGTATGCTTTTATAAATCAGTCGCAATTATATTTACGAGAATTTCATCTCATTAAAAATTTTTGCGAAGCAGACGACTGACTGACAAAATCAACGCAAAGTTAGATAGTCCTAAAATCATAAAACTGAGTATTTTTGTTTGATTTTGAGCCACGTAGCTGAAGTTGTGAAGCTAAAAAATTTATTTAACTAAAGTACATATTATTATGTATAATAATCTAACAAATGATATCTTAATACTTAAGACTCGTAGTGTATGTGCTGAGTATATGTTCTGAAATATAATAGAATATTTATGTTTTTGTTCCAGTAAAAGTAAACAAGAGTAATATTCAGGAAGGAGTTGAAGACACAAAATTAGGAGATACGGAAGAGCTGGCATTTATGATAGACAAAGCTATTGATAACTTCTTTGACAACCATGTACTGAAGTTTTACGCACTTGGGCGGAATCTGTCGATGCCACGAAATGGTAACTTTCTCATATTATTATACTATTTAAGTAAGTTGAAGAGTATTTGGAATATAAAATGCGTTGAATATAACCTTATATTAAAAACATATCTATCTATAAAATCATATTTCTGAAACGAAAATCTCACCTTAGTACAGACAGCGTCATAGATAAGTATCCTCCTTGCATTATAATACCCCAGCTTCAAATCCCTTCAAATCACCACCGCGGCGTATAGAGAAGTTTTGTCTTAAAAAAATAGATTATATTTGTATAATCGTTTGTAAGCCTAAAAATAATTTAAAGTATTACAATTTTTTTAAAGGATTTATAGCTGGGTGTCTTGTGCAATGGGGATACTTATCTCTGACGCTGTCTGTACCAAGTTTATAATATTTTGTATGTCCTGCTTTTTTCCTGGGCAATGTAATAATCCATGAAATTATATAATATTTCAATCAAATATATTATTTTTCGATCAAAAATCATGGAAAGATATGGCACCAAAATATGTAGTAAGATCAAATGGAACGTATCCAAAAAGTAGAGTTATTGTAATTGTATAGTTACTATCGTCATTGTCAACTGAAAAATACAGCAAACTTTTAAATTCGCCTTGCATTTTGTGTGTTGTAAGGAAATAAAATAGGTATATGTAATATACCTACGAGTACCTCTAGCTTTCTGCCCACGATCCCGTTTCATACTAAGACCGTGCTAGGACCGTGTCAGGCATAAAAATATACCTACCACCCACTACCGTTCCGTCACCGACTATCGAATTCCATTTATAGGTATTTTGCTGTTGTTGATACGCTCCGTACATGGCACGTGACGGGGTGGTGGGCAGAAACCTATAATTATAAAACCACGTAACTTGCCTTCTTATGAACTCCATTTTTCTTAGTAGAAGAATTCGTTGGTAGAAAAAAGCGTAAGGGCGGTGGCGGAGGCATGATGGGAGGCCACGGCGGTGGCGGCGGAGGCCACGATGACGGAGGGAAGAAGAAAATGATGATGATGGCCATGATGTGTATGAAAATGAAGCTGATGATGGTAAGAATATTCATATGATGATTCTTTCATTGAATGATGAAAATACTTTTTCCATTATTTATGGTTTATTAGCTCACAAACAGGAAACAGCGTACAACACCTGCTAAACTTGGAGAATTTTGCAAATACATAATTTATACAATACCAGTCATATTTATTGTGTTTATATATATGTTTATGAGTATGTATATAGGTATATATATGTATATGTATTAGTATTAGTATAATATTTAGATATTAGAATGGAAATAAAATATGTATTAATATTGTGTAATATTCTGTATGATTTTAGTAAGTCAAAATGTTATTTATATATATATATATATTTTATCTATAATATCTTTTTGGTACACCCTTTATCCACTGTAATTTTTTTTTTCTGTTAACAATATGTCTTATCTGTTTGTCTGGAAGAGATTGCTATCTAGCAATAAGACCGCCCTTGTAATTTTAGTTTGTTTTTCTTGTTATTATTTATTTTAAGGTGATACAATAAAGCATATTCTATTCTATTCTATTCTCTCTCGTTTGCAAGCATCTCAAATGCATTGCGTTCTTTGTATAGCGGCGCAAATATGCACTTCTAGATAATGGATACATGTTTGAGCCGTTTGGGGTAGAGACAAATAGGGCCTTGGGAACCAGGGGCACACAAAATCTACAAAGATTTAGCTGATAGGCTAAAATAATTAGTAAGTACATAAAAATAAAATAAAAACTACTGAAAAGCCACGAATGGTTTATCCCAGATGTTAGTTCTAGGATGTTATGGCTAGTTCTTCTAACTTTAATACGTACAAATTTAGGTTGATCTTTAAATTACTTAAAAGTTGCGTAAACAGGTTTGGGGAAGTCACAGTTGTAAAATAGTTAGATTGTTTAGTTACTGGTTACAGTAAATAATAATAAATTATATTTTGATATTTAAAAACGCACGCATGCTGCCATCGGGTATCGTTGGAGCAGTTGAGCTACCAATTGATCGTTTGCAGCGGTCTATGATTAGATAGGTTGGCCCAATTGTTTCCTTCTGCACATTTTATACATTTTGTTTCATACATAGATTGAAGTATTTAGCTTATGTTGTAATAAAACTCCATACACTATAATAAAACATAAATAAAAAAATAAAAAATAAGCTTGTTAGCAAGTCACATGATTATTAAAAGTAGATTAAATTGAACCAGTGCGTAATTTCACACTTAAAGTCATCTGCGTCGGTGGTGTAATGGTCAGCATAGTTGCCTTCCAAGCAGTTGATCCGGGTTCGATTCCCGGCCGACGCATATTTTTGGCATTGATTTTTTTTTGTACAGATTTCTACTTTTCATTAAAAATTACTACTAGTAGTAAAACTGAAGCATGTTTTTTTTCAGATGGTTCCAGCAATGATGGGCATGATGGGTATGATGTCATTCAAAGGAATGATGTTTAGTATGATGTCGTTTATGATTTCTAAAGTGAGTTCCATACACTTTTATGAATTGATTTTATACACGGGTTAAAAATCGACATCGAAGAATGAACAAAACGATACAGAGACAGTAGTATTTCCCAAATTCCCTAAAATATGAAACAAAATATGAATTAAATTATTTTTTGAGTTAGTAAACGATGTAACTCAACTTACAAAACATCGACTCTACAAATAGCTCTACCTTGCTCTACAGGCGCTTTATGATTAAACTATTACAGATGATGCTACTCATGAAAATCTTGGAGAAGAAAGGAGGAGGCCTAGGAGGAGGGGGTGTTGGAGGAGGTGCAGATGGGGTAAGTACTTAAAAAACTAAAAGAGCGAAGACAAAAAGATGAAAAGTTAAGAAGCGCCTGACAAAAATCTTACTGCAAAAAGTTTGAAAGTCTTCAAACTCAGTCAAAGTCTGCTGATAAAAGACTGACTGACAAAAGTAGGTTAAACATTTATAAATAGGAAATGTTTGTATCATCTACAAAACAAAGTCGGGTTATTTACACCATTTATAACTTATGGCTAATCCTCAAAACCGAATTCCATACAAAATGTTTCGGACAAATACTCAAAAAATACGCCGTATTATAGTAATTACTTCACACTATTCGTTTTGTCCATGTTTTTTGATTTCGTCAACAAAAAAAGTGAAACTATACTCATCTGTTCAGACGCTTTATATTTTTCTTGTAAATTAAATACTCTAAAACTCACAGCAAACGCCATACCAAAACGAAAAATATAGGAATCTGAAATCGATTTACTTTCTCTCCAGGGTTGGGCAGCCGGGGGAGCGGGGGGAGGTGCTTGGATGCCAGCAGGTATATTCCCAATTTAAAACACCAAATCATACAAAATCAGTAAAGCGCCATCCATACACTAAACATCACTATTCTACAGGTGGCCAAGACTATGCTGGTGGAGGCGGAGGCGGAGGCGGTGGCGGAGGATATGACGCAAACGGACAATGGCAAAGCAGATCTATTGTCGAAACCCCCGAATCTTATAAGAATATAGAAGATAGACACATAAGACATGTCAACAAAGCTCAATGGCTAAAAACAGAAGATGAAATACCTACAAACAATGAGAACTGGTACATCAAAACTGATGAAGTTAAGCCAGAAGTAGTGAAAAATAGTAATAAGTGGCAGACAGATAAATCAATGTTTGTAAAGGCTAAAAATGTTGGTCAGTGGCGAAGTCGATCTTTCGATGAAGACCCTATTGAGACTGGTAATAAGCCTATAATAAGTTTTGTGAAGCCATTAGTAAGATATAACAATAATATAGAAAAAGAGTCCTACAAAAATCCTGTACTTTTTTATAAGAAATCAAATGTGAACTTCGATTTTGATGAACAAGGGAATGATCAAGGTTTTGGGGAAAGAGATGACACAGATGGAAAGCCAAGAATAAAACGACAAACTATAGAAGACCGAATAAAAACAATGAATGGGGAGGTTGTAAACAATTTTCAAAATAAAATATACAAAACCGATAAGTATATCAGAGCCAATAATGCTATCAAAGCAATTGATGATAAGTTTAAGCCTAAATCAAGAAAAAAACGCAGCATAATCGATATGCTACAAAACTCTTACATCTATTGGGTGAATAGAATCTTAGGTCTCAACAATAATAGAAGAACGAACTTACAAAGATACAAAATCATCAATGGAATAAAATATGTTTATACCCCATACAGAGTTCAAAAGCAAAAGATGCCTAAGGAAATTCAGATGAATTACATTAAAAACGCAGAAGATTTAAAAACAATGGTAGCAGTAGAAGACTTCAATAAAGGAGAGATAGTAGAAGGAGGAATAGAAAGCAGAATGAACAAGAAGAAGTTCCACAAAATGAAGGATTCAGTGAATGATACGATGGATGATAATCCATGGGAATGACTATTTTATCTAATGAAGTTCTATGTTTTGGAGAACATTGTGGTGCCTGACTTTAGATCATTTTTATTTTTGTAAAGTTTATATTTTTCTGTAGGTACATCATTTTTATTATTAGTGATAACATAAAAGTAAGATCCTAGATATATATTTAGGTTTGATATAAGTACATGTAGTTTGATTATTTTATATCTGTATTGCGATGTTTACTTATGAGTACGTACTAAAACAGCTGAAACTACTCTAAACTAATGAAGCTATTGTAAAAAAATTAGAAAATGGTAAAATTATCTAGGAAACGCTAGTTCACAGCGTTCAATTTCAAGTTATTCATGTAGTATACAAGTAGACTGTAGGTATGTTAATAACCTACTTTCGTTATAGCACAGAGTACCTACTCAGATGTACACAAGTTATCAATGAAATTATACAAGTTATAGTATCACCTGTGGTATCACAGATAGTAATTAGGTTAGAAGTATTATAGTACAAGTTACTAGAATTAAGTGTATTTATTTGTGAGTCAATAAATAATTAGAACCAGTAATAATATTTTACTAAAATATATCTATAATTATATTGTAATGAAAACCATGTTTTAGACGTAATTTTGTAAACAACGCCATCTCTGAACGCGTCATTGAACTATTTGAAAGAAATGTAGAGTGATTGTAGAGTCTTTGCGTTTGAACGGTACAATAGAACCTTTTGTTATATAGTCAGTCAGTCGAAATAATGTTTTGTTATTTACACACCAGATGGTGTCGTACAAGACGCTGAAAGCAAAATTGAATGTAATAAAAATTATAAATTCAGTACAAAATCGAGTTTGTACATTGCACAGACAATTTTTGTGTCAAAGCTACACTAATTTTCTTGGGTTTTATGATGATACATTATTATGATCGTATAGTTTGCAGAACATTATCCAAACATTCAATGTATCTCTCATAATCCGATATGGTCTAGTGGCTAGGATACCTGGCTCTCACCCAGGAGGCTCGGGTTCGATTCCCGGTATCGGAATATCCTTTTTACATTTTTTTGCAATTTTTTTGTCGTTTATTGTATTGGTACAGGGCATAAATAATTACAATTACGACATAACTTATCGATCTAGAAAGGTGATTTTGGACCTCTTCCAAAACTTCCAGCCTGCCTTAAAATAAATGTATCTTCATAATGAACGTGAAAGTTTTTATTTAATTGCAACAATGTAGGTACAAGTACAGCCAACATACCATTAAATCGGTATGTGCTATTGATGATGCAAAACGAGATTAAATTCTATCACGATAGGAAGTGTTTTCAAAAGTGATTGGCAATTTGGATTCAAGTGGCGGCGTCGCCCAATACGGCTGTCGCTTTCGAAAAGAAAGGCCCGGTTACACTAACCGTTAATCAGTCGTTAACCTAAACATAAAAAAGTTGGTTTTGAGATTGTTTTCATTGAACGAGATAGACAATTTATATGAGGAATGTTACAAAAAATACCTAATGATTATTATTTTGGTTATGATGGATTGATGTTACTGTTTAAGAACCTAAAAACCACTCTAAGCACCTTACCTTATGCTCAGTAAGTCAGATCGTTTTGGTATTAATACTTCATTTTGTTTGACACTAACTCTCAAATAAAAATGTCTGTCAAAACAGTCACAATTATTCAGTAGTCAAATCATAGCTAAAATACTGTAAAAGTTTAAAGAATTATACAAAGAACGCTACATACTCGTAGAGTCCTTAGTGTAAGTTGTATTTTATTTCTGTGTGATAGACTCTATATCACAGGTGGCCAACCGCGATCGACCGGTTAATCGCGACTATTAGTCCAGCCGATCGATATAACCAAAAAGATAGGTTTAATACACACCTACAGTCTATGTCTTGAGCAAACTGGTTAACCAGTCCTTAACCATAAACCACAGTGTGGTGCAACTGGGTCCTTCCACGGCCACTACACGCGGTCAAAGACCCAGATCTTCACCTTGCTCTTGACTGAGCTTGGTTTGACAAACGATAGTGAAGTGCTGTGGTTTTGTCGATTAGTTGTAGAACTCATCGATATCTTCTAAAATTATCCTTAATATCGCTTAAATTTAAATAGTAACCAATAAGTCACGAATAATATTTAATGGTCACAATTTTCACACTTGTAATAGGTACTCGTATACATAATATATGAAAAATTGTGAGATGGATGGATAATTAAATAAAGTTGAAACTTCATAACCATATTGGGTTGAATTAAAGTTGATTTATGTAGAGTTTGTGAGCTGGAAAAAGAAGCTTCATAATATCTAGATATTACGGAAACAGACTTTAAATTATTTTATATGAATTACTTTTATATATTTAAAAACCTTTTTCAATTATAGTACAAAAGACATGAACGCGCTCGGTAGAAGTATAGAATCAAAACCTCCAATTACAAACAGTGCTTAAGTTTAATTATATTTTTGTTGCCTTCTTCTGTCTTCTGTGTGAGCTCCTATTGAGTCGTTCTTCTTTTCATCCAACTACGAAAAAAAAGGGTTATTTGTTTGCTCAATATTATTTTTTATTTATTTTAAAGTGGTCGTTGCTATTTATTGGGCATTGTTAAATGGCCATTTTGGTGGTATTTTCTTAATATCGCTCTGTATACAACGATATGGAGGAAAGCCGATGACAAAGTGGACGAGCGCTTTAACAGTGCTCCACTAGCTTATGTGATTCAAAGTTTCATGTAGTACTGTTGTGGTCATGTGTAGGCGTTATCTCATACCATAAGGTAAGCTATGGTAAGCTGGTAAGCCTAGCTCGTCCCATCACTTGTTCAAATTAAAAAAAAAATTACAGCTGTCAAAACTCAACTGTCATCAGATTCCAACCCGACTGCACCGAAGAATGATAATGAAATTTTGCTCCATATTATCGATAACTTTCCCCTCACTGCGCGCGAATAGTGCGAAAGGTCCGCCACTCTCTCGCAAGATGACTTTAGTGAGCAAACTCGGTGCGCCCGCGTCGGCTGTGTGCCGTTTTGATAACAGTGACCTCTTTTGGACGTAAACAAAAACGCGCGTGGATTTCTATCGACGACTTTTTGGTGATTACTCATTTTATTGCTGTTTTTATCCATTCTAATTTTTCTTCTTCAACTTTTAGTTGTGATATGATTAAATAATTAATAATGTTTATAGTTTTGACTCTTTTGTTTGTTTTTATTTTATTAACAGCTCTTATCTTTCTATTGCTTTTTAAGAGGTTCGTGGGAAAAAATCTCGACTAATTATTTGGTAAAGATATTTCAGTCTGTATGTCAGTATAGACACCCTTCTATATACGTGATCAGCATATTAAGGGCATTTGCATGACAGTGGAATGATAGTGGAGGGGCGTGCATCCTTTGACTGAAAGATCTCTGCCTTGATCACTTGTTTATCATTTCATCTATTGTAACAACGATAGAAACAAAGAAGTATCATGATTAAGTTGATCATGCAAATCTCCATCATTTATGCGTCCTTGGCGTGATCCAGATTCATGTACAGATACCTTCCCTCCTTTCCCCCACGCTACCATATCCCTTTTACCTTTTTGTTGCATAATACAAGAGTGTTTATACAACCATCCATTTTTTTTATGGTCACTATAGGGTTTCCCCAAATTATTATACCATACTTCAGTACTAGAAAGTTATATGCATATAAAAGCATAACAACAAAACATAAAACAAGCATTAGTTTCATAAGCTTCTGATGAAAATCCAAAGTCTTATTATTAGCCGGTATGATACTATAGATTAGTACAGTATATTTTATTTATTCATTCCATTACTAGTCCACTCTCGTCGCGTATGTTGCTGTTCGTTTAGATACATTCAATATTATACATTTGGATATTTGTATTTGTGCTCTGAGCATAACTTAACAACATGCGTTAAGTTATTGGTCCTAGCCTCAACAATATTAGTCTTCAGGTCATTCAATATTAGGAATTCGACTCGTGGAAGCCTTTTAATTATTTTGATCAGAAAATTAGCAGTTAAAACTGGACTCCTACGCTGCTTTCAATATGGGCCGTTCTTTTTCTCCTTAGTAGAGTGGTTCAGCTTCCTTGCCATAAGCAGCAAAATCACTTTGAAGAGCTTTATCATTACTTTAGCCCAGTGCTGGACGTAGACATCTTTCATTTTACTCTGAAAGGATATTTTTCGGCTCTTCGCATTCACTCTTTGCCGGCTGCCTTTCGTAGATCGTCGCTTCACCTTGCTGGATGCCTGGCTTTTGAACAACTTATTATAAAGTTATTGCTGTTATCAAAGATTGTTATTGTCAGTTGAACATTAACTAAACACAATCATTGAAAAGTTGAGGTATGCGCTCAACCATCCTTGTCGCATAGCTTTGCTCACCCGTGCATGGCGCACGCAACGTCATTTACACATTAATGCGTAGATTGATTTAGTTTCTCTGTCGGTATCATCTAGACATTCCTCTAACATTTCTCAACTTTTAGTTGCTAAAATGTATATTTCCTTTCGATTAAAATTTAAGTGTCTAACATATATTCTTTAATGTCTGAAATCCGAAGCAAGACATTTTAAAATAGCTAGAACGTTACATATTTATCACAGCATATTACTATTGTAGGTACATAATATTACTTATTCTTTGATACTACTTAGTAGTAGAGTAGGAAAGTGCGTAAAATGATTTCAAAGGTAATTCTTATTTAAGTTTTTCTTAACCTAACTATTTGATTTCATTTTATTTTATCTATTTATTTTTCAAAGCAAAATACAATCAACTTTAAAATAAAAATCAGCTCAATATTATGTGAATTATTCAAGGTCTGAATGAACTGATGAAATTAAATTACAAAATATCTATTATTTAAATATGTCATTTTTTATCTTAAAGTTTCTCATGGGGATTTTAAATTATCAATAAATACTTGTCGACCATAAAATCATGCGCATCTATGTCAAAGATAAATCACAAAATCATATCGAACTTTTCATTATCATAACTTCAAGCTTGCAATAAATTCATCATATATTTTCTATTCACACCTTGAACTTTATCAATAATTATTGATGAAAGTGGGTGAAAAAGTATAACCTTGTAAGTGAAATGTTATTTCTTTATGAGAAAAATAAAATCTTTAACCTGAATCTTATGACTAGGATCTATCTGGCATACAAAATCAATTTGAGAAATTGTTCTCTCTTTTTAAAGAGTCATGTTTTTTTTCGCACTTTCTAGGAGGAAATCAAACTTCATTTGTACAGTTTTTGCTTTCTTCATTTTCTATTGCCACTTCATCATTCAGTTGTAATTTTTATTATTCATTTAGAGATAATCGGTCATATATTTTCGCCTGTAAATGGAGAGTGGCATATAATTAGGGCGTAATTTTTATTTCTAGGTATCATAATGTCATGCCCAGTCATACAAAATTATTGCAACCGAATAGGTAGCATATTTATGAATAGTCAAAAGTAGATGTTACCTCTTGAAATTATTGTCTGTATATGTAGTTAGTTAATCAACATATCCTAACCCTTATTTATATACAATTAAGTGTTTCTTATTCTACTTATTTCTACACCAAATTGTTGATAACTTTGATGAAATTCAACCACAAATTTATTATAAATTATTTCAAAATTGATTATATAGAAATTTTAGCTTTATTACAGAAATCAAAGGATAATAAGATACTAAGTCCTACCTACTCGTATGCGTAAGTATAAATATGATACTTACTCATGTGCTTAAAAAGCCAAATGATTGAAGTCAGCAAAACTTTTCATGATCAACCGAAACTTTCAAAGTTGGGTGTGTCGTTATTCACTTACATCCTTTCTTTATTACTCGTATAAATATCTGTTTCTTTACTCAAAATATTTTTGAATTACCATTAAAGCAGCAAAATAACCTCTACCTTTTTTGGTAGTCGGTTTAATATGGGTTGAATTATTTGTAAAGGGCACTTTCTCTGTTAAACCGGAAACCCAATGACGTGAACAGGGACTGACGTGTTTATCCATATCTTTATCTTCATGCATAACTGTATATAATACGGTATTTATATCGTGTAGGTTGATGACTATGTTAACAAGGTCAACTACTTTCGATTTTGATTCCGAATTTGAACTATATCCCAGAATACAACACTACAACATACATAAGTCATATTTCTTTCAGATTTTTTACATCAATTTTGGAATTTCTTTAAATCTTCCTCTTATCGTGTCACTAGTTCTTTTGAACCAGTAGTGTGGTGAAAATATTTCAAGTGCGCCTCGAAGAGGCTCCTTTCGTACACTTTTCTTTGAATGATTTGAACTTAGAGTTATATACAAGGCTTTTCGAATAAGACTAGTATTGAAAATCGTTTGACGTTTCGAATCATCGCTCGAGTTGATCGAATGATCAATCACTTTATTAACAAAATGATCATTCAATCATAACCACTTTTGGCTTAGACATTAGATTTTTATTATTACTTGTGATTTGTCTTATTGACAATATTTAAAAGAGACTTTTATTAACAACTTTTAGAAAAAAAGTTTCTTGATGTTATGGACTTTTGCTACAAAATATTTTCTTATTGGAAATAATTTCCATCAAGAATCGTATTATTATCTACTTTGTCATATATACCTGTTATACTTTTTATAACTGTGTTAATGTGAATGACATTCTTATGAAAGTAAGCTCATCTGTTCGACGCTATTTTCTAGAAACGAGTAAAAATTATTTGTATTTTATCTGTGGTTGAAACATACGATTCAATTCTTGAGAATTCTGGTTTCTCTTGCAAAAAACTTTGCGTATAAAATGCCTGCCTGTCTTTTACTAGTACCTAGTAATTTAAATATTATTGTGTGAATGAATAAGTGAATGAGATTTTGAAAGTTAAAAAAATACATGTCATTATTTGTTATCGACGGATATTCTTAACATAAAAGCTTTCTCAATCAATAAAATACTCTACCACATAAATATATTATTACCTACCTATTGAGTATTGAATTTGATATTTTTTTTCAGTTTACAACGCACATTTTTTTTCTATGGGTTTTCAAGTGCATATAATTATGATAAATATTTTTTAGACATTTCACACAACGCTTTTTAACCCCAACAAATTAAACAGAGCATGTACAACCAGACTACTGATAGAATACGTAAAATACATAGTATGTTTTTGTAAATACATACACAGAATACATAGAAAACACCCAGACTACGAACAAACACCGATGTTTATCACGAATCATCCATAATCCAGCCATTTTGATAACGAAAAAAAACGATACCTTAATTGTCAAAATCCATCCAGCCGTTTTGAGGATACGTAACAAAGAAATTTAGATAAAAATACGAAACAATTTCGGCCAGATAATGCAACATCCATCTCCATACGTTTATACATATATCTACAGATACGTGCACGTGCGCATTTATAATACTTAAGTGTGGAATTAGTGGGTTTCTAAGCTAATCATGATGCAAATAAAGCTAGATGCAGCCGGAATTGGAAAACTCAAACATACAGCTTTGTGTGTCACGGTCGTACGTCAATCGGTCTTGACCACAGAAAGCTTTTAGTTTTCACGTGCAAATGGGTGAGGTCGTGAAAACTGTGTTATTTGAGCTATGGTTGACACCAAAGGTCCAATTTTATACCACTTTTCCGATTTTCAAGAACTTTTGTTAAGAAGAAAGATTTTCGTCATTCTATTATCAAGAGTCAAGAAGTTCGCTTTTATTGAAATGAAAAGAAATTGATTTAGGTAGGCATACAAGTATAAATCTAGATGGTAAGGTCACATTTTATATGTCAAGCGTAAACAATAGTTCATGATCTTAATAGTCAATTCTTGTTCTTCTTCTTCTTATCGTGTCACTAGTTCTTTCGAACCAGTGTGGTGAAAGGATTTCAAGTGCGCCTCGAAGAGGCTCCTTTCGTGCACTTGACACATGGTTTCGAACATTTAGGTCCTAATGACGATATTTTCCAAATTTTTTTTGTTAAGCACGTGTTTTAAATCACACATAGATGAACAGAAGAATCCATTGGTGTTAATTTAATTAGCCTATAAAATTTAGTTAAGTCTAAGATGGTCATTAAGTAGGTACCTAAACCTTCAAACGAAAATATTTAGAACGTGCTATTTATTGAAGAAAAGTCATGTTAAAGTTGCTAAAATGTACACTCGTATATCGTATATACACATAAAAAGTATAAATAAATACCATATTATATTTTGTTTTCTATTTTTATTATGGATTTTTGCGCTCTTTTAATCTAATTTCCATAATCAGCTTTGATGTGCTCCGCTGCACAAACATACCGCGATCGCTATACACGGTCTTTTTGATTTGACAGAAAAAAAAATCCATTGTTTATTTCTGCTTGCTCTCAGTTAAATTTACGGTCTATAAAGCACCTAAGACATTTCTAGCTGTTACATTTTACTATCAATTACAGTTAGTTTACTGACATTCAAGTTCATTCAGTCTGTAGCTATATTTTCAAATAAATGCGAAATAGAGAGCATTTTTTTATTTTCTCACAGCAAATTTACTGCAATTTAATTTATTGGTTTTGGTATTCGCACGATTTTCCTGCATAATTTTATGAGAAAGCCTAAATTTATTTATATTATTAACTTACCTAGGAGGTGCTAACTATTCGCAATGTTCTCACACTCTAGTTTAATGAGAAAAAATACTGAGTATGAATAGTCAGAACCATTTTATACCGGGTGATTAAAATTACTCCTGGTACACTCATACTCGTACATAAACACTTCCATAATCAAAAATGAGTTTAATAAGAGTTACAGGAGTTTGATAAAAAAAACGTGTGTCCGAGATACACAAGTAAATTTTAAGTGGATACTTTTTAGTACCTCTAACACTCCATATTTATACGTCACCTCTTTGACACTGACACTTATATCGATGATGATAGGCGATGCGATCACAGCATAGGAAATGAAATTAATTATGGCGGCGCTTTGGTATATTTTAACATTATTTCTATGCCGTTCATATAAGCATTAACATGATTAATAACTAATGACAAATATAGTATGATTAAATACGATTAAAAACCTAATAGACTGACACCAGAAATCAAATTTGCCTTTGTCCATAAAAATTGGTTGTCTGTAAAGTTGGTTTATGGACGATAGTTTAACGTGATTATCAGCGTAACGGGACATTGAGCGTTACCGGACAATGACAGCGTTATCGGACAATAATATCAACGTTTTCGTGCATGCAGCCGGCGTTCATCAATTTATTAGACGTAGTTACGTCAAAGGTTTTTCCGGAGGTGACGTACTACTTTTTGAACTGAGCCCCATACAACTTGCAAACAAAGAAGAAGCAATTTCAAAACCTAAAACATGTTATAGGAAATTTTATAACAGTTCGCTCGGACCATTATACACGGTCCGAAATATTTCGTGTTCGTAATACTTTTATTTTCGTTTCAATAAGAAATACTTTCACCCAACAATTGCTATGCCGTAATAACTTAAAGATGTTTATCTGCTTTGTTGGGATTTCGGAATTTATTTTGACATTGATACACTTTAAAATAAATTCCACAAATATATTTTAAAGAAGCCTTTTCAGTTATTGAAGTAAATTATTAATGACAATGGCATTAGTATTTAATTACTAAATCACAAATTGTGTGGAATTCATGGTTATCTGAATAAGTTGGTTAACTTAATGCTATAATAGCGTTTTCCACCAATAAACCCGTGATCACATCAGTCATTAATTATTCGTTTATTTTTTTAGGTTTTTTGTGAATGGCCAAGTCCGAAACCACAAGAGTTAGAGAAAAGTCGAGAAAGGAGTCATGCCCTTGATGTATAAGAAAACCACAACTGAATTTTTAGTATTTTTTATACAAACTATTACTTTTGAATAATGTAAAAACATTTTTTTTTATTTGAAAATATCACCACAATATTCCGCTAAAAAGACAAATGAGTTTAACACATAACGACCAAAAAGTTTGAATAAAGGTAAACTTTGATCCGTGTAAAATAACAGAATAGTGAAATAAAAATACACCCGGTATACAAAATATCACGTATTACCAGATGTTCGTAAAAACATCTGAACTGTCCTTTAGTTGACCTTCATTGGTAGTTTCGAAAAACTGGTCAAAAAGCAGACTTTGCTTAACGAAACGTCAAACTTTCTCCCTCGTCCGGTTCGAGCCACGAACAGACATTCCACATTTTTGTGTATATTAATCATTAACGCACATGCTTAAAATACTTCTCTATTAAAACAATAGACGCCATCAATTATCAATAGTTTCTTTGAAATTGTAGTCTCTTAAGCCCTGTTCAAAACAAAGGCATTAATTACCCCTTTTCTTCACAGTCGGGTCATACTTTTTGTTCCAATGTACGCAGGCAAAGATACTTTCAGCAGCTAATCTTTCTCTTTGTACACCACAAGTTTTTAATTACCGGAAAAAAATACCCATAATCAGTAGCCGTTATTGTACAAAAAACAATAAAATATATTTAAAAGTAAATTAAAAAAAAAAAAATTATAAAGATATTTTTTTTAAATTAAGTAATATGATAAAAATTCGACGTACTGTTCAGTTCAGTAACAAATTTACCACTCCACTTCTTTGAAATTTATTTTCAGTCCATTATATCTTCAAAATATTGCAAATGAAAACTGAATACTGAAGTGTACAAAAGAGATTGTCCATCGCGGGTTTCGGCCTGCAGTTATTTTACCTATTTGACTATTCATTTCGATATTTTTAAGTATTATTTTCAGTCATGAAAGTCTCTAATGCAGCAAGGTTTAGAAAATGACCAAAACATAAGATCTTAGTTTGATATAAGTATCGTAGTATCGATGGTAAAATGGCGTACAATAGTGATGGTGTAAACGATTTTTCTCACTGTTACCTCAAGTTTATCTGTGGAAGCTCGAATGTGAAATCAATACAAATATCTAACTACCATTCCATACCTATTTGTTTAAAAAAGAAAACAATTCGCTAGCCTTATGGATTGCTTTTGTTTCATATATCAGTGAATTTGGAGATAAAAATATAATAAAATATTATAAATAAGGTACATATGAACTGATAAAGTATTTGTAAAAAGTGTGCCACGATTTGCTGAAGCCCAAAACTTGTTTACGCTTCATGCGCTTGGATATAAATAACAGGTTAGTTTCTGTATTTACTTACTTTTAAAGGATTTAAGAAGTCTATTAGTGACTAAATACATAGCTTGCTAGCTTTAGTCTTTCACTTTTTGTTCAACATATTCTTGTCCATCCAAAGGTTGTCTGGAAGAGATCGCTTTTAGCGATAAGACCGCCCATTGTCCACTATTTTTAACATTATTTTCTTCTTTATGTATATTTTTGTTTGTTTTGTGATGGTGTGCAATAAAGAATAATCTATCTATCTATCTATCTATCTTGCTAGGTCTTATGTGACAAATCTTTAGATTTATCACAGTTTTTTCAATTTTTTAATCCCGCTGCTTTGGAACATAAATTCTATATATTTGTAATCTACGCTGTTAGTACAGTGTCACAAAAAAGTTTCAAGCATGCAGGTTGAAAAAAAATCGGGACCTGGGCTCCATACAATTTTGCCCAATGTCATTTATTACGAGTGAGATAGCGACGCGCGGAATTCTGGGCCTTATCCGACCATAGAAAATATTTTTGACGTGTGTAATAGAATGCTTCTTTATACTGTCACGTAACCCATATCTGTCATCTATAAAATCACGGTTCATGGCCATGATCGACTTTTGATTTCAAGAGCACTACTTTGCCATTCTAGTGAAATTAACGGTACTAGTTATGGTATGTGGTTCTACTACGTGTATTGTATAATAACTAAGAGAAAAGAACGAGGCGGTAACAAGATTGTTGCTATCTTTTATATGCATATTTATCTAGAGAAAATTATATGTTTATGCTTTAAAGTACCCTTGCTGTGTCGAACAGGAAATCCCTTTAGCCATAAATGTAAAGCAGCATTATAAAAGTATTAAAACTAATTACTTTAAGGCGCAGTTTTGTATTGTAATAAAGTGTATAAATCAAAATGATTGAAAAAAAGACGTCGTTGAAGGGAACACAATTGCGTATTTTGCTTCCCTGTGACTATTCAGTAGTGTTTACGGTCACTAGAACAGTCCGATTGAAGTCGGTTTTTGTATGTTTTTTGTAAAACCTTGATTATCATCTAAAAAGCCACAAATCCAGTGTGTTTGTAGGTTACTCGTATTTACCCATAGTATTGTAAACATTATAGTTCTGTTACTACTCGGGCGAATGTGTTAAAAAAAATATAATTTTATACTTATGTGATTATGATGTGTTTTGTGCGCTTAAATAAATATAAAAAAAAAAGAAAAAAAAAAAAAAAGAATGAACATGACACCTGGCTCGAAAGACGCTTGTGCAAAGTACAACGTGGAATTGAATAATCTTGATAGAGAAGAGGTCCTGTAATACTTAGTAATGATAAGGCTTCGCAATTAGAGGAAGAAGAAGCATCAAGTTCCGAGCCACGTGTCAGCCAGGTGTCATGTTCATTCGCCCGAGTAGTAGGTACTAATAATGTGAGTCTTGATCTGCAAGGTTAGTCCACATACCTGCGCCGGCGCAAGTCATCGCACGCGACTCGAGGAAAGCGTAACGGATGACAACTGCGTCAGATTCTATTGGATGCTGGCTTATTGATGTGTAATAGAGGAGACAAAGACTGAAATTCTAGAAAATCTATAAAAATAAAACAAAGCTAGGTTAAATCACACAACGCTATCCACGAGCTGTACTTGTTCTGCGGTTATTACTACTTTTTCTTATTGTGTCACTAACTCTTTTCGAACCAGTGTGGTGAAAGGATTTCAAGTGCGCCTTGAAGAGGCTCCGTTCGTAGAAATAAATACCTACTACTTATTCTAAGAAATGAAAGAGTACTTTCGTGCATATTTTTGGGGAGAAAAACCATTGATTATACAGAAAACTCCAAAAACCCAAAACCCAAAAAAAAAAGTAAAATTAACACTTATACGAACAATATATAATAGAACTTTCATTCATGCATATTTTTTTAGAAAAAAGCCATTCCACAGAAAACACCAAAAAACCAAAAGGTAAATAAATATTTTTTGAACATATACCTACCTATAAGGTGTATACTCAGTTTTCTATCAATATTCTTTTACATGTAATTTTGAAATAAAGCAGTTAAAATCTAATCTAAATAAACTATAAATGAGCCTACAGTTCACACAAAAAAAATTACATAAACACCATTAGAAAATTCGCAATATGAAATCACTATTACATAGATAGACCCATCAGAGATGACTCTTATTTGAATGAAGTATCGCAATGCACGAATGACTGCAATGATTACTGTATTTTACATCATCAGCTATTAAAATAAATCATAATACCTAAGCATCTCTAATATTTCAATTTTACCACAGACTAGAAAATAATCAATACTTATGAAGTTTTTTTACTAATACGACTGCGGATTTTTCCTAAAATGAGGGATACTTTTGAAACTTTACCGAAATATCACAAAGTGCAGCTGCACTGGAGTTAGACATTCAATAATAATAAATTCTTTATTTTCAGATAACGGGATCCATTCTTACTTAAAATCTACAACATGTTAGGAACACAAAATATAAAAGAACCCATAATAAAATTAAAAAGAAACAATAACAGTTTTAACCCAATGACAAAGGATAGGACAATCAAACTTATTAGCTATGGCATTCAGTATGCTGTTGTGACTGTGTATAAGCAAAATGTGATTTGCACAAAAGTTTTTACCTTAATTTGTTAACCTTGTTAGTAGATTAACAAAGTAAATTTATTGTACATCCGTAATGGATAAGACTGTAAAATTACTTGTACCTATTTACATAAGATCTTTATTGTACCAACTACAGTTTAAGCAATAAATATTTTCTGATTCTGATTCTGCCTCTCACTCTGTGCAGGAGTGAACATATTCGCTTGCGGCGTATCGCCCCGAACCCGTCAGTAAGCGCATTGGCAAACAATGCATTGCGTAGTATTGTCTGGTATGATCTCTTATCAGATATTAAAAATGTACACTCATTTAACGCATTTAAAACTGAACTTGCAAGATACATACTGAGCGACCACTCACTTCTTGATAAGAATTCGTTAGATGGGTTTTAATTTATAAAATAAAAAACGACAACTGTAAATATTTTATTATATATATATATATTACAAACTATTGTTCTCAAGTAAGTGACTTTGTGTCTTTTTGAGAATAAACGATCTTAAACCTTACCACCCAAGATATGCTGCTTTCGTAGTATAAGTATTCACAAGTACCTATTAAAGCTATAAACAAATACTCAAATCACCGCGGCGCAATCCAATTCTAACTATCTGAAAAAGCAACTAAGTTCTATAAATAAGGGAAAATCTGTCTATAAGTGTGTTTGTTGGTCAAAGGTACTTCTACTACCAGACACTTGCAATAATGTGAAGCAAAATGTATATTTGGATATGGTAGTTTGCTCTAGATAGTGATCTAGAATTCGATATTTTGAAATATTTTTATTGAAATCTATCATAAATAATATTCATGTTCATTTGCATTAAGAAATACCGGATCAAAATCTAGTGAGGATAAATTAATTATTCAATTAAAACAAACATCTACAAATAACAGTTAGTATTCAATCACCATGAATAAAAAATAATATTTAATTATAATAAGTTGATTTGTGCTTTTAGAACAGTTACACGGATTAAAACTAAGACTTTCTGGAATATTCGTTCCAATCTGTTTATTTTGATATTTACCTCATTCGGAAAAATAATAAATGCCAACTCATTTTTCCAGACATTCTATTCTCATTATAAACAAAAATACTATAACTTTATTTTACAGTCTAAAAGTCTAGACTCTACGCTACAATAATTTTGAGCACTTCCATTTATAAATTGAATAAATTAACAAAACATTTTGTGCATCTCTGTTAACTACTCAATTATCTGAGCAAAGTTTTGATAAAACTTTTTTACCTTAATTTAGGTAAATTTTTTTTTTGATGCACTATAAATACATGTTTATTCTAGGTTTAAATTTTGTCCATTAAGCATTTTCAAAATTCATAGCTACTAATTAATTAATCAGATGAAATGAATATACAGGCAGTTCCAGAATTTTTAAGACCTTTATTTTTGTTGAACTGTCGGAAGGTTATGGAAAACATAGAAGTCACGCAAACGGAATTGTGAAAATTCGCCTAGTCTTTAAAATTTATTTATTTTTATTTCATTTATTTATTTTAGGGGATCCATCAGCACAACATAACAATATATAATATTTGATTAAGTGATAGGTGGCCATTTATAGGTTCCCACTTATAGAAAAACATTATAGATAGAAAGACTAACAAATTAAAAACTACAATATTATCAATACCATTGTTTATCATTTCACATTCACTATATCATTTATTATTTATTATTTATTATATTATTTATTATATTTATTTATTTATTATGTATATATATTAACACACCAATATTATAGGCAAAGAAAATATAATTTAAGTAATAATTTTAATAGTCACTCCTCCAATTTGTTCGCAACTCTTTGTCGGGACCGGCTCAAGCAGGTTTACATTCTGAAGCACTGGTTTTTTCCAGAATTGTAATTAAAAGGGAATCTAGTAGGTCAATAGTCTATAATGCGGTTTCAGATTAATAAATTAAGAGGAATCCTCAAATCCGAATTCCAAAATGTTTCGGACAAAAACTCAAGAAGTACGCCGTATTATAGTAATTTCTTCACACTATTCGTTTCGTCCATATTTTTTGATTTCGTCAACAAAAAAAGTGAAAGGTTTCATACTTTAATTTAGATTTTAAACGTGTTTTAAAATTAACCCTACTGACTTAAAAACACGTATAAAATCTAAATCAAAGTATGAAACCTTTCACTTTTTTTGTTGACGAAATTACTATAATACGGCGTACTTTTTGAGTATTTGTCCGAAATATTTTGTATGGAATTCGGATTTGAGGATTAGGCTTAAGGGCTTTTAACACATTTCCGGGCACCCGACCCTGCCATGTTCCGCCAGGGACGGAGAAAAATCGGTTACGTACAGCCTAAAAGAACTCGTTGACATAGCTCCGTGTCAGGGGCATCCGGATCGACAGAGTCCCGGACGCACGGATACTCTGTCAGTGCTATCCGATTTTTATCTGGGTACGTTGACGACAACATGAAAACAGAGAGGTTGATAGAACTTGTACGACAGAATAATATTCTTTACTCTCTTTCTAATCAAGATTATTTGAATAATACGAAGAAAAATATAATGTTATGTGCGTATCAGCTAAAGAAACAGATTACACTGATACCGATTTCCCTGATATGTGTAAACACGGGTAACGGATGGCACGTCCCTGACGGGAACACTGACACGGACGACTCTGAACACGGATAGCCCTGAACCGGATATGTATGGATAGCCTTATAATCGGGCGGATTTGCCGCTCGTGTTATGTTTTTTGCAGCACGTGTACGCGCGTTAGAGACGCCTCATGCTGCAACGCAGGTATACAGCATATACGCGCGTTCGGCTTTTGAAGTTTCGTGAATACCGCGCGTATACGCGCGACAAAAATACGCTAGTCTGAAACCACACTAAGTTGAATTTTGAATGAAATAAAAAGCCTAAAGTAAAAAAAAAAACATTTGATATAAATCTAGCTGACAACTTCGTTTACGTTGCGAATTAATAAATTATTTTATTCTTATAAAAAGGGTTTTACAGTTCTTGACTAACATATCAATGAAGTTTCAAAACTTTAAGTTCAATAGTTTAGTCTATGCGTTATCTGTCAGTCAGTCAGTCAGTCAAGACAATGCTTGATTAATACAAGATAATAGGTAGATGGATCAATTGTTTTTCATTTTACAAGATGATAGTTAGGTACCAAAACTGGTACATAATATTACTGTTTCTTTGCCAAAACTATTGAAATGGTAAGACACAGTGAAAAAGTGTTAAACAAAAGCAAAGATTATTGAATAATAAATAAATATTTTGGACATTTCACACAACGCCATCTAGCCCCAAACTAATCGAAACTTGTACTATGGGAACCAGATAACTGATAGAATACTTATATAGGTACCTTATTTTGAAACATACATAGAAACACCCAGACTCAGGACAATCACCGATATTTATCACACAAATGTATATCCTGAAGTGGGAATCAACCCCGCGACACCGGCGTGGCAGTCCAACACACTTGCCACGCGTCTCGCCTTGTAGTGGCAATTTATTTTAACATGAAATTATTAGAGTTTACTTCAAGAAAGTCACAGAATACTAATAAAATAGGTAAGTAAGCACTTTGTATGAGGCGCTATTCTTCCGCCATGACTTTCACTAATAGTTTTTAAAACCACTTTCGACCTTTCCGTGTTATGAATAGATAAGTAATCAAGATAATAAAACGAATTGTCGTAAAAATATTACGTTAGCTATTAGGTTACATATATGAGATTTTTATCAGCTGCTGGATTTTGCTTATTATACCATTTTAATAAAATTGATTTAATTTATATTTCAAATAATCAACAAAAGTATGATAAATTTTATTATTTGTGTAAAAAGTAACCACTTACTTTTTGCCAAAATAATAAAGTAGATACGTAACAATATCTAACAACAATAACAATCATAATATCATTTTTTTTTTATTCAACCTGCTGTGTCCCATTGTTGGGCAAAGGTCTTCCCCAAATCCTTCCACTTGTCGCGATCTTTTGCGGCCTCCGACCATTCCATCTCGAATCCGTCCAGATCGTCCCTCCAACGCTTTCTCGGCCGACCCCTACGCCGCCGCCCGTCTTCAGGTATTCAGAGAGTGATAATATCATAATCCGCCTATAATGTTCCCACTGCTGGGACTCAGGCCTACTCTCGGCAGGAGAGCGAATGAGTCTTAATCCACCACGCGGACCCAATGCGGATTGGTGGATGTCACATGCCATAGAACATTTTTTTTCTGACTTTGACATGCGATGTTTTCCTTCACCGTTGCGAGAACCTGAGATGCATACATTGATTTTTTTGACCGGAAAATCCCATTTACGCATTACTACCACCGGGATTCGAACCCGCGACCATCAGATCGCAAGGCAAGGGCCTCATCCACTCGGCCACCACGTAACAATAATCTAACTACTAAATACCTATTTCAAAGAAACTATTGTCGTGAATTTATTTTATTTTTACAAAAACCACTTTCCACAACAGGTATTTTATCATGGGCATACTTACACTACACGATGTTACATGCGCTGTGAATAGTAATGAGAAAAAGTCAGCATCATAAAGATCGTCATAATGCAAGAAGAAACCATTCCATAACTTCCTTCTATGATGCTATAAATGAGGTTTCGTTCAATAAGGCATTTTTTATCGTGTGACCTACTCCTACTTAGAAAAAACGTGGGACACATACATGACTGCACACTTAGCACAAGCAAAAAGTTTTCATTCAGGCGTATTTCTTTAAGCAGAAGAACGCTTGCTTTGATGTGTTATAAAAATTGTGTGCATTCAATAAAATATATTTAATGCGCAAGTTGCGAGAGTGCCACCACTGATAGAGCGTATGGGTAGGTACGGTCAGCATCAAAAGTCGATGACCAAATTCAGATTTTCAAAATTTATGTACACCGTTTATTATACCTAAATCGCTCAACATGACAAGCCCTAGTATTGAATGAACATTAAAGTTCAAAATTAAATGTACACCACATTGTCAAAAATATAAAATGGTGTACAGCGAATTTGAAAATCTAAATGTGGCCATCGACTTTTGATGCTGTTTGTTCTTGTAGGATTCTATTTTTTTTTTCTGCGGATCGAAATAGTGATAGGAGTGATCTCTATTTGGTGATTTTCAATTCTTTCATACTCTGTCAGCCCCTTCCAAACCAATTTCCGTCCTCACGAACCATATCAAATAGGCAATTTATATAGTATGGTTGGTTAATTTCAAAGATGGAAATGAAATGATAGCACATCTGTCAAACATTTTAATTTGATTGATAGTGACACTAATAATACTTTTTATGAAATATGGAAAACATAATGATAATAAAAATGTAATATAATTGAAACAAAAGAGAAAAGAATGATGTTACTGACTTAAATTGTTTTTTTATTTCAGATGTAAGTCGGATAAGCATTGCAGATTGAAAATATAAAAATGAAACAGAACAAATCAAATCGATGACAATCATCAAGTTCATAGAAGAAGAATGGATACAGAAAGAAGACATTCATAAATAATCATGAAAAAAGATGCCTCCAGAATGGCAATAAATGAAAAACAACTCTATGTAAAAAGATATGACGTAAATAAAGCAACAAGGAGAATGAATTTCAATATATTTAAAACAGTTATAGTCTTAATAATAGTGATAAATACTAAATCAATAGAAGCAGAAGAAACGAACAATAAAAATGAATTAGTGAAACGAATGAAAATAATCGAAAGTGTTTCGGGTAGGTTTTTCGATGACATTTATCAAAATGGCACTTTTAGAACTGGAAATAATTTGTGGGATAATATACTAAATCAGTGTAGTGTGTCACCATCAGTGAGTTGTTTGCAAAAGAATGTTTATTCGTATATGGATGACAAGCTAGACTTTGACGGTGATGTGAAAGTGGCTAGTGGATTGTGTTTCAAGAAAAACAATGTAGATATTAAGAAATATAGTGACGAAGCTAATGTTATATATCTCACCGGAAGCAAGGATAATGCGAGAGAGAGATACCTTGATGAAGAAAATGAAGTTGATGATAATGAAGAATCAGGTGAGTTTATTAATATTAATAAATCAACCTTTATTAATCAGGTTTTGATATTCCGGGTGATGATTGTGTTCAAGTTCACAAAGATTTTGTCAGAATTGTGAGATTGTTTTAACTCATTATTATAAGCACGGTAATTATACTAATTATACAGTGATTTATCACACAAATTTGAAGAGATTTGAAAATCGGAATGAGTTTCTTCGATAATTAATAATCGGCAACATTTCAACAACGCAACGTCCCTTCTGTTGTAGGTGACATGTAGGCGATGACCACTTACATTAGAGGGGCCATTTCATTTGTCTGTTTTATATTAAAAACAAGAAATATGGATTAAAATGTAAAAACTAAGTTTTAAATCTAAAAAATCATATGAACCAACTGTCCACTATTTCTAGTAAAGGAAGCGCTTTATTTTCAAGCGTTATATTTGTTTTTTTTTTTTTAGGTAATCGGTACCTTATGCTAAAAATGAATTTAGAATGCATTGTAATCGAGTTGTCAGCTATCCTGAAAGTTTGAGCCGGATAGCTTATCGGATAGTGCTCAAGAAATTTGAAATGTAAAGATATTTGACTGACATGATTCCTCTCGAAACGATAGACAGAAAGAAATAAAATATATCAATGTTTCAATGTATCAAATCTGTGAATTCTTTTTAGTCCACTTCTTCTTGTCTTATTGAAGACAACATTTTTCAAAAGAAAAATCTCTACCATCGAGCCAATATGATAAAAGTATAGATGGACGAAAAAAATCTTTAATGCGTTTTCGGGCGGTTGTTCTAACTTACTTAGCGCAAAAAATCAATAGAAACTATTAAGTTTGAACTCATTACATTTAGGCTAAGCTTTAGAAACTGAAATTTATGCAAATTGTAACTGACGGCAAAAAACTTGTTTCAAAAGCAGTCGTATATTTGCAAAGTGAAATAACTATTCGACCTAGTTACTTTGATAGACCCCGTTAATTAATTATACTTTTTGTACTTTTCTTTTGAAAAACATAAAGATTCTCAAATATAGTGTTTGTTTCTGCCGCTCAAAATTTATGAAAAGCAAAGTAATTTAGGTATATTTTATTATTTTTAAATATGCAAAATTATGCCTAAGATTAAAGTTGTAGCAAGAAAAATTAAAATGCATTTTCAGTATAAATTAAACCCGAAAAAATAAAAAAGACTAGAGAATGATCCTTACTTAGGGCCTAATACCACTTTGGTGGTCCAGATAATAAAGTTACAATAAATTATGTACTCATAACGTGCATATTTTTACAATTTGTCAAGTAGCATGAGATATTAGACTTTTATGTGATAATTATACTATTTCAAAGTTACTTACGAGGATTTAGAGCTAAATAATAACTGTTTTTATAAGTTGTGGTAACGTTCTGTTTATTTACCCTAGATACATGAAGACTTTTTTCATAATTATGTTCTACCGAGTTATCTAAATGAACGTACATTTAAATTAATGATTATTTCACAAGCATTATTTCCTTGTTACATTCAGATTACGGTTAAAATTCTTGAATTTATTAATACTTAACTAAAAACTGCCAAAGATCGTAAAAGGTGGAAAGATTTGGGTGAGGCATTTGCCCAACAATATAACAATATAGGGTGATTTAAAAAAAAAACTTATTAAACTAGATAAATTGAAAAGGATCTCGTGTAATATATTAGGAACATACAACATATTTTAGAGCTCGTTGTAGCCTTCGAAACGATACTATACCGTAGTACAAATATACAACTCGTCAGAGTATCATCCTCGTCAAAATTTTCTAAATTAAAATTGACCTTGGATTTGGTAGACATATTAGACAATAATTAAATTTCCTAAATGAAAATTGACCTTGAATTTTGGATATTTTTGACATTGATTTCCAATTAGATACCTGATTAACATCGTGGATAATAATTAAATTTCCTAAATGAAAATAGGCTTTGGTCTTCTTCTTATCGTGTCACTAGTTCGAAGGAACTAGTGACACGAACAAGAAGTTCCTTCGAACTAGTGTGATGAAAGGATTTCAAGTGCACCTTGAAGAGGCTCCTTTCGTGCAGTCGACACATTTTTTCGAATTTTCGGTTCTACGACATGCCGGTTTCCTCGCGATATTTTCCTTTACCGTTGCGAGAACGTGGGGTGCATATAAAGATTTTTTCGATCGAAAAAACCCATTTACGCATAATTGCCACCGGGATTAGAGCCCGCGACCATCAGATCGCAAAGTAAGGGCCTCATCCACTCGGCCACCACGTCCTCCTAGGCTTTGGTGATTTTGGACGTTTTGAAGAATGATTTCTACTTAGGTTCCTGATGAACCATCGATGACTTATTCATGATGAGTCAGAAGCTCACTTTCTATTTCAATAACGATCATAACCGATGACTGATGAGTGATGACTGATGCCTGATGACTTAACACTTATTTTATTTGAATCTAGGCAATCATGTTTTTTTGTTAAAAAAATAATGGTTTTTGCATGTCTTCATAAAGTTTCTACAATTACTATTCATATTCAGCGTATTTTTTGTCAAGTTCACACCTTCTAGTAATTATGTTTTTTTTGCAATCTTATTTTTGATACTAAAAACCACCAGATGAAACCTACTTTTTGTGTATAGAGCGCTATCAACTCCGCTGTCCATAGATAGATGCATAGATTACAAAACCTGAAAAAAAATATGCGGTGCTAATAAGAAAACTTATCACTTTCATTTTTCCTTTGTGTCAAATAATTATTATCGAGTGCTTGTTACCTTATTTGCACCTTGCACGCACAGTACGCACACATTAGCTGGTTCTTGGAGAAAGCATTTGAACATTTTGAATAACACATGTTTGTTAGGTATTCGTAATTTGTATAATTTACTAGCTACTGCCGCAACTTTGCATGCTTTGTTGAGATCAAAAGTTACTTATGTCTTATTCGATTTTCTAAACTACTACCATAGGAAATATTAGCTAATCGCGTGATCGAGCAACAAACGTTACATCCATTTGTCCTTAAAAACTTAACGTTTTTAACAGTGACTGTGATATACATTAATTTTTCGAACCTTTTTGAAGCACATAACCAAGATTTATTTGTAGGTCAAATGTTTAACTATGAATAAGTTGTAACTTTGTTGGTAACCACAAAATCGAATGTCAGGTTGGATTCAACCTCAAATGGCCTATTGTGTTGTGTTTTCTATGAATATAGTAAAGCCGGCATTGTATAAATTCTACATTAATTGTCCGTAGTTGCACCTGCGTAATTTTAGGATTCGGGTTAAAAGGCAATGTCTAAATTTCGGCCTAATCATAATCAGTCCTGTGGCTTTGGCGTTATTAATAAACTTCATCAATTTAAACTTTCACATCAATGAAGAGTGGGATTATATTGAAAAATTGTTGTATTAGTGATTAGACAGAAATCAATAAACCGATATTTCCTGAGCGAAACCTAGCATAATTATTGTTATACATTTTATTGATATGTACCTAATAGGAAACTTGATTTTTTCAGTTATTTTGATTAAAAAAATAAACCACTGCATTGATTTTGATAAAATTTGTATGGAACCAAACTGAAAGTTTCGTCTTTTAAACAAAAAAAAATATTTAGATATACAACGCACATGCCAAAGCACTGCACGTAGAGAATAAAATTTTGATTTATTTATTTTGCTTTTTACAAAAACTCTTAGAAGTATGTACCTAAATTAGACTTATCAATTAGACTTACAGCTTATAAAAGAGTTTACAGCTTAGTTCCTTAACCGTATAAAAGACATGCACGTAAGACGTACCATAATTATGTAATAATATTATTTATTCTTTGCCATAATGTACAAAGACACGTATCCAACAATTTGAATAACCTTTTCATTAAAATGACTTTCCTGATCAATCAAAATTCTCATCTCTCTTACATTGTCTTACACTTTTCACGTGCTCTACATTCCGTAATTTCCACGTTCATATTACGCGTTGTCGCGTCAGTTTCTATTACGAAATTATGTTTTTATTATCACTCTCATGCATCACAATGGCCTTTAGAATGTCACCTCTTTTTTGTCGATCAATAAGCAAAGCGGAAACCAGATAATGTCGATACTAAAATAATTTTTCACGCTTTTTGACGCTAAATATTTCATGCTTCGTTGACAACTTCGAAGGGAGACTGCGTAGCAGTTGGGAGATTCAGTATCCAGTATTCAGTATTTATTGCAAATATTGGGTAGGTTACATTTCAGGTCTTGTTAAGTCAAATAATTAGAAGTACAGCTACACAATATTACCCGTTAGGGTTTTGCAAATGATAGAGACGGGCCGATATTTTTAACTACTTATATTGTTACGTCATTTAAAAAATCTTGCAGCTCATAATAACATTTTGTGAACAGCATTTATTTTAGATATTTTTCAAAACTGTGATCATTTTCCTGGATTTTTATTTAGTTTGGATAGTTTTTTACCCAACTGTGAAGAATGAGAGCTGTGTGTTTCAAGTGTAGATAGATAGATAGATAACACTATATTGCACATCACAAAACACAAACAATATAAAAAAGTGAAGCACAATGGGCAATCTTAACGCTAAAGCAATTTCTTCCAGACACTTTCAGACCTTTGGATGGATCTGGAAATGATGGGAATAGATAATGACGGTGGCGTGTTTAAGTTATATATATAAAAAACAAGTGTATGTATTTTTATGTGTTTCTGACTCTATGCGCCGCCTTGCAGGCTAAACGCACACGCTAATAACAGTATAAACGAGTATATGTATGTATATTTAAGTTTTTTAATATCCAAATTTTTCAAAATATGCACCGTGATCACATGTAAAATTACGTTTATAATACCGTGTTCAACAGGTATGTTATCGTGTTTCATATTGGTACAAATTTATATAAAATATTCCCATTTTGTAATTTCAGAATCTCCTTTAGAAGAGGTAACAGACGCGCTCTACACTAAAGGAGTCAAGTTCCTAACGACTCACGACATGAGACTGACGTTACCAGAGATGTTCTTCGATGGAGCAACCCTGAAGGTGTCTCCACGAGCGCTGACAAAGACCGGCGCGCTGGTGCATATTGATCTAGAACCTAAAGAGGTGAACGGGGAAAGCAGGTTGTTCTTTCATAAAATAAGTAAGTACCTACTAAAGAATTGGTATTAGTACCTACCTAATAGATAAAAAAATGTATGTTGGTCTGATTAAAAAAATATTATTGTGAACCCTCGACGTCAGTTTCAAACACTCTTTCCACCAATATTAATAATAAACTATAAAATAAAAATTATGTATGCAATGAGAAAAATCAAATACAAAGAGTTGTTATTATAAAAAAATATAATTGATAAATAATACATAAATATTTTGGACATTTCAAACAACGCCAGCTACCTCCAAAACTCAGAACGTACTACGGGAACCAGATAACTGAAAGAATACTGAAATACTTTTTTTAAAATACATTCATAGATAACAAGGCACAAACCCAGACAGGATAAACACCGAAGTTTAACACATAAGCGCTTGTCTTGAAGAGGGAATCGAACCCGCGACATCGGTGTGGTAGTCCAATATACTTACCACTCGACCAATAGTGTCGTTAAACAAAACATATTTCCGCTATTCGAATAACCTATGTTTTGCAAATAGAGATAAGTATTGATTGATTGCTATTTTTGAAAAAAATAATTAATCTTTATAACTGTATCATTTTCAGAAAAATACATCAGGAAGAAGTTAGTAACAGCGGCTATAGCAATCATACTAGTGGTGAAACTGATCGCTTTGAAGCTGATATTCGTTTTGCCGTTGATCTTGGGAGTGACGACCGCGAAGAAGATGTTCCTGAAGCTCCTTCTCTTCATATTCCCAGCTCTGAGCCATATATTCAAACTTTGCTCGTGGTACCATCAAAACTATCACACGACGAAGTTTCATCATCATCATCATTTGATCACGCATCATCATAAGGTATGGATTCAAATACTCTTAGTTACTGGACTGTATATTAAATTTTACCAGTTATATTGTGGTACATGCTAATAAGATAGTTTGTTATTTCATTATAACCCAAACACCATTTATCATTAAAATTACCCTCTATCACTATAGTCTAGCCATATTCATTGACTACCTTCATGCCATTGTCATCTGAGCAATTTTGAGGCATCTACGAGTATATAAAAGCTGAATTTTGATACATTTTTGATCACTGAAAGTAGGTTTTTTTTATTACAAGTGACGAGACGGGCTAGCTACACACGTCTTTGATTCACATAGCCACATGTGCAACATTACCCAAGCGCTCGTCAATTTTGAGACATCAAATAGTTCCTATAGATTGACAAATTCTAACAGCATTGTTCATATTTTCAGTCCCCGCATCACACTCCGTATGGTCACTCGGGTCCTCATAGTCCTCACTCATCAACGGTGGTGGTCCGTCCTCACACGCAAGGATCGGCACCTTCATATGAAAATTACCAGCAAGATTGGGAGCTATCTGGGCCTGGACTTGGCAGCGAGTAAGTATATTTAATTAAATTGTGTAATATATCTGTCTATTTGATATAAATCATTTTCATGCCATGCACGTACATACTTATCTGTGAACTTCTAAGTTTATTAGGAAAAATAAAAGAAGTGTTTCGCGAAAACTTAAACTTGGTACAAGTTTAAGTTTTCGCGAAACACAAAAGGTTACAAAAGGTTAAATTACAACTGGCACTACGCCATTCTCAATTTGCAAATAATATAATACTCGTGCATTCTTACAAGTCTTATTACAAAATTATATTTTGAAGGAGCTTTTACTTAGATTATTAAAACTTATATATTTCCTTGGTATCTTTAGCTTCAAGCATAATCATGAGATATTTGACTGATAATTAAAATGTTTTTCTATTATTTTCAGATATCTTTCATCAGATATACATCGCAACGCCATAGCAACCTTCAAGCCGAACGTCAATGATGTAAACGACATCAACGCTTGGGGACTCGGGTCTCCGCCAGGTAAAACTTTGGGCCGTTACTATTCCTCTATCTCATAATGGCTTATTGTATTGTTATTTTATACCTCATGACCAAAACTTATTTATATATATTTTTTTGTAATTAAAATTAATAGAAAACAAGAAGTAAATACAAATGATTGTTTGTTTAGGACAATCGATGAATGTGGGTGAGCAATACAGTGCAAGTAATGCTGCGCAACATGTGGCTTCTCCAAATGGTCAGAAAGTTCCTATAGGAAACCTAGGAAGGTAAGTTCACTCCAACAATGGTTATAATAAGTAGTTATCAGTATTAAATAATATAATCATTAAGTACGCTATTATCATAATTACGATTCCAAAATACTTAATAAATGTATAAATAAAAAGACCTATTTTCTAGAATTGTATGTTAAATTATTTTTATATGTTTTCAGACCCTCAGGACCACCAAATCCGTACTACAATCGAAATAAGAAGAACGTACCTAAAGATCCTTTGCAAGCTGAGAAAGAAGCATTGGTAAGTTCCAATAATAAGCATGCTATCATTAAGCAAAATTGATAAAGGAAATCCTTATGCATGTGGTTTTCCTTTATCAATTTTGTTAAATCTAGAAGCATTTTCAAATTTCATTAACATTAACTTCGAAAAATTCAGTATTTCTGAATAAAATACAAATTTTCATACACAACTTACATAACCGATTGAGAAACAAAGGTTCTGTAAAGGAATCGTGACCAAGAACTGGACGACGCAGTGTAGGATGGCCCCCACGGACCGACGACATTGTTGCTGTCATTGGAAGTCAGTGGATGGAAAAGGCTCAAGACAGCTCGTCATGGCGTCTTATGTCCCCCATAATCTCATGGGCTATGTCCAGGAGTGGACGTCTAGAGGCTGATATAATATTGATGATGATGCAAGTTGTGTCAAAAATCGTTTGATTATCCGTTGCTATGGTTACTAAGTTGATGGAGTGAGATGGTAACGCCATCTATCAACAAATAGATAAATTATTTCCGTGATAGCATTCCAACCAAATCCCTTTCCTTATTGCGGCACTAGCGACCTCACGACGTGTGGCAAGAAAAGAGAAACCCAGCACAATTCAGTTGTCATTGAGACGCTCGCATCGAAGCCGAAAGATTAAAATATAAGGAGTACCTAAATAACAGACGTTTTTGACGACTTCTTTTTACTTTTTGTTTCCAGATGAGAGCAGCATCAATAGCAGCAAGAGCACCGCCGTCTCCCGTCAGAGACGAGATCCTTAGAGTATCTGCGGTAAAGCTGAAGGAAACCAACCGAGTGAAGGCGGAGACTGAGCTGGTGAAACAGCAGCAGCTAATCCTGGCAGCTAACGACCCGGTATATAGCTTTTCGACTATCACGTTTATTACATATACCCTTACTTCACCGGAATGACAATATACCAGTCAACCCGTGAACACGGCTGAACAGCGGATCATAAGACAGACAAGATGAGCGCGATAAAGTCTCGCAATTATCTAATGACCTGTCAAATCTTCAAACAATTTATTTAATACTAGCTGGTGCCCGCGACTTCGCCTGCGCAGGTATCTATTTAAATTGTAGCCTATGTGTTATTCTGTATATTATTGTAAAGTTTCATTAAAATCCATTCAGTACGTGAAAGAGTAACAAACATCATTCCATTCTTACAAACTTTCGCGTTTATAATATTAGTAGGAAGATCGTCATTACCAATTTTAGATCAAAAACGACTTTTTGGAAATCGTCTCCTGAAGTACTAAGAGATTGCTTCACAGCGATAAGACATCATTGTGCTTAACTTTTGTAATGTTTCCTTTATTCTTTTGTTTTTCATTAACTGAAATGGCTAGTATCCAAAAACCCCGGATACCATTATCCAAAAAGGCGAATCTCTCGATAAATAAACGATTATTTTGTTATTTTTTTTTTAATTAATCACGCTCAGCGGGCATTTGATGATGATGTCTTGATGATAAGAAATCACGCATACCCATGACTTAAACAGAGCTACACAGGTATTTGAAAAAAACTTCACAATACGTCATAAAAATTGAAAAACTGCAACGTTCTTTCTTAGGTTCGTTATCAAACTCATCTAAAACTTTTTATTGAAAATGTGATTACAAACATACGTCATGTCTATATAGTTAAATATGTGAAATTTATATACTCATACCTACTAGTCTATTCTATGTTATATCTGAAGATCTTTTATCCACAATTTTACTTTGAATATCCCTAAACCTGTTTTCAGGAAACACAAGCAGCGGAGAAGTTCTACGGTGGTCTTGTAGACAAGATCGACACGATTCTCCTTCCGATGGGAGCGTCAGACCCTGGCTGCCGGGAGAGAGCCGTCTGCTCACTGTACGGGGATCCTTTCAAACATGCGCCATATAGCAACCTAGTCTCCAATGAGTTAAGCAAGTAAGTGCCTTTTTTTAACCGACTGCGAAGCTTAAGGGTTATGTTCTTCGAGTGTATGTACAGACAGCGTCATAGATAAGTATCCCCCTTGCATTATAATACCCAGCTTCAAATCCTTTTAAATCACCGTCGCGATGAATGTTGAAGTTTTGCCTATAAAAAATAAATTATTTTGTATAACTGTACATTGTTTGTAATACATTGACACCCTAGTAACATCATTAGCGTTGTAAATTAAAAAAAAAAATTCTTAGTACGCGCATACACTTTTTAACGAACATACCCTTGAAATTTTTAGTTTTACGTCAAGTGGCTTTTCTTGTACGTTTTCTGTCAGCCTGTCAGCCAGTCAGGTCCAAGCGTCATATATATTGATGTATGTATGCATGTTTTTACGACTGTAGGCGCCGTCCTGCTGGTTATACGACAGAATGAATTTGATAAATGAGTTGTCGTTGGATTCGTATGGGTCACGTGAGTGTTTTAGGCCTTACCTTAAATGTAAAAAAATCGAATAAGAAAGAAAGAATGAAAGAAAAGAAGAAAGAAAAAATATTAATTTGTGATAATAACTTAAGGTGCACTAGGTTGACACACAATATGACACAATAAGATAATATTGTAAGACACCAAAATGTGTAAAAATGTCAAAAACTATCTAAGCTTGAAGTCGGTTGTCGTATGTTTTTGTTAAAAACTTCAATTACTTTCACTGACTTGTCTTTTTTTCAGAGATTCCAACGAGTTACTTCCGGCTGCGGATAGCAAGATGGCGCTTCGTTATTACCGCTACGTGCAAGCCGCAAGAGATGGACAGGAACAGAAGGACTGTCTCTCCCTGTACTCTCACTGCGAGTTTGATTATAACCAAATTCGGAAATAAAGATAGATAGATAGTCATCTACATCTCTTATTCAATTTAAGAGCTTTGCTCTTGTCGGTGCAACTGATGGAATCCTCTCCACTTTTTTCTACCTTTTTTCTTGATACGACATGACATTTATGTAATTCATTTTTGGCCTAGAATGCAGTCATTCTTATTAGATGGTTTTATGTAAGTACTCGTAATTGATCCTTGGCCTTTTATAATAGATGATTATTAGATTGTTGATTTTTAGCACCTATTTTTTTTTTTTTAAACATCTATGAATTTAAATCGAATTTAACGAACTTTCCATATTATATTTTTTTTAATATACCTACCTAATATTACTAAATAATTATATTTAAAATTACAACATAATTTGATTTATGTAAGTATAAATCCTAATATAAAAATCTGCATTTATATAAAATTAAGTGTTTACAGCTGAAGCCAAAAAACTTAAAACATTCAGCAATATAGAATATACTGTGCACGCAAATTAATAGGTACCTAGATTTGTGTGTACCTACGTGTATTTGCGTTCACTGGAAAAAATATAACAGTTGAAAGAAAACGTTATAATTTTAAGGTAAAATTGAGTTTCTCTTGGTAAATAAATTTTGCTGCAAGTAAACTCAAAAAATATCTTGATCAGTACACGTATTTGTTTAAGTACGTATTTGTTTCTTTGTTCGATTTTCAAGAGACTATAATATTTGTATATTGTATGTGTAAGATAAAATTGAGTTTCTTGGTAAATAAATTTTGCTGCGAGGAAACTCAAAATATATCTTGTACAACATACCTATTTGTTTATAAGTACTGTTCGATTTTCAAGAGACTATAATATAAGGTAAAATTGAGTTTCTCTTGGTAAATAAATTAAGCTGCGAGAAAGCTCAAAAAAACATCTTGTTCAACACACCTATTTGTTTAAATACTTTTCGATTTTCAAGAGACTATAATATAAATTAAACTCTAGGAGCATTATGTTTAATTATGTTAGACATAAGTATTTATTTTAATTTATTTATTATAATAGCTTTGAAATAACCATGAGTCATTAGGACGGTAGATAGTTATTTTATTGTAATTAAAATATTATTCTGCTCAATTGAATTATTATTTTAGTATCTTTTGTATTGTACATGAAGTAAAATTAATTGTATCTACCTATACGATTAAAGTTTATTTCAAATAAATAGTGTAGTTACTAGTCGTTTACCCATTTATAACCCGATTGCGTAAAATGCGATTATGTTTTTATGAGTATGTACAGACAGCGTCATATATAAGTATCCTCCTTGCACAAGACACTCAGCTTCAAATCCCTTCAAAACGCCGCGCCCGCAACGTAAAAAAAAGGTAAGGCTTCTAAAAACATTACCTAAGTATATTTTCATAACCATGTCAGTCTAATCATAATTTTATGCAAATTTTTGAAGGGATTTGAAGCTGGGTGTCTTGTGCAAGGGATACTTATCTATGACGCTGTCTGTACATAATGCATGTATGATACCACGTAGCAGCAAGCAGCTGTTAGTAATTTTTTTTTAATAACGAAATACGCAATTTAAGTTTTATGATGGAAAAACTAAACTACTGAACCGATTTAATTAAATTTCTATGGGATCAATCTGAAAGTATATTCTCTCAAACAAAAAAATATTTTTCAAAACCAATTCATAAACAACAAAGTTCTGAGGAAAAAAAACATTCAACCGAATTGAGAACCTCCTTTTTTTAATACGGTTGAAAAATGTTCACAGCTGGACATAATGGTTCTCAGGCACACTATGAACGGAACGGAATCCCATTTTCCCAACACCATCTTACCAAATTTTGGTAAACTAGTCCCACTGTTAGTTTACCAAAAGTGTAAATATTGTGAAAACCTTCATTGTTCTGAAAGTACTGAAAGCAAACGAATGGAAAATGAATTCGATTGGGAAAATACTGGTGGCAACCGTTTTGGTGAGTAAAATACTTTTTGACCGTTATTTTTTTACGTATTAATTACTCGTAATACAAAAGGTTGTGTCGCCAGCGAATTCTATCTATCCAGATAGATAGATAGAATATTCATAATAAACAGCTAATAAAATAAAACATTATTATAAACTTAATTATGATGAATTATTTGGTTTGCGATGCATTATTTTGTGCAGTGCCTACACTAAGAGTATGATACTTGTGTTGTACAGGCACTGCTTGACTTCCAGGATAACGGTAACATAACACCATAACGATAAGTTTCAGGAGTGATTATAAATAACGTTAATTATAAATAGCACGGATGTGATGTAAAATTATGTAAAGGAAGTCATGAGGTCAAAGCAAAGTGGTCATCGGTGTCCTTTCGAAGGAAGAACACATCAAATTGACACTGATGCGAGGAGAAAGTCTATTTGTAATCCAAAGGACGACTCAGGATGGGAAGAAAGTAGCGAAAGTGATTTAAATGTGAATGCGCCTGCGCTGTGTAGTTAGGAAAAGAGTAGCACATCCTTTTCCGGCTCATATACTATACCACACTAAATTACTGCTCAATCGGTTAAGCGTTTTAAGTGTTATTGAACAACAAAAATGTATCAAGAATAACCAATACTCACAATTATTCGTCTGAGTGCGAGCGGATTTGTCATTCGTGTTTTGTTTTTAGCATCGCGTCCGTATACGCGTGTAGAACGGCGTTTACGCTCAGTTTATTGGTAGCGATTGGCATGGTGATTGGTGCGGGCGTTCGGGCGCGTACGCACGACAACGCTCGTACGCGTGGCGCCGTGTAAAAAACCAAAGGCGAGCGGTAATTCCGCTCGGTTTTACGCTAGTGTGAAAGTGCACTTACCTACTAGTTAAGGCCTATATAGCATAAATCCTATGTAGCATAAATCCTTAGTAAATGTTATGTATCTGCAACTTCAGTTATCGTTAAAATTTGTATACCACAATATTTTACAGCTTCTTTTCATATCAATTTTTAACCTCGCAACCAAAGTGCAGGTATTCCGTGCTCTTAGTTAGGTACTTAGTTATGCAACACATACGCAGTAGCACCCTAAGATACTATTAAAATCTGAATTGAATTTTTCAGATCATCGCCACTTCAGGAAATGAAGCCAACAGGACTAAGAGAGCACATTTCGACAATTTTAATGTCTTATTAAAACTATATAAAATGAATCCTTTAAAAAAGTCTCAAATATACCAATCTCTTTCGGATCGGATACTGCTGCCAAGTCGGGCACCAGAAGAAAACAACTACATTAACAATTCAAATGAAAGTATTTTATACCAAGCAAGGGATATATTGACCGTAAAACAATTAGAAAATATAATTAACAACAGTCGTTCTAACAATGCTTTTAAAGAGCCAGATTTTGTTGTAGAAAACATAGACTCAGAGAAATTTACAATCGATGCAGCTAATGAAACAGTCAATGAAAGTTTGGACAGGAAGGATTTCAATTATATATTTGGACATCTGGAAAGTGTACAGGACGAACACATTCCGGTCACGGAGAAGCTCTATGTCTATAATACAAATTTGTTGGGACTGATGAATACTAATAAGCCTCTTTTGGCACGTGACGATTTAGATATTGATGAAGTTTTAAGCACTAAATATTCTACTGATGCTAATTATATCAATGAAACTAATGTTGGTTTTGACATAGTAAATGAAGGAAAAGGAGATAGGAATGATGTCGCCGATGACGGCGTTGTTATACTCAGGTAGAAATAACTCACTCACAATGAATTTGAAACTTATAATACATTTTATTTACAACGTATAAATAAATAATTTAATAAATAAAATAAATTAATCAGGAGGTCCGTCGTTTTAATGCTAGTTAAGTCTTTAGATTTGGCCTGAGTAGGCAATTTCGTGGGCATCTTCGTATGACCTGGCCTGGTAAGGTCCGTGGGAATCCCAGGCTGGAGCGTGGTGGTCAACATGGTGCTCGACGTGATGCTGAGGATAGTGGATTACTTCGTAGTTCACGACCTTGGGTTTCGTGAATTTGAAGATGACCATGGCACCTGTTATAAAAAGGAAGAATTTAAGACATTGAAATTAAAATTGAGGATTACTTGAAGTGAAATAACTTTTATGATTTGAGAATGAACATACCAGAGAGTACAAGAGAGATGAGACCAAGAGTAAGAGCCTTCCACGTCTTCAAAGCGATCATCGCCAGCGCGAGGGGAACGAGAACGGAAGCCTTGAACTTCAAACCGAGGAGGAAAGGCAGGATCACCTTCTTGATGAAACCGTGTTCTGAAAACAATCACACTTTATTAAAACATCCATTGATATCTAATGGTTTATAACAAAAACTTCATATTTTATACTTACTGCTCTTGATTCTCAAGGGCTTGGGAAGCTTGATCTTCTTCTTCCTGCCTTCGAAAGTCTCGACTTCTTCTTCACCGTCCAAAGGCATGTCCAGTTCTGAGGGAAGGTCAGCGAGCAGTGATCTAGGCACATACTCTGAAGCAGCACTTTTCGTTATTTCTTCCGGCACTTTCACTTTCAAAGTGTGAGTTTGGAGGAAACTATCCACTTTGTCGAAGATCGCGTAAGTAGGATCTTTGGCCATCCTAGGGTCGACGTTCATGTCTTCTTCCATAGTTGCTGTCCTGACAATGGAGAGGTCATTGGTGAGTCTGATCTCTTCATTGTTGGCTACTTGGGATATCCACTGCAGGGTCCTGGGTTTCACACACTCCACAGAATACTGGCTTAGGCACTCGTCATAAATATTTCTTGCTAAGTTTGAAGCTGAATAGTGGGCACTGGCTATGGCCGCTAAAGAAAGGAACACTATTATTTTCGCCATGATGCACTAATCACTGTTTTTTGACGGCAGAAGCGACTGACTGCCGTCCGATAAACGATCACAATGTATGCTAGGGAAGTCCAGGGCTTGGTTTATATACGAGCATTAATACGTGAGGTGGTGTCCGAATGCGGAATGCTATCTTCGGCTATACATGTGCGATGGTAAACGGCGGCTCATGCTAATTTTGCTTGGAAGCTACTTTGTGTTGGAAAACTGTTAGTTAGTCGGTTAAGGTGTCTGATAGTGCACCTTTAATTGCAGTTTGTTAATTAAAGAGACAATTAAGCAAACATTTAAGCTGTCTGAGCTTGAAAGGTAAGACCTAGAAAACAATGGATTCATTTCTATCTATTAACCTAGGTACCTACATATCAGGGAAATACTTTGATTATGCGAATTGCTAAGAAATGAATTGCTCTACCGTCTTCTATCTTTCCAACACTTAAAGGGTGGCTTAAAGCATGAGTGTAATTTAACTTATGTAGACACGGCAGCTTTTGTGTTTCATCAGAGATAAAGGTCATGAGATAGAGATCAATGCTAGCACATGATATGGTTATAGACAATAAATCTAATGAAACTTTTTTCGAGCTCTTTCAATATATACGTACAGCATGAGAAAAGGTACTCTGCCATCGTCTATGTTTCTTGTTTCCTTTATCTTGGATACTTGGATATAACTAGTAAATAAGCAACAAGCATCTTTCAAGGAAACTCGTAGAAATAGGCCACAATGCTTTTGCTTTCCATCCAGGCGAGTTGTGCTCAAACGGACACCTGTAAAATTCTGAACACCACGCTATTATGGCTTTACATTGCTTTTTGCATTTCACTTTGAAACTTATTAATCTTATTATAAATGCTTTTTGATGTCTAGAATCGTGCTTGGTTCACCTCGTGGATTTCATTTTATATTTTGAGTAAAGGAATGTGATTTTGTTTTTTTTTATTTGGTGCTAGCTGCTATCCACGGATTTGTTCTCGTGGTGTCGAGGAAAAAAGTAGGTTCTATTTCAACCATACCCATACCAAATTTCAGCCCAATAGGTACCAAAATTTGACGTGGTTTTTCTTCTTATCGTGTCACTAGTTCTTTCGAACTAGTGTTGTGAAAGGATTTCAAGTGCGCCTCGAAGAGGCTCCTTTCATGCTTGACGTGGTTGAGCTCTTTACATTTACTCTATTTTTATTTAAGGCCCAGAATCCCGCGCGCCGTTATCTTGCCCACACATTCGTACATATTGGAAGATATAATTTGACTGAGAATTATTTTAATAAAAATTGGATTGGTTAATTTGTTACTTACTACACCCACGTGGGAAAATCAGTTTTGCTCCAAAAAAATATACTAAAATATTTCGTTAAGTCCTAGTATGGAATTCATCGCTCCACTTTTTTGTAAATTATACTCAGTCAATTTATGTCTTCAATTAAAAAAAACATTGAACCGAATTGATAACCTCCTTTTTTTTAAGTCGGTTGAAAATAAACAAATGTGCGAGTGAGTTAGGAGCGCGCGGGATTTTAAGCCTTAATAGCAGGATGATACAGATTTAGTAAACTTAAGATCCCGATCCCGCTACTACAATCAGAAGTATTCAGCGACCTTAAAATGTAAACACCGTAACACATTACCTTTCCCATTGTAATTCGATTACGCATTAGTTTACGCGCTTTACTAGTTTTACAATGGCCATTATATAAAAGAAAGTGACGCTGGTCAAATAATAAGATCTTTCGTTCGCATTCCTTACGTAATAGAGGACACATTTCATATATTGTTCATTCTATCAAGGTTCGATTGAGGTGACCATGATTGTCGCAATTACGTTATTTTATTTCAAAGCCATTGTAATCTTACAGCAAAAAGGTTGATGAATAGTAAATTAGTTAAGTAAAGTGCACGATAGGAGCCTAGTGCACGAATGGAGTCTTCAAGGCGCACTTTAACTCCTTTCACCACCCTGGTTCAAAATAACTAGTGACACGATAAGAAGAAGAATAATTAGTATATTATTCTATGATCTAATTGGTTCTCAGTATAAGCATTCTTGAGTAAAATAAAGTATTTTTTTGTTCAAATTGTGTCTGTTATTTGATTTGTTTTTCAAATTTTTATGACTAAATTAGGCTCAGATATGAGCATTCTGGATTTTATAAATTAATGTAACATAGATTCGGAAATACAGTACTGATCTGGCATTCAGTACTTTTCTAAATACCGTGATCTTTTAGATAAAATATGTGTTTTGAAAGAAAATGTATCAGAATTTCACAAAACGACAGTGATATTTTTTTTTGTTAGTTGTTAAAATTATCCTACAATCTACAAACCCATGGTGCCTCTATCCGAAGTGAAAGATGTCCGCGCAAAACGGATGTTCCATCTGTGGCGTGTTTACTAATTATTTTTAGTCTATGGTCAAGGTGTAGTACCTGTGTTATCACAGTTTGGTCACGAAAGATTTAGTTAGGGACTATTTTGTAAAAATGTTTGTGGTTTGCTACAAAAATATCTAAGACGCATGTTTTTTTTTAATTTTAACTTTCGGTCGCATGGTATTATTTTAAAATGCAGCCCGAAAATCGTAATGGATAACGCCACTTACATTTCACATTTGAAAAAAAAACCCGCCAAGAATACAATAGGTACTTGACTCACTGACAGACAACGTACAGGCCAAACAACTGGACGTAGACTTGACATTTTGAGGGTATGTTCTCCAAAAATAGTAGGTTAGAGTCTAAGCTATGTCGACCAACTTTTTATTTGGAAAAAATGGCACGTTGGTACAAAAAGATTCGCCACCCCTGGCTTAGAGGATCAGCAAGCTGAAGTGGCAGTGGGCCGGTCTTATCTGCCGAAGAACCGATTACTGTTGGGGTAAACGTGTTCTTGAGTGGAGACCGCGTCTAGGCAAGCTTAGTGTAGGAAGCTGGTATTGTGAAGACCTTTAGCCAGACGGGGCGATGATTTGCGTGCTAATAGCTGGTAGAAGGTGGATGAGAATAGCCGAAGATCAGGCTCAGTGCCTAGTGCACGAATGGAGCTTCTTCGAGGCGCATTTGAAATCCTTTCACAAAACTGTTTCGAATTAACTAGTGACACGGTAAGAACAAGAAGTGGCGTGCCTAGGAAGAAACCTACATACGTCTACCAGTGGACCGCTATAGGTTAATGATAAAGAAAATAATTTTGAAAATTAGCACTGCGAACGAAGTAGCGGGTGTCAACTAGCAATAATTATTTCGTCTCACGATTGAAATAGTTTCAAATTCAATGTTATGTAAAAGCCTACCATTGATCCATGGTACTCATTGGAAGGAACTCATTAATATTCCAGCAGCGATTGAAGCGAAATCGTCCTGAATAGTTCAGAGTCCATATCGATAGGATTTGATTTATTATAAACTCAATGTCTGGGACATATTTTACTAGCCCGTGTGGTTGGGATAAAAAGTAATCAATCAATCAATCAATATTTATTTTCCAAAAACACATACCATACAATAGGTCACAATAGGCACGGGGCTAGCCTGTATTGTGGGATAATTCATTGATTCAGGCGTTACTTTGCGGAAATCCATAAATATCAACAAATTATATAAATATATTTAGTAATAAATCCGCTTGATTTCTAAACAAAGGTTTTAATTAACTTTACTTTAGTTTAGAACTTTAGTACATATTACTATATTATAAACCAAAGAGTCAACGAACAGAAAACCAAAGTTTAAAGATACTTTTTTTTTTGTATCTTTAAACTTTGGTTTTCTGTTCGTTGACTCTTTGGTTTATAATATGTACTAAAGTTCTAAACTAAAGTTAAGTTAATTAAAACCTTTGTTTAGAAATCAAGCGGATTTATTACTAAATATATTTATATAATTTGTTGATATGTATTGTGGGAGTTCTAACTCAAATTATAAAGAAGATTAATTTTAGAGAAATAAATCAGAGCAGGAATGAATGATTAAGCAATTTGAGCCAGAATATAAAGTAACGTGTTTAGACTAACACCAAAATCCTTTACTTAAAGTTTGGGTAAAATGGGCAATTAGGCAATGGCTTTCAATATGCGAAAATGTATAGTACTTATTTGTACCAATTTAGATGAAAATCGCTGTGTGTATAGTTTAGGACTTGCAAAAAGATAAGCTCTGCTTATGCCTAGATAGCATATGTACCGAGAACTCGGCCGAGACAGTAAAATGTTACTCGGCCGAGACAGTGAAAGCTTACATCACTCGCTCAGCCGAGCACTCGGCGCTATGATTCTACGTACCGAGTACTCGGCCGAGAGCACTGTCTCGGAGTACTCGGCCGTGAGCACTGTCTCGGGGTACTCGGCCAAGAGCACTGCCTCGGCTGAGTACTCGGTACGTGTGATCTAGGCTTTTTTTTTCTAATGATCAAATATTGTTTATTTAATATTTAAATAGGAACTTATTGTGTGGACACTTGATAAAAAGCCAATTTAAATTGCCCGGGTAGATAATAATAAGGAAATTATCAATTTCTTTTCTCAACACTTATGAGATGACCGGAAGAAGGTTTCAGGAATATATCCATCTTGAGTGTCAGCTTGGTGACGTCAGAAGAAATCCGGAAGTGACGACACACATACGCTAGAGTGGTCTTCATAGACATCATTGCATATACTCTACCTGTAATGAAAGGAATATTACAATGGCGTTCACATAGCAATATTTTTGAGAAAATCAACTTAACTCGACTTAAAAATCGAAAAAAAAAAAATAACGCAAATTATAAACTATTATACATTAAGGATCCGTTATGTATTAAGAATACAGTTATAAGCAATGTATAAAGGATTCCTAACTAAACGCTTAGGTACAAATAGAATGAATGATACATTTATTTGCATGAATATAGGTGACTACATTTGTTGGTTGCATGAATTTGAATCACTTTATTCGACCTTTCGGCCGAGCAAATGTTTTAAGTACTTAGTACTAGGTCCAAATGAACTAACTAAAATTGATAAACTGCTACCGATAGCTAAATTAATAGATAACTACAAAGCGTTTAAATTATCAGTGCTTGAGTTAAGTGTCCGTATAGCAGATGTGCCTAAATGAGTCAATCCATGAAATGAATGTGTTAACTTGCATATTGCCTATAACGGGTATGGTTTCGCTTGAAATGTCTAGTCTATAAAACTGAATTTCGGAGGGTATAATATAACTAGTCCACTCCGTGCGGTGCGGCAATAAAAGCTATTTTTTTTTATGGCTTAGTTAAAAAAATCAATTATACCAATACAAGCTCGTCTGCCAACGCTGAATGCCCCAAACGCGTTGGGGTCCGGCAAAGTCCTCTCAAGCCAACGCTCAGGCCTGAATACCTCGGCATCAGGACCCCAAACCGAGTGACGGTGGAGCCCCCATATAAACATAAAGCAGCTACTACCCGCTGGTATTGTGAAGTTTCCTGGAAGTAGAGATAATAATAATACAAATAATGTTTGGACATTTCACACACCGCCATCTAGTCCCAAACTAAGCTAGCTTGTATTATAGGAACCAGATACCTAACTGATACAATACTTATATACATTTTTTGTAAATCCATACATAGAAAACACCCAGACTCGGGACAAATACCGATGTTCATCACACAATTGCTTGTCCTGAAGCGGTAATCGAACCCGGGACACCACTGCACCGGTGTGGCAGTCCAACACATTGCATGCCACTCAACCAATTGTGTCTTTATGTTTATTTTTAGATTCTTTATTAGGGTTAATTTATGTAACATATTTTAAGAACTTTTTAAATTAAAACATTTTAATCTTTATCTTTATCTGTGAGCACAAAACATTGTATTGTTTGAAATAATAACATGCAAAATGCAATTTAAATAAAGAATACTAAATTATCTTACTAAAAAATCTGCATGCAAAAAACAGGCATTATATAAACAGATTTCTGTGAAAGGTGAAAGGATTTCAAGTGCGCCTTGTGCGTATTTTTAATTGAACACGTTCATAAATCTTGCATCTTACTGCTAACATACAATAGTATAAGATGCATTCTGATTATTGAGTGTGTCAATATACTTTCATAACAAGAGCATGCCTTGGACGTAGTTCTTATGGTGCGAACATATTATGGGACGCGTCCGTAAGTCGCAGCTGACAGTCGCGGCTATTAGGCCAGTCAAATTATTATAAAAAAAAAAACTCAATTTTTTTTAATAGATCATTGAGACAACATCATTGAGGCTATGGGAACCAAGATAATCGCGAAAAACCAATGACCGTAATCTTTGATTCGACGTTTGATAAAAATCTAGCTGGCTGGATGTTTGCATCAGCCGCGCGCGTCCGAAAACGTTTAAAGAGCCGACGACGACGTTCGGGGCGACACAGTGCATTTTTATCGTCTTCGTTTATAAGTCGCGGCATATGGTCGCGTCAGAAAAAGCCGTGTTGGCCGAGTGGGAGGTGCCTCGCCTTTCGTTCCAAAGGTCGTGAGTTCGAACCCGGACGTGCACCAATGGATTTATCTGTTCATAAAATCTATATGTGCAATAAAGCAAAAGCTAAACGGTGAAGGAAAACATCGTGAGGAAACCGGCATGTCATAGAACCTATAAAGTTCGTTATAATGTCAAGTGTACGAAAGGAGCCTCTTCGAGGCGCACTTGAAATCCTTTCACCGCACTGGTTCGAATGAACTAGTGACACGGTAAGAAGAAGATGGTCGCTTCCCTTAGTATGTTTCCAACTTTACCCTACCCTGCATCAAGCAATAGACTACTTTGAGTCGATGATGATTTGCATTTAACAGGATTTTGATGTAGTAAAACTTACTAATTTTTACATCTCTATTGGCATATCTTGCTATCACTGGTCCGATAGGATACAACCTCAAAGATTCCTTGATAACAGCATCCATGTACACGAACTTAGATAAAATATTATGTTCATCAACATCCTTATTTGTCCCTAATACTTCTGTTATCCTGAAATTGAATTGATGAATTATTGTAAAGCTGCCAATGATTGGATCCCTCCCAATGCTAGAAGGCGGCGCGGTAGACCACGGCGAAGATAGCGCTCTGAGCTTGATACATACCAACCCGAATGACCCACTGCAACACTGAACAGAAAGTTGGGGAAAAAAGACCTTTGCCCTGCAGTGGGACAATACCAGGTTTCTAATAATAATAATGATTGTATCACTTCATATTTTTGTTACGTCGTAAATATTTGTTTGTAACATATAGGCGAAACCGCGAGTAGCTACTACTCGGGCGATTGAACATGACGCCTGGCTGACACGTGGCTTGGAACTTGGTGCGTTCCCCGCTGCTCCGCGCGGCGCCCTCCGTGTTTCTTCTTCCCTCTAAATGCGAAGCCTTATCATTACTTATCATTACCAAGTATTACAGGACCTCTTCTTTATCAAGATTATCCAATTCCACGCTGTCCTTTGCACAAAAGTTATTCGAGCCAGGTATCATGTTAATTTGCCCGAGTAGTAGATACATACTCTTGAAAAACTTTTTCTTGAACGTCAACATGAGATCCAATTAGCATCAAGATGTACACAAGAGTAGTCGCCAAAGTGTCGTGGCCTCCAAATATGATGGTGTCTACTTCTGCCTTTATTTCACTGTCTGAGTATACATTGCCATCTCTTGCTGCTTTAAGGATCTGATCCAAAAAGGGTTGGAATCCTGAGAACGTATCTGAAAAAAAATCAAGTTATTATAAGTGTAGGGGACAGCCTGAACAAAACTAAATCCAAGGAAAAACAAGACTAGACTAGTGCCGCCGCTTAATTGTATATAAATTAAATTTCAGCAATACAAAATATAATATTTGTAACTTATACAAAAATCTTATTTTACCTACCGTTACGATTTTCTTTCAGTTGTTGTTTTCGGTTTTGAAGAACCTGAAATTTTAACAAAAAGTAATTGGTGTTGTTTTTATATTGCAGTAAATTAATAAAATACATTTAATAAAAATAAAATGTTTAGCCATTTTAGTCAACACAAACTAGCCCCGAACTAAGTAGAGCTTGAAGGTATTATGGAAACCAGATACCTGAAAATACTTTTTACATTAAAACATTCATAAAATACTTAACGAGACTCTAGATAAACACCGATCTTCAAAGCTCAAATGTCTGTCCGTTGAAGCGAGAATCGAACACGCGAAAAATGTACGATTAAGGCCGCTCGCCCACGGCGACTTTTTGTAGCGATTCAGTAGCGATGCTGTCGCGCGTTCGCACAGATATCACGACACCGTGTTATGTGGGCGAATTCTATCGCGATGCAAACGCGATACCGTCGCGCTTCTGTCGCAATGCAAACGGGGTTGCTTGCTTCTCTACTACCGCGCTACCCTCCCTCCGTTCCCTCCCCGATGTCATCCGACACGGTCGCGCGTTTGTATCGATACAGTCGTGAAGCTGTAGCGTTTTAGTAGCGATGCTGAAACGCGCGACAGCATCGCTACAAAAAGTCGCCGTGGCCACCGGCCTTACACTTACTGTATTTGACAATTTATGTAAAACATTTAATGCATCTGTTTCCTCTTTCTTCACTTTCGACCATGAGTACACCCATGGGTGATACAGCCAAGGTTTTTGGAATCTTGTTATGAGTATGTTCATGATCTTCTCCAAAGCTTCCACATAGTCACCAAATAACGAGTTGTGATCATTTGGACTAGTGCCTAATGCTGCTTCTGGAAACAAAGATATATTTATTTTTAATATCACATAATATTTAAACTTGAACCTCATTCAAATACATTGATTACTAGGTATACTATCAACCATAACAACTTTTAAAATTTGACAAATTATTGAATAAAAAATAATATACAAAATTCTTTTTTTTAAGGCGCGTTTACACGTTCATTGGTTTGGCCTGTGCGCAATAAATCAATCTGTTAATCAATCAGAACTACGCTTTTAATACTATATATCGTCACTGGAAAGGCTAAAGTACTAAAGCGCCATTTTGGCTTAAATGAGTTATTTATTATAATTATAATTATTAATTAAGGTACGTCTACGTACGACATACGGTTTCAAGGTTGTTGACCGCCAAATACTTGTCATGTTGAAAAGGCCCTCGACCATCCTCAATCGCCATAATTTCGACCAGTCTCTTCGCTTGTTCGTTGAAGATACCCATAAAACTTGCCAACATTGGTTTACTGAACGCTGCATTCAAGATCTTGCGATGGTGCTTCCAGGTGGAACCTAAAAGGTTACATATTATACCTAGGTATTACTATTTTTTTCACACCACCTGCTCAACAATGTCCAATTACATATCAAGCTATCATCAAGGTAAAGCAAAGCATTACCTCTCAAGAGATGTTGTATGAAACTCCCAAGGGTTGTAATTTTATTTGAATTTGGAACGTCAATTAAGAGTGGAAACTCGTGGAAAACTCTGAGTAAAAGAACGCCCATATGGGATTGTAAAAAGGTTTGTTCGGAAATCGAACTAGCCACTCGTAATAAAAAAGAAAAAAAAGGCGCGACTTCAAAAATTGTGAAACAAAAGACGGTGTTCGCTGCTGGAGCCCTGGCTTTTTATTGCCTTGCAGAAGGTGTGAAAAGTAGAGTATGCTCCTCTGGGATAAAGCCTGTCTTCGTCTTGGGCAGCTTGAACCCCTCGCGTCACTCAGGACTCTACATAACTCCCTCGCTTCGCTCAGGAGTTAACTGAGTCCCTCGTTAGCTCAGGGTTCAATATGCCACCCGCGACATAAGACACTGCTTTATCCCCTTAGTGCATAATCTACTATTATTACAGCATAGCTAACTTTTTTTTTTCTTTGTTTTCTTCATTACTGAAGGTCTTGCTCGTCTTGAAAGGCACGTTTGACAAGCTGCTTCCATACTTGTCTGTCTTCTGCATGTCTCAGGGTGGCAGAGTCCCGCGAGCATCAACGAACTTGACCATGAATGCGAAAAACTACTTGACACTGGATTAATACACTATGTGTGGAGCCAAACGCGAAGAATAACGTTCTTCGTAAAATAAAATAAAAAGTATAAGCGCAAAAAAATCTTAATTATTTCTTACCATTAGCCGTCAGTATTCCTTCACCCAGCCAAGGTTTAAAAAAGTCGTAGAAGAAATCTTTCTGCAGACATTCGTTGGCTACCGTCAGGCAGTCATCAAGATTTGTTAATGCTGTAAGAATATACGAGTATACTCGTATCATCTATCATTATTCATTATACACCACCAATTTTTAATTACCAAAAAAAATTAAATGGGCAATGCAGACTGTGTTGCATCTGTGCAGTCAGAATTTTGGATTTCTACAAAATGGCAGAGTGACAGCGGAGCGAGTGCGGCGCCTGAGCCGAGGTTTTGTGAGCTGGCTTGAGCTAGGTACCCGGGATTGCCAAGCGATTAATAAAACTTAAATTATTATCAATGATAGGACTGATAGGTACCGCCTGACGCAAATTGATAGGAAAACGACTAACGGTAACAGTTTAAAGTTAAATTTTTATCATAACAATATAATGTTCGAAATATGATTAAAGTTCTCGACTACCGGCATGAAACCTATTACAAACTGAACTTCTTTGAACAGATTTTATAAGCAATTACTTTTTTCCCCTTGGGCCTAAAATGCAGTGAAAATAATTATTTCATACCATAAACTATTCTCGGCCCCATTGAAAATGTTATAACACCATCGTGACTCAGACTTTGCCTTGAAATTCTTTTCGCGAGATTCCACATAGCTGAAAACAAATAATGATTTATTCTATTGATTTAAAGTAGGGTAGAGATTGTTCAGTCTAAAAATTCACGCCCCTCCATTCGCGCGATTACAAGTAAGAGAATTTTGTATAGCAGTGATTTTAGTGGGTTGGGAACTAGATAACGAATAGAATACTTACATATTTTTATTTTTTTTAAATACATAGCTACATAGAAAACACCCAGACTCAGGACAAAAACCGATGTTCCTTACACACATGTTTGTCCTGAAGCGGGAATCGAACCTGCAATACCGGCGCCAGTCCAACACACTTGCTACTAAACTATTTGTGTCGTCAAATAGTAGGTAAGTAGGAACTTACATTGACTATCTCCTAAAAAATATCTAACAATGTCGGTCAATAAGTACTTACATTGGCTATCTCCTAAAAGCAATGGCAGATGCCCAATAATAGGCCATTTGCCGGATAGTTCTGGAGGTCGATTGTACTTTTTACCCGAATGCGAAGAAGGAACGTAATGTTTTTTGCTTTTATAACGATTTAAAAAGTATACACAAAAAAGTAACACAAATATTAAGAACATTATAATACGAGTGGGAAAAAAGAGAGAAAAATAAGGCAATTAAAATAATAATAATAAGGGGACTTAAAAATATAACTTATTATTATAAAACGGTTGCCTAGACAGAAAGTTAAATTTGCACTGAGTTTATTTTCTTAATTTTTAATTATAATTACACAAGAAATGACACTAAGGTTATTCATTTTATATCTTTATTCTGTAAAAAAAATTGTATATATCATATTTTTTTTGTTAAACAGGTCTTGTTTTGAATTGCAAATGACTTGTGTGAAGTGACTGTGTCTCACCTGATGAGAAGCAATATCGTGGCGTTGGAAACACATATAAGGCAAAGCTGTGGGAAGCCGCTAAAGTTGCATTTTTTGAAATCTATATTCACACTTCTGGGCAAAGTTCTCCTCCATACTTTTATAAAATGTTCGATTGCTCCCTGCCCTTATCCCACACTTAGGTGGGGTCCGCACAACATGTCTTCTTGTTCCATTCGTCTCTATCTCCCGTCATCTCTGTACTCACGCATGCTTTGTTCATATTATACTCTTTCACACAGTCCATCCATCTTTTCTCTGGTCTTTCTCCTCTCGTATAACCATCTACTTTCTTAACTAACACTCTTCTAGTGACATAACATTCATCCCTCCGCATTATATGCCCATACCACAATTACCCGTTACTCCTCAACTTACCTGTCGCTACTTTCAGACTTCCTCTAATTTCGTTTGCAATAGCAACCTAGTGGTAAATATAGCAATTTAGGCCTGTTGTAATGTTGCTGAGTAATCCTATATTTATTGATGGATGGAGGCGGATGGAGGCGAATAGAGGAGGAGAGAGGTTTAAGCCCAGCTGTGGACGTTCAAAGGCAGACATGATGATGATGATGGAAGAAAACCAAGTTATGTATCTGTTTATAGAATGTAATCTTACCAAAATCAGGTCATCGGTTCATTCGTTTTTGCATCATTAGAGCGCGAACTTCTATCTCCCCTTTTGCGTAGTCAAATATGTTTTAGTTCGTACTTAAAAACATATTACATCATTAGGGATGTAGTCATATATGTTAGGGAAACAAAAAAATGACCGTCAGAACATGCAACTATCCTATGAGTACAACAATCAAACGCATTGGCAAAGAGTATAGAATGTTCAGACACGCGCGTTCATTCATGCAGACCGTCTATGCCCCAGTTTATAGATACGCTGAAAAACTTTTGGACCACAACGGTGGACTAAGTGATGACTCATGTTGGCACTTATTAACGTAGATAGGTTACTTTTGGACGTCCACGGCTGGACACATAGGGCTTTGCCGTCAGACACCAAGGTACCAAATACAAAGTGGCTCTTATTTTCAGTTGTTGACTCCCACAGGAGACGAAGATGTGAGGGGAAAAGGGGAAAAACATCGTAGAATTGAAAAGTCTTCGTGGTCATGAACTCAATTTATATTCACTGACACTTTCAATTAATACCATTGTTCGATTTTCATACATCGATCACCGAGAGATTTATATATAATGTATAATTGATATAATAACTATTACACAATTGATTTAGTTTTAACTCATAATTATTTTATACTAGAACTTTAACATACCGTAACGAATGATAATAATTAGTTTTTCAGTATGAAACTTTGTATATTATCTGCTTAAATGTAGGTACTCGTATTTATATATTTTTCAAAGGTCTGTCACTGCATCTCCAAATTCCAACCATTTTTTTATTTCCTTCAGTCAATAATTGTTTTGCATGTATTTTTATAGGAGGTGTTTTGAAATTAAATCAACTATAATCGTTAGCAGCGTGCGTGTTCATAGTAAAGGAAAATTTAGCTTGTGTTACTTTGAAAACAACTTTTTATATGGACTCGATTCATAATAAAATGATGATAGGATATTATGATATGATTGTCATATTTCAGTCAGTTATTTGTTCAAAATAAAATTGCAATAATTCTGTCTTAATAAATAATTAGTTTATACTATACTAGCTGGTGCCCGCGACTTCGTCTGCGCAGGTATCTTTATAAATTGTAGGCTATGTGTTATTCTGATGTATAAGCTATATTATTGTAAAGTTTCATTAGAAACAAACATCCATACATCCATCCTTACAAACTTTCGCGTTTATAATATTAGGAGGATGTATGGAAATCTGTTTATTTGTGGGAAACGCGGTAAGTATAAGATGTTAAATATGTTAACAGTACAAAATTCATGTTTCACCAGGAACTGCCATACAAATATTACATTACTTATTAAATTAAATCATTTTTCAATTATATGACTATAAATCAAAGTTTATTGTATCATTTGGAATTGAAACTATGATTTAAAGAATGTATGAAGAGCAGTTACATCACACACCTAAGATGTAAGCATGTCTTAATAATAGTAGATCGCACCTTGTTTATTTTTCATAGTTTACTGTTCTCATTTGCATACAGATGGAATAAAACTTATGTGTAAGTAGCTAGTACACAATGCACATGAACCCTGTCAGGGCGCAACAACTCTGAGTTCAATTTTATATTTAGTAGGTACTTTACTTACATAATATTAGATTGTAGGCTTTTTTATGAGTTCTGCTTATGGTGGCTAGTTCGATTTTCGAACAAACCTTTTTACAATACCATATGGATGGGCATTCTTTTACTTAGAGTTTTCCATGAGTTTCCACACAAATTTGACGTTCCAAATTCAATTTACATACTACCCTTGGGTGTTTCATACAACTTTACCTCCCTTGGGAGGTAATGATAATGTAGGTAATTGGATATTGTCGAGCAGGTGGTGTAAAAAATTACTTATTTCATTAAAATATAAACTTATTTAAAATGAAAAATAATCTGAATAAATTTAAATAAGTTCCTAGGTTCTTTATATAACGTTAAATTGATGCATTGTCTTCTTAATTTCACATTTACATATGTGAAAGAACATTGATCTTTGACATTTGCTGTTTGTATGTAAATAGTTTTGTTTGTTATCTAAATTAACAAAAAGTAACATTGCATTCGACCACCATATTTTTTTATAAGGGACTAAATTTTTAAGATTACAATTCGATCTCTATTTCGATTGTTGAGATCATTTTTTTTTTGTTTTTTATTTCCAAATCTGTTAATGTTTGTTTTTAAGGCGCATATAATCAAGTAAGTAACTTTAAGACTCTATAGAAGTTTGTTAAACAAATAAATTAAATTTATAGGTAATTTTATTAGCTAATTTTGCTTTTCTGGTATTATATAGCATATTCTTATCGTTAGCTACTCTAATGGTCTACCACGCTTAAAAACCTTTTGTTTTTGTAATATTGAAGTTTTTATTCCCTTTTGGTATAAGGATGAGTGGCCTTTCTATTATTTGCTTACTCCTTGGTCTAGTAGGCACATTCGAAGGGCAGTATCAATATTAGAAGTATAAAACAACGCTTGGCCAATGTCCTGTGCAGTATATTTCGAACTGTGTTCCTGTAAGGTGTTTTTTTTTAGTATATTTTTTTAAATTCAATGTTAAATTAAATTTACAAGTGAGTGAATCAAGTCTTGAACTAGACTTTGAAGAGAGTCTGTTACAATTAAATTTATCTAACCGCCTGATCTTTTTTCATAGCAATATAAAAGTAGGTTTGCAGTGCCAGATATTGTGTAAGAGTTACCGTGTTTCCGTTCGAAGGGCACTGTAGCTAGTAAATTACTGGGCTTTCGAGACTATCAAAATGTGTCAGTAGACGAGCGCCATTTTAAGATTATCTGTATCTTTGTTCTATTTGTCTTGGGTAGATCATCAAGCAAAGGCCTCTTACTGGTTAATTAATTATTTTTTCATTTATTTGAACAGATTTCTAAGTAAACTTAAATTTATATTTTTTTTTGTCATTACTTTAAAATTGTGTTGTTAGTTCGTAACTGTGTAGACTTTGTTCTTGAACATGTTCGTGGATGCTGCAGAAACAACATCTTCTGGCAGCATATTATTCCAATTGTCACTAGGTAGAGGACGTGGTGGCCGAGTGGATGAGGCCCTTACCTTGCGATCTGATGGTCGCGGGTTCGTATCCGGTGGCAGTCATGCGTATGCATCCCACGTTCTCGCAACGGTGAAGGAAAACATCGTGAGGAAACCGGCATGTCGTAGAACCTAAAGTTCAAAAACATGTGTCGAGTGCACGAAAGGAGCCTCTTCGAGGCGCACTTGAAATCCTTTCACCGCACTGGTTCGAAGGAACTAGTGACACGATAAGAAGACTAGTTATACTTTTTAGCTTCCTTTTATAACGTATTGTATCTAACTTTATCCATTCATAATCTAGGTTTTACATAAACATACAACAACCGACTTCAATGGGACTGTTCTAGTGACCGTAAACACCACTGAAAAGTCATAGGAAATAAAAAAAAGCAATTTTGTTCACTACAACGACTTTTCCTTTTCAGTTATTTTGATTTCAAAACCAAAGTAGGTAGTGATCGATTTTCATAAAATTTCTAGGGGAACAATCTGGAAGTACGTACTCGTATATAAAACATAAACATTCACACACTCACACCCCTGCACTAGGATTCCCTGTGTCGCAGGAGGCATAGACAGTAGACACATACAAGACATCACAACATCTAAGACCCGACAGCAAACATTTGTGTTCGTCACACAAATATTTCCCCCGGCCGGGGATCGAACCCGGAACACCAAGCTTCGTAGGCAGGGTCACTAGTCACTACCAACTAAGCCACGGTGTCGTCACGATATCCTTTCAAATAAAAAGTTCTGAGGTAACAAATAAAAAATATTCTATCGTTCAATTGAATCCCTCTCAAGCTAGAAGGCGGCGCGGCAGACCAGGCCGAAGATGGCGCGATGAGCTTGATACATACATACTAACCCGACCGGCCCACTGCAGCACTGGACAGAAAGTTGTGGGAAAAAGGGAAGGTGGCCTTTGCCCTGCAGTGGGACAGTACAGGCTACTAATGATAATAATAATAAAAGGATAAGCTTACCAAATACCTTGATTTGGCTCACGAGGTTACCGCCATGTGGAATGTGGACTCGACGACGATTGTCCCGATAGTCGTTACGGTGAACGGGATAATAGCGAAGAGTCTCGACCAGTACCTAAAGAGGCTCTCGCTTGGTGGCTAAGTCAAGGGCCAGATACAAAAGGTGGTACTATTGGAGTCGGCTCGCATGGTGAGAAGGTTCCTCACTCTGCAGCCCTAGCCACCAGCCGCTTGGGCTCTACTCCACGGCTGATGGTCCATCGTTTTTATATATTTTGTACAATAGTATTGCTGTTTTTTTAAATAGTTTATTTGTTATAATATTATTGTAAAAATTAATTTTAATGAGAAAAAAATATAAATAAATGATAATAATAATAATAATTGAATTGATAACCTCCTTTTTTGAAGTCGGTTAAAAACATGTCCTATGTATAATTTTCAGTTAACAAATAAATGAGTGGAAATGCTAGTGTTCGTGCTTCTCTGCATTGCTCTGGGAGCTTACTGGATCTGGAGACAGAAACAGGTGAGGTCGAATGAGCCTCCCGCCACGCCTGGAGGGTGGCCTCTGATCGGTCATGCGCATCTGCTTGTTGGAGACAGCTGTTGTAAGTACTCGTCTTGATACCTATTTAAATATCTACAAAACTAAGGTATATGCATAAGATAATTGATTAATTCAGGCGTTACTTTGCGGAAATCCATAAATATTAATAAATAGTATAAATATATTTAGTAAACTCTCGTTTCGGCGAGTCAACATTTCCTGAGGATGCCTTGTGTAGAGGCGAAACACGTGTAGAGTTCTGACTTGGGTTTTCAGTTTTCGGCGCTATGGTTTAGATACTAAAATTCTAAACTAGAGTTAAGACTTAAGTTAATTAAGACCTTTGTTCAGAAGTTAAACGGATTTATTTCTAAATATATTTATACTATAAATTAATATACATGCATAAGCTTTCATTTGGTCAGAGTATCGCAAACGGGGCTTTAAAGAAAATAACATTTATTTTTTGTGTCATTGATCTGTGCACGTTCGCTTCGCTTGCGTGTGGACGCAAAAGTAAAACCCCCTTCAAACTGGATCAAAGTATCTACTACCAGAATAAGTAATACTATTTACATAATAATAACACATTACTGGTTTGTGGCAAAATATCTGGCACTGTGTTGGCATTTTATAGGTGACGCCAAACATTTGGAAACGGATTGAGCTAAAAATCGTAAAAGTAATCTTTTACATTTCAGAAGAAGACAAAGATTTTACTTTTTGTTATATCATAAGTTTGATTTTTACACGGCGCTTCTTATTTTGTACCTATATTGTTTTTTTCAGACTTATGGAATTCCTTATGTGAGCTGACAAAGAAAAGTTACAACGTCGGGGGTGTCGTCTCTGCCTCTATAGGACCTCGAACAATCTATGGTGAGATACAGCACTTAAAGCATATTCATCAAGAACCTATTGTCTTTACCAAGGCATACAATCAGTCTCTAGACTAGTCCACTGCTAGACAAAGACCTCAAATGCCACAACGAGTAGTCACGAGCCTTCTTCATTCACTGACTTCTAACGACCGCAGTAAAGACGTCGGTCCATCGCGTGGAAGGCTGTTATACACTACATCGTTTCTCGACTTTCGACTTTCGATCCGAAGGTCGTAGGTTCGAACCCGGTCGTACACCAATAGATTTTTCTGTTCAATCATCTATGTGTGCAATATAACACGGAAGTGATAGTGGGTAAGCCATATAGCTCGATGAACCGATAACCGGGGAATTGAGGTTCTCAAATGGCAATCACGAACTTGACGATGCAGTCTTCTTATCGTGTCACTTCTTTCGAACCAGTGCGGTGAAATGATTTCAAGTGCGCCTCGAAGAGACTCCTTTCGTGCACTTGTCATTCTTCTTGAGGTCATTAAACACTACAGTCTAACCTAGATGCGGTCTCCACTTATACGACTGCTATTGTGACAACTTTTTTTCACATTGTTATATGAGGGGTAATAAAATTTGACTAATGGTCTCTCGCAACTTTATTTGTGTTGCGAATTAACAAAATTCCTTTCTTAGTACGCGCCTACACTTCTTGACGAACATATCCTCGAAATTTCAAGTTTCTACGTCTTGTGTTTGTGGTTTGGTCTTTGCGTTGTCTGTCAGTCCATAAGTCAGGCCTTTTATAGATATTGATGGTCCTCAAATAAATTAAGAATCATAAGTTATTCACAATTTTTGTTAGTCGCTGTTAGTTTTAAATTTTATCTCTTGTTCACAGTTGTAACAGATCCTGATGATGCCTTCACAGTGGCGAATGCGTGTCTCAAAAAGGACAGGTTCTATGAATTTGCCAAACCTTGGATTGGCGAGGGGCTGGTAACTGGAACTTGTAAGACTTTTTATATTTTCATTCTTTCCATAAAATTAAACATAAACATAAACATAAACATTCACACACTCACACCCCTGCACTAGGATTCCCTGTGTCGCAGGTAGCATGGACACATACAACACATCACAACATCAGAGACCCGAACAATAATTTGTGTTCGTCACAAATATTTACCCCGGCCGGAGATCGAACCCGGAACATCAAACTTCGTAGGCAGGGTCACTACCAACTAAGCCACGGTGTCGTCCGTAATTGAATATTAAAGGAACAATAATAGATTTAGAAAATATTCAATAATAAACTTTACTAGTTAGAATTTTCATTAAGTGAAGCTGAACTCAACTCAAAATTTAAGCTGTGTTTAGCCTCTACATGAGGTTACATCAGAAGATAGCGACTCGCTCAAGTCTGAAATTATGGTAATAAGAAGAGAGACTCTCGCTTGAGATTTTGGCAAGTCAACATCTGTTTTTATCATCATAATAATATCACCAACAACAGCATCAGTTATGTCAGTCCACTGCTGATGCTTCTATTAAAATATAACATATAGGGTGAATTTTTCAACTGGCTTTACTATCGCGTTATCATAGACACGTGTTTCTTTTTTCAAAAACAACTGGTTCGATTTTTTTTTATAAAATTTGAGTATGCAGTTTTAGTTTTAATCGAAATCGGCCCAAAGGTTATGATCGTTTTTGATATTCCACATACTTTAGGATCTGGCCATGCAAGGTCAGTTGAAAAATGTACCCTGTTTATAGTGCTCAGATGGCGCATTCAATCCACCTTCTGTTAGCAGATTCTCAAATACTCATACAGCTCATTCAATTCTATTGACTAGTGCCAATCTGGAAAGTCCATCGAAAACTGCTACAACCAGCATTCAGTCAAATTGTGCTGGACGGATTTATCGGTGTGTTCAACAGTCAGTCCAGGAAGTTGGTGAAAGACTTGGAATCCCAAGCAGGGAAGGGGCCTTTTGATCACTGGATCTACACCAGGCACAATGCTTTAGAGACCATTTGCTGTAAGTACTTCTACCAGAAGGTCTAACTGTAATAGCAGCTCTTGTATGCATTTACTACTATTCATTCTCGAATATTGGAATGTCTGGCTTTGGTTTTCGGTGCAAGTGTTCAGGGTTCAGTGAAACCCCCTTAAACATACTATGATGTTTGTAACTAATAGGAAAACAATACAAAAAAGAATTTTCCAAATATTTTGGTTAATGACCAGACAATGGACTGTGTGAAAGAGGATATGAACAAAGCAGGCGTGAGTACAGAGATGACGGCTGATAGAGACGAATGGAAGAAGAAGACATGTTGTGCCGACCCCACCTAAGTGTGAGATAAAGGCAGTGACATTTATGGTACGCACCAGCAGGGAGTGGAACTCGCTGCCGGCGTCTGTTTTTCCGACACACTAATCTCGGAGTCTTCAAATCAAGAGTGAATAAGTTCTTACTAGGCAAGCGTTCTTTCTTCAACCACACTTACCATCAGTTGAGGTTGTGATCAAATGCTTGCCTATTCCATATAAAAAAGGGAGATGATGATGTTTTTATTGTGCCCTAGTGACAGCGTTGGGAGTTGACTTCAGTGACCACACGATCCTCAACAGCCAGTATGTGGAAGCTACTGAGAAGATGTTCAACACATTGGTCGACAGGTTCCAGAAGTTTTGGCTGCATAGCCCCTGGACCTTCAAGTTTAGTGGGGTCAAAAGAACGCAGGACTCTTGCCTGAAGATTTTACACCACATGTCAGAAACGGTAAAGATATTAGACTATAACAGAGAGGGTTTTTTTATTCTTTTACCACCTTGTCTATTTCTATCATAACTTATTGACGATCCTGATCAGCTGTACTTGCGAATCAATACAGCAATAAATAAAGGTGTAAAGGTTGCTGCTTTTGGGCCAAACTAATATGTATAACTGAGCCTCCTGCTACTAAATATCTAAGGTTTGCCGTTGACATGATATGAAGGAGATAACTTATTGAGGATATTGCTTGTTTTATCTTGTAGATGTATACTGAGGTGTTCTTTTGCACAAAACTTTATATTATTGGTTTCTTCGCAGGTACTTCAGAAGAGAAAATCCGCAATGAAGGAGAAAATGGCGAATATCGAGAACAACAATGAAAGAACACTAGGTGCGTGTTTGTGAATGAACATAGTTTCTTATGTATGTGGTTAAAATGGGAAAAATATTTTATAAATGATCATGATGTATTTTAATTAAAAAAAATAGCGAATACATAAAATTGTGTAGATAAGGACTTACTCCTTATAAATAATGTTAAAAAAATGTTTGGGCAATGACACACTTAGCAGTATTTTAATTATGGGTGCGAGTGCACAAAAAGAGCCTCTTCGAGGCGCACTTGAAATCCTTTTACCACACTGGTTCGAAGGAACTAGTGACACGGTAATAATAAGAAGAATTATGGGAACAATTGAAAGAATATAATTTTGGTAATAACATTTCACAAAGAAACCATGACAAACATGTTTTTTTTTTTTCAGGTGGTAAAATAAAACTAAAACCATTCATGGACTTGCTCCTAGAACTATCTTTGGAAGAGGGAGTACTGACAGACAAGGAAATCAGAGACCATGTTGACACCATGATCGTCGGAGGACACGACACGTCAGCTAATGTCCTTATGTTCACAATGATACTCCTGGGCTCACACCCTGAAGTTCAAAAGAAAGTATTTGCTGAGTAAGTAAAAATTACTTGCATAGTTGTTGATAACTCGTTCACTCGTTCACTTGATGGCATGTGGCGTGATATCATCAATATTTTCAAGCTTTGTTTCTTACTGACTGGTAGAGAGAAACCAGTTGACGAAGATACTAGACATTTAAAAGGTTATGTTCGTCACAAAGTGTAGGCTAGCCAATCATATATACTACTCGGGCGAATTAACATGACACCTGGCTCGTATAACGTTTGTACTAAGTCCAGCGTTTACTTGGATAATCTTGATAGAGAAGAGGTCCTGTAATACTTGGTAATGATAGGGCTTCGCAATTAGAGGAAGAAGAAACACGGAGGGCGCCGCGCGGGGCAGCGGGGGAAGCATCAAGTTACGAGCCACGTTTCAGCCAGGTGGCATGTTAATCTGCCCGAGTAGTACAATTGTTTTGGTCCTGGCTGACTGAAACTCATAGCCTACACAAGCTAGACCAGTGGACGTAGAGATTCATCTATCCATACAAACTTTCGCATTTATTATTTTTGCAATACTCATCAAGTTATTTGTAAAATTATGAGCAATACCTGCTGGTATGATTTAGTCATTGTGAATTTGTGACGTCAACTTCAATTGACCTAAATTAAGCAACGGCAGGCAACGGCAAGGCGAAGGAAACTTACATTTTCACTGGTTTTCGCAGGATATCCAGTCGTTGTTTGTTTCAATTTCAATTGTTATGAAATAAACCTTGATACTTACAAACTTAATTGTTTTTATAGATTAGCATATTAAATTCATAATCTTATCTAATGATTTATAAATTGATGCATTTGCAATTGTCTATCTTCTATAGCTAAGAAATCTAGATTCTAAGAAATATATTTTGTAGAAAAATATTTCATTCTTATTATTTATTTATTTATTTTAACACTCTAACACTTACATAAGTGAGGGAGGACTTAATGCTATAATAGCATTTTCTACCAGTCAACCCAGGTCAATTATTGTAATATATTAACGTTTTGTTCATAGTATTATTGCTTTATCAGAGTCACTTTTAAAAAAATAATTAAGTTCTCTTTTCTTACTCAATGACCTTGACCTGTTTTTGGCCTAAAAACCCTTTGACTTGAACTAAAAACTGCCTCTCATAGTAATTTTTAAAATTATAATTAAGTATTACTAGCTCACACCCTCAACTTCGTTTGCGTTGCGAATTAACAAAATTCCTTTCTGAGTACACTCTTACAATTCATGACGAACCTCGATTTCAAGTTCAGTCTGTTCATGTTCAGTGGCTTTAACTGTGCATTATCTGTCACTCAGTTAGTCAGGACAAAGACTTTTATACATCAACTAGCTGACGCACGCAACTTCGTTTGCATTTTGAAGTAATAAAATCTCCTTCTTAGTTGGCGCCTGCACTTTTTGACGAACTCACCCTCCAAGTTTCAAGTATCTACGTTCAGCAAGTTAGCCTGTACGTTGTCTGTCAGTCAAGTCAGTTGATCAATCAATCAAATCAGCTTTTATTGTTCTCACTGCTGGGACTCAAGCTTTTTTTATTTACATACATACTGATGATTATAATATTTTATGTTTTGGGCCATTTGCATATCCTGAAAAACAAAAGTAATTTTTTTATTTATTTTAGTTATTTTTTTTATCAGATTGTATGAAGTATTCGGTGACTCAGATCGTGATGTGGAGAAGGCTGATCTCCCGAAGCTGGTGTACTTAGAAGCGGTTCTGAAGGAAAGCATGAGGCTGTACACTATAGTACCAGTGACTGCAAGGTGGCTTGATAGAGATGTGAAACTTAGTAAGTATAACGGCAAGGTATCGTTGGGGCGGCGCGCCCGCTCATAAAAAAATGTTTTATTACATTTACTCCTTCAATATAAGTCCAATATTATAAATTTAACACCATTTGTTGGTACTTGATGGACAATTGTAATGATATATTTAGTTTTGTGTTATTATGATTTTGACCTATCCGAACTCTTCTATAGAGACGAACCACTGTGCGACGCGTCTTGCGTCTTCGATGAGCTAATATAATTTACCGCTGCAGCAAAATTAATGAAAAGATGAAGACGCAATACGAATCCCGCTTCTTTCGTTTTATGATTTTTTCCTGCTCATCCCTACCGTAAGTGCGGTTTATGCGATATCAAATTATACCAACAGACAAGCATATTTTTGTCGCACGTATACGGGCGGATTGGTACTCGCGAAACTTCAAAATCTTAACGCCCGTATACGCGCGTATACTGGCGTTTACGATCGGTTTTATCTATCGAGTGTCAGTAGCATAAGAAGTCTCTCGCGGCTTGTCGAGCGTACTTATACGGGCTGCAGAAAACAAAACAGAAGAAGCACCGCCCAAGTCTGGCCTTGCAAGAGGCCAGAGAATGATCATTCAGTCTTCAATTCAAAGTTATCTTCAATTCTGGGTATCTTTTCAGAAAACTGCACACTATCAGCTGGTAGGACGTGCTTTATCTTCGTGTTCGGTATCCACCGGAATCCGGTGTGGGGTCCGGACGCAGACCAGTTCAGGCCAGAGCGGTGGTTCGAGCCGTCTTCTCTCCCCGAGAGCCCATACGCATATGCTCCTTTCATGATTGGACGAAGAATGTGTATAGGTTTGTATCATCGACACAAATTCGTTTATGGGTATTAATACATTTCTTAGTACTTGCATACACTGCTTGTATTGATCAAGCAGTGTAGGCAGGCACTTACTAAGTCCCTCGAAATTTAAGTCTCTACGTCCAGTGTTTTGGCCTGAACGCTGTCTGTAAGTCAGTCAGGACTAAACTTTTTACATATACAGGGTGTGTCGTAATGAGTGGATAATCCTTCAGGTGCGGGTGGGGGACTTCAGGACTGATCAGAAAATAAAGATATGTACCCATTAAAAATCCCAGTAAAAACGACCTCTTCCCATCTTGACAGGAATTTTCTTTGAATTGGTAGCTGAAACACCAAGTGCTTTACCATTTCGGAACACGTAAATCGTTAACTTCATTTTGGCGTATCATTTCATGATATAGCTGGTATTATTTTTGTATTTCTATTAAAATGTCCTTATCTTTATTATTTTACTTCTCAGAAAAAAGGTTTACAAGAGATCTATTTAAAGTTTTAATGTCAAGAACATCTCCTGTTATGTCGGCAGTATCTATATAATTATAATTTAAATGATCATGAATATATTCTCATATTTTTTTTTGCACATGTTTATGATTAACTCAGTTATTATGCACTGTTTAGGTTTTTATAAGTTTTGCATTTACTCACTACATCATTATAAAAGACTATGAAAGGAATAAAAAAAATGCAGATAAGAATAATTATTTATTTATTCAGACATCAAGGTCCACAAGTGTTAGTAATACCTACATACTATCTAATCTTAGAACTAGGTGTTAGATTTAAAAAACTTAGAGAACACTGTCCTTTGGATAAGTTGCCACATCTGAGGACTGTCGTACCTATTTGCTATAACGATTAAACATTAAAACAATATATTCGATGGCACGAGACATTCAAAAATCTGCTTTGGGTCCGCGTGGTGGATTTAGACGCTTTATCTCTTGGCTGAGAGTAGGCGGTGTCCCAGCAGTGGGAATATCATAGGCTCAAGTATAGAAACACAATGTATTACATGAAAATGCGTCACAAAAAAGGGAGCCACATTGGCTAACTTCTAGTGCATTTTGGTCCTAGGCTAAATTTTGAAAAAAAGGAGTAATAGGGCTAGATAAATTTTGTATGTTAGAACTACTAGGCTTTTTCATTGTTAATAAAGCTCCATCGTAAAAAGTAACAAACATTATTTGAAAATAGAAATATTTCATTTTTGTTGACAGGGTGTCTGAAAATTTTCTGTCCTATATACCGCATCCATATTTGTTTGGTACTGTCCATCTTGGTTATTTGATTATAACGGGTATTTATCGCGCTCACCTCGTATGTTTTTGTGTCCCGACGTTTCGACTGTATTACCTACTTACTACTTTACTATACTGCAACAGCCGTGGTCACGACGACCACTACGCCAATACGCCAGTAAACCCGTGACCACGGCTGTTGCAATACAGTCGAAACGTCGGGACACAAAAACATACGAGGACAGCGCGATAAATACCCGTTATAATCAAATAACTATGTGTGATAATAGCGAAAGTCTACGAAAAAGTATTGTCCATCTTGGTGTTCTATAGGAACACCGTTATTCATGGGCACGAGACATTCAACAGACTGCTTTCGGGTCCGCGTGGTGGATTTAGATGCATTATCTCTTGGCCGAGAGTAGGCAGTGGTGGGAATATTAAAGGCTGATTATGTTTATGTTTAATAGTGATTTTTTTTCAGGAAAAAGTTATGCCTACATGTCAATGAAGATGACTCTATCTCACCTGCTACGCCAATACAAGATAAGAGCAGACCACACGACACTCGTGCTTAAACTGGATGTGATGCTAAAACCAGATTCTGGGTATTTCATCAGCATAGAGAAAAGATAAAGAAAACTTTTACACAATTAAGCCGAACTTCTACCGCCAGCTAAAATAAGTTAGTTTAGCTCGCATAGTTGAGCCAGTTTCTCATACATGTGCGTCCATCGCAAACTATGCCAGCTAAGCTAAATGTTTCCTAGTTTAGCTCAGCTTAGTTCACCGAGCTTAGTTTCTTATTATTTTAGCTGGCGGTGGACGTTCGGCTTAATTATGAAACGAGAACTAAATTCGAGGACACCCCGTGAGTTTTCCCAGATCTAGACTAGTGTTTCTCGTACAATTAAGCACAAGGAGGACTAATCAAACAAGTATCTTTATTCATGACTTACGGAAAAATCTACTTTTTTTCTCTAAACCTAGTTTCCTGTAGTTTAGGCAAGGACTATCTCTGGCAGATTTTTGACATGTTATCTGACAAATGCTAGGCAACACGGCCACCAGTGTAACAAGACCATTTTGAGCGTATCATTTAGGTACTTACCTTCCGTTTGCTCCATATGTAAACTACATTCGTTACCATAGACAAAATGAAAATAAATGTCATTTAAATAAATATCACCTTTCTGTAAATACGAACATATAATTTTGCGCTTTATGGAACTATAGAATGAAAAATCAGGTTAGTGTTCATTATTATTTTCTATGTCTTCTAGAATAATTAATTTATATTCCTTAGTGTATCTGTATGTACTATATATGTATGTACATATGTATCTTTTAATAAATTAAATTAAATTTCTGTAAATTTTTGTAGTCGTACCCATACATGCAATTTCAAATTTTCAACTTCTACAATGAAAAGTGATCATTTTAAGAATATTAATATCTTATGGCGTGTGCAAAATTAGCGTGTTGCACGACTGATTCTTTGTATCAACGTTCTTATGTTATGCAATGATCTGACGTAAGTATGTTTAAATGAACTCTTTGATTTTAATGATATTTTTCATTCATTGCACAATACTTATATTATCTTAAAAACGTAAATCCTGTGATGGTGTAGCCTATTTTGACACGCTTACCTAGAAGATGCTCATAAAGGCTTTGGAACAGCTTACCATCCTTGAACATACCCTTGAAATTTCTATACTCGACGTTCAGTGCATGCTTTGGCACGTGCGATGTCTATCAGCTTCATATATTGAAGACAATACTTACTCTATACACCATCAATTTTTTATTACCAAAAAAAAACTTGACGGGGTACTACGTTGCATCTGTACAGTCAGAATTTTGGATTTCTACAAAATGGCAGAGTGACAGCGGAGCGAGTGCGGCGCCCGAGCCGAGGTTTTGCGAGCTGGCTCGAGCTAGGTACCCGGGTTTGCCAAACGATGAATAAGACTTAAATTATTATCAATTAAAGGTACCGCCTGATGCAAATCCATAGGAAAACGACTAACGGTTACAGTTATCCAATTTTAATCAAATTTATTTTGACAAAAATTTGACTTAATTTTTCAAGTTTTTTTGCCGTATATGTTTTCAGTAACGGCAACTGACTATGCGTATTTTTTTTATGGTGATTAACATTTGACCGTGTATACCTACAACTACGAGTAGCCTTTTTTTAATCAACATTTAACGACACAAAACTTCCTGCCACTCCTGCGAACTCATCAATTCTGTCAATTTTCTTGATCTTCTCATCTACCCCAGCTTTTTGCATATCCTTCAAGTACTCAACATTATCCTTTTGTGATAGTAAATTCAGCCAGTTTTCTGTAAAAAAACAATTTTATAAAGTGTTGTATACATATCTACTTATATTAAACTACTACTTATTACTTATATTAAATTTATGTGTAAATAAATATATTTAATTTTAATCTATATTAAACATTACCCTTCTTTGGCAGTCGGGTAATAAAGTCACTTTACATCGATAGTACCTCAGAGTCGTTTTTTTTAGCAATAGTGTTTCTCCTATATTGTATACTAGCTGGTGCCCGCGACTTCGTCTGTGCAGGTATCTTTATAAATTGTAGCCTATGTGTTATTCTGATGTATAAGCTATATTGTAAAGTTTCATTAAAATCCATTCAGTGGTTTTTACGTGAAAGAGTAACAAACATCCATCCATCCATCCATCCATCCTTACAATGCTTCGCGTTTATAATTTTAGTAGGATAGGATTAGTCGGTTCAGAGCCGGTGATTTGGTCATAAAGCGATGATCTGCACGCAACAACAGAAGGATGATTCACCTTGGGAAAGACTTACGTCCAGAAATAGACTGCTATAGGTTGATGATTATGATGAATGGTTATAAAGTACAACATACCTTGCAAATCCTTGAAAGATATATCACATCCTCCCAACTCGATTGGCAGTAGTTCCCTTGGAACGTCTTGGTGTAACTCCTCATAGGTTTTGTGAACTTTGATCCTATTCCTCAGCTTGGCACTCAATACAGATTTCACAAGTTTCAATAAAGTATCGATTGTTTTCGATGAAGATACAAAGTGTATACTTTTAACCCGCATGCCTTGACCTTCCTGTAAGATTCAAGATTCAAGATTTTTATTCGCCAGAACATAGTATACATACATAGTATGTTGTTAAAAATAGTATTAGTGCCATATGTTCTACTATTTATATGCGCAATTTCCTGCCGACTGCCACCAAAGTTGCCTTATCACAATCTCTTCTTCTTCCAAACCTTGACTACGCCGATGCTTGTTATCTCGACCTTAGGGAGGACCAGCTAAATAAGCTTGAGCGGCTTCAAAATGTATTCATCCGATTCATTTTCGGCCTTCGAAAATACGATCACGTCTCCGAGTATCGCACTCAGCTCAAGTGGCTTCCTATTCGTCTCCGCCGGAATGCTCACATCCTTTCCCTCCTTCACAATATTATGTACAATCCTTGTACCCCTGTCTACCTTAAAGAACGCTTTAGCATTCTCCACAGCTCTCATCCTAACAATCTTAGGTCATCCAGGAAACTCCTACTTAGCACAACTAAATCAAACACTAAGTTCTACCACGACTCATTCTCTGTGCAATCTGTTCAATTGTGGAATGAGTTACCGGACTCCATTCGTAAAATGCAGTCACTACCTGTGTTCAAGCGCCTGGTTAAAGATTTCTACCTTGAAAAATTTAATTTGCAGTCTTCGTAAACATTAGTAAGTGTAATATTAGGTGTGTTGTTCATTAATATTAAGTACGTATCAATTTTAGGTATTATTTGTGTATATCTTAGTACTTTGTGGTATTATCTTGCCTTTTGTTTTTAATAGTTTTATTTTTTATTTTTATAAAATATGTATTTATCTATGTATTTGTGTATATATTCGTATGTATATATTGTATTTTTAGAATATGACTCACCCGACCAGACGCCGAATTCATATTACTCATCTCCATCCTAAGGTTGCCTGGAAGAAATCGCTTTTAGCGATAAGGCCGCCCATTGTAACCTCTTTTATTTTTGGTTGTTTAGCATAAGTTTTTGTTTCAATGTGTATGTTTCTCCGGGGTTTACAATAAAGAGTTATCTATCTATCTATCTATTTATGGTGTGCGATTTACAGTGAATGAATATAATACTATTAATGCCAACTTGCACCAATCTTTCAAATTTCCTAAGAAATTACTTTACTCGTTTATCAGTTCTTAACGGTCAGAATCTGGACTGTTAAGAACTACCAAGCGAATAAAGTAATTGCTTAGGGACTTTGACAGTTTGGTGCAAGTAGGCATTAATGATATTTTCACACCACCTGCTCGGCCATATCCAATTACATATCATGCTATCATCAAGGCAAAGCAAAGCATTACCTACCAAGGGAGGTAATGTTATATGAAACTCCCAAGGGTAGTAATGTGATTTGAATTTGGAAAGTCAAATTCGTGTGGGAACTCATGGAAATCTCTAAGTTAAAGAACGCCCATATGGCATTGTAAAAAGGTTTGGTCTATAATCAAACTGGCCACTTATAAAAAAAAAAACAAGGCGCGACTTCGAAGATTGTGAAACAAAAGACGGTCTTGGCTGCTGAGTTCGGAGCCCTGGATTTTTATTGCCTCGCAAAAGGTGTGAAAAGTAGAGTATGCTCCTCTGGGATAAAGCCTGTCTTCGTCTTGGGCAGCTTGAACCCCTCGCGTCACGCAGGACTCTACATAACTCCCTCGCTTCGCTCAGGAATTAGCTGAGTCCCTCGTTAGCTCAGCGTTCAATATGCCACCCGCGACATAAGACACTGCTTTATACCCTTAGTGCGTAATCTACTATTAAATGTTAGTAAATTTAAATTTAACAATACCCTATTTAAATTTTATTACAGCATAAGCTAACTACTACAATCTATATATAGGTATATTACAAAATTTACAAAAGGAAACAATTGGGCCACCCATAGACCGTTGCAAACGATCTATAGGTAGCTCAACTGCTCCAACTCGATACCCGATGGCAGCGTGCCGAGGATACTGGCTGCATTGCCTCTTTGTATAGCAAGGCTTATTCTTTGGCCCAGATAGCTGCCAGCCCTCTGATCACGCGTCGCTTCGACCAGACGCTCTGACAAAATTTTAAAAACGCGGAAGGCTCCCATTCCCCATGGACCTAGGGTCTCGACCCCAAAGGGCTCAAACATGTACGACCTATCAAGACCTACATATTTACGCCGCTTGAGATCTTCAGCAGAGTTTGCCGCCGCACCAGCCCTAACTTGCGTTCCTGGCAAATGAGAAGGTGCCAAAGTGTCTACGCATGTAGCGTCCCACACCAAGGGCCTGCCCATTCTCCATGGGATAAGCGTCATACCGTCAGGCCGCTTACCATCGTCACGACTTAGACACACACTTTTTTCTAACAGCATTTCTTTTAGATTATATTATGTATATTTTAGTTTTTTTAAATATATTATGTTAAATAATACAATACACTGACATCTATATGCATACTCTGTCGCTGTGCTAACCTTTGTAAATATTATATTTAATATTGCAGTATGATTCATAAATTCCTTTAAGTTTATAGATATAGAAACAGCGATATTAATTGGATAATTGCTACCGTGTAAATCCAATAGGCTTGCCTTAACAGGGCTCAATCGTTTTTTATAACCTGTTCTATACCACTGTATTTATTATTACTGCTAGTTATTTTTAAATTCTATACTCAGTATTCAGTATTTATTACAAATATTGGGTAGGTTACATTTTAGGTCTTGTTAAGTCAAATGAATAAAAGAACAGCTACACAATATTACCCGTTTAGATTGTTGCAACTGACAGAGATGGTACTATATTTTTAACTATATTGTTACGTCATTTATAAAATATTGCAGATCGTAATAACATTTTTCTAACAGCATTTCTTTTAGATTATATTATGTATATTTTTTTTTTTTTTTTTTTTTTTTTATTGTAATTTTTTACCAACCGTACATTTTTAGTTAAGATAAGAAGATAAGAAGTAGTTATGACCAAGTTATATTTGCATCTGATTTGATAGCTGTGTGGTTGATCAGTGTTTTTTTTTGAAGAAAATTGGATATTTTCTTACGAACTTACAAATTTCTAAAATGTAGATGGATGTCAGCGTTAAGATTTTTAGATCAATGAAATGTTTGTACTAGCATTTAGACCATAGCAATTGTTTTTTTTGGTCAACAAGCAGATTGTAAAAATGCCGATGACACTGGGCCAGTTTACCTACAAGCTACAAGCGAACTCGCTGGCTTGTAGCGTGTAAAAAAGCCGTGTGTCATCAACGCTTAAGTATCTACATACTAACACTTCTTCAACGATCTACGACGACACGGATGGTCGAACGGCAAGTGTATTGGACTGCCACGCCCGGTGTCGCGGGTTCGATTCCCGCTTCAGGACAAACATTTGTGTGATGAACATCGAGTTTGTCCTGAGTCTGGGTGTTTTCTATGTATTCTAATTTCTATGTACCTATGTATTTACAAAAAAAAAGTAGGTAGGTATTTAAGTATTCTATCAGACATCTGGTTCCCATTATACAAGCTCTGCTTAGTTTAGGTCTAGATTCAAAATATTTATTTTACTTATTTACTTAAATATATATCCTGTTTTTTTTTTACTATTTATAGGCTTGCGTTTGACCACCATCTCACCTGTCTCAAGTGACGATGTGGTCGACGATGTAGCACGCTAACCTAGAATAATCCTATTCACTCTTGCCTTGAAGACACCCAAATTATAGACATACATATATTATTAAATGACATAAGTACCAGGAGGACAGACATCCATTGTTTGAACTCTATCAAATTCAGTTTTGATATAGCATCCACGATGCTGACTTCGGATATATCCCAAACGAACACGTATCCCGCAGCGTAGTCATGCAACTTTAGATATTCGTACAGCTGTGAAATATAAACAAGCTTATAGTTTAAAAAAACTGAAATCCCGACAGCGACATAATTATACATTCATTCATTGTCAATTCATTATTGAAAATTAAATATAATTCTTCTTCTTCTTATCGTGTCACTAGTTCCTTCAAACCAGTGTGGTGAAAGGATTTCAAGTACGCCTCGAAGATGCTCCTTTCGTGCACTCGACACATGTTTTCAAACTTTTAGGTTCTACGACATGCCGGTTTCCTCACGATATTTTCCCTCACCGTTGCGAGAACGCGGGATGCATACATAGATCTTTTCAACCGAAAAAACCCATTTACGCATGACTGCTGCCGGGATTCGAACCCGCGACCATCAGATCGCAAGGTAAGGGCCTCATCTACTCGGCCACCACGTCCTCCATGTACCACGTAATATAATAATATAGCTTTTATATCAACAAATTATAAATATATTTAGTAGAGATAACGAGAGAACGAGAGTTCTCTCGTTTCGAACTTCGGCGAGTCCACACCTCCTGATGATGCCTCGTGTAGAGGCGAAACACGTGTCGTATCTTTGAACTTTGGTTTTCTGTTCGTTGACTCTTTGGTTTATAATATAGTAATATGTACTAAAGTTCTAAACTAAAGTTAAGTTAATTAAAACCTTTGTTTAGAAATCAAGCGGATTTATTACTAAATATATTTATAATTTGTTGATATTTATGGATTTCCGCAAAGTAACGCCTGAATCAATCAATTAGCTTTTATATATTTTTGTAATCTCCTTTAAAATACCTTCATTTTGATACCCTACTAGATGGGTTTGGTAAACAAAAAAATATTAACGACTTACTATATTTAGCTTCAAGAATCCGCCATTTTGTTTTTTTTAACCATCTAAGAACAGTAGGGTGGTTGAAATAAATCTAAAGATACCTTAACAGTCAAAATCCATCCAGCCGTTTGGAAGATACGAGGTAAAATTCAACCGAATTGATAACCTCCTCATATTTGGAGTCGGTTGAGGACAACAATTTCCTGATTATGTAGGCTGTTTATGTAGGTTAATAGGTACTTACAATAATAAAAAGTTTAAATACATCTATATACTTCAACGAATTCCATGCTTCGCCTTGAAACACCTTATAAGGAAGAACTCGGTAGTGGTTATCAGTAAGACCTGGTAGAGGGAATCCCATACACCTGTAAATTAACAGCTTTTTATAGGCTTTCGCAATTATCACACGTACTTATTATTAGATTGAGCATCGATGACACACAAACTCTTTTACAGCGGATGAGAAGGACCCATCGAAATCTTTGGAGGAGGCCTTTGTCGAAAGACATGCTGTAGATAAGAAGAAACCGGACTTGTCGATACCTAGACTTGTAAAGCAAACAGCAATAAAGGCTTATTTTTTTTTTATAGGAAACACTTACAACCTCTAGAGCGTCGTAACTTTTAGGGTGCTTTTCCACCAGATATGTGCTATGCTACGTTACTATGGATGCGTTGGATATCCACCAATCATATTCATTGGTGTACATTGTTTCGTTCTTATCAATCATATCATAATTTTATAATCGATGTTCTTACTCAATCAATCAAGCAGATTCAGACAGTCAATCGATTCCATTGACTAATGCGCGATGTTTTGTCTAGCTTAGCACTGGTGGAAACGGATCCAACTAAAATATGTATTTTATATGGAAGGATGCGTGCTATGGATGCCTGCTATGGGCCGTCGCGCCACTGAAAGTAGACATGCCACCGTGGAAGCAAAAAGTTATTTTATATCTCGCAATATGCGAAGAAGAACTCATGGAGGAAGATGAATTGTTGTTCACCTTTTCCCTACTATCGATACATCGCATAGCTCGAGCTGCGCATTTTCCTCGCACAGCTACATAGCTTAGTATGAACGGTGGAAACGGTCACATATTTTCGTAGCATAGATTTCAAATCCTCGCAGCATAGCTGCATAGCACATTTCTGGTGGAAAGGCACCCATAGCGGCGCGTACAGTATAATCCGAGCAATATAGTATTTTTTCTTATGACCTGTCTTACCTACTTTACTATTCACTACTGGATCTAAGTAGGTTTACAAGGGTAATAAGCAACAGCCTCAGGCCAGGGCAGACCACGGATGGAATAACCGGATTTGACCTTGGAACACAACAAGAATTCATAATAAAATGTGAGCGTAGACCACTGCAGAAGTTAAAATAAAATTAAAAAATGAACATATGACTTATATATCTACGTATTTTTGTAATCTTCTTTTGATATCCTTCATTTTGATACCCTACTAGATAGGTTTGGTCAACAAAAATTTTTCAACGACCATTTCTAGCTCTAAAAATCCGCCATTTTAATTTTTTTTAATAATACTCAGCCATTTAAGAACAACCGGCTGATTGAGACGAATCTAACGATAACTTAACTATTAAAATCCATCCAGCCGTTAGGAAGATACGAGGTAACAAAGAAATGTACATACCATATGTATGTATGTTTTCTTTGTTACATACAAGATACGCGCGTAAAACATAACCCTTCCTTGGCATTCGGGTAATAAAAGTGATAATGTTATCAATGAGTTCAATTACCTACCGGGTCGATAACCGCGACAAATAATCAGGGTCGATCGAAGATTTTATCTGTAAAAAATATAAAGTAGGCGTATTTGCTTTAAAAGACTATTTTTTACTAATAATTTATTTTTATATAATTAATTTAATTTATTCTCGGCGAAAAACTGATCCTTGCTCCACAAAGAGGCAATGCAGCTAATAGATACAATGAGCTAGCTAATAGATCGTTTGAAACGGTTTATCGTTGCCCCATGGTTTAGCGTTTTGTGATTTCGATATTTGGACTGTATCTATTATTGAGAGCTGATCCCAAGTGATTGTAACAAAATTCCCCAATGTGAAAATAGTCAGTAAATCAAAATACAGGAATCTGGAGGGATGGAAATGACACACCGCACTGACCTGGAGATCTCCAATTTGGGCTTCCAAAACTGAAATCCTTTGAGTACCAACAAAGTTTCACTTGCGTTCACTGTTTCAAATCACTTCACAGATTGGTTTGAGGGCTTTTCATGTAATTTGAAAATATTCGTAGGATAATGTCTATAATGTCTAGCGTGCTTCGTGCAACTGGTGTTGTGCACACTTCCCAGTAGAGGGCACGAATGTGTCGTATTAGGGAAAGGATAGGTGGGATTATAGACCTTTACTGACTGACATAAGGAGCAATATCAAATAAACTAACTTTACAATTAGGCGCCACCATTATCCCCCCAGTTTGAAGGATTTCCTTCGAAAAGAAATGAGAAAAGAAAGTGCATTGAACACTTGAGTCCTAAAATGGCGGATAGAAGAAGGTATGATTAATAAATCGAGCGTTTGTGAGTATAAGTGCTTATACCAAACCTTAACTAACTTAAAAGAGCGAAAAAATTTAATCTATGAGATTATGTTAGAATAGAGTCTAGTTACGTTACTGATTAGGGACTCTACAAAGTCGCACAACAGGTCTTAGATAAGTAGAACTCTTTGTGCGGATTTTAACTTGTCGTACTACTCCATCGTTTGAAGGGTAGACCTCTTCTACTATACCTAAAGGCCAATGAAGTACTGGATCGTTATCATCTCCTACTATAACAACTGTGCCTACAGTAATAGGATCAGACTCCGTATTCCATTTTGAGCGTGTTTGCAGCGTGTGAAGGTACTCTGTCCTCCACCGACGCCAGAACGACTGTACCAGTTTATCTAATAAGTCGTGTCGTGCGAGTAAATGTAATCTATCTTCTGATATATTACTTGCGGGTATATATTTAAGCGGCGTTAGCGTCAAAAAATGTGCGGGTGTAAGAACTAGGTCTTCGGAAGGATCCGAAGATAAAGTCCTACATAATGGACGCGAATTCATCACTGCCTCTACTTGAGCGAGAACAGTAGACATTTCCTCAATGGAAAGAATCTGATCGCCGATGACGCGATATAAATGTGTTTTTAAGCTTTTAATATTAGACTCCCAATTGCCTCCGTGATGAGGTGCTAGCGGGCAATTGAGATTCCATGTGATACGATTTTCTGCCACCATATTTCCGAACTCTGTTTGGAAATACTGTGAAGCTATGAACTTGTAGAGCTCATTGAGTTTGCGTTTAGCACCAATAAAATTGGTGCCCCTATCTGAGTAGAGTTTAGATACGGCGCCACGCCTAGCTAGGAATTTTTTAAATGCCGACATAAAACTGGCGGTACTAAGGTCACTAACCAACTCTATATGAATAGCGCGGGTGGTGAGGCACACGAATAAACAGACGTAAGCCTTTATTGCGCGAGCACCACGTTTCCGGATAGGGGTTACATTAAAAGGACCCGTAAAGTCCATACCCGTATTTATGAACGGTTTGACCGACTCTACCACTCTACAGGCTCTATGATCCGCCATCTCTGGAAAGGTCGGCTTGGGGCGTAACTTAAAGCAGGCGAGACACTTGTGTATTCGATTGCGAATGATATTCCTAGCGGCGAATATCCAGTATTTTTGTCGTAAGATAGACATCAACAATGCGGGACCGGCGTGACAGTTGACTCTATGATGATAGTCTATGAGAAGATCTATCACGTGATCTCTTCGAGGTAAGAGAATAGGATGTTTGTGTTCAAAGGCGAGATCAGAGTTACGAAGACGACCTCCTACACGTAGCAGCTTATCTGACATGTAGGGTTTCAGACTCTGAAATGCGGGTTTATTAATTTTCCCTGTCTTGACCTTTTGAATTTCATTCGAGAAATATTTCAATTGCAGAGCTTGAAGAATGCGTTCCTCAGCGCATTCTAAGTCTGTTGCGTTTATAGCGTTGCGTGTAGGTAAAATCTTTGTGAATCTTAAAACATGAACTATGCAACGCAGTAATTTCAGCCAAGACGAGAAGCGTGAAGCCAATTCGAGCAAGACGGAAGGTGCAGGTTCGATGACTGTGGAGGATACCAAAGAGTTGGATTTTTCCTCAGGCGGGTGAGAGAAAGTTGAAGGAATGAACGGAACCACGGGCCATTCAGAAACATCTTTAGAAATCCAAGCTGGACCAGTGAACCAAAGAGGATGGTCACGGATCTGAGCGGGCGTGAGACCACGTGATAAACAATCAGCTGGATTGTTGGTTCCTTCAATGTGATAGAACTTTTGCGATGGAATTTGTGACTGCAATTTAGCAACTCTGTTTGCTACAAATGTAGCCCAGCGGTGGGGAGAGGCGTGCAACCAACAGAGCGCGACTGTAGAGTCCGAGAACGCGTATATGTCGTTTATTTCATGTCGAGCGGAGCAGGTATCTATGACGATGCGCATGAGCTTAGCCAGTAGAAGGGCAGCGCAGAGTTCCAAACGTGCGAGAGAAACTACTTTCACTGGAGAGACTTTAGACTTGGCGCTGACAAGATGAACCGAATTGTGGCCATTGTTGGCGACATGAAAATATACGACAGCACCAAAGGCCTTTTCACTGGCATCAGCGAAGCCGACGAGCGTGACGGTGCTGTTTGACCAAATATCGACGTGACGTGGGATTGCAATATCATTGAGCGTTGGAAGTTCATTTTTGAAAATGGTCCAAGCCTTGACGATATGCTCGGGTGCAATGCTGTCCCAGTCACATTTGCACAACCAAAGTTCCTTGATGAGAAGCTTGGCGTACAAAGTGACGGGCGCGAGGAATCCTAAAACATCCCAAATTTTAGCCACACACGACAGGATGGAGCGTTTCGTACACCTTTCCGGAGGAACGGAAATTTTGAATTGAAAGCAGTCTTGAGATTGAGACCAACAAAGTCCTAAAACCTTGTGTGATTCGGAATTGTCAAATTCCTTTATCGTTGATAAACGATGTGTTTGTGGAATAGAAGCAAGAACTTCTTCTGAGTTGCTTGTCCATTTAATTAAATCAAACTGACCGCGTTTGAACAAGTTTATGATTGAAGTTGCAGCTTCAACAGCGCCCTCTACCGGCAGGGAATAGACCAGGTCATCCATATAAAGCCCAGTTTCTATCATTTTTTGAGCAATGGGAAACTTATCCCCTTCGTCGGCAGCGAGTTGACGAACTGTGCGTAGTGCGTGCCATGGACTAGATTTCATACCGAATACAACCCTTTTATAATTATAGACCTGTATAATTTCCTCAGGAGAGAACCTATACAGTATACGGGTGAATCGCCAATCTGATTCTCTAAGCCCAATACAAAAAAACATCTGACGGATGTCGGCCGATAATGCCACTTCGAATAATCTAAAGTTGAGCAAAATTTTTAAAATATTGCCTTGTAAGTTTTCACCGGCGTACAATAAATCATTTAATGATAACGAAGACGTAGTTTTAGCGCTTGCGTCGGTGACTATACGTACTTTCGTTGTCAATGAATCTTCGCGGCAAACCGGGTGGTGTGGAATATAATAGCAAGGCAAATCTTTTGTGTTTTCCGTTTCAGATGGTGCGAGCGATAAAATACCTTGTTCCAGATAATCACGAATATTTTCATCATAAGCCTTTTTCAAAGCAGGTGTAGTGGCAAGTTTGCGTTCCAAAGATAGGAAGCGTTTTTGAGCGGTATGGTGGGAATCACCGAGCGAGTGAGCGTCCTTACTAAATGGTAGTGCTACTACATACCTACCATCAGGATCGCGTGTTGTGGTGTGACGAAAAATATCTTCACACTCGCTGTCTTCTGGACTAGAAATGGAGGGGACTTGAACCTCTTCCATTGCCCAAAATTTATTGAGCGTGGCGTCCATGCGTACCGAAGAAGGGCAGCAGCACAGAACAGAAGCAGCGTGAGCGGGGTTGGTCGTCAGCGCGGGCATTGATCCCATCACTACGTAACCTATGCTAAATTCGATTGCGTAAGGTGTGCCGGCTTTGGCTTGTATTTTATTCGAACCTAGCATTTGCGGGAAGAGAGCACCACCGATAAGTAGGTCGATGTCTCCGGGTATTGCGTAAGTATCATCTGCCAGAGGCAAATGTTCAAACTCCGACAGAGCGGAGGTGTCAATGTGTGCGATCGGAAGCTTATAGGTAACCCTATCCGTTACTAAAGTCTTCATTTCATAATGTATGTTACGGTTTGTGCGTGAATAAAACCGTAAATTAATCATGCCATTTATAATGGTTGGATTACCACCAAATCCCATAACAGTTTCTTGATAAGAATCAGGTGATAAACCTAATTTTTGTAAGCAATCGCGTGTTATAAAATTACTGTGAGACGCACTATCAACAATGCATCTACACACCTGTTCATTTCCGTGCGCGTCGCAAATAATCACTTTCGCAGTGCCTAACAACACGGACGTACCGTTTGAAGAGCATAGTGCTACGTCAGCGTTATCTATCCCCAATGCCTGCGCAGAGGCGGAGGGCCCGGGCGCTGGAGCCGGCGCGGACGCAACGCGCGTCATTGCATCGGTAGACGTGACCAGAAACGGAGGTCGCGGGAGGGATGAGCTTTCAGCGCGCGACGAATTCTCGACCTTATTTAGATGCAAATACGTGTGATGATGCCTATTGCATATTCTACAAGATGATTTCGATTTGCATTGAAAAGATTTGTGTGATTCACTCAAACAGTTTACACAGTAGTTATTATCTCTAACAAACTGCAATCTATTTTTTACATCCAACTTCATAAATTGGGAACATCTATATAAATGTCCGAGCGTTGCGATATCGTTGCATAAGGTACATTTCTTATCAGGAAATCGAGTGAGCGAGAAGGTGGGATCGGTGGTGGCATTACTTTGCGTACTTACGTAGGTATGTGACACTTTCGGGCGTGAATCTACCTGAGACTTACGTTCATTAGGTAATTTTGTGTTATGTGAAGTTCTATTCAATATTTTTGCGCGCTCACGTAGAAACTCCATGAGTTTCTCGTAAGTAGGTATCTCGGAACTACTCTGGCTCAGCTCAAAGGCGCGTGCGGTATCCGTGTCTAGTTTTCTAAGCGCCATATGTAAGAAAATAAAATCGGATGGGTCTTTTAATCTGAGAGCCTTTAGAGCGGAGACAGACGAGGCATAGGTATCTAGGAAACCTTCTATGCTATCAGAGGTTGCAGCGGTGACCGATTTTACATTGAGTATCTGGTCTAGGTAAGATGTAGCTAAGACTCGCTTATCTTCGTAGCGATCTACGAGTGCTTTGAAAATAATTTCATAATTTTCACCCGTGTGTACTATTCCGCTGGCAACTGATTTTGCCTTCCCTGTTATTTTACCCATGAGATAATGCAGTCGTTCTGTGTCAGTGAGTTCAACATTATTATGCACTATATTTTTAAATGTTGAATAGAAAAAACTCCAGGATTTAGGATCCCCATTAAATTCTGGTATCGTTAAAGCCGGCAAACGCGGTCTTTCCCGTTGAAAACCTTGTTTAGTCTCAGTAGACTGTGTTTTTAATTGATTGACCTTGCGTTTAACAAAACAATAGATTTCTTCAAAAGAAGTCCACGCTTGGAAGTTGGGAACGAAGTCTGATTCTATTTCCAATTTCAACATATTAATTTCTTCTATCGTGTTTTGAAAGCGTGTACGCACATCCTCAATTGTTTCGGCTGACGCGAGAAACATTTCTATTGATAAGGAATCGGAACATTGTAATGACAAATTGTAGGATGTCTGTAAGCGTTCAAAATAAGTCAATCTAAGGCCTTCTAATAATGCAAGGCGTTTCTCCTCCTTACTTGTGTCTGTACTGGCTGAGAGTATATTATCTTTAGATTTGCTCGCCGTGTTTATATCTTTTCCCCTGGTAGTCATGTTTAATTATTAGATAAATGTGTAAGTAACTAACTATAGGGATGTGATAGAAAATAAATAACTTGGATAAGAAGTTATCTATTTGAGCGGGTTGCAGCGAAAAATAAATTAAATACAACTTAACGTGAACTGTGTCGAGCGGTTTAAATAAAAAAAAACACAATCTACGCTAAGCGTACCTAAAATGAGCGGATTTGAGCGAAAAATAAATTAAATACAACTTAACGTGAATTGTGTCGAGCGGGCTAAACAATAAAACACAATCTATGCTAAGTGTATATAAAATGAGCGGTTTGTATGTAGCCGATACACGGTACTTATGAAGTTAATATCCGTAAATCGATGTTCTACGTGTTTATATTTGCGTAGTAGCAATAAAATTGTGAATTGCACGAGTTAAGTAAAAGTACCTAAGCCCAACGTAACTAGAATTAAATATTTTCTTACGAAAAATATGTTTACTTGCGCGGTTAACGTTCGGTTGGCACTTATCACAAATGGCGGACATCAATACATTGCGAAGGGGGTAACCTATTTGCAAAAATATGGATGTGATTTATTATTCAAACTGCAATATCTTTCAATGAATAGAAAGTTATTATGATTGCGCTTGATTTTAATTGATATCTGTGAAGAAATACTTGAGAAGTTATGAGATTAAATTGGATTTATTCTGCTACAATTTTATCTCGGTTCGATAGGACCAAAATGTGGTTTAGCGTTTTGTGATTTCGATATTTGGACTGTATCTATTATTGAGAGCTGATCCCAAGTGATTGTAACAAAATTCCCCAATGTGAAAATAGTCAGTAAATCAAAATACAGGAATCTGGAGGGATGGAAATGACACACCGCACTGACCTGGAGATCTCCAATTTGGGCTTCCAAAACTGAAATCCTTTGAGTACCAACAAAGTTTCACTTGCGTTCACTGTTTCAAATCACTTCACAGATTGGTTTGAGGGCTTTTCATGTAATTTGAAAATATTCGTAGGATAATGTCTATAATGTCTAGCGTGCTTCGTGCAACTGGTGTTGTGCACACTTCCCAGTAGAGGGCACGAATGTGTCGTATTAGGGAAAGGATAGGTGGGATTATAGACCTTTACTGACTGACATAAGGAGCAATATCAAATAAACTAACTTTACAATTAGGCGCCACCATTTCATTCCTTTCAACATTTGATTCCTTTTTTACATTTTGTAATAAAGATCGTAGTAGTTAACATGTTGTATTAAAAATCTTGATAAAAAAAATACTTACAGTGTTCTAAAAATGTCTCCAAATTCTTTTCTCAAGTCTGGAATTTCAAAAAACTTTGGCAGCAAAGTTCTCATCGTACACATTTTATCCAGTTTCATCTTAGCTTTTTCAATGGAACCTTTTGTAGATAATAATTGCATTTCTAGATACTTTCTACCTAAAGGAACATAAATAAATTGATGCATTTAAAATAACAAATAGGAAAGGGTAAGTTATGAAATAAATTTAAAAATGTCTCTTAATTTAACTATATATGTAAATAATTTTAATATATTTTTATTAAGTATACAATATATATTTCTGGAAAATATATTATATATATTTTTATTATTGTGCGGGAGTTTACCCGCGTTTTGAGGCAGGTAAGAATTATGAAAAAAATATGCAAACGTCAGTTCAAATTTTGCTTTATTTGGTCTTATATTTTGATCACGGAATATTTTAATATTCAGAAGGTAATTCTGAATGGAGAGAGCTATGCTCGGAGTTTCTCTACGGGATAAGATCCGCAACGATGAAATCCGTAGAAGAACGAAGGTCACCGACATAGCATCAGCAAGCTGAAGTGGCAGTGGGCAGGCCATATAGCTCGTCAACCGATAACCGTTGGGGAAGAAAGGTTCTCGAATAGCGACCACGAACTGGACGACGCAGTGTAGGAAGGCCCCCCACGCGATGGACTGACGACATAGTTGCGGTCGCTGGAAGTCGGTGGATGGAGAAGGCTCGAGACCGCTCGTCGTGGCGAATCATGGGGGAGGCCTATGTCCAGCAGTGGACGTCCAAGGGCTGATATGATGATGATGATGATGAAGTCTACTGAATATATTTTATATGGTAAATACTTACTATATTTTTTCTTGACCAAATGGTCCTGTTTTAGTATCCATGCTTCCAAAATATCAATACCTTGTTCCAATTTTTCAGGTTTTTGTAAATTGTACAATTTTCTTACGTGTTCTATGGTATCTGGTTTGAATTCCAGTAAGCTTGAAGTATTCATTTTTGAGTTAAATTTCAAAACTAGTATAATATTTTATTTTTATAATACAACGTGTACAACTGCCCACAGTGAAAACTGAATAACTACTGAGATTATAGGAGCATTTACTTCTTCCATTATATCAGGGGCTCCCAAACTTTTTTTGACTACTGCCCACTTTGAGAATAAATTATTTTTAGCGCCCCCATTTTCTCACCTACTTAAAAACCACTATAACTTCCTATCGAAAATTACCTATCTATATATATTATATGTCTGTTGCCTTTTTATTTGTTTGTATGTGTCTACTTTTATTTCAAAACGGAGCGACCAATTGACATGATTTTTATTTTATATATTCATTAAAACAGGACAGATATACTTATGAACTACGCGGAGAGAAATATCGAACCGAGTTTGTCCAATCTCTTAACTAATATTAGTTGTTGTTGTTCACAAGTTGTAGTTGAAAGTCGAGAGCTCATGCAGTCGGTGTCTAAGAGGCTTCTTAGCTAAATGAAATTACAAATCACCCTCCAAGCCTCTACACAATGCCCCAATTTTTTTTCTCAGTCTCTTACCGCCCCTTTTTAGGCCTGCAGCGCCCACAAGGGGGCGTTATCGCCCACTTTGGGAAAGGCTGCATTATATGTTTACTTGATATATAAAAGTAGATAACCATGAACCGAACCTGCAATCTTTGATATTATTCTAGATATTCATGTCACGGAACCAAATGCGTTGATAAATTTAGCGATCAATTGTTGGTAGATACGTGTTGGTATGGCAATTGAGACATCAAGGCGAACGATCGCTGGTGGTGGTTTGTGTAAAATTTCACTAGGAAAGATCGTGTGTCTGCAATGACGAAATATGCAATTAAAGTGTGCAGAAATATATCATTAGATGGTAACTTTGCGCACGCATACATAAACAATTAGTAATAATATAACGTGAGTGTAAGACAATGTGCGCAACAAGCTTTTTATTGAAATTGAAATTTAGTATCTTCGTACAACTTGTGTGCGTTAGTCACGCACACAAGTTGCAAAGCCTGGCCAGTGGTTATTGCGGTGATTGTAGGACGTCACTCTATCTAGACAGTAAATAATCAAAGCTCTTTGATTATCAATTATTCGGACCAGTCTTGTAGTCTTTTAAACTTTGTGAACTAAATATACAACACAAATAAAAAACAGAATTGACATTTTCGTATTCAAAATTTAACATTATCCTTAATCCCAACACATTTTACTCTTTATAAATGTGGTAAGTTACGGAAAATTTCAACAAGGAATTTTCCAGCTAATGATTATACTGTAAGTATATCTTTAGATTATTGAAAAAAGGAAGGGAATAGCTAAGAAATATGATCTAATTTGTGAAAAAAAAGCGTTTTATGCGAGAGCGCAGCGAGGGCATGCGCGTGCCATCTTGCTCAGCATTATTATATCGCGATATTCCTTATTGCGTCTGACGCTTCAGGGATTAGGTATGTAGGTTAGGTAACTTTACATAATACCAGGTTACAAGTAAACAGCTAAACCAACATTGATACATACATTTTTCAATATTTAAATTTCATAAAACTGGTACCTGCAGACTAATAATGACTATAGGATAGATTTTTTTATTTATTCTATTAAATAAATAATTTAACTATGCTCTATTATTCACATGCGACCTATATAATTTCATAATTGAGCTCTATCAGAGTCATCACTTTAGATCAATCACTGAAAAATATATTATAATTAAATTTTATGTTAATAGATCTTCGTTTGGCCACAGTCTCACTGTTCACTGATCCAAAGACATGACTATATTTGAAAGATATAACAAGGTTTTACAAAAACATACTACATCCGACTTCGATTGGACTGTTCTAGTGATCGTTAACACCACTGAATAGTGAATAGCCACAGGGAAGTAAAATACACAACTTCGTTTTTAGTTTTGAAATTTTGATTTAAAAACGCTTCCAAACGTGTCGGCCTAGGCATGAACATTGATAAGACGAAAGTCATGATCAATGATCGTATCACCCCAGTGCCGATCACGGTCTCTGGAACTCCCCTCGAAATTGTGCAACAGTATGTCTACCTCGGACAGACAATCCAGGTAGGAAGGCATAATTTCGAGAAAGAGCTAAACCGGAGAATTCAGCTAGGCTGGGCGGCATTTGGGAAACTTCGTCAAGTCTTCTCATCGCCCATCCCCCAATGCCTGAAGACCAAAGTCTTTAACCAGTGTGTATTACCGGTTATGACCTACGCTGCTGAAACGTGGACACTTACGGTAGGGCTGGTCCACAAATTGAAGGTCGCAAGGCGAGCTATGGAGAGAGCTATGCTCGGGGTTTCTCCCGAAATGAGGTCATCCGACAGAGAACTAAGGTGGTCGACATAGCTCAGAGGATCAGCAAGCTGAAGTGGCAGTGGGCCGGCCATGTCTGCCGAAGAACCGACAACCGTTGGGGTAAACGTGTTCTTGAGTGGAGACCACGTCTAGGCAAACGCAGTCTAGGACGACCTTTGGCCAGATGGAGCGATGATCTGCGCGCTATAGCTGGCAGAAAGTGGATGAGAAGAGCCGAAGATCGGGCTCAGTGGCGCGCCTTGGGAGAGACCTACGTCCAGCAGTGGACTGCTATAGGTTGATGATGATGATGATGATGATTTAAAAACCAAAGTACTTAACCGATTTTTATGAAATTTCTATCTATATAATCTGGAAATATATTTTCTCAAACCAAAAATGAATTGTTTAAATCGGTTTATAAACAACAAAGTTCTCAAGTACTTATAAAATAAAATATTTTATTTTGGATTACTAAAAATCCATATTTCACACATTACAATGCTTAAATTACATAAAATTAAACGAAATTAAATTGAAACTATCAAATTGAATTAAAATAAATTAAATGGAGTAAAATTCAATTAAAATTGAATTAAACTTAACAATCATAAAAAGAAAATAAAAAAATCTAAGGAATTGATAACCTCCTGCTTTTTTGAAGGCGGTTGAAAATTAAAATAAATGGTAGGCCGTTTTAATCTACATTCAATGTAACAAAACTTCCCGCCATTTCAGCGAATTCATCGGCTCTATCTATTTTCTTGATCCTTTCGTCAATTCCAGCTTTTTGCATTTCCACGATGTACTCAAAATTAGCTTTTTCAGTTATCAAGTTGAGCCAGTCCTCTGAAATTAACGATTTGAAAGTTGGTACATACTTTTAATTTTTAAGAAAATGATTTAAAATATAGTGTAGGTACAGAATGACAAAAAATACATGAATTATAATTTTTTTGTTTTCAACTGGGTTTTGGTAGACAAATCTATGACAAGTATGAGGAATATCGAAAAACGCTCAAATTAATTGAGGTCGTGGTGGCCGAGTGGATGAGGCCCTTGCCTTGCGATCTGATGGTCGCGGGTTCGAATCCCGGTGGCAATCATGCGTAAATGGGTATTTTCGGTTGAAAAAATCTATGTATGCATCTCACGTTCTCGCAACGGTGAAGGAAAACATCGTGAGGAAACCGGCATGTCAGAGGACAGGAAAAAAAATGTTCTATGGCATGTGACATCCACCAATCCGCATTGGGTCCGCGTAGTGGATTAAGACCCATTCGCTCTCCTGCCAAGAGTAGGCCTGAGTCCCAGCAGTGGGAACACTATAGGCTGATTATGCTCAAATTAATTGATTTTATTTGATGAACTAAAACTGCATACTCAGATTTTGATTGATATCACAATGTTCCTGGAAGGTACCAGCATCAACGACACAAGCATAACAGCTTAGTGTAGTTACCTAGGCTTATTCCCCGGAGCTCTACGAGTCCATTGTTCTCAAAAAAATAAGGTTCATACTTTGATAGCCAACGGCTCCACGGCTTTGAAAATAAATGAAAATTCCTTTACCAACAGCTCCGTGGAATTGTTTGGTACAGTTAGCGATGAAAAGCAATATAGGATTGGACAAATATTTGTTTCTTCATGAAATAAAAGGCAACGAATAGATAAATTAGGACTCTCCGAAACCCATACTATGTACTAAAGCAAGCCAATAAGTAAAAATTATGTATATTGTATGTACTACTCGGGCGAATGAACATGACACCTGGCTCGAATGACGTTTGTGCAAAGAACAGTTTGGAATTGGATAATCTTGATATAGAAGAGATCCTGTAATACTTGGTAATGATAAGTAATGATAAAGCTTCGCAATTAGAGGAAGAAACACGGAGGGCGCCGCGCGGGGCAGCGGGGGACGCATCAAGTTCCAAGCCACGTGGCAGCCAGGTGTCATTTACACACCCGAGTTGTAAGTGCTTGAAATGGAATATTAACTGAACTATGAATTTATAAAAATCAATACCCCGATGTTGACGACGGCGACCGAGGACCGCGACATGCGATCGCGCGACCCGGATATGTACTTATGTGCCAGTCGCGCGACGCGGTCGCTTGCATCGAACAGTGCTTCATATTACCTAAAGCTGGTTTCAGACTACGCTATAATATAATAGCATATAGTGTATAGCTCATAGCACAACAATATCGCGCACCATACATTGTTATGGACACGTTCACACTGTACTGTACTATATATTATTGGCTTACTATACACTATAAGAGGAAGATCTCCAATGCGTTGGACAGACCAATAGTCAAAGCAGCACTAGATCTCGACACACGACAGTGTGTCAAGCCACGGTCAGGCCCCGCGAACTGGCGAGTAGCACTGTGTGTAAGTTTACACGTTTTACGTTATAAATAAAGTAATACGTTTTTATAAATAAATTAACGAATGTCTATAGTAGACCTTGGCAAGCCATTTATGTAGATCTCAAGTCTTTTTTCGGGGAAAACGACTTCTCCATCATAATCCGGTCCCAGACCGTGGCTCCTCCATTTTCACATATTATATGTGTTTTTGTTCAGATGTCAACAAATTATATAAATATATTTAGTAATAAATCCGCTTAAGTTAATTAAAACCTTTGTTTAGAAATTAAGCGGATTTATTACTAAATATATTTATATAATTTGTTGATATTTATGGATTTCCGCAAAGTAACGCCTGAATCAATCAATTATTTGTTCAGATGGTCCCTTACACGAATGCACAAGGAAAACCGCTGTCAGAGATGATTGGCGCAGGATTGTGAAGCATGTCAAAACCCCCACCATGACAACCACGACCACTCTGCCAAAAGTGTAACGACCAAAAAAAAAAAGTGAACGCCATGCTATATAGTATAGCATTAGGTCCTTCCTTGCTATACTATATAGCACATTAGTATAGCGTTTTCTGAAACCAGCTTAATGCATATACTAAGCAGATCCGATAGCAGTCGTGTGTCGCGGTCGCCGGTCGCGGTTGCCAAGATCGGAAGGCTATCTTTACCCTGTAAATCCTTGTAAGATCTCTCGCAGCCTCCAAGCTCAGCTGGCAGTATTTCCTTAGGCACAACCTTATGTAACTCCTGATAGTTTTTGTATACGTGAATTCTGCTCGCCAACTTAGTGCTAAGAACTGATTTCACTAGCTTAATTAACATTTCAATTCCGTTTGATGATGAAACGTAGTTTACACTCTTCACTTTCATGCCATGGCCTTCCTGCAAGAAAATTTATAATTAAAATATACATCGTGTCCCTAAATTCGGCGATAAGCGGGTAGCGGATCCTGGCTGTGATGGACCTGGTCGTGACTACTCGAGAAAAAATAGGAAATGATATATATATATGATACTTTTAACTACCATGACCCCGATTCTTCAAATAATACAGAATTTTTTTTTGCGTCTGCAACCTAAATAGTAGTGTTATTCACCACAACCCTTAAAAACACCAGATCACCAGAATAACAGAGGAAAATAAATTATACTGTAAAAAAAAACTTTTATTTTCTGGAGTTGTCACGACCAGACCAAAGAATAATTAATATTATTTACCAACCAGACCCACCATCCACTACCCGCTTATCGTTGAATTTAGGGAAACGTTGATTTATATCAACAATATAAATAACAATTACTAATATTATATATATAAAGGCCTACCTATTTATAAGACTTGGACCTGACTGACTGACAGGCAACGTACAGGCCTAACCGCTGAACGTAGAGACTTGAAACTACGAGGGTGTGTTCATCAAAATAGTGCAAGCGCGTACTAAGATAGGAATTTGAATAATTGATAAATGATAAATGATTTATTGGCACCTTATTACATTTAGGATAGTATACAAAAGCAGTTTAGTTTTTAAAGATAGCTTAAAGGTAAACAAGGTTCAGTTTTAGTGTAACTACTGATACCTAAACTAGGATAATGGTTACCCTGTATGATAGGCATCAGCGCCCACCTTCAGGTTAATAAATTCGCAATGCATACGAATTTGCGCTTGAAAAAGCTTGGTCCTGTCTGACTGAATGACTGACAGACAACACATAGGACCAACCACTGGACGTAAAGACTTGAAATTCGAAGCTATGTTTTTAAAAAGTGTAGGCGCATAATGAAGGAATTGTGTTAATTCGCAACGCAAACGAAGCTACATGTGCTAACATTAATTTCGTTGATCCTCAATAATCTTTGAAAACGTTTCAAAACTCAGTGTTCAAAATATTTTCATATTTTACACATCATTAAATCAAATTAAATCAAATCAAATTGTTTATTTCAGTGCCACCATATTTTGTTAGTAAATAAGGCTTATTCTAAGGTTAGAAACATATAAAAAATTTCAAAGCGCGTAACTGAATACTCGCTAATTTTTTTACTTACTAAGAGTATAGTGGCAATCTGCTTAAACTCTACCAAATTCAGTTTAGCAATTATGTCCATAGGATTGACCTCGCTAATGTCCACAATGAACACATACCCAGCTGCGTAGTCGTGTAACTTCAGGTATTCAAACAGCTGCAAAATAGTATTTAAGGCCCTGAATCCCACGCGCCGCTATTTCCCTCGCACATTTGAAGATATAAATTGACTGGTGTTTAAATTAAAAAAATAGGAGCGGTGAATTTGTAACTACAACCTTACAAAATGGTTTAGTATATATTTAGTTTTAATATGTTTAAGCGAAGGAAATAGGAAATTATTAGAACATGTTCTGTTTTTCACAAATTCCTTCATCATCATTATAACCATCAGCCCGGAATCACCCACTGCTGGATATAGGCCTTCCTCCTTTTGTGCCACCCCTTCCGGTCTTGGGCGTCTCTCGTCCAGGTGTTTACTGTTTTAACAATATCATCGACCCAACGCGCTTTCAGACGTCAATTTCCTTCGCTTATGTTAAACATATCAATACAAAAAAATTACTCAAACATTTCGTGTAGTTGTAGTAAAAAATCCACCTCACCACTTTTTTGAAATTTATACTCAGTCCATTTATATTTCAAAAATGTACTAAATGTGCGATCACGGCGAGCAGAATTAAAATGATAAGATAAGGAGTATACTTTTCTGATGGGAAAAACTGCCCGCCCAATGATTTTAAAACATATTGGTACATTAACATCATCTGCTTCAATTAAAAATTATACAATATAAAAACTGTTATTTTTTAATATCCATATATTTTTTTTAATATTTTTATAAAGATTCAAATTCCTACTTTTTTTCTAATATAATATTGGAAGGATTAAGGGGAGACCTTTGCCCAACAATGTGACACAGAAGGTAAAATAAATGAAAAATATTATGCTGAAAGTTCTCTCGAACCGCTCATTTGAGCTGCATGAAATTTGGCAGATGCATAGGTAAATTCAGGACATTTTTTGGGTTCGTAAGTGAGCCAAATCGTTTCAGAAGTTGCGTGAGGTCATGATCAGAGCGAACAACAAGTTAAATTAAAATTTTATTTTCACTTACTATGATGAAATTCCTGTACATGTCTATAAACTTTAACGAGTCAAACGTATCGTCCTGAATCATTTTGCACGGTAGAACTCTGTAGTGTTCATCGGTTAGTTTCGGTAGAGGAATCCCGATACATCTGTAAAAAATAACGGATTGGATCAATCTCATAGTATAGATTTTCATTGTATAGGTGGGTGTTTTCTAGGCATGGAAATCATCGCTACCTCTATTTCATTGTCACATGGTGATATTATTTCATTTTGTAACAGCTCTATAACCCTTGATTTTGTCACCGGCGATTTTTCATCAATGGCCTAATGTCATAATGTAACTTATTTTCAGAAATAAAATCAACCTGTCGGTAAAAAATAAATTTATCTATTTTCAAATAATGTTTGTTACTTTTAGATTTTTTTTATTAACAATGAAAAGTCTAGTAGTAATATGTAATATGAATCTGAACAAAACCACATATAATATGTGAAAATGGAGGAGCCACGGTCATGATGTTATGATGAAGAAGTCGTTTTCCCCGAAAAAAGACTTGAGATCTACATAATATGGCTTGCCAAGGTCTACTTTATACATTCATAAATTTATTTATAAAAGCGTATTACTTTATTTATAACATACATCATGCCCGTGGCTCCTCCATTTTCACATATTATATGTGGTTATGTTCAAATATCAATACTTTTTAGTTTCAGATATCATTAACTCCGGGATTTCATTTCATCCTTTTTTTTGGCGCATTTTCTATGTACTACAATGTGATTCTACTCTATTACTTCTGTGCTAACCTATATGTTAATGTTAACGTTAAGGTTGTAATTAACTATCTCTGTGCCAAGTTCATTCAGCCACCACAAACATACATACATTGACATTTATAATATTAGAATGATTTATAAAAATGGTAGGATTAAATCCTGTTTGGAATCCTAGTTAGGTAAAAGAACCTGTTGACCTTCACTAGAGACATACGGTAAAATGAACTTACTGAGTTCGGTACATTTTTTCAAATTGTTCCCTGAAGTTCTTTTCGATGAAAAATTGTGGCAACAATGTTCTGATGCAGCACATTTTATCCAGGTTTGTCTTCGCTTTCTCAATAGACCCTTTAGCACTTACAAGTTGCATTTCTAAGTATTTTCTACCTGAGGAAAAAAAATTATCATCAAGCAACTTGTAAAAAGATTTAGACTAGTAGACTGACAGACAACGCGATAAACTTATGCTTAGATCACACGTAACGAGTACTCGACCGAGACAGCAAAATGTTACTCGGCCGAGACAGTGAAAGCTTACGTCACTCGCTCAGCCGAGCACTCGGCGCTAAGTTTATACGTACCGAGTACTCGGTACGTGTGATCTAGGCATTAGAAGCTTGAAATTTGTGATGAGTGAGAAGGAACCTTAAGCAATGTATGCGCGTATCTAAGATAGGATTTTTTTTAGTGTCCACGCAAACGAGAAAACCAATAACACAAAAATAAAATCAATATAAGTAAGTAGTTACTGTTAACTAATGCCCAAACTAGATTAAAAATGAACAGATAATTTACATAATGTACTTACTATAATTTTTCTTGATAAAATGTTCTTGTTTCTGCACCCAAGCTTCCAAAATGTCGATTCCTTGTTCCATTTTTTCAGGTTTCTCCAAGTTGTATAACTTCCTCACATGTTCGACTGTGTTCGGTTTTATTTCCAACAATTTATTGTCGCACATTTTTAAATTTTATAAAATATTTTTTATAAATAAATAATATTGTACGTGCTTGCATGCAACCAACGTTGAAACTACACTGTGGCGAAGACAAAGTATGCAAGTTCCTAACTGCACAAAATGCGTTTTTTTTTTATTTTGAAGGTCCGATTTGAATTTAATGACAAAAAACGCTACAATAATAATAAACAGAGTTCATGTGAGACGGTAAAATTATATATAATATTAAAATAATTGCTTCTAATTAATAAGGTTATGAATTGAAAAGTATTATGCACAATATTTTTCAAAAATAACCTTTGTATTAAGTGTTATTTTAAATATCTATCAACTTTAAACACGCAGTCTCGATGAACCAACTATCTGTTTCGAAACTTTTGAAAACTGATTATTATATAAAATATACTCATATTAAAAATGTGATATAATAAATAATTTTGTTTAATTTTCTCTGTTAATAATGTCTGCTCAGAAATTAAAAATAAATTAAATGTCAAATAATAAAATCAATATACGTTGAAAGAAATGAAAAAAGTGTATGCAATATACCTATGGAGTACCAACTGCTGATTAAACATAATTAATATTGCAATACAAGAGAAAATCATTGACTATTTGCATAAAAATAACTTAACAGCCATATTTTAAGGACGAGACTCATGGTAGAGTGGCAAATATGTTGTACTACAACGCCGGAAGTCACAGGTTCACAACCACAAAAAAAAATTTAAGCCGCTTTTTTTTTTATGAACATCGATTAAATTTTATGCTCGACTTGGTGGGGGCCCTGCCAGGCCCCCAGATTTACCATTTCATCTGCTGACGGTACTTTTAAGCTAAACTGGCTTTTAATTGAATTTTTCAAGATAAAAAATAATCGGGATACTCCGGAACGGATACCTCGGGATCAGGGTACTCAGGGAATAACCCGTTTGTTCCTGAGTCTGGGTGTTTCTATGTATGTACTAGTTTATTATCTATAAGTATTGAAATTTTTACTTTGTTATGAGTTTTTAATCAATCAAATATCAAAAAAAATAAAGCCAATCAAGTTTTATTCATTTTGATTTTGAATGGTTTAAGACCAGGTCTGCGCGCACCATAGGGGTAACTATTTGAATATTTTTAATACCTCCTTATTGCAATGACCCCCGTCTAAGACATAATGTTGTGTTTAGGAAAATAAATGATTAAATTAATGACCTAGCCAGATATTCTATCAAACGATGTTCATTGGTATCGAGCAAGATCATTGGTTCGAATAACATTGATTACGTAGATAGATATACGTAGGTACGTTACGGTCAAAAGGTGAATGAATCTCTATTATTTTGCAGGTAGATTTAACCTTTACTGCGCCTGCAAATGGGTCGCCGACTACAGCGACCGGTGGTGGCCGGCGTCAGTCAATTTTCATTTTTTTTTAATAAGGATTATTGACACAAACTTACACATAGTACTTACACATCACTATTAGACATTAAAAACTGACCAGACTTAACTAACTAATGCTTAGCCTTACCTAATACTAATTGTATTAGGTACAAATATAATATAATAGTTAGGTATGTGATATTTAAAGATGTTCATACAAGGTATTTCTAGACAGAGATGCACTAAGTACCGGACAAGTGTTAACTGTATTTTGTTGCTGTAGTGCGTGCCCGATACCGGCGACGCTGTAGTGGCCGGGCGCAATAACTACAAAATGTATAAAAACTGAGGCGCCGGCCACCGCCACCTCAGTAACTGTAGTCGGCGACCAGTTTGCACTTTGCACTTATATTTCCGTTTGTAGGTCAAACGATGAAGGAATGACATTGTCGATGTGTGTAAGTAACTTTAAATTTAATTTTAATAACTTTTTCTTTACTCTAGCTCTCGTATCTTATTTCTAGCTTTTAAAAACGTCAACAATCAGCGTGTAAGAAAGGAAACAACATTTATGAAATAATCAGAACATTTTAATCTCAAATTCATTAATAGGACTGATTCGATTAGGCCATCGATGGATTAGGCAAATAAATATCATTTCATTTCATTTCGAATCATAATTCTATTTATAAAATAAATTAAATTCCAAAGTTTAAAAAAAAAACAAATAAATGGTAGGCCATTTTAGTCAACATTCAATGTAACAAAACTTCCCGCCATTTCAGCGAATTCATCGACTCTATCTATTTTCTTGATCCTTTCGTCAACTCCAGCTTTTTGCATTTCCCTGATGTACTCGACATTACCCTTTTCAGTTAATAAGTTGAGCCAGTCATCTGAAATAAACGATTTGAAAGAAAATTGTTTAGAAATGCAGGGTAGGATAATTTGTTTGTCATCCGCCTTTTCTACGACTACCGTCATTTCCGAAATGTTAGATCGGCAAGCCTGCTCGCCGCGCCACCTACTACCGGCGGCTAGAGCCTAACACAACCAGTTGCCATTTGGTTGTCGCATACACCACACGTATTCGTTCATCGCCTGCCGCGTGAGGCGTTCTCATAGTGATTGTGCTTGTGTTGTAGTGTTGATTGACTTGGTAGCTACCATCATAATACTCTGGATTGGACTGCTGAAGCCGTGCTTAGCTGGTCTGCATCAGGAGTGTCGAGTGGAAGTGGCAGAGGTAGGTGGCTACATTTTATCTTCCCTGTGTCGGCTGAGCAAGATTCTTTATATTATTAAGGTCCTTCGATATATTTTAATTTTCATATTACCTTTAAGTCCCCCACAAAAATAATAATATCTAGATGCCCGTAGGATAGGTAATACAATTTGGATCTCGTTTAAAAATAGGTTTATTGTAAAAATTCTAGTGGCAGACTTGCGAGAAAGAGAAATGGGCACTTATAAAAGTGGACTAGTATTCTAAACTGTACTGGGAATGACTGCATGCCGACGAATAGGGTTAAAACGATAATACCACAAAGTTACATGCAGACAAACGGGAAATAAAGGCAGATTCAAATTCAAATTCAAATTCAAATAGTTTTATTCATTCACTTAATCTATAGTTACAGTACATGGGTTAGAGATTCCCTTTTAAGTAAGAAGATACCTGTGTTAGGGAACCTCGCTCTTCCGTTACAATATTGAGCTATTCGATTAAGTTTGAAAGTTTAAAAGGTTAATAATATTGAAAACAAAGTACATTTAAGATTGTTAAAGTTAAGTTATTTAGTAGAGAATGTAAATATTATAATGTAGGTGTAAAGATAAGTGGTAGGTTTTATAAATTATTTTCACTGTGAATTGACTTTGAGTAAGAGTGTGTGTTGGTGTGGGTGTGGAGGGTGTGTATGTGTGTGAATAATATATGTAGGTATGTGGGGTGTGTGTGCGTATTTGCAGATAGAAGATAAGCTATAACTAATATCAATATTTTTATATATTTGTAAACATGAATATAACTGATAATGTAGGTATTGTTTACAAATTCTAGAACATGATATGAACAAATGATAACTTATCATCTTCTTCTTCTGCTGAAATTCGTGAAGTGAAGTGGCTCCTTACGTGCGCTTGACACAGACACATGTTTTTCGAACTATTTAGGTCCTATGACATACCGGTTTCCTCACGATGTTTTCCTTCAACGTGTTTTTATGCACACATAGGTTTTTTGAACAAAAAAATCCATTGGTGTACGTCCAGGTTCAAGCCCACGACCTTCGCATCGAAAGTCAAGGCACTTCCCTCTCAATCAACACGACTTATGTGAGTGCACAAAAGGCGCACTTGAAATCCTTTCACCACACTGGCTCGAAAGAACTAGTGATACGATAAGAAAAAGAAGAACACGGCTTATAACATTTAATGAGCAGGTGTAATTTAATAAGTTATATTTACCCTGTATGTCTTTGTGAGATCTCTCGCAGCCTCCGAGCTCAGCTGGCAGTATTTCCTTAGGCACAACCTTATGTAACTCCTTATGGTTTTTGTATACGTGTATCCTACTCGCTAACTTGGTGCTAAAAACTGATTTCACTAGCTTTATTAAGGTTTCAATTGCATTTGATGATGAAATGAAGTTTATACCCTTCACTTTCATTCCTTGGCCTTCCTGCAAGAAAATTATCAAAAATCAAGGTTTTACAAAAACATAGAACAACCGACTTCAATTATATATCTGCCGAAGAACCGATAACCGCTGGGGTAAACGAGTTCTTGAGTGGAGACCGAGAATCGGCAAACGTAGTGTAGGACGCCCTCCGGCCAGGTGGGGTGACGATCTGCGGAAGGTTGCGGGCAGAAGATGGATGCGGCAAGCCGAAGACGGCGCGATGGCGCTCATTGGGAGAGGTCTATGTCCAGCAGTGGACTGCGATAGGCTGATGATGATGATGATGAACCGACTTCAATTGGACGTGTTCTAGTGACCGTAAACACCATTGAAAAGTCACAGGGAAGCAAAATACGAAATTTTGTTCTCTCCAACGACTTTTTTCAGTTATTTTGATATAATTACTAAACTGCTGAACCGATTTTGATGAAATTTGTATGGGACCAAACTGAAAGTATATCCTCTCAAACAAAATCAAAATATTGTGTCAAATCGGTTTATAAACAACAAAGTTCTGAGGTAACAAACATAAAATTGATAACCACCTCCTTTTTGAACTCTGTTGAAAATTACCTAAATAATAGGGTGACCCACGGCCATGCAACCTGGAGGGTTAGTACTTTAAATAATAATTTAAACAGTTTTATTCAATGGATTTTCCTTTATTGACCTTTATTTTTAAAAGCCAGTTTAAGTGAAAAGAAAAACGTTATAAGGACCAAATCCTTCCAATAACATGGTATCAGATATTTAAGGAACACCATTAGTAGTAGTGGAACACCCTGTACATAAAATAAAATACTTAATTTATCTAATTTCGTGGCCATTGGAAGGCCAGTGGATCAGGCTAGCCCAGGACCGCAAAAAGTGGCGTACCTACTGAAGAGGAGGCCTATACCCAACAGTGGGTGCAAGAGGTTGGATAGATAGATAGATCTAATTTCTTTAAACTTAAATATCATCATGGAAATCATTTCAAAACAGTTTTACTTTTTTAATATTTAAATTATTATTATTTAGCCATTTGTGTCCCACTGAAGGGCACAGACAACCCTCCTCTCCTTCCACTCCTTGCGGCCAAGGACTTCAGTGGTCCATGTTGGCAGGTATGCGTCGGTTTTTACTTACCAAAAGTATAATGGAACTCTGCTTAAGCTCTACCAAATTCAGTTTAGCAATTATGTCCATAAGATTGACCTCGGTAATGTCCACAATGAACACGTACCCAGCTGCGTAGTCGTGTAACTTCAGGTATTCAAACAGCTGCAAAATTAAAAGACAAAATGAGGAAGATACTTTATTGATGACTTATTATTGCACTGTCTTTTATGCCTAGATCACACGTACTGAGTACTCGGCCGAGACAGTAAAATGTTACTCGGCCGAGACAGTGGGTATAGGGTGGGAGTTAGCGTTTTTGCAAAAATGTAAGCTTATTTTTTTTTTATTGAATAGGCAAGCATTTGACCATAACCTCACCTGATGGTAAGTGAGGGTGTGGTCGAGGATGTAGCACGCTTGTCTAGTAAGAACTTATTCACTCTTGATTTCAAGACTCCGAGATAATGTATATTATTATAGTGTGTCGGAAAAACAGACGCCGGCAGGTTATCTCATTGTGATTGTTATTGTGATTTTTTTCTTTTTACTAATCTAACGTCTATGAAACAGATTAATCTTTCGCAACATGCTATTTTGTAATATTTTATTAGGTACTCTACTTAAAAACCTTTGCTATTAATACTGTCATTGTAACGAAATAAAAATCTTTAACTGTATAAATAATCTTGATGGGAAGAAATGCCCGATATGACACCATGTTTTCGAACTTTTTAGGTTCAATGACATGCCGGTTTCCTCACGATATTTTCTTTCACCGTTTAGCACGTATTTTAATGCGCACATAGATTTTTTGGAGAGAAAAATCCATTGGTGTACGACCGGGTTTGAACCTACGACCTTCGGATCGCAAGTCGAAGCACCCTTTCAGCCAACACGGCTTTTTGAGTTTAATCATTTTCACTTACTATGATAAAATGCCTATACATGTCTATAAACTTTAACGAGTCGAACGTATCGTTCTGATACATTTTGCACGGCACAACTCTGTAGTGGTCATCAGTGAGTTTCGGCAGAGGAACCCCGATGCATCTGTAAAACAAGATTTTGAGTTTTTTATGACTGAAAACCCAAATTCGAAAACATTATCGCTTTGAAATAATTATATAATATATTTTTCTTATTATACCATGGTTTATTATTATTACACTGCCTTTTATATATTTTTTTTTGTAATTATTTTATTGTTATTTCTTTTATAATTAGATTGTATATGTTAGGAATCAGGATGGAAATGTTTGTTGTTATATATAGAAAACTAGCGTTGTCCTTTCTTCCCTAGGTATCTAGATTGCTAGGTACTTAGGCATTGCAGGACGACACTATGCTGAGGCCGGACCTATTGGTCTCCATGATATGAATAAAGTTGTTTTGTCTTGTAAGTACCTAGCTGAAGTCAATGTTGAGCAGTAAATGTTATTACACCTTACAGGAATTTATGAATGACAAAAATTTGACTTAGGTAATTAATTATAGACGACATTTTAATCTGTTAAATTTATTACTGTTAAGGCATACCTAGTTAATGTTATAATGTGTTATTTACCTACTTATATTTGTACCTATACCTACTTAGAGGAGCCAATAAACTAAATATTTTCTTTCTCTCGTTCTTTGTTATAATGCCATAGGACAGATAGAATTAATAAGATAAAGGTCATTTATTTGCGTAAACATGTGTAGATTAATTTGTTACATTATTACTTTTAGACACAGCATATTTTACGAGCAGGTGTGCCAATGGAGAGAATAGCATGCATTTGTCAACAATAAACAATGAAATATATGAGTAAATCAAAACAATAAAGGTAATGTGAAGTTGGTTATGTCAAAACTTAGTCAAATAAATAGAAATCAGGATTCGTTATTACATTAAAATTTGTCATTTACGAATTCCTCAAGATTATAGTAGCATTTTTCTAGTCCGAAAGAGTTAAGCTCCGAAAGAAACTAACGAAACGAAAACTAAATGAAAGAAACGAAAGGAGCCTCTTCGAGGCGTACTTGAAATCCTTTCACCACACTGGTTCGAAGGAAGTAGTGACACGATAAGAAGAAGTAAAAGCTTTTTCAATTTGATCTTAATTAAATTAACAGTTATGCCGACTTGCACCAAACTTTTAAAGATCTTAAGCAATTGTTTACCTACTTTACTCGCTTGGCAGTTTTTAACGGTCAGAATCTGGACTGTTAAGAAATACCAAGCGAGTAAAGTAATTGCTTAGGGACTTTGACAGTTTGGTGCAAGTAGGCATTAGTTCCCTAAGGCTCTTAGGTATTTTATTATAAATTTGTGGAGCCATACTGACTATACTTTTCCGTAGAAGTGCAGTCTTAGATAATAAATAATGGGGTCTAAAACCTGTTGACCTTCACCTGGAACCTGGGGACGAAAGGTAAAAAGAACTTACTGAGTTCGGTAATGTGTTTCAAATGCCTCCCTAAAGTTCCTTTCGATGAAAAATTGTGGCAACAATGTTCTGATGCAGCACATTCTGTCCAGTTTTGTCTTCGCTTTCTCAATAGACCCCTTAGCACTTATAAGTTGCATTTCCAAGTATTTTCTACCTGAGGAAAAAAAAATTATAGATAGATGAACACTTTATTCGACCTATTCCTTTCTAATACCAAAAACAAATACCAATGGTATTTGTTTGTTAACCTAATTAATATTTTAATCCCGACGAATACCACTCATAAACGAATCCCAAAACAAGTTAAACGGTATGAAATACAGTCAGTGCAACAAAGGTAACAAAAATGCTTTTTAATGTAATTTTAAGTAGTGTTTATTTTTACAAAATCAGTATTTTCAAACAAATTAAAGTGAAGTAGGAAAACGTTTGGTTCATTATTATAATAAAACAGACAATCAGGCATACATATACGTAATTAAATTACCTAAATTCTTACACACGTAAAAATAAAGTTTGTCCTTACAAGAAATCATAATGATAATTTTTTTAAAGTCTCAAAAATTTAAGAATATCACAAACGATCAACGTTTAGTATTATTATTATTAAGTAGGTACTTATTTACTAAAACTTATAAGATATAAAAAAAAAAAAAATTATCGTAACTCTACAACAGTAGGTAACAATTTTGGAAAACGTATGAAAAAATAGAAAAACAATTTTAGAATATCAGATAATCAACTTAGAGTATAAAATAAGAATCAATTTTCTTAATTAGTAAAAATCATCAAGTTTTTGGCATTACAATCATATTCGTAACTATTAACTTGTTATTATAAAATATCAGATATACCAACTTTAATATAAAAAAATAATAATCAACTCTTTTACCTAGTAAAAATTACCAAATGTTTAGCATACCAATCATAAGTATTTTGTATAGGTATTATTATAACTTATAATATTTATTTTAATTTTTCCAAACAGTGACCAATGGTAATTTTATGGTCAACCAGTTGGTATATTTGATTCACTGTATGTAACTAATTTTTTAACTAATTAAAAAAATAATTAACTACAAATAGGTAATAATAATTAATGCAAGGACAAAATTATTGTAAGAAAAACAGGCCTTGCTTCATTGATTTAGCGTTTATTAAAAAAAAAACGTTTTAGGAGCTTCGTTTGCACGGTGCTTGACTTTGATTGGTTGCTTCGAATTTAAAAAACAATAGGAGCAAACGCACCCTTTCTTGCAGCTAAACATTTTTAGCAAGTGATTTACTTAAGCTACTTGCATCGATGTACATCGATGGCTACTTGTAAGTTAAAATGCCGGAATGAAGAGAATTCGTAAAGGTTTATTGTATTATGATAGGTTGTATTGTATTATGATCATAATATTAAATAATTAGAAAGTTAATTGTTTCTGTGACTGTACCAAAAGCTATGTTTTGGTATTAGTTGGGAATAGATTTGGTACTTCATTGAAATATTTAAAATTTGGTATTCGGGAATAGAATATTAATTAGGGTAATAATCAAATACCACTGGTATTAGTTTTTGGTATCGGACGGGAATAGGTCCTTTATTCAACACCAACAAGAACAAAGTAGAGTAAAACAATAGAACAAGAATAAAAAGGCCTAAAGGTAGGTAATACAAGGGGCGGCCTTATCGCTGTGAGCGATCTCTTCCAGGCAACCCGGTAAAAATAGGTAGATCAAGCAACATTTTTGACCTATATAGGTAAAAATTGGTCCTGACTAGTCAGTCTACTAACAGACAATGCACAAACTAAAGTACAAAACGTAGAAGCTCAGGATGGAAATCTTCTTCTTTCTCCTTCTTCAGCTCCTTGCTCAAAAAAAAAAGAAGAGGCTGGAAATGTAAGCGCGTAACTGAGGTACCTAGGAATTTTGATAAGTACAACTTGTATATACTTGTAATCTTAGTACCTAGTTTGTGGTACAACTCAAAAATTAAGTACCTACTTACTGATGTAAGTATTTATGATTCGTAACTTGCATGCGTGTCTGTCAGTTCTTTGGGATAATTCACAAAATTGTGTGAGATTTGTTTTATACTGCAGTGACGCAGTATAACAGAATAATCAAGGTAAAATTAATTTAGTATATTTTAATTAAAGTAAAAAAAAAAAAATACAAATAAATATACCTAACCTCACTAGAATAAAATAAAATTTACAATTTTTAAATTTACACTTACTATATTTTTTCTTGATAAAATGTTCTTGTTTCTGCACCCAAGCTTCCAAAATATCGATTCCTTGTTCCAATTTTTCAGGTTTCTCCAAGTTGTATAACTTTCTTACATGTTCGATTGTGTTCGGTTTTATTTCCAACAATTTACTGTCGCACATTTTTAAATTTTCTGAAATATTTTTTTTAAATAATATTGCGCGTGATTGCATGCAACCAACGTTGAAACTACACTGTGACGAAGACAATGTATGAAAATTCGTATTTGCATGTTTATTTTTAAAATAATGAAGGGCTCATTTGGAATCGAGGACAAAATCGCTACAATAATAAAATCAACAGACAGTTAATAATCATAATGCATTCCAGTTATCAATGTAATAAATTTATTAATATACACAATATTTTTCATGAAAAAACCTTTGTTTTCGGTCTTATCAAAAACAAAGTGTCTATCAACTTTAGACATGCGAAGTCTCTATCTATGCAGTATATGGCATTTGGCGTAAATTTTATAATAAGTAAAATAGTTCATATTATTATTTTAAAAACTAACAAATATTTAGGGATATTAAAACGGGGGGTGTTTATGAAGAAGAAAGTCTAAGTAAGTATTATAAGTATCTGTTTTTGAAACTTTTCTTCAAAACTGTTTTTATTAAACATTTTACATATTGGTTTAGATTTTACAATATTATGTGAAAATTAAATGTCTGATGAACATCTATGTTTGTTTTTGAGCCTGCGGTCGTCTGGGTGTTTTCTATGCATATGTATGTAGTTACTAGTGAAGTATGTAGGTATTTTCGCAAAAAAAGGTAAAATATGTACTTATTTGGTAAATATTTGTATTTTTTTAAATATTGTAATAAATTTGTCTAACAATATATTGTTGTGTTTATGAAAATCATGACTGAGCTAGATATTCACACAAACACACAATGTTCATTGGTATCGAGCAAGTTCATTGGTTTTGTTATAATATAACATTGATAGAACGTTACGGTCATTCAAAAGATGAATGAACCTTTATTATTTTGCAGGTAGTTAATGTGCTTAACCTTTATCGTTCTGTGTGTAGGTCAAACAGTAGTGGAATGACATTGTTACTGGGCTTTCGAGTCTTTCGAGCCTCTTCGAGGCGCACTTCAAATCCTTTCACCACACTGGTTCGAAAGAACTAGTGACATGATAAGAAGAAGGTATAGGCAGGCGTGATCTCTTGCCATCAGGAGAGTGCCCAGCTGTTCTCGCCAATTGGTAATATAAAAAAAAAACATCTGCCTGCAACTTTTTGCAAATTGCAAACAAAATTATGTTGATAACCTTGATCCGAGGACCAGTTATTGACAAGTTTACAATATCCGCATTTATTAATAAATTTTATTTCCAACGAATTGTAGGCACTACGAAATAAAAAATAATAAAAGTCAGCTTAAAGTTTAGGTAAATCTGAAACTCGACTGCGAAAAAATTATCGCCGTATTAGATTTTTAACACTTTATTTATGTTCTCCCATCACCAAAACTAATCTAAACACACCTTATTTACCAAAATCAAATCAATGTTTTATCTGTAATTTTTATTTATTTAGCCGCTATAATATTAAACCTACTCAATCAAACAAAAATAAAAAAAATGCAGGAGATTTTGAAACTTATTTTTATTTTCTTTTTGTCCAGAGAAGAAAGTCAAGGGGATTTTGCATCTCAAAATTCCGAAATCCCCTTGAAATCAAGGGGAAAAATCAAGGGATTTTGGGACTAACCTGCCATATTGGATTTTTTGACATTTATGGTAGCCATACTTGCGTGACTTACAGTGTTTTGTTTTTTGAACAACGATCGAACAACGCGTGTACGCGTATCCGCTTATCGCGCGTATCCGCGAAACAAGCCGCAAGAGACGCCTTACTGACACTCGCTAAAAAAACCGAGCTTAAACGCCGCTATACACGCGTATACGGGCGTTGGTCTTTTGAAGTTTCGAGAGTACCAATACGCCCGTTTACATGCGAAAAAATACGCTACTCTGTAACTGCACTTGGGTTTTGACACGTGTTTTAAAAATAAAACAACAATTAGGAAATAATTTGAACATTTTAATCTCAAATTCATAGTAAAGAATAGTCACAACTTTATTTTTTGAATAGATTCTAGAAAAGATTTATCTATTTCCACATAACTGATCTAAATATACCTAATTGCTAGTTTCTAATTGCAGAGCAATTTACATAAGTATGTCACAAATTAATCTGCTAAATTAAATATAATATAGCTTTCGTTTTACTTCTGAACGAAACATAAGTGTACAGTTCAAGTAATTGTAATGTTTTAAGTATGTGGATACCTAGAATTGTGGTACATTGTTTACTGTATGAGAGTACCTAGATGGTTTGATAGCAACTGTGTCCTAAAAATATGATAATTTATTATATATTTTTTTACTCGATTTACATGGAATACCTACCTGCTACTATAAAATAATAATATGTTTTTGATAAAGAGCTAGAGATGAAAGCAAAAACAATCATTATTATACATTATTTATTTATGTAAAACATGTTCGATGTAGGTACGTATAATACTACAATGGCCGGCAGCAAACGAGCCTCAAAGCACAGCGACTGGCGGCGGGCGACCGTGTCAGTTCACAGTTCAGTTCGTCACATGTAGCGCGTCAGCAAAAAAAACCGCCGGTGGTGGCGGTTTTTTTATTTTTTTTCGTTTGGCGACAAGTGGCTGCGCTTAATTTAAACTGTGTTGCTTAAAAAAGACCCCAGGCTACTACTGTAAGCTAAAAGTGGGGCAAATAGGCTCAATCATCATAAAAAAATAAAAAGTGTGTTTTTCCCCAAACAAAAAAACCAAGTATTCATTGACGCCAAAACTAATGCTCTACGAGTTTTTTTGTTATAGAACAACAGTTGATGGGGAAGTCATTATTCATAATATTATAACATTTTCAGATCGAAGTTTCAATTTTACTTGTGATAACCACTTTTGTTTTATGTACGAACCATAGTGCGGCGTGTCCATGCCGACGTGCGCACGGCAACAAGTGTATGAACTCTGACGGTCACCCACCACCACCGGTGGCCCGTTTGCGGCGACAGTTAATTAGCAAATTATAAAAAAAATCGCAAACCCAAAGACCATTTTTATCATTTTCTTGTTTTCAACCGCATTGAAATAAATAATTGTACTTACTTAAAATATTATAATTACATAAAAAAACAGCTTCATAAGCGCGATGGACGTTATCGTTTTTTTTTTGCAAATATTAATAATGATAACTATTTTAATAGAAATCTTATGGAATTTGGACACGTATCTACCACGACATTACAAGAACTAATGTTACTAAAATCAATACAATATGAATAATACAAAATATGCATTATATTACACCAAATGTTTTAAGAAGGTACAGGTTATTTGGAGAATAAGTTTCGATTTTTTTATGGTTAGAACAGAAACCTACTACTTACCTTAAAATTACATGGTCTTTATTTCAATCAATGTGGAAAAATCTTTCTATTTGAGTTTTTGCTACATCATAAAGTATAGTTTATGCTACGTCCTTAAGTAGCAATATACTAAAATAGTCATTAGGTACAAAGCCATTAAATAGCACATCAATTTGACCTGGATTGCAACTGCTGAATTCAATTCAAATCCCAATACAGTCAATTAAATTCCAAAACAGTTTTAGATTTAGTTGGCGCGCTTGTCTAGAACAAAATCTACAAAAAAACGACTGCATAATCGATTTCGTTTAGTTCCATTAAATTTCACCAAATCTGAATTTGCGGAGCTGAAGCGCGGACGCTAGTACAGTATTCAAGAGTACCAAATTGTATCTACCGAATTAGACTGAAATGGGATTTACCATCAGGTTTTTGAGTTAGGGGTAGCCTTTGTTTTGGCACAAGTTTTGATGTTTTAGAATTCTCGAAAAAGTTCAGTAAACCAAGCCTAAACGGGATTCGATTTTTTTCTCGAATTTGTTTTTAAAACTGGAACTATATGTGCATTGTTAAATAAAATAAAATTATTAACATTACTCTCGACTAGCATCGTAATACTTTATTACTTCATTAATTAATTTGATGTATAAATAACTTAATTGAACATTGTAATTATAATTTAACTTACTTGGAAATTTAATTACATACTAAAAGTTATACACATTACTCACAGGCCGAGCGACGAATATTCTATTTTAAAAGTTTTTCCAAATTAATTTATTTAAATCGAATATACAATGTTTTCTATTATTATTATTGACTTAAATAACCGTTAATTAAGTAAAATAAAATTTGTATTGTTTAAATAGTTTCAAGTTTTAAAATAGAATATCGTGAAGTAATACTAAATCACAGACTATGTAAAATTAATACATTCATTCATTCATAAACATTATTAGAGTCATTTCACAGGAAATAAGTGACAAAATGCTCTAGATACATACATATATGTTTAAAATGTGCTCTCGGCGTTTTAATTTTTACTTATATTTTTTTTTTTTTAAATTATGAAAATAATTTACTTAGTTTGAAACACCTACCTGTATTTTAAATAAAAATCAAGTAGGTAGCTATTGTTTGTTTTTCAGATTTAATCTATTAACCGCAAGTGACGATTTGCCATTAGAGCACCCATCTGAATCGCACTGATATTCCCTTTTCGAGCACCAATAATTTTTATCGTGGTGCTATTTGGAGAGTAGAAAAAAATATTTAAAATCCATTTGTTGGAAGTTAATTGAAATTCTAATCAAAAATTAGTTTCCTACAAAAACAAAGACATTCTTTTAGTTCACTCATGTTTCTTGCAGATCAAAACATGTAGGTAGGTATTTTATAATCATTATAACTTTAATACGTAAGTGATTAAACCTTATTTGTTTTCCGAAAAAAAATACAATTATTCTCCTTTATCAAATTCTTACATAAACTGAATTACTTAATTTTAATTTAGTTTTTTCAGCCGAGAGCAAATGTTTTTTATTTACACTAAAACTATAATTCTACCCTATTATAGTAAACTAAGTAGAAATTTACATAAACCAACTATATTTAGACACGTAATTGTGTTTAGAATACCTTGGAGCAGGTATGAGTTTAGTCGATCGATTTGGACGGCTTCACTCGTGAAGGCTTTTCGGCTTTTTCTGTACTTTCCTGCCTGCTCCTGTAAATTTTATAACATTTAAATTATATTATTTTGACTCCTATAATTTATTTATACTCTTAATATTACTTAATTAGTTTCATGATGTGTAATGAAAGTGGTGCAAACTGCAATAATTTATGCTAAATCTTGGTGCTTGTTGCACTACTTTGTACTAAATATTGCTGCTTGTTGCACCACTTTGTTCTAAATCTTGTCGCTTGTTGCATGCACTACTTTGTACTAAATATTGGTGTTTGTTGCACTAATTCGTTTTAAATCTTGGTGCTTATTGCACTACTTTCTACTACATCGTGTTGCTTGTTACTTGTATTAAATCTGTGTGTTTGTCGTACTAGCACCAAGATTTAGTACAAAAGCTAAATCTTGATACATACTGAACGGCTTCGCGCTATTTTATTTATTTTATTTATTATTTTTATATATATCTATATCATAGAGTAACTCAGTAAACTCACCAGTTAAAACTTCGTCACAACATGTGACAAAGCCTCCCTTTATGCTTCGCCTTGGTGGCTTGAGGTTCCTCCACCACGCTCGTTTGGTTTGTCTCCGATACGACCGTCTCTTTCATTAATATTGCCTTCTCTTTCTCGCTCTCCCGGTGCCCGCTTGGCACGTACATTGATCTGCAACAAGCTTTGGTTTTACCAGTGTTAAAATAAATCAAAGAAAATGTGGATAAAAACTTAAAAAAGTGCGTGGTATTAAAAACAATACAAAAATATTTAAGGAAAAAAAGCTAACAGCCGTATTCTAAGTAATTCCTCAAACTCAAACTCTCCTTACGTAGGTAAAAAAATGGCCGCCGCTTTACTAAAGGTTCGGCTGTCACCTGTCTAATTTCAAATGTAAGTATTTCCTTGAGTGAAAAAATCGTCTTAGAATACGCACAAAATATAAAATATCATGATATTCTCAAATGTTATAAAAAAGGTAGGATAGGAATAGGGTAAAGTTAGGTTGGTAAATACCTACTTAAAACATAGATGGAGTTGTTTAAAATGCCTTAAAATTATTATTTTACTTTTTTATTTTATTCTAAATCCTCCAACGGCGCCATGATTTTTTCTGAGGCCCCAATGGCAATAGTTTAATTGCCGTTCGCAACGATGCCGTTCCGATCGGTGCTATTCTAAGAATGCCGCTGTCATTTCAAAATAAAAGGAGACACATCATTATGAATAACAATAAGTTGTAAAGAGATAAAAATCACCTTGTCAGCTTGTTTCTCGGCGGTTTAGACGCAGCTCCGGGGTTTTTCGTTCGTCTCAGCGATGAGAAAGGTGGTTTGATCGGCTTTACTAGTGCGGTGCTTGCTTCGGCTTTTGGACAACTTTTGTTCCAAGTCGTCAACGTAAATTCTACGTCTTTAATTGGTTCATTAGTTACTGAAATAAATAAATTCATTTAACTCTATACTTCTTCTAGTAGCGTCTCTCCAGCGAGTCAACAAAGGAACAGTCAGCTCTGCAAATTTTCCATGGGCTTCAGCAGGCCTATGACCAAAACAGTGCTACTCAGATCTTTGAATCACTATTTTTTTTATTTATTTATTGTACAAGAATTAGTACATAAAGATAAAATAAAACATCTTAAAAGCCACGAATGGTTTGACCTTGATGTCAGTTGGTTCTCCTAGTAAATACCGATTTAGGTTTAACATAATTTGTTGCAACACTGCTTAAGGCCCAGAATCTCGTATGTCATTATCTCGCTCCCTCGCAAAAAGTATTTATTCTATCGATTATCTGGTCCACACAGTGCATTCAAGCTCTACTTAATTTGGGACTAGATGGCGTGTGCGTTTTCGAAATATTTATAAATTAATAAAAAAATTAAAAAACAATTACCTGTAAACTCTTCAATAGGTTTATCAATAGTGTCGTGGTCGATCCATGTGAGTCCCATTTCAACCTTCTCCGCGAGGTCCTGCCATCTTTTCCTATTCTCAGCTGTTCCGGTGTAAAGAGGAAGCATCCAGGGGAATGTCTCTGAGAGAACCTTGTATAGAGGCAGGCAGATCATATCTATGAAGCCAACCTGCATTTGCGGGAGCTCGTCTTTTTTTTCTCTGGAAATATGAACGTTGATACAATATCACAATACACTAACTACTCGTTAACATTTAAATGATATTATAATGGAGTTCCTTGTGTGCATAACATGAGTAAAAATTTTAATGACAATCTTTTTACTCATGTAAGCAGTTTCATCTTAATATTTATTTAATTCAAATGGCAACTCAGTTAATCAAAGTTTTACAAAAACATAGACAACCGACTTCAATTGGACTGTTTAGTGACCATAAACACCACTGAAAAGTCACAGGGAAGCAAAATACGCAATTTCGTTTACTACGACGACATATTTTTTTAGTTATTTGGATATAAAAACTAAACTACTGAATCGATTATGATGAAATTTGTATGGGACCAATCTGTAAGTATATCCTCTCAAACAAAAAAGATTTTTTTAAATCGGTTTATAAACAACAAAGTTCAGAGGTAGCAAACATTAAAAAAACATTCATCCGAATCGATAACCTACTCATTTTTGAAAAGCATGACAAGAAATCTCTAAAACTGACGATCGGGAAAACAATCACTGTCATTCTGATAGGGAATACTTGAAAAAGTTCTGAGGTATAAGTAGGTAATTAGGTATAAGAAAAAACAATCAAAATGTAAACCTCCTTTTTTGAAGTCAATTGAAGAAAAAGACAGTGAACTGAACATACCGGTCCATCATAGCGGGAGGCTTCACATTAAGCTGCAGTTTCTCCAAGTCTCCCTGGTCGAAGAACTCGTCAGCCACCAGTTTGGCCACTTTGTGCTGAATCTCCCACGGCTTAGCGATCGCTGATACGTCGCATGCGGTCATCATCATGCCGCATAGCACTGGATAATAACAAGTATTTTTTTACAAAAATACGCAAAAAATTTCGTATACTTGGATGACATAGTTAGTTGGTTATTTTGATATAAAAGCCAGAATCGATTTTGATCAACTTTTTATGGGAACAATCTCCAAGTTATCCTTTAAAATATTTAAAAAAATATTGCTTAATTACGAAGTTCTGAGTAGATTTGAAGGACATTGCCGTAACTGTAACCCACCCATTTTAACCCATATTTTTGTTAAAAGAACAAAAGTGTTAGTCTAGAAATGAGTATGCTGGTCTACTTGGCTCGGAGATACTGCCATGTCCCCAGATGCCACTGGGCGTATTCCCTACAAGAAAACTGCCCATGGAGGGTGTTCGCAAGGTTCCAAGTATAAAAAAATATAACTTACGTTCTTTCTTTTCCGGGCTCTGCCAATCAAACTCCCCATTATCCACCAGGTCTAAGAATTTAGATTTCTTCTTGAAGTACATCGCGAGGTCCGTGGAGAGAATGGCCGTTTCCACTACCCTCATTACATCCTTGTAATCACAGGGTGAGAGTGCCTGGAAATTGAATCTTATACACTAGTGTTTACGTCTTAAATCGCTTACAATATACACACGAGTGGGCCAATGATTAAGAAAGGAAATGGAATGTGGTTAAATACAGGTGTTTTGTCACCAAGCAATAAATTATGTCCGCGTGGTGGATTAAGACCCATTCACTCTCCTGCCGAGAGTAGGCCTGAGTCCCAGCAGTGGGAACATTATAGGCTGATAATGCTATGCTAATGCAATAAATTATGAGGCTACTGTGCTCCAGCTTTAAGAGAATTTCGAATTTATCGATTGCTGTTATCCGACCTTTTGTTTTGTTTTACCTCACTGGGGAATTAGAGTAATTAACATTTTTTTTCACAGAATTTATATTCTTCTAAAAAACAAAAAATTGTTGCCCCCAACTTGTGAATTAAAATATGAAATTTTGAGTCTCTACATTGACGACTGCTGTAACAGTTGGAACTACACTTCATTTTTTAATTTAGGTAGGTAGGTACTATTAGCAAGCGAATATTTAACCATATAGGTATACCTATATCTATCTAACCATTAAAATTTTGTTAGAACGTCTGGTCAAAGTGACGCGTGATCAGAAAGCTGGCAGTTATCTCGACCAAAGAATAAGCCTTGCTATACATAGAGGCAATGCAGCCAGTATCCTCGGCACGCTGCCATCGGGTATCGAGTTGATTAAAAAAAATTAAGTAATCCCGAAAGTAGCGAAAATCCCGGTTCTGGATTTTTCTAGTCCCGGTACTGGACACCGGCTGTGTCCCGGTAATCCCGGGATTTTCGGTTCCGGGATTTCCCGGTACTATGCCCTATCGAACCCGGTGGTCGTACACTAATGGATTTTTCTGTTCAAAAAAAAACTATGTGTGCATTTAAAACACGTGCTTAACGGTGAAGGAAAACATCGTGACGAAACCGGCATGTAATCGAACCTAAAAAAGTTCGAAAAACATATTGTGTCAAGTGAACGAAAGGACACAGTAACAGTTGAGCTAATTTTGTTAAGTAAATTTTGTAATACACATACATAGATTGTAGCAGTTCGCTAATGCTGTAATAAATTAACCATTTAATATTATTTTTTAACTCACTTGAAATATATTATTGCTTTCGCTATTCAAGATCATAACACACTGATCGAAATGATGATGTTCCATCGTCGATGTAGAGTACAAAATCGCAAGTGGACTTTCGGTCTTCGTTTGAAACGCGTTATTCGTCCCTCTATGGTCCAAGTCGTGGCATAGACAAGCCACTAATAGACCGAGGATTTCGAGTTCAGACATGAACCGCTCCATTTTTCCAGTTTTGAGCATCGCAAACATGGTTTGAGCTACGTTCAGAGCGTGTCTCCAGTTGTGGTACTTTACTGGTCGGTAGTTCTTCTTTACGCTTAGAATCCAACGGCATAATACCTAGAATTAAAAAAGAAATATTTCGGTCATTTCACGCAACGCCATCTAGCCCAAACTAAGCAAAGCTAGTACCTTCTATGGGAACCAGATAAACGATCGAATAAAACTATATTTTTTTTCGTTAATACATACATAGGATACATAAAAAACACCTAGACTCAGGATAAACACTGATGTTCATTACAGAAATGTTTATCTTGAAGCGGCAATTGAACCCGCGACACAGGCGTGGCAGGCCAACACCTTGCCATTCGACCATCCAAATCTATGCGACTAATCTGAAAGTATATCCTTTCGAACAAAAAGATAATTTTCCACATCGTTTGATATGAAAAAGTTCTGAGTTAACAAAAATAAAAAAATAACAACCTAATTCAGAACCTCCTTTATTTTGAAGTCGGATAAACATACAAAATAAAGCGCAAAAAATATTCTTCCAATATTTTATTCTAAAGAAAAAAAAAATATATTGGCTAAGTTGCTTGTACAGAAGATAAGGCACTTACATCGTAAGGAATAAGGAACTTCTCAACGAGATTGCACGATAGAAACATTCGTAGAGTGGCTCTACACGTATCTTCGTCTGACAAGCCGAAATCTGAAACACAGAGGTGGACTATGTATTTCGAGTATTGAAAACACAAAGAAGAAATTCAAATATTGGTACTCTAATCAAATACAATCAAAATCTATAAAGTTGAATTTATGAAGGTACCGTACATGAGTTTTATTTTATTTTTTAAAGGACAAGACCAACGGATGTTCTCCTCCGATGCAAAGAGTTCCAACCTGGTCCACTTACACCCACTACCCAATGACCAGAACAGTACTACACAGGTCTTTTAACTACATAAATAGAAAGGTAGGTTTTCATTGTTATTCGTTGGGATTTTTTCCCAACGAGAAACGTTGTGACTCTAGTGTGAGTCGTTTGGAAACTGACACACTGACTAGATGGGAAGGAATTATCACAGTCATTTTTTATATAACTTTTATTCTGATTATTATTTAATACCATGCGTGCAAAGACGTTACTTGATTAGTAGAATAATTGGCCCAGTGAAATCACTTACCGTGAAACTGAAAGCTGAAAAGGTTGTACGTCTCAGCGGAAGGTATGACATCTTGGCTTAGTTTGCTCGTGTCTTCAGTTGATGCGGTTGCGTGGTAAGACAAACATTCTAGGGCAACCTGAAAAATAGGTTATAAAGATTAAATAACCACCATTACATGAAAGGCACCTACAATTTCGTTGTGGGTTTTGCGCTGCGAATTAAATAAATCCTTTTTTAGAAGTGAAAACACTAGTTGACGAAACAGTAGTTCTCCGAATTCCAAGTCTCAAAGTTCAATGGCTCAGCCTGTGTGTTATCTGTCAGGCAGTAGTTAATCAAAACAACGCTTTTTTTTTAATTATTTTAGTACTGACGATTTAAAAAAAATTGAGGAGTCTTAATGGCCTTGTAAACTTACTTTTTGCTTAGCCATAAGTTTGCAAGCGTTCTCGTACATTTGCGTGTTATGGATTCCCAAACCACAGAAAATGGCGAACGCTTCGAATATTGATATATCGCCATCAGTGAATTGTGAGCCGTTTTCCTGAAAACAGAAATCATTACTATTCAATTATTTAACAGTCTACTCCTAAAAGGTTGTTTATAGGCAATTGTCTTAGTCTACTACTTTGGCTCTTTTTGTTAAATTTCAGGGACCTAAACGTCGAAATAATGAAACCACGTTTCTATTAAATTACTTTCTTGTTTGTCTGTCTATCTGTCGTTCCGGGTGGAATCTTGCAAATCGAATTTCGAGCACTTTCCGATTAGTTATCCGGCTGAAGCTTTTAGGTTAGCTCACAATTTGTGTTGATGACAATGCATTCTAAAACCATACAAACCACTGTATCTTGTTAAAGAAGTGAGATAAAGCAAAATCATTAAAACGTGGTTTTTAGATTATTAATTTACATTTCTTGTTTCAACTCCATTACAATAATAACAGTAAGCCGTTTATATCCAACAATAAAAACTTTACAAAGATAAAAAAATATTATCTAACTAAAGAGTTTGTAATTTCAATACATATTTGATTTTCTTTGTTATGTACGTATTATGTTGGTTATTTGAATACTCGTCTAAGAGTGAAGGCCTCCTGTTTCCTTTCCGTTTTAACTCCATTATACAAGCAAAACCTATGGCAGGGCATTATTTTAATACTTAATATTTTACCTTGTTGATAAGTTGTGCCACGCCAATGACGTCCTTATTCGCATTGACAATAGGCATACAAAGCATGGTGCGCACATCGGCTGCGTCATCAGTACTGACATCGGTGATGACCATTCCGTTCTCGCGTCTCCACTCGCTCACGTCCGAGATGTTTAGGAATTTGTTCGATTGAGCCACCTGGAAATTTATTTAATATCTGTTTGATTTTACAAATATTTTTCTGTAAACTCTGTTATTTTATACTTAAATAGTTAAGTATATTAAGCTTGTATATTTTTTCCATCTGTAAAATCTAATGTGATATGTGCTACTTACGTGGTAAATAAATGTTTTTCTATGTTCTGTGTCTATGTCTTATTCTTCTTCTTCTTATCGTGTCACTAGTACTTTCGAACCAGTGTGGTGAAAGGATATCAAGTGGGCCCTTTATACTCACGGCTAAAGCAATGCTAGCGAGCGTAGAGTTGTGGTCGTGTCGTGGAGTGAGTTTCGTGCCCGACTGTCGTGTTCCCAGTTCAAAAAGCGTGTGGAATCTTGTCGGCGCTGGTGGAGGTAATGCTAATGTGGTGGATGGACGACCGCCAGGACGTTGGACTATCCTTTCAAGGTGACTCTGTGGAAGTATAGTTTCTTTTCTTTATGTGAAAACAGTACTTAAAACGTACTACGTACTACGTGCTACGTATTTTCTTTTCTGCTCTACGGGGTAGAGACCTGGACTCTCACAGAAACGATGTGCAAAAAGTTGGAAGCTTTCGAAATGTGGGTAAACAGAAGGACGCTTAAAATATCATGGGTCCAAAAAGTGCGTAGTACTACAGTTCTCGAAAAATTAGGCAATGATGTAGAAATTATTGAAACCATCAAGACACGCAAGTTCCAATACTTTGGTCACATCTGCGTAATGACAAATACGAACTCCTTCAGCTCATCATACAGGGTAAAATCCAAGGCAAGAAAAGGCCCGGCAGACGGGTTTAGTCCATTATTTCAAGAACTATCTAGTTTTGCTTGCACACATGCCCAAAATAGTATATCACTCGTCGGCTTTCATATCAGGGTTATGCGAGCTCGAACTTCCGTAGCGTTATCGTATCGTTTCGTAGCGTTAGATGCCCGAAAAAGATAGATACCCCTTTTCCTAAAAACCTTACTTTCGAAATCAAATAAAATAATAGGTAAAGTAAGAAGCATAAAAAATACACTAATAACGTACCTTACGTATTTAACATATTTTTATACTCTCATTAATATAAAAATATGCTAAAAACGTTACAACTAACGTATTTAGCATATTTTTATACTCTCATTAGATTTTGGCGAGTAAAATTTTTAGACTTTTTCTAACCTATCTTTTAGGGGCATCTAACCCTAGGGCAAAAGCAAATCTTTCACGTCAAGTCACTCACCGACTCACAATGATCCGTGTCCAGTATAAACACAGCACACCGATCGCATTTCAGCAGTCTCTGCGCTTCCGTCATGATCTTTGTCACCAAACACTCCAGGTTACTCTGTTCTTCAAAGATACTCTTGGCCAGAGCGAGGAGGATTCTGTTCCGTCGGTATTCTAGCACTGAGGATTCGAAGAGCTGTGCGTTTTGGATCCCAATGCCACAGAAGGTGAGGTAGCGGCGGAAGACATCCACGTCTCGAGAGGAGAACTCTTTCGTTCCTGTTCAGAATATTATAAGTAGTATAGAAATCTTAAGTTTAAAAATACATGCCCCTCAAATCGCACGATCAGTCTTATTAAGGCGGCGTCCTAATTGGCATTGATCGTATGAGAATGGTCGCGATGAAAATTAGCCATATAAATGATCGTATGATCATACAATGCCAATTAGGACACTATGAAGAGCTTAGTGTATTTAATCTCGTTGTACGACCAAATTGCATCGTTTGCTCGTACGATCATTAGCCAATTAGGACAGCGCCTAAGGGTTTTTGTATGACGGTGATATTGAAAGGCATTTTAGACTAATAGTTATCTACGTATTAGTTTGACTGATATTAGAACTGATCATTAGGTAGTTGACCGACGAGTCACAGTGTTACTCGTTGAGACTTTTCCCAACAGCGCGACTCGTTGGGAATAAATAATTGCTGGAATAAATGTAACTGGTTGTGTTGTTATGACTCGAAGGGGGTTAAGTATCACTGGTGTAGATCAGCTAAAAAAATCTGGTTAGAAAATAATTCTCACCATCGGTTTTGTTGATTATCTGTGCAACACCGACCACTTCTCCCTCGTAGTTGCAGATCGGCATGCATAGGATCAGCTCGGTTTTGTATCCTGTTCTGGCGTCTATCTCACTGTTGAACCTGAAGGAAAAAACAATATTTTTGTATAATCCACTGAGTACTAAGAGATCTGACTTTAACTGCCCACTGCTTATCTCGCGTGGTATAAAAATAGCCATGACCTTAGCTGCTTGGATAAATTTGGTATTTCGTGTTTCGAGTATTTCAGGTGAATTTTAGCTTAGTTACGAGAGTTAGCAAAATTGCCAATCGAAGCTATTTTTAACCGGCTTAAAAAAAGGAGGAGTTTCTTTATGCGACTGTATGTTTTTTTTTGTTACGCGATTACTCCGCCGATTATAAATTGATTTTGATGATTATTTCTTTGTTTGGTCGGTTTTACTTCAGAAGTGGTCCAATATGAATTTTATCAAAATTGGTCCAGTAGTTTAGTTTCTAAAGCAAAATACTGAAAAAAATATGTCATCAAAGTAAATAACCTACATATTTGCGCCTCTTGAGATCATCAGCAGAGTTTGACACTGCACCAGCCCTGACTTGCGTCCCTGGCAGATGAGAAGGTGCCAAGGTGTCTACGCATTTAGCATCCCACACCAAGGGCCTGCCCGTTCTCCATGGGATAGGTGTCATACCGTCAGGCCGCTTACCATAGTATATTATATCTGCTATATTACCTTTTATCTGAGTAAGCATCCCTGATATTGATAGGTTTTTTCGTTTCTGCAGCCATCCCTGCCACTCCTCTCCCGAATGGAATTTTGATCTCCTGCGACCGCGCAGTCACTAGAGCCTCGTTCAGTCCTAGAAAATAAGCACTTTGCTTGAAGAAAAACACAATTAACAAAAAAAAAAAGTAAGTATATTAATAAGTGTTTTTGCTCTATCTCACTTCCTTTTTTCTGTTTTCGGAGCTTTGGTTTAGATACTAAAATTCTAAACTAGAATTAAGTTAATTAAGCAGATTTATTACTAAACATATTTATTAATATTTATAGATTTCCGCAAGTTGACGCCTGAATCAATCAATTATCCTCTACGAGATTTAGCGGTTTTAGAATGCATTGCCATCAAGTTATGAGCTTATGAATTTATGAACGTAGTATAATATTCTGTATTTTAAAATCTTCACCTGTTTATGAGAGTTTAAAAATGTATTTCTACTTTACTTTTGAACTTGCAATAGAGAATCACAGCGCTGCATATAATTGCATCGCTACTAAATACAACGAGCATTTTTCCTGATCAAAATAAAATAGAGTCGCGAAACGTCCAATTGGATTCGGCTTTAAAGCCATTTCGACCGAATGTTTAAAGGTAGAGTCCACTAGACGTGCCTGGACTGAGATGCCAGTCCTTCTATTAAGTTTGAACGAAACATTAGGCCCTAAAAATATTTTGTTTAACTATACGTACAGATAAGTTTTCCAAAATATTTGGTTGAGTATAAAGAATTTCAAGTATTTATTTATTTGTATTATTTCAAGTTGGGCCATTAAAAATAAACTTATCCTTTAGGTAAAAAAAGTTACTATTCATATGAAATACAAATATTTTACACCATAAATTCTCACTTCTCAGAGTCGTACTCTACATACACGATACAAACGACATTTTCATGGGAGATAATCAAGTCATTTTGTAATAAAATTGCCTTCTAGAATTCACCACAAAGCCGAAATTCGGCAAAAACATTCGGCCCAGCACTATTACTAAGCTTCAGTTCACTGTCTCATTACTTTAAGCATTACAGCTGCTATTTTATACTGGGAGAGTTCTTGCTTTGTAAGGTTATTATGTGAAGGAAAGCTTTTAAAAGTATAAATATTTATCACTTTGGACTTTCAATTAGTTCACTATTTGATGACACGATTAGTCGAGTGGCAAGTGTGTTGGACTGCCACGCCGGTATTGCGTCAAACATTGGTGTTTGTACTGTGTATGGGTGTTTTCTATGTATTGTATGTGTGTATATACAAAAAAGTATATGAGTATTCTATTAGTTATCTGGTTCCCATATAAGCTTGCTTAGATTGGGACTGAATGACCTATTTTTTTGACGTGACTACGTATAATAAATCGATGAACGCCGCCGCGCCGGCTGCATGCACGAAAACTTTGACGTCATTGTCCGGTAACGCTCATTGTCCGGTAACTTCAAGTGTCCCGTTACGGTCCGGTAACGCTCATTGTCCCGTTACGCTGGTAGTCACGGTAAACTATCGTCCGTAAACCAACTTTACAGACAACCAATTTTTTTTTTATATTTCACTCACACAACGCCATCTAGCCCCAAACTAAGTAGAGCTTGTACTATGGGAACCAGATGACAGGGACAGATTATTGGCCCGAAGCATCCCAAAGTATGTATTTGACATAATTTTCTGGTTCTTTTCCCACCTACGTGGGGTCGGCACAACATATCTTCTTCCATTCGTCATCTCTGTACTACTCAGGCGAATGAACATGACACCTGGCTCGAATGACGTTTGTGCAAAGTACAGCGTGGAATTGGATATTCTTGATAGAGAAGAGGTCCTGTAATACTTGGTTATGATAAGTAATGATAAGGCTTCGCAATTAGAGGAAGAAAAAACACTGAAAGCGCCGCGTGAAGCAGCAGGGCACGCATCAAGTTCCGAGCCACGTGTCAGCCAAGTGTCATGTTTACTCGCCCGAGTAGTACTTAAACCTGTTTTATTCATATCATCTTTCTTGTAAAGTAGTGTAAAGCATAGCTTTTACAAGGTCTTAAATTGTTGCTAACTTACTGCATAATATTAATTTGTTTAAGTATGTTATTAACCTCCTTGTTTGCTTGTTCGAAAGTTTCCAAGTAGGTAAAGCTCAAGACTTATGTATGTAATGTGACCTTATTTTAGTTTGACTCTTGTTCCTGTGTAAATAGTGTGTTTAGATTCTGTAACTAATGGAAAATACGAAGATAGGTACTTTACGAAAATAAGGTGAGTGCGATAAATACCTGATACATTAATCGCGAAAGTCTATGAAAAACTATGTCTAACTACTTTACGTATCGACGCATAGGTGTGATCTCTCACTATCAGGAGAACGCCTAACTCGTCTCGTCACTTTTTTACATTAAAAAAAACGTTAAAATGTTTAAATTTTTGTTTTATGATAACAAGGACACAGCCATATTTTAAATGTGTGTGTTCATATTTATTTGCGTGTGGCCTCCAAACATAGAGAAAAGCAATATTTTTGATGGTCTATTGTTTTCCACCATTTAATAACAATTGAGTTTCACAATGACCCATTAGTGTTGAATATGCAGTTAGTTTTATGTCATGGAAGATATGTTTTGTTGGCCTAGTACAAATACCTACTAGGTAGATGTTTTAAGGCTTCGCCATACAGAACGCGTACTTATGCCGCGTCAGGGCGCTAAGTTAACGCCGCGCTATAGCGCGGAACTGTGTTGTACAGATATACATATTGAGATAATTGATCGATTCAGGCGTTACTTTGCGGAAATCCATAAATATCAACAAATTATATAAATATATTTAGTAATAAATCCGCTTAACTTCCAAACAAAGGTTTTAATTAACTTAACTTTAGTTCAACTAAACCAAAGAGTCAACGAACAGAAAACCAAAGCTTGAAGATACTATAAGATATTGTATCTTCAAGCTTTGAAGCTTAGTTGAACTAAAGTTAAGTTAATTAAAACCTTTGTTTGGAAGTTAAGCGGATTTATTACTAAATATATTTATATAATTTGTTGATATACATATTGAGAGCCTGTCAAACAGTCCTGACGCCGCGACAGTACGTTGCGTTCTTTGCCGCCATACAATATCGCGCAATGGAAAAGTTTTTATGGTAATTTTAATGTTCTAACACACTTTATTAAACTTACCAGAAGAGCGTCCAATCCTTGTAAAAATGTAAAAGTAAAACTTGAGTAAATATATTTTGATATATTTACTCAAGTTTTTTTGATGTAGGACTCTTGAATAATAATTTATGTAGGTTTGATCAAACTTTTGGTAAAGATTAACGTAGGTATTTAATAAAATTGAATCCTAATTCATGCGGCAAAATGGCGACAATGGTGACCCGTGTACGGTTTTGAATAGTAATGCCTAGATCACACGTACCGAGTACTCGGCCGAGACAGTAAAATGTTACTCGGCCGAGACAGTGAAAGCTTACGTCATTCGCTCAGCCGAGCACTCGGTGCTATGTTTATACGTACCGAGTACTCGGCCGAAAGCACTGTCTCGGTCGAGTACTGGGTACGTGTGATCTAGGCATTACTATTCAAAGGCAGAAGGCAGGCATAAGGCAGAAGTCAGTCTTCAAACTAAAAGATTATCTTGAGACAGTGACTCTACATTAAATTAAAATGTGCTTAACATAAAATAAATTGTTGTTATCAACTACCTTAAGTATCTATTGTATTTATTCAAAAAGTTCTCAATTCGGATGATTTTTTTAATTAATGTTTGATACCTTAGAACTTTGTCATTTATCATTTTTTATTTTTGTTTAAAAGGTAATTTCAGAATAATTCTACAGATTTTTTTTAAATCGGTTCAGTTGTTTAATTTAAATCGAAATAACTGAAAAATATGTCGTTACTTTACTTAAGTAAACTAAATTGCGTATGTTGCTTTACAATATTTCAATTTATATTTCAATGGTGTTAACGGTCACTAAAAAGTCCAATTGAAGTCGTCGTAGTATGTTTTTACGTAAACCGTTAAATCTTCAAAGATAACCCTTGATTCTGTGTGGGTTCTGAAGAGCTGATCATAATTAACCCATGACGTCACTAGGACGCGTCATCAAACTCGACGTCTCTGCCAATTTGACGTTTCAACGCTCAAGAAGCTTATTGGATCATAATTTGGAATTACGTTGCTTGGTGGCGTAGAATTTGAATAATTCAATTTTGGGTAAGTTGATTTGATTAGAAAAAAATGAAGTTTTTTTTTTATTAGGTTGCTAGGGAGGGTTATGAAAATGATATTGTGAGATTGTTAGGTTTGGCGCAGCCTTAGGCATAAGCTACTTAATGCATTTTGATAAATTATTTCAGTGTATAAAGTGGTACAGGAGTGAAAAATTAATAAAAAACTTAGTTAATTAATAGGAAAAACGAGGTAATTTTTTTTTCTGATTTTAAAGAAGTAATCAAAATAATCAACCCTATAAAACAAGCCTTCAAGAATTTGGGTTTTTGTCATCAGTTCGATAATGGTTAATAATTGTCTATGTGAGTTACTGATTGTCTAATGTCCACTTGCACCAAACAGACTAAATTCTTAAGCAATGACTTTATTCGCTTGACAGATCCTAACGGTCGGAATATGGACTGTTTAGAACTGTCAAGCGAGTAAAATAATTGCTTAGGGGTTTTGACACTTTGGTGCAAGTAGGCATATTATTGATATTTTTTTACTGACCTGTATACCTAGTGACATCGAAGAGCTTCGCTTGTAGATATCGATCTGGATAAGTTCCCTTTGCGAGGAATAAGCTTCCTCTATCTGCTGAAGTCAGCAAACACACGTTTACTAAGATCTGTGAAATAAAATATAAATTTTCGAATTAAAAATTAATAGGTTTAAAATTAAGTAAGTAAATAGAACATAAGGTACAAATACTATTTACATTAACAACATACTGTATGTAAACTATGTTCTGGCGAATAAAAATCTTGAATCTTGAATGTTGAGAATTTCGATAATTTGCAAATAAACGCAAACGAAGTTGTGAGTGTCAGCCAGTACTTACTGAAAGTTACATTTTTGAAGGTTATACAAAAATCCATAAGAAATGTTTTTACAGCAAAACTTGTCTAAGTTTTGAATAGAACGAACCCAAATCGGAGCAAAAACCTCATTACATTTTCTCTACCAACAAACAAACCAGCAAAATGTTATTTTCTGGACGGAATGAACCTACTTAAAAAGGTTCCGACACAGATAAGCATGGAAAGGGTTAAATTTGCAATTACTTCGGGAGGACTGAAAAAGAACATTATAGAAGGTCTTGCTGAATCCATTTAAATAATTTAAATAGATATACTCACGGTTTATCTTTATATTTTATCCCTTCCTACACAAGTTTAAGGTACATAAGTAAATACCTACTGATTAAATTGACTTTAATGGCCACTTGCACTAAACCTAAGCAATTTATATACTCGCTTAGAAGTTCTTAGCTGTCTGAATTTGCTTGCTAATTGCTTATATTAGGAACTTTGACACCTTAAAACCTACAAGGAGGCATAATTAACAAACAACAAAAACAAACAAACAAACATTCACACACTCACACCCCTGCACTAGGATTCCCTGTGTCGCAGGTGGCATGGACACATACAACACATCACAACATCCAAGACCCGAGAACAAACATTTGTGTTCGTCACAAATATTTGCCCCGGCCGGGGATCGAACCCGGAACACCAAGCTTCGTAGGCAGGGTCAGTACCAACTAAGCCACGGTGTCGTCAAATTGTAACAAAAATACTTATTAAATAATAGATAAGCAGAGTATGTATTTAAGAGAACCAGATAACTGAAGATAAAATCATTTTTATATACATGTGTATCTACGTATATATTTTGTATGTATATCGATGTTCAGTTCACGCTAATGTTTGTACTTCATCAAAGCTTTTTTTTCATTCTCAAAAAAGTTAACAATATAGTTCTATTCCAACGGCGGCGCCTTAAAACCTTACCAGGTCTATCTAGACGCATGACGACCTAAATCTATAAGTTAAATATTAATGTTTACTTGAATTCAAAGAGCGCGGTCACAATTTTTTGTAGCACTTAAATTTTCAATTTATTTGTAAAAATGTTTCCTTGATAATAAACGATTTCATTCGCCAAATAATTCTGAAGCGAGATTTAGATACAATGAGAAAACATTTTTATTTCAAACAAACAATGAACATCAAGGTTGTATCATGTTAAATTCAGCAAGACACTTACAAACACTCGTAAAAGTTTAAATTACAGGTTTAAGGGTATGGTCACACGAGATCTAATCTCATGAAAAAAACTATGCTAAGCACAGGAGGAGTAAAACTTAATTTTAGGCCCTAGGGCAAAAAAGTAATTGCTTATAAAATCTGTCAATAGAGGTTCAGTTTTTATAGGGTTTCATGCCGGACTTTAATTTATCAAAGTGAAAATTATGCTGTAATTATTTTGTGTTTTAAAAACAAACAACCATCTTTCCAGCAATGCCCACAAACACTCGCAAAATTATTTATCTATATATATTATTTATGTTTAGATAACTAGCAAGTTTGCACTCGCTTCGTGTACGTACAAGTCCTTAGGATCTTTATGAGAATTTCCTTGCAAATTTTAAGCTATGGATAATGTTAATTTTAGATTAGATAATTAGTTTCGGCCATAACAGTCAGGTGTAACAGCAATGGTATTTCGTTATAGGCCATTTTGCCCCTAGGGAAGAGGGTTAATAAGATAAGAGTCACACTTTAATACTTATTAGATAAGTAAGTACCTACCTACAAAATAAATGCTCTTTCTTCATGCATTTAATTTTTATTTTTGCACAAGTAACTAGACGAGCTAAGCGCTCTCCCAAAGGCGAGAGATTACGCAGACCCACGACCAAAACAGCGGCACATAGGAGTCTGATCCACAAAAGCCGGTGCAACACTGCTATCGCGCTCGTCCACTTATTTTTTTTTATATTTTTGATTATAAATTATGTCTTTTGTAAACCAATCAGGCCACTAACACTTTTCTTGATAATTTTGTTTTTGAATTTTGACAAAATTCTAATTCAAAGTCCAATTATACCTGCCTTTTTCAGCCCAATATGCGCCGGCAGTCGGCGACTCGTTTGCGCGTGCAATAAAACTAGAACTTAGTAATTTTTAAAACCTCACAGAATTTCAAATGTTTTAAGAGTTAGAAAGCTCGAAATATTCCCATCTGTCACCCTGCTCTGTTACCCTGAAAAGCCAAAAAAGTTCTATCTGTCCCCCTTTCAGCAAACAGGGTGACAGATGGAACTTCTAAAATAATAAAAGTTTCATCTGTCCTCCTTTTAGCAACAGGGGGACAGATATAGCTTATTTGTCCCATCTGTCACCCTAGGGGGACAGTGCAGGGTGACAGGTGGGGATAGCTCTTTCGAAAGCTCGACCGATGGTACACTTACGTTACCACAACTTTATAGATTGCCTTTCACAGCAGAGCATAAAGTTTAGAGGATCTTTTTGGATCAGAACTAAGTTGTTTTTCAACTTTGGCAGCTGACCATTAGTCGAGATGTAGCTATGAAAGCTTTACCCAACTGCAAATAATCTTTTTCTTCCTCCTTCTTTGAGAAGAATAATTCTGATTTTATAACAATAACAATAATGATAATTTGGATTTCAGACGAGAAATTACAATGTAGCTATTTTATGATGGTACCTTAAGAGGATATGTGAAACTGTCAGAAATGACAGCTGCCGAATTGTAAGACAGTGATAGCGCAATTAGACGCCTTACCCCGAGGGAAGAGGTTAGATATAGATTTTTGTCGCTCAAAAGTAACGGACGTAAGCGACAAATGATAAAACATCGTATTGCTTGAAAAGTATTGATTTCTTAAAAAAATAATTTTACATTTATCTAAGTTCTGTGATTACTCTCACTCAATCAAATCAAATCAAATCAAATCAAAATATTTATTTCGGACAACTTTAAATGTAGATCCATATAAAAACATTAATTAATTACTTGAAAACATTTTTAAAACATTACAAAAATATTACAAACATTACAAAAATAAATTTAAACCTATCATCATCAGCACCTCCAATCGAGCTTTAATCCAATAGTGGAGCAGCCTATTGGATCAAAACTCGATTGAAAGTCTGCATGATGGGCGAGTCATATCGGCGCCCAATGACTTGTAGGATGTTGTTGTGTTGTGTCAATAGTATAAAAATAAACCATAAATATTCTCTAAATTCGGAGGATGGATGCAAATCAGATTTTAGAGTGCCTATTTCAAAAAATAAATCTATCGAGAAAAGTTTCACCAATCGTGTTTCTGTCTTACATTTATTTAGATTATATCCTCAAGTAATCACTGTATTAACATCAAGTTTGTAAACTGTACCATTACCGAGTATGAATGAAACGCAGCAGATCCAAATTTTCACATAGTACAAGGTAGACTGTTCTGAATTACTCGGTCATTTGAGTCTAAGTTCCATCAACATCTCTTAGAAATCACAATCTCTTATATGTTCCACAAGTCAAATATAAGTACAGGCGTAACTCTTACTTCCCACGTGTGTGCAGTTGTTTCAATACATTGTCGCGAGAAATTGATATTGACCTTTTCAACACATCCCCTGTTAGTCTCAAGCGTGTTTTAAACAATAGTTTCTTTGAATCCTAAATTCTAAATTATAAGTGTTTGTCCGTCTACTTCTTTAAAATTCTAAACACCTATTTGCCTTTACCTATTTGTGAAAATTTTTAATTGGCCATGTATATTTATCTTTGTAATCACCTAGAATAGAATAGAATAGAATAGAATATGCTTTATTGTATCAACTTAAAATAAATAATAACAAGAAAAATAAACTAAAATTACAAGGGCGGTCTTATTGCTAGATAGCAATCTCTTCCAGACAACCTAGCCTAAGTACCTAGCTGTAAGTTTACCGAAAAAATTAAAATAAAATAAAGACTGACATATACCTACATATAATGTAAGTATTTTATCTTATAAATCCACTGTCGTCACAAAAACATAAAACTTCTTCCCAGGTCGGTATAAAGATAGCTACTCACCTTATGGCACAATACATCAATGTCCAATTCATTAGCCACGTCTTTGATGAGGTCCATGAACAAGTCCGCTTCATCCAGCTGCCTCTGTGTCGAACTGCTGGGCGATCTTGACCTCTGGAAGAGAGAAGAACGTATGAAATCTAAGGTCTTGTTGCACGGTTGATCCAATTTTTTAACACTTAGTATTAGAAATCTAGAAGACCTAGTTGTTAAACAAAAAATCGTATTGAACACTTTTTTTACTAACTGTACTAGAACTCTTCAGAATAAAAATATTTTTTTTTTAATACTAAAAGTTTTGCAGCCGATGAGAATCAATTTTTTTTTTATGTTTTGCGAGAACAATAGCCTGAGATGCAGTTGAGAACAACCCGTTGATTAAAATCTAAATACTTTATTCCCGACACCTGAAAAGTCACGCTCTAACAAGCTTAAAGTTTATAAAAGCTGAAAACCTGACCCTTTGATTGAATTTCAGTGGTCTAAACACTTAAATTATCAGAAAACTACCTGGAATATCTAGAATACCCTAAATAGCCGATATAGGTATTTATGGCTAGATCAATTAGTTAAAACATATGAGTCTAGCTCGTCAGTAGCTAAAAACAGCCTCACAAGTTGTAAGGTGTTTATAACATCCTGTATAGAAGTCATAAAATCCAATATCGAAAGCAGCGCAGCTCGACGCGTTGAAATAAAACCTGAAACTGAAGCTCTATCACCAAACTTTACGACAAGCGTATTCGTAACGAATCCGTCACAGAGAAATCCAGTTGACGTTTTGAAAAATATCATAAAAACTAATAACCTACTGTGATAGCTTCGATTCGAATACGATAGTCAAAATGTTTGGTGATAGGACTACTGAAACGATCACAAAGGCAAAGTATTCGCCGTCCGTTGAACAATGAAATACTCGCGCAAGGTTACACGAGTTTTTCAGGGAATTTTATTGAAAATGTATTATTAGCGCTAAACTTCAGTTGAAACGCTACACAGAAAAGGATATTGAGTATGGTACAGACATAGATGAACAACGGTGTTCCTATAGAACAAGATGGACTGTATCAAACCAAAAGGGAATCGTAAGACAGGACCAAAAAATTTCAGACAACTTGTCAATAAAAATGAAATATCTCCATTTTCAAATAATGTTTGTTACTTTTTACGATGTAGTTTTATTAACAATGAAAAAGACTAGTAGTTTAAACATATATATATATCTAGCCCTGTTATTTCTCTTTTTCGAAAATTTGCATCGGACCAAAATGTACTAGAAGTTAACCAAAGTGTCTCCCTTTTACTGGACATATTTTCAATGTACTACAATGTGTTTTGAGTATAGATGTAAAGTGGAAAAGAAGCCCTCAATATTGTATTATTTCGCCAGCGTAAAACAAAAAGGCCGTAACTGCATTAATTAATTAAATTTCGCTCGAAAACCGTGCTCGTGTTCAACGGGTTTGCGGTGTTATAACCAACAAGGAAATTGAAATAAAGGATTAAAATCCGATTCCAATTCATCATTACTCAAAAAAAGATATGTTGGTACGTTTCAGGTCATAAAATTTCGAGTTTTTTAATTAAAAATAATTTCCCAATGTTTCAAACCGACTGACATCCAAAAAAGGTAAGGTTTTATTCTGTGTTCATCTTCGATAAAATCAGGGGTTATTATAATATACGTCAAATCTGCAAATATAATTTTCTCCCATTTTTGACGGGGGACGAGGTAAACACGCATTGCACACGCGCCTAACAAAATCTTATTCATGTAAACGCACATTATAATAATCTCGCACACCATCTTAAAATATGCACACAGTTATCAAATACAGCGTATAGTTTTATTTAACGTAAATGGCCAAGAAGGTTATATGGCCAACAGTGGGGTGCGCCTTGCGTTCTCCTTTTGCTGGATTCTCGAAGGATACGTGAACTCTTCGCCATTCGTACACTGATTATGAAATAGGGTTAATAACATGTTATTCCCGTGTTTGGTTAAGATCTGATGAATATCTTATAATATATGATAAAAAAAGGTATTTCAGCAATGGGGCGAATTTTATTTCTTAATGTATCTATAACAAAAGATCACAGCTCTTTCATCTGCTACCTATTAAGCACAAAAAGTATAAAACTTGAAAAGCTTTATACTTTTTATACCTTTTCATCTCTTCTAGCTTCAACTTTCCCGGTTTTTATTACTTAAAAGGTTTTAACGAGGAACAAAATGAATTGTAAGATTTATTACATTTTCTCTTCGGTTCTTTTACACTGGCTGGCAAGGTACTACAAGTTTTCACTCCAAAGTCAAGTTTTACGGAGATTTTAAGAGAAATAGATTTTTTGCATTATGTCGTGCAGAACATAAACAAAATACCTATTCTTACCGAGACCTCCTCTGTTCAGGAATCATTTGATAAAGTAAAAAAATCGAACGAGATTTTTTTTTACATTCATCAATTAAAAATAAACACTCTTCTCGGTAGCATGATTGACAAACACATTTGTCTTAGAAATATGTAGGCATGGCTCCACGATTTGGTAAATACGTATATATTTATAAGTATCATAAAAGTAAAAGAGCTTTATTCCATTCCATTTATAAAAGTTAAATCTGTAAAATATGTAGGTTTTGCTTCTTAAGTGTAGGGTCCGTCTGCGGTAAAAGCCTCCGCCAATATGGTAAATGTACCTTCATATTAATAAAGATACTTTTGCGCTTATCTCTATAGCAACTTCCAGGTAGAAGCTATTTAAAAACTTCTCGCATGCAATTTGTAAAAAAGGCGGTAGAGTAAGGTTAGAGCTATTTCTTAACATCAACTAGGCTTTACCTCTTTACTTAAGAGATTAGTCGTAGGCTCCTTGCAAAGGCTTGGGCCCGAGCCAAGTTAGTAGTACTTCAATTTGAAAAAAGGAATATCTAATGAAATTATATTATCATTTTGACTAATGTAATTTTCGGGTATTCTTTAAGAAAACTTTATAGATATTTTTTGTTGAGCCGACGAGAATAATGTCAATACACTCTAGAAAATTGAAAAGGGGCTCTATGCTAAGAGTAATTTTAATCTTATTAATAAGGTAGGTAAGTACTTTTGAATTTTTTTAGAAGAAATTCGAGAATTAACTTTTATGTAAATTGAAGCTCAAAGCGTGCGCTGACGAATTCTCAATAATCAAGGTTGTACAAAGTCATGCTACAACCGATTTCAATTGGACTATTCTAATGAACGTAAACACCACTGATAAGTCACAGGAAAGCAAAATACGTAAATAAATAATAACTCGACGACATATTTATTTCAGTTATTTTGATTTTAAAACTAAACAACCATATACACGCATACCTAAACCAATTTTAATAAAATTTGTGAGGGACCAAGATAAAAATATTTTCTTTCAAACAAAAAATATTTTTCCAAATTGGTTGTTATATGACAATGTTATGAGATAACAAATATAAAAAAAAACTTATCATTAATCACTTAATCGTAATGATAAACAAACAAGATTACCATTACTACATGTGTTCGACCGTATTGTACAAGGGGTGCTTTACAATACGCTACGCAGTAAAGCGCTTTGAACTTGCAGAAACACAACACAACTCTACATTTGCATACTTTTTACATCAAAACTTGCCTTAATCTTTGGCATTCAATGTTTTTGAAGGGATCATGATATCCTATGTTCCTATATTATACTGTTTATAGTTTTAGTTTATATTGTTTATGTCTAGCTTTTTCTAACACCTATTAAGTATTCCTTTTGATTTCTCAAGAATGTATGCGATCTTTCGGTACCACAAGTAGCGATTCGTGTCTTGTCTCAAGTAAGCCAGAGATGAACCATGTCAAAGTTTGTAAGCCATTTGAAAACTAAGACTTAGTTTGATGACTGTAAATACATTGTTATAGCTAGGACTGACAAAATACAATGCCAGTAGAGTTGGACGTCACAACTGCTTTACCGTCAATGGCGATAATAAAACTACTCAAATAAAAACTTATATTTGTACACATAAAACTTATTTTTATCTTAGGGTCTAAAATGAAAATAAAAATTAAAAAACCTGAAATTGGTTTGCTCATAACCGATAATCAAGTTAAAAAAAATAAAACAACCCCTGTTAAATTTTGTAACAAATCTCAAAAAAAATATATTTATCATTATTTTTTCGTATATGAAAAAAAAGCTCTAGAAGTAAATTATGTAAGATCACTTGGAAGATATTGCTGTCTAGAAATAACATCACCCTTGTAATTTGAAATTATTTTTATGTATTTATTTTGAAAGGTGATGCAATAGAGAATACATTTTGCCATCTATCTAGTGGGGGCCTCTCTGATAATATAATGCCGGCCATAAAAATACATTTTACCATAATGAAACTTCAGCTCATTCGTTTCCACCGCCTGTATCTAGAGTAATAAAACTGTGATTCGCCGTTTCATGAAAACGATAATATCAAGTTCCCATCAAACAGTCTAGTCACGTCTTCAAATCAGGGAATGGGAAAATTTGGAGGATTCAATCTGTTTTTGTGGACACTGGGCTAGTAAGTAAGTAAGTAAGTGGACTCCCTTTTCCGCACTTAAGACTCGTTTTGGTCCTTTGTGCGTCAGATATCCTGGCTAATAAAATTTAGCCAGCCTAAAGGGTCGACGACACATGGCTTTTTTACACGCTGCAAGCCAGCGAGTTCGCTTGTAGCTTGTAAAGCCTCCCACGTTTATAAGCTGTATCTCGCTTCCCTCACGAGATAAAGTGGTCTTTTACAAATATTTTTTGATTTTTTTTACTTAGTATAGTTTATTTTCATTTATTTATAAAATTATGAATGCATTGTTATTGAGTTATGAGCTACCTTAAAAGATTCAGCCGGATAGCTAATCGAAAATCACTAAGCGTCCGTGCATTTGAGCTGCAAGATTCCAGCCGGAACGATAGACAGACAGACAAAGGAGTTCTTTCGAACCAGTGTGGTGAAAGGATTTCAAGTGCCCCTCAGAGAGGCTTTCGTGCACTTAATTAAAACGTGGTAAAAATTAGAACTTATTTATGTTTTATTATTGACAATTTGAATTCGGTTTTATTTTTTTCCGCCAAAACCAAAAAAATACACTTCACAAAATAATGGCCCAAAACAAGATGTCAACTAACGACATTCGTGGACATACTCCATAATTCGTGCCTTGAATATTTCAATAAATAAAATATTACCGAGAGCAATTTGTACACATTGATGGAATTAACGACCGCGGCGGGGAGCGGGCACGAGTTATAAGTAGGGTTGCCATCCGTCCGAGTTTTCCCGGATTTGTCCTAGTTTAAAGGGCGTCTGGGGAGCGTCCGGGCGGACTTCATTTGTAGTCCGGGTTTAAAAAAGTGTTGAGCTGCCCGCGACACACGCACTGTGCTCGCACTAGGGTAGAGCGAAAAAATGTTTTGAGATACCGATATCTTCTCAAATAAAAAAATAATTTTCCAAATCGGTTGATCTAAGACGAAGTAAGGTAACAAACAATAAAAAAAAAAGATAATTGAGTACCTCCTCCTTTTTGTAGTCGGTTGAAAACCTGTTGATATGTCCGGGTTCTAGGCTCTAAAATCCGGGGTTTTCACTCGTCTTGTCCTGGTTTCCAAATTTTAGAGATGGCAACCCTAGTTATAAGGCTTCATATTCCTATAAGTATCGATTTTCTTAAGCCGTGTTCCTCTTTGGAAGCCGTTTGACTACCTTATTGGTAAACACTCTGCCTCAAAGCATGTGTGAGCACTGTGTTTTGGTTTTAGAGGTACTTTAGCTAGTGAAATTACTAGGCTTTCAACCATCATCATCACTGATCATCGAAATTATCTCAAAGTGGAATAAGTGAGTTAAAGTAAATTAACCTTTTTGAGTCGATGCCATTACTTATATTATTGACTTATGATGAATTGACAAGGCTTTTACTTTCAATACAAAAATATTAATAAGAAAGTGTGAATAAAAAAGTGAAAATATTTATCATTCATACTTTTCGGTTTGATTTAAACTCGTTATATATAGGTCTTTCTAATAACATTTTGTGAAATATCAAAAGCAAAGTTATAATAGCAAACGTTAAATCCAGATACGACACACAATCGAAGGCATTCGCAAATACTCGTAAAACTCGCGCACGTCAATCACGGCAAAGTTTCAACAGTAAGATAACTTTACTTATCTCATCTAAACTTTAGCGGGACTTTTAACCCGACTGCAAAAGGGTAATACAATTTAGTAAGCTCTGTTATTTTCAACCGACTTCAAAAAAGGAGGAAGTTCTCAATTCGGTTGAATGTTTCTTTTTACCTCAGAAATTTGATGTTTATGAATTGATTTAAAATATATTTTTGATTTGAAAGGATATTTGTAGGTACATTCAGATTGGTCCTATAGAAATTTCATCAAAATCGGTTCAGCTGTTTAGATTTGGATCAAACTGAAAAATATTATATCGTCGAAGTAAACGAAATTACATATTTTGCTTCTCTGTGACTACTGTTTTTGAAAACCTTGATTATTTTAGTAGACTTTTAAAATCATGCGTAAAAATCTGTAACAAAAAACATACCTACGTGCTTTTTTTCATTTGGTTGTAAATAATAAAGGAAATGAATCTAACTGACTTCTGAATTTTAGTAGACTTAAAAAAATTTATCACCTGTGTTAGTTTCAATTTAAGTAGGTATTAGAGTCAACGCAGTCAGCCCACAAACGGTTTTTATGAAACGATGTATAATTAGCACTCTAAAGTTGTACTCTGAGTTAAAAGACAAAAATGAAAAAAAAATAGAACTGATATTTGAGAGCTAAATTGAAACTTGTCGTTCTGTAAAGAATCTATTGAGCATCAAAAGATGAAGTGGATCAATAGAGCAGCAAACACAAAGTATTTGAGCTCTTTTCCTGTGATATGAGCTGACTTTTGTGCAAATAAGTCAGTACATATACGAGTACAAAGTTTATTTAAGCGCTAAAATAAGTGTCAACTAATCTAATATTTATATCGAAAAAGCAAAACCAGCCTACAGTCTCAGTGGGCGTAGAGACTTAAAGTTTCGAGGGTATGTTCCTCAAGAAGTTGAATGAATGATTGAATGACTTATTTGTCTCAAGTATGGTTAGTTACAGACAGGTCTTATGAATGTATAAAGTAGAGTCACTTACTTCACTGAAGAATACAGAATACAAAATTTTCTTTTTATTGTCAATATTAACGTATGTACTAAAAAGGGAGTATTTTTAGTAACGCAGATGAAGTTGTTTTTTCTGGATTTTTGACCAAAATTAATCTGAGAGCAAAATTGGAACTTGCCGATCTGTAACAAATCTTGAGCGTCAAAAGATGAATCTGAATCAATAGAGCAGCAAACAAAAAGTATTTGAGCTCTTTTCCTGTGGGATGAGTTGACTTCTGTGCAAATAAGTCAGTACATATACAACGTAAGTATATTTCAACGCTTTATTCTTAAGAAAAAAATATGTTATCGTATCTAATATTTATATCGAAAAGGCTAAACCAGCCTACAGTCTCAGTAGACGTAGAGACTTGAGGTTTTGAGGGAATGTTCCTTAAGAAGTGTAAGCGCGTATGTACTTAACAAGTTAAAAGTTTATAAAAACTGAAAACCTGACTGCGAAAATTTTATACATTGTTTGCCAATTCATTATTTCAATTAAATTCAAACATATGACTTAAATATTTTTTTGTAATCTCCTTTTAATTGAATCTAACGATACCTCTGTCAAAATCCATCCAGCCGTTTGGAAGATATGAGGTAACAAAGAAATTTACAGATATACAAGAGACGCGCGAAAAACATAACCCTTCCTTGGCAGTCGGGTAAAATAGGAATATTTTTAGTTAGTGACAGAATTTGTTTTTTTTTCTGGATTTTACATTTTAAATGCACTTTGTGAACAAAATTATTCTGTTAAACCCATTTATATCCTCCAGCCGAGGCTTTGATTGAGTTCAGCTTAACCGCGCAACAGGCAATTAGTTTGACAAAAGAGTTACCAGTTAGCTCACAGTTATGTTGTACATGGCAAAGTCAAGCTTTGTGGTTATAAAGGGCTATACCTACTGGGATGACATGTATGGTATACAGGGTAAACTTATCAACTGAGCTAGGATGGCCAAATCCGAAGTATAACAAGCTTAATGTTTATAAAAACTGAAAACCCGACTGCGAAAATATTATGATTCGGGACGGATTATATATAATGAATTTGCTAATTGCAAATTTCAATTCCAAATTAAATTAAAACATAATTGTAATCTCCTTGCATTTTCCTTCATTTTAATACCGTACTCGATCATGAACGATCACAGGACACTGCCTTCTGAACAAACATCTTTACAACATTGGGAACACTGACAGCCCACTTTGCAGAGGCTGCTTAACAGAAGAAGAATCACCTGCCCACGTAGTCCTGGAATGCGTGGGAGTAACAGCACAACGACACGAAACCCTCGGGCAACCGGGGTCGCTCCGCGAAGCCTGTGAAGAGCCCAGGAATCTTCTGCGCTTCTGGACGGAGTTAGGCTGCAGCAGGTAACATGCTCACGCAAAAAGGACCGCCTAACGAGTCCAATTGCGGAAAACGGAGTCACCACATATAACATAACATAACATACCGTACTCGATAGGTTTGGTTAACAAAAAAATATAAATGACTTCCAATTCAGCGCCAATATGCCATTTTGGTTATTAATTTTAAAAGGTTATTGAGACAAATCTAAGGATAGGTACCTACATTAACTGTCAAAATCCATTCAGCCGTTTGGAAGATATGAGGTAACAAAGAAATTCTCTTACATAAAAGCGAAGCTTACGCGAAAAACATAACCCTTCCTTGACATTTAAATTTGGAATGATTCTAGTTATACATCACCTTCTGAGTTTGATGCCATCTGACGGGCAACTTCCTGTTACACACTTCCGTCCCGTTTACACGAAATTACTCCTACAAATTGACAGAAAGCGCGAGAAAAAAAAGATTTACTTAACACATCAAAAATTAGTACTTCGGAAAATATAAGAAGCAGTTTCAGTTTTTATCAAAATCCGTCCCGAGACTCTTTCGAGGACTGTTCGCTTTTTCTTTTCTTTTGGATTTTGCCATACAAGCCCAGTTAAATAACTATACTATTCTACCTAATAAATAATTTAAAAAAAAAAGGTGGTTGTCTGTAAAGTTGGTTTACGGACGATAGTTTAACGAGACTACCAGCGTAACGGGACAATTAGCGTTACCAGACAATGACAGCGTTACCATTAACGTCAACGTTTTCGGTCATGCAGCCGGCGTTCATCGATTTATTAGACGTAGTCACATCAAAACGTCCCAAAGGGCGTCGGTACGACCGATTGAACGACGCCGCCGCACTGTTGCCGCACCGTGCGCTATTTATGAAAATAAATGACCGTCCGTGCGCCGCACGACAAACGCACCGCTTCGGCACTGCAGCGGTCCGACACGAAACGTCTAAATTGAAAGAGCCCTAAAGCTAAGCGTCCACAGACCGGCATCGGACGTATCGAACGCATCGTACGTAACGGATTAATTAGACTGCGTCCATTGTATCGGCAGCGATCGGATTGCCGACGCGAGTAGGTATTAGCAATCGGATTGCCGATGCACCTTCATTCGGATTTTTGTAATTTGACATTTCTCGCTATAAAATGATAATCGCGATTACGTTTCGCGACAAATGGCAATGCGAAGCGAGCGCGCGGGGCGCGTCCACTGATCGGCATTCCGTATGACGTCATCGGTACGCATCGCATGTAGGCATTGCCGATGACGTCATACGGAATGACGATCAGTGGACGCTGTTGTATGAGATTTTATACAAGGCAACCTAAAATCCGTTATGTGCGATGCGTCCGATACGTCCGATGCCAGCCTATGGACGAAAGCCTTTAAACGGCGGGGAAAACGAGATTATCTGATTCTAAAAATGTGCCCCAGACTACGTTTAGGAAAATCACATTATTCTATAGGGAAATTACGTAAATTTCCGGAATTAGAGGGAAGCGTAAATTTTGTTTTTATTTTAACGGAAAAAAAGTGTCGGCTTTTTCAGTTTTTTTTATCTCAATACTCAGTTTGTTGTAATCACACACATCGTATGGTAAAAGGTAACAAAAATCACATCGTATGTTAGAAGATAACAAAAATCACATAGTATGGTAGAAGGTAAAAAAAATCACATCGTATGGTAAAAGGTAACAAAAATCACATTGTATGGTATAAAGTAACAACAATCACATCGTAATGTAGAAGGCAACAAAAATCACATCGTATGATAGAAGGTACAAGGTAAAAGGCAAAAGGTTACAAAAATCACATTACAGGCACTTTAATTAGTAGTCATTAGTTATAATGTTACGCTTCTATTGTTTTGTGTCGTTCAGGTAAATGAAAAAAACAGGAGACATATTCGTATTACCATCTTCACTTAGTAGGTACTATTTATACACCCGAAAGTTGGAAGCCCAGTAGCCCACTCCAATTCACTACCCACGAAATATTTTTCTCAGTCCGCCTAAAGAAGCATTCACATCAAAAAGTATTTTTGCAAGAGGATTTTCATTTTATGGATTTGAAAACACATTTTCAGTCACTTCTTAGTGCTCCATTGGCGGAGCACAAAAGCTACCATCTGCCATTTCTATTTAGGTCCGCTTTGAAAGCGACTTTCAGACTCAGGGGACTCTATTGTTAAGATCGTGTAGGTAATCTTGAAAGCAAACCTTTTTCTTGAGCTTCAATGGGTTTGATAGCTTAGGTTTTAGGGTCAGTGGTAGCCTAGTATAGGTAAGCTTTGTAGCAACGTTTTCAAGTAAAAAGGTATTTAGGTCATGTGAAAGTACAATCAAGGTTTTACAAAAACTTACTACAATCGACTTCAATGGGACAGTTTTAGTGACCGTAAATACTACTGAATAGTAGCAGGGAAGCTATAAACGCAATTTCGTTTACTTCGAACTATATTTTCTCCAGTTATTTTGATTTATAACTAAAGTGCTGAACCGGTTTTGATAAAATTTGTATGGGATTAAACTGAAAGTATTTTATAATGTGACCAAGGTAACAAACATAAATAAAAAAAAATAAAAAAAATTAACTGAATTGAGAACTTTCTCTTTTTTTGAACTCGATTGAAAATCCATTCCTCGGATATAAATTACTTTAAAAAACCTCGAGGTGAACTAGCTGAAAAACGCTACTTTGCCTGGTGTAAAATATCTTTGTGCCAAATTTCATCAAAATTCATTCAGCAGTCTTTGCGTGATTGAGCCATTGTAACAAACATAAAAACTTAAACATTTATGATTCTTAAAAACTTGAAAATTTATATAAATGAATCGTAGTATTCTACCCAATGCTCGTTTGAAAATTGCGTTTGAAAAATCTGTTTTCCACATCAAGCTGAAATAGCATTTTGATAGAATTATCATTCTGTAACGCAATAATCCGGCTCGAAGCATAGGAATTATGTTTAGGAAACATTTGCGTACATTATTGAGCGGACGTTTTGGATATGATAAATATTTATGAAACAAGAACCTTTTTGGATGTACAAATACTATTTTGGGGTTTCGGCAAAGAATCCTATATTATGTATAATAACCTAACTATCATAGAAGTATTAAGAGGCTATATGAAAATTTGGATTCGCTGCGTTTAATTCTTACTCGGTAACGGTACAGTTTACAAACTTGATATTAATACAGTGATTACTTGAGGATATAATCTAAATGAATGAAAGACAGAAACACGATTGGTGAAACTTTTCTCGATAGATTTATTTTTTGAAATAGGCCCTCTTGAAATCTGATATACATCCATCCTCGGAATTAAGAGAATATCTAAGGTTTATTTTTATACTATTGAGTGAGTAATCACAGAATTTAGATAAATGTAAAAGGTTTTTTTTATAAATTCATTAATTTTCAAGCAATACGATGTTTTATCATTTGTCGCTTACGTCCGTTACTTTTGAGCGACAAATCTATATCTAACCTCTTCCCTCGGGGTAAGGTGTCTAATTGCGCTATCACTGTCTTACAATTCGGCAGCTGTCATTTCTGACAGTTTCACATATCCTCTTAAAGTATAGAAACACAATGTAGTACTTTGAAAATGCGATCAAGAAAAGGGAGCCAGGGCTAAATAACTATTATAATTAGCCTTTTCATTGTCAATAAAACTACATCGTAAAATCTAACAAACATTATTTGAAAATAGAGATATTTCATTTTTATTGACAGGGTGTCTGAAAATTTTTGGTCCTATATACCGCGTCCATTTTAGTTAGGTACTGTCCATCTTGTTCTATATTAACACCGTTATTTATTTATGGTACCTATGTATTTGACCGACCGAACAAGAAAAAGAATCATCAAATTCATAATAAAAAGCCGTGTTGGCCGAGTGAGAGGTGCCTTGACTTTTGATTAGAAGGTCGTAGGTTCGAACCCGGTCGTAAACCAATAGATTCTTCTGTTCAAAAAAAATCTATGTGTGCATTTAAACACGTGCTTAACGATGAAGGAAAACCGGCATGTAATAGAACCTTAAAATTTCGAAAATATGTGTCAAGTGCACGAAAGGAGCCTCGTCGAGGCGCACTTGAAATCCTTTTACCGGATTATACATAACTTTACATTTCATAAATTATACAACATATTATATTCGAAATTTTAAGGTTCTATTACATGACAGTTTTCCTACACGGTTAAGCACGTGTTTAAATGCACACATAGAAAGGATCGTGACCAGCGTAACGGGACAATGAGCGTTACCGGACAATGACGTCTACGTTTTTGTGCATTTGAAAGAACCAGTGAAACGATAAGAAGTAGTAAAAGATTTCATAATTAACGGAGTAATCGCGCAATTATATTACAGAAACAAGATGGTGTGCTAATAAACTGTCCAAGCGATTGTTTTCGATGAGTCAACTCTACTTTGTAACTTTGTTCCTCATTACGTAAAAGCTTTGAAGGCACCCAACCTTAAAAATGTTACAGCAAATCGGCTCAAGGGGTAATAAAGTCGTGAAAAACACGCAAACTTTTCATAAAAATATGAATATCTATAAATCAGTAAGTGAAATGGACGTAGATTATCCACAGTTAGTAGTCGAGTGGTTTTGACGAGGACTATTCAACTACGGGAGCCAAAAATTAAAAAAATATCACATAAAGAAAAAACAAAATAAGTTTATTGCTGAGAAAAACTACTTACTCCATAATAACAAGTAAAGATAAGTAGATACGTTTATCTCCTAGATAGACAATGGGTTCCTAGCTCAGCTGGAGCGTTAAGACAGCTTAAAAAAATTTTTTTTTTTTTTTTTTCGGACAATATATCGCCTCTAACTAACTCTAACTAGATTAAAGCCTCGATAATACAGGGCTAGTTTACAAGCTACAAGCAGCGAGTTTAAGAATATAGAGTTAGCGGTCTGGAAAGATTTTCAACTAGCAGATTGTAAAAAGCCGAAGACACGGGGAGAGTTTACAAGCTACAAGCAAACTCGTTGGCTTCCAAACTAGCCCTGTATCATCGACGCTTAAGACGGATACCTACCTTTTTTTTTTTTTTTTTTTTTTTAACGATGGGAAAATGCATTTATGCATCCCTCAGGCTGGGACAGGCCAGAGGGTATGTTGGACTCACCACCAAAAGGTAGAATACCAACTAAAAACCCATCGAGTTACCGACAATCGCCTTAGTAACAGGTCGCGGGCACCCGTTCGGAATCTTCCGCGGCCTGTCGGTGAGTGTCCGCTGTGGCAGACCTCCTCTATTTCTCCAAAAGGAGAAAAGAACCTCCTGGAACCAAGGATATCCTTCGTCTAAGATGGCCTGTGCAATGCAGGGAAGGGCTCCCCAACCCATACCCGCAGACCACCTCCGAGCGGCAGAAGGCAGTAAAGCTGCCCTCCTTCGCTCTACCACCTGTGCAATCGGTGCGGGGCGCGGTCGAAACCACGCCCGGCAGCGAGAGACATTTAGTAGCAGTTGGAATGTTATAACCAGGCTAAAGCCTAGTCAGACATTCCAACCGACTCCGTCACAGCGTTGCGGGCCGTCACCGGAGGAGACTGATCCATGAAGGCCAATCTACCCCGAATGACGGGGGCGTTGCAACACCTGCTCCCAGTTATGTGGTCGGCTGGGCGTCGTACGTCTGCACATACGACGCACCAGGGCACGGATACCTACCTAGCGCATCATCGAAATAAATAAGTTGAAATGAAATTGAAATTGGATTGAAATCGTCGTCATCAAACTACGACATTCTCATTAATAGATACGGGTCAGTACTCAGTACCAATTAATGTTCATAGGTATGTGGTTTGGTGATACACCAGTTTCCTTAAGAGGTTTTCCTGTACAATTTGAATAGAAGACAAAATGTTATTATGTAAATTTTAATAAGTTCGTTGGTTTTCTCTGATTTTTTTCGGAATTTATCAGAGCAGGTTAATCATGGTATCGCTTGCAAACAAAGTAAGGTAACTTCACCTATTATAAATGATGGTGTGGTGAAAGATGTACCATGTATATAAATAAAAAAAAATGGTTGTCTGTATAGTTGGTTTACGGACGATAGTTTAACGTGACTACCAGCGTAACGGGACAGTGAGCGTTACCGGACAATGACGTCAACGTTTTCGCGCATGCAGCCGACGCGGCGGCGTTCATCGATTTATTAGGCGTAGTCACGTCAACAAATCAAAATATTTTATTTTGGACTACTAAAGATCCATATAAAGGTATCACAAAACATTAAAATATTATTTTACATAAAATTTAACAAGATTAAATTAAGCTTTTTAATCAAATATAAGGGAGATACACGTATAAATGGTAATTTACCTATATTCATACAGTGTACCAATCTTCATACAGTGTACCAAATTACCAATGTTTATTTTTGCGTCCAGAGTTTATGGTTCTCATTCATGGCTTTTAGCAACATCATACGAGTATCATCGGCTTTTAGAATCCTCAGATAATGGCGTTAACATGATAACATATCGCTGTAGTGACATTTGTGATAAATGTTACGCCAGATGGAATGGTAAGCCACTCCATATCTGGAAGGTTGCATAGTAATGTCGACTTATCTCGATAAAGTTTAAACTACAGAGATTGAGGCCCAGAATTTCGGGCGTCGCTGTTTTGTTCACGCATTCTTAACTACGTTTTTTAAGATATACACAAATTAAGAATTACTATAATACGGCGTACTTTTTGAGTATTTGTCCGAAACATTTTGTATGGAATTCGGATTTGAGGACCAGCCTTAACCGAGAAGGTATAAATAAAAAAAAATTAAGCGGTGATTTTGTTACTGCAACCTCACGAAATGTTTGAGCATATTTTTTGTTTTGATATGTTTAAGATAAGCAAAGGAAATCGAGAAAATAATTTTGGCCAATTTCCCTCGCATAAGTACGCATAAGCTACAGTGCCCTCCGAATCGAAACACAGTAATGCTTACGCTTTGTTATTTCGCGACAGGATATCTGGCACTGTTTTGGTATCTATCTAGATGGTATCCTGCTTGTCTTGTTAATCATAAAAAGCTCCCTAAATCAAATATCTTCTGATTTCAAACAAGCTATATCTTCTGCATCTTCGCTTACCTTATCAGGAGATGAGGATAGCCACAGCTGCAACAGGTCTGACGTCACCGAAGTGCTTCGGGCCTCATGCCGCGGTCGCGGAGACAGCGGACCCGATGACGTCACACTATGTATCCTATTAACTTCCTCCACACTCGCGCACTCTCTCAAATATCTATCTAATACTTTAGGATTCGATTCTAGAATCTTTTTTAATTCTTGCAAGTCTTCATCAGTGCAATCATCTGGCGACACTCGATCTATTACCTCTTTGAATTCTTCACGTGCTATATCGGTATCGTTAACCTTACCGTCTAAATCTTCTGGACTTCCAATTTTAATCATTATTTCATCATTATCACATGAATTCAGCTCTGTTTCACAACCGTTCTGTTCCGTTATCTCGACTATAGTAATAGGTGGGTTTTCTTTCAATGGATTTTCTTTCAAAATATTGTTGTTTATGATCTCTGTCTTCTTCAATTCTTCAGGTAACTCGTAGACTAGCCTCATTAGTTCGTTGGACCGACGCTTCTGTTCTTCTTCTTTTTTTTCGGGTATATCTTTGGCAAAGTTAGCGCAGGCTTCTGCCTTTTTGGAGTCAGCTTTCTTGACGACATTTATCGACTCTTCAGAAGTCATGGTAAAGTTTTATGTCTCTTCGTCGGCGCGTATGATTTCTTTTTTGTTCCACATTTCTTGTTTATTTCGAACTTTCTAGTACCTGTAACAAAAATACAAATTTTTGAGTTTTTTGTAAGTATCTTTTAAAACGATTTAGCAGATAAGTAAATAATTAAATTTTAACACTTATTTTTAGAAACTTTTGAATTTATTTTTGTATTTTCAATTTAATTCAATTCAATTATTTGGGTAATCAACAAAATTTACTAATTGTATATTTTCATCTTAGTGCTCTAGTTTTCAAGATAACATTATGTTTATGTAGGTTATATTTATGGTCTGAAATATATATTTTTTTTTAACCAAGTATGGTAGTACTAGCTAGTAGAACTGCCAATCTAAAATATATGCAAACTGACTGTCGCCAGCCACTGGTCGCTGTGGTCGGTCACTCGTTTGGGGCTGACCTAAAAACTACAAGTACCTAAACTCATTTTGTTTCAGATACGAATTCTAACCGCATAATCGGGACGCCAAGGTTTACGCAAATCACAAATTCTCGAAGAACGAGAATGAATGAAATGCAAACATTATACATTCCTAGCTCAAACAAATCTTCAAGTCCACAACCCGTTCACTACGATGACTCACTTTAGCAAACGTGTAAGGAATACAGCCACAGACTAGTAGAGCAGTTTTCTAAAAATGTTTTTTTGTTCATATGGAGACTTGGGACGTATGGACGATGAAAGTAGATGGATTTACGAGAAGAGGAAGACCAAAGAAAAGATGGATGGACTGTGTGAAAGAGGATATGAACAAAGCAGGCGTGAGTACAGAGATGACGGCTGATAGAGACGAATGGAAGAAGAAGACAATTTGTGCCGACCCCACCTAAGTGTGGGATAAGGGCTGGGCGATGATGATGGAGACTTGGGACGAGAAGAACTCAGCGCTCTCCTGATGGTAAGAGATCGCGCCTGCTCAAGACCAAAACAGTGCTACACAGGATTTTGATTCCTATAAGCCGGTGCAACACTACTTTTAAAGCGCTCGTTCACATTATAATTTCACTAGCTACAGTGTCCTTCAAACCAGAACACAGTAATGCTTACACATTGCTGTTTTGTGTCAGAATATCTGATACTGTGTGTCCACCTAAACGGCATTCTTCACGCCTCCCAACTATAAAGCCTACGACGGAAGTATACCTATAATAGGTAGAGGTCATTTTTTCCTGAGATCGAGATTTATAAGTCTACCTTTGAAATCCTATTTGGATTTCAATTCAAGGGGAGAATGTTTATTGGATTTCTTTTCACCCATCGGTACGGCTAAGTATCGGGTTTGTAACATGTACCAATAACGAGCATTTAGTTCAAGCTTATTATTTGTAGGGATTTTGAACCATATCGGTAACATTCTTAGCTCGTATCTTATTTCTAATTATTCCCATCTGTCACCCTAGGGGGACAGATGGATCAAAAAAGTTATATTTGTCCCCCTTTCAGAAACAGGGTGACAGATGGAACCTTAATTGAAAAAGTTCTATCTGTCCCCCCGTGAGTAACAGGAGGATAGACAGGACTGTTTTATTCTGCTTGTCCCCTTTTCACGTGAGAACAAGAAATGACATATAATAAAAATATATTATTATATGTTTTGGCTCTATTTCGCTTCCTTTACGAGATATAGCGTAAATTAGCGGGATGTGCTGGTATTTGACTTGCGAGAATTCCACCCAGAACAACATACATACAGACAGATAAACAAGAAAGTGACTTTGTATAAACATGGTAATAAAAACATACATGTAAGACAGAGAAATTCAGTATATTTTCTAAGATAACACAGTAGACCATAAAAATCACAACGCTTTTTGACAGGCATTGTAGCAAGTAATGTTTGGACAGCAAACCGCACTTTTCTGGGTCGCGGTCAGCTTTGTGACCCAATGTGGATAAGTCTTTACGGGTAGGTACTGACTTGTCCATAAGCACACAGAACACAGTACATTCTTTAGCAGTAGTGAAAGTATCAATGTTTTTTATAAAGAAGAGGATTATTGTTTATATAAACAAATTACACGACGAGCACGGTGCACGAAAGGAGCCTCTTTGAGGTGCACTTGAAATCCTTTCACCACACTGGTTTGAAAGAACTAGTGACACAATAAGAAGAAGGAGGTAATATTAGTCAAGATATAAGAGATCACGCCTAGTCATAAACATAATTGTGAACAAAATACAGGGCTTTGGATAATGTTTTTGTATAAATAGGGTTTTATAAGTAAACAAGTGACAAAATAAATTAACAGATATGTATGAAAAATTTATGTTAAAAAGTTGGGGTACTGTTTGTTACTTTCTACTATGTGTATAGGCTCGACTGTGACGTAATAGTTTTAGCGAAATATAGCTTTACCCACATACAAACTATAGCAAGTCCCGTCCGTACGTTTGTAGAATTGATTAGATTCTGGGTAAAAACGTATCGATGGATTCGGACTGTTTTGAGAACAAGTAATCGAATGGTTTTGTTAACAACAAGTACAATAAGCTTAGAGTTTATAAAATATAATCAAGGTTTTACAAAAACATACAACAACCGACTTCAGGCGGACTGTTCTAGTGACCGTAGGCACCACTGACAAGTCACAGGGAAGCAAAATACCCAATTTTGTTCACTTCAACGACTTTTTACAGTTATTTTGATTTAAAAACTAAACTCCTGATAAAATTCCGGTGGGACTAATCTGAAAGTATGACCTTTCAAACAAAGTCAAAGGTTTATAAAGCTGTACTGTTGGAACAAAAAAAAATGGTTGTCTGTAAAGTTGGTCTACGGACGATAGTTTAAGGGGAATCCTCAAATCCGAATTCCATACAAAATGTTTCGGACAAATACTCAAAAACTACGCCGTATTATAGTAATTTCACTACTAACTTAAAAACACGTATAAAATCTAAATTAAAGTATGAAACCTTTCACCTTTTTTGTTGACGAAATCAAAAAACATGGACGATACGAATAGTGTGAAGAAATTACTATAATACGGCGTACTTTTTGAGTATTTGTCCAAAACATTTTGTATGGAATTCGGATTTGAGGATTCCCCTTAACGTGACTACCAGCGTACCGGGACAATAAGCGTTACCGGACAATGACGTCAACGTTTTTGTGAATGCAGCCGGCGTTCATCGATTTATTAGACGTAGTCACGTCAAAAAAAACCAACCGAATCGAAAGCTTCCTCCTTTTTGAAGTCGATTGAAAATGAATTTTTTAACATTAGGTTCGTATACTCTTAGATTAATCGTAACGAAGAATCTACTTTATGCAAATTTATTTAAAAAGAAATTGGATGCAAATGGGAAATTTCTCTACAGCGAATAGTAACGACCCTTAATATCCTCACAAACTTTCGGCGTAGATATAATATTAGTGTCACACATCCCTATACATCTAAATGTAGCATAAAGATAAATATATAGAAAATGCTTAATTGCAAAAGTTAAAAAAACAGGAACACAGGCGAGCTTAATGCTAGTTAGCATTATCTTCCAGCTAACCTCTAAGCATTCTTATTTTGTAACTACTATAAAATAAATAGAACAATAAAATGAAGTAGCAGTACATCCTTTCAGTGGCGGATTACGGGCAGTTAACGCAATTACCAGCCGATGTAGGTTATCACGCGATAGACCTGTTCTACCGTAGTACAGTGCTGAAACCCGAAAGTGTAAGAAATAGCATTAATGACAGAAATTACAAAAAAAAGTATAAAAATTACTACTTAAACACTGTTCTAAATACATAGATACGTACATTCATACATATATACATACATACATAGGTAATATAAAACCGAAACACATTACCCTCCTTCTGCGTAGTCGGGAATAACTATCGTAACACTATTGTAGCATACTACTTACTCACACTCACCGCATATAATCTGATCACCAATCCCGTTGTTGCAAACATACCTATTAGTAGGTATTTGGTACTGTCTTTCATGCCTACCTCAATTCTTGTAGTTTGTAGCAATAAGACATATTTGTATAAAAATATGTGCATAATGTAGCTCAAAGACGATACTTGTGTCCCCACGAACCTTTAGAGGTTTCAGGATACAAAAATGTTGTTTTTAAATATAATTTTTGTGTAAATAAATTAAAAAAAAAAAAAAAAAACCAGTAGCGCGATTACAGACAATGAAATTAAAATATGAGTTTTAGTTAAAGTCGCTGTTCTACCATAAGTACTGTACCAAAACCAGTAGCGGAAATCAATGCTAGACGATAATTAAGAGACCACTATCTCAGTGAAAATCAATTATATGATTTACGTTTGTATATTTATGACATACGTAATAATATATTAGACAGTAACTCATTTTAAAATATTTTTAAATTTATGCAACCCTTTCTTTTAATTAATTAAATGAGATTTTAAATTACCAGAAATCTAATTACTACCAAACCACAGTGGAGATAACATAAAAAAAATCTATAGACTCCATTTGTACGTACCCAGTGTCAACAGATATAACCATAGATTTAGTTATTCGTAGACTTTCGTGATTATTTAATACTTTATTGCACACACTTAAATGTAGTACAAAAGGAGGACTTAATGCTAGAGCATTTTCTACCAGTCAACCAGTTGATGGTAGAAAAAAGAAAAACTGGCGTACAACTTAAATGCTAATTACTTAAATATATATTTAATATAATAATACTAAATAATTATGTATTTATATATATATTTATAATTAAAAATGACTAAATAAATAATATATATATTATAATATAGTACATACATATATTATTTCGTGGATTTTAAATAGTGATTTTAAATAGTATTATCACATATAAAAAGCTAAACGCGATGAAAACACGTAATAATAATTGAACTCTAGATTTTTCTGTGCTTGACTGAACTATACTCGAATCTCTAACCTAATAGAAATCTATTTCTATTTATCTGTAGCCTGTGCTAATATAGGCCGAAGGGTTCACATTTCTTTTGATGTCCCTTTTACTGATCTCCGACGAGGGGTCGACGGAAGAAGTGGTATATTAGGGTCACTCATTCATGTCTTTACTGAAAGTTGCTAAAACCCATATTCTAAATCAGTCCTTATCGTCAAACTATCCTTACACTCGGGCGAATGAACATGACACTTGGCTCGGAACCAGATTCTTCCCCCGCTGCCCCGCGCGGCGCCCTCCGTGATCATTACTTATCATTACCTAGGATTATAGGACCTCTTCTCTATCAAGATTATTCCATTCCACGCTGTACTTTGCACAAACGTCATTCGAGCCAGGTGTCATGTGCATTCGCCCGAGTTGTACGTAAATATTAAAATGGCCGCCGTTTAAAAAAAACTTCACCTACATAAAATATGGTTTCATCTGTCACCTGTCAAATTTCAATTAATATCTCCGTATTTACTTGAGAAAAATACTTGAGCGAAAAAGTAAGGTGACTGTTCAACGATACCATTTTTCCTAAGCTTGAAGGTACTGGCATTAGAATTTCTTTGAGTGTAAAAATCGTCTTAGAGTTCGGATGTAAGAGTACTTAAGATAAGTGCGAACACATAAGCTTCCATACAAACGAACATTCAATTTATTTGGAAACTATTTTCTGTAAAAAAAAACTAAAAATGAATGGAGGAATCGACCAGTTAATTATTTTATAAGTTTATTAATCCTGACTGAATGGATCTTGTGGATCTATTCATTCAGGAATATCAAAGAGCAAATCCTGAACTCGTCAAAAAGTATAAGAATATGCATTAAATAAAACTTATTTGCTGATGCATTGTTTCACATACTTGATAAAAAAAAACTACATTCAAATCACACTTAATCTAATTTTCAACTATTAAAATATGTTTAAGCGTTGGTTTAAGCGTCTTCTTATTTACAACCAATCAATTTATGCAAAAGTCGTGGTCCTGACTGACTGACTGAAACAGATGCACAGACTAAACCACTGGATGTAGAGACTTGAAATTTGGATGGTATGTTGGTTTAGTAGTGTAGGTCCGCACAAGAAATAAATTTTGTACCTCAACGCAAACAAAGTTGGGCGATAACTAGTCTTTCAAAAAAGGCAAAAATGTTTATGCTAGGAAGCAAAAAGCTCAAGTGACTTAAAGGTTGATTTGGGTGAGTGATCAAGTGACATGACACGACATAAGTGACTCACAGTGAGTGCGGTGATGACAGAATCGACGTAAATGAACCGAATTGCAAAGGTTTGCGTATAGAAAGCAAAATGTCAATAACCTTCAGGTTCATGATTTACGGAATTTAGATAGAAGATCGGGAGTAAAAGTGCTCTCCTCGTGGTTTAATAATACCACGTAATAATTTATAAATAGAGTTTGTTTAAGGACGATATTTTAACGTTACTACCAGCGTAACGGGACAATGAGCGTTACCGGACAATGAGCGCGTTACCGGACAATGGCAGCGTTACCGGACAAAGACAAAGTTTCGTGCATGCAGTCGGCGTTCATCGATTTATAAGACGTAGTCACGTCAAAAATCTATTGTTTAAAGTGATGCTGATGACGTAGTCAAAGTACTGATTATCAAGCACTACTATGGTTCTACTAATAGCTATTCATTGACGTGTTCGTCGTAAACTGTGACATCTATAGGATGTTAATGAGAAACTATTCTTTGGGTTTTGGCGGGAACGTGAAAAATGGCACATTGGCGGCATTAAATTAATTGACAAAACTTGTATAACTTTGAGTGTTTAAGTGTAAAAACGGTGGTATTTTATCCATTAAGTGCTCGTGAACGTGTATGAGTGTTGGTGAATAGTGTAATGCTGTAAAACGTGACTTTTCGTGTTGCCTCCAAAACTCCATAGAAGCCTCTAGTAAAGTCGCAACCACCGCTACTTTACAGGGGCATGACTTGACTTATCGACTCTGACTTATGACTAAATAATCTCTCCAATTACTTGACACTGGCTATATACCTTTGATGTGAAGCCAAAACTAAAGAACTTAGGTTCTTTGAAAAAAAAAAAAAAAAAAAAAAAAAAAAAAAAAAACTATTCTTTGTAAAAAACAGACACTGATCTGTGGATTAGTGAATAGTTAGTATGCTAAGGTGACATCATAAGTCCGTTCTCAATTCGATGACACTTGAGCATCTAACTGATCGATATTAGTTGAAATCGGTGAGTCGGTCTAACTAGAAAAACTTAAAAACATAGTACCTATAAATTATAATGATAGTTTTCCTATAGATAGAACATCTAGTTAAAATAAAATAGCTTAAGAGGCTATGTGAAAATTTGGAGTCGCTGCGTTTCATTCTTACTCGGTGACGGTACAGTTTACAAACTTGATGTTAATACAGTGATTACTTGAGGATATAATCTAAATAAATGTAAGACAGAAACACGATTGGTGAAACTTTTCTCGATAGATTTATTTTTTGAAATAGGCCCTCTTAAAATCTGATTTACATCCATCCTCAGAATTTAAAGAATATTTAGGGTTTATTTTTATACTATTGAGTGAGTAATCACAGAACTTAGATAAATGTAAAAGGATTTTTTTATAAATTCAATACTTTTCAAGCAATACGATGTTATATCATTTGTCGCTTACGTCCCTTACTTTTGAGCGACAAAAATCTATATCTAACCTCTTCCCTCGGGGTAAGGTGTCTAATTGCGCTATCACTGTCTTACAATTCGGCAGCTGTCATTTCTGTCAGTTTCACATATCCTCTTAAAATAATAATATTGTACCGTAAACTAGGACAAACAATCCGACAACCCGTTTGTTTATACGTGCTTATTTCCAATTTTTCATACTTTCGGCACATTGTTCGATAAAGTTTTAATTACAATAAAAAAGCTAGTTATATTAATAAAATAAAATAAAAAGCCAGTGAAGTAGCATCAATAGTCATGGGACCTAACGAATAATATTTCGATACGATTTCAATGCATAGTTACGTAAAAATTTTGTGATTCTGCAAAGCTTGGCGTTATTTTTAAAAGTATCTCATGATCCTGTATCAAATAATTGATAGGTGACATTCATATGTTTATTATTATTAATATTCATATAGGTATAGTATAATATATATAGGTATATATTATATTTTAGTTTCCTAATTTAATTTTTATATAAGGTATCGTTTTAAGTAGCACGCTAAATACTGTACTACCCTACAAGGGTTGGCTGGCAGAGAATGCCTTAGGCATTAAGCCCGCCCATTGTGAATTGTAATTTATATTTTGTACAATAAAGAATTTCAATAATAATAATAATCCTTATAACATACCTAAAATTCTTATAATATTAATAACGCATTTGAATGATTTGCGTATTGGTGTACGAAAGAACTGCGCGAAAATCACTAAACGACGCCTTTGTTCTGTAAAAAACTTTGAACACAACCACAAAATGGAACCTAAAACTTCTTAAAACATTTATGAAACGCCGTGAAACAAAAAAAAATCATAACTTTTCTAATAAAACTTGGTAATCACAAAACACATCAAACTACGTCATGTAATATTCAAAGGTCGTGTGGATGTTACAGGACATTTATTTATGTACCGAAGATAAGAAGGCAACATTATCATAATCACTTATAATATTCCCACTGCTGGGACTCAGGCTTACTCTCGTCTAGGAGAGGGGATGATAACCCAATACGGATTTATAGATGTCACATACCATTATATTCTATAGCATATGACACCAATCCGCATCTAGGGCATGGAACATTTTTTTTAACCTTATTCAATTTCTATGACGAGTCGGTTTCCTCGCGATAACATCCTTCAACGTTCTTTAACGATAAGAAGGCTTAAGATATTTTCCATCATCCTGTAGAGCACGACGTGAAATTGATCCGAAAAATATCTGTTTGTTGCAATCATGCCTCGTGCATTTTGAGCCCGTGTGGTATCGAAATTCGTTTACACTGGAGACCAGCATAGAGTGGATTCGGTTGCTTATGTGGTCGCTACTCAAAAACTTTCGCTTTATCCGTATTAGTACCTAAATTAATTTGTAGTACTATATTTGGGTGGTTCGTGCAATATTGACCCACTTTATATATTTTGCGCTTTGCGGTAAAACAGAATATATTTTGCAATTTAAAATGGTAATGAATGTTACGATGCGCTGGATCTAAGCTGTGTAGAGCTAGTAATGTTCAACGTAACATAAAATTCGATAAAATATATCGGAGAGTAAGAAATTTTTTTTTTTTGTCATGATATGATCCGCGTGGCGGATTATGACCCATTCGTTCACCTAGCCAAGAGTAGGCCTATAATGTTTTCATTGCTGGAAGCCGTATGTTTTATGTCATAAGAACATTGAAATGTTCCTATAGGACATACGGTGTAGGCAAATCTGTGGCTGGCAACTATTAAAAGGAACTCTAATATCAATTACATTACTCAAAATAAAAAAAGCCTTCAATTTTCATATTTACACTACTCGAAAATCGAAGGGAATATTCGGATCAATAATTTCGAAAAATCTGAAAACCATATCGCATATTCTACAGCACTTCCCTATTTTTGTATATTTTGAATATTTTTCATTTGAGTTTCGAAGCTCGTTACTGTGTTCTCTTTGCGAAGTTCATTTGCCTCAAAGCAGTAAATTAGGTTCTACTCTACCCGTTCATAAGGAGTAACATATTTACTACAGGATTTTCACCCAGCATTCATAAAAGCGTAGGTACTTACAACTTAAAAAAGAAATATTAAAACATACAATATTAAAATTGTATGTTTTAATATTTCTTGACGACTGACTGACAGACAACGTACAGGCCAAACCGCTGCACGTAGATACTTGAAACTTGGAGGATGAGATTGTCGAGAGCTGAAAGTGAGTACCGTGGCAGGACACACTGTCGTGTGTCGAGACTAAGAAAGTAATTTTAAATATTTGCACCCCAAAGGGTCCAAATGGGGGGTCAATTTTTTTACATAAATGCCGTACATCTCTGACACCTCTCATTCTAGAAACTTGAAAATTGAATATAAAAATTTACGAAATTAGATTTTTTTTAATTAGCTACGAAGTTGCGGGTGTATGTATGTATGTATCTATGTAGTTGACTCCGTTTTCCGCAATTGGACTCGTTAATCGGTCCTTTTTCGTGAGCAAGTTACCTGCTGGCTACGGATGTAGCCAGCCTAACTCCGTCCAGAAGCGCAGAAGATTCCTGGGCTCTTCGCAGGCTTCGCGGAGTGACCTCGGTTGCCCGAGGATTTCGTGTCGTTGTGCTGTCACTCCCACGCATTCCAGGACTACGTGGGCAGCTGATTCTTCTTCTGTTAAGCAGCCTCTGCAGAGTGGGCTGTCAGTGTTACCAGTGTTGCGGAGGTGTTTGTTCAGTAGACAGTGTCCTGTGATTGTACCCACAATCACACGTAGATCCTGCCTCTTCAGGTTATAAGACGCTTGAAGTTGCGGGTGTCAACTAGTGACATAATAATATGATCAGGGTATACGATTTTATATATCCCTGACTGTGTATATCTTAGTACTCTGTGCCCTGATCTAACAATAAGATTTCCTATTGCGTGGGTGTATTCTCTTAGCAAATAAGTCACTTTTGTCCCGTGCTCTATTCACATCCGCCCCCTGTCCCTTTGTTACAAGAGATCGGTCAAGAAAACTTTTTTTCAGAGCGATGGATAAGCAAAGCCAAAGCATAACAAATGTTTTTTTTTATAAAACAACATCATTTTTATTAAATTAAATCAACAAAAATTTTGTCAGAGCGTCTAGTAATCAGACGGCGGCTGGCAGCTTTCTCTGCAAAAGAAAAAGTCTTGCAATACAAAGCTACCGAAACATCATTTGCAACGTTCTATGGGTGGCCAATTATTGTTTGTAGAAAAGATTGTACTTAGTAGTTAGCTTATGCTATATTACAGATTTATTAATTTATATTATAGATTATTTTAAGCATCTATTTAACAGAATTTACAAATCACGTTTCATGTTTTAGTCTTACTCAACATCCAAAGGTTGTCTGGAAGAGATCGCTGCTTAGCGATAAGGCCGTCCATTGTACATGCTCCACAACTTGTATGTGTATCTATAAAGTTCTTGAGTTCTCATTCATTCATTCTAATCAATGTCAAATTCGAATTCCAAAAGTATTTTAACTACTACGTAGCTGCTACACATACGTAGTGTAGTGTTCGTTCTTAGGCGTTGTACTAATAGAACACGATCACGCGAACGTCGCGCGAGCAAGCGATGCGACCGTCGCGCGAATCCGCGATCAAACGTACTAACGTCAAATAGGCGTCCCGATTGGCAACCGCGCGATCGCTCGACGCGACGCGATGCCAATTGGGACGCCTATTTGACGTTAGTACGTTTGATCGCGCGAACTTGCGATGGTCGCGTCATCGCGTTCTATTAGGACACTGCCTTACTGTGCTAGCTTACATTTATTTACTCTGTGCTAGTAATTACGGGTCTTTTCACATTTTAAAAGGGTCTTGCAAGCCTTTTCCTGTCACAGACAATGAAACAGTGTAACAAGAGCTCTGCTTTGTCCCTACATTCATCACTTTTTTTGCAACCTGTATTACGTGACAAGGAATAAAAAATAAGTCATTTTTAGTGCGGATTCAGATTATTTTTTCATTTCATTTCATCTATTCAATCACAAATCGTATATGCATTCCTTATAGCTATAAACCTAATAATCAAGGTTTTACTAAAACATAGACAACCGACTTCAATTGGACTGTTTTAGTGACCGTAAACACCACTGTAAAGTCACAGGGAAGCCAAATACGCAATTTTGTTAACATCGACGACATATTTTTTTTCAGTTATTTTGATACAAAAACGTGGAGTTTTTTTATCAAAATAACTTTTACTGAATTGAATAATGAAATTGTATGGGACCAATCTGAAAGTATATCCTCACAAATAATCAACCGAATTGATAACCTACTCCTTTTTGAAGTCGATTGAAAAATCTAAACATTATCATTTCATAACTGCATGCTCATATTTAATTAAATAAATTATTTGATAAAATAAAATAATTAAAAATAAATTAGCGGATTAACGGAAACGGCTTCGCCGCTCGTGTTTCGTTTTTTGGAGCGCGTGTAGGCGCTACCAAGCAGCGAGACCTGCCTCATACTGCTGACACTCGTTAAATAAAAATATAGTATTACTTTGAGTGTTTATGTGTAAAAACGGTTTTCTATCCATTATTTTTTTTTGTTTTTATTTCATTATTTTTTTGTTTTTATTTGATTTTTTTTTGTTTCATTATTTGTTTCAATACGTCATGCAAAATCTCTCCCTATGTTTAAAACTAACGCCATATCTTTAGTTCCCAAACATTATATATTTTACTCTCCACTCCTACTGTTATTTTTGCACACGTTATGTCCAAATCATTATTAATTTATTTGTCTATTCTGTTGTAATTTTATGTTGTTTTTTATATACCTAAGTTTAAATTATCCATTGCCTTAATTGATATCTTCTAGGTAAGTACTTCATTGTTAGTATTAGTTTATATGTAAACTATCTTTGTTTATTACAGCATAAGCTAACTACTATAATCTATTTATAGGTATATTATAAAATTTACAAAAGGAAACAATTGGGCCACCCATAGACCGTTGCAAACGATCTATAGGTAGCTCAACTGCTCCAACTCGATACCCGATGGCAGCGTGCCGAGGATACTGGCTGCATTGCCTCTTTGTATAGCAAGGCTTATTCTTTGGCCCAGATAGCTGCCAGCCCTCTGATCACGCGTCGCTTCGACCAGACGCTTATTAAGTAACTTATTACGTTTATTAAGTAGCTTAAGTTTTTTTAGTAATTAAATATGCCGCCGTCCACGTTTTGTTCAACAGTCTCTTGTCTATCCAAAGGTTGTCTGGAAGAGATCGCTTTTAGCGATAAAACCGCCTCGCGAGTGTTGCCTCCAAAACTCCATAGAAGCCTCTAGCGAAGTCGCCACCACCTCCACTTTACAGAGATATGTGAAAACTTTGACTGATGACAAAAATAAATATAATCTCCCCAATTTCTTGACTCTGAATATACCACATCAATTTTTATTTATGCGAAACCTGAAATTAGTTTGCTCAGAATCGATAACCAAGTACAAAAAAAAATTTGCCTCTGTTAAAATTTTGGAAAATATAAATAAAAAAAAAATTTTTTTCGTGACTAGAGAAGAATATAAAATAAACGGGGCTCAGCTTTTCATAAACAAAAACTAACCGTATATATAATGGTTAGTTTTAGTTGAGTAATTTAGCGCAGGAGTTGGTTCTCCATGAAAAAAGTAGGACAACGAAACAACACAATTATGGATTATCTCAGTGAGTTTTAGAAAAATATTTTTTTTTTATATTTTCGTGAATAGAAAAAAATTAAAAAATAAACGGGTCTCGTTTTTCGCATAAACAAAAACTAGCCAAAAAAATACAAATAAAAACTTATTACCTACTTCTGAAAATTTTACTGAAATCTGTATCGTTATTTTCGTCAATTTCCGTCTGTTGCCATATTTAACCAAGTCTAATTCTGGAATGCAGCGCTAAGTCGATGCACTTTACATGTCGCATAATATCGTGGATTTAATAAGACCCTCTGCAAAAGCCAGTGAGGTATTCAGTGAACTGGAGTTTATTAAAGGGTTAAATATAGCGCGATAGAAACGATTCTATTATGAAATTATCGTGCAGCGCGATCATAAGAATGAAAAAATTCATTAGAAATACTAGTTGGTAAATTCATTTAATTATCTTCGCTTTTTACTGCAATGCGTTTTATACGTTATTATAAACAATCTTTTTAGCAGTAATAAAAACTTCTTAAAATTGTTTTTACTTACCTTTTTGCTTTAAATTTACTATGTATATCTGGGTACAAATACAAATATGTATAGGAGCCGGTATCCACCGAAGCGGAAAGGAGAGATGTGTTAAATCAAGCAATAGAGTCTCTGTTTTATGCCACAATAAGTTACAATCATTGCTTATTTTTTTCGCTTCGATTTTACAAAAAATATCCAAGCTTTTATAGTAAAACAATATTGATTCATTTCACATTCTTTCCTATTTTTACTGACGACACGGATGTGTAGCAAGTTTCTTACACTGCATTGGTTGATTTAGTTATATGCTACGAGTATAGGTTTCGATTCTCGATAATATTCTTAAGCTTCAAGATAAACATTTGAATGATGCACAATTAACATTGGTGTTTTTCTTGAATCTGAGTGTTTTCTATGTAAAAAGAGGTCTAAAAAATATCCCATCCAGATCAAAAGCGAAATAAATAGCCGCCCCTTACTCCAGCGTCCTTAATCCGGCCCTGCCCCTCCAACTCGCCCCGACTAGATTATTATTGCTGGGTCAAACGCAAATAGCGTAGACGAGAGGCAATCTCGGGGCGAGCTTTTAAACCAGCCGCCATTGACATTCAAATTGTATTATAATTTTGATAAAACTTTAGGGGGGAAGATTTGCTTATATTGCGGGAACTTAAAAGGTATTTTCTTTTTACCTAACCGTCTAGAAGAAGAATAAAATTTTATTGATAAATTTAATAAATCCGAGGTCAAAATCAAATTTCAAGTCTCTACGTTCAGCGATTTGGCCAGTACGTTGTCTGTCTATTTAGTCAGTTAGGTCCAAACCTTTTATATTTATTTATGTATACTTTAAGAAACCAATCAATGATTAATTTATTTATAATAGTAATTGCTTTATTACCTGCTTAGAAACCGGATTGATACTTATTTATCGCGAAGATTGATTCATAAATAGGTGCCCACGATAATACCTATATTCATCATTAATTCTGAAAACTTATTCATTGCCTAAATAAAGCCATGTTTTCATTAGGGGACAATGTCGCGGGACATGTCGCGAGTTGTCACGGGACATCTACGTGCAACTGTCCGGCGACAATGTCGCTCGCTATTTTGCTCGTTCACATACCAAGATGTAATCGAGATGTCCCCCGAGGAATAAGTACACTACTGCCATAGGAACACAGAGCGACACGCGTCCTCACTTGTCAAATTTTGTGGGCAACTGTCGCGGGACACGAAGTCGCGCAAAGTCGACGCAACTGGAGAGACGACACGCGACACGTAGATGTCACCTGCGATGTCGCGCGAAGTCCCCCGCGACGTCGCCCGACACGTAGATTTCATGTCGGGTGACGATGTCGCGGGACTAATGTCCCCTAATGAAAACGGAGCATAATATAATAACGGAGTTAGTAGGAAAACATTAAGAACAAAGTAATAACATTATAAAACAACAATGAGTCGAAATATTGATTTATAAACAATACTTGTACGATACTTTTTTTATAAATAGGTAAATACATACATAGACAACACCTCAGGACAAACACTGATGTTCATCACACAAATGTTTGTCCTAAAGCGGTAATCGAACCCGCGACACTGGCGTGGCAGTCCAACACACTTGCCACTCGACCATCCGCGTTGTCAAAATGTTAAAATTAAGTGTTTCAATTATAATTAATTGTTTTAATGTTTCTTTAGCATTTTTTCTATTAAACCCAACTGGTTTTTTGGCAAGACCTAGTAGGTATGTAGATTTTAATTCTAGGTTAAGGCTGTCGACTTTGAACCAAAACTGGCCAACATTGACCGCACTTGTTTTTAACATATTGATGTCTTTATGTGCTATAGCTGGCAAGAGGTGGGATGAGAAGAGCCGAAGATCGGGCTCAGTGTCGAAACTCAGTAGAGACCAATGCCAACTGTTATAAAAAAATAAAAAATGGGTAATCCGTGCAAAAAGTATAACAAAACGTAAACATAATTTTTTTATAAAACTTAACGATACTTTACAGTCAAAAATGTCGTGATATACGAGTAAGTACATTTTGTGGTAAGAGCGTCATAGATTATTTCACGGGAACTACGATTTATTTATGCATTAATTCGTTTCCTTTAATGGAACCACAACGTTTGACTTTGTATATTGGTTGACTACATATTTATTATGTATCAAACCGTTCTATATATTATTTATTACTAACTGCCGGCCTCCGCTTTGCCCGCCTGATTTTGGAATGAAAAGTGTTTTTCCGGCTTATAAACTATACGTACACCAAATTTCAGCTGAATCGGTTGAGTGGTTTAGGCGTTTTAGAAGAAAACATCCATCTATCTTCACAAAGGGGTTGAGTGTCAACGTAAAATTGTAAAAACTGATAAGTAATTTACAATTTGACGGTTTGAAACCGTTAAAGTGTCGAACAATTGTGAACGCAAATACCATGCTCTTCATTTTTTTTAATTTTTTTTTTAATCAATAAAAAGGTATGTCGCTTAAGCGATAATGCCGCCTTGATAAATTTAACAAAAAGTTGTACCTTAATTTAACTCCATGCTATTCATATGAGCTAGCTCTTATTAGATGATCTAATAAGAAGCTAGCTCAAAGTAGCGTAAATTTGTAAATGATCCTATGATTGGTCCATTTCATAGCAGACTTTCGGAGTGTCTCAATTTTTCGAGAGTTAGGTTGAAAACCTAAAAAATTGTAAATTTACGGTTCTTATAAAATTACGGTGACATAATAACCAAACCATATCCATCAAGATGTCCTAGGTGTATAAATAGCCCAAGACAGGCGAGAACGCAGTATATTATTCCTGTCGACTGTCCCCACACGGCAAGTGGCTAAGGTTGTCAACATACTTAAATATATATTTTCCGAACTGCGAATAAATAAGGTCATTTCTCACTTTTGCAACTAAATCGACATTTGCAAGTTTCATGTATTTCATGAACAAAGTGAAAGAGTTTCGTGTGAAAGAGGTTGTAAACAAAGCAGGTGCAAGTATATAGAGATGACGGCTGATAGAGATGAATGGAAGAAGAAGACATGTTGTGCCGACCCCACATAAGTGTGGGATAAGGGTAGGGCGATGATGATGATGTGATGATGCATTTCATCAAAAATTGCTTGTACAATTTTGTCTTTGAACCGAATTGTATTTGGGTATATTTTTCATGCAAATAATGTGAAGTTAATTTTATATGTCCAATTTTATTGTACCTACCCAACCCACCCACGTCCAAGTACTTACTTAAGCATAAACATTAAACACATTTTATTAAAGCTTTGTTTGTACACTTATCTAACACAAAAGTTTAATAAAAGAGGAAAAAGAAAAAAAAAACATTTATACATATCTCCATAACATTTTCCTCCTCTGGCTTCGCTTCGAAAATATTTGAACATGCATAAATAAATAATGAATATTGAAAGCTACGCCCCATTCTATCAAGAATTATGGCGTCGTATACTTGAGGGAGAAATAAAATTACATCAACAGAAGCAAGGAAATATTGCGAGACGAGTTGCTTACATGAAAGCTAGTTGAATTCATACAGCTAGCCTGGAAGACAATCTTATGAATAGCGGATGGTCGATTAGCAACACGGAGAAAAAAAATAGGATAGCAAGACTAAAATTGTAAACTATAATATATTTTTTTGTACCAATAAATAACTTTCGTAAGCTAGAACTATTAAATTGTAATCGTTACTAAATTTCGTTAGCAGGAATTATTGGTATTGTAATCGTTACTAAGTTATTCCCGCTGTCACAAATTCAAACAAAATTTTAGTAACTACTTTTTTTCTCCGTGAAGTGTATTGGACTGCCTCGTCCATGTCGCGGGTTCGATTCCCGCTTCAGGACAGCATCGGTGTTTGTCCTGAGTCTGGGTGTTTTCTATGTATATTAAGAATGTATTTTCAAAATAATACAATACATACATTTGTATTTCATCAGTTATGTGGTTCCCTGGACACTCTGCTTAGTTCGGGGCTAGATAGCGTTGTGTGAAATGACCAAAAATATGTTTATGTATGCATTTATGTATGTATATGTTTCTGACAGTTTCTGAAATTATGCGTTATGAGTACGGTCTTTCTTTTTCTTATTTTTTTTAATATAAAAAAGTATACATGTATACGTGCTATAAAAGCACGCTGATTTTTTGATTGATTTTGCTGACAAAAATTCGGATAACACGAAACGAATGTATAAATCCTTCTATTTATTTTCGTCGGTTAAAACGCAAATATTATCGACTCTTACAAGTATCAAAGTATATTTTTTTTTATTATTCTATTTTATTTTATTATTTTGTTAATCGGCGTGATATGACAACCCTATTCACAGTCTTGGCCTATAAAGCGGTCAGAGTACACCCAAACAGTTTCTTATCATAAATATCACTTTGAAGATTAAATGCAGTTGTTTATTATTTAGTATAATTATTAATTACAATAATGTTTTTTTTATCAACGTGAAATAATGTTGTTGCTTTCGTCTGCCCGTAATTTTGATAATAAATTTGAAATAAAGATGAGAATTTTCTTTGATTTTGGTCATTTATTTTTAGAAAAGTACTTACTTCGGTACCTTACAATTAATTATTATGTAGACAAAATTTGATTTAGTTTAGGTGGTTTAGGTTAGTTTTTGTGAAGATAGGATTTGATCGGTTCGCTGCTACCTAAATGTCTAGACTAGAATAAACCTAGGTCAGTCAACTGTATGTAGAGTATCTATCCGTATGCCATAATAAATGCACTAGGTACTTACAGCTAGAAAGCTCATAATAATCAAGACATTTTAATTTTCTGTAATATTTTGAAAGCTTATAATAATGAAGTCATTATGACTGAAATTAGACTTCGTAAAGGACTTAGAAGATCAAAAGAAAATAATAAAAAGAACAAAATTGAATTCAATTTCAGGCACTTGAAGCTTTAAAGTAGGTAGTAGGTTATTATGGCGTTGGCGTATGTGAGAATAGAGTTCTGTCATAGTTTTTAGGTAATAGTTATTTCAAAGAGCCAAAGCATAGAGCTAACGAATAAATAAAAAATAAGATCAAATAAAATATTCTAGAAGGTATTCAAATTACTTTAGGAATCATATAAAAAACGACTATTTTTTTACATTGTAAATTTACCAAAGGTAAATCGCAAAGAAAGGGATAAAATTATTCTCTCTGACATGGGGCTAACTTTTGTACTTTTCATAGTTTTAAACTAGCTGACAATAAAGAAACTTAATGAAGAAGAATACTGTAAGAGACGAAAATTAAATGAATTGTAATATTTCGCGCCATCTCCTTCTGGGCCTTCCACGTCGTCATTTCGCGTATAACTAAAGTTCTAAAATAATAGTTTAAGCCTATTTTTAGTGAACTGTAAAGTTCTTCATAAGTAACAAATTGATTCAAACAGAAAATCCATAAATTATATCACAGCTAACATCACCTATCAATCCTTTTAAATGTTCCCTTTTAAAATATGTGATATAAGTTTGATTTAGCTCTACCTGAGCAAATCTAAAAAAAATCCTCATTATAAATTAATTCTTTCATCACCTAGTCTTCGTGCTACGTCCACAGAATTTATCTCGAGGAAACTAAATATTCTCAGATTTAAAGGCAAGATTGGTAGAGTAAATTGTATTACCTACGTTCAGAGCGAGTACGCTATACTATCTAATAGAGATAGTACCTATACCAATATGTAGGAAAATCATCGTAGCATTCGTGCATCGTTGCACGATTGGCCCACAGCTGGGCATAGGCCCGTTCTGTGTACCTTTATTGTAACTTAATATTGTAATAACTGATTGAAATCACGGTTTGAAAACTGTCGAAAAATTGTGAACGCAATTACCATAATTTTAACTTAGTAATTAATTATACATGACACTTTAATCTTTTTTATAATGACTTTTTTATGTTTTCTTTTTTTTTTTTGCTCTTGTTTATTATTTCATATGTACCTACTTGCTATGTTAACTTTCATGGACATTTATTTTTATTACTATTTTGTTTCATGTAGGTATTACTATAAGACGTGTTTATGATGTAAATCAAATATTGCATGCCCGCGATGGTAGAATACATTGAATCTCTATAATTTTTTTTTCATCCTCATGTACATGTCTTTCACGCAATAAATAAATACTTTACTTTACTTTACATGCTCTTTAAACAGTCTTACCATGGCGCCCCGGCGCCGTCTCTGATTTAGGTTAGGTTGATTTTTTTTTGCCTTCCTATTGGGCGATTGTTTACAAATTTACGATTTAAACCCGTAAATTTGTGAATGGTCCTTTGATTGGTAGGTATATTTCATAGCAGACTCGTAGTGTTGACAATTTTTTCACTGGTTGTAAGTAACGTTTTTGAAAACCGTTAAATTGTATATTTATAGTTCTTACAAATTTACAGTAACATACAATACATATATTCTATCGACATCGTTGAGGCAGCTGGATTTAGCTGTATTCATTTGCCGCAGGATCAGAAAAAGTGGCGAGCTAGGGAGGAGGCCAATAGCCTATAGTGGGTTGATTAGCGCTAATATAATAATAATAATACATTATAATTTATCTAAATAAGCCACGTATCCCGACGACACGTCGACAATGTTACAAGAAAATATTCCTGCTACTCCACAGATCTCCGCTACATCTGGCTCTAACAAAACATTAAAATACCAAAGTTGGCAGTAAATACCCACCCGTCCGCAGAGGGACTGCCTGAAATAATTTTGCTCATAAATTCTCTATGTTACGCCATCCCTTATCATTTAGGTTTCAGCTACATTGAATATACTTTAATGGCTAAATACCCAAGAAAGTTCGCATGTTTTACTTGACTGCAGACAAAGTAGGTAATATCTGTAATTGATATTTATATTATTTTCAATAAATTTATCATTGAAATTATTTTTAACGATTTATTGTATCTCAATAACATTGGTACATAACAGACATGTAAAATAATTTAAGGGTAATCCTCAAATTTCCATACAAAATGTTTCGGACAAATACTCAAAAAGTACGCTGTATTATAGTAATTTCTTCACTTCAAAATTAACACTACTAATTTAAAAACACGTATAAAATCTAAATTAAAGAATGAAACCTTACTATTTTTTGTTGACACAATCGGAAAACATGGACGAAACGAATAGTGTGAAGACATTACTATAATACGGCGTACTTTTTGAGTATTTGTCCAAAACATTTTGCATGGAAATTTGCCTTGAGGATTCCCCTTAACTAATAAAATACTTTTCTTTCGAAGAACCTAAGTTCTTTGGTTTTGGCTTCACATCAAAGGCATATAGCCAGTGTCGTGTTGGAGAGTGTTGGAGAGATTATTTTGTCATAAGTCAGAGTCGTTAATTAAGTCAATAAAATACTTATTACTTATAGATGTTCTGTCATAATAAAGCCATAGAATAGTTCAGAAATGTCATAATGAAGTCTCTTTTCTATGACAAAAGCAATAGAAGTTTCAATTTTCTGTCAACAGTACTCTATAACTTAGTAGATCTCAGTGGCGACACTCGAGTGGTCATCGAAACGATAATGACAGACATGATCATTATCCTATTGACGATATCCAACCATCCTGTATCGCCCTGTATCTAGCCGACCTCTTCATGCCCCATTTTAGCCTATTTATGACCTATAATAATAAATAATAATGTTGTAATATTTCACACAACGCCATCTAGCCCCAAACTAAGCAAGTTTGTATTATGGAAACTAAATATATAAATAATAAAAAATATTTTTTTTAATATAAAATTTTTATTCATTTTAACTACATAGTACTCTTGTGACTATGAAGTGTATATGCTAAATTGTCCTATTTTTCCTCAATAACTATAACCTGTTTATACACAAACGATTTTTAATTACCAAAAAAATTAAAATCGGCAATGTACACGGGTACTACGTTGTATTTGTGCAGTCAGAATTTTTATTTCTACATAATAACAAGAGTGACAGCGGCGCGAGTGTGTTTTTTTTCTGGTTATTAAAAACTTTCAGTGTGTATGGAGATGCGACACACATACATTTGCAGCGCCCTTGCAAGATAATGTGGTACCTAGCTAATAAGCCTAATTGTAACATATGTTTGCACAATAAATGAATTATGAAATAAGTTATCATAATATCCTTGAATCGATTTAACTGTTGAAAACTTACAAACGGAAATTTACAGTCACAATCGTATCTACAAGTGTTCTTGATAAAACGAAGGCTCAGCTCGAGAGATAGATAAGATAAAAGATTTTTTCATTAGTTTTATGATTGACATTTCTGATAAACAGATACCTACCATAGACAGGTTGTTAATCAATATCAATAATAATATATTATTATTATATATATAATATAATATTATATATATAATTATATGATTATTAATATACAGGGGGGGAAAAAATCTATAAGTCCTGAAGAGAAACCACTTTAAACCCTCGAGATAGATTATACAGCACCAATTTTTAATTACCAAAAAAAAAATGTGCAATGCAGACGGGGTACTACGTTGCATCTGTGCAGTCATAATTTCGGATTTCTACAAAATGACAGAGTGACAGCGGCGCGAGTGCGGCGCCCGAGCCGAGCTTTTGCGAGCTGGCTCGAGCTAGGTACCCGGGTTTGGCAAACGATGAATAAAACTTAAATTATTATTTATCAATGATGAGTACTGCCAGTCGCGAATCCATAGGAAAACGACTAACGGTAACAGTAATCAAAATTATATTGTCAAAAATTGGGCTTAATTTTTCAAGTTTTATTGCAATATGTATATGTGTTCAGTAACAGTAACTGAATATGCTATTGTGGCCCTGTGAGTTTTCTATCAGTAGGAGAAAGCCTTAATTATATTGAAGAACACCCACTTCCACCAACCGTACATTAATAGATTAGTTACAGACTCTAGAACCTACATCCTCAGTCTGTGGTAAGGTCTTGTTAGTACATATATAAATAGCTGAGTGAGGTATTAATTACTGAGGTAAAGTGGCGCCTAGTCTGTCTTAGGAATCTAGAAATTAACAGGCATGTAGGTAATTTGCTAATAAATAAAAGTATTAATTAATAATCGGGTTTCTATTAAAACATTCATCTTCATAGAAGACGTGAAAGATTTTCCGTAAAAGTACAAAATATTGTAAAAAATAAAAGATTAGTAGATTATGCACTAAGGGGATAAAGCAGTGTCTTATGTCGCGGGTGGCATATTGAACCCTGAGCTAACGAGGGACTCAGTTAACTCCTGAGCGAAGCGAGGGAGTTATGTAGTGTCCTGAGGGACGCGAGGGGTTCAAGCTACCCAAGACGAAGACAGGCTTTATCCCAGACGAGTATACTCTACTTTTCACACCTTCTGCGAGGCAATAAAAAGCCAGGGCTCTAGCAGCTTTGCTAGATTCTCGAAGCCAGCAGCAAACATCGTCTTTTGTTTCACAATCTTTGAGGTCACGCCTTTTTTCTTTTTTTTTATGAGTTTTGCTTATGGTGGCCAGTTTGATTTTCGAACAAACCTCTTTACAATGCAATATGGGCGTTATTTTACTTTATATAGAGTTTTCCATGAGTTTCCACACGAATTTGACGTTCCAAATTCCAATCACATTACTACCCTTGGGAGTTTCATACAACTTTACCTCCCTTGGTATTATGGGCTTATGTTTTTCAAAGTAAGTTTCTCATGATTTGATGTTTTTTTTTTCAAAATCATAATCTTTGATCAAACTTATATCATATCTTTTGGTTAAATAATCATGATTTTCTAGTTCTCTGGTCAGATTTATGAAAGGTATTTTTTTACTATCTCCAGGCTAAAAATGACATTTTCATATTATATGTAAAGTTCACGTAATATGTATATTTTTGGCCACTTTTCCGATATTCTTTCTTGAATCATTTAATTCATATACTTTTTTTTAGAATTAGTACTCATTACTTTATTTTTACTTTGTAAGTTAGTTAGTACTTCTTGTTTAAAGTTAGCAAGTACTTTGGTTTACTTATTCTTTGCTTTGGTTTAGAAGCGAAAGACCACTAATTCGCAGATATCCTCTGGTCCTTCGATACAAGGATAATGCGAGCGAACTCAAGACCACCAGCGTTGTCCAGCCAATTATTGTAACGTGCTATCTGACTATCCTTCCTTATCCTTTAAAAGGTGTACTTACATACTTACTTTCCTATCAAGTTAGTGATTTTTACAATGCAATGATTTAAATATTATATTACTAAAAAATCCAGATTTTTTTTTCATGCGCGGTGCGGATTAAGCAATTATTTAGTTTTATTGATAAATTTCATGTTAAATCGTATCTTTTTAATAAACATACTGGTAGAGAATGCCTTTGGGCACGAAGCCCGCCCATTGTACAATGTAATTTTTGTTGTGTAATAAAGAATTTTAATAATAATAATATACACTTTCAATGCAATCGAAGTACAACCTGCAATTCACACACAATCACAAGATTGAATCACAAGATGTTTTCGAGCCTAAATAACATTACATGGCAGGAACTCTACATATGTTTTTTTTTTTTTTTTGCAGTCACAAAACACTAAATAATTAACATTATTGTACATATATGGTAACTAAGCAATAATTATCACAGAGCATTTTGGTACAGTACAGTAATGGTAGAGTCGTTTTTAGATATTTTGTGGTAGAGACAAAGAGGTCTTCGAACTACGTAAAGAAAAGCTACAAATCTTCAGTTTTCAGGAACGCTCTCATTGGCCGGCCACACTCACACATACAAGGTAGCTAATTGACTGCATTTACACGGTTCTAATGGTCAAAACACCTATATGAATCTACTTACCTATCTTCCTTAAACAGATCACATTACTCTTAATATTTGCGCGTTTGGGAACCACCCCAAAGGTGCGGTGTGACGTCACAGATGGGAAAAACACAACACTGTCGCCAAATGAGTTCCAAATAGCGATTTAATTTAGGATTTCTGTGTTTTGGCGGCGCGGGTGGTGTTATGCCAACTTGGTACGGACGTGCGCTCTACACGGCGGCCCAGCGCAAACTAACTAAACTAGGGAAAACGCGAAACGCAGCCAGGCTCGGTCCGGCCAATACCTATCTTCCCCCCCTTCCCCTCTCTTGCCAGTACGCCTTCAAACCCGCCACAGATTAGACAGTGCAGATGTGATTACGCTCTCTTCTTGATAACAGTGTTTATTTATAAGCACGCGATGTAGAGCAAATATTGCGTAGTAGATGAAGGTCGATTTTATTTATTTCTACGTTTCCCGTTAGTAAATGTTGATTATTTGAACTGAGGTTGGGTTGGAATATTTTTTTGATAACACAATTAATAATTACAAAATAATAGATACTTATATTTTTTTATGTTTAACATCATTCCTCTAGCTTTCCTGCATTCTGTAGCAGTGATTTCGTGAACAGGGTCGGAAGTGTGTGACAGGAAGTTGGCTGTCAGATGGTACCAATTTCAGAGTAAATATAATCTTTAAAATGTAGCTAGTACCTATTACCAGGGTGAGATGTCAGATGTTATACATCTTAAGCGACTACTGTAAGGCTCACTCGTTTTTTTTTAATTCCCTGCCTCTAATATTATTTGACGATAATGGTTCCTTGTTGTTATTTTTTATTGGTTCCTAAACTTTGTTTAACAGTTTGAGTGACGACAAAAAGTTTAACAAAATGTAATTTAAATAAATAAATGAATGACCTACCGAATTGAGGTTTCACCGAATCTTCGTTTGTTTTTGTGTATATATGTATGTACCCCTCATCCAATCTTCAGGCAATTTGGCAGGTGGGTTGGGTACGTAAGTTTAAAACAATTTATAGTTCGTAAATGAGTCCAATCGTTTCAGGGGTTTAGTAAGGTACGGAGCGCGTGATTTCATGATTCAGACAGAACAAGCGCAAGCGTGCCTCATCTGTACGTTTATATTCTTTAAAACTAGCGACACCTATGTTTCTGATCAGACCTGAAAGGATGTTTCATTCATGAAATAATTAGCCGTGTCATTTTGAGGTTATTCTATACTTTGTGCCGTTTGGCCCCTAGTTTTAACCTACCTATAGTGGTAGTAAATAAAACTAGGGTAATCGGTAACAATAAAAAATTATTTAAAAAAACCAAGGATAAAAATATGTTAAAATTTGGAAAATGAATTTACTAGCTCAGAAGGAGGGCACATAAACAACAAACACACAAACAACAAACATTCACAAACTCACACCCCTGCACTAGGATTCCCTGTGTCGCAGGTGGCATGGACACATACAACACATCACAACATCCAAGACCCGAGAACAAACATTTGTGTTCGTTACAAATATTTGCCCCGGCCGGGGATCGAACCCGGAACACCAAGCTTCGTAGGCAGGGTCACTACCAACTAAGCCACGCACACCATAAAATTTATACGGTCGTGGTTGCTCGGCCGTCTATTCGTACTCCTTGGTAGGTTCGTACTCTCCTGCGCGAAGAAGTCCGGCCGAAGGTGTTGGCGGCCACAGCAAGGACAGGAGGACTAGGAGTCGGTGGTGGTGTCTCTCAGGCACCGGAACGTCCCACCACAGTTGCTAACGTTGCTTCGTTACAACTTTGCGTAGGTAATTATTTATATTTATAAATTACGTGTTTACATATTATTACGATATAATTATTAGATATAATACTTATTATAAAATTTGATCCATGTTTTTTAAAAGTGAAAAAACCTTTAGACGCACTGAGCAAAATATTTCGTGGAAAGTGGAATAGGACTGGGCTACCGGGCTCCCAACGCTCGATTTAACAATATTTCGGGTAAAGTCGGCTGGTTTAATATTACTGAGTGAAGATGGTAATGTGTCTTTTAAATTTTCTTTTAACTGAACGACATCAAATAATGGTAGCGTAACATTATAATCGATGTTTTTAACATCGATGTTTCACTTTTAAAAACATCGATGTTCTAATATCGTTGTTTTTTATGGACGTTGTTGCATCCCTACTTTGCAGTCAGGAAAAAATTCGTAGTATAAAATATTTTGCAATAGTGATGTGTGGGGAATCCCACGCACCGTTATCTCGGGCATAACTGTGTTTCCCAGTCTCCTTCGCTTATATTAAACATATCGTAACAAAAAATATACTTACTGAAACATTTCGTGAGGTTTCAGTAAACCAATTGATCGCTCCACTTTTTGGAACATTCTATTCAAACAATCTTAAAAATGTACAGTCAGCTGCATAGACATTTTTAAACTCCCAAGCTTTTACATTTATATTATACTCTTAATTTTGCAAAGACATTCTTCTGACAAGTAAGATAACGAAATTAATTTAAAAATGCTTGCGTGCACTTGTCTTTTCAAAATTAAGAGTAATATAAATGTGAAAGCTTGGGAGTGTATACATGTCTATGCAGCTGACTGTACAAATGAGCGAGCAAGATACCGGCGCGTGAAATTCTGAGCCTTAATAGTACGGGAGGCGACGATGCTAAATGAGGATTTGCTCGAGCGTCATTGAGACCTATTGGGATGCAAAGCTTAGATGATAAGAAGAAAAAAATGTTATATAATATATACCCTTTCATCGGTGGGGGAAGCGGCTATAGGCTTTTGAAAATGTAAAAAAAAACTGTTGCATGGACATACTCGAGCGCGTCAGATATTGATGGCATCATGGTCCTACGTATTTTTAATAATGTAACGTATGTTAATCTAACCGTTTGCATGATGGGGATGACTAAACTGACAGGTTGAAAATGAAAAAAAAAATGTATAGAGGGCGTCTGATTTTCTAAGGGGGTGTTGAGTGGACCAAAACAAAAGGTCTTATTCAATAATCTGACAATTTCGATGTAACACAAACTCGTGGCCACTATTTTATTGTGCAAAAAAAAAACGCCATTTTGACTTACTCGAGCGCGTCAGATTAAGATATGTATGGTTCATCTTGATGTTCTAGACATGCTGTCTCATAATCTGACGATTATCTAGAGGGATTCGCTTAATCTGAGAAAAAGCAATTTTTTTTTTTTAATTTTTATAAATTATTGAAATGTATTAATTGAAAAGCTCAGGAAATAGCATGCAAATAAAAGAGTGTATATTTTTTTAAATAGAATACTTTAAGTTTATTGAATCTTCTTCTTATCGTGTCACTAGTTCTTCCAAACCAGTGTGGTGAAAGGATTTCAAGTGCGCCTCAAAGAGCCGCCTTCTCATTTTATTTTTACTAAACTGATCCTTTATCCTGCACGGGCGGCCTTATCTAGGGGGCTCATATTTGGTGGAGGTACTTAACCGAGTACAAGGTATCCCCTGTATGTTAATCTGCCGCGCTGGAGTAACTCCCGAAATCCCCTCTTCGGCTCCCCTACCATAACCACATCGCGTTTCAAGCTGACAAAGTCTCTAAGGCTGCTTTTCCACCAGAGATGTGCGAGGACGCGTAGCGAGGGATGTGTTTGTAAAGAACCAATACTATCGCTTCATTTACCTCGCCTCGGTCAGCACAGCTCTGGTAGAAACGGCTCAGCGGAGCTAGATTTTTCAAGCATACAAAACAAGCGAGGGATGTGTGCGAGGAATGTGTTACGAGGGATGTGTTGCGAGGTTTGCGACATACTGTAGGTACCAGCCAGTCCATGGACGGAGTTTGTTGGAAGTAGAAGTGTGCGTCACTTCGCTCCCACTACACCGCACCCTCGTCGACACATTTCACAGCTCCGCTACACATCCTCGTACGACACATTTTCCTCGCACAGCTTTGGTGGAAACCTCCACACATTTCACAGCACAGCTAGACATCCTCGCACGAGACATTTTCCTCGCACATCTCTGGTGGAAACGCAGCCTAATCCCGTAACGAAGCGAAGCGAGTAAAGTCAGGGGTAAAGCCAGGTACACTACTTACGTCACAGCCGGTACGCGACGTGACGTCAGCACTAAGATACCAGCTATTTCGAAGGTTGTTGTTCCGAAGTTCGTAGAATGGGCTAGTTTGGACATCCTCGATAACGCTGCGAAGCAAGAATTTTTTATGTAATCAAGTGTTTTTTAAAACTTTATTTATAAATTACACATTAGGACACAAATAAATAAATATTTTGGTCATTTCACACAACGCCATCTAGTCCCAAACTAAGCAGAGCTTGTACTATGGGAACCAGATAACTGATAGAATACTTATTTTTGACGTGACTACGTCTAATAAATCGATGATTATTGAACACCACCTGCATGAACGAAAACGTTTATGTCATTGCCCGGTAAAGCTCATTGTCCGGTAACAATCATTGTCCCGTTACGCTGGTTATACGCACGTTAAACTATCGTCCGTAAACCAACATTTTTTTGAGTATTCTGTTTTTTATATATGTGATACTCATCTAGACAGAAGGGTTGGCTGGTAGAAAATTCCTTAAGGCGAATAGTACCCCTTCGATACATAATATTTTTATTTTCTCTGTGCAAAGTTTTACACATGCATGAAAACTTGTTTGGATTGAATAGGTTTTTTTACTGCACGTTGGTAATGTTATTTTCTAGTGCCTGTAGGTCTTTCTTTTCGTAATTACAAGTAGTATTCTTTGAATCTTTAAATATGTAGGTACGAGAGCGAGAGGGCGAATAGGGGGTACTATTCTCCTTAAGGCATTAATCAGCCCTTTTTGCAATATACATGGTGGGCCATGAATTAGTTAACATTTAAATCTGATTTCCTGCGCAAATCCGAGCGGCGCGGGGTGCTTGGAGAAGTCAAACAGCTAACTCGTTTCAGGGAAATTTAATTGCAATAGATCGGGACATTGGGTCTCAAGGCAACTTTTGCGTAAAATAATTTTAGTTCGCTCATTTTTTGCTTCAGTTCGACGCGATCCCGAGCTGGTTTCGAAGAAATCATTGCCTTGAGTCCTTATGTAGAAAATAAATGGATGAAGAATTTCGAAAAAACGGCAGCGACATTAAATTTGTAGCAAATTGGCGGTCCACGGACTTCTCAGAGTGAAGAGAACGTGTAGGAAATTGTGCTTCAATTCGACGTGATCCCGAGCTCGTTTCGAAGAATCAAAAGTCAAGATGTGTGAAAAGTGGATATCACTTTTACAAAGTAAATTCCCATCTTTTGTATATATTTTTTTTTAATAACTCTTGTGGTTTTTTTTATAATTTTTTTAAATGTTAACTAATTCATGGCCCACCCTGTGACCAATCTTTTTAAGTTTTTGTACAATAAAAAAAGCTTGTAGAGGATGCGTTCTATAGTAAGTATTAGGATACAGATGAAATCCATAGGTTGTGTGTGTTGTGTGTGAAAAGAAACAAATAACACTAAAATAAGATAGAATATGGGTACGATAAGATGCGAATAAAAGTAGAGGTCGTAAAATAAGGAGTGACACGTCATAAAGTGCGAGATAGGCCTTATTGATAGCGGCTGCGAACTACGATCCTGGGCAATACGAAATGATCAAAGTAAATGTTGGCTTCGAGATGAATAATATAAATGTCATTAATAGTATTTATAATAATAGTGACCAAGTGATTAATTTTATATTAATAAAAAATAAATTCATGTTACTTATTGCATGAAAATTTCGAATACGATTTAGTCAACCTTTGTACACGTGATAGTACCTATACACACTCTTGGATTTCGCCCCCTCGGGGCTTATAGGAACATTACTTTGTTGACACTTAGTTCAATAAATTTATATCAAAATTAGGCAATTTTTTTTATCGTTTATTAACTACCTACATAACACAGGTGGAAAAAATCAATGAAGAGAAACCACTTTAAATCCTTTTACTTAAAGGAAACATTACTTCATTTTATAAAGGGAAAAAAATAATCTAAGAGATATTTCACATTTTCATTTCTTTTCAAGGCCCATTTATTTGTTCCACCATGTATATAACTCTGGCAATTAAACAAAATAAAAACTGAGAATACAGCTTTTTATGTAGGTAAGTACAGTCGGCTCTGTAATTGTCTTTACACCCAGCTTACGCCGATGTTCTTTCGTGATTAAACTACTTGTGGTTTATATTAGGGGTAGGTATATCTTAAGTGGTTTAATCACATCAGTAGTTTGTTCACACACAAACAAGATGCGTTTGTGTGAGTGGTTTTAATCACAGGAGAAAACCGGCGTAAGCTGGGTGTAAAGACAATTACAGAGCCGACTGTACATACTAAATAGTATATATTTGTTCCTTTCCTTTACAAATAATAGATTGTTTGAAGAAATAAGGAAAACTTCCCCTGTATACATGTATTTTTTGTACATATCATTTTGGATATTACGTACGTACCTAACCTACGTACGTATAGCAAAGATAGTTTGGTCAGCATCCGAACCGGTCTATGGACAGATCAGCTTCCGGTCCACCCCACCTTCCGTTCGTTAAATACACCGGAAGCGGTCGAACTTCCGGTTACGTACCAGAAATGGCTTATAAGTGAAAATAATTCATCTTTGAACTATCTAACTACATATTCTCAGTCATCTTTTGACTGAGAGTATGTAGTGAAACATAGCTTAAGCATCATAATTATGTATAGGGCTTCGTCCTGAAAACTGACTGACTTACAGACAACGCACTGACGAAACCACCGAACCTAGAGACTTGAAATTTGAGATGTATGTAGGAATATATTCGTGAAGAAGTGCGGAGGCGTACTTACTAATGCCTAGATCATACGTACCGAGTACTCGACCGAGACAGTGCTCTCGACCGAGTACTCGGGACATACGTATAAACATAGCGCCGAGTGCTCGGCTAAACGACTGATGTAAGCTTTGAATGTCTCGGCCGAGTAACATTTTACTGTCTCGGCCGAGTACTCGATACGTGTGATCTAGGCATGAGAAAGGAATTTTGTTAATTCGCATCGCAAACGAAGTTGCGGGTCTCAGCTAGTATATTATTAAGCATTGACAATACAACTCATAAATTACTAATTTGTGATATTATATTACAGATGAACAATGTATAATAAACAAAGTCATTAACCACAATAGACTAAGCATTCAAAGAAACAGCATTAAATGAAGACCAAATTGAATTAATGGAGTCTCATCAGGAACAAAAGAGAGGGTACAATGAAACCTGATTTGCATAGATTTATAGGTTACCATAGATTGTGTTCCAGGAACCCTAGATGGATAGCCTTGATAGAATATGGCGTCGAAAACCAAGCTAAGATAAGTCACCCCAACAATTTCAGTCAGCAATTTCAGTTTCAGGACGTGTCCAATGAAATATCAAATATTCAATTTTAAAATTATTATTTCAATTTTCCAACTTATATTATATTTCATCGTAATAAGAACATAATAAAATTAGGTGTACTGTATACTTGAAGGAAAAAAAATTAAAAAAAAAATCACATAACCATACTTTACAGGACTGTGAATAAGAACAGTAAATATGTTACACTTTTAGCTAGTTTTTTATTTTTTAATATAAATTTGAAATCAAAAAATCATTGTAAAGACACGTAGGTATTATAGGAGAATCTTTAACTAACTCGAAACTAGTACTTAGGTATTATATCTAGATACTAAATAGGTACTAGACCTGTAAGTAGATTAAAGTGGCCGCAAGAAGCTGTTGTCTTTTCAATACACAAAATGAATCAAAACAGACTTGGCTTTGGAAGTGTTACAAAAAAAACCAATATATCAATTTTCGTTTTTTGATTTGATCAACATCAAAGCAACGTACTAAAGTTTGGATAAAGGGCTTGAGCACAAAAATATATTTAGTCGGGTATAAAAAACATCTTATTTCTATAGAAAATCGTCGAATGAAACTTTATTTTCTAACTAGCAACAGGGAAACCGTATAAAAATAAAATCACACTAACTTTCTTTTACAAAAATTAAAACTCCATTTAATTTTCAGAAACAAGATTTTACGATTTATTTTTGTAAGAAAAATAAAAACTTCACCCTATCGAGCCCTCTGCTCAAAGAAGGGGATGGAATAAAAAGTTTCCTTTGTAAACAAGTTTTATTTTTGTTACGTCACAGAATAAAAACTCGCTATGCGACAGAATAATGTTTCTCAGAGAATATAATAATATCAAGAAGTTATAAAAAAATCGTAGCAATAAGTCCCTATTCGTAGCACTTCTACGAAGTCCGTAGACAAAAAATTGTAGTTCGATTTTCTAAATTCCTGGCTCTACGAAATACGAATAAAAAATCGTAGCACCTTGATTCGTGTCTCGACGAAGTCCGAAGTTCGCTTTCTCAAGAACTTTTAGCCTGCAAAATTTAAATAACCGTAGCACTTCTACGAAGTTTGTAGAAGAAAATTCGTAGCACGCTCTTTATGAACTCAAACATTTTTTTATGTTATCGACGTAGATGTAGACTTAGAATCCTGCAGGGGCGCCTCCCAACAGTACCTAAAGGGAAAGCAAATTATCCTCTCTAATTTCCTTATTCTATTCCTTTACCTGAAATCAACCACCTATCATTTAATTTTAAACTCTATATTAACCACGTAAGATTCATTTTCCGTTATATTTCAAACTTAATTTAGGCTTTCGGCAATCATTTCGAATTCGGTTCATTTGCCGTCTTCATTGTAACACAATAGCGAATATTATATTTACGGTTATTCCCATTTAACCCGACCTCTGTCTCCAAATTACGGAGTCTGAGTATTTTCAACAAAAGATCAATAAGTTCTGGTAAGATCTGGTAAAAATTAGTATTACCTATTTATCCTTCCAAACCTTTTAATAATTAATACAAAGGAAGAAACAATTGGGCTGTCCTAACCCTACTCTCCTCTGTAGCTTACTTACCAGTGGAAGATTACGTGTTCCACGGTCTCCTGGTTTAGGATGCAGCCTCTACAGATGTTAATATCCGTGGCTCCTATTATATTTTCAACTACGATACTTGCGCATGACCCAAACAGTGCTGCATAGCCTTAGCCAGCCAGCTTAGATCACATAGGCCGGCTTAACTAATTATTCAACCAACCAACTGTCATCCTGGGGGCACAGATGGGCCAAAAAAGTTCTATCTATCCCTCTTTCAGCATCATGGTGACAGATAGAACTTTTATTAATTTAGTCCCCCCGTCAGTAACATGGGGACAGACAGAACTATTTTATCCTGCCTGTCCCCCAATTAAAAAAAATAGTAGGTAGATACACTATGATGCTACACACATAAAGGCGAATACACACTTATTTAAAGCTCGTCCACAGAGCGATCATTGGGTAAGTATACAGGGCGTCCCACGGCTATGCCACATATAGGGAAAGTACCCTAAATATTGTAGATGGAACATTTTACTGAAATAAGACATTATTTGAATTAAAAAACAATTTAAACTGCATTCATAGATATTTAAATAATTACATGGTTGAACCGGGAATCGAACCCGTTACATGAGAAAAATGATCACTCTGTAGCTTTATCTTAGAAGTATTATTTTTGCTAAATAACATAGTGTCACAAATAAAAGGAAGACCAAGAATTTTAACATTGTTAATAAAAACTTAATCAATTAATTAAATGCACAAAATGAGTCCCTTCCTGTTGAATACAAAGTCGCACTCTTTTGATTAATTCGCTCCCTGTCGATTTTTAGATCTTGTTGTGGTGGATATTTAGAATAATACGTCTAAGTTCTGCTTGTAGCTCGTGGACACTTTCATGATGATGCGTCCTTCTCAAGTACATTTATTAGTAATAGGTACTTATGATAATGTCAGTTGTCCTATGTCCTCACGGCGATGTGAGCTTTTCATTTTTCTGAACAAAATTTCACATCAAATGTTAAAATTCATGGTCTTCCTTTTATTTGTGAACTATGTTATTTAGCAAAAAATAATCCTTAAATGATGAAGCCTTTCGATTGGTATAATAATGTCACAGGTGATCATTTTTTTCGAGTAACGGGTTCGATTCCCGGTTCAACCATGTAATTATTTAAATATCTATGAATGCAGTTTAAATTGTTTTTTTAATTCAAATAATGTCTTCTTTCAGTAAAATGTTCCATCTACAATATTCAAGGTACTTTCCCTCCATGTGCCATAGCCGTAGGACGCCCTGTATAATATAAGTTCAAGGCTTTTGGGTGGCTTGTAGCCCCCGACACCAGATCCAACCATTATCCACAAGTAACGTAATAATAAGTTTCTCCACACAACGCCCAAAGTAATAAACTGATGTAATTAGAGACATAAAACTCATTTTACGAGCGTTAAGAGTTATGTGTGAGGATCAAATTCGAGAGGGTATATTGCTCTGTATTGTGCTGAAGTAAAATAAATTACGGGGTACAATGGTTTAATTACACTGTCTGGCTGTTGGAGATGGTTGGGCTTAGTGGCGCATCTTGGGAGATCCACTTCTAATATGTCGATAATACCTACCAGAGACTAGTAAATTTTTACTAGTCTCTGATAATACTTACAAAATAAAAAAGAAGTAGGTAGATAGGATTCGCAAGATAAACAAGACAGAATACCTCCATTTTGGATTTTTGACACTTTGTTTCTATAAGAAAGATACTACTACCTACTATGTAGTAGGTACGGTCAGCATCAAAAGTCGATGGCCATATTCGGATTTTTTGACTTTTGGTGCTGACTGTAGGGTACTTCGCTAAAGACGAATCCATTGATTAGGTAAGTACCTACCTATAATAATTGATACCTACCTACCTTTGATATTTTTCAAAATTTTAGTCTGTAGGGAGTGGTTACAAAGGAACGGATTAACATCATCAATACCTATAGAAGACTTGGTCCTGACTGACTGACAAACAGACAACCCACTGGCCAAACCACTGAACGTAGAGACTTGAAATTTGAAGGGTATGTTTGTCATGAAGTGTAAGCGCTATGAAAGAAATTTAGTTGATTCAAAACGCAAACGAAGTTACGGACGTAAACTATTACCTACCTACACCAGAAACATATTATACCCCCCTTTTTCGCAGTCGGGTAAAAAATAATTGATGAAGCTTAGCTTGGAGATAGCCAATCTAAATAACTAGGAGTGTTCCCACTTTCAGATAACAAATCGAAGCGTAACTTTTGATGGTAAAACTCTCTAACACTGATAAATGTTTCAACGAATGGTAGAGTTTTCCGCCGGGGACTTAAAATCGATTTCAAACACATACCTAATTAAGAGTTTAATCGCTTTCATTGTTTCATTTGAAACTGTGGTTTATAATTAAATGATTAAAAAAATACTGGGGGAGATTTTTTGAAATAGGTGTTTATTTATGTAGTGTAGATGACACACGGCTTTTTTACAAGCTAATTGTTAACGAGTTTAGAAGTTAGCGTGAGAGCGTGTTAGCTTTTGGGAAGGATTGTCAACAAGCAGATTGTAAAAAGCCGATGACACTGGGCGAGTTTACACTATAAGCGAACTCGCTGGCTTATAGCGTGTAAAAAAGCCGTGTGTCATTGACGCTTAGAAGTGTGCACCGATGCGATTTGGTAAGGGCGCCCGGCGCTATATAAACGGCGCGGATAGTGAAAATTTAAGAATTAAAGAAACAACTGCGGTTTCCTACTGCAATCTTCCGATGCCTTATCTAGAAACGATGCTCGAAGCCTGCAATCTTTGCGAATCTAGCATGCTCAAAGGTACTAAGTTGCACGTTTTTGGCTGTACCCAAAAATGTTTTACGACTAATGGTACCTACTAGGCGGCACGTAATCTCCAGAAACATTTTCAAAGCTAATAGCTAAGCTTTTAAACTTCTTTAAAATATATTATTTAAAAAAAATATATCCTACTTATTTTAAACCAAAACTTAGCAAGGTAGATTACTCAAAGGCGTTATAGAATAATTACAAATATTTAATGTCCAAATAATCAGGTATACATTTTAGACTATACACTATTAAAACTATATCTAAGTACATTAAAACTACACGGTTTAATAAAAATATTTATTTACTATCTAATTAAAAATTAAAAATAGTTACAACTGTGCTTTTACAATTTTATACAATATATTTTTACACGCGTAATTATATTAATAATTAATAACAAGTAAAATTTAATTACAATGTATGATAGAAAATTTACAAGAAAAGTATACCTACTTATTTAAACTGACTACCAATAAGAATTAAAAATTTGCTTGAATATGTAAGTACCTAAGGGAATATTATTTTTGGAGCCAATTTTAAAATCTTTAGTAATAACAACAGTTTTAAATATTCCCATTGCCTTAAAAAATGGTTAGGACTCAGCGGAACGATTCTAGCCATGTAATTCTTAAACAAAAATCTTGCATAATGTGGGTAAGTACTAAGTTCATACTAAAACTTGTGTATATCTTAGTACTCTGTACTAAAACTAATAAAAATTAGAAACCACCATTATAAGTTTTGAACATACCATACATTATTATATGGAGCCTGCACTGTCCCACTGCTGGGCAAAGGCCTCCCCCCATTTCCTCCACTCTTCCCTGTCCTGTGCCAAACTGAATGTACCATACATATATATACATAAAATTGGTATAAAATCACGCTAAGTTTTCTAAACCATTACTCAACCTTATACCCATAAACTAGATAGGTAAAGCCTGTATTCAAACTAGCTTATAATTTACTTCCAATTTTGATCTATTTGGCCTAACGCACACCTGCGGAGGCGAGGCAAACTGAACGATATTTATTTATATTATATATCATAGCAATTCAAACTAAACCTTTATCTCCATAACATAGGGTCGGAAATGCGGATGCCTTCCACTTCTATGAACTACCACACAAATCCGTTGACAAACCAATCAAAATCAATAGTTTTCATTGAGTCACTCAAATTAATCTAATCGTATGGTTAGAAAGAATAAATTAAATAATAAGTGAAGTTACGAATGTCTACATCATAAATGAAATCTATTACATAAATGGATCACGTAAGGTGTGAAATCTCCACCAATGGGGTATTTGCATGCAGTGAACCCAAATAAGCCTAGGTATATGACAACTTTTAAGAAGTTCTGGTTGGAAAAGGTATGTTTTAGAAACGGTATCTTTTCCAAACCTAACGTCACGGGGATTAAAATACTACTGCAGGCATTTTGTCCACTGCTGGGCGTAGTCTGTTATACAAAGGCAAGTGTGCTCCATCCTCGAAGATACCGTTTATCATCAGCGGAGGTAGTGGTATAACGGTAGACTATCCCAAAAATTAAAAAAAAATACAACACGACAAACTGTCTTAGACTGCCTTTATCTACGGACATCTTACGTCACCAACAATGTGATCGGTGCATTTTAATTCCGCCGAAAGCTCTATAAATTATATTACACTTAATTTGGTTAATATTTATTTAAATAATTAACTATTATAAATAAATTATCGTTAGTTATAAAATAAATTAAATAACTATGTTAGTATGATTAAAACAATAGCATGTTTCAAGGCTGAAAGGTGTCGCATCTTTCTTAGTGAAAATATGTAGTAAGTTGGGTCAATAAAATGTATGCTAAGTAACAAAAACGTTAATATAAATAAATGCTTAGCCCTCTATGGCCTTCTCTGTATCCAATGTTCTGCCCTATAATTTGTTCATAAATACCTATATGACTTATTCTAAGTGATGTATTTTAAAAACACAAAATTAACTGTAACTGAAGTAACTTCAGTTTTTCCCCAGTAAATATAATATATTACATTTTCTCAGTAAAAAAACTCTACGTTATCTAAGCAACAAATATAAGTAAGTACTTATATTTTATAGTATCATTAAAGTTATCCCAGTTCTCAAAATGCTATTTTATTACCAGATAAGTGGAAAATTTCAAAAAACATTTTAAAATTTTTGCATCACCCATAATTGTATTTTGGATTTATATGACTGACTAAATATGATATCTAAAAACAAAACAATTTTAGTTGAATCTTGAAGAAAATAATAAAAAAAAAACTTGAAACGAATTTAAAAAAAAAGGTAAACACACATTATATGTTTTAGGATTAGTCATAGACATCCAAAAATCATCTACAATTATTCTACAAAATCCTAAAGTGTAAAATATACAGAAGTGGAGAACTGTACTCAATATACTGCCATCAATATTTTTTGATTGACAACATTTTTGATTTATGTATGCCTTGAGGCCTAGGACCTAAACTAAATGTGCAAAATGGAAGTCTAGAACAGACAGTCCTTTCGATCCTTTACGAAAGGAGAGAAGTAGCGAAATTAAGATATAGAAGGGAATATGTAAAAAAAACTCTTTGTAGAAAGATCTCTTTAAGAAATTATTATTATAATTAATATTTTCTATGAGATACAGACACATTAAAGCTGATGTTATATCTTGATTATTTTTTGTCAGGGCACTTACTAAATGTTTACCACTTCTGTATATTTTACAAAGGGCATACAATCTACAAGTCACATGAATACAATATTTAAATGGAAGAATAATTTGGCAAAAGGAGTTCTTATACGCTTTTAGGTTTTACAAGCTCATAGAATAAAAGTCGAGTCGATTGTAAAGGATGGGCGTGTGTCATAACTATACATAATTTGTGCATTTTTTATTCGATTTATATGGAAGAGTCTACAACTCAACCATAAAAATATCGTATTTATTTATATTATCCTTTAGTCTTTTATCAAATTTTCAGTCGTCTTGCAATGGGTCAATGGCTTTTAGAACCTTATTCGATTTTAAAGGAAGAGTCTACAACTCACAATAATAATATAGTATTTATTTATATTAATCTTTTAGTCATTTATCTAATTTTCAGTCATCTGGCAATGAGTCAATGGCTTGTAGAACCGTAAGGAACTACCCAATTATAAAGCTTGTACACTTCTGTGGTGCCCTTTTAAATGTCTTATAACCCAGTGGTTTATCAAAAAGTATCGCTATATTCATTTAGTGGAGAAGTAGCTTATTTTTTATTACAATATTTTAAACTACAGACACGCCTCATCCTTGACAAAAGATTCAAAAATCATATTGAGACAATATTCAGAATATTTACAATTGTTTAGTTTAAACAAATGGTAACGATGCATTTTAAAACGTTGGTGCTTTATAATTGGGCTTAGTTATATTTATTTCAACTATTTTTTTTAAATGAGCTAGTTTCAATCTTTTCGTTTGTCACACAACCACATGACAGTTGTGGGATTAATGGCGACTTGCACCAAACTATCAAAGCTTCTAAGCAATTACTTAACTCGGTTGACAGTTCTTAACGGTCGGAATTTGGACCGTTAAGAACTGGCAAGCAAGAAAAGTAATTGCTTAGGAGCTTTGACACTTTGGTGCAAGTTGGCATAAGACTACGTAGCATATGATTTCACAGGCCATATTGTCTTGAATCTGGGTGTCAATTTGTATCGTATGTATTTTCAATAACATTTTTATACTATCAGATATCTGATTCTTAAAATACAAGCTCTGCTTTAATTTAGGTGTAAATGGCGTTTAGTAAAATCAAAATTTTTTTTTTTTTTTTCGGTTAATTTCCACTGTTTAAATAATATTAGGTATTTATTTTTGACGACACGGATGGTGGATAGTAAGTGTATTGGTCTGCTATCCCGGTGTAGCGGGTTCGATTCCCACTTCAGGACAAACATTTGTGTGATGAACATCACTGTGTTTGTTCTGAGTCTGGGTGTTTTCTATCTATTCTATATTATGTATTTACAAAAAAAAAGTATTTACGCATTCTATCAGTCATCTGGTTCCCATAGTACAAGTTCTGCTTAGTTTGGTGCTAGATGACGTTGTTTGATAAATCCAAAATATATTTTTTTACATATTGCCCAATCAAGGCATTGGAATGTAATTGTCAGAAATTTGCAAGAATCATACATTTATGACGTTATGTAACTTCATAAACTTACGGTTCTTATGCCCACTGGCACCAAACTATCAAAGATCTAAGCATTTATTTAAGGATCATTTTTACTCACACTTACAGAACTTAACGGTTAGAATCTGGACCGTTAATAACTACCAAGCGAGTTAAGTAATTGCTTAGGGACTTTGACAGTTTGGTGCAAGTCGGCATTATAATCTAACAGTGATACAGTCAAGCCCAAGCACCAACATTTTAAAATATTCAAAACCACCAGCGCGTATGTTACATAAAGAACTCCCTATTTTCGTGTGGTGGTCAAGTATGTCGATTCATATTATTCATATTGTTCATATTATTCATATTGTTGCCTGTAGGACTGTTTGGTAGGTCTATAATAGTGATTTCGATGACCCTTAACCCTCTGAGAATAGGGTCTGTGATGTGGATTCCTCGAGGGTTGTATATGCGTTCGTTTTGCGTCGCTATGAACTTTGATACTTTTCTGAGGTGCTGTAAAGGTGTAAAAATAAGGCTATAAACATTGTGAATCATTGAAAAAAGAGCTGATTTTTAAATGTACAGTCAGCTGCACAGACATTATAATCTCAAGCTTTTACATTTATATTATACTTTCGATTTTGCAAAGACATTATTGTTCTGACAAGTAAGGGGGCGTCCATTAATTACGTGAGGTTTTTTTTTAAATTTTCTGTGTCGTGAGATTTTATCCAATCCCCTCCCCCATCCCCCAATCTCACGTGAGATTTTTCAGAATGTGGGTTTCTTACGTAAACGCGTTGGATTGTTATTACAATTTAAAGAAAGGACTTAAGATTAAATCTTAAGCATGTACAATCTGGATTAAATGGACCAAAATGGTATATTTTTTTTTTGTTTCAAACAGAAAAAAAATTGCGTGATATTTGCCGAGACCCCCCCTCTCTCCAACGTAAGATTAGATGAGATTTGACTCGACCCCCTCCCCCCCTTAGACACCTCACGTAATTTATGGACGCCCCCTAAGATGACTACATTTTTTTTATTTTTTTTATTAGTTTGATTTGCGATCAGTAAAGGATTTCAAGTGCGCATCAAAGAGGCTCCTCGTAGTAGAGTAGTAAAAACCTGTTTTTGCATTAATATATTTGTTGTTAATAAGTTTAAAGTGTTACCTTTTCGTAATGCGTTTCGGTACAAATGTAAATGAAGTAAGCGGTGAGACATGCAAGGCATCCTTCACAGTAGGTACTGCAGTCCGCTGTCTCCGCCATCTCAAAATGCTCATTTAACCGCTCCATTGTGTGATCAAATGTTGGTCGGTCTATCTGTAATTCAGAGAAATATAGTTTTGCCAATTGTGTTGTAGCCAATTGAACATTTGTAATGAAAACAAATGCTTGTTCTCAAGTCAACCTTGGATTATCATAATCAGCCTAAAATGTTCCCACTGCTGGGACTCGGGCCTACTCTCAGCAGGAGAGTGAATGGGTCTTAATCCACCACGCAGACCCAATGCGAATTGGTGGATGTCACATGCCATAGAACATTTTTTTTCTGTCCTTAGACATGCCAGTTTCTTCACTATGTTTTCCTTCACCGTTGCGAGATTGTGGGATGCATACTTAGATTTTTTGACCAAAAAAATCCATTTAGGCATGACTGCCACCAGGATTCGAACCTGCGACCATCAGATCGCAAGGCAAGGGCCTTATCCACATCCTTAAAGTGTAATCTGCTTGTTGACAATCCTTCCCGAAAGCTAACTGGCTCATACGCTAGCTTTTTAACTCGCCAACAAGCAGCAAGAAAAAAGACGTGTCATCGACGCTTTAGAGGCGCCCTTGAAATCCTTTCACTACCCTGGTTCGAAAGAACTAGTGACACTATAAGAAGTTCTGTGAGAGGATTACTACTCCTATCTCAATCTCTATGTAGCACTGAAGCCTCTATTTTATTCACTTATATAAGTGAATAGAGTTGAGGCTTCGAGTAGAGTAGAGACCTATGCTCACAGAGACACAAGTTTAGAGTAATCAGACGGAACGTACTCAACAATAATAGTGCGCAACAGTGTTGATTCGCACTTTGATGTCACTCCATGAAATCAGCAAATGTAAGCTCATTTAACTTACTCTATTCTCCAGTTCCGGTGGAAACCTCGTCTGAAACTTCACAGCTGTGCCTTCTGAGTAGTCTCTCTGTATGAATATCTTTATTCCAGGCTGTGTGGGTGTTTGCTGACTACCAGGCGTGTTAGGACCAGAAGGAATTCGGTTGTTGGCCATGGTTTTGTACACAAATCACAACTGCACAAGCGAATGTCGAAAACTATGTCAAGGGAATAACATTTCTTTGAATTCTCGCAAGATATACAATCGTGGGAGTGGCAAATTTCGTGTTTTTCTCAAATCCTCGATCAAAAACTCTACAGAATCGCTGACTTTCTTTCAACTAGTGTTGCCAACTCGAGTTCGTAAGACTGTCAGATAATCCAAGAAAAAAAGGTAAAATGGGATTTGTTTTTTTAAGAAATTAAAGTCAGACACACCCCCACGAGAAAGAAAATAGAAGCCCTCATTTTTGCATGCAAATCATAATTCTCCATATTCCCGGCCCAGCCGATGTTTTGACATAATTTAAAAATGTACATCATTGTTACTAAATACACTAGGCCCGTCTTTAGCAGATTCATAGCTAGATCTAGCTCTAAATGACCAGAGCTGGCAGTACTAGTTTGACGTTTGAGTTTGACGCATACTTTGAAATTGGATTGACGTGTTGGGTTCGGACGAGGCGGGGATCTGCAGGTGAAAGCCTCAAGCACTCTTTACCCTAGCCTCTACTTCGTAAGTTGTACGCGAGCTCTGCTTTATTATGTGTACGCTAGGGCATCCAATACCGGAAGGTTTTTAATACCGGTACTAAAATTCGGTATTGAGCCTCAATCTCGAGATCCCGGTATCAATACCGGTATTGAGTAATTTCTAAAATATATGTAATATTCATGAAATTATACCTTTTTTTCGTTTACTTTTGTTCTCTTCATACAAATATTTGATTTATATCAAGATTTTAAACTAAAGATATCATCAGTAATCAGTATTTTGTTCAATCAAAGCCTTTTAAATGTTAATTTTCAAAACAGTGTAGATTTCTTGTGACGCTAACGGTCGGCGCTGATATATGTATTACTATGAAGCGTTTCCTACTGATGAAGGATCAGTTTTTGGCTAGTAATTAACATGCGAAATTAGTTAAGAAACTTTTTTTCGTCATCTCTCAGCTGAACGTACAATGAGAGTACAATGTGACTCCTGGTGAGTCCTGGTCAAAGAGTTTTAAGCAATCGTTGCTCGATCAATGAATGAACGTGATGTAATATTTTTTGTTGTAGACGTTTTTTTTTCTTTCTTAAGTAATACGTGGCAATAATTTTAACTATTATCTAGCTAACTGTACCTACTCAGCGGCGGTCAGCGTAACACTAAAAAGACTCAATCCAAGTGATTGGCGCCGACGAACTACGCGCTGAGCATCCACGCCGACGACGGTCGGTGTGAGAGGAAAATCAGCCATACTATCTAACATCGCATAAATAAAGTTTTTTCAAACATGCTTGCACTCAATCATTATAATTCTGACAAATTTCTTACAAAGTACAGTACAGAAGAGACAAAGTGAATTGAAATAGTCACTATGAAAATCCAAAGTTTCGTGTTAAGCGGCCAAATAAATTATTAGGAAAACATACGCGGCAACCGAGAAGTATATAATACTAGTTGGAACACGCAACTTCTTTTGCGTTGCGGCGAATGAACAAAATTCCTGTCTTAGCACGCGCCTACACTTCTTGATGAACATATCATCCAAATTTCAAGTCTCTACATCCAGTGGTTTGGCGTTGTATGTCAGTCAGTCAGTCAGGGCCAAGACTTTTATAAATTTTGATTAATATAATATTTAAATTTTGAACTAGCTTCATCAATTTACTAGAAGTAAGTATAATAATAAGTACTATACAAATCTCTTGATGGACAAACGTGATAATATAAACTGAGACAAAGCCGAGGCGCGTAAGTCCATCAATATCGTGCTGGCCACTGCTCCTTCGAACTTCTATTAAACTCGGAACTCATAAGTTTTATCAGAGACATGGACATTGTATCAAACAGTTGAAGATAATCTCGCAATCAGAATTTACCATTTTTCAAAGGCTTACTCGAGGTTATATTTAATTTACACTGTTATTTAGATGCTGCATAAGTTACTGTCCCATAAATGTATAACAGTACGTTGTTTTAATGATTTGTATTCATCTAATTGTAAAATAGGTTAATTTCATTTCATTTTTTTATACTTCCGGTAATGCCGGTATTGGCCCAGTCAATACCGGTATTTGAATACCGTAAAATGGTCCGGGATCCCGGTATTTCGAGATCCCGGGATCCCGGAATGGATGCCCTAGTGTACGCACTGTGGGTGAGGTACCTACCAGGATTACTATGTGATCTATTGAAGTCTTATCTGTATCTAGGTATCTGATATTATTTGATGTGGTAATCCCGATGATATTCTTATCATAGCACTTTAACATTTACAAGGTAACTAACCTTCCTACTTACTTTCATCTTATAAGTGGCCTAAAAATCTTAAAGCCACAAAAAAATAAAGAATAAACTATTAACACTAAAAACTAAATTCGTGTGTGTGCTTTGCTGCTTGCTGGCGGTATAAAAGCTACGACACCTGATTCAGGCTTACAAAAGAAAAATAAAGTCGTTCGTCGTCTCGTCCACTAAACATCCGATTCGGATAAGAATGAAACTCTAAAGACATGTAGGTACCTATAAAGAACTACGCATTGCAGGGGCTCAATTTAAATAGCACAACAGTTTGTTTATTAACAATAATGCAGCTGAGATCGAAAGCGGACCATCAATTTGTATCAATGTTTTAGCATTGGGTAGGCGATTCGTTCGAATTATTCCCATCTGTCACCCTGCTCTGTTCTAGGCGGACGATGGGCCAAAAAAGTTCTATCTGTCCCCCTTTCAGCAACAAGGCACCTCTAAGTTAGCGTTTTGCTTGTCTGTAGATAGTGTACCTACCTATTTTCTTTATTGATTATGATTAGCGTTCAGTAGGTAGCTAACTAGATAGGTAGTTCTTCTTCATTGGCATTCCCATTTATCATTGAGGTAGGTAGGTTGATTCCTAAGTCACTGCCTAACACATCTACCTATCTAATCTGAGATATCTGAGCAATAAATTGGCAATACATTAAAGTGCTGCTAGTTATTGTTGTGTATCATTAGTGCAGTACGGTGGGGTCTTAGTTGGTTTTAACTTTAAATCATGGACAAAAAGTAAGTTTTAACTCATTAAACTCGGGTTTTAGGCTGACAGTTGTGAGTATAAGCACAACGGTAACTAGTAGGTAGGTCTAGGTACTCTGATAAATCTGTGAACGTATAAGTTACGTAGATATAATACTTATAGGTAGGTACCTACCTCTACCTACACCTACCGAAAACCTTATTCTGCTGTCAAAAGCGCAAAAATAAAAATTATGATTCTGTTTTGACGCTTCTGATTGTTATTTTTTCCATAGCTCCATTAGAATAGAAGTTCTTATCAAAGAGAGTTGACTCACTAAAAGTATTGTAGTTTATATCGTAATTTTTTTTATAATTTTTGGTTAGCAAAACGGCTAAATTATTTTCTGAATTAATTACGTAAGTAGGTACTTACCTACGCATTTTATTTGCTTTGCTAGACTCTGGTTTAGGCCCCTAATCCCGAACTAACCCGCAAGCGAAGCGAGCCGCAAAAAATAATGAAATGTAATGCTGGAAGACTTGGACTTGACTTGACTTAATACTTTTTCAGGTCCTGAGCTTTATCTATGCATGTGTACCTAATTCCCGCCCAAGCGATGCAGTTGTTTTTGCATGATCGGGTAACAAACAACCATCCATCGTCTAGAAAATTCACTCCTTTTTTCTCTTATTTATCTTTATAACATTATGTTTATGTCAATGTTTTCTTCCAGAATTATCGGCATCGGGTTATGGATGGTATTCCTAATTGTTATGGCTGTCTCTTCTACGGAATCACAAGTCATAGGCAGGTTAGTTATGTTGGCCCCTCAATGCTGTGGCAGATCCAAAAGTTCTTACTCTGGCTATTAGAAAAAATAAGCAAGTAGGGTTGCGTCCGAGATACACCCGTATAAGTGGATACTTCTAATAACTCTACATTCTATACTTTTAACATCGCTTCGTCTCCTCTTTGTCACCGACACAGGGTGACATAGGTCATCGCATACTCAGCCATCATCGATGATGCGATGATGACAGCACAGGAAATCAAAATAACAATAGGGGTGCTTTATAATTTAAACATTTTTATTACACCGATATCGATATCATATAAATCATAAACTTTTCATGACTAATAACATATAAATAAAATACGTTAAAAAAACATAATAAACTATAACCAGAAATTAAATTTAGCCTTTGTCTAAAAAGTTTGTCCCGGATGTGACGCACTACTACCTACTAAATAATATAACCATAAAATATAACCCAACACAACTTGCAAACAAAGAAGTATCCACTTTACAAATCTTAGAAGAGTAATTTTGTAACTTCACTTCACACAAAAATGTTTCACAGATCAGAATCACAGAGGAAGTTCCCAGATGGCTTCAAATTCGGTGTCGCAACAGCCGCATATCAGATTGAAGGTGCATGGAACGTATCAGGTGGGTCAAACATAATTTATCTATTTAAATGATTAGGTACATACGTTTTTAAATGTTAACATGTTACCTTCTAAAATTATATCTGAAGGATAACTTGCATAATTGTTATAGGTAGGATATTAGTTGTCTTGACTGACGCGATTACAAGATATATTGCTAATTGGATAGGATTTCCTATCTTGAGGTTACTTGCTGACATTGAACAGAATAGATTTGCTACCCTAACAATGGTTTGATTTATCAAGATAGTCATGATTCAGTGTACCTTCAAATATTAAAGAGAATATTACTCCCATTTCTAATGCAGTTAATCATATTACAATATGGAACTATGCCAATGATGTCCAGTTCATCCAAATGTTGTTTGGAAGAGATCGCTTACTAGGAATAAGACCGCCCCTTGGCCACTGTAAAAATAAACTGTTAACCTAACTTTGCTTTCCAATGTAACTAAGTATTAAATAAATATTTCATACAGACATTTTACACAACGCCATCTAGCCCCCGACTGAGCAGAGCTTGTTCTATGGGAACAAGATAACTGATAGAATAGGTATCTATTTGAATACTCGTTTTTTAAATACTTACATAAAATAGGTAGGTAACACAAGTACCTAACAAACCTATCGACGGTTCTTATTCGAAGGTTTCATGTGTTAAATAGACCATTTTATTACTCCTTGCAGATAAATCGATGAGCATTTGGGACGTTCGTGTCAGGGATCCATCAGGAGTAAAAGACGGCACTAATGGAGACGACGCGTGCAAATCCTATGAAAACTATAAACGAGATATTGAAATGATCAAATTCCTAGGCGTGGACTTCTACAGGTTCTCCATATCCTGGCCAAGGCTATTCCCCAACGGGTTCGTTAACAAAATCAGTGAAGATGGAAAGAGATATTACAACAATATTATCAATGAGTTACTGGCGAATGGAATAGAACCGGTGATAACGATGTACCACTGGGATCTGCCGCAAAGACTGCAAGATCTCGGTGGCTGGGCCAATCCCTTGATAGCAGATTGGTTCGAAGACTACGCTAGAGCTATGTACACTTTGTTCGGCGATCGGGTTAAGACGTGGGTGACCTTAAACGAACCGAAGCAGATTGCGATATTTGGATACGGAATGGAGAGGTTTGCTCCGGCAATTAATATGAAGGGTATAGCTGATTATTTGGCGGTAAAGAATATGCTGCTGGCGCATGCCAGGGCTTGGCATGTATATGACAAGGAGTTTAGGGAGAAGCAAAAAGGTTAGTCATTTTTGGTCCAACGATGAACTGTTCTTTTGAAAAGACCAAGGCAGCTGCAATAAGCTAGATGGATGATGCGTTTCTTAATTTCACGTTTTGAAATTGAAAAACGCAAGAAAGCAAGAATTTTTCAAAGTTAAAGTTTTGTATTTCAGGATTATGTGGCATAACCATCGCAGCAGACTACAGAGACGCAGCATCGCAATCTCCCGAGGATATAGAAGCAGGTCTTGATGCGATGGCTTTTGAAGTGGAGATGTACAGTCACCCGATTTTTTCAACCGAGGGTGGTTTCCCCCAGAGAGTGATCAACAGAGTTGCAGAGAGGAGTAAGGAACAAGGATTCCAAGCTAGCAGACTCCCTGAATTAAGTCAGGATGAGATTGAATATATTAAAGGTAAAAATACAAAATACGAACTGAACTTCGGGTAGATTTATGTAGACTTTGTAACAAACCTAAATCTACCTAAAATTATCTGAATCGAAATATCAATGATTTAGCGAGAATTTGGCCAAGTTGAGAGTGATCGTCTAGCAGGTGTTACTTTGTTGCATTATCTAAAGGAGTCGTACAAATGAAACAAGTCAGAAAACATAATACATTATTTTATTACGCAATACGACAACACATAACATAGAAATTAAAAGTAATGAGTAATTAATGGAGCTAAAGTTAAGTCGAACTACAAGGACGCAAATAATGTTAAATAATCAAGATAAAATAATTAAGTAATTGATTGAATTTACTATAGTCGTACAGGTTAAGACATTGAATTTAACCATGAGGAACAGCTACTAGATAATATGGAATGTGAAATGATAAAGTGAATGAGCGCGCTTGCACGGGACAGGCGTCGACGACTCGGTGCACCTCGACACATATGTGAAGGAGAAAGACACGTTATAGATATAAATAAGTCATTTCCGCATTTTTTTGGTTTTTCATGCAAACGGAGCAACCGCAAGTCAAGCCCAGATTTACGTGCTAATCCGAGCCTGCTTTACCAGGACACTTTTATCATAGGTGGACGCTCGTGAGTAACTACTATAGAATTCTACTGGTGGACTCGGCACCGGCAACAAGGCAATTCACGTGAGACATTTCCATCTACAAATACGGATGCTCAATCCTGTTAATACTAAACTAAAGCGTGGTTAGGACAAGGAACGGGAAACCCTACAGGCATGCCTTTCACCCTCCCTCTCTAAGTTAAACCCCCAAAACGAGCATTATACCATTGAACGGCCAAACTTGCATATTCACAGGAGTAATCTTAGTAACAGTCGGGACCGCCCGATTATATCAGGTGGTGCATCGACTCTATTCATTATAGACTGTCATCCGCATTCAGATAATCTCGTACAATTTGTTCGTACAAGATTGGTCTGGTATAGATAGCAATCTATATGGCATAAAAGCAACTACACCTCGGCCACTTGAAGACTGGGTCGAAAACCGCCATTGCACGTGACCATTAAACAGTAAGTTGCATTCAATTTATACAAGAAGATGAACAGAATCGAACTGTCCCCTATTCCCTATAATAAAGGTGAGGAGTAGGGATTAATTGCAAAGCACTGGAACGCAGAGTTGACTGGACCTATAGGAATGCGTGCAAAATTCTATCAATAACACATGCCTTAATCTAGTACGCTGTATCAGAGTTGGACCTAGGACGTCGACTTGGCTGGACCTAAGAATCAAGACGTAAGACGTGCGCCATCTCCTCATACCTTTAAGGCTAAAGTCAAAGAGTTCTATCTAAGACAAACATCATCGACTAGTAAGTAATATTTTAGGTCTTATACTTCTCACATTCATCAAGCATTATCTATACGTACATATATTTATATTTAATATGTATTAGTTTATTATAGGTTATTTACGTATTAGGATTTTATAAAACATAGTATTCTTTATTAATTTGGAAACAGTTGTACGCCCTGCCCCGCTACTTATATTTAAATCATCTCCAATGCCTGTTGGTTGCCTGGAAGAAATCGCTCTCAGCGATAAGGCCGCCAATTGTACCACTCATTAGTTTTAAGTCTTGTATTTGTTATTTTCCATGTGTACAATAAAGAATTATCTATCTATCTATCTATCTAAGAATCAATGTAAAATGAATGTATAAGATTCAGCTCGACGCACTCCTCCTTTTATGTTTGGCTGTAAGGGAAGATAGTTACGCCTTAAACACTAAACTTTACGCCTGGTGCACTAATTACGCTAAAGCAATAAAATATTCTACACTCAGAGAAGATTATGAAAAGGTCAACATGTACGACTAGAGATAATAACATTATAGTTTTTATGAGTGTAAAGTTAAGGTGCTCGTCCGCCCCTAATCGTTCTAAATATTTAATTAATTACATTACCGAATCAATCAGCATCGCTCGAACCACTAAACACACGTCGCGACTTTTAGAGACAATTCTATTTGAATTTATGTTAAGTATTACTGTTTTAAACTAATTTTAGTAATTTATTATCAGAAGATCAAACGCGCACTCCTACGACTCTAAAATTCCCTATAAATTCCCCGCGACTGCACACAACTAACCACCCCCGTAAACTCCCGTGACCCTCAACCCCCGTAGACTCTCACGACCGTCAACCCCCGTAGACTGCCCCGAGACCTTCCTGCGCGTGCGTTTTGTTTCGCCCTCTCCACTCCTGTCGATTCCGATTTTTTCTTCAGCCTCTCGCTCTTTCTTTGTTTTATTAACCAATCAATTAGCTATTTTAATTTCTAGCACCTCCTAAGGGGCGTGACTTTTATGTTCCCATGATTTAGCAGAACTTATGATTTTTTTGTAAATAAAGTGGCCCATATTTCACCCAAGTTTATCGATCGGTATTTTAAGTATTAGTAATAAAGTTCATATTTTATGACAATTCGCTTTTAGTATAAGTGTTGACGTGAGTTAATTATTTTTCTAAAGTGATATTGTCGTGAAATCTGTTTACATAAACGGAACAAACTATTTTAAACTTTAATTTGAATAGAATAGAAATAATATTCTTTAGAGTTTCTTTTTTTAGCAAGCGTAGTGTTACTCTGCAACTAATATTACGAGTGGACCACTTTTAAAATCAAGATCGTGGGATAAAATTCAAATGATTTATTTATGCAAGACCAATTCTAATGTATTTGATATTAGGGTAGGTCATTACAGATAATTGAAAATGAACTATACTCTTGTTATTAATTTATTTGTTAGGTGTCTAGATGGGATCGTTACAACTTCTTCAAAGCTACATACTTATATTGTGTGGGAAGGGAAAAAACCAGGTTAAGAACGCGACTTGGGAAGGAGCTCAGTACCTACACGTCAAGCAGTGGAAATTTAAAAGAACTTTATGATGGTTATCTTTGTATTTTTTATTCAAATTAGTTATGACACGAGCAATATGCTCTCCTATCTGGTAAGAGATCTAGCCAAATTACAAAAAACCGTACACAGAACTTTGGAACAATCGGTTTTAAAGGACAGAAGAATACATTATCATTCTACACATAAAGACTTACCAGAAATTATTCATGCGGATAAATTTTCAACATCAGATCTCTGTATTACATCCTTTCTGCTGCAGGCACCAGTGACTTCTTCGGGTTTAACCACTACTCCACCCGTTTCTACACTCCATACACTCCGGGGATGTATGATGTCCCTTCTTATGATGATGATGTCGGCGGTATCAGCTCGTATCTTGACTATCCCACGGCTGCAGTCATACATTCCACTGTGAGTAATATTGTTCTATTCTTAAATGTTTTTGTATTGGTGTGGAATTTTAAGGGCATTGTTGTTTTTGACGTGACTTCGTCTAATAAATCGAAGGACGCCGCCGCACCGGCTGCATGCACGAAAACGTTGACGTCATCGTCCGGTAACGCTCATTGTCCTGTTACGCTGGTAGTCGCGTTAAACTATCGTCCGTAAAAGAACTTTACAGGCAACCAAATTTTTTTATATTTTAATAGTTCTTGTATTTTATTTGTTGTTCTTCTTTCTCTGTAATTTTTTCTTTGTAACTTCAATACTTTTTTGTTCTGTTCTACGTTCTATTTGACTTTTTGATATCTTCACAGTCTTTCAGTTTCTCTCTACATCATCATCAACCTATAGCAGTCCACTACCGGAGCTCTCCTAAGCTCTCCGCGCCATTGAGCCAGATCTTCAGCTCTTCTCATCCACCTTCTGTCAGCTATAGCGCGCAGATCATCGCTCCATCTGGCTAAAAGTCGTTCTACACTGTTTCTGTCACTGTAACTTTGTGTTACTCTATGATACTTATTAAGTGGGACTTAGCCAGACACGTTTGTCGCATGTCCAGCGACTTGTGGGCAAAAACACCTACGGAGTGGAGCCCACCAAACGCGAAGCGACGACGTGGAAGGCCCAGAAGGAGATGGCGGGTCGAGTTGGACGCATACCTGCCAACATGGGCCAGCGATGGGCCCTTGGCCGCAAGGAGTGGAAGGAGAGGAGGGAGGCCTTTGCCCTGCAGTGGGACACAGATGGCTGAATAATAATAATAATGATACTTATTCTTTAATAATAATAATGATACTTATTCTTTTTCTAAGTTCGCGGTCTATTTTTATTCGTTTTTAATGGTTCTAATACTTCCTTATTGTTTCAATTGGCTATATCCGACCTAACATAAAGCATTTTAATTTTTCCAGTCGATCCCTCACGGCATTAGAAAAGCCCTAAACTGGGTGAAAGAAAACTGCAACAATCCACCCATCGTCATAACTGAGAATGGTTTCGGCACGTTCGGAGGCTTAGAGGATGAAGAACGAATGGAATACTTCAGACAGTACCTAACAAATATACTGGATGCTGTTGAAGACGGGTGTAATGTGGTTTCGTATACCGCTTGGAGTCTGATGGACAACTTCGAATGGGACTCTGGGTTAAGGTAAGCTTTACTTTTCAACCGATATCAAAAAAAGAAGGTTATCAATTCAGTTGAATGTTTTTTTTTTTTCAATGTAGGGCCTTCCACGTCGTCGCTTCGCGTTTGGTGGGCTCCATAGTGGTTTTTGCCCACAAGTCGCTGGACATGCGACCTCAGAATTTTGTTGTTTATAAACCGATTTGAAAAAAATATATTATTATATATTTTTCAAATCGATTTTAGAGGATATTTTTTCGTTTTAGAGGATACACCTACTTCAGATTGGTCCTTTAAAAAAAATATCAAAATCGGTTCAGTAGTTTAGTTTTTAAATCAAAATAACTGAAAAAATATGGCATTGAAGCAAAAAAAAATTGCGTATTTTGCTTCACTGTCACTTGGTAAAGGAACCGCTCTATTGAAGTCGGTTGTTGTATGTTATTGTAAAACCTTGAATTATTTATGAAAACAGTGCTTGTTCACGAGACGAGCTTGGCGCTCTCCTGATGGTAGGAGATCACGCCTGCACATGACCAGGACTGTACAACACATGACTTTGATTCACGACCGATATAACTGTGTTCCAATTTAGGGTAGATGTACCTAGCTAGTGACATTATTGGCTTCTTATTTAGCAGTGTTGCACCGGAATCAAAGTCCTGTGTAGCACTGTTAAGGTCATGGCCAGGCGTGATCTCTGACCATCAAGAGAGCATCTAGCTCGTAAAGTAAGCGACAAACAAATTATCCTCTAGCAAACCACGTGACAAAGATGCGCAGAACCTATTTGACATAAGAATTTCGTTCTGCGCATCATTTTCGCGTGGTTGGCCAGAGGACAATTTGTTTGTCACTTACTATACCGTGACTGTACACAAAACGTTTTATTTATCTTTTCCAGCAATTTTCCATTCACATCTGGTTTTTTTTTTTATTTTCCAGCATAAAGTTTGGTCTATTCGAAGTGGACTATAAGGACGACTACAGACCGCGACGCGCTCGCTCCTCTGCGTTTTGGTACCGGCACGCGGTTTCAACCCGGGTTTTAGACCTCGCGTATAAACCTGAGCTTGTAGATCTGACTTATTAGGTAAAACTTTTTTAGTTAGCATAGTAATAACATAATCGGTTTGAGTTTTCATATATTTTTTTTTCATTTGATTGTTTCAGTTAAAATATTACAATTCTTGGTGTGCCAAAATATGATTGAAGCTTCAGGTAACAAAACTTGGGCTATGAGGAAAAAGTTTGAGTACTTATTCAAAATAGAGTATTAATAAAATATATTAAGTATAATAATTTCTTTATTGTTTGTAAATACGTATAAAAAGTAAGTCCATAGTATTGACAGTTAATGGTCACTATGAATATAGCTTAAATATAAGATTATAAATAAATAACATTGTGTCAGCCTTAAAAAATATTTTTAAAACTATACGAACGACAGGTGTTTTTTTAATAATAAGAAGTTTTATAATTCCTGTGTTAAATTCTTAAAACTACCTTAACCTTAGTATTGGAAAATCAGCATTAAAATTGAAATTGGTTTTTAATAAGAGTAAAATCATCAAAATCACTAATTTACACTTAAGACTAGAAGAGCTAATGGCGGAACTAAGAAAATAATATTTCCTGTACCACGTTATAATAACAGTGGAAGACAATGACATAATATAGGTTACCTACTAATAATAATTCTGCCATTAATTACGTGAGGTTATTTCAGAAAAAACATAATTTTCATGATTTTTTTATTGACAGAGCGAAGGGAGGTAAATATTATTATAATTATATGATTTTGCCATATTTTAAGGATATATTTTTTACTTAATTTAACCCAGTGTTCTCGCAATCTTACACTGTTTCTTGCAGAAAAAAAATTAAGTCATATTTGCCGAGCCAAGAATCGACTTGAATTGAAACCTTTTCTCATGTCAAATCTTTTAAAACTTAAAAAAATACTTTTAAATTCTTGCCAAATGCACAACATCAAACAGCTTTCACCACTGTTTTCGATTGATTTTGTATAGAAAAAACTCCCACTCTCATAACCAGGCTCTGGCACTTCCATTTCGTTCAATTTCAAGCCTTAAATTCAGAAACATAAGATCACTTTTTACTTAATCAAGTAAGTATTTTTTATGAGTATTTTTTCCCCGGAAAGTCCAAAGCATCAAGTCTTTGGAACACCTCCAACATGCTAGGTCTATCTTGTCGACGGTCTACGGTACAGTCCCGACCGAGGTTTATAATCTGTAGACATAACCCCGGGTTGGAGAACGAAGTTTGTCGAATAGCCGGGTCTTCGAAGTCAGCTGAAAAGAAAAATAAAGGTTAGAATATGGCTGCGAAAATACTAATTGCAACTTATAGCCGCCATGTTGCATTTTTTAATACCTATGAACGCATAAGCAAGGCAATTTTCAATAGGATCAGGACAGCTCACCCGCCATTTTGTTTTTTTTAAGGATTAAGAATTCTGAACCTTAATATTTGGAAATAAAGTTCTTTTTTAATTAAATCTAAATATAAGAATTCATAATCCTTGATAGAGACTCACTCGTTTGGAGGTGTGTCTCGTTCACACAGTTGCCAGCATAGAATTAAAATTAACATGGCCATAATTTTTGAAATAAGTGGGACAATTTTCGAAATTAGACGATTTGCTCTAAATATTATTCAGATTCATTTGAAAGGTTTAGTACAGTCGCTGTCATGTAGGTTAGGTACCTAACTGCCGAGAAAAATAATTACTGTTGGAAAGAAACAGTATTAAACCATTGAATCAGATATACCTCGCTAGAATGCGGCTCCCCGCCCGCTTTTTGTTGATATTTTAATGTACCTATGTATAATATAATGTTAAACAATAAAGCAAAGTAACGTATGTATATAACAATGCTATCTTATTGAGCAGATTGAATTTTCCCTTGGTTGCTTGTTTATGTCTCAATGAAATATTCAAAGTTCAAAAATTATGGTCGCCCTACAGAACGAGACACACTCCTTACTAGTTCTAGCTCTTTCGGCTCGCGGTTTTCGTGTGAGTCGGCGTTCTAGATACTTACATAGTATACAAGTTCTTTGCGCATAAGTATATTTAATCATGTAGAAGGCCATAAACGATGGACGGTTAGGTAAGTTGAAGTCAGGGCAAGGGAGTAATACCCGAGGCCCTTACCTGCAGATGAGTGAGGACGCGGTGACCGGGCGGTTAAGGCCCTTGCCTTGCGATCCGATGATCGCGGGTTCGAATACCGATGGCAGTCATGCGTAAATATAATTTATCAGTAGAAAAAATCTTAAAACACAACCCTCGATCTCATAACGGTGCAGGAAAAAATCGTGAGGAAATCGGCATGTCTATTCGCTATTGAACTATTGACCAAAACCAGACATTCATTTTCATAGGCCCGTGCAACACTGCTACCTTACCTAAATTTAACCCATTCCTCTCTAGACTGTATATCAGTAGTGAGCATGATATAATCGCCACGTTTTCGCGCCGACGCCGGGTCCACGCCGGGTTTAAGCCGAGCCGGCGGCAAACATCTGGCCATCTCCAGAATATAATTTGATACCCATCTAAACGGCATCCTGTAGGTGACGTTTTCCAACGGTAGAACATTACCTGATTGTTTTTTTTATCACCTTACCAAAATTTAGCCCATTTCTCGCTAGACTGTGTAATATGTGTATCAGTAGTGAGCATGATGTAATCGTCTCGTTTGCGCGCCGACGCCGGATTTACGGGTTTAAGCCTTACCACTGACCAGAATATCTAACTGTGTCTGACACTCATCTAGACTGCATCCTGTAGCGGACGCTTCCCAACATTAAACCTTACCTAATTTTTTTTTTACCTTACCTAAATTTAATCCATTCCTCGCTAGACTGTGTATATCAGTAGTAAGCATGATGTAATCGTCACGTTTTCGCGCCGACGCCGGATCCACGCCGGGTTTAAGCCGAGCCGGCGGCAAACACGTGGCCATCTCAAGTGCCACCACGCCGAAACTGAACACATCCATTGCTGGTGACAATACGCCTGTATTCAGGTATTCTTTTGGTAGGTAGTACGGCGTTCCGATCGGTCTGCGAAAGAAATTGAATCAAATCACGTTTGATATCAAAATGGGTAAGGTATAAATAAACACATATAGTGATTAAAATAGTTATTTGTATTGTTACATATTAGGTTGTTCAATTGAAAGATGACTTGATATGGATGAAACATAGCATAGCAAGGGCCTGAAGCTAGTCATTTTATACGAGACTTGTATCAGCCCGAGCCACAGGCGAGGGTGAATAAGTCTAGTATAAAATGAGATTTTTCACTTTAAGGGTAGTCCTCAAATCCGAATTCCATACAAAATGATTCGGACAAATACTCAAAAAGTACGCCGTATTATAGTAATTTCTTCACACTATTCGTTTCGTCCATGTTTTATTATTTCGTTTTACTTTTTTGTTGACGAAATCAAAAAACATGGACGAAACGAATAGTGTGAAGAAATTACTATTATACGGCGTACTTTTTGAGTATTTGTCCTTATCATTTTGTATGGAATTCGGATTAGAGGATTGGCCTTCATTGGGAGGAAATTAAACTAATTTATACTGAAATGAGCGAATTAATGAATTATAAATGGGTAATAATTCAAAAACAGAGACAGCCATCCAATGTAAGAACGATATTCGAAATCGAAATAAGTTATTTAGGACCCTCATAATACCTTGATCTATGGGTATTATGGAAGACTGAAGTTCGAAATAAAGAAAATGGCAAACTTATGTAAATCAAATCAAATTAAAGTACTTACCGGGTGACTTTTAAGTGAGTCATATTGTTAGCGTAGAGCCCTTTCCTGGCTAAGCCGAAATCCCCTATTTTAGGCATTAGACATTGGTCCAACAGAATGTTCGCAGGTTTGATGTCCCCGTGTATAAGTGGGACACCCTCTAAATAGTGAAGGTAGTGTATTCCTCTGGAAAATAATGTTTTAATGCACATTTATTGTTTAATTATAAATGTAGGTACTATTAATTTATAAATGTACCATTTATTTATAAATATACTATTTATTTGTAAATTTACTATTTATCTATAAATGTAATATACTTTTTCTGAGTATTTATAGAAAGGTCACAGTCACTCTATGATTTGTAGACAAAGATTATTTTATTTAGGTACGCCGCCGTAACGAGAGCGAAGCGAGCGCGACCCATCAGATTTTTGTTTATAACATTTAATATAAAATAGTTTTACATAAATAGTCCTATGTAAAAAGTAGTATTCACAATCAGTCGAATTTTCATAACTTAACGGATTCTTAAGCCGTAAAATTATGAACCTACGATTCTAACAGCTATCCGAAAACCGTACTGTAAGCATCTAAAAACTACTGTGGTCGGAATTCAACCTTCCGGCCGCGTAGACAGGGCAAGAAGCAATGTAATTACCAGATGGATGTTTATAAATTATAATCGAACTCAGAAATACAATGTTGCATCGCCCTAATAGGGTGCATGTAACTACTACTTAAAATACTTTTCTGTATGTATGTATATGTTGGCAATAAGTAAATACAATAGAAAAATAATATTTACCTGGCAACACCGTGAGCGATCCTGTACCTTTCAGGCCACGTCAAAGGTAAGTAGTTCCCTTTACTCCTATGTATCCTGTGTTCTAGAGAACCTCCCGCCATTAGTTGGTACACTAAACACGCTTCAGGGCCTGAAAAACCAACCAAAAAGGGTTTTTAAGACGTTTATATTAAAAAAAAACTTTGGGTGTTTTCAAGACGTTATCGCGATAATCCAAAAACCGAGGAGGTTATTATGATACATTTCAGTTTCAAAAACCGTGGGGGTGAATAAAACCGTTAGGATGTTGATGAGACGTTTGTTTCCAAAACCGTGACGGCTTTGGTTATACGCGTTTAAGTTTCAAAAAACCGTAAGGGTTTTTAGGCAACCAGCTTCACAGGCATGGTTATTAGCCAATTGGCTACGACGCTTACTTTAAATACACTCTTGATAAACACGAAGGAGTTAAAACAAATATATTTTTGTCATTGAATTTTTCTTAGAAATATTTTGGTTCAAAAATAAACAAGTACCTACACATTCTGACAAAGTGAATAATTTGGATGAGAATCGAATACAATGTTCAAGTTTAATTGACGCAAAAACGAAAAAACTATTTTAATTGGGCAGAAGGAGGAATACATTGTATCTGTGCCGACAGAATTTTTTATATCTGTATTCAGTAACGGCAACTAATTATGCATATTTTTTTCTGGTAATTAATAGCTTGTGGTGTATATTCATAAGGGGGCATCCATTAATTACGTGAGGTAATTTTGGCGATTTTTCAACTCCCCTCCCCCCTTGGTGAGATTTCGTCAGATCTTGCTCGACCCCCTCACCCTCCACTAATCTCACGTGAGATTTTTCGAAATACATATTTTTAATTTCAATAAGTTAATATGTGCTTAATTACATGACATTTTGATTTATTAACTGTTAATAAATATTCGTTAACAGCTACTACATATTAAATTAACAGTTAAAAACTATTTTATAAATGAAAGATTTTTTCTAAAGAAATTAATTTATGAATAATTCTCACAGCATTGAAACTTTTTCTTGCGGAAAAAAAATTACGTGAGATTTGCCGAGACCACCCCCTCTCCCACGTGAGATTGGGTGAGGTTTGACCCGACCCCCTCCCCTAAGAGCCTCACGTAATTAATGGATGCCCCCTAATAATATTTGAAAATATTTTTTTCCTAGATAAATAATGAAATTGAATTAAAATTTCAATTGCCGCAAGGACCTACGCCCAACAGATGATGATGATGAGAGCCACATTGTCATTGGTGTCTTCTTTCGAACCAGTAGTGTGGTGAAAGTATTTCAAGTGCGCCTCGAAGAGGCTCTTTTCGTGCACTCGACACATGTTTTCGAACTTTTTTTGGTCCTATGACATGCCGGTTTCCTCACGATGTTTTCCTTCACGGTTAAGCAAGTGTTTTAATGCACACATATTTTTTTTAACAAAAAATCCATTGGTATACGACCAGGTTCGAACCCACGACCAACACAGATTTATCATTTTGACTGGTGTGACATACCTCCTATGCTATATCCATACAAGGGCAGTATATTGTCGTGTCGGTATTGGTTCATGCACATTTCCCTGATCAGTTCCTGGTTCAATTTCCCGTTGTCTTTCAGTTTTTTCACAGCAACAGGAAGAAACTTGAGTTCTCCTAAAAAGCAAGAAACATAGATTAAAAATCTAAAAACCACGTTTTGATACTTAACGTTAGTAACGAAATAAGTTAAAGATTAATTCACAAAAACATGCCTTGGCACACACGCACGTAAGCGGAGAAACGTAGGTACTTGGCCGAAAAAAAAACAAAAAAAGGATTTATGGGTATTTAAATTTACGCCTTGTTTATGCGTAATCGTCAGTGGCTAAACTCGTCATAGATAGGTATTGCTGACATTTTAGTTACTTAGGTATTGCTGACACTTTAGTAACTTAGTTATTGATGATATTGGAGTTACTTAGGTATTGCTGACACTTTAGTTCTTAGGTATTGCTGACACTTTATTTACTTAGGTATTGCTGACACTATTGTTACTTAGATATTGGTGTAACTGCTGACATATTAGTTCCTTCTTAAAGTATTGCTGACACTTAAGTTACTGAGGTACTGAAGTAATTGCTGACACCTTAGTTCCGTGCAGACCGCTGTACCCTCTTTTTAGAATAAGAATTAGAGGAATTGACTAATAAACTCATCATCATTAGACCTCTCTTTCTTACTTCCATTTAAGTTACTGAGGTATTGCTGTAATTGCCGACACCTTAGTTCCTCTTTAAGTATTGCTGACACTTAAGTTACTGAAGTATTGCTGTAATTGCTGACACCTTAGTTCCTTCTTTAGGTATTGCTGACACTTTAGTTACTTTGTTTGATGCTGACATACTGACCTTTAAACACCTGTCCGAAGCCTCCTTTTCCTAACAGATTATGCACACTCCAGTCGTTAGTGGCTATCCTTAGCTCGTCATAGTCCATTCTGGGTATAGCCGACACTTCTTTAGTGATTTCATCGTGAACACTCTTGCCTTTAGTGTCTTTACTTTGTGTTGAGCTCTGTGAAAAAAAATAGATTGGCTTATTAAGGGTAATCCTCAAGGCAAATTTCCATAAAACATTTTGTATGGAAATTTGCCTTGAGGATTCCCCTTATAAAATTAACCCTACTAACTACTAATTTAAAAACACGTATAAAATCTAAATTAAAGTATGAAACCTTACTAATTTTATGTTGACACAATCGGAAAACATAGACGAAACGAATAGTGTGAAGAAATTACTATAATACGGCGCGCGGCGTACTTTTTAAGTATTTGTCCAAAACATTTTGTATGGAATTGGATTTGAGGATTAGCCTTAAGTTAAGTCTCTTAATCCTCACTAACACCAACCGCAGCGCAGTGGGATTATGGGGAAAAGAGTCTTTTGTCTCGAAATCCCACTATTATTGAACAATGAACACATTTCGAATAATACACAGCTTTGGATATTATTTATTACCATCATATACAATCATTTCCACTGTAAATAAGTTACTAATGATGTGTTTGATTGCGAAGCTATGCAAAAAATTAGTTAGCGCCAATTACGTGCTTCTGAAACTAAAATCAGTTATAGAAAAGAGTTCTCTTATGTCAGTGTATTATGCATATGTACACTCCATTATTAGTTATGCAATAACAGCATGGGGCAATAGCTCTGATGTATCTAAAGTTCTAGTCTGCCAAAAAAGAGCTATTAGAATTATATTTGGGCTTACAAGACGAACTTCAGTAAGGAATTATTTTAAAGAAAATAAAATTATGACAGTAATATCTATATTTATATATAAGAGTCTAATAGAAATACATACAAACAAAGAAAAATATAACACGAATAAGAACATACACAAATATAACCTAAGAAATAATGAAAAGCTATATCTACCTAAACTTAGACTAACAAAAGCTCAAAAGCAGGGAGAATTTGTCAAGATAAAAATGTATAATAAACTACCAGATGCGATAACTGACATAGAACGTGTTGATTTATTTAAAAACAAAATCAAATATTTCTTTGTCAATCATGCATTTTACTCGCTTAATGAATTCATGAATTTGACTATTTCGGAATCTTCTTTTGGATGAAATGCAAATCTTTATCTTTATTTTTAGGCTTTTGATAATGAAATCATAATATTGTATTTCTCTTGCGAACTTGTAGGTACCATAGACAAAGAAGAAGCAAAACAGCTGTTATTTGATTTTAAATTTCCATTTGACTTTGACATTGACATTTTGATATTGTTGTAACTTTCTGTGTGATTGATTTGTAGTTCTGTGGTTAGGCTCATCGAATTGTTTCGTAATTTTGTTTATTTTCTATTCAAATACATAGTTACATTAGCTTTTACCAAGTAGGTAGGTGTAGGTATCATCGCATTATGTATCTTTGACTTGCCTTGTATAACGGTCTTTGTTATATTGGTCAAATAAATGAAATCTGAAATCTGTGTATTATTTGAAATAATGTTCATTGTTCATAATATTCGAGACAAAAAAAAACATTTAAGATGTTGAAGCATAGAGTTTGAAATTAATAAGATACAACAGAATACATACTACAGACTTATTAACCCTTTATAAGGGGGCATCCATTAATTACGTGAGGTAATTTTGGCGATTTTTCGACTCCCCTCCCCCCTTAGTGAGATTTCGTCAGATCTTGCTCGACCCCCTCACCCTCCACTAATCTCACGTGAGATTTTTCGAAATACATATTTTTAATTTAAATAAGTTAATATGTGCTTAATTACATGACATTTTTGATTTATTAACTGTTAATAAATATTCGTTAACAGCCACTAAATATTAAATTAACAGTAAAAAACTATTTTATAAATGAAAGATTTTTTCTAATGAAATTAATTTATGAATAATTCTCACAGCATTGAAACTTTTTCTTGCGGAAAAAAAAATACGTGAGATTTGCCGAGACCACCCCCTCTCCCACGTGAGATTGGGTGAGGTTTGACTCGACCCCCTCCCCCTCCTAAGAGCCTCACGTAATTAATGGATGCCTCCTAATGAAAATACACTTGGCCTGCTATGTATCATGTAACTAAAAAAATGTATTAGTGTACACTGTGTTGGTGTTCAATAAATAAAATAAAATAGGCTACTTTTTATTTAAATAACACATGAACAAAGCCGCGGGTAGCAGATAGTTCATTCATACCTGGGTATCGGTGCTAGACGCTTCTGATGGAGAGGTCTCGGAACGACCTTTGCTGCCACTGCTTTTGCTATCCTACAAACACAAAATACATCATCACAATCATCGGTCAGAGTGTCGCTAAAGGGGCACTGAGAAAAATATATTTAGAGTTTTTGTATTGTCATGAGACATTACCTACTCATTATTTTAAGCGACAGTTACCCAAGCAATATTTATTATGTTACAGCAAATTATTTAACCTATGTACCTATATTATTATTAGGTACACCATTGTAATTCTAGTTGAAGACTTGAATCTTCTACACATATTGATTAATGTTTCGCTAAAAACTCGCAGCGAGTCTGACGCTAGTCACCTTCTTGTATACCTACTTACTTACTACTACTATCTTACTGTATTTTCTGTCATAGTATATAAGTGTTACTCCATAAGAAGTGGTTGTAATTACGAGGAAATAAATAAATTATCTTATCTTATCTTATCTTATCTCTGTCATGAGACATTGTACATGCAAAATAAAAAATTGGTTGTCTGTAAAGTTGGTTTACGGACGAAAGTTTAACGTGACTTCGGGACAATGAGCGTTACCGGACAATGACAGCGTTACCAATGACGTCAACGTTTTCGCGGATGCAGCCGGCGTTCATCGATTTATTAGACGTAATCACGTACAAAACTATAGCCTACCATGTCACCCAGCTTCATTCTAGATTTTGACCTCTAGCTCGGAGGTCGTTGTACCTCAGAGGTCAGAGGTCAGCCTGAACTAAAGTTTCTCCTCACCACCACCTCTCTGATGGTCTAAAAATTAGGGGTTAATCAGGACGTAAATTCTTTTCTTTTCCTCAGTGCCAGTACATAGAATACACTTAAAAATATGATTTACCTGCTTGAGTAAAACTGGCAAAGGTATTGAATCGCTCCGTCCAACATTGGGTTTTGGAGATACCTTTATGTTACCATTTTCTGAAATTTTCAGATACAGTTTAAAACAAGAAAAATAGATCGATTATTGTTTAAAGTGCACACCATCACAAAAACAAATAAAGTAGAAAACAATGGTAATTATTGTGGACAGCAATCTTACGCTAAACACTTGAAACTTGGAGGATGTGTTCATCAAAAAGTGCAGGCGCATAACATGGAATTTTATAAATTCACAATGCAGATGAAGTTGCGGATGTCAAATACTCCTAAATAAATGAGGAATTGATTCCTACTCTGCTTTTTCAAGGAGCTACAATGGCTAGGGCAGAGTTCAATATCGGGGGGCAATGCACAATACACCATTCAACGGGAAGCCAGTGCAAACCGTACCCTATTTTTTTTAGAATAAGAATTAGAGGAATTGATTAATAAACTCACCATCATTAGACCTCTCTTTCTTACTTCCTTCGTTTCTATCCAACCTTAACAATAGTTTTTGAAATCTCTGATCAACACACGGTAGGAGACATCGCAACGCTAGGACATGTTTCATTCGATACAGCTCTAAGAAGAGGTAGTCAACTGTGTGGTTCTGTTGACCACAAGTTATGAAAAGTTGTTGTGTCGGAGAGATAGATTGACGAGAAGCTCTCTGTTCTATTTCCTGTGAAAATACAATAATTATTTGTGGTTGATTTAGTGCCTTACCTACAGAATGCGCAATAAAGGTGTTAGCTACTGTGCACTAATAGTGGCTAGCTCCTAAAACGCACTTGTTCAGTTCACATATTTAAAGTAGGTAATGTAGTGTTTACAATAAATATAGCAAGCATATCCTCCATGCTTAGGTACTCCTTGGGCATGTGATATATTCTGTGGTGATCACACTCCTAGGGGAACGGCAAAGTGGATGAATTGTTGAATATCAATTTATTTATTTTATTGGTATATAAATCTAATCCAAGCAAGTATAATACCTATGGCACATAGGCGAAACACTAAAGGTAAGGTAGGTACCTAAAAACTTCAAAAAAAAACTCATAGCTTTACATAGGTTGAAGCAAGTTTACATTTAGGCTGTAAATAAATAGCCAATTGTATTTAATGACATAACTGAATAGTGAATCATCTTCTACCGGCGGAGAAAGTTGAGGAATAGATTAAAACTACCAATTTTCCTTATATGAGATAAACTTTGATTACCACCGTCTTACTCATCTAAACACATAGGACCTTTGATTTATGGCTTCAGAGATAATGTATGCATCCATTATGCCAAATAACAAGCCAACTAAGGAAATCCCCAAAAGAAAAAGAAATGAAGAAGTATCGCAGTGGGGAAATCCGCTTACGACTTACGATGATATCAAATGTGGAAAACTTCATCTGTTCGCCGGCTAATTCTTTCCAAGTGTCGTCCATATCGAGAAGACGACATAGTTCTCTATTTATATCGAATGGAAGCTGGTAAATGTAAAGTTTTTTATTGTTCATTTTGTAACACAACACAATCACTAACGAAAACAACACAAAAATTTGTCGTAATCGTCACACACCACACGTCAATCAAAATGTAAATGCCAGAATTATCAGATGACGGGTGTGGCGATGAATATTTCCAAGTCAGGTTTTATGGTTCCGTAAAAAATAACAAAACCGGAGATTTCGGCATGGAGTTAAGTGGGGACTGGGGATATCATTGAAGGCATCTTTTATATTTGTAGATACACTTGTCTGCGTTTAAAAAATTATATTCCATTTTTCTTATTGTCTTTATACTAATTATTGGACTAATTTCATTCAATACAGCAGCATATAACTTAAATGCGTGTTTAGCATGGCGTATTAATAACGGAACTGGCCTTCAGCTATACGATATGCTAAATCATATTATTGTATGTTTTTTAAAGAACTCACTATGCTAGCAAACTTTTATAATTAGACATCAAGACGGAGCCGATAGACCTGGCCGTTTTTCTTGCAGTTGGCTAGTCAGTAAGATCTCAAAATAGCTATATTACCAGTTTTTTTTTTTCGAAGAACCTAAGTTCTTCGGTTTTGGCTTCACATCAAAGGTATATAGCCAGTATCAAGTAATTGGAGAGACTATTTTGTCATAAGTCAGACTCGATAAGTCAAGTCATGCCCCTGTAAAGTAGTGGTGGTTGCGACTTTACTAGAGGCTTCTATGGAGTTTTGGAGGCAACACGAAAAGTCACGTTTTACAGCATTACACTATTCACCAACACTCATACACGTTCACGAGCACTTAATGGATAAAAAACCACCGTTTTTACACTCAAACACTCATAGTTATACAAGTTTTGTCAATTAATTTAATGCCGCCAATACGCCATTTTTCACGTTCCCGCCAAAACCCCATATTACCAGTTGAAGGGTGACGGCAGATTAATACAGATGACATTGACATTTTAAATTAAATTTTATTAAACCAAGCTCGGCCAAAGCATGTTCAAAGCCGAGGCCCGTGCTTACGCTGATTGGCTGCACTTCTGTGTGAGGTCATGGTGTGAGGAATCTTGCTGGTCACCGATTCCAATAAAAAATATTATTATACCAGCACACACAGAAGTATTAAAGTAGGTATAGAATCAAACTGTAGTAGGTATATTAAAAATGCGTCAAAAAAAGGGATCTAGATTAGCTAATTTCTCAATTAATAATATGTTGATAAAGTCTAAATTTTTATCGGTCGGACCAAACTGTTAGAAGTTGGCTAAATTTGACAATTTTTTTTTGGCATATTTTCAATGTACCTACAGTACTAGGGTATGATTCTAATGGTTAAATATAACCCTATCATTAGATAAAGACTATTGTGGTTGGCAAACCGCGTAATGCTAGAAGCTTGAACTAAATAAACACTTGCATACTAAATAAAGGTTTGTAATTCTGTACGAGTACATAATAAGTAGGTACATACGTAGATAGGTAATGTAGGTAAGTAAGTACCTACATAATATACCAACCTACCTACCACGGATAACCCACAAACACATTTAGGTAGGTACATACGTACCTTACCTACCTAGGTACCAAGATTAGCCTGTAGTTATGTATTATGCAGTAAGTTTGAATTAAAATTGATTAACACAAAGAATAGTTTTCTCTCTATCGAGGGTAAGCAAACCGTTTGTACAATTGGTCGGAATTTGACATTGTGTGAAAACAAATTGGTGAACACAGCTCTAGGTAGAGTAGGTACTAGGTACAGTACCTACCTATCTTCCTTTACCGTGTGGTATAGATAGGTAAGTTGATAGATAGCCCTGAATCTGATAATTTCACAATACAACGGAGCCTCGAAAACTATCGATCAATAATGAACTATGAATAAAAAAAATTACAAGATGTCAACCGAGGTACACTTACGCAGGAATTAGAACAAATAGGGGACACTTGAACACACATTCAACCACACGCGGACAGGGGTGCACTCAGGAATTTGAATTTTTTAATCACATGGGTTTTTTTTTTAATTTCTTTTTTGGGCTTTTGTACAACATGTTCATCCAGCCCGCCATATAAACACACAAAAAAAAATTCCACCTCTATGAATTTAAAATAACTAAAACATAAACAAAAACACTAATAATACCTTTACCGAGCTACACATTTAAAGTAAAAACTTCTTAGGCACTTTATTTTGTAGGTATTAGGTAAATATGACTGAGCCGCCATGTTCGGATGTGTAACACTCGTTTGGATAAAGTCGGCTCGAGTCGCCTTGATGAAGTTTTCACTTCTATCATGTGGCCCAAAGCACACACCGTTTTTGAAGCGATTTAAACGTCTCAGGAATACTTGCCCTATCACCCATCAGACTCTAACTAAGTAGAATAAGTAGCGTCAATTTTGAAAAAGAACAGATATTGACTGATAAATTGGCTCAGTGGTGCCTCGTGCGAGTTAGAGAATAAGAACTCTTTAATTTACCTTAATATTTAGGAACTTTACAGATGTATGTATACGAGTTATAGCAGCATGTACAATGGGCGGCCTTATCGCTAAGCATAGACATAGACTATAGGATCAAACTACTTCTCCTGATACAGATATCAATGTAGTTACTAACTTATTAAAATAATTTAAATGAAAAGTTCAATATTTATAAGGCTAAAGAACTTACTAGGCTTAGACAATAAATATCAGTCAGTGATATTTTTATATTGCGTGATATTATATCACGCAAATCCTACCATTATTTTTAACTCCTTAGAAAATAATGCGGTTTTTTCAGAATTTAAAACCTGATTTAACCGCTTTGGCTCTTTTTATAGTTACATCCGAAGTTTATTCTTTAGAAAGAGATTTCTTATTAATGTGTCCCACTTTTGGGCAAAGGTCTCCCCGATCTCTATCCACATCGGGAGTTATAAATTTAAAATTTAATTTAATGGCTCTAAGTACAGCCCTGTGCCCGAAGGCTGTACAACACCGTTCCCAAGACCTACATTGCTCTACCGCAGCCGATTTCCACCTCAGTCCAGCTCAGATCACCTCCAACTATAGATCAGTCCACCATTTGTATCCTATACCCCCTTAGAAGCACTTGTGTTGAAGTATTCTAATGCATTTAATTGCAATAAATAAATAGTCAGCCATAGAAACAAATAGTAGATCATCGAGAATTTACAGGTAAGAAAAACTTAGATTTTCTCTTGCTTCTGATCAGTCCACCATTCGTATCCTATACCCCCTTAGAAGAACTTGTGTTAAAGTATTGTATGCATTTGATTGCAATAAATAAATAGTCAGCCATAGAAACAATTTAGTAGATCATCGAGGATTTACAGGTAAGAAAAACTTAGATTTTCGCCTGCTACTGAGCTGTCCACCATTCATACCTATATTCTACTCCCTTAGAAGCACTTGTGTTGAAGTATTCTAATGCATTTGATTGCAATAAATAAAAAGTCAGCTATAGAAACAAATATTAGATCATCGAGGATTCACGGGTAAGAAAAACTTAGATTTTCTCCTGCTACAGATCAGTCCACCATTCGTATCCTATACCCCCTAAGAAGGACTTGTGTTGAAGTATTATATGCATTTGATTGCAATAAATAAAAAGTCGGCTATAGAAACAAATATTAGACCATCGAAGATTCACGGGTAAGAAAAACTTAGATTTTTTCCTGCTACAGATCTGTCCACCATTCGTAGGTAGGTATCACCTTCCTTAGTACTTATAGCTTAGATCAACTTCAGTCCAGCTACAGTACAGATCAGTGCACCATTCGTATTCTATACTCTCATATTTAGCACTTGTGTTAAAGTATTTAAATGCATTTGATTGACTAAGATCATGCAGATCATCGTGGATTCACAGGTAAGAATAAGAAGAACAAGCTTTCACAAAAAGCTTTAGATAATATTATCACCGTTCTGAAGCTCTACAGGTTGCGCTGTAAAGCACTGTTGTTACTGAAATTGCTGGTAAATCATCAATCAAAGGCTTAGTCCTAACTGACTGACTGACTGACAGCCTACAGGCTATACCAGTAGATGTAGAGAGTTGGAATTTCGAGGGTACCTATGTTCGTCAAGAAGTGTAAGCGCATACTTATTAGGAAAGGAATTTTGTTAATCGCATGCAACGAAAACGAAGTTGCTAGTCAGATAGTTGTAGCACAGAGTACTAAGATATACAAGCAAGTTGTAGTCACTGTTTTGGAAATGCTTTTGCGTAATTACTTTGACATTTCATTGTACGGCATTGCTGTAAGAGGCTGCAAAACCACCCAAAACAACTGGCCCGGAGCTCTGAAGTAGTACCTAAGCGAAGGCTCAAGCGCAAGACGAAGGATTTTCAGTCAGACGACAACGGAAGTGCGATTGCAGGAGTGTGCTTCCCCCAAAAATATAATAAAATCCCATAGTAAAATGTACTGATAGCAAATTAGTAATTAGAAGGTATAACTAAACAAAAAAGTTCGGCATGCCCCAACCCAACAGTGGAAAAATTATTGGCTGAATACCTATTCAAACGGTATAGCATTACATATACCTAAATATGACATCGCATTGCAATCGTATCGTATTTGAAGTAGGTATGTACCTACCTAACTTTAATTATTTTTCAGTGACACAGTAGTTTGTTCAGGTGCGTCTTCTTGTCTCATTGTTGGGTAACCTCGTCTACCTTCTGGTAAATTAAGGTTTTTTTAAGTACATGTTATTATCATTACTTAAATATGTATTTATTTGTCCTTAGTTTGGCTAAAACAAGCGCCCGACAACAAAGGAATAAAATATTTTTGTGGTAATCATTAGATTTAGCTCTATCAAAGCAGGTTTTACTTGGAAGAATTTTATTACTTCCATTTTTTAACATAAAAACCAAAATAAAGTATGGAAGTGTAGAGGTATCTCCAAGTATAAGAAATCATATCAAAATATTTTGTAATTTAGCTATCTTCAGTACATTTTGCAAAATTTTAGAACAGGAAAGCATTTCGACTAGACTTTTTTATCGTGAAGAGTGTAGAAATATGGCGTATTAATTGTTAAAAATTTTAACGTGTTTTTCGACGCCAACTTTATTGTAGCTAGGTATGTAAATAACTGAAACTGAATATTCCTAAGGAACGCTATGCTTAATTTTTTTTTTTTGTGAAGTTCTATTAAAGCAAATAAACGAGCTAAAATAAGTAAATTCCATACATGTTTACTATTCGATCTTTACTAAGAATGGATAACAGTTATTGTTTTGACTAAGATACTAACAAATTAACTAATTTGTTGTGTATTTAGTAAGTGCCCAAACAAACACGCCTAATTTGCTTATTGGGTACCTATCAGTCAGCTAATCACCCACATAATTAACTGAGTTAACAACCATTTGAGAAATTGTGATACCAATGTGATTTGTTTTTATTTCAGAAATGCTCCAGAGATGCTAGAAGGTTGGAGTCGTTCATCTAGTCCTCTAAAGAGATAGCACTCTTCGACTCCCAAGCTTTCACATTTATAATATACCTACTCTTAATTTTGCAAAGATATTGTTCTTCTAACAAAAATTTCAACAAAAATTCGGAAAAGTAAGATGACTAGGTACATTAATTTGAAAATGCTTGCGTGCAATTTTCTTTCCAAAATTAAGAGGCTATGTGAAAATTTGGAATCGCTGCGTTTCATTCTTACTCGGTAACGGTACAGTTTACAAACTTGATGTTAATACAGTGATTGTACTGGTTTTAGGCACCAGTCCGAAAGGGCGTGGGTTCGTATCCCACCGCTGTCACCATGTCGTAATAATTGAAAGACGGCATATCCAAGACTGCACATTTATTCATAGGTACCCACAACGTAAAGCACAAATAACAATAATAGTAAGTAAGCAAATACCTACAACTCTCATATACGACAACTTGAGGATATAATCTAAATAAATGTAAGACAGAACTATATTCTCGATAGATTATTTTTTTGAAATAGGCCCTTTTAAAATCTGATTTACATCCATCCTCTGAATTTATAGAATATTTACGGTTTATTTTTATACTATTGAGTGAGTAATCACAGAACTTAGATAAATGTAAAAGGATTTTTTTATAAATTCAATACTTTTCAAGCAATACGATGTTTTATCATTTGTCGCTTATGTCCGTTACTTTTAAGCGACAAAAATATATACCTAACCTCTTCCCTCGGGGTACCTCTAATTGCGCTATCACTGTCTTACAATTCGGCAGCTGTCATTTCTGACAGTTTCACATATCCTCTTAAGAGTAATATTACTCTCAATTTTGCAAAGAAAAGTGCACGCAATGTGAAAGCTTAGGAGTGTATGTATGTGTGCAGCTGACTGTAGGTACACTGGCTAATTGATAAAGTATTTTTGCTAGCTCCTGAATCCATTGTTAAAATCCAGAAGAAAATTGAAGGACTACGAAGAAAAAAATGAAGATGGAATAAAAGAAGCACCTTTTGTTAAGCGAAGTTGGTTTGTGACCGTCACTAACGGGCAGTGATCTGTATTTGCCCGTTCTGATGATCGCAAAATGAACTCACTTGACTTGACTCACCATTGAACTGCAGAACAGAAGACTACTCGAATCGAACTCATCATCTTCAACGACATCATCATAAACATCAATGTAGGTAGGATACCTAGTTTACCTACGGTACCTAAGTATTGATAGTTGTCTTGTAGGTATATTTTGTTTTTATTATGCATGTGATTATTTAATTGGACATTTTGAATTTGTGATTCACTAAAATTAAATTGAATGATTGTTTTTAGACACATGGATTGAAAAATAATTCATGCACCATAAGACAAAAAACAATAACATGAAGAAGGAGTCATTACATTTATTGATGATGAATGAATGAATGAATTATTTTTCTCAAGTATTTTATATTTTATTAAGAAAACACAGAAAGGGCTGACAGATTACTCTAAAACGCCCAAACGTTATTATGCTAAACTTACTTATTATTTACAAATTACAATAGTGTTATTGAAATGTGTATATACGAAATAAAGAATTTTTGAAATTGAAAATGAATTATTGTAGGACCATTCCTACAATAATTCATTTTCAATTTCAAAAATTCTTTATTTCGTGACTTATTCTAGCATAGTTCCAGTGTACGTATATTCCTAAAAACTAGACAAACATATATATTTTTCTGTTTTTTTAAGTACAGATGACTTATTTAAAAACTTATAAAAAATTAAACATTTACTTATTCACAGATTAGATAAATAATTAGTGTCTCTTAGAAAACTAACAATACACCATTAATTTTTAATTACCAAAAAAAATTAAATGGGCAATGCAGACAGGGTACTACGTTGCATCTGTACAGTCAGAATTTTGAATTTCTACAAAATGGCAGAGTGACAGCGGAGCAAGTGCAGCGCCCTCAGAAGAACGAAGTAAATAGAATCCCTCCTAAATTTGACAAATTCGCTATCTTCTTTGCGCATACCACTTTTTGCACTAGATAAAACGAGACAAAACATGCATTTGTCGTACGTCATAATATAGGGGGCATCTGTCACTCGTTGAGCCACAGAGATGTCCAAGTCATAAAATATCGATATCGATATTAACAGTTTGATGATCCGATACCGATATCGATATATCAATCCTAACAACTTAAAGTCCGTGACTATTATAACGTTATCTAGGTTCACTCTGGATTAAAGGAACCTTGAACTTTGTAAAAACCACGAATTAAGTTGACATTTTTTTATTAGATAAAATAATATACAACATGTAAATGAGTACATTACAAAATTTATACTTAACAAAATTTAACACTTGAGCTTAATACTTTTTTCAGCTAAACCTTATTCTGCCTGCCCCCTACCTATAGATTAATCCCCCGAAAGGGCTTACATGCGATTCTACCACTTTGTTGGTTTTTTGTAAGTATTTTACTATGTGAAGACAATAAATTTATTGAGTATTGAGTATTTTTCCGTCATTGGGATAAGCATAACGTTGACGATCACATATTGATGGTAGAAGTGTTAATTTATCAAATCTTTTTAACTCAATGCCATACGCATGTGGCGAAGACTCTTTTGCTACATATATTTCTATTAATTTATTTTCCTTAACTTTATTTAATATTATTATATTTTCTTGGTATACTTTATCAGTACTTTTTTTTCAAGGCTTTTCGTACGCTGTCTGAAACAGTTAATTTTTAGCAAACTGGCGTAGGCTAGATTTTTATCGACCATCTCACACTGCACATTCTGTACATTCTACGCTAGTGTTCTTCGGTGGTACGTCTGAAAACACAAAAGAACTTATTTCTGTAATATCCGAAGGTCCTGGCTTAGGTACGTTGATGAAAGGGATATCCTGAAACACATTATATTTTTAATTTATAGTTCATGTAATAATAATTATAATATACCTATAACACGCAATTTTAAGTACAGTACTGTACTGACCGTTAACTTCACGAGCGTTGCATTTGGTTCAAGTTGAAGAATAGCCGGAAGAACATTTTAACTCTTGCCGATCGTTATTGGACGCCAAAGAGACACCCTGAAATATTAATAGTGTAAACGTAATTTTCCGTGATTATTTTGAAGCTCTCTTTTTTTGTATATTACACTATCATGGTTGAACACATAGATATTCTGTTTAACCATGATACAGTAGGCAGGACGGCAAATATATAATATTATTAAATAAAATATGAATCGAACAAAATACAAAGAGTGTGAGTGTGTTTAAGTGAGATGGGTCAGCTACGGGATCCCTCAATGGCTCACTTTATTCGAAAAATCTTACAAGGTATACTCGTCGTGTCTGCATAGCCTTATCGACAAATCTTTTGACGTTTTATGACATCCCTAGTTAGTATATCATAGCCTCGATTTATTCATGATTTTAGCATGAAAAACGCCGATTCTTCATATTTCTATACTTATTGGACGTTATTCAATGTTTCTACGTAATAATTATGTGTTTAGTATGGGTTATTAATGAGTAAATACACAAATAGATACTTACCGGTGAAAATTCAGGTTCTCTTGATTTTTCATGATACTTGCGGAGGACTGGCATAATACGAGGACACAATTCGAAATTTCACATATTTATTTCACTATTTACAATAGTTCAATACGTTTTAAACAATATAAAACATCCAAAACCCCGTTGAAAAATAAACAAAAACAATGACATTTTATGAGATTAAATTTGAAAGTTAGTCAATGTAGATGGAAAGCGACAGAACCATTTAACAATCCACTTGGTTGGATAATTATGTCCCACATAACAATTGTGGGACTTTCTTTGAAGTTTCCTATGATTATCTCTATTATAGGTATATCCAAACTCTTTGGCAGCGCCCGAGCCGAGGTTTTGCGAGCTGGCTCGAGCTAGGTACCCGGGTTTGCCAAACGATGAATAAAACTTAAATTATTACCAATTAAAGATACCGCCTGACGCAAATCCATTGGAAAACGATTAACGGTTACAGTTATCCAATTTTAATCAAATTTATTTTGACAAATATTCGACTTAATTTTTTCAAGTTTTTTTGCCGTATATGTGTTCAGTAACGGCAACTGACAATGCGTATTTTTTTTATGGTGATTAAAATTTGACCGTGTATAATTTAATAATTACGTAGGCTTTTATATTAGCACTACATTTAGATATTTATTAGAGATTTTCATACTTACACCTACAATAAAGCATTTTCATTCATCATCATCAACACTGAAGTACCTACTAACGTTCTTCTTCTTACTGTCACTAGTCTTTCGAACCAGGGTCATCATGTAATCATATCATAATCAGCCTATAATGTTCCCACTGCTGGGACTCAGGCCTTCTCTCGGCAGGAGAGCGAATGGGTCTTAATCCACCACGCGGACCCAATGCAGATTGGTGGATGTCACATGCCATAGAACATTTTTGTTTCTGTTCTTTGACATACCGGTTTATTCACGATGTTTTTCTTCACCGTTGCGAGAACGTGGGATGCATACATAGATTATTTCGACCGAAAAAACCTATTTACGCATGACTGCCACCGGGTTCGAACCCGCGACCATTAGATCGCAAGGCAAGGGCCTCATCCACTCGGCCACCATGTCCAGCAGTTTTTCGAACCAGTGTAGTGAAAGGATTTCAAGTGCGCCTCGAAGAGGCTCCAGTACTTCTGCTTTTCGGGATGTTTCCGTCGATGGGTAATTGGGTAGACACAAATATACAGCACCAAATATTCGGCCGCCAAGCAGTAATGCGTAGTAACAACGGTGTCGCGGGTTCGATTCCCGCATAAGAATATGTTTGTAGGGTGGTCATTTGCCCAGAGTTTGTGTTTTTATATATTTTTCACACCACCTGCTCGATAATATCCAATTACATATCATGCTATCATAAAGGTAAAGCAAAGGATTACCTACCTAGGGAGGTAATGTTGTACGAAACTCCCAAGGGTAGTAATGTGATTTGAATTTGGAACGTCAAATTCGTGTGGAAACTCGTGGAAAACTATAAGTAAAAGAACGCCCATATGACATTGTAAAAAGGTTTGTTCGAAAATCGAACTGGCCACTCATAAAAAAAAGAATGAAGACGCGACTTCAAAGATTGTGAAACAAAAGACGGTGTTCGCTGCTGGAGTCCTAGTTTTGTATTGCCTCGCAGACGGTGTGAAAAGTAGAGTATGCTCCTCTGGGATAAAGCCTGTCTTCGTCTTGGGTAGCTTAAACCCCTCGCGTCACTCAGGACTCTACATAACTCCCTCGCTTCGCTCAGGAGTTAACTGAGTCCCTCGTTAGGTCAGGGTTCAATATGCCACCCGCGACATAAGACACTGCTTTATCCCCTTAGTGCATAATCTACTATAAGAATGTTATTACGAAATAAAAGTCTATTTAAAAATTTGTTTTATTTTATTCACTAGGTAAAAGTATTAGAGCCAAAAAATCAATAAGAAAAATATTGAATATACAATGGTCTGGTGTTGTTTTAGAAGTATCTATTTTACACTGTCTATCGTACGTTATACTACGTACCTAACCAAATACTAAACCAGATAGGTACCTACCTACTAAATAAAATATTTTCATTTCTTAATTATTTAAGTAGTTTCATTAAATTACCCGTTAATCAATATCTTCGTCCACAGGCTAAACCACTAAACAACAACAAAAAAGTTTCTTCATGAATCACACCGAAACTACAGAACTGGTTAAGAGGATATGTGAAACTGTCAGAGATGACAGCTGCTAAATTGTAAGACAGTGATAGCGCAACAAAAAAGACACCTTATCCCGAGGGAAGAGGTTAGATGTAGATTTTTGTCGCTCAAAAGTAACGTATGTAAGTGACAAATGATAAAACATCGTATTGCTTGAAAAGTATTGAATTTATAAAAAAATCCTTTTACATTTATCTAAGTTCTGTGATAACTCACTCAATAGTATAAAAATAATACGTAAATATTCTCTTTATTCGGAGGATGGATGTAAATCAGATTTTAAGAGGGCCTATTTCAAAATATAAATCTATAGAGAAAAGTTTCACCAATCGTGTTTCTGTCTTACATATATTTAGATTATATCCTTAAGTAACCACTGTATTAACATCAAGTTTGTAAACTGTACTAACTAAACTACCGTTACCGAGTAAGAATGAAACGCAGCGACTCCAAATTTTCACATAGCCTCTTAAGCTGACTCTGGAATAGGCATGGCTTATGAGCTGAATGGACCTGGCCTACGTTTCATGTTATGCTAACAAGAGACAAGACGCGACGTTCGTAGCTTTCGTAGACAAAGCTACGAGCTCGAGACTAGGTAGGTACGACGAGAATAAATGCTGTTTAAAAACAGTTTTGTTTGTTAAATTATAAACGAAACATACCAAAAATAAAATTTTGAGCCAGCAAAGCGGCTGATAGATAAATCAAACGACCAAAGGGCTGGCGCTTTCCTCGGTCAAAGGATTAGCATCGCTATTCAACGAGGTAACGTCGCCAGCCTTTTGGGTACTTTGCCCGAGGACAGTGACCTAAATTCTGTGTTTTGTAATTTTAGATCGACTAATTCTTTATTATTTTTATACTTATTTAAGTAATTTTAGTTTTATTATGTTTTAGCATTAAGTTAGTAATTAGTTGTGTAAATAAATATCTTTAATGTTAAACATACCTACCTACATAATAGCTTTATGTTAGTGAAAGGTTTTTTTTTCGGATGGACTTTTATTGCATTTAGCTGCAGATGGCTGTTAATGCGTCACCGGATACTAGTGAATAGTTATGTTAGTATGAAGTGCAAATAAAAATTGACAGATTCAGATGGCACCATAGATTTTTTTTTCATTTCATTCAACAAGACGGAGTGGAATCTAACATTACAATGAAGCACTCTAAATAAAGAGGTTATAGAGTTAGGCCGATGAGTTTGGAGCTAAGATTTTACGGAACTTCGGCATTCAGATCTACGGAAAAATAAATAAGTGAAATGCCTTATTCTATTAGAAAGTTAGTTGATTAATTTTTATGTTTTATTCTCTGTATGAATTCACAATTACAGAGTAAACTATCCATCGATATTAAATCGTATAAAACGATGTAATATCTATGAAACTATAACGTTTTTTTTTCAAAAGTATTATGTTCAGCACCAACTTTGACAGATATTCGGCTGTTTCGTGGCGACAATGGCTATTTGTAGGCGTTGTTTCCGCTATTTTCTTACTTCTGTGGATGGCACATATTATTAGATGAAACCTAAATCGTAACAAGTACTTAGGTAATATGAGAAATGTGAGCATGTGGGATGGATGTTTTTTCCTCAATCACCCTAAAACTATAAAAAAAAATATATTCTTAAGTAAACCGCATCATATTTGTTTCGGCTACATCCCATTTGGACAACGTTTCATTTCGTAACCATCGTTTCATTCCTACGCAAAAGTGGCATTCCGCAACCTTTTTATTTTTCATACATATATGTAGTAGCATTTGGACAACTTTTCAAAGTAGCGTGTATATCGTGTCATTTGGCAAACCTTTTGCTTGAATAGTACAGTCAGGTAAAAAAATATCTAACACATCGTTCATGTTGAATACTTACTTTTAATCACTTGGCTCAAGCCTGGGGTGGCAGGTAGAAAATGCTATTATAGCATCAAGTCATCCCTCACATTATGTACCTAAGTGTTAAATAAATATACGTACTTATAAACAAAGAGTAGAGCTTGGCGCTCTCCTGATGGTAAGAGATCACACCGACCCATAACCAGAACGAACAGTGCTACACATTTCTTTGATTCACATAAGTAGGCCGGAAAAACTGCTTTAGCGCTTCGTCTACTTTAAGATATTGTGAAGGTCAGTCCCGGAAGCCCAGTATGTAATTTCACTTGCTACAGAGCCCTTCAAACCGGAACACAGTAATGCTTACAAATTGCTGCTGTTGGTACCCATATAGACGGCATCCTGCAGGGGACACCTCCCAACGGAAGGTAGGTAGTAGTAAGTCCATAGATTGTAAACAAAACAAATCTATTTTGAACAGGAAAGGAAAGCAAATAATGTTCATAGCTAAGTTACAAAAAAGTAGGTTTGTATGAACCATAGATGAATAATGGTGTGTTCCTATAGAACACTAAGATAGACAGTATAAAAACAAGATGGAGTCGTAACACAGGACAAAAAAAAATCAGACACCTCGTCAATAAAAATGAAATATCTCCATTTTCAAATATTTTTTGTTACATTTTACGAGTTTTATTAACAATGAAAAACCCTAGTAATTATTAGCAATAATAATAATACTAGCGTTGTGCCTTCTCTGTTTCGAAAATTAGCATCGAACCAAAATGTACTAGAAGTTAGCGAATTTAGATCCCAATTTTGACGTATTTTCAATGTACCTACTGCATTGTGATTCTGTACTTTAATACTTCTATGGTACCTAGTTCTAACCTAATTAGTGAGCGTAAACAAAAATCTTTAGAATCATAACTAAATAAGTATTGAAAACAATAATTTGGGTGATTAACTAATCACTCAGGAACAACTTAAAACTTGTTATTAAGTAATTAATCTAAAATGTAAGTGAGTATAAATATTTAGATTTTTCTTATCATTTCTCAGTCGATTTCTACCATTGAAGCAGTGAGCTTACAAAAACCGAGTTTTCCGTTTTGTGATAACAAAAAGGGCCAAAATAGTGATATGTTTTTTAAAAAGCCGGAATATACAGTGATACCTATATTTTGTAGTGGCTATAAAGTACCTAGAATTTGTTTTTTGATCAAAGTTACGTGCAGTGCAGTTGAGATAAAACATCAACAAAATGTTCAAGACAAGTTTTTCATTTTAGAAGTGTAATATTTTGATTTGTTTCAAGAATCGTCAAGACTTGGTCGTATCGTGACTATAAGTAGATTTTGTTTGACTTTTTCCTTATCAAAGTCCAGCAAATTCTACTCAGAGTTACGGCGAATTTTGAAGTAAGTAAAAGAGTACATATTTACCGCGATTTATTTTCTTATAATAATAATTTCCCTTTGTCCGAATTAGTTTTTTGTTTTTTAATATCAAAGCAAATCGATATCTTCTTGCAGTTACGACAAAAATAATACCATTTAGTAAAAAAATATGTTTAACAGAACCGTCATCTGTTTTTATACCCTTGTTCTGTCGGAGCTTTAAGTAGATTTTGTTCAGCTTTTTTCCTATCAAAGCACAGCTTAATCTACTTGTAGTTACGCTGGAAATTTCACCGAAAAATTCTTTGTACTTTCGTGATGAGGCACCAATGTAGAGTTTAAACATAGAGTAGGTATGAGTTAAAATATGTTTGGGCGGATTTAAGTAGGTTTTGTCCGACTTATTTGTCTACCAAGTCGAACGAAGTGTGCTTAAACTTGCTCTAAATATCTACCAGCTTATTTTACTAACTCTAATATCAAGATGTGATGAGAAATGCAAGATGCATAGGGATAGGTGAGAAGATGGTTTTAGTGTTGTTTTAAGTAGGTTTCCTTCGACTATTTTTCTATCATAGTCGAAAAAATCCTACTTGTAACAAAGCTGGAACAAAAATAAATCATGGGCGAACAGAAAACTGAAGAGATTTGTGAAAGACGTAAGTAGATTTTATTTCGGCTTTGTTACCATATAAAAGCCAAGTAATTTCTACTGATGTTGGAAACAAATTAATCGACAAACGATTTCCATATTTTGGTCTACGTACCTAAACTAATACCTTCCTAGGATATCTAAGTGTTTTGTTAGCTTTGTTTAAATATGATGTGACTTCATTTAGTATGTTTTAGGGTTTTAGTATTGTTTCGTGTGTATCAAATTGCGTTTGAATCTCTAGCTACCTATTATTTGATTATTTTTAAGGACGTGGTGGCCGAGTGAGGACGTGGTGGCCGAGTGGATGAGGCTCTGATGGTCGCGGGTTCGAATCCCGGTGGCAGTCATGCGTAAATGGGTTTTTTCGGTCGAAAAGATCTATATAATTATGCATCCCGCGTTCTCGCAACGGTGAAGGAAAACATCGTGAGGAAACCGGCATGTCGTAGTACCTTAAAGTTCGAAAACATGTGTCGAGTGCACGAAAGGAGCCTCTTCGAGGCGTACTTGAAATCCTTTCACCGCACTGGTTCGAAGGAACTAGTGACACGATAAGAAGAAGATCTATTATTTGTGTGACAGAATATAAAGAAGCTATCTCATTATTTTATCAATATAGCATAATCATACAAATAAATAATTTTATCTCAAACTTTACATCTTGTACATTACATACCTACTTTAACTCCGTTTCCTCGACAACTTTATATATGTAAATTATTTCTTTTCATTAGTTCCTAAACAGCTAAATGTTGAAAAGCATGTTGATTAACTTAATACCTAGACCACTATTAAATCAATTTAGTTACTGAACTTACTGACTAAAAACATAATTTGCAAAATATATATTTTGGATTTAAGGAAATAGGCCAAGTTTCTCTCAAAGTTTGATGAAAAAGTACTTTATGTTATTCAAAAATCAAAGTAGATATGCAACTCTCATATATTGATTTATTAAACCACTGGTCACATATTTTTTTTTATAACAAAATAAATAATGTAACGTGTGACTGCATTGAATCACAAAGACTACCAATAAGGAAGTACCCAATTTGCCAATGGGGGCCATCGTCAAATGCACTTAGTATAATAGCTAAATGTATCATCTTTTTGGTGGATTTTTCAGTTCCTATTAGATATTAGGAGTATGTTATGGTTTCAACGAAATTAAAGAAGACAATTAATAAGCACTGCATTCCGGAACTCCCCATTTTATGAACTACCCGGCGGAAATACCCACTCATAAGAAAATGTATCTAGGTACTGGTAGATACAAATCTAGAATATGCACATAGTAACAGAGGAGATTAAAATTATTTAATGCGGTTAGTATAAATTGCGCCATATGTGCGTAAAGGGTTTTCTTGGATACAGAATTATTTGTGCCAACGCTTATTTATGCATAGAAACTTACGTCAATCAATTAATATAACTTGATTCTAAATAAACTTCATTCAACTATTGCTAAAAGATTTTTTTCAAAAATTTAACAATTTGATTTGCTTAATTATTTCGTCTTTATTATTATTTTAATCCTTTATTATTGTTAACGACCTCACGACTTCTAGACAATTTAGTACTTAGGCATAAATTTTCTCTTTCAATTCTATATCCAAGAAAACACTTGGGTTATTTGGCGGGAACGTGAAAAATGGCACATTGGCGGCACAAAACTTGTATAACTTTAAGTGTTTAAGTGTAAAAACGGTGGTATTTTATCCATTAAGTGCTCGTGAACGTGTATGAGTGTTGGTGAATAGTGTAATGTAAAACGTGACTTTTCGTGTTGCCTCCAGAACTCTCCTCTGTAACTATAATATGAATATTCTAGATTAATTTATGAAATTTGTGATGTAACATAAATTATGCTAGAGCTTTTTATAGAGCCAAATGTTCAAAAATCTAGGCTGAAAAAAGTGCCCGAAATTGGCACTAACTCACTGGATTTATTGATTTCTCTTATCTACTGATTCTCTGAATACTTTTTTCTTCTGATTCACTGATTTCTCGTGGTCGCATTTTTTGGCATTTCATGAATAGATAATGTATTCAATAGATTTTAATTTACATATACTTACATGAAAATTAAAACTTGAACCGTTTAATCTTGTGGCACAGAGCTCTATATTTAAAAAATCATTTATGAGGACTTGCCTACCATAGAGTTCAGGTATTTTATTACATTACTGCGATTGAAACTTATAATTCTGTCGATTGCGATCCTAACACTGACTACAGTGATCCCACACACCCCTCGAATTCAATGAAATAACGAGATAATATCACCAGTTCTATTTAAGGCTAATCAAGCTCACTTAGCAAGTAGTCGGTTCTGATGCGCGGGAGACGATCGACGTCAGCCCACCGCCATCTTGAAATTCAGTTTCAATTAAATTTTCAAACGCGCCGCGTGTTGTGTTTTACATTAACCAGTGACAATTTGAAAACGGATAATTTTTTTTGGCAGTAAGCAAAGTTTATTGACCTTAGTCAGGACTCTGAAGTTAATGAATCATTTAATAATGTTAATAGGGAGCCGATAAATAGCTCTATCTCTAAGTGAAGCATTGACAGTAATAAAATGGTATTCATAAAATGTGCGTTCGTAAACTATTTTTTATGGATATCTATGGTTTTATTGCCTTTTTAATTGATCTGGACACTATTTTAACTTTAAACCATTCCTAACTTTTACATAAAAGCTTCCTTTTTAAAAAAAATATTTATTTTATTTGGAGTTTTTTATATTTAAAACAAAACTTAGTAGTCAATAAGGAAAAAAAAACTATATCTATTCTGAATAAGGATAATAGCCATGTCCATTCAATTACGTCCTTACTCATTACCTACGTCCGAATGAATGCATGACGTGATCGCATATTTAGAACATTTGCAGATACAGTGAATCATACTCATTTCTAGTGTCCTTTATGGGAAATAAACCTTATTAGGACAATTGCTGTTATTATTAGTAAAAATTACCATTTAAATTGTTGTTTAAATTGTTGCGCGGTTTGTCGTAAAATAAAATAAATAAATGTAGATAGTTTATGATGATAAATAAGGACTTGATTATACTTAACTATGTACTCGGTCAACTACCTCTTGCATGTCTCTTCACCTATTATTCCACTGCAATAATAGGTGAAGAGACACTTGGCCTGTAAAAATAAACTAAAAACTTAATATAAGACCTATCAAAAGACCAAGTCTCATAATAAATAATTTAGGTGATTATACTTGACTCATTTTAAAAACGATACAAACTACAAAAGGAACTTTGTTTTCAAAACTCACTTCATAATTTTCGCCCCGATTCGCCGTAATTTAGGAAATGGGGTAAACCTTTGCCCAGCATGAAGGAGGAAGAATAGGTTAGGAAAAAACCTAGATGACCACAGCGCGTGACCCAACACGTACTGAGCTGTTTTATAAATAATAAAGTAAGCCATCGAAATTGCATGTTCGAATACACTGTCAATGAACAAATAAGAACAGGGTGCTATTGACACGACCGGCGAGATAAACCGGGGTGGCAACTGATACCGAAGGGCAAAAGTTAAGATGGTCATTACAGATGATAGCGGTAACTCGACGGTATGTTGAACTTCAAGTAAACACCAGTAAAATATTCTATTTATCAAAGTTGTTTATTTAGTCTTAGACTTGATATTTTTATGATGAAAGTTCTGGGGAAAAGAAAATATGATATTTTTTTTTATAAAAATTAAGCCAGATGATATTTTTCTATAACATCAAATAAACATAAATAATTAAAAAAAATACTTTTTTATTATTTATTTCATGGAAGTGGCCTATGCCCAGCCGTGGGCTGTGATACTGTCTGAGAATGATGATATCTTTTTTACACGACTACGATTAGGATTTTTTTGACCTAACTTAGTTTTTTTTACATAATGTTAATTTTTGCTTATTAAACAAAATAAGAAAACTTTACTATTTACTGTTCTGCAGATTCATAATCAATATCATTGGACAAAAATCAAACCTTTCCCGCCCACACATGGGAACAAAGCCATTTCAGGCAAAAAAATTAAAAGAAACAAATCACTCAGAAAATGTAACAGTTTTAAATGATGAACTGAGATGCGAGCGCCACCAAAAAAACGATGGTCATTCATCCCAATACCATATGGGGACACACGTAGCCCTTACAACGCGCAAGGATTAGAATCGACACGTGGCTCTGCATAATTTTACATCATAAAAGTAATGTGGCATGAAAAATACTTACATAGAAAACTAGACCTTATTTAAGGTACTGTCGTCTACCATGTATCTAGTTTTGTCAACTTTATATTAGCCTTTCATTAACAGTTTAAATTCTAATTTCAATAATTCATGATTATTATGTATGTGAAGGTGAGTGCCATTGAATTTTTTGACAGATTGGTTACGATTGGTTTTTTTACATTTAATATTACTATTGGATGACCGAAGAATATTGGAACTTGCTTTAGAAATAAATTATTTAGTAAATTGCTCAGCAGTGGGATGAAATGGGGTTAATAATAAAACAAAAAGTTAGTTTATAGGGCTTAGTTAAAATCAAGAGCCAATAGAGATTTTACAGTAGGTATGTGTTAGTTCAAAATTTAGAGCTAAACTTGGCCGGCTACTGCCGTGCCGCTAGGTTAGATTAAATAGGTTTTGTACATCGGTACTTCATCGGATATCCTGGGGTCTAATACGCAGAGGTCGGCCACAACAGGGTTTATTCAGAGTCTGACAAACTCTTTTCGCCTTTTCCCAGAGGCGGGAAGTTATCTATTTGGATTTCCCATGTAGAAAAAAGGTAGGGGTTGTAAACTTATATCATTGTTGACTCAGCTTTCTTTCCGATTAATTTGTAAATGGTAGGTTAAAGTTAGATATAAGCAAACAAGAAATACCTACTCGCGTTTATTAAAAATTCTAGGAATTGAGAATAAGAACTCATTATTCTACAAAAGTTCTTTAGTATAATCTCGACACACGACAGTGTGTCAAGCCACGGTCAGGCCCAGCGAACTGGCGAGTAGCACGTTACAAATAAAGTAATAAGTTTTTATAAATAAATTTACGAATGTCTATAGTAGACCTTGGCAAGCCATATATGTAGATCTCAAGTCTTTTTTCAGGGAAAACGATATCATAATCCGGTCCATCAAACCGTGGCTCCTGCATTTTCACATATTATATGTGGTTTTGTTCAGATAATGCTTACTGATTGATCCCATCTTAACTAGGTAGGTACTTACAAATAAAATACAGGTTTGAATATATTTAGTTTGAACTCGTTATTTTTTAATTTATAATGAATGTAAATGTTTAATGCTTAAAAATACAGCATATCTAATAATGTATTATTTGTTGTCCACCATTCCTTTACTTATGTACCTACATGTTTTTTTTTAAAGCAGTGCATTTAGTTGGGTGGTGATTTTGTACATTCTTGTATAATTTAAACACTGTAGTGTCTCAGTCAGTTTGGTAAAAAATAGGAATACTCAGTATATTTACCTTATACATACATATCTACTGAGTAGGTACCTACTCTACATTGTTGAAAGCGTGACTCTACCGATGACTGTACTGTATTATTCAATTAGACTCAGATTTAACAAGCCCGATCATTTAATAGACCTTAAATCTCACCTCGGGTCATTATCGAATTGACCAATTTTGTAAGTCCAAGAGATGGTGACTTACTGACTTGGTTACAAGTTTTGAGAGTGAATGGCAAGGCAGTGGGAAGTAACTTCAAATGTAATATTCATTAAAAAAAAAATGATTCTATCTTATAAAGTTCAGGATTCTAGAGTTGAAAGTTACAAATACCAAAATATTAAATAATTAGTAATGTTACAAATACAATAAAACACTATTAATGTACTTATAATATAATGTTTACTTATTTTTACTGTAGGTATTTGTAATTTTTGACTCTAGAATCTTAAACTCCTATCCATCCAAAGGTAAATAAGCATATAAAATAGTACCTAGGTGACTTTTGCCTACTTGCACCAAACTGTCAAAGCTCCTAAGCAATTACTTTACTTGCTTGCCAGTTCTTAACGGTCTGAATTTGGACCGTTAAGAACTGTCAAGCGAGTTAAGTAATTGCTTAAAAACTTTGATAGTTTGGTGCAAGTCGGCATTTGTGTTTGTTACTTGCTTAGTTTCGCCACGACTCGGTAAGTACTTATGGAATTTTGTCAAAACTAAAGCCTATGGTATGGTACCTATGGTACATGTACTTATATCTATCTATCTATCTACCCAGCCTCTTGCACCCATTGTTGGGTATAGGCGTCCTCTTCAGTACGCCACTTTTTGCTTAGGTATATAGATTAAATAAAGTAAGTATGTCTTATTATAATATAATCTACTATTCCTGCTTCCTTATGAAACAATTTAGCGCTTCAAAATTTTTGAAAATTTTTTACAACGTATTGAGCAGGACCAATGTACTTATATGAGTTTTTACTCAAGAATATTTATAAGATAATAGATATAAGATATATATATATATATATATATATATCTTATGTTTTTGTGTATATTTAGAAAGAAAATCCCAGAAATATTCTAAGATTATTATATATTTTTTTGAAAATATTATTCTATTTACACAACTAACTACCAACTAAATCCTTAATCATAATAAAACTAAAATTACATAAAGAAAACTAAATTCTTTTAAGTAAAAAAAAATGGATCAAACTACCTATTTAATACTTTTTTTCCTAAAAATGTGCACTTTAGAGTTCGCCGTGTCTAAACGTTGAAAGTCTATGGGCCGCGGATGCCTCCAATTGAACAATTAACGACTGAACTCGCATCGGCATAGCAGTCAGTACCCAGAAAACTTACATGTGGCAACTTGGCAAGTCAAATGAAAGAATTCACAAATTTCTTATAAAATATGCTTAAAAATCGATCTATAATCGGGTGAGCGCTGATTCCTAAAATACAGGGTAGTTATCCTATATATTTTTTATGTTTAGGTATTAGTAGTTTCACTAAAACTGAACGTGGTTAACCTACCAAATTGCTTTTGTTAACTTTCTTATTTGGTAGTAATAAGGTGCCAATAAATCATTTGTCATTAATTTATCATTTATTATATTCACTCGCAAGAGCACCACATTTTCCCAATAGTTATAAAATACATTAGGTAAATTTCAAAAGTCGTGTATAAAATGGGCTTCAGGAACGAGGTAGGTTAGGTATACCTATAGGTACCTACTTCAAGAATTTTCATAAATAAAACTTTTAACTGAAATGAGCGGCCATTTCGTAATTCAAAAATAGTGACATCCATTCAACGTTACCACGATATTTGAAAATTCAAAATAGTTATTGTTATGTGCCTTAAAATACCTCGATCTATGGGTTTAGGAAGGACCTAAGTTTGAAATTTGAAAAAAAAAAACAACTTCCTGCCATAACAAAAATCAACCTATAACAACTGTACCTCTTTGAACAGATTTTATATACTTATTACAATCAAATTCCCTAGGGCCTTAAATGCAGATTTCCTCCCCCTTATACCTAGCTTAAAATTGAACTTTACGAGCATGAGAAGTGAAAAAGTCTTCTCTCTGACGACATACCTAACCTACAGTATTTAATACGACAAGTCTGCACTGACAATTTATAATGAGTAACGCATGTCTGGTATGCATGATCGTTAAATATAATTATCTAGACATTTTTCTTCGTGTTTGCTCGGATTAGGTATTATTGCCAGTACCTATTCCGATTTTAGCCTAAGTAGGTACTTGGTTGAGTGGTTTTGATAGATTGAAAATTCACCTAGGTATAACATATCAAAAATTATCCTAAGAAACTTTCGTATTTTAATAATGTCTCGCTATTGACACAGAAATATAAAATGATGGCTGGCAGAAAATGCCCTAGGCAACAAGCCCGCCCTTGGCGCAATTAAATTTTATCTCATTTGTGCAAAAAGCCGTGTGTCATCGACGCATAAGTTAGCGGTTAACGGTTTCAGATTAGCGGATTCGCCGCTCGTGTTTTGTTTTTGACAAGCCGCGAAGGCTAGATATTGGCTAGAAAAAACTGAGACACAATTTTGGAGTTTCACAAGAACCAATTCACCCCGCTTATGCACGACAAAAATACGCTAGCCTGAAACCGCACTAAAAGGCTTCGTCAAACAGGAAGCTTTCTCAGCGCGCGTCAAGGCGTAACGTTACGTTGAGCTACAACGCTGCACTGTGTTGTACAGATATATTGAGAGCCTGTCAAACAGTCCTGACGCTGCGACAGAACGTGGCGTACTGCTTGCGCCGGCGCTCGGTGTTACAGTAGAATACCGTCATAGTACAACAGGGCGTCAACTTAGCGCCCTGACGCGGCATAAGTAGGTACGCTTTCTGTTTGGCGAAGCCTTTAGAAGTATTTATGGGGGATGAGATAGCTTTTTTTTCTCCATTGGGAAAGGCTAAAGTCGTATGACCATATCGCCTTGTCATAGGTACGTTTAATAATTTTATAATAATTTATATTTAAACGTGAGATAATGTTTGTTTTTATCATCAGTCAGAGTCGTTAAGTCAAGTTATGTAGTAAAGTGGTGGTGGTGGCGACTTTGCTTCTTCTTCTATAGAGTTTTGGAGGCAACACAAAAAGATATGTTTCACAGCATTACACTATTCACCAACACACATGCACATTCTTTTTTTTTTTTTTTTTCTTTCGAAGAACCTAAGTTCTTCGGTTTTGGCTTCACATCAAAGGTATATAGCCAGTGTCAAGTAATTGGAGAGATTATTTTGTCATAAGTCAGAGTCGTTAAGTCAAGTCATGCCCCTGTAAAGTAGTGGTGGTTGCGATTTTACTAGAGGCTTCTATGGAGTTTTGGAGGCAACACGAAAAGTCACGTTTTACAGCATTACACTATTCACCAACACTCATACACGTTCACGAGCACTTAATGGATAAAAAACCACCGTTTTTACACTTAAACACTCAAAGATAAACAAGTTTTGACGATTAATTTAATGCCGCCAATGTGCCATTTTTCATGTTCCCGCCAAAACTCACATACACATTGTCGAGCACATAACGGGTAAAAAACCACATTTTTTACACACTAACACTAAGATGAGATAGAGATACCAAGAAGACTGGATGACCTAGGACGTCAAGACTGAAGCCAAACTAAATATTATTCCTAAGTACTAGTGCCGCAGGAGTGTAGTCACTTTCTCCTGCTGCCTCAGTGCTTATCAATGAATTTAGCTATATCTTCGCATCGAATAGAAGAAGAAAGAAGAAGAAGAATAAAACAAATAAAAGAAAAAAAACAGAATAATCGAAGAAATGAATCGAGAAAATAGAAGAAATAAATCAAGAAACCATCCATAAAACATACCTTCATCATCATCATCGTCCACAGCCATTATCAGCTCACTGCTGGGCATAGGCCTCCTCCATTAAATGCCAATCTGGTCTGTACTGTGCGGATATACCTTATTTTTAAGATTTTATACGTGTTTTAAAATTAACACTTAGTACCGACTAATTTATAAACACGTATAAAATCTAAATTAAAGTATTAAACTTTACTAATTTTTGTTGAAACAATTGGAAAACTATTCGTTTCTTCTATGAAACGAATAGTGTGAAGAAATTACTATAATACGGCGTACTTTTTGAGTATTTGTCCGTAACATTTTGTACAGAAATTAACCTTGAGGATTACCCTTAATTATTTACCTACTAGTTTTAAAAGGGAAATATACGGGAATATTTTTCCATATGGGAATATTTTTCCAAGATACCCTCTTGTGTTGAACCAGGGGGCAGATGGGAAGACCTACATCACCTTGGGCCATTGGGGTAGACAACTAGACAAGATGACAAAACTATGTTGTCCCCCGTGAGATTTTCATGGGGACAGATGGGAATATTTTTTAATCTGTAAGGTCTTGAAGCGGTTTGAAATCAGTCAATCAGTCATTCAATTCGACTGTAAATTTTATATAAAAGCACTTAATAGCTAGGAAGCGATTATTTATTTAAATTTGCTTCTGCGCATTATTGTGTTGTGGCTTCGAAAACACTCCAGTGTCCAGTGCGCTTACTGTAAAGGTTTCTGCCCACTGCAAAGGGGGTAGGCAAAAAGGGTAGGTTAAAAATGGGGTACCCCCATTTTTTTACCTTACCTACCCTTTTTGCTGGACACAGTCCACGGTCATAGTATGATACGGGATAGTGGGCAGAAAGCTTTAGAAGCGAATCAAAATAGCAAAATATAAATCACTGTCACACGCAAATAGAGGCAATTGCATAACAAATTGAAAAATTGCATGCGATATATCTCAATGAGGATGTAACAACGAATATATCCGTTCAATAGAGCATTATTTATCGACCAGCCGCCACCCATGGCTTCGCCCGCATTATAAATATAAACATAATTTTCATGGACACCGGATTTTGGCCGAAGGGTGTCGTGTTCAGAAAGTTCTCTGGACGACTAATACGCGACACCGCGCGCACGTCATTGCCCCAGTGCCAGTGACACGATATTTGATAAGTTTTTGTAAATATATTATGTTACTATGTTAGTCTCTAAGGTATAATATCATTATGGGCCCTAGTTAAGCTACATTGAACTTTTCTTGTGTCTTGAAATAAAATTATTATTACTTAATCTTTTTTCAACTGAAAGTTATGCTATTAACCTAAATTCAGAAGTTTTGGCGTGATTCAACAATAAACATCCATCAAACTCTCAAACATCAAACCATACAAATTCGCATTTATATAATAAGAATATATAAATATACCTACCTACTTAGGTATTTGCTTATCGTAATCTACGGATCAACTGTGCACGAGAGAGTAAAAATGCAACTACTTATCGAAAACTACTTTAGCTATGATAACACTACATCACATACCATAACCACACGACAAGTCACACACAGAAAACTTAAGACCATAAAAGCCAAAAACACTTTTGGAGAGAGAACAACTGATTATATTATACCTAGACTAAAAAACCAAATTCCTCTTGAAACACACGACAAAATCACCAAAATAAACATTAAACGAATAATAAATCAGCTGTTTCGAATACAATAAAAACCTTCACGTACTCACCTAATTAACTAGAAACTACCACTACTAGATACTAGAACTATAGAATATAGCGATATATAATTTACTTTACATAGCAACAGCTCATATTATGTAATAGATTATTGATATGTCCTCTATCCTTGGTATCCTGTATCCTGTATCCTTGGTACCAAGACAAACCTGGTAAGGTTTAATGGTACTCATAAAACAACAATACATGTAACCTTTTTTCTGAATAAATAAAAAAAAAAAAAAAAAAAAAAAGTAAATCTGGGGGTTCCCGATATAAATAAGGGTCTAATTTTGACTTCCGACTAAAAATTCTGATGTTGCAGTAATGGCCATTTGCGTCCGAATGCATCAAAAGTCCCTTCGAAATAAAATAAAAAACCCTCTGAAGGTGAAAAGACGAGCATTATGCTTTTCGTAGGCTAAAGGTAATATTGGGTGTAATTATATTACGTCCATGGTGACGGGTTTTTCACTGTCCTCGAGTGGAGCCGAAGTGTTGTTCACAGGAATATTCGATGCGGCAGAGAGTTTAATCCACAGACAGATATAGGGTACGTTCAGTGGAAACAGTAGGAAGGTCCCTCCGTAGACCTAACCACATTCTAGGCGATCCTGATGACTTCATCACCGCCAATCCGGCGCCGACGTTTCTCTTTCAGGCCCTCGACACCGTAAAGCGTCGATGACACAAGCTTTTTACAAGCTGAGTGTTGGTGTTTTTAAAAGCTAGCGAGTTGAGCGTGTTAGCTTTCGGGAAGGATTGTCAACAAGCATATTGTAAAAACGGCGATGACACCTGGCTTGTAGCGTGTAAAAAAGGCGTGTGTCATCGACGCTTAAGACTATTATTTAAAATCGCTGCCTTAGAGGTTAGGGCAAGGGCCTTATTCAATCGGCCTCCACAACCTCCACTTCCACGTTCGGGCGGAGATGAGAATATTTTGTACTAGACCGTAACTTATAGCTTGTAACTCTTGTAAGTACCTACCTATTATAGGCAAACAGCCTGTATTGTTCCCACAGCTGGAATTAAGGCCCACTCTTAGCTCAGGAGAGCGAATCCAACACGCGGACCCAATGAATAGGTATTGGATTTTGATTGATTGATGATTTGATTTTGATTTGGATTGTTGGATTTAGGTAAGTAGGTAGGTAGGTATGTATACCTACAAAGATATAAGAAGGTAGGCACATAAAAAAAACGAGCCAACCTTAATACAGTAGTCGCATATGATGTGTAACATCTGACATCTCATTTTGGAAGGGTTCTGTACTTCATTTTTCTGAGGTTGGTACCATCTGAGGGCGGTACCATCTAAGGGCTAACTTCCTAACACTTCCGTTGAATTTCACGAAATCACAAATTGATAGAAAGCGAGAGGAAATATGTTACACACCGGAAACAAAATTTAAGGAAACGTTTTAAAATACCTACCTACCTTTAAACATATTTCTAAGTATTGGGTAGGGGGTCATACCCCGAGTGTTGCATACCCGTATATTCCACCACTTAACTCAATAATCTCCCCTTGGACTGGCATTAAATTTAATAGTCTATGAAAGGAGGTCTAATACGTTTTCCTGTGCGGAGCGGAAGACGCCGATTGGCTCAATTGTGGACTCATTCACCAATCAGCGTGGAGTGTTGTCCAATTTAGGTTTCAAATCTTTGGAACAGTTTTTGTGCTGTTTTGTGATTATTTTGTACACAGTTTTTACGTTAACGAGAGATTGACTCCTTAACCCTGTGGCCAACCACAGATCAAGCCCATTCCTATGCCATTAGTTAGTGACTGATAAGTGACGAACAATGGTCTGACTCCCAGGATTTGTGACAGCCCCGTTCCTGAGATATCAGCGAAAATACCTGGCCCACGGTTCTGGATCCAGAACCCTGTGGCCAAGTACTTTTGCAAATAATACACAAACCACTGCATCTTATGGCCCCAGATTTTTAATTTGCGTTAGAAACGCCAGTCACTAAGCCCTAGACAAAAAACTAACTTCCTAGACCCAAGAATACCGAAGTTAAAAAAGTCCGGTCTAACATTTTGAGGTTATAAAAATAACCTCAAAATGTTAGACCAGCTACCCGAAAGAAAAATGCTAGGAGGCTGATTACTATGCCGAACCTTAGTGACTCATTTGTGACTAACAATGAACTGAGTCCCGGAATTCGTGACAGCCTAGTTGCAGAGATATAAGCGAAAATACTTGGCCACAGGGTTCTGGTCCAGAACCCTGTGGCCAGGGCTTTTCGCTAATTTCTCAAAAACCGCTGCATATTATGACTCCATTTTTTGTATATGCTTTAAAAACGCCAGTCACTAAACCCTAGACCTAAAATTAGCTTCCTAGGTTGTTTAATAATAAATCCTAGAAACATGTTTTGAGGTTATAATTTATTAACAGAGTGACCATATATTTTGCTTCATTGAGACTTTCCTTGTTTTGCGTTACGCTACGTAATGCTATAGTTACCTATTGTCTATGGCATTCATATCCTAGAATATTGTTTTAGGCAGGCAAGTACCTATGTAGAGATCTTTCAGTCTAAATATGCATGCCTCTTCACTATCTTGGAAGTAAAACTAAAATATAATATTTTGCTCTGGATTGCCGCTAGTGCTCACGATGATCTAGCTGCTGCTTCTTTCCGTAGAAGGAATGCTGAAAATATACTTATTATTATACTTCTATGTACCTACTTTAGTCCAATCAGCTAGACTTGTAATACTTACATTTAAAGTTTGATTCAGTCCTTATTATATACATAGGGTATATCAGTCTTGTTTTGTTTACAATCTTAATATATATATATATATAATACATTTATTTTCCATTACACTGCCCTTTTGCTTGATTCGAAAATTTTGTAATAAACCTTCATGTGGATATCATGTGAATATAATACTTTGAATTAGCACGCAATAAAAGCTTAAAAGTACTAAAAATACTGAAAAATAACGACTCTTTCTAATTTTTCTTAATATATGAGTCGGGACGGCTATTGTCATAAATTAGAACTGCCAATTTACCTTAAACTTTGCTTGAACTGAAGTATATTTTTGCGGAAACTGCTGTACAATAGTAACTTGGAGCTTGTGTAGACCATGGAGTGTAGATTTTGTGTTCATTTTATATTGTAGACCATGAGTGTAGATTTTATACTCCGGATGCGTGCTTTATTTTCGAACTTTATTGTGATTTTGTCTTAAACGCAGCTTCAATGTGGGATTATTATTATTGCAGCTCCACTTTATTATTGACCGCCTTTATGATTGAGCTCTATTGCGTAGATAAAAACACACCACAATAATTTTAATAGTTTGCCTTAAGGATAATCCGTCTCTGCTTACCTGCCTAAAACAGTAGTCTTCTACAATAGTCTAGGCTAGGATGTGAATGGAATAGACAATAGGTAATTATAGCATTTACGTTAAGCAACAATACGTTATGTTACGTAACACAAAACAAGGAAAGTCTCAATGAAGCAAAATATATGGTCACTCTGTTAATAAATTATAACCTCAAAACATGTTTCTAGGATTTATTATTAAACAACCTAGGAAGCTAATTTTAGGTCTAGGGTTTAGTGACTGGCGTTTTTAAAGCATATACAAAAAATGGAGTCATAATATGCAGCGGTTTTTGAGAAATTAGCGAAAAGCCCTGGCCACAGGGTTCTGGACCAGAACCCTGTGGCCAAGTATTTTCGCTTATATCTCTGCAACTAGGCTGTCACGAATTCCGGGACCCAGTTCATTGTTAGTCACAAATGAGTCACTAAGGTTCGGCATGGTAATCAGCCTCCTAGCATTCTTCTTTTGGGTAGCTGGTCTAACATTTTGAGGTTATAAAAATAACCTCAAAATGTTAGACTGGACTTTTTTAACTTCGGTATTCTTGGGCCTAGGAAGTTAGTTTTTTGTCTAGGGCTTAGTGACTGGCGTTTCTAACGCAAATTAAAAATCTGGGGCCATAAGATGCAGTGGTTTGTGTATTATTTGCAAAAGTACTTGGCCACAGGGTTCTGGATCCAGAACCGTGGGCCAGGTATTTTCGCTGATATCTCAGGAACGGGGCTGTCACAAATCCTGGGAGTCAGACCATTGTTCGTCACTTATCAGTCACTAACTAATGGCATAGGAATGGGCTTGATCTGTGGTTGGCCACAGGGTTAAGGAGTCAATAACGAGAGTACAAAATAATACTGTTTTTACGATAAAATTTTCATTTAGGTACCTACTTATTCTTTACCCGGTTAAAATTTAGTAAATGTGTTTCTAGTACGTAGTATGTATTTCGACATAAATATTTTACTAATGAGTCGTAACGTAGATCACTATATAATACTTTAAGTAGAGGTAAATAAATTCAATATGGCGGCTGTAAGCCGTCATTTATTTGAGTTGAGCTTTGTATTAGGTGTAAGTGTACTTATGTTGCAATAAAAGTTACTGAATATTTTAAATAGATTTTAAAAAGGCGATATTTTGCCACGGTTTTTGATTTCTCAAACTTAAAAATATTGGTTGTGATAGGAACCTATGATATATTATTATTCTAAGAACATTTGAATTTGAATTTGAAAATTATAATATTTTTCTAAGAAGCTTAAGTTTCCCAAAATAAAAGCCGATAATAAGACTTTATAGATATGTATATTTTATTGAAACAATAAATTAACATTAAATGCTTAGTTAATTTTTACAGTCTAATGGTGAATGTTCGTTTAAAAACGACTACTTATTCAGACATAAATATAAATTTCAATAAACTAATAAATTGTATATCTGACAAAAATTATAACAATAAAGATCTTTTTATTATATTATAGGTAGGTTATAGGTGTTACAATTTTTATGTAAATTCATAAATATTCACCGATAACCCTAATTAATATTAAAACTTAACATTTTGTAAATATTTAAAAAACCCTCGGCCTTAGATCCTCTTTGTATAATAATTACATAATTCGTTTTGCCTCTTTCATTCTTACTATCCCATAGGTACTTTTTAACTGACCAAAATAACAACAGGTTGTGGATAAAACCGTTTTGAAAAAAAAAACAACTTCAAAAAAGGAGGGTCATTAATTTGGTTGTTATTTTTCAGTACCTAGTTAAGTTTTTAAATCAAAATACCTGAATAAAAGTCGTTGAAGTGAACAAAATTGCATATTTAGCTTCACTGTGACTTTTCAGTGGTGCCTACGGTCACTAGAACAGTCCGATTGAAATCGGTTATTGTATGTTTTTTGTAAAACCTTGATTATTTGCTCTAAAATAATTCTCGCCTATGTGTTTCTAAAAACTGTTCTACAGTGACTACACAAACCCTTCAATATTATTTTATCTGTGGCTAAAACTGTTCCACAGTGACCTCAAGCTCGCCTATGTTTTCTATCTTGTTGAGTATGACATCGCCCGGTTTCAGGTACTCGGGCGGATCACGATACATGCCCACGCCTCCGGATGTGCCTGTTAGAAGCACGTCACCAGGCAACAGCGTCATCACTCTTAACATTTTGGTTTTCAATATTGTGCCAAAAATGACGTTCCATTCGATAACGAGAGCCGATGACAGCGAGCAAATTAAGCCCCTGTTTTAAAACTGTTCTACAGTGACCAAAAAGCTTTCAATAATGCTAAAGCTAATTTATCTGTTGCTAAAACTGTTCCACATTGACCACACTTTTCATTATTGCTCAGATAATTTGTTTCTAAAACTGTTCTACAGTGACCACACAAACCCTTCAATATTACTAAAGCTGTGTAATCTGTTGTTAAAAATGTTCCAGTGACCTCAAGCTGGCGATAATTTATCTGTTTCTAAAAACTGTTCTACAGTGACCACACAAACCCTTCAATATTATTTTATCTGTGGTTAAAACTGTTCCACAGTGACCTCAAGCTCGCCTATGTTTTCTATCTTGTTGAGTATGACATCCTCCGGTTTCAGGTACTCGGGCGGATCGCGATACATGCCCACGCCTCCGGATGTGCCTGTTAGAAGCACGTCACCAGGCAACAGCGTCATCACTCTTAACATTTTGGTTTTCAATATTGTGCCAAAAATGACGTTCCATTCGATAACGAGAGCCGATGACAGCGAGCAAATTAAGCCCCTGTTTTAAAACTGTTCTACAGTGACCAAAAAGCTTTCAATAATGCTAAAGCTAATTTCTCTGTTGCTAAAACTGTTCCACATTGACCACACTTTTCATTATTGCTCAGATAATTTGTTTCTAAAACTGTTCTACAGTGACCACACAAACCCTTCAATATTACTAAAGCTGTGTAATCTGTTGTTAAAAATGTTCCACAGTGACCTCAAGCTGGCGATAATTTATCTGTTTCTAAAAACTGTTCTACAGTGACCACACAAACCCTTCAATATTATTTTATCTGTGGCTAAAACTGTTCCACAGTGACCTCAAGCTCGCCTATGTTTTCTATCTTGTTGAGTATGACATCGCCCGGTTTCAGGTACTCGGGCGGATCGCGATACATGCCCACGCCTCCGGGTGTGCCTGTTAGAAGTACGTCACCGGGCAATAGCGTCATCACTCTGAAACACGATTAAACATCTTAGGGATGTAGTGACGCTCCTGTACTCCAGAAGAATAAAAATAATACAAAACGAAGAATAATAAAAAGAAGAAAAAAAAATTGTTTGTAAAGTTGGTTTACGGACGCCGCGATAGTTTAACGTGACAACGTCATAACCAGCATAACGGGACAATGACGTCAACGTTTTCGTGCATGCAGCGTTCATCGATTTATTAGACGAATGCACCACACTATCAAAGTTCCTAAGCAATTACTTAACTCGCTTGACAGTTCTTAACGGTCTGAATTTGGACCGTTAAGAACTGGTAAGCAAGAAAGGTAATTTCTTAGGAGCTTCGACAGTTTGATGCAAATAGGCAGTAGTCACGTCAAAAATAAGAAAATATGAAGTATGAAGACGACACGATTTGTCGAGTGCCAAGTGTGTTGGATTGCCGCATCGGTGTCGCGGGTTGGTTCTCGCTTCATGACAAGCATTTATGTTTGTCCTGAGTCTGGGTATTTTAATGTATGTATTTCTTAAAAATAAAGGAGAAGTTTCTTAATTTAGTTGTTCGTTTGCTGTTTGTTATCTCAGAACTACGTCAATGTCAGAAATATGTCAACCAAATAAAAGGTAACTTAAACCTAGTTTAGAATTCTAGTATCTAAACCAAAAAGCCGAAAACAGAAAACCCAAGTCAGAACTCGACACATGGTTCGCCTCTGCACGAGGCATCCTCTTTATTACCAAAAAGTTTTTTTTTTTGTTGAATGAATATGTATGCTTTTTAATTGGTCTCATAGAAATTTAAACAAAATCGGTACAGTAGTTTCGTTTTAAAATCTAAATAACTGAAAAAAAATGTGTTTTCTAATTAAGGCTAATCCTCAAATCCGAATTCCATACAAAATGTTTCGGACAAATACTCAAAAAGTACGCCGTATTATAGTAATTTCTTCACACTATTCGTTTCGTCCATGTTTTTTGATTTCGTCCACAAAAAAAGTGAAAGGTTTCATACTTTAATTTATATTTTATACGTGTTTTTAAAAAGTGTTTTTAGTAGGGTTAATTTTACTACGGGGCGTACTTTTTGAGTATTTGTCCGAATCATTTTGTATGGAAATTTGCCTTGAGGATTCCCCTTAAATGAAAAAGCGTATTTTGCTCGTGACTTTTCAGCGATGTTTACGGTCACTAAAACAGTCCAATTGAAGTCGGTTCTAGTATGTAAAACTTTGATTATCTTAATACCTAAATGGCCAACTGCTAAAGTCACTTGTGTGTCAAAAGTGTCATTACTCACGAGGAAAGCCTCTCGATGACGTCAGGTATCTTGTGCACCAGTTGGCGAGTGTTGCTCGTCTGCTTCTCGACTCCATTGATGCTGCAGCTAATGTTCAACTCCTGAGGGTCGCCGATTTCGTCGTGTGTCACTATCCATGGACCCATGGGACAGAAAGTGTCCATCGCCTGTTGGAAAGGGTATGAGATGATAGCCCAATATACAACGTGTCCCTAAATTTAACGATAAGCCGGTATCGGATGGGGGGCCTGGTCGTGACTACTTGCGAAATAATTAGAAAATAAAGCAATTTTTTTCAGGGTATTAGATTAATAAGGAAAATCGCTTTATCAAGACCCAAAAACACTATACAGGGCGTCCCACGGCTATGCCACATGGAGGAAAAGTACCTTGAATATTGTAGATGGAACATATTACTGAAAGAAGACATTATTTGAATTTATAAAACAATTTAAACTGCATTCATAGTTATTAAAATAATTACATGGTTGAACCGGGAATCGAACCAGTTACACGAAAAAGAGTGCGACTTTGTATTCAACAGGAAGGGATTCATTTTGAGCATTTGATAAATTTATTAATTTTGTATTAAAAACATTAAAATTTATGGTCTTCCTTTTATTTTTGATACTATGTTACTTAGCAAAAAATAATCCTTATGATGAAGCCTTTCGATCGGTATGATAAAGCTACAGGGTGATCAAATTCAAATTCAAATGTTTATTTGCATTATACGTTGTAGGTACATAATGGTCTTAAATTGAAACGAGTGTCAAACGTACGTACATGCCCTGTAAGGGCACAACAAAATAGGACTTACAAAAATACTTAAGCTAAGTGGCTTTTTATCTAACTTATTAATAATTGCACAAGAATTTACACAATATAATAATTATACAAGTATACCTACCTAAACTTAGCATTAGTTATACCTACTTATATTATATTATTACAAAGTGAGATCACATTTCAGCCTCGTAAAACTCCTGCAGATTATAAAAACTGTTTTTTATTAAATAGTTTTTTAATAGTGTTTTGAACTTTTTTATGTTGTTTTCGGTTTTAATTTTTTCTGGGATATTATTGTATGTTTTTACACACATAGAACTAATTTTAAGGTTGATATTGGTGTAGCTAATTTTTTTCCTGGTCGTAGATTTTGAGGTCGGCAATATTGTGGAAAGAGATTCATATTATTTTTTACAAAAATACATATTTCTAAGACATACATGCATGTAAGAGTTAATATTTTTTCTTCAGAGAAATATGTCCTACAACTGGTCATTACGTCTAAGTTAAAAATAATTCTTATACATCGTTTTTGTAAAATAAATAGTTTATTTATATCGGTGCTATTTCCCCAGAGTATAATTCCATAGCTAAGCCAAGCATGTGCATATGCATAATAGGCACATGTGGCGGTTTTTCTCGTGTAACGGGTTCGATTCCCGGTTCAACCATGTAATTATTTAAATATCTATGAATGCAGTTTACATTGTTTTTTAAATTCAAATAATGTCTTCTTTCAGTAAAATGTTCCATCTACAATATTCAAGGTACTTTCCCTCCATGTGGCATAGCCGTGGGACGCCCTGTATAATGAAATCAATAGCATTAAACTGAAACAAGGTGCAAATGTTTGCGCCATTAATCCTGAAAAACACTGTATCAGACAGAACCAAAACTAGCAACATGATAAAGCATAGCAAATTTTTGACGACCTTAGTTTAGTTTGAAAAATTGTTTGATCTAGACCCAAAAAATCTTTTGGATTTGCCGCCCCCTGAATTTGGCGCCCGAGGCGCGGAACCCTGGCTGCCCCCCCAGCCCCACTCCCTAGATCCGGGGCTGGAGCGGAGTGATAGATGGGACAAAAAAGTTCTATCTGTCCCCCCGTTGCTAAAAGGGGGACAGATGGAACTTTGAGTTTCTCACCTTCCCCAGTAAGAACTGTCCCATATTTCTTTCCTTCTGCCAGTCTCGGGCGCTGATGTCTTGCGCAATTGTGTATCCTAGCACGTAGTTATACGCATCAGCGGCTTTCACGGCACTCGCTGTCTTGCCTATAACGACGGCTAATTCAACTTCCCAATCGACTTTCTGTAAGCAAAAAATTCAAATTATCTTCATGAGGCAGAGTTTTTTTTTTTCGTTTCACACAACGCTATTTAGCCCCTAACTAAGCAGAGCTGGTACTATGGAAACCAGATACAGATTGCCTATAACGACGGCTAATTCAACTTCCCAATCGACTTTCTGTAAGCAAAAAATTCAAATTATCTTGATGCAATGCTATTTTTTTTTAAACCGGCACACAACGCCAACTAGCCCCAAACTAACCAGAGCTTGTACTATGGAAACCAGTTATCTGATAGTATATACGATTAGTTTTTGTTTAAGCGAGAACTGAGACCCGTTTTTTTTTTCTAATCACGAAAAAATAATAATAAATAATTTAATAATTATATAATTGTTACCAAATTTAACAAGAGTTGGTTTTTTTTTTTAATTGGTTATCTATTCTGAGCAAACTAATTTCAGTTCCGCATAAGCAAATACTAATGTTGTATACTTATACTGTTTTTGAAAATACATACATCGAAAACACCCAGACACAGGACTTACACCGATGTTCATCACACAAAAGTTTGTTCTGAAGCGAGAATCGAACTCACGACACCGTCATGGCAGTCCAACACACTTGCCACTCGACCATCTGTGTCATGAAAATTCTTAATTCGGAAGTTTTTTTAATGTTTGTTAGCTCAGAACATGTTTGCCGATGATGATTTATAAGCAGATTTGAAATAACATTTTTTGTTTGAGAGGTTAAGCTATCAGATTGGTTCCATAGAAATTTCATTCAAAAAACGGATTCAGTAGTTCTTAAGGGTTACTTAAATCATAATAACTGAAAAAAATAATGTAGTCGAAGTAAACGATATTGCGTATTTTGCTTCCCTGTGACTATTCAGTGGTGCTTACGGTCATTAACTTTTACGGACTTTAATTAGCAGTCCAATTGAAGTCCGTTGTAGTATATTTTTGTAAAACCTTGATGTTGAATCTTGTATTTTTTAAAAGAAGTATACAAGTATTGTATCAGTTATCTGTTTCCCATCATACAAGCTTGCTTAGTTTGGGGCTAGATGGCGTTGTGTAAAATGTCCAAATATTATTTATTATTATTCTTATCATGTCATTCTTTCGAACCAGTGTGGTGAAAGGATTTTAAGTGCGCCTCGAAAAGGCTCCATTCGTGCATTATTATTATTATTATATTTATTATTATCTTTAACTAAGATTTTTTTTTGCATTGTTCTAGTCTATTAATGTATCCTATTACTTGCTCCGTTTAATCAACAGAAGAAATGAAACACTACTTGCCAGCCCTACACCTACGCTCATATGAATTACGAACTCAATTTACTTCAATAATTGACCCCAATTTGTAGCGTGCGGGGTCAAAGCAGACCTGTGATTCATTGTACCACATTTGACCCTCTTCCTGGTAACAATAATTTTAATAAATTCTTTTCATATTATGAGTAACATAATATTATCAATTCAACGTATGTTCGTGCTGCTGATGACCGAAATATTTATGAGAAATAAGCATGAATGTTTGACGCATCATAGGTACTTTCATGAGGCTCTTGCCTTGCGATCTGATGGTTTCGGGTTCAAATCCCGGTGGCAGTCATACGTAAATGGGTTTTTTCGGTCGTAAAAATCTATGTATGCATCCCACGTTCTCGCAACGGTGAAGGAAAACATCGTGAGGAAACGGCATGTCAAAGGACAGAAAAAAAAATGATGGCATTAGACATCCCCCAATCTGCATTGGGTCCGCGTGGTGGATTAAGACCCATTCGCTCTCCTGCCGAGAGTAGGCCTGAGTCCCAGCAGTGGGAACATTATAGGCTGATTATGCTAATGATCCTTATAGATTAGACCAGGACTTTCTCTACTCAAATGTTTTACCTAAAATACAGGCGCTAAATAGAACTTACGCTGGTGACATCAGTTCGAAGCCTGACAGGCTCACTCTGGCCTTGTAGCGTGCTGGCAAAATTGCTGAATAACCAGACAGCTGGAGGAGTTAGGTTTTGCTCCTCACAATGATCCTTATAGTTCAGAGCGTTGTATAAAACCTTGTATTGAATGTTTTCCTTAGAAGATGCTGAATAGAACTTACGCTGGTGACGTCAGTGCGAAGCCTGACAGGCTCACTTTGGCCCTGTAGCGTGCTGGCAAACTTGCTGAATATCGAGACGGTTGGAGGAGTCTGGTTTTGCTCATCACAATGATCCTTATAGCTCAGACCGATGTATAAACCCTTGTCTATTACAATGTTAAGAACTTACACTGGTGAGGTCAGTGCGAAGCCTAACAGGCTCACTCTGGCCTTGTAGCGTGCTGGCAATATTGCTGAATAACCAGACAGCTGGAGGAGTTAGGTTTTGCTCCTCACAATGATCCTTATAGTTCAGAGCGTTGTATAAAACCTTCTAAGGAAAACCTTGTATTGTTTTCCTTAGAAGATGCTGAATAGAACTTACGCTGGTGACATCAGTGCGAAGCCTGACAGGCTCACTTTGGCCTTGTAGCGTGCTGGCAAACTTGCTGAATATCATCGGGACGGCTGGAGGAGTCAGTTTTTGCTCCTCACAATGATCCTTATAATTCAGACCGATGCATAGGACCTTGTCTACTCCTGTGATGGGTGACTTAAGGTTTATATCTGACAGTGGCACCGAGTATTCACTTGCACAGGGGCAGCTGGAACAAATGAAATAAACGATTTGAGTTTTATTAAATAATATTGTTTTCTTCATACAGGGGGACAGAGAGAACTATTCAATTTAATAAAAGTTCCATCTGTCCCAGACACACACAGACACACGGACAGATAGAACTTTTTTGTCTCTATCTGTCACCCTATGCAGACAGAGCAGGGTGACAGATGGGAATAATTCATAATAATTAGCGGTCACCACAACTTTGCATGTGTTGTGTACTAAAGCCTCAATGACACAGGGCTAGTTTACAAGCTGCAAGCCAGCGAGTATGCTAGTAGTTTGTTAACTCGCCTAGAGTCATTATCCTAGAGGGCTTTTTTACTATTTACTAGTTAAAATTCTTCCGGACCGATAACTGGCTCACTCACTAGCTTTAAAACTCGCTGGCTTGTAGCTTGTAAACTAGCCCTGTGTCATTGGAGCTTAACTATAGTATTTTTTACAACAAGAGCCTGAAAGGTAAGGGAGGATACTTAAGTCGAGATTAAAAATGTGCTTTAGGAATGTGGTATACAACCAGGGCCGTGTTCTTTTTTTGCTGTTTATATCCGCCGCTTGCTAGTTGCTACACCGCCCTAATGTGGCCTACACGTAAAACATAATGAGGGAGTTGAATAATTATAATGTGGCTGTGTGTAACTAACTATGTTTAACACAAATAAGATTGGTAGGTATGTACTACTGATAAGAATATTTTATAAAGACAAGTGATAAGAAAGCTATCACAGTAGTAAATTAACTAAGTGAGAACCACAAATCCATTGCTTTGGTTTTCATAATTATGAATTGACTATCTACGCCCGCGGTTTCCTCTGTTTGGTATGAGGATGAAGTCTATGTTCTTTTTCAGCTTGTATACAGCACATATAATTTCAGCTCAGCTCAAGTTAAAGATTACACCAGCCCATGACCAGAACAATGCAACACAGGATTTCAAATCAAAAACAAAATATAAAAATATTTTAATTCAAATTTTACATGGTGTTTTTTTATAAGGTTTAGAGGCTCTTCTGGTAAGTTTGATAAACCTATGTTAGAAGAGTCTTATTCTCTATGGTCTATGTTATTATTTTATGTAAGAAAAGTTATCCAAGTTTATCACATATTATCAGGATTTATACCTATAGCCAATTTATACCAACGCAATACATACTACCAGTCTCAAGTTCTTAGCTCATTAATTTAACAGGCTGTGGTGCCCTTTATACTGGGACACATTACAACTTGGTAACTGAATTTCAGTTCAGACAAACTTTCGGTTAGTACACTGAACACCGTGGTTGGTAATTTTACCGTGGTGTTCCGTGTACAAGCCGGGCTACGCTGGCAAAACTGTGGTGGAGCTGTGTGTGTGGTAAGATCATAATACTATAAGTATCTGACAGACACTTACCAGCTAATCTTATCGAAAGCACCAGTCTTCAGGAGACAAAATAAGGTCGTAGGTAAGCTTGGATCAGCTTTGTGTAGATCCACCACATAGTTTTCGTGCATGTAGCCGACCCGCATTTCTTCGGGATTTTCCTTGTAAGTAAACTGTAGTAACTTCATGTTTCTGCTCTTACTCACTGAAAAATACCTTGTTGAGCTAAGATTTTGCAAATTACAGCCGGTTGTGCCGAAATTAAAGTGATTTTTGATAATAAACTGCGTGCAGCGGCTTGTAAAAAACCTGCCACTCATATTCTGAGGTTTAACGTCACTTCTGGCTGAGTGGATACACGTAAAGTATTACGTAATGAGGCGCCGGAGTTTAAATTATCGATAATGTTTATCAAGGACGTGTCTCGTTAATTTTAAACGATTGTATTTCTATTTATTTTTTTCACTTGAACGATGCAGAATTCAGAATTTTCAAAACAAACTCAGCTGTTTGTGAGATAGGAAGGTTCAGAGTAGGACAGAGATTGTATTGGCTATTATGTGCAATGTGCGAGAGCGAGTGAGTCGCGGAAGTAACCATTGCGTAACTAGCACATTCAGAAACCAGTACTGGTCATAAGTTTACAGATAGGCTGCACTAATAAACAAACAAATTAATCAAATCTAATATTCATCAACAAACTTAACAAAAAAGAAATACCTACTACAATGCAGAATTCTAAATAGTTTTGAGGAAAGTAAACAATTTATCAAATAGCTAACAAAAGCATTTAGTTAGTTTGCTGAATGTCTCAATTTTCGTTGATAATGCAATATAGAATTCGAATGTTACATACTCTGTTTTTTTTTTGGTGAGGCGATAGTAGCGTTAGCCATAGTGCCATATTTATGAAATAAATTATGCTACTGAAACCAATCAGAAAATATCACAAAAACTCAATAATGAATAGACAATCAACATAAATTTTATTGATGTCGCGACGGCAATAATTCCACATTCTAGATGCATTTCAACTCAAATTCATACTAAAGTTCGAAAATAAAGCATATATAACATACGGCCATCATCCATACATTTACCTGACCCATCCACATTATAATAAACTTAGGTTTATCCTGGTGAAACCATTTCAGAATTAAAGAAACTTCTTCCTACTTAGCATTTTTATTAATAACAAAATATATACTACAACCAAAGGAAACAATCTGATCCACTTTTTAACTCCTCACAATTGGTTTTTTGCGGGTAAATTCAAATTCTTCCCTCGTATGGTAAGGTGAGTATGGATCTTCAACATAATACTTAGGGCGCTTCCAGAATTTAGTGACCATTTTATCTAGCAGAGTACTTTGAGTGGAGTTGCAAAATACATGTTGTCGCAGCCGTCTGATATTCTTAGCGGATCTTTTCCACAGTTTCTTCTGCCTTCCAACTTTAGGCCTAATCCAGCCACCCCAGTGCAATCTGAAGAATCTCCTTGTTGCAGCCTTCACCGTCTTTCGTTTGCCTTTTTTGAGACTGAATTTAGTGACTGTTCTCACTTGAACAGGGCCTATGTTCCTAGAGATTTCCAGTATGTGCTTGTTAGTAATCAGAGACTGCTGGGCTCCAAGGCAGAATGAACGGACATTGTGCTTCGATGAAAGGGTTTTAAATTCATTTTGTATAGGCCTGACAACATTACAATAGGGTATTGCAAGAGGCCGAACTACGCGAGCCACTGAAAACAAAAAGATAACCTCAATTTATCAAAGCTGACATAAATACAAGTAAGAAGTGTTAGAAATAGGTTAAGAAGACAGGAGAATAACACGAATCCTTACAGAAAAGTAAAATAATTACCTGAAATCGCAAATCGAAACATTTTCTTATCATTTCTCTAAAATGTCAGTAGTAATAGTGATGCGCATCGTTAGCAGACTACTCGTTTGATCCGATTATTTGTGTTGAAGCAATCTTTTCAGTCGATTACTTTTAACCAACGATTGATTTAACACGATCTTCACTTTTGTATCGTTCATCATTCAAACATGGTTGCCATCACCAACTAGTTAGCCTTCCTCCCTTGTTGTTTGTGGTTTGGAGCAGCTTGATTACAGTTTAAAAGATAAATATATACAATTAATATTACTCATAAAGGGTGTCGCATGGCCATGTTACATGCAGGGCAAGTACTTTAAGAAATATAAATTAAAAGTCTTGCCTAAGAATACTTACCTTCATTTGCAAAAGTCAATAATAAATTAAGTTTTGCATAGTTATAGATTTTTACAAAATCACCTACCCAAACCAAAACTCTTCTAGGATACTATGATAATGTGAAGGAATTAGTTTAGGGTACTTGTGATGTACTCTTTTCAAGAAATTTAGTAACTACTGATACGTAAGTAGTTAATAAAATTATATTCCTTGACTCTTTCACAGGTTTATCGAATACCATGACACTTAATGAACAATCAATTCAACAAATTATTCGACTACAAAATCTATGAAATATCGACTACATATATCAATCACATTGCAAAAATCATGCACTATCACAATAAACTCTACAATCTATGAACGCTGTTCTACAATCTAGTCTCTGAATTTTGACAGCCCAAGTGGAAAGAGATTCGTGCCGAAAATGTACAAATTCACCAGCTATTTGTCCAATTCTAAATTGGTTTTGGTATGTAGACAATTTTCCATTTATTTTCCGTGCGTTACACATAATATTTCACTAGAACAACATCTAAGACCACCCAACAGTTTCGACAAGTTTTTGGTCGAATTACCGTATGTTTTGTTGATTTTGGTCTATGTTTAGGTCTAAATTTAGACAAAATAGATGCTATAGTCTTCTATTTATAATCTCGTACCTTCTTATCTCTCATAACAATAGCGGTAACCTTGTTTTTATTGTGCCTTACATAATCGGTAAACGTCATTTTCAATAACCTAAAATAAATAAGGGTGTGTACACACTGCGTTGACTCTTCAGCTGTTACTACTCCTATATACACAAAAGCTTACTGTAGCAATGTATCACTGAATTAATTATTAAAAAAAATAGCATGTGTATTGAATATTTAGTAGTTTTACATAGACCATTTTAAATATTGTTGCTATTGGAAGCCAAGGCACTTTATAATCATAGGCTCTAATGCTGGTCAGTGGTCACAGTTTTACTATTCTACATTTTTAAATCATCTCCATTCTAAAGTTGTCTAAAAGAAATCACATAGTGAGAAGATTGTGCACTTTTTTTGTTATGATGTTTCCGTTATGGATTATAATGCAAAATCAAAGGAAGTTAATTTTTTGAAAGAAATCCCTTCACAGTGAGAAGCCCACTATTATCATATTTATCATAGCATAGCATAATCAGCCTATAATGTTCCCACTGCTGGGACTCAGGCCTACTCTCTGCAGGAGAGTGAATGGGTCTTCACAATCCACCACGCGGACCCAATTCGGATTATTGGATGTCACATGCCTTAGAACATTTTTGTATCTGTCCTTTATCTGTCCTTTGACATGCCAGTTTCCTCACGATGTTTTCCTTCACCATTAGAACGTGGGATGTATAATGCATACATAGATTTTTTCGACCTAAAAACCCATTTATGCATGATTGCCACGGGGATACGAACCAAAGGCCTCGTCCACTCGGCCAACACATTCTCACAAATATATTTATCATACTACTTTTTTAAGACAAAATAATTCTCCTAAACAGGTCAGAAGGCACATAAGCGACGGATCATGCTCAGCACTGATAGTGATGCGCTCGCCGCAGCGCCACTACGCCACCGGCGACGCCTGCAAAGCGCCCACACCACCACCCAAGTCTAGAAAGCTGTTTTGGGGCACAGTCGGGGCTACGGTACTCACTGGCGCTGCTGTAGTCTATGCCAAGTGAGTGTTTGAGGACACACTGGTTTTGAGGGCTCTCTTAAAGTGTAACAAAAAAAAATAGAGGCTACAATGGGCAGTCTATTGTGGTTATTTTGGGAGTTTAAGGAGATTTTTATTTATTATATTTTTTTTTGAAAGATGAGCAGCTTTTGCTGATGTGTCTATGTCACACAGTATTAGATTTTTTTATCTTTTTATTTTATTTATTTTAGTATATTTTTTGTTTTGATTATGTTTGCGACCGCAAATTAATTGGGGCTAATTTTTTTTTCCCAATCTTGCCTTGGTTTTCAGAATGGTTAATTTAATTTTAGAATCATAATAACTGAAAAAATATGTTGTTGAAGTAAACAAAATTGCGTATTTTGCTCATCTGTGCCTTTACAGTGGTGGTTACATTCACTAAAACAGTCCAATTATAGTATTGCAGTATGATTTTATTCTAAAACCTTGAATATTAAATTTACAGGAGCAGTCCAGATGCTCGCAACTGGCTCGAATCCAACGTCCCTTGGGCTAACGACTTTGTGGCCCTCGTGTACCAGGAGAACACAACTTACTGGAAGTTCACCGTCAACCAGTTCAATAGAACCACTACTGCGCTTAGCCATTTCTTTTTTGGAAAGGTTTGTACATCTTTGTGCCCTTGGTACCAGGAGATTTATTTTTGAGAAGCATATATCTTCGACTCCTGTTTCTTTTAAAGAAGACACTTGGGCACTGCGCAAACGCTTTTGTGTCTTTGTGTGGGCCTTACACCCACACAAAGACACAAACCCACACATTCGCTTGACGTCCCATAAAAAGAAAACATTCCTTGAAAATTTCAAGTGTGATTCTTCTTATCGTGTCACTAGTTCTTTCGAATTAGTATGGTGAAAAGGTTTCAAGTGTGGCTCGAAGAGGCGCCTTTCGTGCACTTGACACATGTTTTCGAACTTTTAAGTTTCTATGACATGCCGGTTTCCTCACGATGTTTTCCTTCACCGTTGAGCACGTGTTTTACTGCACACAATGTAGATTTTTTTGAACATAATAATCCATTGGTGTACGACGGGGTTTGAACTTACGGCCTTCGGATCGAAAGTCGATTCACCTCCCACTTAGCTAACAAGGCTTAAATCAAGTGTGATGTAAGTAATCAACATATTTGTCATTGCAGGAAGGGGTATCTCCACTGGATTTCAAACAGAGATCTGAGCAGGACATTGATGCAGATGCGGCTAAGAGCTTCGCTAAAAAAGATTACCAATGTAAGTATAGCATACATCACATTTTTAAAATAATATAAATTGCAGTTGTCTTAAAATTTTAAACACGAAATAAATTATGTGGTAATTTAAACTTACAGAAGACAATAACAAATTGAGTATTTAGTCTAGGTTAACTAATTTAATTGCCATGAAAAGACTTAAAATTTGTGCTTTGTGAAAACCATGGCTTAATCTATGCTTCATGGTGAATACCTAACATCTAATCGAAAAGACTTAAAATATGTGCTTTGTGAAAACCATGGCTTAATCTATGCTTCATGGTGAACACCTAACTTCTAATCGCTTTATAAACAACGTCAGTCAGTCATGATTCATGAATCCTTGCAAATACCTTGATGAGCTTCTGATAACTCCGTAAAAAGTGCACGACTGTGTAATCGTCGCTTTGTTCATAAACACAAACTTAAATGTTATAAGATAATACTAGTTTTATTAGCAATTTAAAACAGTTTCAGAAATATTTTAGTTGAATACAAATACCATATCTTATGATGGCTTCACACGGCCCGTGTTAGTGCCACAAGCCGTTTCTGCGGCGCGCGCTCGCCCGTGCAGATGACTTTGGCGCGGCGCGTGCTAGCACAGGCCGTGTGAAGTCACCATTAGCTTAACCGCACGAGTGGAGGAGAGAGCGTTTTTAAACTGAAAGGTCTAACAGTTTAAAAACATTATCAAACATGTAACATTTTCATTAGTAAAGTAACACTTGTGTGTGCTTGTAACAGTGCCGCCGCCATCTTTCGAACCTCTGTTCATTGAAGAGAAGAAAATTGAAACGCCCGATGTGGAATCACCAGGTATTGTTAAAAATATTGTTAATTTTACCAGACCGTGAAGAAGAGTAATATTTAGTGTTACTCAAAATGTTATACGTAGTTAACTAATTCTTTTTTTCGAAGAATATTCTCTTTCATTCATCTATGGAGTCATGGAGGCAACACGAAAATTCACGTTTCACAGCATTATACTATTCACCAACACTCATACACATTCACGAACACTTAACGAGCAAAAAACAACACCATTTTTACCTTGGTAACGTGAAAAGATTATGTCGTGATATTTTATTATTTTTCCAAAACTTGTGATATGTTGAGTGTATAATTTTTTTTCTACTAGTCGTTTAACTCTCGTTAAACAACTTGATAAATTACATGACATAAAGTATCAAGAAAAACGCGATCAATCAGCTAATCTCTTCGAGAATCTAGCCAAAGGATATTATGTTATTGCAAGGCCAACCCTTCTGCTGGGCGCTGGCCATACCTAACCTTCTTGGCTATTCACGATAAATAAAACTAAACGCTGTATTTGATAACTGTGTGCATATTTTAAGATGGTGTGCGAAATTATTATAGTGTGCGTTTACATGAATATGATTTTGTTAGGCGCGTGTGCAATGCGACGACACCGTGGCTTAGTTGGTAGTGACCCTGCCTACGAAGCTTGGTGTTCAGGGTTCGATCCCCGGCCGGGGCAAATATTTGTGACGAACACAGATGTTTGTTCTCGGGTCTTGGATGTTGTGATGTGTTGTATGTGTCCATGCCACCTGCGATACAGGGAATCCTAGTGCAGGGGTGTGATGTTTTTTTTTTTAATGCGTGTTTACTTTGTCCTCCGTCAAAAATGGCAGTCAATTATGTTAGCAGATTCTAACGTATCTATAACCCCTCCTTTTGCTGAATTCTCGAAGGTAAATCTAGATAACTACCTACTATTCTTTATGAAAATATTTTAATCATTTTCTTGGTATTTCAGCGACTCTAATCCAAACGGAGAAATGCGAGCCGGTTGCCCCTCCCCCAATCAAGATCACGAAAGACATGGTAGAACTGGAACACGACATGCACGAGAACACCAAACTGGCCATAGACAACTTCAAGAAAGCCACCAAATTCTCCACAGATTACAACAAGGCTCTTTTCAAGGTAAGGGTTTTTTTTCGGATTAACGTTTAATGCAGTTGGCCGCTACTTTAAAAACTACGGGCCACCTTTAAAGTTAGGTAAGGTTTTTCTATCACAGGATCAAAAGCGAAGCGCATAAATTTGATAATATGCTCGAGATTTTAGTATTTATTTATTAAATTCAAACCATTTTATACCACCAATTACATTAATTTAAAATAAGAATGAGATAATAACATTTGCGACAAAATAATAAATTATTGTCAAAACAATTAAATCCTACTAATATTATAAACGCGAAATTTTGTAAAGATGGATAGATGTTTGTTCCTCTTTCACGTAAAAACTACTGAATGGATTTTAATGAAACTTTACAATAATATAGCTTATACATCAGAATAACACATAGGCATTTATAAAAATACCTGCGCAGACGAAGTCGCGGGGACCAGCTAGTAAAGTATATAACAGAAAAATAATAATGAAAATTATATAATTTAAGATAGATAACTGAATAAAAAGACTTGCGAAAATTCATTTCATTTGACACTCTCACAGAACCTGAGACACTGACATAATAATGCCAATCATCTGCAAATATATCTCAGTCAGGATTGTTATGCAGTTTGATTGTGATGTTACAGTTCGTAGCGAACTACTAGCTAAGCTAAGTCTTCGAGAATCCAGCAAAAGGAGGGGTTAACGCAAATCGAACCCCTCTGCCGGCCTTATAACCTTCTTGGCCATTCACGTTTAATCAAACTATACGCTGTATTTGATAACTGTGTGCATATTTTAAGATGGTGTGCGAGATTATTATAGTGTGCGTTTACATGAATAAGATTTGTTAGGCGCGTGTGCAATGCGTGTTTACCTCGTCCCCCGTCAAAAATGGCAGAAAATTATAACCCCTCCTTTTTTTGGATTCTCGAAGTGCTAAGTAGAACCGCTTGTTACAGATAGTAGAATCATCAGTCGGAGACCTAGACAAGAAGCACTTCACAGCTTTACAAGGTGCTCAAGTCGAAAGGGATAATACCATCAAGAAGGCTAAGGAGGCCTCGGCCAAAGCACGGTGCGCTATTGGTAAGCTCACCCTTTTAGCTTTGGTAGGCGTCCCCTGCAGGATTCCGTCTTGATTTGTGGGCACTAACACAGGGCCAGGTATTCTGCTGCAAAGCAGTTATGTTTTTGAAGGGTACTGTAGCTATTGAAATCACTGGACTTTCGAAATTGATCAACAAATCGATTCAGACGCGCGTAAAAAAATACGCCCTGTATATTTATTTTACCGACTGTGAGTGTTTTTTAAACCAAAAATGTAGATTAAAAATCTTAAAACCACGTTTTTATTCTTTCGCTCTATCTCCCTTCGTTTACGAGATATGTAGAGCGGTTTAAGAATGCATTGTTTGTTATGTTCTGCCTTGTTGTGAGCTACCCTGAAAGTTTCAGCCAGGTAGCTAATCGGGAATTGCTGTAAATTTGAGTTGCAAGATTCCACCCAGAACGACAGACAGACAAACAATAAAGTGACTTAATAAAAACGTGGTAAAATGATATAAATTGAGTTTGAGAGTAGTTAACGTTGTGTGATAAATCCTAACATTATACAATCTATTTTTATCATTCAATATATGCAATCTATTATTTATTTTAGAGACTCTGGATCGCATGATAAAGGCGGGAGTGCAGGCGCCGCCCGAAAGTATAGCGGCCACTCTCCGCTACATCAAGCAGTTCCGCGCAGACCTCAGCGACTCCGAGATGGCGTACAAGGCGGAGGCGGACAAGGCCGTGCTTAGCGACAAATACTGGAACAAGGTACGTACAAGGCCGTGCTTAGCGACAAATACTGGAACAAGGTACGTACAAGGCCGTGCTTAGCGACAAATACTGGAACAAGGTACGTACAAGGCCGTGCTTAGCGACAAATACTGGAACAAGGTACGTACAAGGCCGTGCTTAGCGACAAATACTGGAACAAGGTACGTACAAGGCCGTGCTTAGCGACAAATACTGGAACAAGGTACGTACAAGGCCGTGCTTAGCGACAAATACTGGAACAAGGTACGTACAAGGCCGTGCTTAGCGACAAATACTGGAACAAGGTACGTACAAGGCCGTGCTTAGCGACAAATACTGGAACAAGGTACGTACAAGGCCGTGCTTAGCGATAAGTACTGTAACTAGGGACGTACAAGGTGCTTGCGCTCTTCGCTATATCAAGCATCTTCGCGCAGACCTCAGCGACTCCGAGATGGCGTACAAGGCCGTGCTTAGCGACAAATACTGGAACAATGTATGTATCTTATTTTGTAAAGCTATGCCAAATAAATACTTTTTTCTTTCTTTCTAGTAAAGTTAATATATTTGCAGGTGGAAGCGGCCCGCAATATGTACAAAGACGAGCTTCAAGCGCTCTTCCCGGGGGTGGATCTTTGCGCTCGCAAACTGGATGTCAGGGGAGATACTGACTTACTGCTTCTGTACACATTGAAACAGGTACTATATTTTTATGAATGAATGTATAAATGAAAATAACTCTTTTTGGAAAAAAATTGTGGTCGTATTTGTTGCAATAAAAACTTAAAGTGACCGCTTGCAGTGAATTATTCCCATCTGTCACCCTGTTATGTCCCCCTAGGGTGACAGATGGGACAAACAAGTTCTATCTATCACCCTGTTATGTCCCCCTAGGGTGACAGATGGGACAAACAAGTTCTATCTATCACCCTGTTATGTCCCCCTAGGGTGACAGATGGGACAAACAAGTTCTATCTATCACCCTGTTATGTCCCCCTAGGGTGACAGATGGGACAAACAAGTTCTATCTATCACCCTGTTATGTCCCCATAGGGTGACAGATGGGACAAACAAGTTCTATCTATCACCTTGTTATGTCCCCCTAGGGTGACAGATGGGACAAACAAGTTCTATCTATCACCCTGTTATGTCCCCCTAGGTTGACAGATGGGACAAACATGTTCTATCTATCACCCTGTTATGTCCCCCTAGGGTGACAGATGGGACAAACAAGTTCTATCTATCACCCTGTTCTGTCCCCCTAGGGTGATAGATGTAACTTTTAGCAGTCGCCAATAGTCGCCATATTAGATATATCTACATTTCATTTTCCATACGTGCACATTATGTATTGACAAATGAAGGTTTAGGCATTCCTTTGATTTTTTTACGGGCCAGTGTTAATCAACCTTGAAGAAGGATTAAAAAAAATGTTTTTCAGGTTCAATATCTTCAAAATGAATTAGCTGAGCTGCAAACGGTCAGGGAACTAAAAATCAACAGAGCTATTGAGTGTAAGTTATAATTTTAGACATCTTATCGCTAAGAAAAAAATACTTCCAGACAACCTACGAATCGAGTTAAAATGGCTGGATTTTAACCCCACTATTGGGATATTATTCGGATTAGAGAGTGATGGTAATGTACATAACTATTCTACTTCCCACTTCCTTATAGCCACTTCCCACTATCCCACTTCCTAATAGCCACTTCCCACTATCCCACTTCCTTATAGCCACTTCCTACTATCCCACTTCCTTATAGCCACTTCCTAATATCCCACTTCCTACTATCCCACTTCATTATAGCCACTTCCCACTATCCCACTTCCTAATAGCCACTTCCCACTATCCCACTTCCTTATAGCCACTTCCTACTATCCCACTTCCTTATAGCCACTTCCCACTATCCCACTTCCTTATAGCCACTTCCTAATATCCCACTTCCTACTATCCCACTTCCTTATAGCCACTTCCCACTATCCCACTTCCTAATATCCCATTTCCCACTATTCCACTTCCCACGTTGCCACTCTCCAATATCCAACTTTATACTATTCCACTTCACAATATCCAACTTTATACTATTCCATTTCCCAATATACAACTTTATACTATTCCACTTCCCAATATCCAACTTCCTACTATTCCGATTCCATGTATCCCACTTATATCCATGTAAAAGGTACTCTTATCTAGACAGACACAAGGTTCTTAGCTTGTGAAAATAGAAGATTTTTTTATTTATTCTTTAAATATAAAATAAGGGGTGTTTTCACTTGCAGGCCACGATGAGAAAGCTATTATTGAAGCGAAAGTCGAAGACATGATCAAACTAGAGAGACTCGAGAGAGAAAAAGAATTTCAAAAGAGGGTAAAGTCACTCATCATTATATACCTAATAACAATGTACCTGGTTTAAAATTGTACAAGGCTTATATTTCTATCCATAAATCCTATTACTATAACTATAAATACAACAGTTGGTGTTGGGAGGATGAAATCTTATTACATCTAACTGGAGGGGGATATGTTTATACCTCAATCACACCAAAACTACTGAACAGATTTAGTTGAAATTCGGTATTTATACTACGCGGAAGAAGCCACGGGTAACAGTTTAGTAAATATTAAATTAAACAAGCATTACTTAAACATTTCTTTGCGTTACGAATTTTCAAAATTACTTACTAAGTACACGCTTTCAGCTCTCAATGAACACATCCTCCAAATTTTAAGTCTCTACGTTCATTGGCTTGGCTGTACGTTGCCTGTCAGTTGGTCAGGTCCAATCCTTAAGGGGAATCCTCAAATCCGAATTCCATACAAAATGATTCGGACAAATACTTAAAAAGTACGCCGTATTATAGTAATTTCTTCACACTATTCGTTTCGTCCATGTTTTTTGATTTCGTCAACAAAAAAAGTGAAAGGTTTCATGCTTTAATTTAGATTTTATACGTGTTTTAAGATTAACCCTACTAACTTAAAAACACGTATAAAATCTAAATTAAAGTATGAAACCTTACTAATTTTATGTTTATGTATTTGTCCGAATCATTTTGTATGGAATTCGGATTTGAGGATTGACCTTAATATTTTGGCAGTCGGGTTTTCAGGTTTTACCTATGAACTTTAAGCTTGTTAACATTACCCTTCTAATCAACAGAAGATATTTTCTGTTGCTCTGTTAAAACGCATAATAAAATTATTTTATAGGCATTGGCATCGAATCCCGGTGGCAGTCATGCGTAAATGGTTTTTTTCGGTAGAAAAAATCTACGTATGCATCCCACGTTCTCGCAACGGTGAAGGAAAACATCGTGAGGAAAACGGCATGTCAAAGTACAGAAAAAAAAATGTTCTATGTCATGAGACATCCACCAATCCGCATTGGGTCCGCGTAGTGGATTAAGACCCATTCGCTCTCCTGCCGAGAGTAGGCCTGAGTCCCAGCAGTGGGAACATTATAGGCTGATTATGCTTATGCTTATAGGCATTGGAGATCCAAGCAGAAGCGCACAAAAATTTGAAAGAACAATTGAAGAAGCAATTCGAGATCCAACAAGAATGTTTGCAAGACCGTCTCGCGAAGAAGGAGAAAGAGGTAAGTTCTGTAGTAATAATATTTTGGGACATTTCACACAACGCCATCTAGCCCCAAACTAAGCAGAGCTTGTACTATGGGGACCAGATAACTGATAGGGTAAACCAACCTATTATTGGCACCCTAGAAGTTAGTAAAAACAAGGAAATTGTAGATTATTCAATTTAAGTATGCTTTTAATACTGAAATTGAATAATCTACAATATCCTTGTTTTTTTTCTTATTAAACCTCTAGGGTGCCAATAATAGGCTGGGTGCCAATAATAGGTTGGTTTACCTACAATACTTAAATATTATTATTTTTTCAAATACATACATAAATACATAGGAGTTGGAGCAGTTGAGCTACCTATAGATCGTTTGCAACGGTCTATGGGCAGCCCAATGTTTCCTTTTGTAAATTTTCTCAACAAAATAAATTATAAGGGACGAACACTGATGATTATCACACAAAATATTTGTACTGAAGCTGGAATCGAACACGCGACACTAGTGTGGCAGTCCAACACACTATCAAGCAAATTGCAAATTATTTTGTTATTTGAAAGGTTTTCAAAATGGTCCCATAGAAACTTCATCTACGTCGGTTCAGTCAGTAGTTTTTAAATCATTATTACTGTAACAAAAAATGTCTTCTAAGTAAACGAATATCTATATTTTAAACCGACTTCAAAAAAGGAAGACGTTATCAATTCGGCTGAATGGTTTTTTTATAATGTTCCTTACCACAGACCTTTGTTTTTGTTTGAGAGGTTATGCTTTCAGATTGTTCCCATAGAAATTTTATCAAAATCGGTTCAGTAGTTTCGTTTTTAAGGCCAATCCTCAAATCCGAATTTCATACAAAATTATTCGGACAAATACTCAAAAATTACGGCGTATTATAGTAATTTCTTCACACTATTCGTTTCATCCATGTTTTTCGATTTCGTCAACAAAAAAAGTAAAAGGTTTCGTACTTTAATTTAGATTTTATACGTGTTTTAAAATTAGCCCTACTAACTTAAAAACACGTATAATATCTAAATAAACATTTTGTATGGAATTCGGATTTGATGATTCCCCTTAAATCAAAATAACTGAAAAAGAAAGTCGTTGAGGTGAACAAAATTGCGTATTTTGCTTCCTTGTGACTTGTCAGTGGTGCCTACGGTCACTAGAACAGTCCGATCGAAGTCTGTTGTTGTATGTTTTTGTAAAACCTTGTTCGTTCGTGTTTTATCGTTCTTGCAACGCATTTTGAACCGTCACTGTTCTAGGTCTTGGGTAGATTCAGCCGGTCGGTGTCGGAGCAGGTGGAAAAGGAACGCATTCAGTTCAAGAAGGAATTGGCGGCTATGGCCGGCAAGCTGAAGGCTATCGAGCAAACCCTCAAACGTGAGCTGGTCTTGTTTACTTACCATTTACCCTTATTTATGATTGCGAAATAAATAAATTCTAAATACCCGACTGCGAAAAAAGAGGGTAATGAGTGTATACAGGGCGTCCCACGGATATGCCACATGGAGGGAAAGTACCATAAATATTGTAGATGGAACATTTTTCTGAAAGAAGACATTATTTGAATTTAAAAAAACAATTTAAACTGTTTTCATAGATATTTAATGAAAAAAATTTGCTTATGTCCTTACGGCAATGTCAGCTTTTCATTTTTCTGAACAAAATTTCACATATTAAAATTCATGGTCTTTCTTTTATTTGTGACACTATGTTATTTTGTTATGATGAAGCCTTTCGATCGGTATGATAAAGCCTGTAGCTTTGATTATTTTTCTCGTGTACCGGGTTCGATTCCCGATTCAACCATGTAATTATTTAAATATCTATGAATGCAGTTTAAATCGTATTTTAAATTCAAATAATGTCTTCTTTCAGTAAAATGTTCTATCTACAATATTCAAGGTACTTTCCCTCCATGTGGCATATCCGTGGGACGCCCTGTATATGTTTGTTGTTTGACTCTATGTGCCGCCCTACAGGCGATACGGCCCTGTAGGCTAGATGGCTACACATGTTAACTACATGTGTAGTTAACATATGTGTTATTTTACGTGTAGCTTTCTTTAATTAATATAATTGGTGTATCCGTTTTAATTAAAGGTAATAATAAATAAATACAAATACAAAATGGATTTGGATAAATGATCAAAATCCATCTACCTGCTAATCCTAGAGGTATCGTTAGATTCGTTGAGAGCACGGGATAAGGGGGCATCTACTAATTTATGTGAGGAATTTTGGCGATTTTTCGACCCCCTGTCTAATCTCAAGTGAGATTTTTCGAAATACATATTTTTACTATCAATAAGTTAATCAGTGCCTGATTGCATTAGATTTTTGATTTATTACAATGTTAATAAATATTTATTTATAATTTATTAATAATTCGCACAGCATTTTAAACTTTTTCTTGCTGAAAAAAAGTGAGATTTGATTTGAGATCTGATCTATATGTGCATTAAAACACGTGAGGAAACCGGCATGTCATAGAATAGAACCTAAAAAGTTCAAAAACATGTGTAAAGTGCACGATGAAAAATCAATGTACCTATTTTGTACACTTATGTTTTCATAACTTAGTGCCCCTGTTTTTAAGATAACATATAGTCTATGGTCTGAAATATTTTTTTTTATTTTATTTATTTATTTTTTGTGTTTGGTTTCAGAGCGAGCGAAAGCGGAAGCGGAAGCGAGGCGGTCGCAGTCGCTGTGGGCGGCAGCGGAAGCACTGCTGGCCGCTACGCGCCGCGCCGCCGTCGAAACAAGCATCGACAACGAAATCAAAGCTTTGGAGAAAGCTGGTAAGCCTGTGCACTTTTCATCCTACTTTTAAAAAGCAGGAGGTTCTCAATTAGTTTTTTTTTTGGTACTTAGAAATTCATTTATCAACCAAGACAAAAAAGTTTTTTTTGGGCTTTCAATATTCTAGTACTAATAGGTTTTATGGTACTTATAAAACCATTACCATACAGACAGTTTGTAAAAAAACTTAAGCAATGGCTTGTCATGAATAGTTTTTATACCATAAAATAATTTCTTGAAAGTAAAGAAAGATAGATATAGAAATATTAATAGAATTAGTGTCAGTAGATGTCAATTTTGTGTTTATTTTTGGTTCTAAGAATATTTGTAATTTGTATGTATAAATTAATTTGAAATTTAGAATAATATATAATTAAAACAATATTTGCATGCCAGGAAGGAGAATGTGCTGAGTTATCTATTTGTGTAAATACCTTACCATATGTACCACATTGAAGCAAGTAAATAAATGTCTATGTCTATGTCTAAAACAACTATAGGTATAACTATAACTGTAAAAATATCAAATAAGTCGTTTATTTTCCTAGAAAATTGATTTTCTTTAAAAAAAAATTTGAGTTTGGGTTCGCGAGGTATCGTGGGCAAAGATCGTCGGACAAACATACATACATTACATACATACACAATACACACAAACAAATTTCCTTTTAGTTTTAGATTGTAATGGGTATTTATCGCGCTCACCTCATCTATTTTTGTCCCGACATTTCGAGTGTATTGCAACAGCCAAGCTGGGCGCGATAAATACCCGTTACAATATAATAACTATGTGTGATAATCGCGAAAGTCTACGAAAAATGTCCTTTTGTCTAGTATCTAGAATTCTAGAGAATGTAAAACATATCCTTGTATTTTCAGGTAAAGACGACAGACTAGTACAAACAGTTCTCAAAGGAATACCTCAAGAAGTACGAGACAAGGGCATCGCCACTGAGAAAACAATACGGGATCGATTCGAAAAGGTATGTAGCCTTTACGAAATAATAAACATACCCTCCAAATTTCAAGTTTCTACGTCTAGCAGCTTGGTCTGATAACTGTTACTGCGATTCGTTTTCCTATGGATGTGCGTCAGGCGGTACTCTTTATTGATAATAATTTAAGTTATATTCATCGTTTGGCAAACCCGGGTACCTTTTTTTTTTTTTATACATGGGGATATCCTCATGGATGCCCACCGCCCTTGGGGGAGGGCGGAGGGGTATGTCGGACTCATACCGACTAAAACCCCATGGTGGCCGACCGCTGCGCATTAGAGGGACCCCGGGATATCCGAAGAACACGTACCGGTGTCCCTCACGCACGTTGCTGTGAGGCCCATCCCAGGGAAGGCTTGCGCCAACCCCGAGCTCCGCTTGCAGTGCATGCCTACCCGTGCACTGCAGCCGTCCCGGGTTCGAGTATAATGTAGCCAGAGCCCCCACTCCAACCGCTCTCGAACCCAGCAAGATCTTCCTCATTGGCAGGAGACACCGCCGCCCCCCCTCATGGGGCGGACGGCCCGGGATGTCCCACCTATCAACAAATTATATAAATATATTTTAAAGTTGAGAGAGAGAGACTCTCGTTTCGAACTTCGGCGAGTCCACACCTCCTGATGATGCCTCGTGTAGAGGCGAAACACGTGTCGTATCTTTAAACTTTGGTTTTCTGTTCGTTGACTCTTTGGTTTATAATATAGTAATATGTACTAAAGTTCTAAACTAAAGTTAAGTTAATTAAAACCTTTGTTTAGAAATCAAGCGGATTTATTACTAAATATATTTATATAATTTGTTGATATTTATGGATTTCCGCAAAGTAACGCCTGAATCAATCAATTATGTCCCACCTAGACACCCCGGCCCCGCCGTCTCCGAGCGGGATCGGATCTCTCGGGATCCCGCTCAGCAGCCTCTTTCTGAACCATGACGGTCTCACAGAAAGAGGCTACTGCCCTCCACACTGTCGCCTCTGCCAGCATTGCCGCAAACCCGGGTACCTAGCTCGAGGGCGCCGCACTAGCCCCGCTGTCAATCTGTCATTTTGTAGAAACCCAAAATTCTGACTACACAGATACAACGTAGTTCCCTTCTGCATTGTCCATTTTTTTTTGTTATTAACCATTTGTGGTGTATAATGATTTATCTATATACAGATGGAGAAAACTGCTGCTAAAGTGGCGTTAGTCGGGCGCGAGGGCGCCGCTCTGCCTATCTACTTCCTATCCTGGCTGCAGTCCAAATTTTTGTTCCAACAAGTAAGTAAATAGCACTCGACGCTAAATGGGAGTGAGTAGTCGAACAGGCGCCTTCAAATTAGAAGCGTGAGGAAGCGCCACTGTTGCAGTGGTACTTCTACAAGTTTTTATACTATATTTAGATATACCCCGATTCAGAATTCAAGATTTTTTTTGTAAACAAAGGTGTGACCACCCTAAAAAAATACTTATTAAAGTGACGTTTACTCAATTTTCCTAAATAATTATGGTACGGTTTAGTTTCTAGTCAATATCCATAGAATGGAAAATAGCAATGGTTTTGTACTGATTATTATACTTTATTTAATTTTTTTCAGAAAGTTATAACACGACGAAAAAATAGTAGCGAAAAATATTTTAAGACGTTGGTATCATCGGAGTAAATCACAGAAGTTCGAAACAATTTTTGGATTTTGACCTAAACGTGTGTTTGTAAATTTTATTCGTCTCTTGTCCGTTTGCGAAGTCGAATGCGTTATTTTTTCGCTTCTCGTGTGCAATTGTGTGAATCGAATGAATATTTGTCAGGTATCTGCTATGCACTTTGGCATTATTATGATTAATATCCCAGAATTTAGATTCACAAATTTTATTTCCTATTCTACCTACTTTTCAGTGTTCTGAAGTACCTGAATAAGTTTGGTTAAGAATTATTCAGGTAAAATAGGAAACTATCGCACAAGCAAAACCGCGCGCCATTACTAGTAATAGTGATCCGTGGTATAAACTCGTTTTTAACCCTGACCTGTCTCTGTTACAGTGACATATCACTTCTTTGTTTACAAAAAAAATCTTGAATTAAATCGGAGTATAGTCTAATTTGAAGGCGCCTTTTCGACTACTCACGCCATCTAACGTCGAGTAGCCTAACTGCCTCATCACCTGAATCGATAAATTCTTCACATTCTTACGTCATTTATTTTGCTTATGTCAATGAGGGCTTTTCAATAAAAAAAACAATCATGCTTTTTATTTTGGTCACTAGATGGCGCTGCACAAAAGTCAATTGTCAACGAATGAACAACGTTGACGGTGACAGCTCAAAGATTTTTTTTGGCAGATTTTTGGCTCTTGGGTTTAATACAGCGCCCCCGGGAACTCCTGGACCCTGCAACCTCACTGACTGGAGAGGTTGAAGAAAGACAGTGACGGAGAAACCACCGTCAAGCCACAAGCGGCACAAAAACCGCAGACTGGCCGACGAAATGTCCAACGAAGCCAAGATTGCACGAAGGACTAAGCTCAATGACCCGAGGACTGTTGTCCCCGAGAGTTGAAGTCAGGGCGAAGGGTTAACACTTGAGGCCCTTACCTGCAGTCAAAAACCGGACTGTGGAGGAACCGATGATGATGATGATACAGCGCCATCATCTTAGTTTATGACAACCACTTTTTTTTTAATGTCTCATTGAAAAGCCCTCATTACGGCGACACTGGAAGCGCTCTCTTCTATCCGAATCAACGCACCAACAACAGGCTAGCACGAAATATATTCTTCAGGAAAACATCGTGAGGAAACCGGCATGTCATGGAAACTAAAAACTTCTAAAATCATGGCACGACAGGAGCCTCCTGGAGGCGCACTTGAAATCCTTTCATCACACTGGTCCGTAAGAACTAGTGACACGATAAGAAGAAGAATTGCACTTTTAACTTACGTTAAATTGTTATGTTTCAGTATGCGGAAATCCCAAAAGACGAACTCGACAATCTACCCACAGACTTTTCAAAATTGGACACATTTGACATCATTCAGAGAGCAAGGTATCCATTTTTTTTAAATCTTTTAACATATCAAATGTTAGCATAATCATTAGGCGCTGCGCAAACGAGTGTCCTGTGTCTGACATAAAACAACTGCAACTGCAGTATTTCATAAAAAAATAATTATATGACTCGTGGACATAATTTCTCTTGTGACTACTAAACTGCCAATGTTCCTAAGCAATTACTTATCCCTTAAAATCATCTTAATTAACGGTGGAGAATGTGAAACCAAATATTATAATTTAGGAACTGTATACCATACTTCATGCAATAAACGATTTCATTTCATTTCATTTAACGAGAAAAGTAATTGCTTAGGTTTTGTGCAAGTGAGCTTTAGTGTGATTTATGTATCACATGTAAGTATTTAAAAAAAAAGTATATAAGTATTCTATCAGGTTCCCATAGTAAAAGCTCTGCTTAGTTTAGTGCTAGATGGCTTTGTGTAAAATGTCCAATTTATTATCTTTATTTATATCTGCAGATACTACATGGAGCACGGAGACTTGCCCGCAGCCCTACGCTACGTCAACCTGCTTCAAGGAGGCCCGCGGGCCGCTGCGAAGCCCTGGCTGGAGGCAGCGAAGCGCCATTTGGAGGTCAAACAAGCGGCCGAGGCTGTTATGGCGCACGCATCCGTTTCCGGCCTTTTATACTTGTAGACTGTACTAAATCAAAATATAGGCATTTGTTTAGTTTGAAGAGATATTACAGAGCGCGCGAGTTTAAAAAACTTATACCTTAGGGTTATCAGGGTTGTGGTTTGGCTCGGAAAGTAAAAGAAAAAGCTACGGATATTCGTACAATCGTTTGTGGGCGATTCCGTAAATGTTGCGAGTTACATAATAAAAGGACTGATTTACGTACCTTTCTTGTTATGTTCTGTACGTTTTCGTGATAGCCTTTCGTTCCTTGTCGAAAATCGACACTCGAGACATGAAGAGAAAAGATAAATTGGTTTAGGTTTAATAGGTGCCTAGACGAATTAAGTCACTACCTACTTGCGCACTCTATAATAAATACTTCTCTATGGTTTTAACGAACGCTCAGAGAAACTTGGTTTAAAACAAACTGAGAAAGGCTTTGTCAAAAGGAAGAGATTCAACAAAATTGAAAAGTTGTAAATATCGTAAAATAAAACGCTCTTATTCAGGTTTCATCTTTCTCTAAACAGAGAAAATATTTGAGCCATTTAAACGTTTGTACAAATGAAATGGTACGGCCATATTTTGACAAGGAAATGGTTTGTAATAAATCTGACAGTGAAATGGTATGAGTGATAAAAAAACTGAATAACTTGTATTATCTGCCATTTTTTGAAATAATTGGAATAGATTTAGCGGGACTAATGAATATTCCAATTTTTGTTTAAAATTCAGAGATGGCTTGGCAATAATAGACCTAGAAAAATCGCAATCAAAGTGTTTTTCTTTGTAGAAAAATTACTAATTTTCAAGTAAATTTTGTGATTCTTTGTATTTAATATTTAGATCACATTAGTGCCTTTGCCATATTTAACTTACTTAGCTTACACAATTTGAAGTTTTAAATTGAAACCCAAAAATATCTTACAATGCTATCTTATCTATAAAAATTGTGACTTACAGTTTTATATTTTTGTTATTTGTTCTTTAAATTAGGGACATACCGAAACTGTTATTTTGAGTAATAATTGTTTCACTCTATTTTCTAGTAAATTATTTAATTATAGTAGAATTATGAATTGATGAAGATGGTGGTACATCTTATTTATTAAAAAATGCATAAAAACAGGAAAATTACCTCTTAAAAATTGTTTAGACCTATAACTCTCCCATGTTGAATAAATAGCTTTAATTTGGTAAAATCGTACGCATTTTATTTTGAAATAATGTAAATTATAATATTGAAATAATAAAAAACTGCACTAACAAGTTGACGAGCGCCATTTCAGTATGAATCTTATAATTCATAGTCATACGTTACTCTTATGGTCATAGGTAGTCGTAATGTTTGGTTCGTCACTTGTCACATAAAAATGCTACGATTAGCCAGTGACGAAAATTCCCAAGGGTTTTAGTGTAACTTGTAAATATAAAAATATGTAATAAATTAAAAGAATGATTTTCAATTCTTTGTTTTTGTTTTAATTTCCAACAACACCTGGTAGACCCAATGGATCTTTTTTCTCCCAGCATTCCAGAATCCCAGGATCTTTGTTGTAAGGGACAGATGGGTAAATACCATTTTAAGGTCCTGAGTCAGCCAAGAAACCGCCTATAAAAAGGACATTTTAAATTATGTAATTAGTAGGTTGTGTTAAATTATAAACATAAGGTAGGTATATAAAATTATAATTAACCATCAACCAAAGACATCTAACGGTTGTTTGGAAGAGATCGCTTTTTAGCGATAAGACCGCCCATTGTCCACTATTTTTACCATTGTTTTGCTACTTTCTGTATAATATTTTTGTTTCTTTTTGTGATGGTGTGCAATAATGAATAATCTATCTATCTAACTATTTATAGTATTACACGATGTAGACAAAGGCAGTCTTAGCGCCAGTAGCAATATTTTTCAGACAACCTTTAGCAGGACCTTCGAGAATCGAGCAATGCAGGACTATAACCTCTTATTGAAGAAAAACTCTTCATTTATAATGACAGCAGATGTTTACAAAGAAAAATATGACACTTTGTCAAAAGAAAAAATATCGTGAACAAAACAAACCAAACTGCTATTTTGGAAAAAATATGTTCAGGATTACACCCTACATCGTATCAGCTAGATATTTACTGGTTGGTACCTTTTCACTACTTGTGAAAGACGAATATTGGGCTCAGTGGAGGTGTACCTTCATGATAAAAACCTATGCTCAAGGAATTTATAAACTACTACTCGGGCGAATCAACATGACACCTGGCTGACATGTGGTTCAGTAATGCTTCCCCCGCTGCCCCACGCGGCGCCCTCCGTGTTTCTTCTTCCTCTAATTGCGAAGCCTTATCATTACTTATCATTGCTAATATCTCTATCAGGATTATCCAATTCAACGCTGTGCTTTGCACAAACGTCATTCGAGCCAGGTGTCATGTTTATTCGCCCGAGTCACTGACCTCTAGTGATATAGAGTACAGATCAATGGCCCGAGTGGGAGGTACGTCCTATGCTAGCATCACATACAAAAAAGCTGTTCTATGTACCGTATCTGCAAGAAGTCATTAAACTTAGCATGTAGGTAATATAGGAAAAGGTGTTCGAAATCGAGATGATCCCTTTTACCTTCCTCTTTCAGCACCGACGCCACCCTTCCGACATCCACCTAGCAGCCCTATCCTACACCCCTCCCAGACTCAAGTTCAAGGACCCCACTGAACGGGACACGTGTAAAATCCCCCCGCCGCCTCCGCCTCCTCCGCGCAAAGATGACAGCCTCTTCTGGGGAATAATGGCGATATTATTCATGACTGGAGGTTTCGCTGTTTACGCCAGGTACTTTTAGACACCAAATGGACCTCACTTAGCAGCGCTATCCTACACCCCTCCCAGACTCAGGTTCAAGGACTCCACTGAACGGGACACTTGTAAGATCCCCCCGCCTCCGCCGCCTCCTCCGCGCAAAGATGACAGCTTCTTCTGGGGAATAATGGCGATATTATTCATGACTGGAGGATTAGCTGTTTACGCCAGGTACTTTTAGACGCCAAATGGCCCTCACTTAGCAGCGGCGCTATCGTACACACCTCCCAGACTCATGTTCAAGGACCCCACTGAACGGGACACTTGTAAGATCCCCCCGCCGCCACCGCCTCCTCCGCGCAAAGATGACAGCCTCTTCTGGGGAATAATGGCGATATTATTCATGACTGTGGAGGATTCGCTGTTTACGCCAGGTACCTACTTTTAAACACCAAATGGACCTCACTGAGTAGTGCTATCCTACACCCCTCCGAGAATCAAGTTCAAGGACCCCACTGAACGGAACACGTGTAAAATCCCACCGCCGCTGCCTCCTCCGCGCAAAGATCCTAGGCCTCTTCTAGGGTCTGGGGTACCTATAATGGAGCTAATATTCATGACTGGAGGATTCGCTGTTTACGCCAGGTACCACCAACAGACCTCTATTTAGCATCGTACACCCTGCTGCACTCAAGTACAAGGACCCCACTGAACGGGACATCTGTAAGATGTCCCGCCCCCTACTTCGTGCAAAGATGACATTTCGTGGACAAAATAACGTCACCCGCCTCTCCAGCGATTAGTCAGTTAGCGCAAAATGTTATCGGGGGGCCAATATTGTAGATATTCCTTATAAAATCGTCAGTTTTCAATTTATCTTCATGACTTTTTCAGTTTTTATTTAAATAGGCAAGGAAACTGCAAGATTGTCATTAAAAAAATATTCATGTTTTGTAGGTACTGTAGGTTCTGTACACTTTTATAAAAATGTGTTTTCCTAGAACCCAACCAGAGATCCGGGATTGGTTGACCATAAACGCTGCTTGGTTTGACGATCTCATAGCCATAGTGTACCAGGAGAACATGACCTACGGAGAGTTCCTAAGCAAGTGCTTCGAGGACCTGAAGAATTATTATGACGATGATAAGAAGCCGAAGGAATGCTCAACTGACGGGAAGGTGGTGGCTGTGATGGGACCTGAAGAAGAACCGAAGGAAACTAATAAGGAACTTGGTAATATAATGTTTATTCATACTGATGCAATGTTTCCTTTTCTTCCTTGTCGTGTAAGCTAGTGGTAGAAAGGAGGTGGTATTGTAGTACATATTTTTTTTAATTTAGGTTTAAAATTTTAGGGTTAAAGTTAAAAAAATTTATTGGTAATAGGTACCTACCTATTTAATATTGATTTGATATTTGCACAAATTTTTAAGAGGTTAAAGGAGGAACATAAATGTACCTAGGTACCTAACCTACTGAGGTTCGTGTTTAGGAGAAAGGCAGATTTTGAGGTTTTCGTGGAACATAATATCCCTACTGACTACTGGGGTTCGTGTTTAGGAGGAATGCAGATTTAGAGGTTTTTGCGGAACACAATGTAGGTACCTGCTGTCTACTGGGGTTTATGTAAGGTGTGTACTTACAGTGAAGACAGCCGAGCCTCCTTGTGAGAAACTGCCTCCACCCGTGATCACTAAAGACATCTGTGAGATCGAAGTCTGCATGAAGGATATCGGAGAGACTGCTTACATCAACTACTTGACTGCTAGAGACGCCTGTGCTTACTACAATAAGGTTTACATTATTTCTATCCTAGGTACTAAGTTATAGGTACCTATTAAAAGCTTGATGCTGCTTGCGGCTGTTTCATTCGGTAGGCCGGCGAGTAGGTAGTTATGGTTACCTAAAGTTCCTAAGCAATTACTTTACGCGCTTGGCAGTTCTTAACGGCCAGAAACTGGACTGTTTAAAAACTACCAAGCGAGTAAAGTAATTGCTTAGAGACTTTGACAGTTTGGTGCAAGTAGGCATAAGTAGGTATTAGTTACTATTTACGTGCTTATGAGTAAATAGTTACTAGTAATAGTAACCTATATCGGCAAAACTACCCTTTGGTTTTGGCGTAGCAGTTGAACTTACTCGTAGAGGTTGAACATACCTACTCATAAGCAGGTAAATAGTAACTAATACTTATGCCTGCCTACTTGCACCAAACTGTCAAAGTCCCTCCCTAAGCAATTACTTTACTAGTTTTAGTTTAGTAACTGTGAAAGTTTTGTGCAAGTAGGTATTAATGTTGTTTTTTTTTTGTTTGACCTTTAATGCAGTTGGCCGCAGATGGCCGTTACTGCGTCACCGGACTCATATAATGTTGTTTCACAGTTGGTAGAGGAAACAATGTTGAATTTCACGTTGACCGGGATGCGCGCGCTCCGCGCGGCAATGGACGAGCGACAGACACTGGTCAAGGAGTCTTTGGACAACATCAACGAAGCCATGCCTAAACTCGGTGAGTATTATAGGCATGGAAAGTATACCGAGTAGGTAACATGTTATTTATCATGGTATAAAACTGATCACACATAACACTTGTTCTTCACTTCGGAGACCAAGTCAATAGAAAATTACCGGTGATTTCACTCAAAATGAAATCATATTTATTATCACCACAGATACTATATCTGTGATTATCACCCTGTGAAAATGAATGAAAAGTAGCAATTTATAAATAGCTAGTGAAATCACTGGGCTTTCGAGACTGACCATCAGAATGTCCATGTGAATGTTTTATGCAAACTAGTGTCGTCGTCTTGAGTTTACCGGAGTTATTGAATTTATTCGACCCGGTTAGTCGTTATTCGGTCGGACACCATAACCAAAAACTTCTAAACAGAACTTTATCGCCCGTTCAATTCACGTCCACGGAAAAGAAATGTGTGCAACAATGGTATATTATTATGTGAATCTGGTATTTTTGGTGGAAATTATTGTCTGTGATGGTAGGTAATAAAAAATATCCAAAGATGTGTTAGGTACCTATACCTATTATTTGAAATTTATGTTCATTGTTCATAATACCTAGTGGAGATTTCGAGACAAAAATATTCCCGAAATCCCCACTGCGGTTGGTGGTTGGTGTTGGTGGGTATTTAGATACCTACTTTTTCCCGAAATCTCCTCCGGTGAGGATGGCCGGTGGGGATTTCGGGAATAAGCCCATTCTTCAGCAACTTCAACTTTTAGTGTGTTTCAGCTGAACTAACCCGCTACCTCGAATGCGGCGTAAAGGCACCTAAGGATGTAATCGCGAACACAAAAGGACTGCTAAAAGATACAAACGACAAAATTAAGACAATCTCCATACTCTTCGAGTGGGAGAATGATAAGTCTCTTGCTATGGATATCCAAGTGCAGAAGGTACCTAGGTTCTGGGGGGCTACCGCTGAAACCAATTCAAATCCCAAAACAGTATCAATTCCAATTCAGTTTCAGATGTTGTGCACTATTAAATGAAATCCAACCTCGATTTTTCAATGTCAAATCGCGTCAGATGTACCAAAAACTAAGAATTTAACCTGTTATTTAATTGAACCTGTTAGTAAACTTTGTTTAGTTCCATTTAATTCCACCGACCGAAACTGCTCTAGCATCGTATTCAAGAGTGCCAAATTACACCAAATAGGACTGCAAAGGGATTGACGATTGAGTTCGTGAGATAGGGGTAGCCTTCGTGGGTAGAAAGAAGATAGAGAATTCTTAGTTTAACGAAATATCAAAAAACAACAAGAATAAGATCCGTGCTATGCAAACAAACCCTCTGACAATATTTAGCGACTTTTTGTAACTTAATAGTACCTAAATACAAATGCGCTACTAAAACTGAAACGCGAAGACCTTCGCCTGATCGTAGGGATAATCACAGGCCACTGTGACCTCAATCATCACCTCTTCAAGATAGGAGCCACAGACATAGATATCTGCAGGGGCTGCCTACTAGACCAGGAAACAGTGGAGCACGTAGTGATCCACTGTCAAGCGACAGAGGAGAGTAGGATCAAGACAGGCTTGCGCAAGTTATTGGACTCCTCTCCACCTAACGTGTCAATAAGCACGCTATTGGAACTGTGCTGTCATCAACCCAGGGTCCTGCTCCGTTATTTTAAGGAGCTAGGATGGCTGGGGCAGGGTTAAGTATATATAGGGGGGCAATGCACAATGCACCCTACAACGGGAAGCCAGTGCAGACCGCTGTACCCCCTTTTTAGAATTAGAATTAGAATTAGTACCTAAATAGGTACCTAATGGTTTAAATTAAGATGACACCAAAATTAAACTAAACTTTTTAGTTTAGTTTTGATGACATCTGAATTGATACGAATGATGCTATTCAGATGTGGCTAAAGCTAATTAGCTAAAGTTAAATTCCATTTTATTATTATTTTCTTTGGCAGGTCGAAGTCGTTGTAGAAAAATACACATATGAAAACCAAACTATGTTCCCTGCTCTCAACTACGAGAGCAATAAGCCACACATTCGCGGCGATAAGGATTTATTACTGTACCACTCTTTGAGATACGTGAGTCTAATTTCTGTTAGTCTAAGTTATGATGACCTTTTCCAGGTCTTAATTATACCAAATTTTAGCTAATATTTTTCAATTGGTTCAGCAGTTTTAGTTTGATTGAACCCGCGTGGTATCAAGATAAAAATTTACCTATGCCCTTTCCCAACTCATAACTTATACCTTAGTAAGTATATCAAATTTCAGCTTAATCGGTTCAGTAAGGTTTGGCGTGATAAAGGAGTTAACATCCGTCTATCCATCTTTACAAATTACTTAGTTACGACTTAATTCTTACAGGTGGAAAAATTAAGAGCAGAATTAGCTGAAGATGTATCAGGAATGACGGAACGTGTGAACCGAGGGGTGGAAAGTGAGTACAAGATATTTTTTATGGAAAACTGACCTATCCAAGCGTCCTAATAGATATAAGGTTTTTCTGAAATCGTTAGTACCTAACTTCTTATCGTGTCACTAGTTCCTTCGAACCAGTGTGGTGAAAGGATTTCAAGTGCGCCTCGAAGAGGCTCCTTTCGTGCACTCGACACAGGTTCTACGACATGCCAGTTTCCTCACGATGTTTTCCTTCACCGTTGCGAGGACGTGGGATGCATTCATAGATTTTTTCGACCGAAATAACCCATTTATGCATGACTGCCACCGTGATTCGAACCCGCGACCATCAGATCGCAAGGCAAGGGCCTCATCCACTCGGCCACCACGTCCTCTAACATAATAGTACCTAACCAACATAATAGGAAGAAGGTTTGGAGGCATCCCCTGCAAGATTTCATCTTGATGGGAACTTTAACTTTAACAAACATATCTATCTAAATATGTATCCATTTTCACAAACTTCCGCTATTGTAGGTAGGTACTCAACTTATAAAATAATATAAAGTAGGATGCTTTAGATTAAAATTTAGATTTAAGATTAAGAAGTGCAAATAAAATATTTAAGTACAGATCTCTTCCAAATAAAAAGAATGGGATACTTAAGCTTTTTGTTTTCAGCTCTACCCCAGGGAGAGAGGGAGAGAAAAGCTAGAGAATCTGAAATTCAGTGCGCTTACAAGAAGAAGAAAGCTGAACTGGATAGAGAGTATAGAAAACGGGTACTTAACTATGCCTTCATCATCATCATCATCATCATCATCAACCAATAGCAGTTCACTGCTGAACGTAGGTTCAAGATAAACCACTGAGTCCAATCTTCGGCTCTTCACGCAGCACGCAGCACGCAGGTCATCACTTTAACTAGCCAGAGGTCGTCCTACACTGCGTTTGCCTAGATGAGTCTCCAGCTCCACTCAACTATACCTACTAGGCTAATAAACCTGATATGAGCTTCATTATAATTTGAAAGTCATATAAGACGGGTCTCGTTTACACCGAAAATGGTATCTGTTTACAATGGTGTCCGTTTCGCGGTTAGGTACTGATTTCACTCATTATTATGATCTTCATTGGTTATGTGAAGCTTTTTTTTATAAATAAAGTGACGAAAAGATTAAAAGTGCTTCCGTGATAGTAAATGATCAAGTCTGCCCATGACCAGAACAGCGTCATGTAGATTTAAAATTTTTAAAATTTTAAATCTACATGACGCTGTTTTTTTCTGCTTTTTAAAATTAAATCTATATTTCGAGACATTTTGTTGGTCATTCTCGGAAGTGCTTATTAAACAGGTTCACAGCAAAGCTTTCAAAAACTTACCTATATAAATTCAGGCCGATGATCAAAGAGCAGAAAATGACAAAATACTGAAAGATTCGTTAAAGAAGCAATACGAGAGAAGTCAGGAAACTCTGGTTACGAGACTACAACAAAAGGAAAAAGAGGTTCTTATACTTACATCTTTTAATAAGGAACACCTACATAGATAGATTATGTAAGTAGAGATCTTTCAGTGTAAAAATGCACGCCCCTCTAATATTGCCACCATACTTAGACTGATCGAGCGTATGAAGGGGCGTGCCTACCTTCTTACATGACGTTGAAGGATAAATAAGTGTTGATTTTTGACGCAAAGTTGCGGATGTATGCTATAATTTTGTGTTTTTCAATGCTACTAAAACATGATGGATGGCAAATGAAGTGCCTAAACTTAGCAAAGCGTTCAGTTGAGTAGCCAAGTACCTACCTACAGTGCGGTACACACTAGTAGATAACTATTGAAAATAATTTGTCTCAGGCTACAGAAAAACTGAACAAAATGGTCGCTGAAAGAGTAGCGGCCGAGAAGAAACTGATGAAGACGCAGCTGTACGAAATGTCCATGAAACTGAAAATCGTTGAGGATAAACTCAATGGTAAAATAATGTAGTTATTTTAATAGTTACTTGCTGACCCGCGTGCGACTTCGTAAATTTTTATTATTTGATTTTGCTATTAGGGGCTGAGACTAATCCAACAAACAAAAAAAATCATAAAAATCGGTCCAGCCGTTCTTGAGTTATTATTTATTAACTAACCTGAATTCGTTTTATATGTTTAGATTAGCTACGCCCGCGGATTTTTCCTAAAGAATAAAAGTCCTTGTCCAGCTCATAAACATACCTAATTTTAGCAGTAGGTTTATCAGCATTTGAGATAAACAAAACATCTATCCTCACAAACTTAGCACACTTATTTCTTTTAAGTAAAGTACTACCTTGTTGCTTTAGAAATGTTGATTACCTTATGTAACTAGGTACGTTGTTATTTATTTTGTAGCTCGATTGAAAGCTGAACGGGAGACGCGACGTTCCCAAGAGCTGTGGACGGCTGGGGCGTCTCTGCTAGCGGCCACCAAGAAAGGAGATCCCTACGTCAACATCAATAGAGAGCTGAAGGCCATTGAGAAGGCTTCTGGTACAATACTTCAATGGAGAATACTTCAATAGTAATCGATTATTATACATATATCATAAATTGCACTTAGTTATGAAGCGTCTATGAATCTTCTTCTTATCGTGTCACTAGTTATTTCGAACCAGTGTGGTGAAAGGATTTCAAGTGCGCCACGATCGAAGAGGCTCCTGTCGTGCACTAGACACACGTTTTCGAACTTTTTAGCTTCTATGACAGCGTTCTCTGTGAATGAAACATATAGTATATTGAAAAACTGAAGCGTCTCCTTTAGCGGCTACCAGGAAGGAAGGTCCCTTATTATGTCAAATTTTTACAGAGCTCGGGGCTATCTGAGAGCGCTTCTTTTGAATAAGTACTCTTGTAGGTATCCTATCTAAGTGTAAATTATCCTATCTAAGTGTAAATTATCATTGCGCTTAGTTCTAAAACGACAACGAGATATTCACAAGAGCTAGTTTCTTAATTCAGGTGATGGTGATAAGCTAGTGCTGACAGTGTTGAAGGCCATACCGGAATCCGTGAGAGAGCAGGGCTTGGTGCCAGAGAGCGTTTTGCGAGAGAAATACCATCTGGTGAGTAGTTAAATAAACATGCCAATGGAAATACACTAATGAATAGTTAGGTTATTAGGGGAAAGGTGTACAAGATGATCCCCTAAAGGGAGAAACTGTTAAGCTCTGAACTGCCAGCATGTTATTTAAAAAACGAAATAGAGCATAACACAAAGCCCCTTGTAAAACAATATTTTCCATTGATTGTCTAGAATAAAAGTATCGTAAGCTTAAAATAAACCTTGCCTGAAATAAATGTGTGTAATTTTTATGTTTCTTCCATAAAAAAAATGCAATATTGATTGGCAGATTGGTGGGAGGCGGCTAGCGACCGCAACAAGTGGAAGGAGATGGGGGAGACCTTTGCCCAAAAGTAGGACACAATAATAGGTTAAAAAAACAGTTGCACCTTCGCCTTCGCCGTCAACACAAATGAACTGATCCAAGGCATAGAGAGAGATATAATTATAATGTAGTGGTGTCATCTTATACTTAGATGTGGCGTCAATCCACATCTAAGAATAAAATGACGAATTAAATTACACATCTAAGAATAAAAATACACAATTATTGTGTGTAGTATTAAAGTTTTCTAGGTTCTTTTGAGCAATCTCTAAAAGCGGCAAAGTTGTTTGTGTTGTTAGATGGAGAAGACAGCGCTGAAGGTGGCTTTGGTGGAGCAGGACGGAGCGCCTCTGCCGATCTACTTCCTCTCCTGGCTGCAGTCTTTAGTGCTCTTTATGAAAGTAAGCATGCGCTCGTTCTACGTCTCTCACGTAGTAATCTCGTGCGAACGGGGGAGTCACTGAATTTCAAAAAGAAATATTATTTCCGGTTCAGTGATTCTCCCAAACCGAGTTAGGTGCACTGTACGGCAGAGTATTTTACATATAATACTTAAAGATAAATTTATTTTATTTGTTGGAACTTAAAAAATAAATTTAATTAAATTTAATTCCTATTTTATAATGGTTAAATATCTACATATCTATATTGCTTCAAATCCTAGTCTTCTCTAATTAAAGCGCCCTCAATCCTTGTCTCCTCTTAGTGTAGCGCTTCCAATAGTATACTAGATTTCTTTCAATATTATAGGTATATAGGCAACGCCCCCAATTTCAGTCTTCACTCATTACAGCGTCCTTGATCCTAGAACCTGTCAATTTATTTTCAGATATCCGGGATACCGCAAGACGAGATCGATAAGCCTCCAAAAGAACCTCCCAAAGATTTAGATACGTTTGATTTGCTGCAGAGGGCAAGGTAAATCTATTTCTTTGGCGCGCTCAAATTATTAAGTGTCTATTTTTAATATTACAAAAGTGTATCAAAAATGGAATGCTTCCACTGAATTACAAACTTAATTGTATCGTACCTAATAAGTGGGATTCTTTTGACGCGATTTCACATTTACACAATTAAATCTGAAACTGTATTGGAATTAATACTATTTTGGGATTTGAATTGGATTCAGGGGTAGGCCCCCCTGATGAGTAGGTAACGTAACAACCCAACGGCGGTAACTAGTATTTATCCAGGTGGATTTACTGTTTTTGAAAAGAAAAGCTAGTTTTTGATAAGTCTTCTGACTAAAATCATCTAACATTACCCTAATTTGGAGCTAATTTGTCTTCAGGTTTTGGATAGAGCGCGGTAACATAGCCCATGCGCTGCGCTACGTCAGTTCATTGGAAGGCGCGTCGCGAGGCGCGGCCGGGCCATGGAGCGAGGCCGCGCGCTCGCACCTCGAGACCCGACAAGCGGCCGAAGCGGTCATCGCACATGCCGCCGCTTTGGGCTTACAGTATATTTAAACGTGTTAGTTTCACCTATTTACTACGAATTACTTATAAAATAAGGAGAAAGAAAGTGAATAGGGCCCCTTTCATAAGTTTTACTGGAAAGTAAGGTCGTCAAGCTTACGGTCATATCCCTATGTTCGTATTCGTACTGCATTTTAGTGTTTTTATTTCTTTTCAGGTGTATTGTTGCTGAGAGAAATTTATCCCTATTAATTGAGAAAAAGTTTTCGTAGTTCTTGCTAAATATTGATAAATTCTAAATAAAAATGTTCTAAATAAAAATTGAAAAATTTGTTTAGTGTTTTCATGTCTCAATGGGTGGTAGATGGCCGATTGGAGAAGTAAACTTCATCTTGCAAATAATGTCAGTGTCAGATACATCGAATGTCAATGTCAAACGGATATTGAACTTACCGGTTCGTGGCCGTGAGTTTTTTTTGGTAAAAAATACGAAGAAACAAATCAAGAACTAGGTCTTTTACTTAAAAAACGAAAGAAAATAATAATGTCTTTCTTCGTGAAGCAAATAACCCGTCGGGTAAGTAACGTTTCAATAGTTATATTGATCCCTGCTGCGCCTCTGATGCTAATTTGATGCGGTGATTTTCAGGTGATTCCTGCCTTTTCTGTAGCCAAGAATGCTAATTTTTCCACCAGTAAGTTCTCTAGATCAATCCAATTCACGAAAGAGGTTACATAACCATAAGATAACCATATTACTAAGTTATTTTTTCGTATTTTTTCAGCGAGTGCCGTATTTGTACCCAAAGTTCAGAAGCCAGCCCCGGATTTCTGCGCCACTGCTGTGGTGAATGGAGAATTCAATCAGCTGAAACTGTCTGATTTTAACGGAAAATATTTAGTGTTGTTCTTCTATCCATTAGATTTGTGAGTTAGTTTTATTTATTTATGTAAGTGTAAACAAGTGTGAGACTAGCTAGGTGCTCTCCTGTTAGTAAGAGATCACACCTGCCAATAACCATAACAGTGCTTCACAGGGCTTTGATTCACATATGCTGGTGCAACACTTGTCCACCTTGAGACATTTTGACGGTTAGTCTCGAAAGCTCAGTAATTTAATGAGTTACAGTATCCTTCCAACCGGAACACAGTAATACTAAGGCATTAGTGCTATGTGACAGAATATCTGGCACTGTGTTGGTACCCATCTAGAAGGCATCGTGCAGGGGACACCTGACCTCCTAATGTGTAATGGAAACTGAATCATAAACTTTACTTATTTTGGCTAAGAAGCTCTTTGTTAAACTGAACAGCCCACAATGATTAACTCTAGTTTCTGACTGTATGGTCAACCAAATATAAAGTAGCCGGGTATTCCTGCTAACTTACTACCCATTTCATTTACAAGTTTTAACTTGAGAGAGTAACAAAAATAAATTATTTTACATAATAACAGCATAATCATTCTAAAAGTAATTTTTGTTTTCAGCACATTTGTGTGTCCGACGGAGCTGATAGCATTCAGTGACAAAGCGAAACACTTTGCCAGCATTGATTGCCAAGTGATCGGCGTTTCTACTGACTCAGAGTTCAGCCATCTTGCTTGGACCAATACTCCTAGGAAGGTAGAGTCTAGCATTTTATTGTAATAATCAAAATGACTGCAAACATAGTGTAGGATGCCCTCCGGCCAGATGGGGTGATGATCTATAAAAGGTTGCTGGCAGAAGATGGATGCAGCAAGCCGAAGACAAGGCGCGATGGCGCACGTTGAGAGAGGCCTATGTCCAGCAGTGGACTGCGATAGGTTGATGATGATTAAATCATAATGACTAAATGTTTTTCAATACACTTTATCTTCTTCATCTTACATAAAAAATTAAAATTAAAGATATCTGGGAAATTAAAATAGCTAATACAGCTATTAGGGAGCATCTCCATTGATGCGGAACTGGGCTGAGTGGAGAGGAGCGGACTGTGAATTGGCCAATCACAGTGCTTGAAGTTTTTTTTTTTATATGGAATAGGCAAGCATTTGACCACAAACTCACCTCATGGTAAGTGAGTGAAGTGGAAGTGGAATCTTTGTGTTTAAAATGAAATTATTTAATTAATTTGTATTGATTTCAGGATGGTGGTTTAGGCAAACTTGAAATTCCGCTTCTGGCGGATTACAAAAAAACTATTTCTCAGGATTATGATGTTCTTTTGGATGAAGGATTTGCTCTGAGAGGTGAGACTATTAACTACTTAAATATGAATATCAAAGGAAGTGGATGAGAAGAGCCTTTGGCTCAATGGCACGCTCTGGAAAATAAAAAAACAACGTAAACACTCACAAGCTACATTTATATTATACTCCTAATTATGCAACAACATTCTTCTTCTCTCAAAAATTCTTTCAAGTATAATGACTATAAAATATAAATTTGAAAATGCTTGAATGCACTTTTCTTTCCAAAATTAATAAATGTGAAAGCTTGGGAGTATATACATGTCTGTGCAGCTGACTGTATATACCCTGACCCTACATATATTATTATGAAAGTCCACGGAATCAAAATAATTTATTTGATGTTACTGATCTTATAAAATACTAGTACACAATTTAGCATTTGTTGCTTCTTCTTTTTCTTATCGTGCGTGTCACTAGTTTTTTCGAACCAGTGTGGTGAAAGGATTTCAAGTGCGCCTCGAAGAGGCTCCTTTCTTACACTAGGTTCAGGTTTTGGCGGATATGATACAAACTCGATTGTTAGATTTTTTTTCGTGATCGGGCCTTAAAATTAGTTCAGAGTGTATATTATATAGTTTTGAAATTGAGGACGTGGTGGCCGAGTGGATAAGGCCCTTACGATCTGATCTTACGATTTGCGATCTGATGGGTCGCGGGTTCAAATCCCGGTGGCAGTCATACGTAAATGGGTTTTTTCGTAAATCTATGCATGCATCCCAAGTTCTCGCAACGGTGATGTAAAACATCGTGAGGAAACCGGCATGTCGTAAAACCTAAAGTTCGAAAACATGTGTCGAGTGCACGAAAGGAGCCTCTTCGTGGCGCACTTGAAATCCTTTCACCACACTGGTTCGTAGGAACTAGTGACACGATAAGAAGAAGTTTTGAATCTTTCTTAAGAATTTCATTGTTACTTCAGGGTTGTTCATCATCGACAGGAAGGGAATCCTGAGGCACATGTCTATCAACGACTTACCTGTTGGTCGGTCTGTTGAAGAAACCCTCAGGCTTGTTAAGGCATTCCAGTTCGCTGACAAACATGGAGAAGGTATTTTTTTTAAATAACTACTCAGACATTTTTTTTTTTGCTTATTTGCGATCAGTATCTTTACTATGGGCAAATGTTTGCTCTCTTGAACTCAGAAGTTTGCTTTACTTTTTTTACTTGACTGCCAAGGAAGGGTCATGTTTTTCGCGCATATCTTGTATGTATGTAAACTTCTTTGTTACCTCGTATCTTCCAAACGGCTGGATGTATTTTGACAGTTGAGGTATCGTTAGATTAGTCTCAATAATCCGAATGTCCTTTGATGGGTTTTAAAAAAAAACATCAAAATTGCGGTTTTTTGGCGCTAAATAGTAAGTCGGTAATAAATTTTTGTTTACCAAACCTATCGAGTAGGGGCTACTGGTAGGGTATGAGAAATTAATAAAATTAAAATACAAAAATATAGGTAGGTACATAAGTCATATGTTTAAATTTAATTTGGAATAATGTATTGGCAGTTAATGTATAATTATTTCGCAGTCGGGTATTCAGTTATTTTTAAATTAAAACTTGTTAGAAATACTTATTCCAATGACAAATCAAAGCATCAGCAGCGACAAAAAGCGCCTCTGGTTTTGATTATCTGCACTGGATCTATTTATGCTCGATTAAACTTTGTTCCTTTAATTTCAGTGTGCCCAGCAAACTGGAATCCCGATACGAACTCTGATACTATCAAACCAAACCCCATCGAAAGCAAGGCATACTTCAAGAAGGCAAACTAAACACCTACTATCAACCTTTAGGCGTTGTCCTAATAGAACGCGATCGTCGCGCGAGCAAGCGATGCGACCGTCGCGCGAATCCGCGACCAAACGTACTAACGTCAAATAGGCGTCCCGATTGGCAGTAGTGCGACCGCGCGACGCGACGCGATGCCAATTGGGACGCCTATTTGACGTTAGTACGTTTAATCGCGCGATCGACGTTCGCGCGAACTTGCGATGGTCGCGTCATAGCGTTGTATTAGGACACTGCCTAAAGCCCGTCACACACGTAGTAATATAAATTATAGCAAGGCATATTAAAGTCATAGAAATACCTATATATTATAGCTGCATGTTCACACTTGAATAATTGTATAGAAAATATATCGTTATATGCCTTGCTATAAAATATATTTTATAGCTACGTGTGTGACGGGCTTAACGCATTTAATATAGGTAAAGTTTTCGCATGAACTTAGATAAGAATATTTATAAATGGGTAATTTGTTATCTCAAAATCTGATGAATAAATTTTTGTTTTGCCTACCTTTGTTTTTTATTGAGATAAAACGAAACCTTTTTTTATCCAACTGCGATAAAGAAGGGAAATGTTTCGATTTCTTATGTAGTCATTAAATTCGTCTAGGTTAGGCATAAAGTTAGATTAGCCAAAATTATCCGAAATGTAATGGTCTTTTGAGTGACTTATACATAATAACAAGGTGGCGGCTGTAAGCTTCCACATTGTATTTTTAAAGCCTTTCAGATTTTCAACAGACTTCACAAAAAATGTTCTCAATTCAGGAGACATAAGGACTTATTTTTTGTAGTCCTCGTAGAGTCCAGCTTTTTAAAAACACTTGGATATGTTCCTGGATGTGGTTTGGCTTAACTTATTATTATTTGTTTATTGGTTTACCAACAGCTATTACACAATACTTATAGAATAATCATCAGCCTATAATGTTGCCACTGCTGGGACTCGGACCTACTCTCGGCAGGAGAGCGAATGGGTCTTAATCCACCACGCGGACCCAATGCGGATGTCACATGCCATAGAACATTTTTTTTTCTGTCCTTTGACATGTCGGTTTCCTCACGATATTTTCCTTCACCGAACGTGGGATACATACATAGATTTTTTCGACTGAAAACCCCCATTTACGCATGACTGCCACCGGGATTCGAACCCGCGACCATCGGATCGTAAGGCAAGGGCCTCACTCAATCCACTCGGCCACCACGTCCTCTGTCCTCAATTTGGCTTGCTCTCGAATGAAATAAATGAGATTAGGTATAGGTAGTCTTTTTGGTCTAATGGTTTAGAACGATGTTATTTACATAGCATGTTTTTGGTTAATAACCTCTACTCTTAGATGGTTAAGTTCTCATTAAAGTATTATTTTAAATTGTAGTATAAAATCGAGTCAACGACTCAAAACCGTCAGACCTGTAAATGCTTAGCCCCGATAGTGTGTTCGTTTCAAAATGTTAGGAGTTATTTTTATATGTGTGTGCTGTGTTATATGGTTGTCCTTACCCCGTAGGGGGAAAAGCGAGCCCCCCCTTTTGAAAGGGTGGTGGCCTATTATAGGTCACTCCCATATATTTTTAGGGAATACTACTTGTGAGTAATTAATTAGATACCTTTACTAATTTAGCCAGGACCTTCACTTTTTATCCTGTCGACGATACCTAACTTCTGCTATAGAAAAATACTTACCTACTTAAAACTATTATATTAGACAAAATCGGGATTTTTTCCCGATTGTTCTTAGCTACGATCCGCCTATTCCCAATTGTCCCTACACCCTGCGGTCCTACTAGTAACAATCGGGATTTTTTCCCGATTGTTCCTAGCTACGATCCGCCTATTCCCAATTGTCCCTACGCCCTGCGTTCCTACTAGTAACAATCGGGATTTTTTCCCGATTCTTCCTAGCTACGATCCGCCTATTCCCAATTGTCCCTACGCCCTGCGGTCCTACAAGTAACAATCGGGATTTTTTCCCGATTGTTCCTAGCTACGATCCGCCTATTCTCAATTGTCCCTACGCCCTGCGGTCCTACTAGTAACAATTGGGATTTTTTCCCGATTGTTCCTAGCTACGATCCGCCTATTCCCAATTGTCCCTACGCCCTGCGTTCCTACTAGTAACAATCGGGATTTTTTCCCGATTCTTCCTAGCTACGATCCGCTTATTCCCGACTGTTCCTACCCCCTGCGTTCCTTCTAGTAACAATCTGGATTTATATCCCGATCGTTCCTAGCTACGATCTTACTAGGTCTATGTAGGCACAGTTGAGAAATATATTAGATTTTCGCTATTGTTCCGAAAACTGGTTTGACCACGTTAACCAGGCTATACTAGAATTTCGTTGAAAACGTATTTACAGACTTCTGGCAGATAATCAAGAAAGTATCAACCGCATGCACCAACGCCGGAGGTGTTGTACTTATGAATATTGGCTTTCAACCCTATTATTGTAAGTTTTTTTTAAAATTACCAATTAAATGATGATAGGCGGCTGAGAGGTAAATGAGTAAGTACACAAGTAGGTACATAGTTATGAAAAATATACATACCTACTAGATATCAGTAGGTAGGTACTTTGTTTTCGCGGGCTCTACGAAAACCTTACAAACCAATCAACTTTCCCTGGTCCATGAACCACAAATCAGACATCATCGAGGCATCCTTAGAACTTACGCGTCAAGGAGGAATATAGCCGACAAGTGGATTTAAATACTTATCCAAATACCTACCAGGCTGTGCGGCCCATGTCGTAATAGATTAAGCTGAGTACCTATGTTATGAATGTATTATTTAGTAGGTGAAATTAGTTATTTTTACTTTCAGTTATAACGGACCCAAAAGACGCCTTGACGGTAGCAAACGTTTGTACGAACAAACATTATGCCTACGATTTCCCTAAACGATGGCTCGGGAAAGGACTAATAACAGCATCTGGTAACGTGCTTCTTGAATTATTTAACGTTAGCTTTTCCCAGATTTTTTAGTTTAGGGCTAGCCGGCATTGTGTGAAAATGTCTAAACATTTTACCAATCAATAATTAGTACATGTAAGTAGGTATAAAGGCTTGGATCTGCCTTATGTGGTCCCTAACAAAGTGACTGATAGGTACAATGAGTACAACAGGACCGTTTTCAAATAGTTACCTAAGGGTGAAGGATTTTGAAAAAGGTGATTTTTCAGGACCGATATGGAAGAGTCACCGCAAGCTGCTGATGCCAGCGTTCTCCACGCAGGTATCATCGAGTTACCAGGATATCATCAATGGCCAGGCTCGAAAGCTGGTCTCCAAGTTGAGTGAGAAAGTTGGCTCGGGTCAGTTCGATATTACAGTTTACCTCAGGGAAATGGCTGCAGAAAATATTTGCTGTGAGTTTTCCGAGATAATTTGCTATATGTACTTACCTAAAGTACTTAGATAAGTTTAGGAACTGCGTTCCAGATATGTATGCGCGAGTCGCGTGACGTGGTTGCTTGCATCCGACAGCACTTTATATTAATGCATACTAAGCAGTGGGTCGCGCGACCCGCTCGCGGTCGTCTGTCGCGGTCGTCAACATCGGAAGGAATGTATTTTCCTAGCTGTGAGCCTTATAGTACCTACTACGCCTTAAGAAGGTGCTAGGTAAAAACAATGTTTGATTGTTTTCAGTAACAGCATTTGGCTTTTCTGCTGGACTGAACAAAGGTTTCCTCAAAACCTATGCAGATGCAATATCAGTGATGTTGGAGCTGATGACAAAGAGATTCACAATGGCTTGGCTTCACAGCGATCTGATTTACAATTTAACAAGTGCGAAAAGGAAGGAAGACGAAGTTCTGAAACTCATAAATGGATTATCTGATGAGGTAAGTAGATAATATGATAGTTTCAGCTGCCCCCTTTAACGACGTTCATGTTTCCTAATTCCATACGATGATCCCTACCCTAGTACCTCCTAGTAACAATCGGGAAAAAATCCCAATTGTAACGTAGTAAGAACGCTAGGGGTTGGGACAATCGGGAATAGGCGAAATTTATGGGTAGCCAAAGATGCTATTTTAATAATAAAATGTAAGAATATAAAATAAAATACGTAGGTTATAATTGTTGGTAGGCAGGTAAGTACCTAAGTATGTTTAAACATCTAAGGAGAGTATTTGATCTTATTTTGCAGTTAATTAAAAGAAAACGAGCGGAGTTGCAAAATATTTCTGAAAACAATAATAAACAAGAAATAACAAAAGGTCAGTAAGAACAATACCTCCCTAAATAGATTTCCAAACAAGATACCTACTCCGGTAGGTACCTGCTTACAAATAACATTATCTCTTTGTCAAATAATTTTCAAGCTTTAACAACAATCATGTTGTTAAAGTGCATGTCAGCATGTCCAGCGACTTGTGGGCAAAAACCACTACGGAGTGGAGCCCACCAAACGCGAAGCGACGACGTGGAAGGCCCAGAAGGAGATGGCGGGACGAGTTGGACGGATACCTGCCAACATGGACCAGCGACGCCCTTGGCCGCAAGGAGTGGAAGGAGAGGAGGGAGGCCTTTGCCCTGCAGTGGGACACAGATGGCTGAATAATAATAATAACAACAATCAGTAACATAGATTTAAGAGGCTGAAAAGTGCCTCGAGTTGCTTCGAGAAAAGGTATTACGGTCGTGCTGCTCGTTTCGGCTTCGGAGGCACTACCGTGCCACCAGATACTACGTGCAAAATTTTTTTGGTAGGCAATGGTAATTTGAACAAAGTCTTCTTCTTTTTGTTAATGGCTTGGAGAATACCTAGCATTGTCTCCAAGTTCGTCAAGTCGACATGATGCTAACACGATAAACCAAAGGAGATTTGACTGCAAATGGGTTTTGACCGGTTAAATAAAAAGGGAGACTATTATAATTTATACTTACATCAAGATGATTTCTAAAAGCCTGAAAAGTCGGTAAGTAGCTCGTTCAACGCTCTACCGCTCTAGTATCAAAGACAAAGGCTTCATCAAAATTAACACGGTGTGGTGCTTTTCAAGCAATTACTCTACCAGGGTATGTGCTTTATGTACCTAAGTAGGTAGCCTCGGAAGGTATGTACAGGTATGTCAATAACAAAGTCGTTTGCAATACTTATACCTAGGTATCTGTGTTTGCAATGCACAAACTCAATAGGTAATCGAAATGCGTAGCACGCAGGCAAGTTCTTGAAATAAAGACCTGCAAACGCACTGAGCACTAAGTACCTCTAACCTCATAAGTGGACGAGCGCTCAAGTACCTAATGCTGCAGCACTTTGTTATTCAAAACCCCGCGTAGCATCGTGTTGGTTAAGTATAGGTTTATCTTAAAATCTAGAGAACGCCTTACTTGTATATAATAATAATAAGAATAAAAGCTTTTTATTTCTTACACATATCTTATTTTCACATAGGTAAATCTATTCTACTTGTTTCTTCTATCTAAATTTCTCTTTATTTTTTGTGCTAGAACCACCTTTAGTGGTAAAAGCCTCCTCCATGTCTTGCCATTTATTTCTTTCTCTAGCTAAGCTACTCCACCTACTCCAAGTAACACCAGCTATTTGGGCAATGTCGTCGTTCCATCTTTTATAAAGCCTTACTTGTATATTATATACTACCTACATATTATTCTTGGGGTCGGCCTTCCTTGTCCTTTTTCTCCACTCTGCACGATTTTGTGCAGTGTCAGTGTCGAGTTGATTCTCTCAGGTACTTATCAACCGTCGTTAACCAAGTGGAGGGTGGTCTTCCACGTCCCCGTTTCGTCGTCGGCAAACTTAGGGCAAGCTTAACCATATTCTGGTCCTCTGGGCGCCTTGGGACGTGCCCGTACCATCCGTAACGTTTTTCTTTTGCTTTATCTACTATAGGTACTTAGGTGCGATTTTAAAACTTCCTCTTATGTAGGTACCTAGGTAGGTAGTTATTTTGGATTTTGTCTAGCATATTTTTTTTCAGAAACAATATCAAAACCTCTATTGGAGCTCCTCATAGAGTTATCTGGCAACACTCTCTCAGAACAGGAGTTAAGAGAGGAGATGGACACTGCGATCACAGCTTCTTTGGACACCATTTCGTGGATGCTGACTTACACCCTCATTCATCTTGGCGCCTATCCTGACGTGCAGGACAGGGTTTATAATGAGTTAGTAGCATAAATAAACTTTAATGCTACGGCCACAACACGAAGCGAAGATTCGTGTTCGTGTTGTCGCGATATAACTTCGACAAGGAAGAACTTCGCAGCTTTGCGATAATCTAGAAACCGTTGCGATAAATTCATTTTTGTTGAAAAATGAAAGAGCGTTATATATCGCGACAACGCGAACACAAATCTTTGCCTCATAGTGTGGCCGTAGCATTAACAATACCAAGTATTGGAAACAATCTGCCCTTGGAAAGGGCAAGAGCAAAGGCAACAGTTCCCTATTTAGGGCCTTTGCCAGATTTGGCCAAGTTTTCCATTTTTGACTATGACACGCAGTTCTTTGATCAGCCTTTTTGTTAAAGATAGGCAGTTCCCTGTGTCTGCCTATATATTGTACCAGTACCAATTTCAAAAAGTGATACCTATCCTTTTTCACAGAATAGAAGAGGTTTTAGGTGAGACTGATAGAGACGTAGAGAAGCATGATCTACCGAAGCTTACGTACATGGAAATGGTGCTGAAAGAGACTCTGCGACTACACACAACCGGACAGATCACTCTGAGGACCCTGGAACACGACATCCCACTCAGTAAGAGAATCATCATCTCCCTGCCCTTATCCCACACTTAGGTGGGGTCGGCACAACATGTCTTCTTCTTCCATTCGTCTCTATCAGCCGTCATCTCTGTACTCACACCTGCTTTGTTCATATCCTCTTTCACACAGTCCATCTTTTCTTTGGTCTTCCTCTCCTCGTAAATTCATCTACTTTCATATCTAACACTCTCCTAGTGACATGGCATTCATCCCTCCGCATCACATCACTTCTCACTCACTCAGTAAGAGAATAAAATAAAATAATCAATGTTTTCAAGTTGAAGGTTTGATAAAACTGAAAACCCTACAGCGAAATAATTATAGGTACATTCATTGTCAATTCATTATTCCACATTTATTGCTAAAGTTTTTGTTTTTCAGGAAATTGTACGCTAAAAGCAGGAGGTCACTGCATTTTATCATTGTACGGGGTCCACAGAGACCCGAGTTGGGGCAAAGACCCGGATCGCTTCTTGCCTGAGCGCTGGCTGGAGCCTGGTGTGCGTGACAATGTTTTTGCTGGGTTCAGCTTAGGACGCCGCACCTGCATAGGTAACATCACGTAACATGGACAAAAGCTTTAAGGGGAATCCTCAAGGCAAATTTTCATACAAATACTCAAAAAGTACGCCGTATTATAGTAATTTCTTCACACTATTCGTTTCGTCGTTAAAATTAACCCTACTAACTTAAAAACACGTATAAAATCTAAATTAAAGTATGAAACCTTTCACTTTTTATGTTGACGAAATCAAAAAACAAGGACGAAACGAATAGTGTGAAGAAATTACTATAATACGGCGTACTTTTTGAGTATTTGTCCGAAACATTTTGTATAGAATTGGAATTGAGGATTAGCCTTAAGTTATAGTTCATTCAGCCAGAGGTTTTTTTTTCTGTAACTCATGAATGGAATATCTGGGTCATTCCCGGTTGATATAGGTGTCTTCGCGGTTTAATAGCGCTCTGCGCAAGTGAGGTGAGGCGAGACGGGGCGCCTAGCTATTGGTTCCGCCGAAGTCGGAAGGTGGCTAAGCGACCAAATAGACGCCGGCGCCCCGGGCACAATCCTTCCCAAAGGTTTTATAGTACCGGCACAACAACAAAGGCTAACTCGCTCACTCGCTAGCTTTTAAACTCGCCCCCGCTTGTAGTTTTTAAACTAGCCCTGTGTCATCGACGCTTTAGAGTATGTATTTATTTTTCAGGTAAACCCTACGCTATGATGTCTCTCAAGTCCGCACTATGCTATTTCCTGCGACGATACAGGGTGGCCGCCAACAGCGACGATCTCGAGTTCAAACTAGATTTTGTACTGAAACCTGTCTCTGGATATCTTGTTAGCATTGAAAAGAGATAAATATATTAGGTATAGATAAATAGATGCAATATGTAGGATGTTATAGTACCAACACATATAGGGTGTAATAAGATTACTTCTGGAAACTCAAGGCCAAGGACAATTACACCCTGCATAAAACCTACCTTTTTAAGTCCAGTAAGATTAGATAAGGCCAAAAGAAATAAGGCAAAACTGTTTTGCCCAATCTCCTTCGCTTGTTAAACTTATCAAAACAAAAAATTTACTAAAACACTTGTGAGGTTGTAGTACCAAATTCACTGCTCCACTTTTTGAAATTTATTAGGGGCGCACGGAATCATGGACCTCAAACCATTTTATAGATTAGCATCTTACATAATTATTATGTAAGTAAGTAAATAAAACTGAGTTGTCTGAGATTAAGTATAATCATTTCAATTGATTAAAGATTCCAATACATACAAAGTACAACTGAGTTATTTCTTAAAAATCCCATATAATTACAAGTACATGCATATACATTATACATGCGATAAACAATTTCGTTCTAAATGAATTCATAAATTTCCTTTCTAAACTGTCCAGTAAAAAGTTCTTTCACTTAAAATAATAGATACCTAACTTGTTTATATAGTCACAATGGATCATCATCGGAATCCAACTCGGATGCATCCGAGTCACTGGTTGAAATTGAATCTAAAGACGAATCAGTCTCATCACTATCTTCTTCATTAATAAACGTGCATGGTCTTCTTAAACCGGGCAGTAGGTTCATCGAAGCCATTTTAACTGCCATTTCATTTTCCATAATTCCTGTTTCTTCTTGCTGGACCATTTGAGCAGCAGATTCTAATTCGAGGAGTTCTAGAGCCAGATCCTCCTTGGATACTTCTATGTTGATGATGTTGTTGCACAGTTCGTTAATCTCTTCGTTCCGACATTTCTGTAGAAATACTAAGTAATCTTTGATGTATAATTGGTTGAGAATGTAGCGAGCATCATTGCTGGTATTAAACATTTGGTGTATTTCAATTAAGCATTTGATTACAAATTTCTTTCCGTGTTTCAATAATGTGATGAGATCGCTTTTCACTTTATGGCAGAGTTCAAAGTTTCTAAATATGGGGTAGATTAGTGCTCGACGGTAGCATGTTGTAAGAGTTTCATTCAGATCTTTAAAAGTGCAAAACCAACTCATAGTTGAAGATAGCTTATTGATAGTCCAGCTAGATTCTACTGTACTCTCGCTCAATGTTGATCTTTTATCATAACAAAAGCCATAGAGAATATCTATTAATCCAAACATTACTTCTTTGTACTCAGTTTTAGTGAGCAAATAATGCTTATTTGGTAATTCTTTTAAAATGCCAACTTCTTCATCGGAAAATTGAATTTCTTTATTGAAGTCAGGGCTTTCCCATGATGGTTTTAGAGCTAAGTAAGGTTCTAAGAGTTCATCATCAAAGTAATCGGCTAAATAATGATCTGTAGAGAATTTACTGTTCTCATGTTTTATTCGCAAAGCGGTTCGCTCTTCAATCGTTACAGTCTCAGGAGCTTTCAATTCAAAAATTTGTGGGAATTCTAGACCAATATTACTAAATTCCGTGGATATTTTATTAGCAAATCCGTATGTGTATTTGTTTTCAGAAGTGACTTCATTATCATTTTCTAAGGTTATACCATCTTCCTCTAGCATTTCAACTAGGTTAGGGTTAATGTCCGGAATGTCTCGAGGAGCTAGCAGGCTAGTAATCATGTCTAGATTCTCGAACTGTTCGCCAGGAGACTCTTTGTCGAACGTGAGGTTAAATTCTCCTGAATCGCAGACATACGAGCCTTTGGAGCGTTCATTGTCGACGATCCTGCCTGGCAGTCGGAGACGGAGGAAGTAAGGAGAGGATACAAACAAGAAGTTCTCACCATCTATATCGATTTCCGTGTCCCCAACGTTTGTGTACGGAGCATGCACGTTGATATAAACATGGTTTTCATCCTGGGATAACTTGAATCTCGGAGTTAGCATCTTGATTTGTAGAGAACAAACATTTACACAAATCTGTGGGGCTCGATAGCTAGCACTGATTCAATTTTATTGATGAATTTTATTTTGTTTCTGAGAAAACAGCACTTGCCTTGGCAAACCAAACAAAGAGACTTCACTTTACTCAGTACGTCAAACAACAAAAACAAATGTCAATTTTTTTTTGGCGGGAACGTGAAATTGCCGCAATTCAATATTATTTTAAAAAACTTGTATCACCACTTTAAGTGTTTTTAGTGTAAAATGGATGTTTTTTTATCCAATAAGTGCTCGTGAACGTTTGAGAGTGTTGGTGAATATAATAGTGTCATGTTGTATGTACAGTGTAACTTTTCATGTTTCCTCCAAAACTCCATAGAAGCCTCTAATAGTAAAGTCGCCATCACCACCAAAGAGAAAATAACCAATAACCACCAGTTAGGTACTTTTACAGGGGCATGACTTATTATTATTTATTATTTATTTAATTAATTAGAACGGTTTTACACCACTTACACTAACTAATATAATATATACATTACAGAACAATTCATTACATATAGTCACACATAAAAATTAAAATCATTTAAAAAATAAAAATTCATGGCAGTAATTATAATTGATAAGTCAAAAAGAATGTCAGTGAAAAAAATTAATTACAGAAATAGAATAAAAAAGATAAGTATCAAGATATAAAATTACTTTCATTCATCGCTCTCACAGAAAATCAGACACTCTACCATCAGTTTCTTCCATTCATCAATAAAAACGTCACAATTAGGGTTCGTCATCAAAAGCTTGTTGAGGGCGGTAAGGGTGCGAGGCAGTGGAGAGTTGGCGCGAGCCACGGTGCGGCTTGCTGGTACGGCAAAAAGTCTGTGTCTCCTAGCACGTGTATAGTTATTAGGAGTGAACAGCCGAAACGAGTCGTTAAGTAAATCGGGAGCGTCGATAGCTCCTCGAAAGACCTTACAAAACGACGCCATCTGATCGCAACTTCTTCTGGTTTTAAGGGAGTTATATCCGAGACATCCCAGGAGGAATTTGGTTGGATACATGTACGGATAGTATCCGAAGACACGTTTGTACATAAACCTGAGGAATGCCTTCTGAACTTTTTCGAGTAGCAGTGCGTAAGTGGATTCGTAAGGGTTCCAGACACAGCTACTAGCCTCAAGCTTGCTTCGTACTAGAGCTCCAAATAAAAGCCGTATGACTCTATCATCTTGAAACCCACGAGCGTTACGAAGAACAAAACCCAGTCTTTGAAAGGACCCCTTAGCGACGGCAACGATATGGTCATGAAACGTAAGTTTCCGGTCAAATGTAACCCCGAGATCCTTCGTCACAATTGACCTACTGATCACACTACTGTTTATAGAGTAATCGAAGGATATCGGTTGCCGCATTCGACCGAAAGTCATCGCGGAACATTTGGATGGATTGAATTCCATTTTATTTTCCATGCTCCATCGGCAAACCGCATCTACGTCACGTTGAAGGGCTTTACAGTCTTCCATAGAGTCGATGGCTGTGTACAGTTTAAGGTCATCGGCGTACAAAAGGCATTCCGCACGCTCAAGTACCTCTGGAAGATCGTTAACCATTAATATAAAAAGTAGAGGCCCTAAGATAGAGCCTTGGCTCACACCCGAGCGAGTGTGATACGGTGCAGATTCGAAGATTCCAAGCCTGACATACTGCTGGCGGTCGCGAAGATAGTCTGCGAGGAGACGGAGGAGGTTAGGTGCAAATCCAATGGCACTTAGCTTTGCCAGCAGTATGTCATTATTTACCCTATCGAACGCCTTTCGGAAATCGAAGTAGAGCACATCTACCTGACGGCCACGATCAAGGTTGGTAGAGATGTACTCTACCAGTGTTAGAAGATTCGTGTTAACCGACCGCTTACCTCGAAAGCCGTGCTGGGCATTGCACAAAAATATTTCTACTTGTTTGAAAATTAACTTATGCAACACGTTTTCAAATATTTTGGTAGGCGAAGATAATATAGCAATGGGACGGTATTCCTCAACTACTAGCTTGTTCGATGACTTAGGTATAGGCGTCACTCTTGAGATCTTCCAGTGAGGGGGATACACGCCCGATTTCAGGGCCAGGTTGAAAATATGACGTAATGGATGAACAATTGTTTTATGAACAGATTTAAGTAGGCTAGATGGTATGCCGTCTGGCCCTATGGAGCTACTTAATTTAAGTTTATTTATACCATAAATAACATCATGAGAAGTAAACTGTAAGATATTAACGTAGTTGCTATTACAACTTATGTCTTGGCTAGATATATATTCGGCGTCAAGCAGTGGCACATCGGGCAGAAAAACACTTGAAAAAAACTTTGCAAAGGCTTCAGCCGCGGCAGCTCCCGAATATGGTTCACCACTATAAGTGATGTTTGGTTCAAAACCGCCTTTCGCCCGAAGATTGGAGATGTGGCGCCAAAAATCGCGAGGGTTTCGTCCTATATTACCTTCGATCCGCTTTAAATACATGTCGTAGGCGTTGACTGCACGGGTTTTCAGAGAAGCTCTAAGATTCGAAAAAGCTCTATAGGATTCCTCAGATTTAATGCGTTTCCACTCTTCGTGGAGTTTGGTTTTCTGCTTCACATCATATATTATATCTGGCGTAAACCAGACGGGAAATCGTTTAGTTATTGTTTTCATGCGATTCTTTTTAGGGATACAGTTGTTAAATATGCCATAGACAATATCATAAAAAGCATCGGTAGCTTTAATAGTATTGTCCGCGTGTAAAACGCGATCCCAAGAGGCGCGGGCAAGTGAGCTGTGTAGTAGCTCAATATCACATTTATGGAAGTTCCAATCTTTGGCTGGATTGATATTGCTAGGTTCCATGTGATTTGAGCAGCGACTCGCTTCCATTTACATTTACAATTGACTGATGGCGAAAATAAACACTTTGATGTGGAGCCAAAACCAAAGAACATTAGGTTCTTTGACAAAAAAAAAATATCAAGTCAAAACAATTTTAGTGTTGCGTGTCAGTTGTTGTTTATGTTAAAACAAACGAAGCAATTATCGTGACTGTTTGAATGACCGTGCGTGTTGTTTGTTTTATCAGCGATTGTATTTTAATAATGTAAGTTATAGAAAAGGTGTAGTTGGATAATTAATCTTTACTTAAAATGTTACGCTTCAATCATTTGATGTCTTTCAGGTAAAATAAAGACAGTAGACATTTACCGTCTCGTCGTCGTAAAAAATCAAAGTCTTATGCCGACTTGTACCAAACTTTCAAAGTTCCTAAGCAATTACTTTACTCGCTTATCAATTCTTAACAAATCAGAATCTGGACTAATAAGAACTACCAAGCGAATAAAGTCATTGCTTAGGGACTTTGACAGTTTGGTGCAAATAGGCATTAATTTCTTTATCCCATCTGTGACTCTGTGACATTGGCCAAAAATTGTTCTGAGTAAAAAAACTTCGCGAGACCTCGTAAAAATGCGCTTTTTGCTAGTTTATATAGGTAGGTAATGATAAGCAGTGAATTGGATGTTGTGATAAAATCAAGCATTAAGTTAACAGCAGGCAGTGCTATCACAGCACTATTTTGCGTTTCGTTATTGCGTTTCATAGATAAAATACGCGTTCTAGCATTTCGAATGATTTACAGCAAAAAAAATTGAACATGCAACGAAAAAGCAGGCAAACTAAAAATAGTAGGTACCTACCTACCTATGTAGGTATTTTTGTTTTTATCTTTGAGACAACTACGAGCTATTTTAAAATTCTAAGGAAACGGTTTTATAAAAATAAAGTTTTTAACTGCATCCTGTACTCCTGACGTGTGTTCAGAAGTTAACGAACAGCGTGGGTTTTTGCGTGGGGAGATTGTGTAGGTGAGAACCCAGTGAAAGTAAATTATTTAGGACTACATAAATTAAATATTCTGTTCGCATTGCTCTCAATTTTATTTTAATTTTGCAGATGCGTTTGCTGTTGGGCAGCTATTTTTTAATTTCCCGCACTTATTTTGCGTTTCGCCCTTGCGTTTTATCATTGCTGCGAAAATCGCGAAAATTTGTCAATTTAAACAAACACCTGAATTTTGACATTGACGTGTTGTTAGCAATTTAGAAAAAAATCGCGAAAGAAATAAAAACAATATGTATTTTTATTTGAATTTTTAAATACTAATTCAATTCCGAGTGTTATAGATTTTCAGCTAATAGATATATTTAAAAAATGCCAATAGGTCGAAAACGTTGGAACCTTCATGGTAAGTACCTACATTATTTATTGTGCTTTTGGGTGCTTTGCCCTCATTAATATAGTAAATAACGTTCTCATTTCTAAGTAAATATTTGTTTTCACAAAATCTTTTATCGACCGATACTGTTACTACTTCACATTGATTTATCGATCAAACAAATGAGGTCTAAAAAGACATTCAGACATGCAAAGGCTACCTCCTTCATTTCTGGTTTATTGCAGTAGGTACCTACTTACCACCTGCCTTGTTTTTGCTGGCTAAGAACTTCACCTATGCTAAATTTCTATATAAATCTGATAAGTACTTGATTCATTAACAGCCACAAATTAATTAATCGGTAGACTAGGAAGATAACATAAGTGATAACAGCCAAAATAACGGGTTTTCTCTCTTTATAAATAAAAAAAAAACTGATCAGTGTTGCAACGGGGTACTAAGGAAATAGACATTCGATTTTTTGTTGACATATATTTTTGTTGTCATGTGCATGCCAGCCACCACTGTTAAGATAACATTATTTAATAAATTCCTCTTGTGATGGAATCAGGACCTAAGGCCCAATTCATACCAAGATGGCAGTGGTACCTTATAAATAAAACAGTCTTGTGCAAGTGTTGAGCTGAACAATGTCTCTGACCAGTGTCCGAGGAGCGTTCTGGTGATAAAAAATAAATATGACAGTGTGCGGCAAGCACTTTCAGGGCGTAAAACTTTATCTACTATCTTAGTGTCAATGGGCCTGAGTCCAGGTTTTTGCCATCTATGGCATATACATTATAGGTACCAAGAATACCAAAATAGTGTACTTTTTGGTTCCCTTTGCTTCAGATGGGCCACAAGGCTCGCTGAGGAGGCTGCGCAACCAGCTTGCTGAAGACGGCTGTGCCGAGTCCCAGGTGGTACTAGCCAAGCAACTCTTGGACGAAAAATGTGGTAAGAACCATTATTTCGCTATTGATTAAATACATTAATGTTATACCATAACAGATCATGTAGGTACTGAAATCACAGCTCAGCTTAATAAAAATAAAAATGTAAGCATTCCTCTACTGGACATAGGTCACACCCAAAATGCACCACTGAGCTTGATCTTTGGCTCTTCTCTTCCATCTTCTGCAAGCATGCAGATTATTATTACTTTGTAGCTAGGATATTTAAGGATAACACCTTTTTAAATAGCATTTGTTACATATTCTCAGCACATCTAGTAATCTAATAACTTAACTTCCAGTGACCTACATAAAATAATCATATCCAAAATTTAGAAAATCCATAGTTCATTGATTTCCTTGTAGACGCAGGTGTAATAATTATGTCGACTGGCACCAAAATAAATAGTGATAAATGCATTCTTTTCGAGTTGATGTATGACTAGATTCTGCTTGTGGCTTTGCCCTTGTGGTTTTATCACGATACCACGGAATGGGTATAGTTTATAAGCAAGAAAAGAAGCTGAAGTTCGGGATGGGTATGGTTAAAAAGCAAGAAAAAGAGCTTATTCGGTATGGGTATAGTCTAAGTGCTGGAAATGGAGCTAAATTCCGGAATGGGTATAGTTTATGACAAGAAAAGGAGCTGTAATTCGAAATGGGTTTAGTCTATGAGCTAGGAAAGTAGCTGAAATTCGGGATCCGATTAGTTTTTGCCCTGGAAAATTTCATAATTATGTTATTATGTCCCAATACCATGCTTGCAACAAAGACTCGTCAGTTTGATGTTTTTAGAACTGGAAGCTGATAAGATATCTAACTTCAAGCAGGCTCTGGATTGGCTGATCTGCGCCACGGAACAGGCGCATCCGGAAGCCAGGAGAATGTTGCGACGGTAAGACTATGTAAATTCGGGAATAAGTCTTATGTTATTATTATACCAAATTTTTTTTTAAATAAACACACAAATATACAGACACACAGAAAGACAAAGTCGAATTTACCTTTCTCATACTCCAAGTTTCAAGTCTTTTTGTCTACTGGTTCAGCCTGTAGGCTGTCTGTCAGTTGACTGATTTAAAAAAGGCTTAGTCCTGACTAGGTCTCTTTCTGTGTGTCTGTCTGTTGGTTTGTGTTATCTATTTAGTTTCAAGTTTAACACACTAAAGTTATTTTGTAAACATATGCTTTCGCAATGCGTCAGAGTATGGAGTCTATATGAGCCGAATTTTAATTTAATAAGTAGAATTTTAGAAGTTATTTATCTCAGAATTCGCCATTGTCGACTAAAGCTAAGCGTCCACCAGACCGGCATCGGACGTATCGGACGCATCGTACGTATCGGACGCATCGTACGTAACGGATTAATTAGACTGCGTCCACTGTATCGGCAGCGATCGGATTGCCGACGCGAGTATTAGCAATCGGATTGCCGATGCGAGTATTAGCAATCGGATTGCCGATGTCATCTTCATTCGGATTTTAGTAATGCCTTATGACATTTCTCGCTATAAAATGATAACCGCGATTACGTTTCGCCACAAATGGCTGACAATGCGGAGCGAGCGCGCGAGGCGCATCCACTGATCGGCATTCCGTATGACGTCATCGGTACGCATCGCATGTAGGCATTGCCGATGACGTCATACGGAATGCCGATCAGTGGACGCTGTTGTATGAGTTTTTATAACAACCTAAAATCCGTTACGTGCGATGCGTCCGATACATGCCGGCCTATGGACGCAAGCCTTAAACCGACGACGGAAAAAAAGATTTGGTCAGTATGGAAGGGTAAAAACTCATTACTGAACTAAGTACAAACTCCACAAATAAAGAAAAATGTTGTCGATCAAAACTCATAGCTAAGTTTCCATCAGTGTCAAAGAAAAACACGATTTCTTTTCCACAACAAATTCATGGAACAATGAAACACTCTCCCAGCATAATGCAATGAGGTAAACTATTGATCATTCCTGAGAATCGTAAACAATACGTAACATACCGTTCGCCATCCAACATTCATTTGCCTTAGAAAATTACAACATGATAAACTATTCTCGAGAAAACATTTAGCATTTCCACTGAAAAAATCCTACATGTTATACTGTTATTAGAAAAATATTGAGCGTTGTTCTGAAAAAATTGCTTGTTAAAATTACAAAAAATCGTATGTGTTTTGTGTAAATGGATGTGAACGATTTCGCCGTATGGAAGATTCGGTGGGATAAAGTTCGTGATGAACTAAGAATAAGAAACACGTAAGATTTTTGATTAAACCCAGTCAGTCCTCGTCCATTTGGTATCGGGATAAAAAGCCAATGTCGTTTTTCCAAGCATTAAACTATGGCCATTAGCTATAACTTCAAGTATTTTAAAATAATATATTTGGTTTTATTGATTTTCTTTATAATGAGACCTTTCCATAAGTTCCAAATAAGCGAATCTCTATAATAGCGCATAATACAGTGTGTATGTAATTTTTTTCAAAATCAACCGGTTTTATTCGTGGCTATGGTAATAGATTTTTAGAAAATCTGAGTACTTATGCAGATTTAGTTTTCATCGATATTGGCTCCGAGGTTCTTTTGTGCTTTTTTTCGATATTCCCTATACTTTAGGATTTGGCCATCCAAACTCAGTTGAAAAATTCACCCTGTAGGTATAGTTATTAGAAAGGCCTTTTATGAGAGACCTACGTACAGTAGCCGGTCATATCTACCTAAGAACAGATAACCGTTGAGGTAAACGTGTTCTTGAGTGGAGACCGCATCTAGGCAAGCGTAGTGTAGGACGGCCTTTGGACAGATGGGGCGATGATCAGCGCGCTATAGCTGGCAGAAGGTGGACGAGGAGAGCCGAAGATCGGGCTCAGTGGCGCGCCTTGGGAGAGACCTACGTCCAGCAGTGGACTGCTATAGGTTGATGATGATGATGATGACGTCCATTACTATTTTCAACAGACTTCAAAAAAGGCAGAGGATCAATTTGGTTGTTTTTTTATGTTTGTTAGTTTACTTTGTTATTTATAATTTAACATGTTTTATTTTTACATTAAATGTTATATTTCTAGATTGGTCCCATAGAAATTTCATGAAAATCGGTTCGGTTCGGTACTTTGTTTTTGAAATCAAAATAACTGAAACAATGGTATGACTACGGTATGACTATTCTGACTATTCAGTGGTGTTTACGGTCACCAGAACAGTCCGATTGAAGTCAGTTGCAGTATGGTTTTGTAAACCTTGATTATTCTTTCTCTCTTTCCTTTAGTAGTAAACTCCTATAGGATAATGACGACACCGTGGCTTAGTTGGTAGTGACCCTGCCTACGAAGCTTGGTGTTCCGGGTTCGATCCCCGGCCGGGGCAAATATTTGTGACGAACACGAATGTTTGTTCTCGGGTCTTGGATGTTGTGATGTCTTGTATGTGTCCATGCCACCTGCGACACAGAGATCCTAGTGCAGGGGTGTGAGGAGTGAATGTTTGTTAAAAAAAAATGGTGATTGAAATCTGAATGTTTAGGGCATGTTCCATCTCTGTCATAGGTGCATTCGAAGTGGCGTGATAGACGAGGACAGTGCGGCCATCGTTCGCGCCAAGTCTTGTCTCGCCGCCAGTCGACAGGAGACAGTGGCTAGGAAGGCGGCCAGAGACCTCTTCGCCAGGTAAGCTGATTTTTACCCGACTGCCAAGAAAGGGTTATGTTTTTCGCGCGTATCTTGTATGTATGTATGTAAATTTCTTAGTTACCTCGTATCTTCGAAACGGCTAGATGGATTTTGACAGTTAAAGTATCTTTAGATTCGTCTTAATCACCCGAGTGGTCTTGGATGTGTTTTAAAAAAATAATCAAAATGGCGGATTTTTGTAGCTAAATAGTGAGTTGTTAATAATTTTTTGTTTACCAAAACCATCGAGTAGGGTACCAAAATAAAGGTATTTTATAGGAGATTACAAAAATATATACATATAAGTTTATTATGTTTAAATTCAATTTGGAATAATTAATTGGCAATTAATGTAAGTATAATATTTTCGCAGTTGGTTTTTCAGTTTTTATAAACTTGAAGCTTGTTGTCTAAAGCGCTGTCCTAATTGGCTTATGATCGTACGAGCAAACGATGCGATTTGGTCGTACGACGAGATTAAATACACTTATCTCTTCAGAGTGTCCTAATTGGCATTGTATGATCATTCAGATGGCTAATTTTCATCGCGCGACCAAAACGCATCGATTGATCGTACGATCAATGCTAATTAAGACGCCACCTTACACTGTTTTTTTCTCTCTTTGTAATGTATCTTTGTCTTTTTAATCTTGTATGTGTAAGCAAATAAAATGATTCTTACTCTTGTTTGCCTGCAGCCTGTCAAACGGCGAAGAGTTTATAACGACGGCTCAACTGGAGAGACGGATTCGAGAGATTTGCAACACGACACTCAGGAAGGCGACTGAAGATAGCGACTCCCCCGATGACGATTCTCCAGGTAAACTCTAAATACTCTCTTTTTTTAGAAAGAACGTAGAATAAACCACGCTCGACGCGACGTCACGCAATAATTTACTTCTACTCACAATCAGCACACTAATGACTGTCTGTTATTGTTATTTAAGATAACAATGAAATTGTGAATGTAACTGTTATTTACGATGCGAATGAAATTGTGAATGTAACTGTTATTAACGATACGAATGATATTGTGAATGGTGACAAGTATCATGACATCATAGTGTACAAAATTGCCTGTCGGGGCGCGCCGGGCGGATATCACTGGTGATTTTAGAACAGACTTTGTCTCAGAAAGTAACAAGTGTTATGTGTGATCAGTTTTATACTATGATAAAAAACACGTTACTCGGTATACTTTCCATGCCTTATGGTGTTGTAAAGGTTGTAAAAGAACATTTTTTTTTTGGATTGTTTTCTTTCTTTTTTTTAGGTAAGGCTATTAATTCCAAATCAATGATTTCTAGACTAGGTATTTTAAAATTCGCCATAGCAAATTAAATATTATCTAAAATCGATCAATCGTTAAACATTCATTTTATGTTGCGTATCTCTAATGAATACTGAATGCTTTACATTCACCCTGTATGTTCTAACTAATGTTCATTTTTAAAAGGGAAATCCTCAATATTTTTTATTATTTTATTTTTAAATAAGGGGAATACCCATTTCTCCTAAGAAATACTTACTTTCGACGACCGACATAGGTACTTTCCTAGCGGGACTTAACCGGCAAAAAATGAACTATGAATTCAATTCTATAAATACGATTGCCTTTCTAATAACTCATTAATCTGTGTGAAAACACGTGATAAAAAAAAACACGGTGCTTAATTCAAACTGTTTTAAACACAATTTTAAACACGTGTTTTAATTAACTTTTTTTATTACAGCATAAGCTAACTACTACAATCTATATATAGGTATATTATAAAATTTACAAAAGGAAACAATTGGGCCACCCATAGACCGTTGCAAACGATCTATAGGTAGCTCAACTGCTCCAACTCGATACCCGATGGCAGCGTGCCGAGGATACTGGCTGCATTGCCTCTTTGTATAGCAAGGCTTATTCTTTGGCCCAGATAGCTGCCAGCCCTCTGATCACGCGTCGCTTCGACCAGACGCTCTGACAAAATTTAAAAAACGCGGAAGGCTCCCATTCCCCATGGACCTAGGGTCTTTAATTAACTTGTTTTAATCATGCCAACCCTGGGTGTTGTTATCGTTATCAGAAGAAGCGCGCGCGCTGGACGACGGGCGCGCGTACCACGCGCAGCTGCAGGCGGGGGACGCCGCGCACGCCAACGGCACGCTGCGCACACACACGCCCGACCACGGTGAGACACACATAAACATAAACATTCACACACTCACACCCCTGCACTAGGATTCCCTGTGTCGCAGGTGGCATGGACACATACAACACATCACAACATCCAAGACCCGAGAATAAACATTTGTGTTCGTCACAAATATTTACCCCGGCCGGGGATCGAACCCGGAACACTAAGCTTCGTAGGCAGGGTCACTACCACCTAAGCCACGGTGCCGTCACACTACAAGTCTATACCCAAAAATAAAGAAAGAAATAAATAGATAAAAAATAAAAACCAAAATTAAAAACTACTCTAATGCCTACTCTGTCAAAGCTCCTAAGCAGTTAATTTTATTGCTTGCCAGTTCTTAACGGCCCAAATTCAGACCGTTAAGAACTGTCAAGCGAATTAGTAATGAGGGCTTTTCAATGAGACATTAAAAAAAAGCGGTTCCATAAACTAAGATAGATGGCGCTGTATGAAACGCAAGTGTCAAAAATCTAACAAAAAAAAAATAGAAAATTTCGTTGTTTATTATGACACTTGATATTGACAATTGACTTTTGTGCAGCGCCATCTAGTGACCAAAATTATAAGCGTGATTGTTTTTTTATTGAAAAGCCCTCATTGCTTTAAAACTTATAGTTTGGTGCAAGTCGGCATAAGTCTTTATCAAATGTTGGCAGTACAGGTTTGTCAACGAAAGTTGGCGCTGTCATGCCAGCTTTTCAACCGACTTCAAAAGAAAGGAGGTTTTCAATTAGGTTATTTTTTCTTATGTTTGTTGCCTGAGAACTTTGTTTTTTTTTTTTTGTTTGAAAGGATATGCTTTCTGATTGGTCCCATAGATCTGTTGAGTAATTTTGTTTTTATATCAAAATAACTGAAAAAAAAGATGTTGAAGAGAACAAAATTGCGTATTTTGCTTCCCTGTGACTTTTCATTGTGGTCACTAAAACAGTCCAATTGAAGTCAGTTCTCTATGTTTTTGTAAAATCTTGATTATGTTAATATACCTATACTAGCTGGTGCCCGCGACTTCATCTGCGCAGGTATCTTTATAAATTGTAGTCTTATTCTGATGTATAAGCTATATTATTGTAAAGTTTCATTAAAATCCATTCAGTAGTTTTTACGTGAAAGAGTAACAAACATCCATCCATCTATCCATCCTTACAAACATTCGCGTTTATAATATTAGTAGAATATATGTTCTTGATGTGTGGTGAATTAACCAATATTTTTGTTCGCAGAATACCCAGAAAACTGCAACCCCACCGAAGAAATCCGTAACCTAACAGTGGACAACCTAGTCTCGGCTGCCGTCGACTATTGCCAAGGGGAATTACCTCTTGTTTCTTACGAACTGACCTTAACTGACCCCAACCTTAAGGCCTTAGACCACATACCCTTACTTCAACAGGCATTCCTCCACCCCTTAGTGTTCATACAAGTTCTATACCTCAAATTACTTTATCATTTCGGGTCGTTTTCATTCCGTCTATCAAACGTTGAATTATCAGTATTTCTGATTGGCTATTTATCAGTCAACAGCGAAAGTTTGTACCATGTCGTCCCCCTCTTGCTTTATTACATAAGTTTCGTGGCCATGGTTATTTGTACGTTCAAAATGTTGCACGCGAAACGTCAGTTTATAGACTTCAGAAAATGGTCGGGGCTATTTCTACGGTATAGTGATGGGAATTTGCAGCCTGATGAATCGGAGAATTTGTTCGTGAGGAACAATTTGGGGCCGTTTTTGCAGTTTTTCGTCGCGTTGTTCATTAATTTGTTTCTATATCCGTTTATCGCTACGCAATGGGTTCCTTTTTCGGAATTTTGCGTGCTATCTTTCTTTTTGATGTTTCTAACGTTGTTATCGTTTGGCACGAGTGGTAAACCTTACCCGGATTTCTTAGCATTACTATCCTTTGGGATAAACGTATTGGCTAAATATCCTTACGAGAAGGATACAGTCGTCCACCAAGGTTGGAGATTCCTCGACTTACACATATCGAATTATCCGTCTTATATCCTTGGGAATAGCATCGAATTTTGCGTGAACTCTCGAATGTTCTTTTCTTTACTCATACCTGTTATTTTGATACTAATGGCTAAGAGAAGTAATTGGCAGGGGTTTTTCAAATTTACCTTGCCTCATTGTGTTACTCTTAGTTGGCTGCAAATGTTTATTATGTGTTCTCATGGATGTACGACTTACGGCTTGATAAGAGGTACATTAGCTCTTGTCTGTTCCTTCCTCTTCCTTCCTCTTATCGGGGTTGTTACCATCACACTTCCGGTAATAGCGTTTTTGCAGTATATTTCATTGTCTCGGGTTTTTTATGCGGTTTCTGTGGTGGTGTGTTTGGGTGTCAGTTTGGGTGTGACATGCGTTTTGGCGAAGTCCGATGTTACGAAGAAATTCGTCACACCGTTTCAGGTAATTTTGAACTACCTTCGTTTTTTCAATTTTCTTTTTGACGACAAAGATGGTCGAGTGGCAAGTGTGTTAGACTGCCACGACCGGTGTCGCGGGTTCGATTCCCGCTCAGGACAAATATTTGTGTGATGAACATCGGTGTTTGGCCTGAGTCTGGGTGTTTTCTGTGTATTCTTTGTATGTATTTACAAAAAAAAAGTATATTAGTATTCTATCAGTTATCTGGTTCCTACAATACAAGCTTACTTAGTTGGGGCTAGATGGCGTTGTGTGGAATTTCCAACCATTATTATTATTTATTTATTATTTATCAATTCGTTAAGTAGATTTGGCGTGGCTGTATAAGGAAAATCCATCTATACAATTTGCTTTAAAATCAATTTATAAAAGTTCTCGCCCTTCTGGTATCGGATAAAAAGAAACCTATGTCAGTGGTTTGGCTTGTGTGTTTTATGTCTGTCAGTCAGTCAGTCAGTCAGTCAGGACAAAGTCTTTTATATTGATTGATAAGTCTAGTATGACGTGTGCTCTAAAGTGATAATAAGCATAAATTAATTTAATATTACCGTTGGGAGTCGTCCCCTGCAGTATGCGGTATCAGATATTGCGCCGCAAAGCAGCAGTAATGTGTGTAAGCATTACTGTGTTCCGGTTGGAAAGGCCAGTAAAATTACTGGGTTCTCGAGACTGACCATCAAAATGTCTCAATGCCTTGAAGCAAAGTCCTGGGTAGAACTGTTCTGGTGATGAGCAAGCGTGATCTCTTACCATCAGGAGAGCGCATAGCTAATCCATGTTTACATAAAAAAAAAATACATTTTTCTCTTTCAGCTAATCATCGGCCTTCTAACCCTATTATACTTCGGAAATCAAATGTTCACCCAAGTCCAAGACGACGGCCTCCCATCATCACTCATAGACCTCGTCACGCGCGACAAATCCAGCATCAAAAGCCTACTCAAAAACGAATTCATAACCGACTACGAAGAAAACACATACCACATCACTTGGGACTACTACTACAATCACTGTAACAACCCATCTTGGTCGGATTACAACATGGCCGCCACTCAAATTAAATGCTCAGTACTCGATGGGGCCTACGTAAATTGGCAGGGTTATATCAAAGAGGTTAATCTTATTGGTGTGAAGAATATGTGGAGCGATTTCGTTGGATGGATGCCGGGGTTTTTGCAGGAGTATTTCAAGTGTTATTACGGCGAGGAATATTCGACTTTATGTGCTAGGTCGGAGGGTCTACAATCGGTTGATGAGTGCGAGTTTGTGAGTGATGTGGCGAGGCAGAGCGGGAAGAAGTGCCATTTGAATAATTTGAACGAGTAAGTGCTTTTTACCCGACTGTTAAGGAAGGATTATGTTTCTCGCGCGTATCTTGTATGTATGTATGTAGATTTATTTGTTACCTCGTATCTTCCAAACGGCTGGATGGATTTTGACAGTTATGGTAACATTAACGTGAATTGCTAATATTTTATTAATGAAAAATCCTAGAACGTTTGAAATGTTTACTCCCATTACAAACGACAAAACTCACTAGCGCCATCTATCTGTCATATTTGATTTGTCAATTAAAATTACGGTGTCATAATCTTTGCCTCTTTATTATCTTTTAGAAAGCCGTGTTGGCCGAATGGTTCGAACCCGGTCGTACAAAAATGGATTTTTCTGTTCAAAAAAATCTAGCATGAAAACACGTGCTTAATGGTGAAGGAAATCATCGTGAGTAAACCGGCATGTCATAGAACCTAGTTCGAAAACATGTGTCAAGTGCAAAAGGAGGCTCTTTGAGGCGCAGTTGAAATACTTTCAGCAGACTTGTTCGAAGTAACTAGTTACATGATAAGAAGAATGACTAATAGTATTTAGTATGAAGGATATTTTGGCTGACTTGGTCGGAACCTTAAAAATTAGCGCCTATAATCGCCCACTAGCGCCATCTATCTGTCATATTTGACAGATGTCAATGTCAATTTTAATGCATTTTTCATTGTTTTCAGGTACTCTTATGAAGTGAAATTGATTATGGAGGCTAGTGGTGGTCTGCTCAAACGTCACGCCGAGTTGTCAGTGGTTTTTGACCACTATTTCACAAACTTCACTAGATTGCTCCGTTCCGATGATAAAATCACCTTCAAGGGGGTACTGTCAAACGAAAATGGACCCTATGTTATAGGAACTAAGGTCCTAACTATAAAAGGTCATGAAATTAACTGCGTTGAGTGCAAAGAAGCAACTGGTACAATTTCGTCTAAAGTGCCATCTAGTTCCAAATTGTCGGAACTATTTAAAACGATTGTCAATGATTGTATGGTGTCTACAAAATATATTTTAAATTTCCTGTTGAATCCAGTGATAGTTTTTAAATAAATTATGTGTGTTGTTGTGTTTGAGATTGAAAATGTATTATTATAATAAATGGTCTGATATTTCAGTACTTTTTTGTATTAAATAAATAAAGTTTTACAAAACATATTACAACCGACTAGTGACCGTAAACACCACTGAAAAGTCATAGAAAAGCAAAATATGCTATTTCGTTTACTTCGACGACAATTTTTTTTCAGATATTTTGATTATAGCATCGATGACACAGGGCTAGTTTACAAGCTACAAGCCAGCGAGTTTGCTGGCTTTTTTACAATCTGCTAGCAGGATTGTCAATCCTTCCCGAAAGCTAAGTTTAAAAGCCCGTTCCCGACGAGTTTAAAAGCTCTCTCGCTAGCTTTTAAACTCGTCGGCTTGTAGCTTGTAAACTAACCCTGTGTCATCGACGCTTAAGGAACACCCAATTATAAGCTCAACCGATTATTTCTTAAGAATATATAAATAAATATTTTGGACATTTCACACAACGCTTTCTAGCCCCAAACTAAGCAGAGCTTGTACTATGGGAACCAAATGGCTGATAGAATACTTAAATACTTTTTTTTAAATACATAGGTACATAGAAAACACCCAGACTCAGGACAAACACCGATGTTCAACACACAAATGTTCGTCCTGAAGCAGGAATCGAACCCGCGACACTGGGTGTGGCAGCCCAATACACTTTCCATTCGTCCATCCGTGTCGTCAAATGTTTAATAACATCAAGATTTTGAATAACGTCATCAACTTATGATTAAGTATTTGTTTGTTTTAGTTGTTGAGTTATCGGAAATCAAAAAAAAAATTATAATAGTTGTCGACCTCGTCAACACTAACTATTCGATTGACTTCGGCTATAAATTTGTTTACGCATTAATCAGTGCGTAAACCTTTAAGAAGCAAGTAGTTCAAATTAAATTTAAACCAACAAAACGAATACATATAAAAAACCATTTATAAATTTGAAAAAAATTTTAATTATACATACTTATCTCTGAAAATATGCATGTTTTTGTGTTTTTATCGAGTTTTCTTGTGTGTTTGTTTGTGAGTTGGTTGTTCAAGAGGAAGCGGTATGTGAAACCACCCTTGTATTCTGGTGCGTTGCCTGTGATTGGGCATGCGTTGCAACTTATAGGAGACAATGAAAGTGAGTATATTGCTTTTGAATATTTGTTTGCATGATTATAATAATTTTACTAATGCAATTACATTAAGGGGAATCTCTCCTCAAATCCGAATTCCATACAAACATTTTCGGATAAATACTCAAAAAGTACGCCGTATTATAGTAATTTCTTCACACTATTCGTTTCGTCCATGTTTTTTGATTTAGTCAATAAAAAAAGTGAAAGGTTTCATACTTAAATTTAGATTTTATACGTGTTTTTAAGTTAGTAGGGTTAGTTTTAAAACAAGTTTAAAATCTAAATTAAGTTATGAAACCTTTCACTTTTTTTGTTGACGACTTTTTCGATGACTGAATAGTTATAGTTACGCCCTTTTCAGATTTCATATAAAAAAACTATTAACTTCAATTATAATCATACTTGTGGGAGAGTTGAAGAGTATGTCCATACAGAAATCAAGCCAAAAAGGTTTACTTTGCAATATTAGTTTTGGTCGGAAACGGGCTACTTCCCAGTTCGTACACTCTTTTGTTATGCTAATAATATACCCTTCGACAGTACTGCTGAGGAGAAAAGTGTTTTGAGAAAAATGTTTTATTTTTTTCGGTAAAATCACTGATAGAAAGTAGTATCGCATACGTAAAAATATTCTAATGACACGATAAAGTACCTAATGCTCATTCTTAAAAACATGAAAATTAATTTACGTTGCTCTAGGACCTAGTTTAATAAACTAGTAACCCAACCAAGCTTTCTTTTTTTGATTATACGCTTTCCATCCAAAGGTTGTCTGAAAGAAATCGCTTCCTAGCGATAAGACCGCCCATTGTACTTTTTATTTTTTACGTAAATCTAAACTATGTACTATGCATTCTTTTCAGAATACGAAAGCAAGAATAAAATAGTAGACACCATTGAATATAGAAGGCACATCTTTTTTCACTTCTAATGCTCGTAAAGTTTAATTTTGTACCTAGACAGGGGGAGTAAAACTGCATTTTAAGTCCTAGGGCAAAAAAGTTATTGCTTATAAAATCTGTTCAAAGCACAGGTTCTAAGAGGTTCTGAATTTGAATTTGAAAGGTGAATTTGTTTAATTTCCTCGCATTTATAGTGAAAATCTTGTGTAGATACTATAACCTCGTTCCTGAAGTCCATTTTATCCTTGACTGAAAGATCCGCGGCTAAAAGTATTGCTTCAACACAGGTTCAAACTTAAATGAGCGTCTATTTCGAGACAGCCATCCAATGTTACCACGATATTCAAAATTTGAAATAAATAATATTTAGGTCCCCCATAATACCCTCATCTATGGGGATTATGAAGGACCAAAGATCGAAATTGAAAAAATTCTCATCTTTCGGCATGAAACGTATTACAAACTGAACCTCTTAATACAGATTTTATAAAAAATCACTTTTATCCCTAGGGCTTAAAATGCAGTTTTACTCCACGAGGTTGTAATTTACGAGCATGGGAAGTGAAAATAACTGTTTGTCTATGGTAGACATCTCAAATAATATGTATAATCCTGTGTTATTGCAAAAAAGAATAACCACATTTATGTACTTTTAGGTACCTGAGTAGGATATCTAACACGCCACGTTAATTTTTAGAACAAATTAATCGATTTAAACCCATGACCCTTAGGCCCTTTATCTAGGTCATCCAAACTCCCGTTTACCTTCACGACCGGAAAATTATTGTATTTGATTTGATTAAGTTATTAATAAGTAGGTACTTATAATAACTCGGCCTTGACAGGCCCTTTGCAACCAAGTGCCACACCGTGGTTACAAAATTGATGGGTACCTAGAACCTTGGCAATCAATGACATTGAATTAAAAGTGCTTTAGCAATCGGTTTTATAGATATTAGGTATTTTTTTAATGTATTTATTTAAACATTTTAGGAAAATTAACAGCTAACAATGAGTAAGTATAATAAAATTATTAAAGAACTAAAAACAATCTGAAGGCCAATTAGTTTCCACAGATAGTCATAGAAAGTAACAAGCATGCTAGACTCTGAGACCTGCTTTTTACCCGACTGCCGAGGAAGGATTATATTTTTCGCGCGTATCTTGTATGTAGGTATGTATGTATGTAAATTTCTGGGTTACCTCTTATCATCCAAACAGCTAGATAACAAGTAATATTATGTAAAGGTATCGTTAGATCTGTCTTGAGACAATTGTTGAGATTGATCTCACGAGTGTTCTTAGATGGGTTTAAAAATAATGGCGGATTTTTGGAGCTGAATAGTAAGTCGTTAATAAGTTTTTGTTTACCAAACCCATGGAGTAGGCAGGGTATCAAAATTAAGGTATTTTAAAGGAGATTATTACAAAAAATTATATAAGTTATACCTATTATGATTGAATTTGATTTGGAATAATGAATTGACTATGAATGTATAATTATTTCGCAGTCGGGTTTTCAGTTTTTTTAAGCTTTAAGCTAGTTCTATTTACCTGATCAATTTTCTCCTTGTAGGTAACCTATAATATGTATTCATAGATAAATAACGGCGTTCCTATAGAACACCAAGATGGACAGTATCAAACCAAAACAGTCGTTCCGACACCTCGTCAATAAAAATGAAATATCTCCATTTTCAATTATTTTTTGTTATTTTTTACGATGTAGTTTTGTATTAACGATGAAAAAGCCTTTTAACATAAAATATTTATCTAGCCCTGTTACTTCTCTTTTTTGAAAATTTGCATTGGACCATAATGTACTAGAATTTAGCCAATGTGGCTCCCATTTCTTGGTCGCATTTTCAATGTACTACAATGTGTTACTTCTGTGTATGTATTGTGTTCTAGGTATATGCAATTTGATGACATCTGTGGCTGAAGAGTGCAATAAAAAAGGTGGTGTATTGCTGTGGAAATTAGCCTGGAAGGACTACTACAGTAAGTTTTATCAGAAAATCAGATATAAATATTGACAGGGTCTCAATCTAATGCCTAGTACGTACCGAGTACTCGGCCGAGATAGTGCTTTCGTCCGCGTACTCGGTACTATTAACATAGCGCCAAGTGCTCGGCTGAATGAGTGATGTAAATGTAAGCTTTCACTGCCTCGGCCGAGTAACGTTTAACTGTCTCGCACGTTTGCTCGGTACGTGACGTGATCTAAGCTTATACGTCTGATATTATTTTGTTATAAATAGTATATTGTTGGTAATAAATATAAATAAACTAATTTTTAGCCATGTTTTTTAAGTTATCTTTCTAATATTGTTCGTACACTTCTTTTATATGTAGGTATCTACTATATTAATAATTTTATTTTATTATTTCAATTGAATTGATGTGGTCTCAATTATATTATTAACTAAACTAGCATACTTTGTGATCATATTATGGATATAATCTGAAAAAAATAATATGAATTTGAATTCCCTGTGCCGAATCGGTATTGGCTTTGGCGTGATTAATAATAAATAAATAATAATAATAAATGTTCGGACATTCCACACAACGCCATCTAGCCCCAAACTAAGTAGGCTAGCTTGTATTATGAGAACCAGATGACTGATAGAATACTTATATACTTTTTTTTTGTAAATACATACATAGAATACATAGAAAACACCCAGACTCAGGACAAACACCGATGTTCATCTCACAAATATTTTTCCTGAGCGGGAATCGAACCCGCGACACCGGTCGTGGCAGCCGGTCGTGGCAGTCTAACACAATTGCCACTCGACCATCCGTGTCGTCTAATAAGTCATAGATATAGGTATTAAGTCATAGATTTACATCTATCGGCCATCACAAACTTTCGCATATTATTTTTGTGTGAAGTTGATAACATAACAGACCTAAATATTTTCAGTAATAACAGACCCAGATGACTTAATGACCGCTGGCAATCACTGCCTCAGTAAGCATTACTCCTACCAATTCCTTGATCCTTGGCTCGGCGAAGGAATGATAACAGGAAAAGGTCAGTCTCTTTCTATAGTTACTTCCTTAGGTACAGTCAGCTGCACAGACATGTAACCTACACTCCCAAGCTTGCACATTTACACCACTAAATTTTAGTTACCAAAAAAAATTTTATGGGCAATGCAGACGGGGTACTACGTTGCATCTGTGCAGCCAGAATTTTGGATTTCTACAAAATGGCAGAGTGACAGCGGCGCGAGTGCGGCGCCCGAGCCGAGGTCTTGCCGGCTGGCTCGAGCTAGGTACCCGGGTTTGCCAAACGATGAATAAAACTTAAATTATTATCAATTAAAGGTACCGCCCGACGCAAATCCATAGGAAAACGACTAACGGTTACAGTTATCCAATTTTAATCAAATGTATTTTGACAAAAATTAAACTTAATTTTTTCAAGTTTTTTTGCCGTATATGTGTTCAGTAACGGCAACTGACTATGCGTTTTTTTTTCTAGGTGATTAAAATTTGACCGTAATACTCTTAATTTTTCAAAGAAAAGTGCACGCAAGCATTTCAAATAATGTAGTCATCTTACTTGTAAAAATTTTTGTCAGAAGAAGAATGTCTTTGCAATATTAAGAGAAAAGAAAGTGTGAAAAACTAAAGAGTGTATACATATTGGTCAAGCTGACTGTACTGTACCTTTGACCCCTGCCTAACCCTCACTCTTCATACTATAGACAAGACAAGGGTTAAGTTTAGTCTACACATTATGTGAAGACTAAATCTTGTCGAAAAATAATTCGCTAATAATTTCCGTGAAAATACATTTCCCAGCCACAATGCAATTTTGTGCTGCAACATTTTGGGGTACTTGACTGGTACCTGCCGTAGGTATTCGGGAGATGTCTTATTATGACACCCTGTATTATGCCTAGATCACACGTACCGAGTACTCGGCCAAGACAGTGCTCTCGGCCGAGTACTCGGTACGTATAAACATAGCGCCGTGTGCTCGGCTGAGCGAGTGTTCTAAGCTTTCATTGTCTCGGCCAAGTAACATTTTACTGTCTCGGCTGATGTCTGACTCGGTACGTGTGATCTAGGCATTAAAGATATAGCATTTAAAAAAATATATATTGTACCTATTTATTAGATTTGGTTAAATGGAGAAAGCATCGTAAACTACTCAGCCCCGCGTTTAGTCAACACGTGATCGATGGATTTCTGCACATGTTCAACGAGACATCCAAACAGCTCGTTATGGATTTGAAGGGCAAAGTCGGGAGGGGTCCGTTCAACCATGCGGTGTACTTGGATGCATCAAGCCTGGAGAGTATTTGTCGTAAGTATCAACTCTTCTTCTTATCTTGTCACTAGGTCTTTCGAACCAGGGTGGTGAAAGGATTGATCGAATGCGCTTCGAAGAGGCTCCTTTCGTGCACTAGTATCAACGACCGTCAGATTACATACTACTCAGGCGAATGAACATGACACCTGGCTCGAATGACGTTTGTGTACAGCGTGGAATTGGATAATCTTGATAGAGAAGAGGTCCTGTAATACTTGGTAATGATAAGTAATGATAAGGCTTTTCAATTAGAGGAAGAAGAAACACGAAGGGCGCCGCGCGGGGCAGCGGGGGAAGCATCAAGTTCCGAGTCACGTGTCAGCCAGGTGTCATGTTCATTCGCCCGAGTAGTACATTTTGATGCTGTTGCGCGTTGCCGCCACCAGCGGTTGTGGTCGGTGGCTCGTTTGCGGCGACCTTAATATCGACTAGCGAGCATGATAAATGATATTTTTTTACAGAAACAGCATTTGGCATAACAGCAAACTTCAACACAAACTCATACATGCAAGCAGCCCAACAAATGATGCACATAACAGCACAGAGATTATTCTCGCTATGGAGTCAGAGCGACTTTCTATTTGGATTGTCACCGCTTAAGAGAGAACAGGATTCAGTTGTGGAGTCTTTGAAACTAATGAGCGATGAGGTAAGTTATCGTCATCCTCATAGGCATTGCCACCGCATAGGCATCGTCATCTTGTTATCGTAATAGACATAGGCATCGCCACCGTCATAGACATCGTCATCTTGTTATCGTAATAGACATAGGCATCGCCACCGTCATAGACATCGTCATCTCGTTATCGTCATCGTCATATACATCGCCACCATCGGCATCGTCGTCATAGTTTATATTATAGACACAGTTATAGCCATCGAGCCAAGAATAATGTTTTTGTTTCAGGTACTTCAAGCCAAAAGACAAAAATCATCGAAGGATGAGAACATTAATGGTGAGAATCGAGAAATTAACTATTTAACTATCCATAAACCTCATTTTTATATTAATCAATCTATTATCAACCGACTTCAAAAAAGGAAGAAAGGGGGTTCTCAATTCAGTTGATATTTTTAATGGTTGTTACTTCAGAACTTTGTTGTTCATAAACTGATTGAAACTGAAAAAAAAATTGTTTGAGAGGATATACTTCCAGATTGGTCATATAGAAATTTAATAAAAATCGTTTCAGTACTTTGATTTTGAAATCAAAAACCCTGAAAAAATAACGTCATCCAAGTATAAACGAAATTGCGCATTTTGCTTCCCTGTGTATATTTATGTGGTGTGTATTTGTATTCAGGTGTTTACGGGCAATGAGACGAGAATTTTTTGTAAAACCTTGATTATTATTTCATTTATTATTTTCAGTCTCAGCAAGATTCAAAGCATTTATGGATTTAGCCCTAGAGCTGTCTGACAAAGGTGCTCTCACTGATAAGGAGGTCTGGGAAGAAATGAACACGATAATCATAGCGGGGTACGAAACAACGGGGAATACGCTAATGTACACCATACTGTTGTTGGGGTCCCACGCGAATGTGCAGAACAAGGTTTATGAAGAGTAAGTGACCGCAAACTTCTCACTTTGTTTGAGTCAACAAATTATACACCACAAATTAAATGGACAATTTAGAAGGGGTACTACGTTGTATCTGTGCCGTTAGATTTTTAGATTTGTACAAAATGACAGAGGAGACAGCGGGGCTAGTGCAACGCCCGAGCCAAGCTTTTGAGAGCTGGATCCGGCTAGGTACCCGGGTTTGCCAAACAATGAATAAAACTTAAATTATTATCAATCAACGACGCCGTATCTGTGTTCTGTGGCAGAACACCAGCGCTGCAGCGTGCTGCCAGTACGCTGCAGCATGAAAGCTGAGCTGGGCCCCCATTGATGGAGGACTCTGTTACTCTGACCTTTTTTTGTTAATTTATGTTTCATGTGGTTTTCATCTATAAAATTATTTCTTTTCTTTTCTTTTCTGTAACGGCAACTGATTATGCGTTTTTTTTCTGGTGATTAAAAATTTGCGGTGTATTTGTGAAAAGGATTTTCAAGTAATAGACAAGATAAAGTGACCCGTGCCTTAGACCTTTGAATAGCTAATAATTTGCACCTATGCGCACAGTAGTCTTCAGTGGTTAGACCTGTGCGTGGTCTGTTATTCATCGCTGTGTAATTCGGTCAGCACAATAGGTTCGCAGCAGAGATCATCCGGCTCGAAGGACCAAATGAAAAAATCCTTATTCTTTGGTCCTTCCTTATCTATCAACATAGTGGACTGTAAATTTTAAATATAGGCAGAACTTAGTACAAGGTGGAACAAAAAAGAAACACTGTCGACTGTTTCCTACAATGTGTGATTAAAAAACAATAAAAATCGAACAACAACGTTTTTATAATATTTCTCTATCTCGCCTCTTTTACAAGATATATCGGTTTTATGGTTTTAGAATGCATTGGAAAGTCTCAGCCAAGTACCCAAGATTCCACCCAGAACGACAGAAAACAGACAGACAAAAACGTGAAAAATAAGTTTTTTTTTTTTCTTCTACAGATTACAAGAAGTGTTTGGCGACTCAGACCGAGACGTTTTAAAACAGGATCTCCCAAAGCTGACATACCTCGAGGCAGTTATTAAGGAGAGTCTCCGCATATACTCCATCACTCCGGCCATGCTGAGGCATGTGGACCAGGAGGTCCGACTTAGTGAGTACATAACCTGCCTAGGAGATACGTGTTATACTCCTAGGGATTCAGACAAAGTAGGACCTCCCTGTCGTACGCCGAGGCTGTTCTGAAGGAGAGTCTCACTATAATGAATAGTTAGTTGGACCACAGGAAATTTCTCTTTTTTATGGTCTACCAAAGTTTCACTGGTAAGAATAGTTGGTCCTTGGGGAACTTTTCATTCTTCGTGGTCTGACAAAGTTTCACTGTTTAGAATAGTTGGTCCACGGGGAATTTTTCATTCTTCGTGGTCTGACAAAGTTTCACTGTTAAGAATTTGGTCCAAGGGGAATTTTTCATTCTTCGTGGTCTGACAAAGTTTCACTGTTTAGAATAGTTGGTCCACGGGGAATATTTCATTCTTCGTGGTCTGACAAATTTCGGTCCATCCGGGGACTGTACTCACTGAGAAGTAATAATCATTTACTACCTACTTTTTTCATGTCCTGTAGAGAACTATACCCTCCCAGTTGGCAGCTCTTGCCTACTCTTCACCTGTGGGGTCCACCGGCACCCGATTTGGGGGCCAGACGCGGACCAGTTCAGACCTGAGCGATGGCTGGACCCCACGGCTTTGGCGGACCCCACGGCTGCCATCCATCGGGCCTTCATCGGGTTTGGCGTCGGGAAACGACTTTGCTTGGGTAAGTGTCTTATAGTTTTAAAGTGTGAAGTTCAGTCCTGAGCGGTGGTTGGATCCCACGGCTTTGGCGGACCCCACGGCTACCATCCATCGAGTTTGGCGTCGGGAAACGACTCTGCTTAGGTAAATATCTAATATTCTTATGCCCACTTGCACCAAACTATCAAAGTTACTAAGCAATTACCTTACTCGCTTGGCAGTTCTTAATGGTCAGAATCTGGACTGTTAAAAAGTACCAAGCGAGTAAAGTAATTGCTTAGGAACTTTAACAGTTTGGTGCAAGTAGGCATTAAAGTGTGAAGTTCAGACCCTAAGCGGTGGCTGGACCCCACCCACGACTGCCATTCTTCGGGCTGTGTGTAGGTTAGGGTGTCCCAAAAAAATCAAAGTTGTTTTTTGTTTACGCATAGCCTCTTAATTTATTAGACTGGTGTCAAATATATTGTAAATAAAATTTAATGAACGAAGGACACCGGTAACCCGTGCCGACTTACCTCGAAAGATGTCAGTATGGGATTTCTAAGGCAAACGCGGCCAAAGGAGTCTATGTGCTTGTATTTATTTGCAATTTTGTTAGAAAATCGCATTTTTTGAGTTATTCAGGATGTCAGTAGAATTACGCAGTTCTAAGAGGAGTATATTTAATAATAGGGGACGAAAAACATCAAAATAACGGGTTCAGAAGTTCCCTCTAATGAATAAAAAATTCCATCCGAGTTTCACCGGACTGAAAATAGTCAGAGATGATTATTGAGAGTTGATTGAGATATATGTGATATTTAAAGGTGGAAATATGAACAGAAAATTTAAAATTCGACCTCCGGCGCCATGCACCAAGCGCGGCGGAGGCGAGAGCGATTTATTCTCTGAAAATATCACCAGCAAGCGATTTTTTGAAAATTACGAACAAAGATAAGGTGGCACTGCTGAATGTTTGCCTGTTTATCGTGACATCCTGCGTAAAACTATGGCTGCAATGCCTTTTTGCAGTCAAAGCACCTTTATGAACTTACCCCAAGACTTATGCTCTTTGAAGTAATGCAGCTATACATAGTCTAAGCTAGCATTCATGGTATTTGACTGAGTAAGTCTCCATACTGTCATTGTTTGACGATGATGACCACAAAACCAAAGGTAAAATGCTACAAAATGGTTTAAAATTTAAGCAAAGATCATTCATCAAGCCACAGTAAACGATATATTACCATTGAAAGACGAACTTAGTGATACACTGTATGATTCGTTTTATATGTAAATAAAGGAATAATTTTTTATTTTTTTTTATTTCTTACTTCATTTTAAAATTGTTTCAGAGAAAAACATCTACGACTTTGTTTCAGTCAAAAGTAAGTCGATGTTCAACCATCTTAAAATTGAAGATAGTTTGTTCCACGTATTCTTTCTTTGTAGCCAAATAATGGGTCCTTTCAAAGAGCTAGTAAGAAGATTTCAACACTCAGCAGAGCAGTGAATGATACAGAAAAGGCAGATAAGTTGATGCAAGAATTTCGTTACGTTACGTTGCGTACTAAGGCACCGGAAGCTTTATCCAGATTGTAAAAAAGGCAACATTGAAAAGAAAATTTGACAGATAATATGTTTTGAATAATTTAAGGTATAATTTCGCCATATTGTCACTTTATTTACTAAATAATCTTTGAGTTTTAGAATCTTACTAAATTACTTCATACAAATTATTATGCCATATCTTTGGGATCAAGTCGGCACGGGTTGTCTTTATTCAATCTCAATAATATTTATTATTTGAGGTATTTAGGTCATTTAGAAAAAAATAAAAGGGTATGTGTGTTTTCCCTTATGTCTTGGGACACCCTAGTGTACCTATAAAAAAATTGTGAGCTGGCTAGAGCTAGGTACCCGGGTTTTCCAAACGATGAATAAAACTTATATTATTATCAATAAAAGGTACCGCCTGATGCAAATCCATAGGAAAACGACTAACGGTAACAGTTATCCAATTTTAATCAAATTTATTTTGTCAAAAATTCGACAAAAATCTTTCAAGTTTTTTTGCCGTATCTGTGTTCAGTAACGGCAACTGACTATGCGTATTTTTTTTCTGGTGATTTAAAATTGACTGTGTATACCAATACCTTTATTTATAGTAGTCTATTAAATAACTTAAACAACAAAAAAGAAAAAAAATACAAAAAAGTAAAATGTTCTAAGTTCGAAGTTTAACTCCTAACCTTTATTTTTCCCTACTTTTGTATTTATATACTTTGTAAACTTTTGTCATTTAAGGCCAATCCTCAAATCCGAATTCCATACAAAATGATTCGGACCAATACTTAAAAAGTACGCTGTATTATAGTAATTTCTTCACACTATTCATTTCGTCCATGTTTTATGATTTCGTCAACAAAAAAAAATTAAGGGTTTCATACTTTAATTTAGATTTTATACGTGTTTTTAAGTTAGTAGGGTTAATTTTAAAACACGTATAAAATCAAAATTAAAGTATGAAACCTTTCACTTTTTTTTTGTTGACGAAATCCAAAAACATAGACGAAACGAATAGTGTGAAGAAATTACTATAATACGGCGTACTTTTTGAGTATTTGTCCGAACCTTTTTGTATGGAATTCGGATTTGACAATACCCCTTAATAAATAAAATTGAAATTTGAATTTGAGGTATCCATGTATTTTTATGAACAAAATATGTTTCAAGGTAAAGGCTACGCAATGATGTCAATGAAGACGACTCTTGCGCACCTACTGCGTCGCTACCGGATATCCTCTGACGTCACTAAGCTGAAACTCAAGATTGATCCGTTTCTCAAACCGGTTTCCGGTCATCACGTTTCTTTGGAACTAAGGCATTAGATATAGTCAAAATTCAGATTCAAATTCAAATTCAAATAGTTTATTCATTCACTTATTCTATAGTTACAGTACATGGGTTAGAGATTCCCTTTTAAGTAAAAAGATACCTGTGTTAGGGAACCTCGCTCTTCCGTTACAATATTTAGCTATTCGATTAAGTTTGAAAGTTTAAAAGGTTAATAATATTGAAAACAAAGTGGATTTAAGATTGTTAAAGTTAAGTTATTTAGTAGTGTATGTAAATATTATAATGTAGGTGTAAAGATAAGTGGTAGGTTTTATAAATTACTTTCATTGTGAATTGACTTTGAGTAAGGGTGTGTGTTGGTGTGGGTGTGGAGGGTTGTATGTGTGTGAATAATATATGTAGGTATGTGGGGTGTGTGTGCGTATTTAAATGTGAGTGATTGGTAGAGGTGAGTATAGGTGTTAGTTAGTGTTGGGTGTGTGTGGGTTGTGTGTAGGAAAATGTGGGGTGTGTGTATATGTGTGCGCGTGTGTGTGTGTTTGAGATAGATATATATAATAAAATAACGTTTATTATTAATATGAATTTCAAATAGTTTATTAATTTATTATTGTGTTTTTGTCAGGCTTTGGAACCTGATTATAAATTGAAACACAGACTTCAAATAATCAATTTCCAACTTCCGGTTGGATACGCTATCTTTGTTTTATTTAGGTCATTTTTAATCACTTCGTTTTGAGCTGTGCTAGTTGTCGGACGTTCTTATTACATTCATAATGCCTTTAAAATATTTAGTTTATTTTTCCATGACCTGTACATGCTAATTTCTATGATCATTTAAAAATAATTCTTAGTCACAAATTAACTTATTCATTAAAATATATAACTTTGTATTACTTACTATTAAGGTTAATATAATATCAATAAATTTAATTTTTCCATAATAGCCATAATGATATTTTATTTTAGTATCTATTCAATATCTATCGGGTTCGATTCCCGCTTCAGGACAAACATTTGTGTGATGAACATCGGTGTATGTCTTGAGTCTGGGTATTATCTATGTATTCTATGTGATATATGTATTAAACAAACGTATATAAGTATTGTATCAGTTATCTGGTTCCCATAGTACAAGCTCTGCTTAGTTTGGGGCTAGATAGCGTTGTGTGAAATGTCCAAACATTATTTATTGATATATTTATCTTGTCACGTCGCGTCGAGCAAAATATTACTTACTCAGTTAATTTTTACCCAAATAGTTAACCTTTAAAACCAACCATAGCTGAGTGGCAATAAATATACATAAATAAAAAAAACAATTATTGAAATAATTACGCAAATATGAATGAAATGACTACCAAAAAGCCCTATCACCAAACTTTTTTTTTTTCACCAAACCTTTAGTAGATACCTACGTAACTTTCCAGTAAAGAAGTAACTTTACCGTCAGTAGGTACTGTAGCTAGGTACTTATTTCTGCCTATTCTGTCGCGAGTAAAATAACACCTCTTTCCGTGAATAAGTTAATAACTTTAACTCAATAACAAGGAACGAAATGCACAAGCAAAAGCCGGTATCTAACAACCAGGTAAAGTTATTTCGGGCGAATTTAACTTTCGGGACCGTGGAACCGAAATGATTTTCATTAAGATTACAGCAATACCCCGAAGTGCCAACTTCTAAAGTATCAACTTCCAATTATTTAACAAGGAATAAGATCAGGTAGGCTGTTACCATAAATAAATAAATAATATTTTTTTCGCACCACCTGCTCGACAATATCCAATTGCATATCATGCTATCATCAAGGTAAAGCAAAGCATTACCTACCAAGGGAGGTAATGTTGTATGAAACTCCCTAGGGTAGTAATGTGATTTGAACTTGGAACGTCAAATTCGTGTGGAAACTCGTGGAAAACTAAGTAAAAGAACGCCCATATGGCAATGTAAAAAGGCTTGTTCTAAAATCGAACTGGCCACTCATAAAAACAAAGAAAAAAGGCGTGACTCCAAAGATTGTAAAACAAAAGACAGTGTTGGCTGCTGAGTTTGGAGCCCTGGCTTTTTATTGCCTCGCAGAAGGTGTGAAAAGTAGAGTATGCTCCTCTGGGAAAAACCTGTCTTCGTCTTGGGCAGATTGAACCCCTCGCGTCACTCAGGACTACATAACACCCTCGCTTCGCTCAGGAGTTAACTGAGTCCCTCGTTAGCTCAAGGTTCAATATGCCACCCGCGACATAAGAACTGCTTTATCCCCTTAGTGCATAATCTACTATTGGACATTTCAAACAACGCCATCTGGTCTTGGGGCTATGACTAAGCAGAGCTATGGGAACCAGATAACTGATAAGTTAGAATACTTAAACTTACCTAAATTACTGGTATAGTATTATATTATCTGTGCCTAAATACTTTTTTTTTGTAAATAGAGTACATAGAAAACACTCAGACTCAAGTCAAACACCCATGTTCAAATCACAATTGCTTGTCCTATAAGCGGGATTCGAACCCGCGACACCGGCTCGCGGTATTTTCTATGTATTCTAAGTATTTATAATTACAAAAAAGTAGGTATTTAAGTTTTGTATAATGTTATGTGGTTCCCTTAGTACAAGCTCTGCTTAGTTTGGGGCTAGATGGCGTTGTGTGAAATGTCCAAAATATTTATTTATATTTATTTACCCTCAGCTTGTATTGTGAATCTGTGCGCTTCGATTTGACCCCCAAAAAGGAATCAAACAAGAAGAAAAGTTAGTACAATTATTACCAATGTGCTAATAATTGTATTATTTACTTCTTGCCCGGAAGACATCGCAGCGGTAGGACTTCAAGGCGAAGATGGTGGGACGATCTCATCGCATTCCGCCCTGATAATGGTCGGATTAGTTTGGCATAGGACAGGAAGGAATTGGGCCGCGGTCGAATCCGACCGGGACCCCGTGACCCTGTCAAGTGATGGTTCGCCATCGAGCCTGTCGTCTGGTGACGAGTGGTTTGACGGCGCATTAGCACTAAGGTGATTGAAGGAATGTCAATGGGTTTTAGTCGTATGCTACCAGTTACTAGCACTCTGCTAGTAACCAGGTGGTGAGCCCGACATACCCCTACGGCCCTCCCCGGGCCGGAGTGGATGCGTAAACTGCATTTTCCCATTGTTAAAAAAAACAAAAGACAGGAAGGAATATATGAGTTTGGGGGAAGCCGTTGTCCAGCTGTGGGACAGTGTGGCCAAGTACTATCTAATAAATAATAGGTACTAGCTGGTGCCCGCGACTTCGTCTGCGCAGGTATCTTTATAAATTGTAGCCTATGTGTTATTCTGATGTATAAGCTATATTATTGTAAAGTTTCATTAAAATCCATTCAGTAGTTTTACGCGAAAGAGTAACAAACATCCATCAACTTCCTCCAACAACTTTCGCGTTTATAATATTCAGTATTCATTTATTTATTGCCATAAGTAGAGTAAGTACATAAGTAGTGGATTTCTTAATATAAGTATACCAATCTACATACATACAATACACCTACACCCTGTAAGCATAGGGCAAAGCAATTTTGCTGCATTGTCTAAGCAATGTATGCAAAGGGGTTTTTATACCCAAAGGATATTGTTCATTCCTGGCCTCAGTGAACACGATGTTCAGAGAAATCCAATTTGTTCAATAAATCGATTAATTTTGGATATTAATTATTGCGTAATATTTTAGTACCCAGGTGAACCTAAAAAAAGTTTATTTAATTAGTATTTAATATGATAATATTATCCTAGTTTGTCTTATGATTCATCAAACTAGTGTTGTCATTTACTTTCTTCTGAATAGTAATCGAATAATATCTATTTATTTATGAATCGATATCACGATAATGCAAATTGTCATTAAGTGATCGAGGGTGTTTATGCATTTTTTGAAAGTGAATACTTTTTGAAGCGTGCTGAATACTTGTTTATTTGTGGGTATTCAACGAGATTCAGCCGTTATGATTTGCTATGTAACACTTGTTAAGGTAAAGTCAGCACGTGTAACCTTGATGAAGTTTTCACTTCTGTCATGTGGTCAAACACACACCGTTTTTTTTGTTTTTAATAGAAGTTCCTTTACACGACTTTTGCTCAGTTGTTTATTATTCGATCGCTAAAAAAATAAATTCCTTAGAAAAAATCGATTCTTTTAATCGATCGAAAATTTTAATCTCTTTTTATACTAATAAGGCAGCACAGCACACGTCAAAAAGGATCAAAGTCATGTCATAGTCTTGCTTCTAAAAATAGAGTAGTATGCGAGGCAACTCCTTGACACGACGAGCTCCCTCACTGTGGTACCACGATTGAGTACTCATGTAAGAGCCATTTAATTATTAATCTTATTTCTTGTCGCAAGATACTAACAAAAATAGATAGCGTAGCCATCTCTTATTGTCGCCACGTTTTATGAGTAATATTAATATTAATCTACCCATTAACGAATTAAATGTAACCATTCTAATCATTACCAAAGTGCATTGAAAATTCGTCAAAAAAAAAACTGAAGTAGAGTGAACTGTCACCATGAAGTAGACTAAAAGATGCTACCAAGGTTCAAGATTTATTTATTCAATAACTGTGCATAGTATACCCACATTATAACAATTATAATCTAGTACGTATCATAAACGATACAACGCCCGCTATCATAGAGTATGCAGAAAAATCATCAAAAATCAAGGCCAAGGTGAACATTCGAGGGAAGAGTGGTAAGCTGGCTCGTCAAAACAAACGTGATGCCTCACTTGCTGGAAAGAGACGCTTCAACTATTGTAGCTACTGTGAAAGCTACCCAAGTCTACATTACATGTCATGTCATTCATTTTGGACATTTGACTGAATATTTTTTATAATTTTTACAATAATTCAATAAAATGTGCAATAAAACATGTTTATTAAATAACTTGACCACGAATGCGATAAATTACTTTACACTGGCTTATAATATACTATGTGTGGAGCCAAACGCGAAGAATAAGAATAATCATTTTGTATTTTTTTTCCATTTCAACTTATATTTTGAGGAAGTTTTTTTACTCTTAAATGGACAATGGATTCTAATGTTGACCCTCGCTTGCTTATGGAGTTCATATTGACTGCATTCAGGAGTGGAAACGCAAGCGTATTTATGGCAATGGATGGCTCAGCAAACTGTAAGGTTCATCAATTTCCATTTATTGTTTAATTAATTTAAGTAAGTAATTGTGAAATTCGCTATAACAGATTTCCCTTTATTTATAGATTGGAGCACACTAACATAGGAAGGGAAAATCGTCCCTCAGAACCACCGCATACAAGCAGATTGAGCCAAAATATATACCTATATTGAATTTATTTTATTTGAAAGTAATAATTAGAAAAGGAAAGCAATAAAACAGTACTGTTGTAATTGTATTCTAGGCCGTAAAGACGGTGGGTTGCTGTGCTTCATATTGCAACAGTACGGTTCATAAACTGGACAAGGACTACTAAAATAATATGAATCTACCTAGCCAGCTTTTAGATAATATAATGTATCATATAATTGTGATGAAAAATAGAAAATATGTGAAAAAAACTCATTTTTATTATATAAAACCCTCCGTCGATCATGAACTTTATGAGTGGGATATTAGGTCAACCGAACATTTTGATACTAAGATATCCTTATATTCTGGTACCTACTTTTAGAAGCTATTAAGCCTCTATCACAATTATACCAAAAATCACTGTTCACCCTAAGCCGTAAGCTCATACAAAGTGGCCAAAGTCCTTTGTAAATAAAAATAAATAAAAAAGAAAGTTAGAATTAATTAACTAATCTACTTTATAAACTAACTATCTAGTAACATTATTTATTATACTATATTTTCTAGTACGTCCTTAGGTATTAGGTACTATATACAACGTGTAGTGTTATATCCCTACAAGCCCCGAGGGGGCGAATTCAGACTTAGAGTGTGAATACAATCACGTGTGCAAAGGTTGAATACATCGTATCAGAAAATTTTCATACAATAATTATTTAAGACAACCCTATTTGGTATTTACTTGTCCATCTGTATACACCCTTCACGTCACACATAGACACACGTAAGGAACATGGGCTCATGCTTATAATCTAGTCTAGGTAAGTTGAGTAGGTAGGTTAGGTATTTATGAACCTTTCGATGTAAAGAATTAAGAAAAGTTTTACATAATTTAGTTAGACTATTTCAAACTATTGTGAGATTAAGAGAAAATACATACAAATGTTCGTTTTATTTTTATTTATCAATTTCTTACTGAGGACTTTTCTCTTAGTTCCTGGAGTAGGTAGGTACCTACTTGTAGTCTGCAGTTTTCACAGTTGCATAATGCATTGCACCCGCACGATGGATGCGGCAAGAGAGGGCGCAATGGCGCACATTGGAAAAGGCCTATGTGCTGCAGAGGACTGCGAAAGCCTGATGCCGACGAATGCACAAACATAACACATTTTTCACTTTACGCAAACAACTTTATGTAAAGCCGAAACTTGAGTCAATTTGTCTCCTTGCAGCTCATAACACAGCACTTGTGCCATGTTTTATTGAATTTATGAAGAAATTTTTAAAAAATAATTCAGTTTTTTTTTCAAAGAACCTAAGTTCTTTAGTTTTGGCTTCACATCAAAGGTATATAGCCAGTGTCAAGTAATTGGAGAGATTATTTTGTCATAAGTCAGAGTCGATAAGTCAAGTCATGCCCCTGTAAAGTAGTGGTGGTTGCGACTTTACTAGAGGCTTCTATGGAGTTTTAAACAACAAAACCTAGCACAAAAAAAAACCATTTGCCTCTCAGATGCTGTTAATTGGTGGTTATCACCACGTTAAAAATCAGCTGCACTTTGGTGCACAGTTCTTCAATGAAAATCATGGAAATTCAAAAAGTCGTAGAACATTCGTTGTTCCCGCGGGGGGGGGGCAGAACACCCCCCCTTCGGCATTGTAGGGATATTAACAAACAGATTGTATAATATATATAATTATATTATATTATAGTTAGGTATTATTATATATAATTTATTATAGCTAAAATCTTAATTAATAGGAACTTTAATATATTAGTAGGACAGAAGGAAGTATCCTATTCAAACCCTATGTTCAGCAGGGCAGGGATATTTGTTAAGCTGTCATTAGTTCTCGTTATCGAATGGTACGTCAAATCTGACAGAAAATGGCCGACCTCTCGAAGCCGATAGCGACAGAAATTCTATGGTGACGTCATTTTTTTCCCAGTCATGACCATCGAATTCGATAATGAGAACTAATGACAGCTTAATGAATAGCCCCGCAGCTCAACCTGTAACATGACATGAAAGGCTCTGGCAAAGTTTAATGAATGAACTGTCAAAACTCGAGTAAGGCCGTTTTCATCGGTCAGGATTGATTGAGGGTTAGCACAAAACACGCACTCTGAGTCTAGCTCAATTTAAACGCGCTAGCACCTTTTGGAACTTAATAATTAGATAATTAATTAAGTATGAGGTACTCACAAGAGCATCAGATTTATCAAGCTGCTAGTACGGCACCACACTTACTTATTCACTAGCTTGCTATCCTATAAATGAAGCTAGGTCTGTTTACACGTAGCCAGAGCTCTAGTTTGCTATCACTTTGTAGCTATCCTAAAAAAACTAGCTTCGTGTAGGTAACTGACTGACTGATTATCGACTTAAAAAAAATATATCTTAAAAAGTACAAAACGAAATGTAGGTATATTCTGATTTTTTTCCTGTTTACAAACTCCAGCTTGGTCTGAAGCCATTTTCAACCGACTTCAAAAAATGAGTAAGTTATCAATTGGGTGGAATGTTTTTTTTTACCATATTATTTTGTTGTTTATTAACCGATTTGATTTTTTATTGTTTGAGAGGATATATACTTTCAGACTGGTCCTATAGATTTTTTTTATCAAAATTGGTACAGTAGTTTAGGTTAAATCAAAATTACTGAAAAAAAAGGCGTTGAAGTGAACAAAATGGCGTATTTTGCTTCCCTGTGACTTGTCAGTGGCGCCTAACGGTCACTAGAACAGTCCGATTGAAGTCGGTTATTGTATGTTTTTGTAAAACCTTGATTATTATTGTAGGAAAACCGTACGAATATAATATTTACGAACATCGTACAAATAAAATATGGTAGAAAACTCAGCCAGCAATCAGTAACATCGGTTACCTACAATTCAATACCGCTCTAAATTGATTTCAATTTGGTAGGCTGCTGTATTACATCGGCGGGCAAATGATGATGTCCGATTCAATTTACCTTTTGTACCTTTTTAGTGTATCTTTTGCTATGAGCAATAAAGCTACAAAGCGATTTAGGAAAGCTCTCATAACAAGCCTTGCAGGCAGGTAACAGATGACTGACTTTCAGTAGTTTCATATAGGCATATGAATGAAACAGTCAAAACTCATAACAGCCGTGTTGGCCGAGTGGGATGTGCCTCGACTTCCAATCCGAAGGTCGTGAGTTCGAACCCGATTGTACACCAATGGATTTCTCTGTTGTAAAAGATGTATGCATTTAAAACACGTGCTTAACGGTGAAGGAAAAACATCGTGAGGAAACCGGCATTTTATAGAACCTAAAAAGTTCGAAAACAGGTGTCAAGTGCTTCTTCAAGAAGCCTTTTGAAGGAGCCTCTTCGAGGCGCACTTGAAATCCTTTCACCACACTGGTTCAAAAGAACTAGTGACACGATAAGAAGAAGTCAAAACTCATAAATAGCTGGTCCAAACTATAATATTAACCGCAAAATCAGTCAAAACTAGATCTATCTAATTAATTGGTTTCTAGTGCACACATTACTGCTTAAGCAGTTACGCGTAAGCATTACTGTGTTCTTGTTGGAAGGGTACTGTAGCTAGTGAAATTACTGGGCTTTCGAGACTGACCATCGAAATGTCTCAACGTGGTCGAGCTCTATAGCAGAGTTGCGATAAAACCGCCCATTGTCCACTGTTATGAACCTAGATATTTTTTTTTCTAATGTAATGTAGTAGTAGGTACTAAGATGGTGAGTAATAATGTATGTATCTATCGAAGTAGTACCTACTTGTACGTAGAATCTTATTACTCTGTGGTAGTAGCATAAGCATAATCAGCCTATAATGTTCCCACTGCTGGGACTCAGGCCTACTCTCGGTAGGAGAGTGAATGGGTCTTAGTCCACCACGCGGACCCAATGCGGATTGGTGGACGTCACATGCCATAGAACATTTTTTTTATTCTGTCCTTAGACATGCCGGTTTCCTCACGATGTTTTCCTTCACCGTTGCGAGAACGTGGGATGCATACAAAGATTTTTTCGACCGAAAAAAACCATTTACGCCCATGACTGCCACTGGGATTCGTACCCGCGACCATCAGATCGCAATGCAAGGGTCTTATCTACTCGGCCACCACGTCCTCTCCTCTGTGGTAGTAGGTACGTAGTAAATGGATGACGTCACAGTTACTCAATTAAACTCGGTTCCGTTGTCTAAATTTTCAATATCTTCAGCGAAATCAGATGGCGAAGTAATTCCAACGGCGGAAATTATTCTACGACGCGACGGCAGCTAGTTTTAATTACACGATGATGCCACCAGAGACAGATCTAGGACAATAATTAAAAGGGTAAGTAATAATTATATCTAACCTTTTGCTCTGAACCTCCCCCACACGCCCCCTCCTAAACACCTAAACCAATATAGCTCACATATGAATTCAAAAAATATTATGAACTTACCTACCCACTCAGGTTTTTCATAAAGATCGGATGAGGGGTTCGAGAGTTGATAAACATTATAATTACATACATACAAACGACAATTTGCTCTAATATACTATCATCTAGCTAGAGTCTAGACTCTGAGACAACATTTATTTGAAAATAATCTTATCAGTTTCAGTAGTTCATAAACATATAGTCCTAAATAAGTTTGATAGCACGTTATGATACAAATTATTTGATTCTGTTTCAACAATCTACTAACTAATACTTAGAGTCAGAAGCCTGAAATCTGATAGTGAATCATCCATACATCAGCTATATAGGTAGAACAGTGTACTTCAAGAATCTTTTATTACAACTACTTATGGTACTTATTTATTTTTTATACTTCGAAGCAATAAGTATCGAGATAAGTATACCGAATGCTCCTATTTTAAATTCCTTATTCCGCCTCTGGCCGCTGCTCTGTGCAATAATCATTGAAAGAAAACCGTTTGCCCTGTAGGCTAATAAGCTCACTTTTATTTTAAATGCACAAATGCGCATCAACATTTTATTTAAATAAATTTCTACCTACTAGTTATTTAATTTTCTTTAGGTATGGTCAGGTTCCAACTAAATCTCTGAATAATTTTACAGTAACATTATTTAGTTCATTAGTGGAAAACGTGTCCATTCCGTAATTTTCACGGATGCAAATTCTGTAGGTTCCTACTGTAGTTTTAAAATTGCTATTAAATGAGGTACTGGATAGAGAAACTTGCTTTTATAGAAATTCAATTCAATTCAATTCAATTTATTTATTAAACAAAACAAAAATGGTTAGATATAAAAATGATCTTAAGACCTAGATCTTAAGTACGACTTTAAGCTTAAGGCGTATGGTTCCCCTTATTCGCCCTCTCGTCTCCCTTTCTAGTGCCTGAAGGTCTTTTTTTCGTAATTACAAGTATTAATTTTTATATCTTCATAAAATTTAGTACGCGCGAGCAAGAGGGCTAATCAAGGGTAGGGGGTAATTAAACCAAACCTAAATTAAAGTGTAACCTAAGTTCTGTTCACTTGTTGATGCGCAAAAAATGCTGCTTTGACGAATAAAAATAGTTCTAATGACTCATCTTTAAAATTATTTAATTTTAATAATTTATGGATCAAAAGTAAAAGTTCCATAGTCACATTATCTGACTTGAAAAGAAGACTTTTGATATAAAAAAAATAAATTCTAGAGGTAATGGTAGAGGCTGCGACTCTACACAAATTCAAACTTAATTATTATTAATAAAAATTGCTTAAAATAACCTTATATTTACTATTTCTTTTCGGTTTAAAAATCATTTATTCTCAAAAGAACAGTTCTTCAGAACCTCAGAACTTTTAATTCTGTTAAAAATATAGGTTTGTCTTTTCCTACTGCATTGTAAAATAATATACTTATCTTTTATTTAATCTTAAGTATCGAAATTAAAAAAAAGCTTAGTTCTAATTAAAATCGTAAAAGTAGAGCATAAACTAGGTAGGTAGTGTAGGTACCTACCCTTCCCAATTTCAGCTCGATCGTTCTCTAAAACTTACAATCTTTAGCATTTAAAATATAAGTAATATTGTAGGATATAATAGCAGCCTACGGAACCTTAAAAATGGTAAAACGAATATGGCAAGTCACGTGCAAAAGGCAAATCTATTGTACCAGGAATTATTCAGAAAACGATTCTACATTAGTCGACTCATTTGCCATTGAAAAATCAGCACAATGACCGAGGCTAAAGGTTAAAATTACACTGAAATTGGCACGATTTTCATAAAAATCATGTTCATTTTGCGAACGTTTTTTTATAGACCATTGAATGGGAAAAGGGTGAAATGGCTAAGCTTGTACCGTTTTTACGATAGTAACCTATGCCTTCTGAAAATTTTTAGTAAGTACAACAACCTATAAATAGCCCATTCTAATATTTTGCAAAATTGCTCATTGCCGTTTGAAAAAAGGCGTGGGGCCGAAAGTCGTGGTTTCGAACCCAGTCGTAAACCAATGGATTTTTCGGTTAAAAAAAATCTATGTGTGCATTTAAACACGTGTTTGACGGTGAAGGAAAACATCGCGAGGAAACCGGCATGACATAGAACCTCAATGTGTGAGTGTGTGTGTGTGACACACACTCACACAATTATAGACAGTGGTTTTTTATTGATTTATAAGGAAAGGTAGTGTTATTGCTCTTAAATTAGCCTCTATACGTATAAATGGTGGAACATAGATAGATGATAGATGAACGAACACTTTATTGTATCTACACCAACAAAAAAAAGCAGAGTAAAACAATAGACCAAGAATACAAAGGCCTTAAGATGGGTAGTACAAGGGGCGGCCTTATCGCTATGAGTGATCTCTTCCAGGCAAACCGGAAAGGAAAGATTAAAATTGGAGTTGAGATAGACGGCGCACACTTAGTGAGTTGCAAGGTTTTTTTTACCTACCGTTTTTAACTTAGTACCGCTAATACTCGTAGGTATTAGCTTAGTTTCCACTAAGGCCTGCCTCTTAGCCCGATCTTTGGATCTTCCAATAATAAATGGATTTTTGTTATTTGAAATAAATTATTATTAGTGAGAAATGAAATTGGAACGGCGACGTACCTACTTATCTATTACCAAACATACAATCGTAATCACCAACTTCGAAACTTGGTTATAGATTTGCTGCGCGAACATGGTCCTCACATCCACTAAAATAACTTACCAAATGGTTAGGGATTCAATTAGATGTTTTTTTTTCTTATTGCTTAGAATAACATGCCTAGCCTAGCAATATAGGTAGTCATAGAAAATATTTCTTAAATATAATAAATGATTGAATTGAATATTTGGGCAGTTCGCAGTTCTAACATTCGACGATTATAACGAGGGCCTAGCTCGTCTGTCTCGACACTTTTTTATTAAATAAAATATATATAAAATAAGTTAATTTCTTTTGAAAAACACGAAAGCTACAACAGGTCGATCAGGGGCGTAGCTATTGAAGGGCCAGGTGGTGCAGTGCATCAGGGCCCCAAGCTCAGAGGGCCCCAATCTAAGCATTGAAAAGAGAGAGAGATTGTGAATTGGACTGGAAATTTTGTTGAACTTCCTACTAGGGATAAGTTCACTGTATCCTATACTTATCCTTATCTATAAGTTTGAAGGCCAATATAAGTTCAAGCTACGTGGAAAAAGGGAGTGGGGCCCCGATTCTTTCTCTATACACCGGGGCCCTTGTCCACCTAGTTACGCCACTGAGTAGACTAGGACATCTTAATACAGAAAATCTTTAGTACCGAAAATTGAGATATCCTATTTTTATCCCTATCTCTAAGTTTGAAGGCCAATATAAGTTCAAGCTACGTGGAAAAAGAGAGTGGGGCCCCGATTATTTCTTTTAGCACCGGGGCCCTTGTCCACCTGAACGCCACTGGGTAGACTGAAACATCTTAATACAGAAAATCTTTACTACCGTAACTTGAGATATCTGTTTGTGTCATCAAGTCTCAAAATCGAATAGCCAGCCAAATCCAAGGGTAATTGCAGTGTAGACTGTCGTTTGCAATCAAGCCTCTCCGCTTGAACTTGGTAGGTACTCCAACCTCCTTGACATTAATATAGGTAATAGAGTGGCCTGTACTTTGTGAGTAGCAAAATGTTATCGATATTTATTTTTTAACAAAGCCTTGAAATATTAGGAAACTAAAAATTATTTTACCTAACCTTGTTTTTAGATTTGAATGCAAAGGAATTACAGCGTCAATGATTATATAAGAGCAGTTTTAAATATTGAAAAAAAAAAAATAGTTTATAAATTCAGTCATTAATGTAGTTTGTGCATAGGGTAGGTACTAGGTACCTGTTGGTTATGTTAATAATACAAATTCCTTACTCTTCTTACCGTGTCACCGGTTCTTTCGAACCAGTGTGGTGAAATGATTTAAAGTGCGCCTTGACGAGGCTCCTTTCGTGCACTAATAACTAAAACACATAATCAATCAATCAATCAATTTATTTTCCAAAAACACAGATATTGCACAATGGTTCACAATGGACCCCGCACTAGGGCAAGCCTGTATAGCGGGAGTCCTAAATCGATTAACAGAGAGATTAATTCTATAATACCATCGATATCCATTTCCTTTACCCCATCCCTAGAATCTGTGTCGCTAGTTGGAATTAATTACCAACTCGTTTCTATTATAGATTAAAACTTCACCCGGTAGCTTGAGATAACAAAGTTAGAGGTAAAGCTATCAGGCTACCTGAGAATCCTGAGATGCATCTTGAAGGCTGCGGTTAAAGAATTCATTCGCTCCTCCTGGACTTTAGACGCGTGAAACTTTTGAATTGGATACATCTTTGTTTGCAAGATAGTATAGTAAAGGTATACATTTCATTAGTCGGCGACCCGTTTGCGGGTGCAGTAAGTCTTTATTGTTGGTATAACAATTTTGTTACTTACTTATATTTATATACCTAAATAAGTATAGTAAAATTTGTCCATTGATAATTTTTATTCATGACTACATCACTTGTTAAATTAATATTTAAAAAAAAAACTAATCGATAATACTAGCAACGCAACGGTTTAAGGCATAGGTAGTGTAATCGTAAGTAAGTAAGTAATATTAATTATAAACCAATAAATTACATAAATTAACAAACTCTACGATTCAAATTGTATAATTCATATGCTAGTCCAAAAAATCACCACTCAACATTATGTTGCATAAGTAAGATACCTACACTGCTAGTAGCACTCTAACTCTGGGTGTTACCTGTTAGAAAATAAAATTCACGACATGTAACACTGTTACTCGTTTGGGTGTTACCAAGTGTTACTCGATAGAAACGCATCCTGCTGAGCGCTGATTTTCAGTGGCACCTAAGTAGATTATGTAGCGCTACCAACAAAGAGTGTGTGAGTTATTTATTATGCACTTAGGTCTTACTAAATTGTGTAACGAACAAAGGATTTGAATTAATGAGGCAAGTAAGGCGCTCTCTCACACGCTTTTATGAGCTTACTTGTTTGGTGAATTAGGTTCTGTGGCTTAGGTTCTTATTTTTTCATTAGTTGGCGCGACGCCGGTAGCGTGTTGGCGTAAGCCAACACAAAAAGTTTTATAGAGTCTGAGAGAAAATTATAATTATCGCATTACCATAAATGCGAAAATTTGTAAGGACATTAATAATTGGTTGTTTGATTTTTAACCATTGATTCGTTTTGGCTGAAATAAGGGTCTAGGTTATACTTATGCCCCAGAAAGATAGATGCCCCTTTTTCTAAGAACCTTAACCTAACCTTTTCAAACATCAAATAAATGTTATAATAGTTAAAGTTATTATTTTAACATAGGTAAGTATTCCATGCCTTACCTGTTATAACTTTCATTTAATTTACAAAATGATGGTGACAGCTCGTAATACTGTTCGTATACTGTTGTTTGTAAAAAAAATATAACATCTCTTCATATAGTTTTACAATAAATTATTCTTATTCTTATAACTTTAGCTATAGTGTCGAGTCACAGAAACCTAGAAATTAACAAGCCAATTTATTCAGACTCAACAACTTCGTAAAATTAAATTGTTAAGGGTCAGACCCTTCCTCCATCTACCAAGTTATGACAGCCCGAGATTGCTTCGTAAATTACGGGGTTTGTAAAGCTACAAGCAATAGTGGAGCAATAATGAAGCAATCTAAATCAACTTTATAAGTTGCGTATTTGTTCGGCAATTTTAGGGGAAACAAATTGTATATCTTTATGTTATACTGTGTTCTGGATGGAATATCTTACATAAACATATTTATGAGTATAGTCAAGCTAGGGTGACTTATTTTTGAGATATGTCTTGATTTGAATCCATCATTGCACATTCATTGATTGTGTTGCATTAAGATCTGTTTATTGTTCCAATATTTATTAAATGGACATCACAATTTGATAAGAATTATCTATAAATGCACGTAAATGCTAAAAACTATATTATGTACTTAACCGATTTTGATAAAATGTGTATGTGACTAGGTAATTTGAAAGTAAATATATCCTCTCTGATAAAAAATATTTTCTCAAATCGGTTTATAAACAACAAAGTTCTGAGGTAACAATCATGAAAAGAAAACAACCGAATTGATAACTTCCTCCTTTTTGAAGTCACTTGAAAGTGCGTTGAATCACAGACAAAAGTTATTTGGGCTACTAACATTTTAGGAATGATCTAAAATTTTAACAAAAGTTATATGGCCAAGTATAAATTCAAGCTATTCACGTCTTTCGTAGGTAAAGCTCATTTATCATTTTATATTATTCAATCGTCGTTGTTCCATATGCTGAGGCTTGGCCCCTCTCCAAATAAATCTTTTATAAAATGTGCAAATGGAAAAGAATCCATTTGCGAAAAAAATATTTTTTTTCATTTGAAATTTATAAATGTTTGAAACCACAAAACGCCATCAAACTTATCAGAGCTTGTACTATGTTATTTGTAATAATGCTCTACCATGAGTATTGAGTCAGTCAGTCACACCTTCAGCAATTTACCCAAAATTGAACCCAAGACTTTACGATTTACGATTAACTCTGTCGTAGGGCTGAAGGGACACCACACCTATACTCAACATAATACACACAATATGCTCACATAGCTTCACGATCTCAAATGTCTTGTATTTATTTTCTCTACTGTTTAAAGTCATGATATAAACATAAACATAATATACTTGCTTGTCTATATATAAAAGATCTATTCATTGCATTTTTAGGTTTAATTTAACGTTTAGTCTTATATATTATGTTTTTTCTTAGCTTGTCTTAGCTATGTTTGTTCTTTAACGCAGAACGTAAATGTGTCCGGGAGGAGGGCGTTGAGACTGCTACACAGTTTTATAACTTTTGTAGTTTCACCGTTCCTACTGTAACATAGTTCCTTTGTGTAATTGTTCTGAATAAATATTTTGAATTTGAATTTGAATTTGAGTATTTACTAATTTTTTTGCATTTTGGAAGATGAACTATAGTTATATTTTTTTTTGTCCCATCTGTCACCCTAGGCGAACAAAGCAGGGTGACAGATGGGACAAAACAGTTCTATCTGTCCCACTGTTACTAAAAGGGTGACAGATATAACTTTTATTAATTGTAAAAGTTCTTTCTTTCAAGTCAATATAAAGAGGAGGTTCTCTGTTCAGTTTTTTTTTAATATTTTTTAGTTACCTCAAAAATTTGTTGCTTATAAACCAATTTTAAAAAATATTTTTTATTGAGAGGTTATACTTTCAAATTGGTCTCATATAAACTTTATTAAAATCGGTTCAGTAGTTTAGTTTTTAAATCAAAAGCACTGAATAAAAGGTCGTTGAAGTGAACAAACTCGCGTATTTTGCTTCCCTGTGACTTTTCAGTGGTGCCTACGGTCACTAGAACAGTCCGATTGAAGACGGTTGTTGTATGTTTTTGTTACACCTTGATTATTTTGGCATAGCACTCTGATAATATACCAAAAAAAGTATTCTGATAATAAATATTATAATGCAGAAAATGACTAGAATAAACTATGTAAATTTAAAGTCTTAACATCATAAGTACCAGTTAAACAGAAAATGTACATAATGGTTCATAAAAAACGTTAGCAAAATGATGGCATCATTATGTTCCTGTAACAAAATTTTCCTGTTCAAGATTCTAGTAAGAGGTACGATCTTGATACATTTTTTCTTTGATCTTACTTTGTTGAAATGCGTCAAACATAATCAGTGGAAAAAGATGCAAAGAGTCCACATTTCTTGCTTTGTATCAGATAATGAGCATTTCTATTTTATGGAGAACACTGCAAAAATGTAAAAATGCAGAAATAATGTATAAAGTTACATAATCATATTTTTTTAATTGCAACGAGTCTGAACTCACTTTTTTTTGGTATTTTTTTATTATGTGAGATGGTAAATAAAGAAGTATTTAAGTATAGAATCACACTGTAGTAAAAGTACATTGAAAATGCGACTAAGAAAAGGGAGCCACATTGGCTAACTTCTAATACATTTTGGTCCGATGCAAATTTTCGAAAACGAGAAGTGATTGGGCTATATAACTATTATATGTTAAAACAACATAGGAACACCGTTATAATCTATGGTGGTAAATTATTAAATTTAAAACCAGTTTTAGAACAATAATATTCCAAACTCGAAAGTAGAACTCCAAAATAATTTGTTTTAATAAAGCCGTCTGTATTTTCATAAACGAAGCAAACTTCTAACGGATTTTCAAAGTTGTACTTGAAATTTTAACACCTGCCTCTTATATTAAGTAATCTGTTTATAAACTACGACTTAAGCTAAAGCTGCGGACGAGTTTGGTCCAAGTTATAATAAGTTACACTTACATTCAAAGTTATTATACACTAGCCAGTTTTTGTGGTTTCGCCTGCGTGGTATATACCTACGCAGTAAGGTCAAAACGTTTCCAGCCTACCTGTGAGATAAATTGGAGTTACAAAACTTTTATCTCACTTAATTACTGGACATTTAATTTAGTTACAAATATATAATAAAAGTCAAAGTGTCGTTAAAAAATAAAAACGAGCTGTGATTAAATTTTTGACAGAAGAAGGAGAGACACTGACTGAAATTAAAACTTTTGAATGATGTAAGGGCATTCTTCTCCTTCATAATCCATCGTAAAAGAATGGACGAAACGATTTTTTTTGGAAAGAAAATCAATTGATGAGTTTAACCGCGCCCAGGACAACCTTTTGAGGCTATTGCGGATGAATTTGAGTAGAAGGCTGTAGGTACTGGAAAACAAACAAATAATTAAGACAAAATATTTAGTATATTGAAATAAAGGGAGATTATAATGAAAAAAAAATATTGTAGTTCTACATTAACTTTGCATTTTATCGTTCAGGCCGGAAACTTTTGGACCTTACTACGTACCTATATACCTAGTAAGCCAAAGCCTTATCATAGGTTCTTTTTATGAGAAGAAGTGGCGAGACTAGCTAGGCGTTCTACTGATGGTCAGATATTACGCCTGCCCATAACCATAACAGTGCTACACAGAGCTTCGATTCCCATATCTATCAGTCCATCCTCATACCTATATGTATATTTGCAGATATCATAGCGAAACCAGAAAAAAAACTTTATCAACTGACTTAAAATTTATTAAATATATATATAATTTAAATATATTTAATTTATTTCCTGTGACTTTTAAGTGGTGCCTACGGTCACTGAAAGTCCGATTGAAGTCGGTTGTTGTATGTTTTTGTTGTTTTTTAGATTAAAAAGCGCGATTTTATCCCTTGGCCCGTCAGATCTGCTGAGCAAAATGCACGATGCATTTCCCAGGTCTGACGCTTTGAAGTGGAATTGCTGATGAACTATTAAAAGAATTCCTCCATCTGCATAATAGCTTATTATAAACAGCTCGGCTTATATTTTGTAAAAAGTCTGGGATATAAAAAAAGGACGTAAAATAAAGAAAGCAAGCTTGAATTTTATAAATAGTGAAAACCCAACAGAAAATATCATCGTTTTATTTGATTTTTGACACTTTATAGCCCAATGTGTGGTGACTCCATTTTCTGCAATTGAATTCGTACCTAATGCCTAGATCACACCGAACCGAACAAAGCTGATTGATAGCGAAGTAAGGAAACGCTAATGAATAAACAAAGCCGAATTCAGTTGTTACGAACTTAGTACAATTAATGATTGTATAAATCAGAGTTAACGATAAATACAGTACCAGTCTAGGATCAATTTAATTACAAGATCTCGCCTATTTTTGCGGTTGTAAAAGCTCGTTTTGGCTTTTTTTACATTAAAAAGGTTTTGGAAGGGATATGTATTTTTGAATTAGCTGTTTCATTGTGAACTGTGTGATCAACAGTGGTGTTGTATTAAATTTAATGTAGAAGTAACGTCTTCAGTGCACTCGAATAAAATTTAAACTTGCAAAGAGATTGTAATTTGGCAGAATTGTGAACATAATTTTATTTTATTTCAGAAATAAGATGCACATTTACGATGAAATAGGTATGCCTACTACTTTATTGGTTAGGTAGGCACTATGCAGTTTTAATTATTTTCAACCGACTTCAAAATAGGGGGACGTTTTAAATAACTGAAAAAAATATATCATCGAAGTAACAGTTTTATTTAAGTTTATGTTATATAAATCTGAGAAATCTAATTTCTCAGAATAAATATTGTATAATTGTGATATGATATATTTATTTATTTTTAAGTTTAGTTTAGTTGATCCCTGATCTTATTTAAGTTAAAAGTAGTTAGGTAGTCTGCTCGGTATTTATGTGTTGTTCAGTTGTGCGTACATATGTTTATGTTGCAATCAAGCTCAGAAATCTTTGTTAACCTATAATTTTATATGTGATTGTGATGTGTTTTGTACGCTTAAATAAATAAAAAAAAATATATAATAAAATTGCGTATTTTGCTTCCCTGTGCCTTTTCAGTAGTGTTAACGGTCACTAAAACAGTCCAATATAATTGAGGTGGGTTGTAGCAGGTATGTTTTTGTAAAACCTTGATTTAATATTACCTTAATAATAATATGCTGTTTTAATTATTGTTAGAGATATCTTCTTCTTCTTCGTTGCGCTCTTGACAGAGCGATCGTGGTATTCATGAAGTTTTTGAGTCGCGGGCTGTGACTCGCCTCACGATATCTCGCCACTTTTCCCTGCTCGCAGACGTTCTGGTGCACTCATGCAAAGGGTCGCCCACCGCAGATTTAATTTGGTCGGTCCATCGCATGGGTGACCTTCCGCGCGGTCTGGTCCCTTCCACTCTGCCCTGAACAACCAAGCGCTCTATGGAGTCATTGTCCCGCCTCGAGACGTGCCCGAAGAATTTGAGGATGCGAGTTTGAACTAAGACCGATAGACGCTGTTTGATAGAGAGTTCCTGGAGTATGGAATTATTGGTGCGGAAATCTGTCCATGAAATCCCAAGCATTCTCCTCCAGCACCACATTTCCAGAGCGTCTATCTTCTTCTTTTCAACTTCACGCAGGGTCCACGTCTCTGCAGCGTAACAAGAATATGGGGAATATCAACGTTCGGACAAGCCGGGTCTTAGTGGCTTTGGTTATGTTCTTGTTTCTCCATATTCTCTTTAGCTTATCCATAGATGTTCGAGAGAGAGATATAGCTAACTTTTAATAAAAAAATACGTGCTTATATGGTATACAGGCACGTAGATTTTTATCCCATATGGCGTTTGCAGCATGTTATTTGAAAAAAGAAATATGTTTAGACAACGCAACGCAAAAGGCAAGAGAAAAATAATTCAAGTATTACTTTATCAGATGCAGAAAATTGCAACCGTTTTGTTTCCTCACAAACACATTTTCGCTCTGAAAAATGCTCACAAACAATATTTTCTTAGCGCTTTTACTCAGATCCAACTTTCTAAATTGCTTTTTCTTTTATCGAGACACCCAGTATGCATTGTTTGGGAAATACAGTGAAATTTTTCAAGAATTTCCAATTCTGCGTTTGTTCTTGCAGATCGAGTGTGCGTCTTACTAAGGCCCCCGTTCTCACTTGTCGAGTGTCGGGCTCGACAAAATCTAGTGTCTAGATCATCCGGCATAAATAAAATAATATATATACTATCGTTTGAATATGAAATAGATTTGAAATAAATAAATTTATGTTTTGGACACTTCACACATCGCCATCTAGCCACAAACTAAGCAGAGCTAACACAGGGGAACCAGAAAACTAATACTATTTTTTTTTTGTAAATACATACTAGAATACATAGAAAACACCCAGAACCAGGACTAACACCGATTCTTCACACAAATATTTGTACTGAGCGGGAATCGAACCTGCGATACCAGCGTGAAATCCAACACACTTGCCACTCGACCATCCGTGTCATCGAAAATAATACTGATATTACGATGACACACGGCGTTTTTACACGCTACACGCCAGCAACTTCGCTTGCAGCGTGAAAAGTAGCCCAGTGTCATCGGCGTTTTTACAATCTGCTTGTTGACATCCTTCCCAAAAGCTATCACGCTCACACGCTAGCGTTTAAAAACGCCAACAATCAGTTTGTAAAAAAGCTTGTGTGTCATCAACGCTTTACGTTCCTGAAATTCAGAAAAGTTTTCAATATTTAAAATAACCTTACACTATACAGTGTACGGAAACAACGGCCTAATTCGCATCTCTGTTGAATAAATTAATTACGAAGCGAGCTGTATCGGGCCGGCTTAATGAACTAGTCTCATGTATAGTTCATGAGTAGGCACCCTGTTGTTGTTTTAGTGAGCTTAATCTTTGGTAACCCTGGTTTTTGACGTGACTACGTCTAATAAAATATCGATGAACGCCGGCTGCATGCACGAAAACGTTAACGTAGTTTTTTTAGGCCCCACTACGAATATAAAAAAATCGCAAGGGCCCGATAAGGTCCACCAGATATACAAATAAATGAACTAGTCTCATGTATAGTTAATGAGTAGGCACCCTGTTGTTGTTTTAGTGAGCTTAATATTTGGTAACCCTGGTTTTTGACGTGACTACGTCTAATAAAGTATCGATGAACGCCGGCTGCATGCACGAAAACGTTAACGTAGTTTTTTTAGGCCCCACTACGAATATTAAAAAATCGCTAGTGCCCGATAAGGTCCACCAGATATACACTTAAATGAACTAGTCTCATGTATAGTTAATGAGTAGGCACCCTGTTGTTGTTTTAGTGAGCTTAATCTTTGGTAACCCTGGTTTTTAACGTGACTACGTCTAATAAAATATCGATGAACGCCGGCTGCATGCACGAAAACGTTAACGTAGTTTTTTTAGGCCCCACTACGAATATAAAAAAATCGCTAGAGGCCGATAAGGTCCACCAGATATACACTTAAATGAACTAGTCTCATGTATAGTTAATGAGTAGGCACCCTGTTGTTGTTTTAGTAAGCTTATTTTTTGGTTACCCTGGTTTTTTGGGCCCACTACGAACAGGAAAAAACTAAATAATACAGGGGCCGTTAAGGTCCACCAGAATAAAATAAAATAAGCCTTTATTGCTGTTTGTTTTCAACCGACTTCAAAAAATAAGGAGGTTCTCAATTCGGTTGAATATTTTTTTTTTAAGTTTGTTTCCTCAACTATTTGTGGTTTATGAACCTATTTAAAAAATTTTTTTTTGATTGAGAGGTTAGGTATATTTTCAGATTGGCCCTATAAAAAAAATATCCAAATCGGTTTAGTAGTTTAGTTTTTAAATCATAATAACTGGCGTTGAAGTGAACAAAATTGCGTATTTCCCTGTGACTATTCAGTGGTGCTTACGGTCACTATAACAGTCCGATTGAAGCCGGCTGTTGTATGTTTTTGTAAAACCTTGATTATACAAGTATTATAGGTTACGTCGACAACCGGTTCTTAATAATCACTACAGAAATACATCTATCTACTGTTTTCTAAATAGGTACTACTCGGGCAAATGAACATGACACCTGGCTGGCACGTGGCTCGAAACTTGATGCTTTCCCCGCTGCCCCGCGCGGCGCCCTCCGTGTTTCTTCTTCCTCTAATTAATAATAATATTATTTATTCTTTGCTCTAATTGCGAAGCCTTATCATTACCAAGTATTAAAGGACCTCTTCTCTATCAAGATTATCCAATTCCACGCTGTACTTTGCACAAACGTCATTCGAGCCAGGTGTCATGTCGATTCGCCCGAGTAGTAGCTAACTTGTCTCTATACCTACATTATGTAGTTATAATATGTAACCCTAAATTCAGCCCAATGAGCTCAAATAGTTTTAGCGTGATTGTCAACATATTAAAAATGCTTTGTCCTGACTGACTGACAGATAACGCACGGACCAAACGACTGGATTTTGAGACTTGAAATTTCGAGGGTATGTTCGTTAAGAAGTATACAGATATTCCTTTTCACGAAGAGATTTGGCCTTAGTTGTTCTATTGACACGTACAGATGCATTCGCGTTATTCGAAACAAAGTAATTATTCCAGACTTGTTGTTGCAAAAGTCCTAAAATAGAAAAGTTTTACTATTCCAAACAAAATTTTAATAGAAACGCCACACGCTGGATGAAAAATTAATTAACTTTACAAACCAACCGTTGTGGATTTTGTTACGTTTTGTTTCAAGTTAATTGAAAATGCTTTTTTTCAATTGAAACGAAAGTCTTTTTTAATACTAGCTTTGTAGTAATAACATTCTTAGGTAACTATATAATAATATGTTTATTACAGCATAAGCTAACTTTATTACAAAATTTACAAAAGGAAACGATTGGGCCACCCATAAACCGTTGCAAACGATCTATAGCTCAACTGTTCCAGCTCGATACCTGATGGCAGCGTCCCGAGGATACTGGCTGCATGGCTTCTTTGTACTGCAAGGCTTATTCTTTGGCCGAGATAGCTGCCAATAGGTATAAACTATATTTGGCGTGATTGACGAGCAAGTAAAAATCCATACATATCAATAAAAAATATATACAACCATTTTATACCTTGATAATACATATTTCTAGATCTAGATGTAAGATAACACAACAACCCGTTGCATCGTATGTGTTATTATTATAATAAAGTTTGCATGGATGTCGACATATTTGGAACATCTATGAGTTCGTTTAATTCATTGTTCAGACTAGCATCAACCTCAAATTAAACCTATCTTTAGTTTAGATTTACATTTATTATATATATAGTTAGTACACTCCTTATCTATTTCGTCTGACTCGTCAACAACATTGTGTACAATTTGAAGTGGACAACAAAATGCATGGTATTTTTTAGCATTAGTTTTTATCATTGTAATAGAGATTTGTTTTATGTTATTGTACCAAATAAATAAAAAAGTTGGAACATTTTATGGATAGTTCCACAAACATGCAAGTCATCCTCCCATGATTCTGACCTTCAGCGGTATTCAATTCCATTATTGAACGTTCAGTTTAAAAACTGCTGAATAATATCCATCAACGAACAATGGATTTCAGGAAGAATCGGGGCATGCTTGAAAATTCGTTTAGTTGAGAATTTTAGACACGGTGAGGCTACATTATGTATTAGTCATAATATATTACGTATTTTACTTGTTCCATTGGTTCGGATGTAATACTTTGACGCCTTGATGTTCTGATGTTCGCGTTGGCGATCCAGTCATTTATAACACTTACCTATTAGTTACATCGCGATCTAAAACGGTTCATTATATTAAAATATTCATTGAAAAACGTTTCTTTGTGAGTGGCTAAGTCCAGCAGTAGACAAAATAATGGTAGTTTGATAATGAGACGAAATTGCTGTATAACGTGGTAACTACGAGATTTACATATACGAGATAGGTACGCCTTATCTGCAAAATGTCTACGAGATAAGATTCTTCTGGCTACAAGAGGGCTTTACGTTAACGTCTACGAGGTAGGTAGCTTCTTACTATCTTCGAAGAGATAGCTACAATATAGCTAAGATATACTATGAATAGCTACGAGATCGCTACGTAGTTGTCTACAAGGTAGGTAGCTACGTACTGTCTACGAAGAGTCTACGAGATATCTACGATATATATATCTGTAGCTACGTAATAGTTATCTATGGGGTAGCTATGTACTACCTTTGAAGTGTCTACAAGGTGGCTACCACAGGTGGCTAGGAATAGCTACGAGATTGCTACGTAGTTGTCTACGAGGTACGTACTATCTTCGAAGAGTCTACGATATAGCTACGCAATATGTCTGCAGCTACGTAGTTATATTTGAGTTAGCTACGTACTACGATGAAGTGTCTACAAGTGGCTACGAATAGCTACGAGATCGCTACGTAGTTGTCTACGAGGTAGGTAGCTATGTACTATCTACGAGGAGTCTACGAGATAGCTACGATAAAATATGTATGTATGTAGCTACGATATATGTTTGTCTGTAGCAACGTAGTTATTTATGAGGTAGCTACGTACTACCTTTGAAGTGTCTACAAGGTGGCTACGAATAGCTATGAGATCGCTACGTAGTTGTTTACGAGGTAGCTAGTTACTATGTATGCTATGCAAAATTTCTACGAGGTAGTTTCTTATGGGTACAAGATCGCTACCTTTATTATCTACAATGTAGATATAAATTGAGTAAAAGATTGGTACATACTATTTAGGAGATAATAACGCCATGCTATTTATTAACATAAAGCGATAAATTCAAGTTCTGCTTAATCACAAATATACGAAGTTTACGATTGATTGAATTATTTTAGCCTGAAAACAACTCGGTGACCCATAACGGGCACTTTATACTATTCAAGAAAGTGAGGTACGATAAAACGCTTTTCTTTGTTTATGTTTACCTACCTCCAAGTGACGAAACGAGCTTGGCACTCTTCTGATGTTAAGACGACCTGCTCATGACTCGAACAGTGCTAAATACAACTTTGATTTTCAGACAACTGTATAATGCTATAGTGCTTGTCTAATGTGAGATATTTTGATGGTCAGTCTCGAAAGCCCAGTAATGTGCCTACAGCTTCATTGCCCTTCAAATCAGAACACAGTAATGCTTACACATTACTGCTTTGGGGGTAGAATACCTGGCACTTATTGGTACCCATCTAGACGGAATCCTACAGGGAATGATCCCAAAAATCCTCCCAACCGTAATAGTAACACCCACGTGAACTTCAGACGATGCTAAAATATTAGAAGGGATAAAATCTTCCTATATCGTTACGATTGCCCTTCAAACCTGATGATTTTCAAAATCTCTAGAAGCTGGCTTTCAGGTGGCTTCAGAGACTCCAGGAATGACTTACAAGCATAAAGCTATAAAAACTTATTCAAGTGGAGCGAGTTCTTAGTAGGTACATAATGTACAAGCTAGTTGAAATAGAGAGCAAGGCAAATAAGCAGGTTTGAGATTGCAGATATTGTCTTAGATCGTATGTACTGAGAACTCGCTCCATTTATAGATAGCTTCATGCTTACAAGCGAATGAAAGCCTTTAATTTGTCAAAGTTGGATTTTCCAATACCAACTTACTGATTTTGGATACAAATCATGTTTCGTTCACCTTGGAGTTGTCTATTTTGGGAGGTTGCTAAAATATTGTACTAATGGATGGACACAATGCTATTTACAATTATAATTTTATTGCGAGCTAAGTCTTATTATTGTTACTTTTATTATTTTTAACAATGTATTTTTTTAAAATTTATTAGTGTTTAAATATGAAATAGACTTGAACTAATGAACTAAATAAATAAATGTTTTGGACATTTCACATAACGTTTTATTATAGCCATAGCCCCAAACTATGTAATAATATAACTTATTCTTTAACTTATATTATTTTTTTTTTTACTTTAACTAAGCAGAGCATTATACTATGGGAACCAGAAGACTGATAGAATAATAATTAATAAATGATGAGTTTACAATAAACCTTATTTAATGACGACACCGTGGCTTAGTTAGTAGTGACCCTGCCTACGAAGCTTGGTGTTCCGGGTTCGATCCCTGGCCGGGGCAAATATATGCGTGACGATCACAAATGTTTGTTCACGGGTCTTGGATGTTGTGATGTGTTGTATGTGTCCACGCCACCTGCGACTCAGGGATTCCTAGTGCAGGGGTGTGAGTGTGGGAATGTTTAATGTCAACGCAACCGTTTATTGAAATTTTGTATAAATCTTAAAGCATCCATCAAAATATGTAGTTAGGTCTCTAAATTGTTATTGTTGTACAAAATGCATTAATATAAAAAGCTTATTTCTGCATACAATTTTCGAGTGAGACCGTGATTTTTTTACAACAACAAATCATACCTTCCACTTTACACAGAGACCTTGCTCTTTAAGAAAAATATTAGGGAACAAAGTTCTGGACGTAGGTACAGTCAGCTGCACCAACATGAATACACTCCCAAGAAAAGTGCACGCAAGCATTTTCAAATGAGTGTAGCCCTCTTAACTGTCAATAGAAGAATGTCTTTGCAAAATTAAGAGTATAATATATACTCGCGTGTGAATCGACTCAACCCCGCGGCGCGCAAAAAAAACAGTTTCCCTCAAAAATGGTTCGCTGATTTTTTTTTCAATCATGAAAATTGACCCAGTAGGTACTTTAAAAGTAATGCTTACTGAACTGAAGTAATGGAAATTGCACTCAGACGCTCACTACGAGTTGCACTTCAAAATCGCATACGAAACCCGTGTTATGAGCAAGCTTGAGAGTGTATACATGTTGGTGCAGCTGACTGTACCTATCTTATATTTCAAAACTGGTACAGCTGTTGAAGCGCTAGTTTCAAAGAAATATCTCGTAACATTAAGTTTGCCAGTTCTGAAATATGAAACAGACAAAGTTTTATAACTTTGACGTAAGTAACCGAGTTGGTGGAGTATTGTGAGTCCCATGTGCCTTTTTGTGTACTTATAACATTAATATTACCTGTATATAAAAAAAAAATTACAGCTTATGCTAACTACAATAATGTTTTCTTACAAAATGTACAGAAGTAAATGCTACATCCCATTTTGTCAACGCTTCATTTCGTAACCCTTGTTAGGTAACAAGTATATATATATATACTTGTATATATATTTTATTCGGTATATACTCGTACCTACGAAAAGTGGCATTTGGCAATTATTTATTTTACATTCATTTTAGCATTTGGACAACCATGATTTTAGTTAGATACTGTCAGCTAACATTTATTTAATGATATACCTACGAGAAACTAGTTCCCTCCTTATTATTATTATTTTATAAAGACACTGATGAAATAATGTGACTTCTTGGTATAGATTAAAATATATACCTATTATAGACAAAAAAAAAATTGTAGGCATAATCTATTATTTGTGCTGCCATGCTTTTTCTAAAAACGGAATAAAAATTAATATAATCCTACTAATATTATAAACGCGAAAGTTTGTAAGGATGGATGGATGGATGTTTGTTACTCTTTCACGTAAAAACTACTAAATGGATTTAAATGAAACTTTACAATAATATAGCTTATACATCAGAATAACACATAGGCTACAATTTATAAAGATACCTGCGCAGACGAAGTCGCGGGCACCAGCTAGTATAGAAAATAAATGTCTAATACAAACGACCTTTCTATAATTACTTGCAAAATTTATTTTGAGTAGCTATGTTTTTTCTCCAGGTGTTTAAAATTATATATGATAATAAAAAAAATTACTTGGATGCAATTTTCACTAGTATTGTATTAATTAATTTTGTCAGAAATTTTAGGTCATTAGTCCGTCTGTCTGTTCCAATCAAAATGTAATTCAATTACATTTGCAACATCTAGGTACATCTAAATGGATTAAAACGTCTGTGTCTGTTAGAGTGATTGATTCATCGTTTGTCCAAAGTGATTTAGGACTATTGAACCAACCTTGGACAATTTAAGAAGTTGTTTAAGACAATAGTCTGACTACGCCTTTTTAGGGTGAAACAATCCGACTAAAAATATGCGATAGTTTGTGAGGATGGATGAATATTTGTTGCACAGTCAAGCGAAAACCCATTAATTGATTTACCTAAAGTAAAGTTTAGGCGACATTTTAATTTTATTTTATTTATTAGGGACAACAAACAACTGCAATTTACATTTTACTTAATAATTATATTTAATTAGCTCTATCACATCAGGCTACTTATAAGCTATACACACATACAAAATTTCAGCTTAATCGGTTCAATAGTTTTAGCGTGATTTAATAACTAAAATCTATCTATCTATCTATATCGTATATAAAATAGAAGTTTACTTCTATTTTGTTTACTTATATTTATAAAAAAAAACCTATATTTATATAGTATATTTATATAGGTTTTTTTTTTATTTTAACAGACTAGTGTTTGAGGGTCAAGATGATAAGACTAGTCTTGTAAAAAGTAGGTACTGTAGAGGGTTAACAATGATAATTAGTTTACAACACTATTATCATCAACAAATTATCATTTTTAACCCTCAGACTGGTCTTGTTAACAAATAATCATTTTTACCCTATTTCTCCATCGTTCGATTCGGCCATACACGAATTCAGATTAAACCAACTACATAGATAAGATAAAGCATGCATAGATTAATATTATAGAACTGTAGTGAGTAACTGACGTATCGGCCCCAAGGGGGTGATTCCGACGATGTATGGGCCGCTGTATGTAACTAGCTGGGTAATCAGTTTTATTTGTGGTCAACTTAACTCGGAAAATAGTTTTTAAGTGAAAAAAGTTTTTGCTGTGTTTTGTTATGGTGTGGGGCTACCCGCTACTGTAGTGCATCAGGCGGGGCGGCGCGGGTCGACTATTTCTATACTGCTTTCAGAGTCATAAAATATTTTGATCAGATGCGTCCCATCTTATAATATATTACATACAGGGCCGGCTTAACCTATTGTGCAGGATGTGCATTGCACACGGGCGCACGGTCCTAGGGGGCGCCGAGTGCCACTCGCCGCGTGCACCCTGGGGCGGCCGCGGACGCCTTGGCTATCGTGGGTACGGGGGCGGTTGCCGAGCGCCACTCGCCGCGGGTGCCCCGGGGTGGCCGCCGAGCGCCACTCATCGCGAACGCCCTGGGGCGGCCGCGGACGCCCTAGCTGATCGCCAGGCGAGTGTTGTTCTGCGATTTCCAGGTCTAAATCAAGGGCGTAAAAAACGATCAGGTTTATTTAATTGGGTGATTTTGGGTCCAGATAACGCGATTTGTGAAGCGAATATTTGTGGTTCACTGTGCTCGCCGCGATCACATATACGCTGTTGTGAGTTTTAGTATCCTTATAGAGTGATTTTCAGGACTAGAATTTATTTTTGGGTTATTTTGGGTCCTGAAAAATTTTGATATATCCTAGATAGATAACCAGAACACTGAAAAATTTGCGGCTCGCTTCGCTCGCCGTGATCACATGTAAGTTATTGTATTTTAAGGTCCTGATAGAGTGATTTCAGGACTAAAGTAAAGGCGTCAAAAATTACGACTCACTTCGGTAGTAGTTTAGTAGTAGTAGTTAGTAGTAGTTTAGTGTTAGTAGTTTCTTGAAATTGAAAATTATACTAAAAAAATATTGCCAAAGCTTTTTCTGAGCAGAAAATGTTACGAAAGGCTTGTTTTAGAATTCAGCGGTTTGTTCAAACCTTTCGTGTAGGTAGATAGGGTTGCTTATCTTTCAAAACTCTTGTAGAATCTTGTAGAACTCAAGTAACTTTAATAACTCTCTCTTATAACATTATTATAATATAATTTACATATTATTTTGCAGCTATATATATAACTATTTCACAAAGTCCACATATTTTTGGCGGAGCGCTCATATGCGCTTCATTGATCTTATTGAATTTCAAACGGGTATTTAAGGCCTGGGATAAACCAAGTTTGTCTTACATGAACAACTTTTAGAAAAAAATGGAAAAATCTAGCGAAAAAAAATTAAAGCAGTCATGTGTAAGCATTACTGTGTTTCGATTTGAAGGGCACTGTAGCTAGTAAAATTACTGGGCTTTCGAGACTGACCATCGAAAGGTCTCAATGTGGACGAGCGCTTTAGTAATGTTGCACCGGCCTATGTGAATCAAAGTCCTGTGTAGCACTGTTCTGGTTATGAGAAGGCGTGATCTCTTACCATCGGAGAGCGCTAAGTTCATCACGTCCCATGTCTACATACAAAATATTATCTTCTTCTTCTTATCGTGTCACTAGTTCTTTCGAACCAGTGTGGTGAAAGCTTTTCAAGTGCGCCTCAAAGAGGCTCCTTTCGTGCATTTGACACAGTCATGTTTTTTCGAACAACTTTTAGGTTCTATGACATACCGGTTTCTTCACGATATTTTCCATTAAGCACGTAATTTATTAATGCACACATAGATTTTTGAACAGAAAAATTCATTGGTGTACGACCGGGTTCGAACCCACGATGATCGAAAAGAAACACGAGGCACCTCCCACTCGGCCAACACGGCTTTTTTATTTATATCTGTTTATTATTTTAAAAATATAATCTCAGTGTATCACTGAATCTTGGCAAAATGGTCAGAAACACCTGATGAAAAATGTTACCAGTTTGTCAACCTTTGCCCTGTCAACGCTCCTTGGAGGTTATAGGATTAATTAGTGAATTCAGCCTGAAGCCATATTGACAAATGGTTTAGATATATCACCTTTTAAACTTGAAGATAGCATTATGAAGAACTCTACTTAAAAAAAATTATTAATACTTGCGAAAACTTACTCTACTTATAAAATAATATTAAGATTTTTGTGACGTAATATAGTTTCATACTTCTTTTATTAAGGTTAACTCATTAGTTTTAAAATTAGTTGAAATTCATGAAAACTCACGACACAGAATAGCTAATAGTCACATGCCAACTATTGGTATTTAGTCACATGCCAACTAGTAGTCGCGAGTTTTCATGAATTTCGACTAATTTTAAAACACGTATAAAATCTAAATTGAAGTATGAAACCTTACTAATTTTTGTTCACACAATCGGAAAACATAGACGATACAAATAGTGTGAAGAAATTACTATAATACGGCGTTCTTTTTGAGTGTTTGTTCGAAACACTTTGTAAGGCAAATTTGCCTCGAGGTTAAGTTTGCCCTTAAGGTTTTTTGCTAATTAAAAAAAACGTGGTGTTTTTTTAAAACCTGTTGATAATCAATTGTTTAGTAAATATAATTAACTTTGACTTTGAATTAAAAAAAAAACTATGTTCTACAGCTGCGTTACTTTATATCTCGTTACGTCGAATCACCGTTACGGCTGAGTTACGTTAAACTATGTTGCGCTGTTGTTAAGTGGAATGTTAACTGAAGGTGAATGTAAATAGGTACTTAAGTCCACGAAACAAGCTAACTAGAACTTAAATATTAAAGTAAGCCCATAGGAACTATTAAAACTTTGCATGCTATCGTGAAATAAAAGTAGGTATTTATAAATAAACTCGTAAAGAATTCCCCAAGCGAGACCTTAGATTAATAAAATTTATGAGACTCTAGTCAAAATGATGCAAGACAAACTAATTAAATTTAACGGTCATTAAGGGGGATCCTCAGATCCGAATTCCATACAAAATGTTTCGGACAAATACTCAAAAAGTACGCCGTAATATAGTAATTTCTTCACACTATTCGTTTCGTCCATGTTTTTTGATTTCGTCAAGAAAAAAAGTGAAAGGTTTCATACTTTAATTTAGATATTATACGTGTTTTTAAGTTAGTAGGGTTAATTTTAAAACACGTATAAAATCTAAATTAAAGTATGAAACCTTACACTATTATAAGAAATTACTATAATACAGCGTACTTTTTGAGTATTTGTCCGAAACATTTCGTATGGAATTCGGATTTGAGGATTCCCCTTAATAACAATAATAATGTTTGGTACAATCAGCTGCACATACATGTATCACTCCCAAGGTTTCACATTTATATTATACTCTTAATTTTGGAAGTCATTCTTCTTCTGAAAAAAAATCTGACAAGATGACTGCAATAATTTTAAAATGCTTGTGTGCACTTTTCTTTGCAAAATTAAGAGTAATAAAAATGTGAAAGCTTGGGAGTGTACATGTCAGTGCAGCTTACATACCTACTGTACATTTAACACAACGCCATCTAGCCCCAAACTTAGCAAGCTTAAACATAACATAAACATAAACATAAGCATTCACACACTCACACCCCTGCACTAGGATTCCCTGTGTCGCAGGTGGCATGGACGCATACAACACATCACAACATCCAAGACCCGAGAACAAACATTTGTGTTCGTCACAAATATTTGCCGAACCCGGAACACCAAGCTTCGTAGGCGGGGTCACTACCAACTAAGCCACGGTGTCGCCTATACATATGTATACATATGTAGCTTTGTAGCTTGCTATACATATGTAGGTACTATAGGAATCAGATAACTAATAGAATAATTACATACTTTTCTTAAATAATCTAAATACATAAGATACATAGCAACCACCCAGACTGAACAGAATGTTTGTCCTGAAATTGAACCTGCAGCACTGGCAGTCCAACACTCTTGCCACTCGACCATCTTTGCCTTTTATGTAAATTGTATGTTTTACCATTAATTGTTTTTTTATGTATCTCCACTTTTTTTAAAGTGCATGAAAGGAGCCTCTTTGAAGCACACCTGGAATCCTTTCACCACACTGGTTCGAAATAACTAGTGACACGATAAGAAGAAGTAGTGTGATTCTTAATAAATATAGAATCACATCCGTCTACGATAAAGCCTTTGACAGTTTTTAAAGTGAATAAGATTGCAACATTGCAGTTGCAAATTCCTCGCTGAAACATTTCTACAGTTCTCGCCTCGCAAAACGCCTGAAACTTTTAGATTTCAGCGTTCATTGCAGAGTATTCAGCGTAATGAATATGACACTTTAAATGAAAATGAATAATGAACAAGCTGAAGTTTAAAGAACTCAACACAAAAAGCAGAAATAAGGCCGCCATATTTGACTATACGTATTTTTTTTTTGGTGATTAAAAATTAACGGTATATACATGTCCCACTATGTCACGATAGTGGCGCTGCACCTGCGCGTCTTGATATTGTATGAAAACTAGTAGAAGCGCCACAGTGGCGCCACTATAATTTGCCACAGTGGCGCTTCCTCACGCCTCTCACCGCACACGGGCTACTGGCCACAACCACAAACGCCGCGACGAGAAGCTAGACGCAGCTACAAAAGTAGTTGAAGCGCGCGACAGCCACTTGTGGCCGGTGGTCGCCACTTGCGGTCGGTGGCTGCTACTTTTTTTAATAACTTTTTTAACTTTTTTTTTTTTTTTTTTAGTGCGTCGGGGATGTTTGCGCAGCACCACACTGATGGTTTTCATGCCATCATGCGCAAAAAGACCGCATCCCTGATGAGCAGAGTACGGGGCAGCTGCAACAGCATCCTGAGGACTGTAGCGGAGTGTACGATATCGCCGCTATGGAAGTGCCTTGTGCAGAGGATTATAAACGGGGGAAACTATTTCCCTTGTTGATAATCCTCGGCACAATGCACTTCCTTGTTTAATTTTATTTTAATTAAAATAAATTCAATTATAATCCTCAATTTAGTCAATACATTTAATTCAATTTCATTCCATTTAATTCAATTTTATTTTATTTTTAATCGATTTAATTTAATTTTTATTCAATTCAATTTAATTTATTTTAATTAAATTTGTTTTATTTTTATTTTAATGTTTGTAATTTAATAATTTATTGTAATATAATATGTCATGTGAAACTTTATATGGATCTTGTAGTCCGAAATAAAATATTTTTATTTTTATTTTATTTATTTAACTGGAGAAGGGAGGAGAGAGGGGTGCGGAATCGCGCGAGTGGCGTGTAGTGACGTTTCGTGTCGGCGTTTAATGGCCGGTGGCTGCTCAAGAAGCGAGTAGCGGCCACTGGCGTCTATCGTGTGCGGCGAGTCCATATAAAATGTATGAAAACTACAGGAAATATGCCGGTGGCGGCGTTTTGTGGTTGTGGCCGGTGGCCCGTGTGCGGCGACACTAATTTGAAAGCGCCAAATATCCATTTAATATGGGATGTTTCTTTAGCATTGAGTGGCTTGCAGCCGCCATTGAATACCTGTTTTATCTCCAAGCCAAACTCCTTTTTACTTACAAGTAACATAAAGTAAAAACATTAATAGCTTTGAAGTAAAATGCCTTTACGCTCCGTGTCAGCAACATTAGGCGATTTCCCTAGAGTAATGATAAAATCGCACAGAACAAGTAGAGACGTGGGCAGATCTTAATACCTAATTAAAGTTGTACAAAAACATACTAAAACCGACGTCAATTGGACTGTTCACACTTACTTTTTTTTTTTTACACATTTGACCGTTAAAACTATTGATCACAGTAAAGCCAATAACACAATTTCGTTTACTATGGCGTAATATTTTTTCAGTTATTTTGATTAAGAAACTCGACTGCTGTACTGATTTTATTAAAATTTCTATGGGACCAATCTGAAAGTATATCTTTTGCAACAAAAGTCAGACATTGATAGATTTCGGTAAATGAGGTATCTTTAGATTATTTTTGGTCATGGGTGTGTCAAAAAATAAAAAAAAGTGTTGAAAATCAATATCGCGATAATATATTGGCAGTTATCACCATTTCGGGAATAACAAATATGAAAAAAAATAATATTCCTACATAAATTTTGACACAATTAATTTCAACAGAGAGAGCTAAGCTATAGCTTGATCCATATCCCTCTTCGTTGGATCAAACGGATCTCGTTAAGTTGGTTTGTAATTAGAGAGCCATTAATAATAAATTACGTCTTTATCAGAAACGTCTTATTTGTAAGCTATTAGTCTTATTTACGATTACTGAGAAATCTGTAAATGATTGATTACCCGCTCCACACGTTTGGCGAGGCAATGCAAGCATTCCTAATACGAGTGTGTTTGGTGGCTAAATTAACGCGCGTAATCAAATGTAAAGCAAATATAGGGGTCGGTTTAAGCACCTTACTTTTAGGGTTCCGAGTCTGGCGTCATCTCCACGAGCGAGAGAATCGCGACGAGACCGCGCTTCAATCGTCGAGTAATCTCCACGAACGAGCGATTATCCCGCCAGCGTATCGTCACGACTCGTGACGGAATCTCAGCGTGTCCGCGACGACTCGTAGCGGAATCGCCGCACTTCCTTGACGATAATGACGCTTCGTTTGACAGCAGCGACGACGGTACCGCGGCGATATGACAACGTTACTCTTGCACATTTGGAGATGCGTTCAAAGAGAGTAATAGAAATACGTGGCACGACGATAATATCGCCGCGATTCTCTCGCTCGTGGAGATGGCGCCTTATAAAGAACCCTTTAAGCTTCCATGTCTGTCCATCCGTCCGGCATATCTCACTCGCTCACATTTCTTGACGAACGTACCCTCAAATTTTCAAGTCTCTACATCTAGTGGTCTGAGCTGTGCGTTGTCAGTCAGTCGGACAGGTCGAAGCCTTTTATATAAAAGGTGTTTTTTTGAGAAGGGCACTTATGGCCAAGTCCGCAACCACGAGAGTTAGAGAAATAAATCGAGGGCATGACTCCTTTGACGAATTTTCTCTACTAACTTTCGTACCCTTCTCAAAAAACCACCCTGTATATTGGTAAGGATTAGTTTTTATGTTAAATATAACGGACTAATGAGCGTTCGCCAGATTGCTATTTACAAAGAGTGTTTACCGACCTCCTTAAACCAACAACATAAAAATAATCAAGTAAACTTAAAATGGAAGAGACTCAAGAAACTGTACGCTTTAAAAAATGTGTTCCGGACTTGCAAATATTTGTCCAATTTACATTCCATTACCCTGGTAGAGCAAGCTCCAGTATCTAAGCTATTTAATGGTTCCAACATCTAACGGAAAAATAAATTAAAATAAATAATTAAATATTTTGGCCATTTCATACAAAGATATCTAGCCCCAAACTAAACATTGCAAGTACTATGGGAACCAGGTAGCTGGTACATTACTTAATTTTTTTTTATATACATACATAGAATACATAGAAAACACCCAAACTCAGGACAAACATGGATGTTTATCACACAAATGTTTGTCCCAAAAAATAGATTTTAACTAACTGAGTTCCACTGAGTTCCAACGGTTGGAACTCAGTATCACTCTTTCGGGCAAAGTCGGCTCAAGTGGCCTTGGTGAAATTTTCACGTCTGTCAAATCATACGCCATCATTTTTTTAATTTACAAAGCAGAATACAAACATCTTAAAAATGAACACGTATAGTCTTCAATATACGTGTTCATTTTAAGGTTGATTGTATTTTCACCTTAACCATTTTTAAGTTGAAACTTCTTTCACCATCATTAACATCATCCGTAACTTCCACAACCTATAATTAGGTACCCAATCCTTTCGTAAACGCCATTATCTCTGGTCTTGTGCTTACCTTTTCTTCTGTAAGGTAAATTTCAAAACTCCAGCGCTTGAACTAAAATGTCTCGTAGTTTAAATTCCCTCCCAGATTTTCTATTTAGGACTGATGACGTCTTGCGATCTTGTGCTCGGATGAGTTTGAAATATCGTCTTATTTTTCTTTCTTTTTTTCAATATAACAGCGGTAAAAGTTTGAAAATGGATGGATAGATGAATGAACAGAATGATGGAAATTTGCTATGTAGGGATGATTTTCGCGAAAGTATAGGGAATAGCGAAAGATGAAGGAGTTGTCTGTAAAGTTGGTTTACCAACGATAGTTTAACGTGGCTTCCAGGGTAACGGGACAATGAGCGTTACCGGACAATGACGTCAACGTTTTCGTGCATGCAGCCGGCGGCGCGGCGGCGTTCATCGACTTATTAGACGTAGTCACGGCAAAAAGGAAAAATATTGCATTTTTTTTCTAGTCTCCTTTTTTTTGGCAGTTAAATGGCGTCTCAGGCTATCTTGCCAGTAATTAAAAAAATAGCTACATTCTCCGGTAAATTAATTTATCCAGCATTATCTCAGATCTGCTTTTATCCCGATACACCTTATTTGTCAAAACCACTGTGCGTAAATGCTGATGTTCACGGTTTCGTGGTTGCATCACCGCAAATCTGACGTTTTCGGTAACACACAAATTAATATCATACAATGTTCATATAATCGTTTGTAAAGGTGCTTACTAAAATAACGAATAAGATACACTAATTTTAAAAAAATCTGAGGATGAATGAATATTTATAGACAAAATTACTGAACATATCTAAAATTAGAGTTATTACAGCTAACCTACCTACTACAATCTCGAATTTGTAACAAAATAAGAAGTGCATGAAAGGAGCCTCTTCGAGACGCTCTTGAAATCCTTTCACCACACTGATTCGAAAGAACTAGAGCACGATAAGAAGAAGAAGAACAGAAAAATCGAAGCGAATCTTACAGTAGTCTTATAATATGATGTGTACAATCTGACGACTCATTGAAATTTGTAAGGATTTACTTCATTTATCTGAGGTTGATATCATCTGACGGCTAACTTGCTTTTTACACACTTTAGTTGCATTTCACAAAATCTCTGCCACAAAATGATAGAAAAAGAGAGGAAAGATGTTACATCTAAAAATTAAAAAAAAAAAACGTGTTTGTAAATAATCATATTGTAAACATACGGATATTACAATTTTACGGTGACATATTATTGATTTTGGCACAGGTGCGTTCCCTTATTAGCACCCCATTTAGTGGGGTTAGTGGGGTATTTGAACAATCGCGCCCTCATGGTATTACGACACGGTCAAGTGCTTTTATATCGATGACGAATGTTGATATACGGTTCACCTTGCCATGTCCCTACGCACATTTACCTACAATGGTACTTGTACGTATACACCATAAATTTTTAATTACCAAAAAAACTTACATGGGCAATGCAGAAGGGGTAGGTACTACGTTGTATCTGTGCAGTCAGAATTTTGAGTTTTTACAAAATGACAAAGTGACAACGGGGAGAGTCCGGCGCCCGAGGCGAGCAGCTTTTGCGAGCTGGCTCGAGCTAGGTACCCGGGTTTGCCAAAAATGACGAATGAAACTTAAATTATTTTCAATGATGGGTACAGGTTGACGCAAAAGCATAGGAAAACGACTAACAGTTATCCATTTCATTTTTATTTGTTGAAAGCATTTTTTCATATTAGTCACATAGAAATTTTATGAAAAACGGTTTTGTAAATCGGTTTGGTTGAAAAAACGTTGAAACGTTGAAGTGCACAAAATTGCGTATTTAGCTTCCCTATGACTTTTAGGTGGTACCTACGGTCACTCACTAGAACTCTCTCACTCGTTAGGTATACATACATACCTAACGAAATACCTTTTACAATTTAATTATTATTAAATAGAACAACACTTAGCGGTAAAATAACCAATTTTGACGAAAATAGCATATTCTCTAGAATCTCTTAAATTATTTTGTAGTTGAAATTGGATTTGATCTCTAGATATAAATTCAATCATGATTTTCAGCGTTTTTGAGACCTCTAGAACCTTCTGAGAATTGAAAAAGAAGTTTCGATTTCAATAATTTATCATTATTAATAATACCTTAAATATTGATAAAACTTATATGATGGGATTTCGATATTTTTAATGGTTATTATTCCACTTTCAACTGGAATTATTTCAGTTAATGTGAACAGAATATCTCTATGGAAACGATAAATAAACTTTCAAAATATACTTCAGTTTTCAACAAAGGCCTTAAAGTATCAAAATAACTTTCAAAGTTTCTTTTAAATTGCGAAGTTCCGTAAAACAAACTCACCCTGTTAAGACAAAACCGTAGTGACCCATCTAAGGAGTAGGTCAATTACATCATTTAGTAAATTATCAAGTAATCAAGTCCATTGTATGGTCATCTAAACTCCCATACAGGTCCCATGCCATACATTACTATAAGGTTTCCAAACGATAGACAACTTAGCCGGTTTATTGTTACCAACTGTCAGTAATATTTGGTCAGTAAATGACACAAAAATATTCATTTTGCTCTAATTAAATTTTACCTATATTTTGTAATAAGACAGCCGATTTAATATAGCTTAAAAATCATAAAGTAGAGGTGCAGAAAAAAATATGACACGATGTCACAACATCACATATTATATTTCACAATACAGTTTGCTCTGTTGGTAGAACATCATTATTTAAAAAAAACCGACTGGATGAATTTTCATGAATATTATAAGAAACATGGCTATCAAGCAACTCGATTAAATCAGCATAAAATAAATAAAAAAATACAAATATGGTTGGAGAGCTTCAATGCCATAGATATGTATAGACAAAGACGACATATAAAAGCTTCAAACTTTTAAAACTCCTCTATTTGCATCAGGTATTTAAAAAGGGCAAAACTAAGTTAAGTTGATCGTGTAGAAGGCCTTCAAGTTACAAATGGCATATAAACGAGTGTGGTAAGTGATGTCTTGGGACGGGTGGAGACGTGTTCTGTTTTTGGGGTTAGATTAGTTAGAGTAAGTAGAACCTACTCCTTTGTGAAATGCAAGGGTGTATTTACATTGCGAAATTATAGGTTTGGGGAAAGCTTTTTGTAAAATGTCAAAACATTATTATTTTTGAGATGGGATTGTAAGAAAAAAAATAAAAACTATAGTACCTACGGTAAATTTTGAAAAAAGCAGAAAATTCACAGCATTTTTCATATTTCTGTTGTTCATATTTTTAACGAAAATAAATGATGTGAAACCATTTCCTTGTTGGGTACTTATTTTACAATCCCGTTGATGGATCCCGTTTACTTGAAATATACAAAAAGACAAGCTTCATTCATTTGTGTAATTTATGGATAGCATTCTCGCGTAAAACGAAACGTAATCAATCAAAAATTACCACGTGGCTTGTCAATTTTCACGCGGGATACATTAGTATTGTTTACTATATTCGATGTCCATCAATTTATCGTTTATGCTGGTTGATTGATAATAACTAGATAGGATGGTGCATTAGTATTATTATCACTATGATAAGGAATACCAACTAGAAAAACCATCTCCTCATTTCTTTGCTTGTCAGAATTATCTCTTCAATATATATAAAGGGCTGACTGACTGACAGACGATGTACAGGCCAAGCCACTGAACGTAGAGACTTGAAACTCGGAGGATGTGTTCGTCTTAGATTGAAACTTTGAAAATACGCAACGCGAACGAAGTTGCGGGCTTCAACTATTTTTTAATAAATGATTAGATTTACAATTTTGATTCATATTTTTTTTTTCTATTTGTAAACATAAATACCTACATGTACAAAATGATTTTTCAACTATTTAGCTTTATTGGAATTTTTTATTGCATTGTAACCGCACCCTTAGACACTAGCGAACTTTTTACCCTCCCATTGAAAGCTTGCGCTCAATGCGGATGCGAAATGACAGTCGGCCACAGAACAGCAGCAGTTGTTACGACAGTGTCGCCGCCATTTAGGTCAAGGCTGAGTTTGCACTGTGAGATAAAACTAATCGGATGAACTTTGCCGTGTTAGTTTTACTAGTTTAGGTGTTTTGATTTGTGAGTGCTTTAAGGAAAGTAGTGAGTTTAGTTAATGGAACCTTTTTTATCTTTACTTTTGAATACCTATACCTAGTGGTTTATGTCTAACTGGAGCAAGCATACATGATTTTACGAGTTTATGAAGTAAGATTATTTTTTTCAACCGATTTCGCAAAAGGAGAAAGTTCTCATTTCGGTTGTTTTTTTATGTCTGTGATATTATTTTATTTTACTTTCATAGATAGAGATTTTTATAAGAATTTCATCAAAATCAGTTAAGAAGTTATTTTGTTTAATTTTAAAGGCCACCGATATCTTACCTTTGTTAAATGTTACGTGTACCTACATAAATAAATAAGTTTAAAAAGAAGAAAAAATACATTAATAAAGCTAAATACTTAAATAAATTACAAAAATACTTAGATACCGCGATTTAGAATTTAATTATTTAAAAAAAAAAACATATCCAAATGAAATCTAAATCGTTACATTTTAAACACAAATTAAAGTTACACACTAAAACAATAAAATTTTAACAAAGAAAATCAACAGGTTAAACTTTCTAACATAATACATACTTGAGATCAAAGAACAAATGAAATAATTAAAAATGTTATTCATTTTTAAACAAAACGTAGGTGTAATTTATCAAAAGAAAGTTTAAGCACCTTTACTTAAAAGACCGTACTATATTGTGAAAATAATTGGATTTTCACAAAGAATACGTAGGCAAAGCTCCTTAGTTATTGCTGCTAGCATTTTTTCCTTTTCGTTTGAGCCAGTGGCATTGTTATTAATTTTTTTTTTATTTCTCTCCAGTACATACCTACAAGTACATAGTTTAAGCCCTAATAGTAACCAAACTAAGTTTGAAAATATTTTACTTTGATAAATAGTGCCTTCCAATTATGTTATTTATTTATATTATATAAATATAAATAAATATAATAATATAGCAATGCAGCCAGTATCCTCGGCACGCTGCCATCGGGTATCGAGTTGGAGCAGTTGAGCTACCTATAGATCGTTTGCAACGGTCTACGGTTGGCCCAATTGTATCCTTTTGTAAATTTTGTAATATACCTATATATAGATTGTAGTAGTTAGCTTATGCTGTAATAAAAAAGTCTTATATAAATAATATAATAAGTATATTAATTAATACAAACGAACACTGATAAGAGTTTCTGGACGTATAAAAATACAACTTAATATTTTTAGATATTGAAATTTTTCATGCTACAAGTTCTAACACAATTCGTTTTTTTTGGTTTTAACAATTATGAAATAGTGTTTGAACATCAATAACAATAATAATAAAGTTTATTTTCCAATAAATATCTGAAAAACAAGTTTACACCATGTGATTAAAATACAGAACCTTGCTTATTTACTTAAGAACTAAGATCTTTGTACAGGTCTAGATAGAGACTCTTCGGTCTGAGCTAAGTATAGATATAGGTAAAGATAAAAAAAGATAAAAAGATAAAAAACATTTATTTCTTGTAGGTCTTCTTATAGTACATACAAAGACAGGTAACAATTTTAAGTATAAAATGAATAGACTAAAAGTATCCCTAAATTAAATTATATTAAAAGTGAAAAACTGTTTTAACTTTTGTATGTATACATGTACTTTGTAATATTCATTGGAAAGACCCGAATTAGAAGAATCTTTGAGTACCTCGTTCTAACTAAGTTTAATACTTGTAAGTAGAGACGAGGGATTCGCTGCTTCAGCTAGCTTCAGGTAAATAAGTACTTGTGATATACCCTAGAGATCCCTCTACTTTGCTGGTAGAGCAAATAATTTCGTTTACACTGATCTGGCGGAGTCCATTTCATTTCAAAACTGCTCTATACCTTCAGGAACAGAAGTTGAATTTCTAAAATGGTGAATTTGCAGAGAGGTGATTTCCAAAAATGTTGAGTTTGCAAAAAGTTGCATTTGCAGTATGTTGAATACCCAGCGCTTTTATGGTCTTAAGAAGTCATTTATTCCAAAAGAACAAAATGTTATCAAGAATATTAGAAAATTCTATAGGTCTAAACAGTTAAGTTATAGTTAATGTCTAAACAGCAATGCCATCTAGAAATATTTGAAAGAAAAATAATGCTGTCTATCAGCATCAAGTGTTTTTTTTTCCTTTACTTTTAATAAAAAAAATAATTTACGACACATTATTATAAGTATTTGTTTAAGAGACGGCCTCATTCTCCAGCTGGACTTGTCCCACCAAACGACATATTATACTTTATACAAAGCCTATTGTTGACAAAAATAAATATCACAAAATGTGGCCGCTAACACAAACATTACGAATTCTGACCGTTTTCACAAATCATCTGAATCCCTATCACCAAATTTTTTGACAAGCGTATTCGTATTGAAACCGGCATAGAGAAAGCAACAGTTTATGAGACGTTTAGAATAATCCAAAATGCGCGATCCGTTCGCAGTCGGGAGTCGCGGACTCGCTAACATTGGAAGGACATCTTAATGGGTCGTTCTCATCCGCTGCAAAAAAGTGTCCCAATTGCATTCGAATCCGTTTTAAATAATTTTGCATAAATTATAAAAAAAAGCATTTTTATTCTCAACCGCTACAGTAAGTTAATGTAAAGTACAGTCAATTCTTCATATGAAACTTCAAAATGTAAGAGCGAAGTAGAATGACGTCTCTCGTTCTCAAAACTAAAAGTGCAACATGCAAAAAATTCTTATTAGTTTACGTCGTACGAACTGTCAACTTATCTGTGACAAACAAATGCACCAAATAACGTTCCATACGAATACGCTTGTCCAAAAATTTTGTGATAAGCTACCGCTAATGCTTCGTCAAACGCAGGCGGGACCGCCAAGTGTAAAGCAAAATGAAAATCTGTTACCGACATGTTTGCTTTCACTTAATTTATTTGCAAAAGTTCAACTTTGTTAATTCGAAACTCAAAAACCAATACTTGCCTATATAAACATTTTGTTGATGGTTCAGTTTCAAACAACTTTTTGAACTTTTTAAATAAAACTCTGTCAGGCCTATGTACCTACAGTCAGCTGAATAGACATGTGTACACTCCCAAGCTTTTACATTTATAATTATTAAACTATTAATTTTACAAATACATTCTTCTTCTGACAAGTAAAATGACTAATTATTAGAAAATACTTGCGTGCACTTTTCTTTGCAAAATTTAGAGTAATAAATATAAACATTTTTCACTAAGTTCCTGGCATAGAAGTACTTACATACTTTAGTATAGAACCATATCGTGGGTACATTGAAAATGAGTCAAAAATATTGGACAATTTAGATAACTTCTTCACTTGGCTCTTTCATGGATAATCCTCTCCGTCGTAAAAGTCCATACAAAATGTTTCGGACTAATACTCAAAAAGTACGCCGTATTATAGTAATTACTTCACACTAATCATTTCGTCCATGTTTTTAGATTTCGTCAACAAAAAAAGTGTAAGGTTTAATACTTTAATTTAAATTTTATACGTGTTTTTAAGTTAGTTAAAAAAAAAAAATTCAAAATGTATAAAGGTGTGTAAATTCTTAATATTGCATTTTTATTGACAATGTCCATCTTGTATTTATACTGTCTAATCTTAGTGTTCTATGAGAAAACCGTTATTAATCTATGATGTTATGATGTGAGTACAGTTTTTATATTAAATTTTTAAAATGAAATACTCTTACAAACTTTAATACATTAGCCAGTAGCCACATTAAACCGCAGCGTACAAATCACGAGCTCTACTCGTCAAGTCGCTACGCTAGGCGGGCGGCTGCCTCAGTAGACTCTTGGGCGCCAAACTGAATGCCCACCAGTTGCCGCCCTTCCAAGTTCAAGTTCGAAAAAAAAAACAAAAGACATTCAAACTTTTTGCTTCAAAAATAGAACTAACTGATAAACCGGGTTTTATCGAAATAGTTTTTATGTGATTCGATTTTTGAATGTGAAGTGAGTTAGTGAAAAGTAGTGTGGTCGGAACTTACAGTTAGGTTAAACTTTTTAAAAGGAGGGATCGCGTGTCCCAGGTAAGTTAAATCTATTGCTTCGTACATTTGTTTCAATTTTGTACGAGAATGTGCATTTGAAAACTTGCGTGGAAAAGCTACTCTACTTTATTCGTTTATTTTACGCGGATAACTTTTTATTGTAGAGTATTTTAAATGGTGTGAGTACTTTTCGTAATAAATATTAAAGTGATATGAATGTAAAATGTCTTAGAAAATTTTCATTTTACAGGTTCGTAAAGAAATGAACTCTTTTGAGTAGGTGAGTAGGTTCTGTAATTACGATTTAAAATACCAAATTATTATTTTTTTAATTTGGTATTTTATATTGAAGTTTTTTTTAAAAAACAGAAAAAAAAACAGTCGCCCAATCAGCTGCCGTTACTGAACAGCAAAAAAAACTTGAATAAATTAGGTGAAATTTTGACAAAATAAATTCGGTTAAAATTGGTTACCTGTTACAGTTAGTCGTTTTCCAATGGCTTTGCGTCAATCAGTTTCCATCATTGATAATAATTTAAGTTTTATTCATCGTTTGGCAAACCCGGATAGCTAGCTCGAGCCAGCTCGCAAAAGCTCGGCTCGGGCGCCACACTCGCGCCGCTGCCATTCTGTAATTTTGTAGTAACCCAAAATTCTGACTGCACAGATACAACGTAGTATGCATTACTGCAAAGCCCATTTAAGTTTTTTTGGTAATTAAAAATATATATATGTGTTGTACCTATATAGGTAACGTCTAAATTATAAGAACAAAATAACTTTGAAACTAATATAGCTAAGCAGGCAAACCAGACAAAATTTAGTCCAAATTCAGAATTAATTGAAACTCCAAAGTTTTTGGTGTATAAACGAGCCCACAAAACGTGGCCTAAATTAATAGTGTCAGTAATAACAATCCAAAATTATCGCTACAGAATCCATTAAAAAGTAAAAAAAAACACTTTTTAATATTTATTTCTAATTTTTAATAATTTTTAAATGTTTAAGGTCAAGATGTAGAAATCGGTTTAGACATATTTCTACATTTTGACCCAAAAAATTGTTAAAAAAATATTTTTGACTCAAATTTTGATCATGGCTGTTTTGGCCCAGATTAAGAGTCGCAAAAAATCGATAAGTGCTAGATTTTTTGTCGTTACGCAGTAATGTGTTAGCGTTGTAATTGGCATTAAATCAATAGGGATATACAAAAATAGAGCGCTTAAGGTACACTATTTATTTTATATTTACGAATCATGATAAAATCTTTAATATAAAATCATGGTGTCATCTTTTAACACTTCTCAACTCATTGTACTGTATAAAAAAAAAACACTTACCTATATTTAATTTTCCATTAAAGGTTAAATGTCCATTTTTCAATTCAATAATTTACTTCCTTAACTAAGGAACTAAAGTACCTTCTACCCAATGAAGTCAGAACAAAAAGTCACAAGTAAATAAGTGGTAGAACAAACATTTATAGAGTGGGTCAAACTCCAGTCATAAAATAATTGAAACTCACTTCTAAGTCATAAAATAATAGATATAGGAGATGAACTAGTTATTCCTGCTTAACGTGGATACAACTTAACAGAAACTAGGACAAGTATTGCTTAAATATTGATAGAGGTAACCGATACCCGGTAACAGTATGTATGTACCTGTGATCCCTAAATAGGGCATCTTAGCAACGATTTAGTACGAGTATTGTGATAAAATAGGTCGCTTTGTCACTTATCTAAACAAGTTTATCCCCGTGACTTGAATGTCACTGAAAAAAAGTAAAAACAAAACACTGAAAAAAACAAAAACCATATAGGTATTATAAGAGTTAAATAAATCTTAAAAAAAGTTATTTTTCTTATATTACCTACCTAAATTGTTTTTACTTTAATGTACCTAACTGTGATCCCTAAATAGGGCATCATAGCAACGATTTAGTACGAGTATTGTGATAAAATAGGTCGCTTTGACACTAATCTAAACAAGTTTCCTGAATCCGTAAACTGAGCCGTTTCACGACTTGAATTTCACCAGAAATAAAGGACCCCATATTATAAAACCATTTAATAAATCTTACAAAAAAAAGTCCTAAATTAAAATTACTTTGAATTTGATGTATAAATCACCATCACAATCACACGGAATCATCACCATCCAAAGTTAAATCATTGTCATACCACAGTCCTTGTCACCTAATCTCTTCATATCAAAATGCTGATATCTTCAGATCTAAGCTTAAAATGTTGGTATCAACACAATTTACGACGTTATAGTTTTTCTACAATGATTATACTTAGGTTTCCCTGCTACTACTACTCAGGTTTAAAAAACCTAAGAAGTGGTTAACCATTTCAATGTGTAATATATTTTTATAATTTGTTGATATTTCATTGTGTTTTCAGATTATTATATTTTTTTTGTGTGAGGAGTTTTTTCTTTGGTAAATCCACCCGTAGTATTATAGTTATTTATAATATTTTTATTTTTATAACGCGTAGTATTAGGATGATAAAAAGGAGTCAATTTACGTTTCCCATGCAGTTATTTCGTACAATAGAGGGAATCACTGAATTTCAAAATAAACATTATTTCCGTTCAGTGATTCGTCCTAACCGAATTACTAATGCCGTTTTACTTTTATAAAATGTTTTGTACAGTCAGAGCCAAAATGGCCCTCTAGTCTACTTCCTTTTTGGGCTCATAAACTTTACTTATACCAAATTTCAGCTCAATCGGTTATGTAGTTTTGGAGTGATTGAGCCATTTATCTATACATACTTTGGCAGAGTATGTACAATAAATCTTCTGGTGCTCAGGTTAACTTGAAGACAGAAGCTAATATTATTTTATTCCCATAGTTTGTCTCTAAAAACTTACAAAACCAACATTTTATTCATATTTCGCCTTCAAACGTAACCAAATGAGATCAGAATAAAAAAATCTAATAGATATGGGATAATCTCCTGATAAATTTTGGTAATATTGAAAATGAAATTTATCTATTTTACAGATTTCGGCCTAAACCAATTTTATACAATTTTGCCAATTTCGTATCTACTAATTCTTCTTCTTATCTTGTCACAATTTTTTCGAACCAGTGTGGTGAAAGGATTTCAAGTGCGCCGAAGAGTCTCCTTTCGTGCACTAGGCTCCTCGTACTACTTCTTTATATTTTATAATAACAAGTTCATATAAATGTGTTTTTCAAAGGAGCCTAAAGTTATTTTGGTTTTAATTGGAGATATAGTAAGTAATTTATTTGATACTGCCTTTGTTGGCTTAAATGGCTCGATATGGCGGCCATTTCATTTTGTTCTTGCATGGCTGACTTGGGATTACGGGATAGGTATACAATTTAACTCAACTGTTATTTTAAACATAAAAAACATAGCAAGCACAATGTTTTAATTAAATGATGAAAATAATACCAAATATGAGATTCGTTCGAAAACTGCTGTTCTTTAAAATAAAGACTTAATAATCTTTAACTAACTTACCATACTCATAGACTAACTTACCAGACGTCATTTTTTTTGAATACTTATCCTAAGTGTTTATTATTTTATTTAAATAACAATATAATAAAAAATTGACTTCCTATTGGTAACAATACAATCTACTGTATGTAAATGCTGTTGTTTAAAAAATATACTCATTTAACTCATATACTAATTTACCGGAAGTAATTTTTTTTAAATATTTATTTTATATAATTAAGAAAATAATACAAATTTACTTCCTTTTGGTAACTAATAAAAACTATATGCATCGTAAGAAAATTGTTTTTTTTATACCTACAGATTTTTTAAAATAAAATATTTTTTATAATTTATGTCTATCTAAAAAAAAATATCCGAGTTATGACACAAATAACCCTTCATCTATTTTCACTTAGAAAACAGTTATTCATCTTGTTATTTCTAAGGCTTGTAAATCTCAGTATCTACTTCTGACTTACTTACCCGACGTGTTGGTTGGGTGTTGGGTAAATGTGTCCCTGTAGAGTCTAGTGCTACAAAGTAAGCTTTAGGTACCATAGATAAGAAAGAAGTGGCTTTACCACAAATCCGGCTTACATCTGTCTATACACACAACATCCAATCTATTAAATTTAGTACAATATGTATGTATACCTACTTACTTGTAATACTTACGTTGACTTAGTTTTAAAGGGTTTTTTTCATTTTCTTCTATTAAATATCGCTTTATTTAGTACAATATGTATGTATACTTACTTGTAATACTTACTTTGACTTAGTTTTAAAGGGTTTTTTTTCATTTTCTTCTTACAAAATATCGCTTAACTAATTTTATTATAAATAGCTGACACCGAAAACTTCATTTGCATTGCGAAATAACAAAATTCCTTTCGTAGTACGCGGCTATTCTTCTTGACAAGCATGCCCTCGAAATGAAATTTAAATTCTACGTTACATTTTTTGGCCTGTACATACATTTTTTGGTGTGTTGTAAGCTAAGAAAAATAAAATGAACAGTTAAGAAAATATATTTTGTATATACCTACAATCATTAGTTTTTTTCTATCTAAGTGTTAAATACTGAGACAACATCAATGTTAAGTAGCAGAATAACTTAGTTTTTTTTTAATTACGCTTGCAATGAAATCCGCTACGTAGTTAAATTCGGTTTGCAAATAGTTTTACAAAGTTGCAGCTTACTTCATGACTGAAGTTTCAAGTTATTCTACTGCTTCGTTATATTATTTACTAGTTTCAGTAGCTTCTAGGAATATTAAAATCTTTTATTACTTTAATAAAATATCTGAATTCATAAATTTTATATTTAGGCATATTTTCTAAGCTGTTTACGCTCTAATTTAATTCTCTTTAAGTTTATATTATACTTTTTACAAATACTCGTACAACGTATACAATTTTAATATTTCTTATATTGCTATTAAAATCTTTGAATATTTTTACCTTTCTAGGTGAAATGATCGCTAAATCTTACCTTACGAAAAGTCTAAAACTGCTCTATGATAAAACTATGTTTTTTATATGAAGGTAAGATCTTAGGGATAAATAAAATAAGTGTAAGTTCTGAGATGACGTCTAATCAAGATGAACGGAGAAAGAAAACGTGTTGTGCTGATTCTCACACTTATTCCACTTATCCCTTGTATTATCTTAAGTGGAATAAGTGTGTGAAAATGATGATGTTATGAAACTAAAATATATTTTGAAACTCAGACACCAAACAATTGACAATACTTTACAGATAAATTATAATTAAAAAAACCTTTTTCTTTAGCATGGCAAATTCAAATTTAAATTATTTATTTTAAGATACTACATAATTAAATAATTATTTAGAAATAAGGCAAAGAGATAAATATTTCGGACATTTCAACACAACGCTATCTAGCCCCAAACTAAGCAGAGCTTGTTCTGAGGAAACCAGATACTCATATTTTAGAATACTTCAATACTTTTTTTGTAAATACATACATAGAATACATAGAAAATACAAACACCAATGTTCATCACACAAAATGTTTGTCCTGAAGAGGGAATCGAACCCGCAACACTGGTCGAGTGGTAGTCCAGCACACTTGCCACTCGACCAATCGTGTCGCTAAGAAGCAATTCTATTTAGAGTGTTTAGTAACCGCTAAGCCTTCTTGCCACAGAGAGAACATTTTGGGGTTCCGTAATTGGTTGTGAATTATTAACAAGAGTTGGAACCCTCGTGGTAAAAAATGTACTCCCATCAAGCAACACTTCAAAACCCCTCACACGGAATGAGGACAAACTTTTCAGAAAATGTATGAAATAGTTTTATAAACAGTTTAACCACTTGAATTACCTTTGAGTTCAATAAAACGGTGTATTTTTTATACGTTGTTTAAGTTATTGTAGGTACCTTCTCAAATATAGATTTAGATTTCTGACATAATAGTAAACCTCTGGTTACCCACTCTAGACTACAACTTCAATAGAATGAAATAGAATGAAAGGCCAGATTATTTATATGGCCTGATGTTATACCTGACCTGACTGACTGACTGACAGACAACGAACAGGCTAAACTAATGAACTGAAAGACTCGAAATTTTATAGGGTATGTTCGTTACTAAGTACAGTACGTACTAAGAAAGGATTTTTGTTAATCCGCAACGCAAACGGACTTCTGCGGATACTTAGCCAGAATTTAATTTAAAAAAAATGTTTTAGGATGATATTCTCGTAGTATAGTTGTAAAATTGTTCATTCTGTTAAACATTTATTCCATGCAGTTCTAACTGTAACAAGTGGCCCAATTTTCTCGAAAAATGTCTTCAGAAACATTACAGACCCTGAAAAACCCGGAGTGAACGTGACATTTTGTGACCCTCAGGGCCTAGTGTGAGTCGATACCATTAATCAAAGGTTTGTTTTTACCTTATAAACCCTAGTATTTATATTGGCCCTTGAAAAGGTTGATTATTTTTTGTAAAGAGTGAGATATTTTTTTTTTGTAAAGAGGCAAGCGAGCTAAAGCATTTGCCTTATGATAACAGCTTGTCCATGATCAGAACAGTGCTACACAGGACTAAAGCCCGTCACACACGTAGCTATAATATATATTATAGCAAGGCATATTACGATATATTTTCTATAGAAATATTCAAGTCGTAGAAATATATATTATAGCTGCGTGTGCGGTCACTTGAATATTTGTATAGAAAATATATCGTAATATGCCTTGCTATAATAATATTAATATATATTATAGCTACGTATGTGACAGGCTTAAAGCGTTGATGACACACAAGCTTTGTTACAAGCTGATTGTTGGCGTTTTTAAACGCTAGCGTGTGAGCGTGTTAGCTTTTGGGAAGGATTGTCAACAAGCAGATTGTTAAAACGCCGATGACACTGGGCGACTTTACACGCTACACGCGAAGTCGCTGGCGTGTAGCGTGTAAAAAAGCCGTGAGTCATCGTACTATAAGAATCACATACGCCCGTGCTATACGCTCGTCCACTCTAAGACACTCTGATAGTTAGTTTTATGGTTATTGTAGTAAGTGTCCTGTATGTGTTTGTGTCTATTACGGCAAATAAATTTAATTTAATTTCATTTCAGATCATAAAGGTTTGGATCAATGTCATGCTGAGTTTAAAAAAAAGCAAATTCACTATTCAATCAAAAATAACCATACATTTATTAAGGAATAAATTATATTTTGAAGATATTTAATTTGACCTTAATATTTTATAATATAAATAATTGGATAACAAACAATGCCAGCGGCTTCATTAATAATTTAAAAGAATACATTGTTTTGCAAAAGAAATACCAACCATTCCGACTTGTAACGAAAGAGGATAAAAACTGCTCTTAAGAGGATTGCTCTTGTAAGTTACATTTTCAATAGTTTCTCGAGAAAATAAATGTTTTCAAGAAATGTAGAGTCGAATTTCTAACAGGATATAGCATTTTGCAGTTTTCACAGCAAAATGCACAAGAGATATGAAGTAATATTTTATTTACCATCTTGTTTCTGTTAGAAATTCATTCGAATAGGTTTTTGTATGAAGATGGGTATTAATGAGGACTAGCTAAAACTCCGTTACTTCGTTTGCGTTGCGAATTATCAAAATTACTATTTTTAGTACGCCTACTTGATGAACAATGTAAGTAAACTCTCAGTTCAACATGTACTAAACTCGCATTGATATCACTCTTCATTGATAGAGGTAATCTTTAATTTGCATTGTTACTTATTCTGCTCATATTTAACCCGCCATTTGTGACGTGAATTTGACTTACACCTTTGGTGACTCCGGTGACACGCACCGGGTTTTTTAACCTAAGATTTTCCTATTATGCAATACTCCATTCTATTTTTACTTGGTTAAATATTAAAAAGATATGTTTTTTTAACAATAATTGAAAGATTTTACATAAATCACATCTTACCTATCTACATCAGGTTCTTTTTACTTAACTTTGTTACTTTTTATTTTTACTATAAGTTAGTTTTTATTTTTACATTAGTGTCCGTTTTTGCCAACTAACTTAACTATTAGTACACTCCCAACCAAGCTTTCTTTTTTCTTTGTTTATTTGCTTTCCATCCAAAGGTTGTCTGGAAGAAATCGCTTCCTAGCGATAAGACCGCCCATTGTACTTAATATTTTTTATGTTAAGATTTAATCATAAGTTCTGGTGTACAATAAAGTATTTCTATCTATCTATCTATCTATCTTATTTATTACTCTGTACACGTATTTACTGAGAACACTATAAATCACCGAGTTTTTTCTAATGCAAACTTTAAAATATCAAAACTAGTAAAAAGTCATATATTTTACAGCTAAATCATCCCTTGTCAGTCAGATGACAATAGGAACTTTAAAAAAACAAATAAAAAAGATTATCCTTCTAACCAAAAAAACAAAAAAAAAACTCGTCCAAAATTACTCTTCTTCAAGGGCCAAGCGGCTAGTACATGTAGGCACTACATGCTCAAAACACAAATATTTCTGTTTGTGATAACGGTTTTTTGTGAAACATCCTCATCAGATACCAATTCCTTTTGTAGAAGAACGTCGTTTTTGTAGTTTGTAGAAAATCGTCTCGAAAGACGATGGCTTTCACGTTTGTAAGACATGCTAAAAAAATGTTAAGAAATTAGGCTAGAAAATCGTAGTATTGAATGCAATATCGATAAAATTATGCAAAAAGGTTACCTACTGCTCACAAATTAATAATGATCATAATAATCATACATACTATCAAAATAAAACAAAAAATAAACACATAGGTTTATCAAAAAGTGAAAATTGAAGTAATAAACCATGACTATTTGACTTACGTAGTTTGTGACCCCGGTCTCGCGGACCGGGTTGACTCAAAAACTGCTAGATAGGCGCCAGCGTCGCCAGCGCGGGATGGACCATCGGCGAGGGACGCGTAATTAGGAAAATACACGAAATCTCAACTCAATACAATGACGGGAAAAAAAGTTATTCGGCTTTTTCGTCTCACCCGGTCTCACAGACATTTGCGTCACAAATGGCGGGTTAAGATAATTTTCATCTAATGTATGCTGTTGATTACCTATAAACAACATACCTCAAAATGTAGACTCAATTTGGTTTAAGAATAGTATATATTTCATAGCTTATATAAGAAAAAAATGTAAGTGTGAGTCTAATGTTAAATAAATAAAATAAAAATAAATAAATAAAATACCTATCCTCGATATTTTAAGTCTCTACCTCTTGTGTTTTGTCTGTCCGTCAGTCAGTCAGGGCTTTATAGAATCTCAAATAAATGCAAATGTTTGTGTTGAGGATAGATTAATGATTGTTGCTCATTCACGTCAAAACTACTTAGATAATTGCACTTTTTAGTATGTATGACTTACTTTGACTTAATAAAGTATGACCCCCAAGTGGGGCAGGGGGCGTCTAAAGTGAGCTTCCATCGCGATCTGTCTCAAGCTTCACGTTTGACTTCTCCCCAAGATATACCGATGGCTTTGACTTCTGACTCCACCGATCTTTGCCAAGTCTGCTTAGAGAGTTTAGTATAACTATAGTTTATGAACTGGATACAGACACAGGTTACTCTTTACTTCCATTATTTTCATAAGCCGAGACGCGGTCAGTCTTAAAAAATACATATATAAAGAGTTTATTTTATATGTTGCGTGATTTTTGCAATAATTGCTAATAAATAGTTTTGCTCTTAATCTAAACAATTTCGTTTATTTTTTAAATAAATTAATATATAATTAATATTTTGTACATTTCACACAACGCCATCTAGCCCTAAACTAAGCAGAGCTTGTACTATGGGAACCAGATGGCCGATGGAATACTTAAATCCTTTTTTTATGTATAGAAAACACCCATACTCAGGACAAACACCGATGTTCATTACATCACAAAATTAGTTGTCTGTTAAGTTGGTTTTCGAACGATAGTTTAACGTGACTACCCGCGTAACGGGACAATGAGCGTTACCGTACGATGAGGGTTACCGGACAATGTCGTCAACGTTTTCGTGCATGCAGCCGGCCCGGCGGCGTTCATCGATTTATTAGACGTAGTCACATCAAAAATGCATTTTTTTTTGCAATGATATCTACCTATAGATATTGTATATTTGACAAATTCAAAAATCAACCCATAAATTTTTACTAAAACTTTTGCTTATATTATTACGTTAACCTATAAAACTCAAAGCCAAATCTCCAACATCGCACTTAGATCGAGTTCACGGGAATTTATCGTTTTATTTTTCAATTTTCTCTTCGCAAAGTTGTTTGAGAGTTCAATCAGTTTTGTACACCAACAAGTACCTTACCTTCAAGTTACTAGAAAATTATGGTTTTGACGAGTAGATGAGGTGCTGGCAACATTTTTATTTGTTTTCTAGCACCGTTGGGAGGCATCCTTTGCAGGATACTATCTAGATGGGCACAGACACAGTGCCATATATTCTGTCGCAAAGCAGTAATGTGTAAGCATTACTATGTTCCGGTTGGAAGGACATGGTAGGTAGTAAAATTACTGAGCTTTCGCAAAATGTCTTACGGTGGAGCAATTTGCACCAGCCTTTGGGAATCACAGTCCTGTGTTATGTTATGATTATGGGTAGGTGTGATCTCTTACCATCAGGAGAGCGCCTAGCTTATCTCGCCATTTCTTTACAAAAAAAAACTTTAAATCTGGGAATCAAAGTATTCTACTTATGAGTAAAATTTATAAAAATTGGTTGAAAAAAAAATCCTTTTATCACGATATAAAAACAACGATTCGTTCTGTTGAATTATGAGACATTTATAAATCGTGTAACTTTCTTTGAACTTTTAAAAGTTATAGCTCCGAGTAATACATTAAGTACAAAGGAGTAAATTGAAGTGAACAGGAAAGTTAGTTGGTATAAAAGCTCACTTATCGAATAAACTGATAAAATTACGGTGTCGATTCAGAGGGACTCTAAATTGAAGAGTTCTGAACCAAAGAGTTCGTATAACCCAGAGTTTTACTTATAACATATTGCCTTCGTGATATTTACTTACTTTCGAAAAGTTTTGAATAGAATTCCGCGTGCGTCTATCTCGCTCGCACATTTTGTACATTTTTGAAGATATAAATTGACTGAGTATAAATTTCAAAACATGGTTAACATAAGAGAAGATAATCTATAGATAATCTTAGGTAGAGCGCCATCTGCGCTCGCCGAGAGTCCGGTGACGCAGTAACAGCCATCTGCGGGTAACTGCACTAAACGTCCATCCAAAAAAAAAAAAAAAAAAAACATAAGAGAAGAATATTGGTAAAAAATGTTTTGCCCATAGAAGTATTAGAGTATAGAATCACACTGTAGTACATTGAGAAACCCGACTAAGAAATGGGAGCCACATTGGCTAACTTCTTGTACATATTGGTCCGATGCAAGTTTTCGAAAAGATAAGTAATAGTGATAACTATTATATGTACAACTACTAGGCTTTTTCTTTGTGAAAAGAACTACATCGTAAAAAGTAACAAACATTATTTGAAAATAGAGATATCTATTTTTTATTGATAAGGTGTCTGAAAATTTTCTGTTCTGCGTTCCGCATCCATTTTGGTTTGATACTTTCTATCTTGGTTTTCTATAGAAACACTGATATTAATCTATGGTATAGGGCAACCTATTTCTTTCGCTTACGTTAAATATATCAAATCAAAAAATATTCGAAAACATTTCGTGACGTTGCCGTTGGAGTAAGAAATTCACAGCTCCACATTTTTGAAATTTATACCCAGTAAAATGTACAAATGTACGAGCAAGATAGCGGCGTGCGGGATTCAGGGCCTTAAGACCAATGTTGATGGTTGGTTTGTTTTTCCGATAAAAGCTCTACCGAATGGATGTTAACCAACTTTCTGAAAAAAGGACTTGCAAAAAAAGGCATGGTTCGTTGGACTAAAAGCCCTGTATCGAATAAACCTCGCGGAGTGACGCCGATGTTTAGATCGTGAGATATCCGTAACGAGGGTAGCTATTTGTAACTCGGTTACACGGGCTAAAAAGGTTAGATAAACTTTTTTTTGGGATATGGGATATGGGATATCGGTGTGTCAAAAATGTATGAGGTGTGGTGGATTAAGAAGACACAATCGCTCTCTTTGCTGAGAGTAGGTCTGTCTGAGTCCCAGCTGTGGGAACATTATAGGCTGATTATGCTATGCTATGTATAAAATGCGTCATAGTAAAAATGTAATTCTTTCAAAGTTCTAGGATAATAAAAGTGTTGGTTTGGGGTTTCACAAAGGCGTTAGTAGGCCCAAAATTTATTTGGCTACATGTGTGTTCTCTCTCTCTTATTGTAATTTTTATACAGGGTCTAACACAAACGGGTCCGAAAACTCAGGGTACGGGAAGAAGTACCTTCCCCGTAAAGTAGTATGACGGGTCGATAGCGTAATTTTCGATTTTTAAAGTAGGTTTTAATTACAACCTGTATTTACAAGCTCTAGTAGGTAGGCAATAGGGGGGTAATCTATAGCACTTACTTTAAGGGCTCTTTCGTCGTTCAATCGTACGTACCGACGCTGCACTGTCGCCGCACCGTGTGCTTTGTATGAAAATAAATTACCGTCCGTACGCCGCACGACAAACGCACCGGTTTGGCACTGCGGCGGTCCGACACGAAACGTCTAAATGGAAAGAGCCCTAACTTTACGACCTAAAAAACCTTAACAAATAATTATCATACGTTTCCATTCTTATTGTCTGGAAGAGATCACATAATAGCGATAAGACCGCCCATTGTACTAAATTTTGTAATGTTTCCTTTTCTATGTTATTGTTTTTTTTCTTATGTACAATAAAGCATTTTTATTCATTCATTCATTCATGCAAATTAAAATTATAAATACCTTTGTTGTTGATATCTAAATCACCAATATTATGTGCTACGAAATGAATAGCACTTTGAACCAATAAATAAAACACTCGAAAAACCGCACATCTTGTGACAATTGCAGCATAAAAAAATCATAACACCGCTATCTGACAATGGGTGGTTATTGTGTAAGTTTGCACCGGACACGCCCTACATACGGGCGGCCGCAATGTCTGGTCGTGGCTATAGGGCTGCCTCGTGGGTGTGGTCTAAAAATTATTTGAAAACAATCAAGGATCGTGAAGGCACATTTAAGTGGCTTAAAATATAAGGTTTTATTTACCACAACATAAAAAAATTGTACATTCTTTTTTTATATATTAGCTATCAGTTCCTTTAATTTATTTTCAATAGACTTAAAAAAGAAAAATTTCGATTTGGTTGAATGTATTTTATATTTTGTTGCTTAAACTTTTAACACAGAACTCTGTTGTTTATTAACCGATAAGAGAAATTACTTTTTTTGTTTGAGAGGAAATACTTACAGATTGGTTTCGTAGAAATTTCATCAAAATCGGTTCGGTAGTTTAGTTTTTATATAAAAATAACTGAAAAAAACATGTCCTTGAAGAAAACGAAATTGCGTATTTTGCTACCCTGAGACTTTTCACTGGTGTTTACGGTCACTAAAACAGTCAAACCGAAGTCTTGTACGATGTTTTGAAAACCTTAATTATGTGAGTGCATGCTCTCTTTACACATAAGATACTTTTGAAAAAATAAGTGGTGGATTTTGCATGTAAGTAAAATTTTGACATAGGTACATCCCGTCGCCGGAATCGGTTTGCAAACTCGTTTACCAGAGAAGACAAGCAATTTTGTCGTTCTTATTGCCAATTCATTGAGGAAAACCATTCATTTACATTTTTCGTTTGGCATTTCGAAAAGTTATCGACTTTAGTAACTTTGTGTTAGGTCCTAATTGTTTATAAGTTCACTTTTGTTTTTGTCATGGTCAAAATTTTCGTTTTCAGGAGTTGTTTTACAACCTGTTAAGTTAAAGTCCTGTGTAGCACCATTTTCGTCATTGGTAGGAGTGATCTGTCACCCTGAGGAGATCAGATTGCACGTCTCATTACATGTTTTAAGTTAAAAAAAATGTTTTATGTCTACATGTTTGTCAGCCCTGGTTTTGCGGTATGTCATTGCGGTAACTGTTTGCACATGCCATATATTACGGATCCAATGTGACATTCCAAAAATTTTTTTTTCATAAATATTTGTATGAATGTCCTATTTTGCAAAAAAAAAATAATATTAACCCTCTTTCTTCGCAGTTAGTAAAATAAAATACCAAAATATCAGGTGTTAGGCCTTTGGGTGGCGCAAAACATCCGATATTAAAGCCAGCCACTAGCTCATACGAGAAGGCGAGAAAGAAGTATAACAAACTTTCTTGTAACTCTTAAATAAAATACTTTTTCAAAGTTACAAAATGCTGGTAAGGAATTCCATCGATAAAACTCTTAACGTCTCTACAAAACTCGTAGTTGTTCTACAAAACTTGTAGCGTGTCTACGAAATTATATTATCATCTCTACGAAACTCGTAGCGCTTCTACGAAATTCGTAGCATCGCTTACAAGTGCATAATCGATAGCTCGTGAGGGTGAACTATGTAGTCATACCGTAGTATAGTTAAAATGCAGTAATATTGACTACTTACTCACAACCTAAATGTCTGTAGGCGCATAACTAGTTAGTATACATTAGCATCTCCAATCAAGTTCACTGCTGAATGTGTATCCGCCCTCGCCTTTGGCTCGGACTGATAAAAGTCTCGTATAAAATGGCTTGCTTCAGGCTCTTGGTGTAAAAATAAATATAAACTAATCATTGTCTATACCAGCTTCCTCCTCCTTTGTATTGATAACATCACTGCAGAAAGTGTTTTTGGAGTTTACTCCATTTTTTTAATTTAATTTGATTAATAAAAATTTTATACTTTGTTTTAAATAGTGCATTTGTACCGTCATTTAACCCCTGCGTATAAGCTTTACAGCTCTGTTTTAATGCAATTCTATATAGTTGAAGTATGAGGATCAAAACGTACTAAAACATTCAGTTGTGTTTCTACTGCACAACGTGACTCTTTTACGTTATTATTTATTCTCCGTACCCACCTCGTGTCAAATTCATTTCATAGCTTAGCTATTGAATTAACAAAAAAAAAATATTGTAGCTGAATGGAAAAGTTGACTAGGAGTGTAATTACCTATTTTCTACTGCAAAAATCCAACTGTAAATTATTCATTCTCCATTTAATACAAAGGAAAATCTTTAGTACCTACTCTTGTAAAAGCAACGCTGACTTTATCAACTCGACATAGTTAAAATGCTTTCAGTAAATTAGTTTTATTTTATGCTACAAAATCTAGTCTAGAGCGTCGTTAGAGTTTGTAGTCTGTGAAGATTTGTGTACTATGTCAGTTTGCATAAATATTAACAAGCTTAAACACCGTAAACGAGAGCAGCTATTTCTTTGAAAGTGGGTGAATAAAAACGATGGTGTTTACGTCTTACTTTTTACTTATAAAAGCAGTAAAAAGTCTAAGTACTCGTACGTTTAATACAGAGTACTGTAGAGGGGTTCCAAATTGTAGGTACTAGCCTTCAGCTTCAACTTTATGTCGGGATAAAAATTAGCCTATTTGGTATTCCAACTCATAAATCATTCCAAATTTCAGCTCAATTGGTTCAGTAATTTTGGCGCGATCGAGGAACAATATTTATCAGTCCTTCTATCCTCACAAAATTTCGCCTTACATACCTATAGATAGAGCGAAATTTTATGAGGTTTATTCCTGATTGACTGACTGACTGACAGACAGCCTGCAGGCTAAACCAGTGCAGTGAACGAAGAGACTTGAGACTTGGAGGGTGTTACACGTACCTCTACCTACTAGGTAAGTGATCTTATCAATTCATAATGCAAACGAAGATGCGGGCGTGAGCTAGTTTGAGAATAAAGCCACAAAACATGTACAATAAAACTTTTGCTTGCCTCTTTACATAGGTAATTGCATTCATTCAATCTCTCCCGAACATTTATTCAACGCGAATGTAAACAGAACAGATTGTTTCCATCCATCTGTTTGATTAGGATCCTGTTCCATCCAGTGGAAACCGGTTCGAAACGGTTCAAACTGGTTCAGTCAAGTATCGACCAGAATCAATTTGAATTGTTAATTCTATACACATGAGCCTTGTATGGTTCGTTTATTTTATCAAGTGGCACAGTTGGTTAAACAGCAATTTGGGGTTTCAGTCCCTTGTCTAGAGATTTTGTATATTATAATAATAATAATATTAGAATTTCCCTTGAAACTGGGGTACTGAAAATCGTTCAATTTCAATTCGTCAAAGTTAAAGGTATTTTTTTTTGTCAAAAATACCTTTAAAGATCGGATTTTTATGTAAAAAGAAATATTTATCTCATTCAAGAAGATAAACGTTGCGTTGCATTATATCACAGTTTTTTACTGATATTTGGCACCGAATCTAGCGCTGCAACGCAAATGCCAGTACCTACAATACTGCCACGCAACGCAACGTAACGGCGTAGTGTGGCTTCGCTCTTATAACGATAAATGATTTATATCTTTACTTATTTCTTCTTTTGACTTGTCATCTTATTAGTTTACAGTTTATCTTCAGCATCTTGGACGTACGATGAAACAGAACAAAACAATATTTCAGGTTATATCTCCGTAAATTCAAAACAAACTTTTAACCAAGGTAAAAGTTATTCTCAAAGTTAACAAAATATCAAACAATAGACTCAATCTGCGAAAAATGCTAATAAGTCGCCGGCAAATCTTTATGAGAAACTCCTTAACAAAACAAAGGGTTTAAACATTCTCACGCTTTTAATTTCACACTGCTAAGTTGCTTTGATCTTTAACACCTCAGGTTAATGTTCAAAGTCGTTTGTAGAATGACCTGGGTTTTCTTTGTAATAGCTCCTGGATAAACCGCTCGTTAGCAAAGTTTTTTGTCCACATTAATAAAGAAACCTTCATAAACACTGAAAAACTTAGTTGGTAATTGGAACTATTTTTATAATATAAGAGAACCGTACATTTGAATTTTTCATTTATATATATACTTAAAGGAAGTTACATAATATACGATACGTGCTATTTTATTGGTAGTTTCAGTAATTAATTAATTGGTAATTCAAATTGAAATTCTTTATTTTAAGCTTTAACATAAATATTTATATCGAATGCGTTAGTAGCGTCTTTGAGATCATTATTTTGGATAAGTACTGTTTCCAGCATTAGATCAGAACTTTAAAAAAATATTCATTCATTCGTTCATTCATTAAAACACTGAACATTTATTTTATTGAAAACTGGATTTGTTTACTTGTGTTTTTTATTTTAATATTGAAATTCCATTGTTCGCGTCTTTCAATTTTCAATTATACAAGGTGTTTGTTTCATCTATTTGCAAATTTCTAATTAGAAAAGGCTGTTTTTGTTCAATTATAGAGTCTGCAGAAATTGTTTTGTTCATCTGCGGTTCAACGAAGTCAAGAAAGGAGATAATAAAGGCGTAAGATAACATTTGAGATAATTTATTATATAATACCATCTCTCATTTCTATGAGTAGGTATTTACATTTAAAAAAAATAAAGTCGCTAAAAAGTGTAAAGTCGCCCAGTGTCATCGGCGTTTTTACAATCTGCTTGTTGACAATCCTTTCCGAAAGCTAACACGCTCACACACTAGCTTTAAAAAACGCCAACAATCAGATTGTAAAAAGTTTGTGTGTCGTCGATGCATTAAATATATATTATATTACTTTACTTTAAATATATATTATATTACTTAAATGTTTTGAACCCATCTCTATCTTCCTGTCAATTTCATGAAGTTCAAAGTTATCGTCGGATAAACATAGAAAGATAGATATTTACTTTATTGTTTACCACTAAGAAACTAAAATACATTTTATACCTATACACACATAATATAAAAGCCGATTTTCCCGGTATCTATCTAGACTTTGAGACCTCTTTTCGTTTGGTCAATTCGAATCAAAGAGGCACGTTTCGTGCACGAAAGGAGCCTCTTCGGTGCACGAAAGGAGTCTCTTCGAGGCGCACTTTAACTCCTTTCACCACACTGGTTCTAAAGAACTACAGACACGATAAGAAGAAGAAGTTTGGTCAATTAGTAGAAGATTAGGTACTAAAACATACAAAAGACATTTATGATTTTATATAAGCACAAATTGAATTTGTAGCAGTATAGCATAGTACTTAGTACTATGATAAAAATACGAAACTTAGCAATGGTTTAATAAGTTATGTTCAAATTGGATTTGTTAAACGGCCTAGCCCATTAGGGTGCTCATAGACGGGCCAAATTGAGCGAACTAACTTTAGTATTGCAGAAGTTTAGCGTTTTGCTCAATATGAGCTGTTCCAGCTCGGATGCCGTAAAGCGGTTTATAGTTTAATTCTATTAGTTGAGGCGACTTTATGAATTATTAACTGTATTTAAATGAGGTAAATAATCAAAACAAGGTTATTTTGAATAATATTGATATAATAAAATTTAACTTTTTTACAGGTTAGTTTTTCTATTTTGATCTAAAATATCTCCTTTGGACCATAATTACAAAATACGAGTAGTTGACGTGCTGTCAATTGAAATAATAGATCAATTTTACTTACTTTACTTTTGTCAAGATTATTCAGGATTTTTTTTTAAATTATTAATGTGCTTTGAATTCTATAATAAAAACCTACCCTAACCAATTGAAACCTTACCTCATTTTTTTACTAAACGTCGGTCAAAAAGCATTTTTTTTTTACTATTTTGATAACTAGCTAGTAATTTTATTCATACCAATATCAAAAGACTAGTCTGTAACCATACTTGAGTCATTCAATAAATGATTCATTCATTCATACCAGGAATTAAGATAACTGATTTAGGCGTAGCTCCAAAAATAAGATTTTTCATTCGCTGTATATTTCAAAATGTGAGTGTTGAAATTCTAAACGTGATGTGCTTATTTTTCGAATTTGCATAGAAAGTGACAGTTATTTCATTATGGTAGACTTTGAAATATTTATGAATGGTTATGAAATCTTATTCGAAACACAAGACATATTTTATGTAAGTAATGAAAAACGTGGGATCACGTTTTAAGAATCATGACCATCTAAAAAAATCTAAATATTTTTTACAATACACAAATAAAATATAAGATTTTTAATAAAAAAAAGATGCAATTTCTGAACTCGTAAGTGTCCACAAGAATAAATATTTTTTACAACCAAAATAAAGTTTAAGTATGGCTAAAGAGAAAAAAAATGATGGTTCAAATTTAATAGTTTTAATTTAGGACCTGGCATAGGTATGCCAGGTTAATAATAATGTTATTACTTTATATATAAATTACCAGCTAGAAGATGGGCGGCCCGCGACCCTGATTTTACCTAAAGCTGGTAATTTATATATAAAGTAATAACATTATTACTAAAAATAAATGTAAATTACTAAGATAGTGAAGTACAAAATCATTCACCGGTCTAAAAGTAGAGCAAACATGTATTTGTAATACTTTTTTGTGATTTTCAAATAGCTCCCAACATCAAATCATCAATCTCTTATAAAGCAATGACTGAAATGCATTGCACTCCCAATCCGAGAAAATTTACAATATACATGAGTAATGCAGGTCGCGTAGCTACTACATAAATCCTTACTTCATTTTTTTAACTAAATGCCGAATAGCTAGCTACCTAGTAATTTTAATTATACCAGGAATTAAGAAAACTTCGTTACGCTTAGCGCTATAAAAATGATTTTTCATTCGTTGTATCCTTGAATAAATGAATGAATGAGTGTTGAAATTCTATAGAATTAGCATAGAAAGTGACAGTTATTTCATTGTATACCTACATGTATTTGTTATACATGTTTGTGATTTTCAAATAGCTCCCAACAACAAATCATCCATCTCTTAGAAAGTACCGACTGCAAATGCATTGCACTCCCAATCCGAGAATATAAAACATCGTGAGTAATGCAGGTCGCGTAGCTACTAAATCCTTGGAGCACTTTGTTCAAGAGTTCATCTTTATTTTTCAGTTGACACTACTGAAATACAGGGTGTCCCACGGCCATATCACATGGAGGAAAAGTACATTAAATAATGAAGTTAAAAAAAATCTTCATCGGTTTAAAAGGGGTACTTATATATTTTAATCCAAAAGTCAGTACATAATACTTTGGCTTTGTATGTACAGTCAGCTATACACAGATGTATACACTCCAAAGATTTTACATTTATATTGCTCTTAATTATATCACAATTACTTGTCAGAATTCTTGTCAAAAATAGAATGCATTTTTAAATTAAGAGTATTATATAAATTTGCAAGCTTGGGAGTGTATACATATCTTACAAATCTGTGCAGCAAAAAAAAATCCAGAGTTCAGTGCTTTGTAAAAGTCTAATACTGGTACCTAACATTAATTAATAAATTAGGTAATTAAAATCATGTTTAAATGTTTGAGTTTTTCGACTATAGGCAGAAATGGATGTTAAATTTTCAAGCTGACCTTTCTGTATCGGAAAACAAGGGAAAAGTTTAACTCTAAATTTAAATAAGGCTTTGTAGGTATCGCTGGATTGCTGTCGGTAAAATTCAAAACCCATTTTTGTTTCGTTGTAAAATAAACATAAGCTGCTGCCGGCGGAGATCCATCGCTCTCCTGGTGGAGAGGAGACCTGAGTGAGTAAGGTAGTAAAAAAGTACTCACTAAATTGTAATCGACGACCATCAGACGATTGGGATACACCACAGATCTCGGATACTTTCGGCTGTACATTCTAACTTTATGGGATACCCTGAAAATCAGCGTTGACAGGTGATCTGTTTGTCAGTATTATGCTGAGTGCTTCCCCATTGTTTAAATAATATACTAAGTTAAAATACATAAAAATATATTAGTACCTACTAATCACGAATTAATTCTTGACTTAGTGTTTCCTACTCTTAGCATATGCGCGCTATAGCTGGCAGAAGGTGGATGAGAAGAGTTCCTTTATGTAGTTCCATATGTATACCTTAGTTTTTAAATAGTTTAAGCATTTGTGCAATAGACTCTTTGTCTTTCTTTCTTTCTGAGTCCCAGCAGTAGAAACAATAGATATAGGCTTGTTATGTAGATCCTATTCCTGGGTTCCTTTATGCTTCGTTTCTTCGGACGTGACAACACGTTTAAGCATCTAGTTCAAGTCTCTATGGCAACTGGTTAAGCCTGTAGTCTGTATGTTAGACGGTCAGTCAGTACTAAGTATTTTATGTACTTATATTGAACTTTCATCATAACTATCAATATCTTTAAAAAGCTTGTCGATAAACTATAAATCTAGAACGTTCTGATTTTGTTCTCGTTTCATATATCAAGGCCTCTGATCGGCCTATCGATCGACTAGTCTTCTCGTATAAATAGCTACACCCCCTGGGATCTGTGCTGTTTTGCACAATTTACTTATACAATTAGTGCGGTTTCAGACTAGTGTATTTTTGTCGCGCGTATACGGGCAAATTGGTAGTCGCAAAACTTCAAAAGCCGAACGCGCGTATACCGGCGATTACGCTCGGTTTTATCTAGCGAGTGTCAGTAGCATGTGGCGTGTCTTTCGATTTGTCGCACTCGCGCTTACACGCACCGCAAAAAAACAAAATAAGAGCGGCGAATCGGCCTGGTTATGGTTAAGGGCACGTAGTCCCGTCAAAAAGGCCTATAGGGTTGTCCCAAGCCGCGCGCCAAATACATCGCGCGGATGCATCAGCAGTGAACTCTGAATGACCCTGCCAGGAATTACAGTACAGAAAAAACAGTAGGATAATTTTATTGATTTATTTCTATAGAGTGAAGTACTTATGATCTTCTAACTGGCTACGAATTTGGCTAGACTATATCCTCAACTTATGCATATCTTTTTTTCAGAATTTATAACACTATTTTCGATTTCTCAGATGGTTTTAAAAAACTCAAAAATGCGGCCTTAGTGTGACTGCGCCGCCTTAATGCGCTAATCTGAATCCACACTTGGTAGCCGCCAGAGTAGTAGATTTAAATTAACCTTATAAATTGTGTATATAAAATAGTGAGTTCAAACAAATAACATACTGATACTAATAATTTCAACTTATTCTTAAAAATAACACATGCCTCCTATGCTGAAACAGTTTAAATATTTTTATAACACATTTGCTCGTAAAGAGTCTATTATTGCACCAATTTCAATATCGTATTGTATCTCATTACGCACTCGTGCGGTAATGTAATGTAAAACGCACAAGTGCGGTAATGTAATTAAAAAAGGAAGGTTTATCAAGGATCTCCGTTTAAAACGAACGGTATTTTTTTTAATCTTAGCAAAGAGTTTTTATGTCAGAAATAAAGTGGTCAACATTTTATGAATAAAATTAACGTTGGGAGATAAAATATAATAAATAAACATTTAATTCGTTAATTTAAATTATATTGACCATAAATTACAACCATTTAAATGTAACAAAACACAAAAATATTAATTTACTTTATTAGTAATACTGGCTGTTTTGTGCCTTTGCCTTAAAAAAAAGCGCTGATGCGCGCGCATCGCTAATTTGAGAACAAGCAAAAATTATTCCGCGCGCTGTTTCTTTTCGCTGTATTGTTTTTATTTGAAAATGTCGTCAAGTCCAAGTTTTATGTATTTCCTCGCAAATGTGTTATAAAACGTCGTATGGCATACGTGCGCTTTGATAATTACAGCCTCTGCTTTCTTGCAATACCGCCTCGGCTGTAATTCTCAACTTACCGCACTTATATCATAATGTACTATTACGTTCCCACGAAAACTTAAAGTTACACAAAAATTTAAACCAGCTTAAAAAAACTCCTATTTTCAACTGAAATTCACGTAAAATATCACATTTCACCACATAAACCTCTCAACACGGCCTCGAAAGACGTAAAACAAACATCACGGAATAAAATGAAAAAATCCAAAGAAGCAAACACGCAAAACCACTTAATTTCACTTTTACAATCCGTTATTTGTCAAAGTCATGTAAAAAACGAGGGATAACGAATGGTGTTGTTTGGTTAATGTGGGTTGTTCATGAGTTATCCTTTTTTACAGCGGTTTTGGCTGAATAGTATATGTTTAGGGATTACCAAAGCTGATTTCATTGATAAAGAAACTATAATTATTAGTTATTTTCGACAACCATTTTCATTCACAAAAAATAAGCTATGAATGTTGGGTACAATATAAATTTATGTTTCAACTTAAATGTTTTTTTATTATATTATGAAATTGAATAGATTGGAAGAAATAACTCGCTTGCCCATGACCAAAACACTGCTACAATACACAGGACTTTGATTCACAAAGGCCAGCGCAACACTGCTATTAGCGCTCGTCAACTTTGAGACATTTTGGTGATCAATCTCCAAAGCCCAGTAATTTAAGCTACAGTGTCCTTCAAACCGGACCACAGTAGTGCTTACACATTACTTCTTTCAAATTTTCAATCTTGCAGGAGACGTCTCCCAACGGTAAACCTCAATTACTTACCCCATCTCACACGGAATCCGAAAAACCTATTGACGCGGAAAAGCAACACCTATCAGCCTTAAATTGGAGCAAAATTTTATCCCTACTTCTCCAAAGCTCAAGTATGGATTTGCCTACCCAAACGTCTCGTTACCAATAAAACAAATTTTACTTGAGCGTGGTTTTTTTTAACTCATTCGACCTGACGAAAGCTCTTAAAATAATTTGACTAAAGTTTATATGCTTACATATTTTATATGTAAGTATTCACTGTCTCTCTGTACTGTGAGAGGTATGAGAGTTTGAATAAAATTATTGTTAGGGTTTTAAGGTTACCTTTGTACATAATAATCTTTCCTTCATATTCGTTCTGCAAAAATGCTTCTACGAGTTAAAAAACTACTTCAATGACTCTTTTAGCGACTTATAATTAAAGTACTTACCTATAATTAATACATAATTTATATATGTACATACTTTTATTTTATGCTTTTATGCTTAAAATCTAATAATATCTGTCCGCCTCTATTGATTGCTTCACCCCAAACGGATAATATTGTGTAGCTGCTCTTACTTATAGATAACATATTACGACCTGAGATGTAACCTACCTACCCAATATGGCAATAAATGACTGAATACAACTGGTTATATTATGCCTTGTTTGTGTAAAATATATAATTTCGATTAAAACTAACCGTTATTTATCTGACTATAACAAATAGCTCTAAAACTACAGTTCAAACATGCTTGAAACAAGTTAACCTCTGCATCCAATATTTTACTATTTCACTGATATTTGTAAACAATTGTTTATGTAAATTGCTATCGGTCTTTTGAATAAATAAAAATAACCCATAGAGAAGAAGTAGCGTGTAAAAAAGCCGTGTGTCATCGACGCTTGAGTATCTATATCCAAGTCGGCTTTATGGAGTTTGTCGTCTCGAAGCAGCGTAAGGGAAGATTTTTATGTGCGGCGGGTTTTACTGACACTCAACAAGTAATGGCTCGTATGGTTGTACACGATACATACTCATGTATACATGGTTTCTACATGTATGCAGGGTGTATACAAGTGCTTACGTCATCCAGTTGAGTGAAATAGATTTGTTACAAGCTTATTTTAGGCCTGTTTTGTATATCGTGGGAACCCCGAAAAGTGCTCTTCGTTTGTCATGCCAAATTGAAATGGGAAATCTAGGGAGATTGTATTTTTGTTTGTTACGAATTTTAAGGCGTACCCTACTTATCTATGTACATATATGGCGTAGGAAACACGGTATTATATGATGTTGATTTTGTTTTTACTAAGCTTGTTCGTAATTATACGCAAATACCCAAATGGCTAGCAAATCAACTAAAATTAGGGACACTACCTGTAGCCCTAACACCAAGCTTTTTGACAAATGTTTTTGTGTCGAAGCCGTCACAGTAGAGAAACTATCAGATTGTATGACGTTTCAAAAAAAATCATACGATCGATTTTTCGATACGAATACGCTTGTATTTTTTTAAATACTGTTTTTATGGCATTTTTTTAGGTAGAGCATATCACCAATCAAACAAAAACAAGGTCAATCCTCGTACTATCTACTAATATTTTAGCCATAAAAGTAGGTAAAGTTGCTAAAATAGTTTTAGACTTAATTTACAAAAAACTTAGTAAAAAAAACTCTTTTCCAGCTATCTCAAACTATTGACCAAGATTTATTGTACAAAATAAATTGAGTTCTTCTTAGACAAAGTTACTTTTTATTTAGACGTAAGCATAAAATTCAAATTAGTTCAGTAGTTATATAATCAATAAAAAAAATAACTTTCCTATTTTTTAAAGTCCAAAATATTTTAAAAATTTCTTAAGTTTGGTCACATTTAACTCATCAAATAGAAGTAGATGCCTACTTACGCTAGACGTGACATAAGTAATCGCTTTGTAAGCTCTTCTTAATCGCCCTACGTGACTTACAACCACTTTTGTTAGCCAATGAGATAAAGCATTTTGTTTGACGTGCATTACTTGATTACTCACGTTGGATAAATAACACTCAAGTTTGTTAAGACTCTATTGGATAACTCTATTCTTAATAATCTAAGTTTTACAATACAACAACCGACTTCAATCGGACTGTTCTAGTGATCGGTAGGCACCAATGAAAAGTCACAGGAAAGCAAATTACGCAATTTTGATCACTTCAACGGTTTTTTTTTCAGATATTTTGATTTAAGAAATGAACTAAGTAACCGATTTTGATAAAATATCTATGAGACCAATCTGAAAGTATAACCTCTCAAACAAAAAAAAATGTTTTCCAATTGGTTCATAAACAACAAAGTTATGAGGTAACAAACACTAAAAATAACATTCAACCGAATTGATAACCACCTCCTTTTTTAGGTCGGTTGAAAATAGTTATTAATTTATTTAGCTTTTTAACAAGACTAACAAAAACGATCCATTGTCAATAAAACTACATTGTTTTCCTTATGTCTGCATGTAATTAATACATATGTAATTAAAATTAAAATTAAATATTATATATTACTTGGTATTCAAAGAGCTTAAGGGAAATCCTCAAGGCAAATTTCCATACAAAATGTTTCGGACAAATACTCAAAAAGTACGCTGTAGTAATTTCTTCACACTATTCGTTTCGTCCATGTTTTTTGATTTCGTCAACAAAAAAAGTGAAAGGTTTCATACATTAATTTAGATTTTATACGTGTTTTAAAATTAACCTTACTAACTTAAAAACACGTTATGGAATTGGATTCGAGGATTAGCCTCAAAACATATTTCTTCTTGCTCATCATTATGAAATTCTATAAATTGAACGACCTGCAGAATGTCTTTTATTTATCATTCCGATTTTCTTAACGAGCGCGCAGATTATCAAATCAAAATGTTTGTAATACAGGCACAGAATTAATATAAAATTAATCAAATGAACAGTATACGTAGGTAGATATAATTTAAATCCAACATTTAATTTAATCGATAACATTGTGAGGAAACCGGAATGATATATTGATATGGTGAATGTTTAACCACGCATAAACTACTAAATTGAGCTAAAACTTGGTATGGGTATAATTTATGAGCTGAATTATGGATTTTGAAATCTGATTATGGATGATGAATTACATTATCCTAGAATGTGGTTTAAAAATAATGTGATACTCAAAAAGTAGGTCTGTGGTTTAGTAACTTTAATCACTCTCAAATCCTTTTTTGAAATTCAACAAGAAGGTTGAGGATTATAATTAAAAATTAAAACTTGACTTATCTCAAGAATAAGTAACTGATGCTACAGCTTTTAATTTTTTATCCTCTAAGTTTCAAGAAATCTTGGCTAAAGCTATGTTTATAACACAAATCTTTATCAGACTTAAAAATTAAATAATAATTTGTATGGGTTTCTCCTGTTGTTAAACAAATTGCCGAGGTGAATTTTAGGCGTTCGTCTTAAAACAGCTAAGCACAATATCCCTTATAATACTTTGATACCTTATAGTGCGATGACACACGGCTTTTTACACGCTAAACACCAGCGATTTCGCTTGTAGCGTGTATAGTCGCTTAGTGTCATCGGCGTTTTTACAATCTGCTTCTTTACAATCCGCTTGTAAAAAGCTGTGAAAAAATAGAAAGCCAGCTTGTAGCTTGAAAGGCTTGTAGCGTGTAAAAAAGCCGTGTATCATCATCGCTGGCGTGTAGACCTTGTTGGCTTGTAGCGACTATCTTTGCGTATGACACACTCGCTAGCTAGTTCGCTTCTAAGAGTGTAGAAAGTTTTGTATGTCATCGACAAACGCTAACACGCTCACACGCTAGCTTTTAAAAACGCCAACAATCAGCTCGTTATAAATCTTGTGTGTCATCGACGCTTAACGAAAATAACAAAGATGAAAATGAACAAAAAATGAAAAAGAACTAATATAACCAACGAATGGGTTCAAAGTGTGCTGACAGAAACAAATAGTCGACTGTTTCAAATTCGACTTCGTACGTGTCGGAATTTCAAATGTTCAGCTCCCAGTTAGGAATGCAACGATGCGAATATTTGGAATTGGTTCGAATAACGTATTTTGTGATTTACCGTATTATTATTATTATCTACTAAGCTGTACAGTCCCACTGCAGGGGCAAAGGCCTCCCTACCTTTCTTCCACAACTTTCTGTCCCGTGCTGCAGTGGGCCAGTCGGGCTGGTATGTATCGAGCTCATCTCATCATCTTCGCCGCGACGCCTTCTAGCGTTGGGAGGGATCCAATCATTGGCGGCTTTCCCCAAAGATGGTTATATACAATAGTCATATAGATTACATAGTCACGAATAATTCTGATAAACGCAATCGTATTGGATCCGTCACAGAGAAGTCATCAGTTAGTAGCGTTGACGTAGAACATTTCGAGTTCAGTCTTTTATAATATTTACCCAGCGTAGAGGGTGGTAGAGGCAAAGAGGACCTATTTTGGCTCTGACTGTAGAAACACATAAATTAAAAGCAAAACAGCCTTAGTAACTCGTTTTGGAGGAGTCACTGAACGATTTTTTTTTAATTCAGTGAGAAGGAGTCACACGAGCTTATTGCGTGGGAGACGCAGAACGACTCAACTAATCTATGTAAAATAAAATAAAAATAAATTAATACATAAGTACAGCCTTGTTTTTAAAAAATAGCTTTAATTTTTTTAATCATCCTGTCTCGTCCCACTGCTGGGCAAAGGTCTCCCAACTTACTCCACGACTTCCGGTCTTTACCCACTGTCCATCAGTCTTCTTGAAAATAATCAAGATCATCACACCATGAGTACAGTCAGGATCAAAAGTCGATGACCATATTCAGATTTTCAATATCGCTTTACACCAAATTATATTTTTAACAATGTGTTAAAGTAAAAGTACAGTAAATTTTGAACTTTGATGATATTCATTCAATACTGGAACTTGTCACGTTGAGCGATTTAGGTATAATAAATGGTGTAAAGCGATTTTGAAAATCTGAATGTGGTCATCGACTTTTGATGCTGACTGTACTTGAAGACGGAAAGCGACGTCGGGGTCGGCCGCGTAAACTACAAATACCTTAGAAAAATCCCAATTACCACCCATAAAACCGGTATTTCATCCGTAGACCTGGCTTTTAACCGTACGATAAATTTTAATCGCAGTATCTAGATTGCCAGTGCAATTACAGCGCTGTATTTTACAATTAGTAGCGCTCTGTTTAACATCTAGGAAACTGAAAAAAGCTTTTTACTTCTCATGCTCATAAAGTTCAACTTCATGCACGCTTTAGGGGAAGTAAAACTGCATTTTAAGTTCTAGGGCATAAAAGTGATTGCTCTAAAAGTTAAGAAGTTTTTACAAATTTCAACTTCGGTCTTTCATTCATAGATCAGGGTATTATTTTCAAATTTTAAATATCGTGGTAACATTGGGTGAGTTTAAGGTGAGTGTAACCTTGTCCCGAGAAACGCACCCTTTGTGTGTCCCAAATTAAGTTATTTTGGAGTAAATGTGTGCCATTTTATACAACCTTTAAATTTCTAGAGTCCCGTAGGCAATTACCCATTTACGAGGTGATTCGCACAATCAAATTGCTCATTCAGAGGCAGAGAAAATTACCCAAACGCTTAGCTAATGATGATTACTTAATTAATTTAGGCAATTGTATATTAAATTTGTAAGCTTTCTATTTTCGATGCAACAATATTAGCTAAAATCTATTTTTGCAGTAACCTATAACACTCGCGTGAACTAGACGAATTCAATGAAACCTAATCTTTTCAAAATCCGTTCAGCCTTTTAGCCTCCAGGCTAGCGCATAGAGTCAGATAAAAATACGTTTAAACATTCACTCGAAACATAACCCTCCTTCTTCGCAGTTGGGTAAGAAGCCGATGTAACAATATGCCAAGTTTTGATGATCAATCTCCAGGGCCCAGTTATCTAGCTAATTCACGAGATTCAGTCTGGCTTCAGTGCCTTTCAAACTTAAACTTAACCTTAACTTAACTAAACTTAGCATTGTATTCGACATTAAAATGACTGACATTAAAGCTATGAAGAAATAGAATATAATCAAGGTTTTACAAAAACATACAACAACCGACTTCAATCGGACTGTTCTAGGGACCGTAGGCACCACTGACAAGTCACAGGGAAGCAAAATACTCAATTTTGTTCACTGCAACGATTTTTTTGTCAGTTATTTTATTTTGAAACCTAACTTACTGAACCGATTTTGATAAAACTTCTATGGGACCAATCCAAAAAGTATATTCTATATAACACCCAATTTGAAATCGCTTCAAACACAATAAAATTTTGAGGTAACAAACATAAAAAAAACAACCGAATTGTAAATATCCTCCTTTTTTGAAAACGGTTTTTCAACCGTTCATACCATTAGATTTACTATATTTACCCCAAATTTCACAACTTCCCTAATGACACTACGATGAAGTCGATAGATACAGGTCAATTAGGGGTAATTACAGAGGGTGATTGCTCAGGGTTAATCAATTTGCAAACTGTGTATTTAGGGGAAGAACCAGATACTAGGAACTCTTTTGATGTATTAGATCAAACAGAAGTGAAACATCACAGTAACGCTTGATTTCTTCTATAAATTAATAAATAAATAATGTTTAGATAGTACACTCATCGACATCCAGCCCCAAACTAAGCAGAGCTTCTACTATATAAACTAAATAAATTATCGAGTTTTATGTTTGTCTAAAAAGTGAAGATGGTACTATGAATAACTAAGAATTTAATGTGTAAAGCTGATATTAACCTAATTATTAATATATAAGAAATATATATAAAAATAATCAAAAGTAAAGGTCTAAGTAACGCACCCTGAACCACACCTATCTATTAACATTTAACGAAATAATAAAAAAAAAGTCTTGAAATTTTGACAAAGTTAAGTAAAACAAATTTAATTAAAAAGGGACGTTCTTAAAACATTATACCTTTATCCCAACCACAATTTAAGATAGGTATAGGTATACCTATGGAGTCGCAGGCCTGTTCAAAATACATATTCAATTAAATGTAAATGGGGATTTACACGCACTTCATATAATTTGGGTGAGATTTCAAAAGGCCCCAGTCCCTGGGTCTTTGTAATTAGATAATCTCCATTCTCTTCTTTGAATAAATTAATGATAACTAGCTGACACTCATAACTTCGTTTGCGTTGCGAATTAACAAAATTCCTTTCAGACGACACTGAACTGACGATGGTCGAATGGCAAGTGTTGGACTGACACGCTAATGTCGCGGGTTCGATTCCCGCTTCAGGACAAAATTTATGTCATGAACATTGATGTTTCTCCTGAATCTGGGTGTTTTTAATATATTCTATTAAAGTATTTACAAAAAAAATAAAATCGCGCGTTCTTGTGACTGCCGTAGCTAGGAGATCGTGGCTACCTGTGCGCGGGCTCCAATAGACCGTTATAGGTTCGACTGGCTACCGTAGCCTGGCTGCCACAGCACACGGAGAAAAAATCTCGTTATAGTTACTAAAATTCTAGTTGAATTTGTGACAGCGAGAATGATTTAGTAACGATTACAATAATAATAATTCCTGCTTACAAATTTTAGAAACGATTACAATATAATAAAATATAGTTCTAGCTAACAAAATGCATTTAATGGTACAAGAAAATGTATTGTTTTTCTCCATGCAGGCTGCTTAGTGCGTGGGTAGCTTATAATATTACGTATGATGTGATAATATGATATTACATAATTTAGTATAAGTATTATGAGTCTTCACCTTACCTTCCGTATTATAAAGTACTAGGAGCTAAACACTCCATTAATGTAAGGAAAATCTTATTCTCTGGTGCGCGTCACGATATAATTAGACTTTTAATTAGATTCATAATGTACGCTGTATTAAAATTCGCAATATTTTGTACAAATTAAGTATTTAAATCTAGGCTTTTCTCTACAAAACTTTATTGTATTGTTGAATAACGAGTAGGTAATTCAAAGTTTTGATACATATCATATCAGTTCCATTTATATTACAAAATGTACAAAAGGAAAGAATTGGGCCACCCCTAGACCGTTGCAAACGATCTATAAGTAGCTCAACTGCTCCAACTCGATACCCGATGGCAGCGTGCCGAGGATACTGGCTGCATTGCCTCTTTGTATTGCAAGGTTTATTCTTTGGGTGAGATAGCTGCCAGCCCTCTGATCACGCGTCGCTTTGACCAGAGCCGACTCTGACAAAATTTTGAAAAAAAAACGAACTTTACTAAATAAGTAACTTTATCTACAGGAAACAAATGTACCTATACCTAGTATGTTTTTTCCCGCCAACCTCTATCCACCGCTAAGTGGCCGTTAAGGGTACGTACACATGGGCCATAAAACGATGCGTGGCAGTGCCGATAAAGTACGTAAATAGCTTTGGAGTGGTCGCCGAGTTACGTAGGTACGTCTTCTTTGTTACACTATTTTGTAGCTAGTATTGAAAAAAAAATCAATAAATGGTGGTGGATGAGTGGTAGAGGTTGTCATTCTACTTGATTTGCAAAATACACTTTTTTTTTTTATAAAATAGTATTAATACCTTTATTATAAATCACTCAGGTAAGTAAATTAAAGTATTTTTTTTTCACGGACATTTTACACAACGTCATTTAGCCCCAAAACAAGCAGAGCTTGTACTATGGGAATCAGATAGCTGATAATATAAAAACTCATTGAAGTTCTAATTCCCTTCATTTTCTTTACAACAGCTGTTTGACGAATGTAATCAGAAATATAATTTATGTTATTCCATTTCCTTATAACACGCCTGGTTAACTCAAACGTATTTGCATCTCAAAGGGGACAAAAAACGAATACTTATAAATTTAGTGACTTGCTCCTTTGGCCCCGCTTTTCATGAGAGTACCAATTTGGGTATTTTTAACTGTGTTCTAGATAAGACTGTATTATTTGTTCCGTACCAAAAAGATAAAAAAACAGAACACTTTTATAACGTCAGTAAGGCATGTTTATAACTAGTCCAATAAATTCATGAAACTCTATTTATTTTTTACATACACCACCAATTTTTAATTACCAAAAAAAATTCAATGGGCAATGCAGACGGGGTACTACGTTGTATCTGTGCAGTCAGAATTTTGGATTTCTACAAAATGGCAGAGTGAGTGCGGCGCCCGAGCCTAGGTTTTGTGGGCTGGCTTGAGCTAGGTACCCGGGTTTGCCAAACTTACAATATCATCAATTACAGGTACCGCCTGACGCAAATCCATAGGAAAACGGTAACAGTTATCCAATTTTAATCAAATTTATTTTGACAATCTTTCGACTTAATTTTTTCAAGTTTTTTTGCCGTATACACATGTGTTTAGTAACGGCAACTGACTACCCATATTTTTTTTAATGGTGATGACAATTTGACCGTGTATAACAAATCGGTAACAGCCACCACTTTGATCACATAATTATAAGCAATTTAAGTGAAGTTACGAAAATGTATGTGGGAAATGTTAATTCAGCGCTATAGATGTGTGAGAAATAACGTTGAGTAAGTACCTAGATGAATATTTTATTATGACATACATGTATGATAGAAAAAACATAAAATAAGAAGAATCCAACAAAGCTTTTTCAGACACCTTTGGAATCCAGGCTTATCTTCAAGGTTAGCTCCAAGTAGGGATTTGTTGTCGGCGTCGATGTCACAAGACAGAGCCGTTCGGCAAACAATTTGAAGACTGCCGATATTTTTCTAAGGAAAAGTAGAATCAATCATTATCCAACTAAGTACCTATATTTCCACTGATTTTTTAACTTACATGAGTGATGTGATATAATTTTTGACGTGACTACGTCTAATAAATCGATTAACGTCGGCTGCATGCACGAAAATGTTGACGACATTGTCCGGTAACGCTGCCATTGTCCGGTAACGCTCATTGTCCCGTTACGCTGGTAGTCACGTTAAACTATCGTCCGTAAACCAACATTACAGACAACCATTTTTTAACAGATATGTATAGTTGACTTAAAATAGTTCTTACACATTATTATTGAACAAAAACAAAATTGAAGTTTAATTTAAGCAAAATATATATCAGATGCATTCTAAATTAAGTACTTCATTTGAATATTGGTACGAGACAAATTGATAATGACAAATTATAATTTCTGAAGACATAATGTAATATAACGGTAGTCAAAAGGAAGTAAGTAATCTCTATAAATAGCACAAAATCAAAAGATTTTGTGCTTTTTATAGAGATTACTCAATTTTTCTTTCCGTATTATTTCGAATCACTTACCGTTTCAATACAAAGGTATGATCCACTTAATGGAATCTAAAAACGTATTTTAAGGAAAATAATCTTAATGAAGGGTCTTAAAAAGAAATACGAGTATCTTAATGAAGATTCTGGTTTTAAAATCTTTTAAAATATCCGTAGGGCAAATGGGCAAAGAAAAAAAATGGTTTTCTGAGTGGAAAATGTGTTCAAAGCTGTGCTTGGTCGGGAGGCAGTGGCATGGAAATTTCCACCAGAACGGGTCAGCCTCATTCATGTGCGTGCCATCGATTGATTAATATCTAAAGATGTTTTAGATTTATTAAGAAACATAAATGAACTAGTACACCTACTTCGTTTTTTACTTGCCATCGATTGATTAGTATCTAAAGATGTTATAGATTTATTAAGAAACATAAATTAACTAGTAAACATACTTCGTTTGCTTTGTGAATAGACAAAATTCCTTGAAAGAATGAATAATTTATTTGTGTCACGTATGGTTAGTTACGGACGGGTCCTATGAATGTTCTAGGTAGAAAACGTTTTTTTCACATATATAAGTAGAAACAAATCTGCTTAAAATTTTCATAGCAAGGTCGCGCAATGTTGGAAAATCTGCTCTGGAGCAAAGGGGCAGATCCAGCATTTTCCATACCTTTAGTTCAGTTAGAAAAAATACTTTTTCAGGTTGCAAGAAACAACGTACCTATCCCCAACGGGCAATTTAACAGTGGCGAGCAAAGCGAGCCCCAATTTTTTTACGACTTTAGCTAAAGAATAAACAACGCGCTGGCCAGCCGGCTGACCTAAGTGCTGCCGGGCAAATTTGAGATTAGTGGTCCGTGGTTCCTGGGTTTGGCCAGCTTTGGCCTTGTTTACGTAAAAACTTAAAGTTTATAAAAATTTAAATCCCGACTGCGGAAATATTACCGCCAAATTTAATTTTTGACACTAGTTCATGACATTATCGTTCTATGATACTCCCATGACCAAAACGAATTTAAAACTACCTCATTTACTGCGATTCATCAAATTTTGTCAATTTTACACATATTTTGGTGCCTTACAGCCGCCATATTGGATTTTTTTGCCATTTAAGGTAGCTTGTAACACTTGCGTGACCCAGATAAATCCAATGACACCTCGTTTATCAAAATATTTTTTTTTACAATTCCATTACTGTTGTAGAAATAATATACTTACTCAAATACAATGAAATCCTTAACTTTGACTTTATACCTCAATACATAAAAGTATTCTTTGTCACATTGGCTTTCTGCCTCCATTCCATAGCACTGCTGACATTAATATAATACCATGTAAGCTCGCTTTGAATTGCGTCGAACGGAGCGTAAAATCGACACAGAGTACGATGAATATTGTATGAAGTCACGTAATAAACGATTTCAGTGAATTTATGACTCTAACAAGACAATGTGTCCCAAAGTGGTGCCGAGCCGTTATTTTCAAATAGTTTTAAGCTTTTTTGGAAAGAGAACTGATTTTAGCCTACTGCTATTTTTACGTTACACGAATGTGTTTCTTTGGGTAGCGCTTAAATCCTAGTCGCTACTTTTTATAGACATACCTACTCTGGGTAAGATAGAGGTCAAAATAGCTCAAAGTGGCCTGCAAATAGTGCCCAGTGTGTTTGCAGCCTTTTTTTAAGAACTTATTTTATTATAGGTACGCTTCGATTGACTCGCACAATCAGTCTAAGTAAGGGCATTTTGGCTATAATAGTGGCGGGGCATGCATTGTTATGGTCCTACCAAACGCGCAAGCTTCACCACAGTTTTGCCTGCGCAGGCGGTATGTATACGGAACACCACGGTAAAATTACCAATCATTCGTATGGTGTTCCGTGTATAAGCCGGCCTGCGCAGGCAAAATTGTCGTTAAGCTTGCGCGTGTGGTAGACCCATAAGACCAAAAGATCTCTACCTACAAACCTTAAAAGTCATGTATGTTAACTCCGAATTCGGCATAATCAGGCTACTAAGCTCATACATGATCTCAAAACCTCATACCCAATACGTAATAGTCGATAACTCACTTATTTTACGGGACAAAATTACTTTTCGACGAGCTAGGGTAACGCCACAATAACTGTATTAAAAGCAGTTAAGACACTTGATATAAAAGAAAAGTAAGAAACGAAACTTCTACAAGAATGTAATTAAAACATTGGGGATAGAAAATGTGGTAGAGTAAATCATCAATTCCTTCAGCTTTTTTTTACAATGTAATAAACAGCTCCACATCGAATCCAAGTGGTAAAGTTCACTCTTCTTGCCAAGAGTAGGTTTGAGTCCCAGCAGTGAGGAAATTGTAAGCTGATTATGCCTATGTCTTAATCGGTTGTGATACAATTAGGGAAAACGATGATGTCACTCTAGTTTACTTCCACGGTCTTTCAAAAAGGGCCTTACAGCCTTACTTACGACTTTTTCTCAAATACCATAATTGGTCACTGAAATAAATCTTCAGTTTTCCGATTTCAGATTTGGTAGGCAGCAAATTATGGCGCGGGATGATAAGAAATAGTGGCTTTACTGAATAGCATAATTGATTCTGTGCCTCGATTCCAGGGTGCTGCTACCGATAGGTAAAAAATGAACCTTTATTTGGGGTACGAATAGCGTGAAAATAATAATCCCTAGTAGTCGGAGTACATCGGGGGAGTAGAGTCTTAATAACAGTGTTTATGTTAGGATATTGGGGCGTATTTTATTTGGGTTAGCAATGGTGTCATGAACAGAGTACAGATGCCTACCACTGTACATAAATTGTTACCATCTTACCAGGTGTGACAAAATAAAAGTATGTAAATAGATAGATATATGAACACTTTATTGTACACCAAGAAGAACAAAACAGAGTAAAACAATAGAACAAGAATACAAAGGCCTTAAGGTAGGTAGTACAAGGTACTTGAAGTAAAAATGATGGCTCGCCTCTATTCCGTTTTCAGCTCAAATTAATTACAAAATTAATAGCTCATTAGCTGACACCCCCGCAACTTAGTTTGCTTTGCGAATTTTAAAAATTACTTTCTAAGTACTCACTTTCAGCCCTTGACAAATACATCCTCCAAGTTTCAAGTCTCTACGATTAGCCTGTGCGTTATATGTCGATCAGTCAGTCATGCCTAGATCAAACGTACCGAGTACTCAGCCGAGACAGTGAAAGCTTACGTCACTCGCTCAGCTGAGCACTCGGCGCTATGTTTATACGTACCGAGTACTCGGCCGAGAGCACTGTCTCGGCCGCGTACTTGGTACGTGTGATCTAGGCATCAGTCTGGTCCAAGCTTTTTATTATGATGGCTCATTGAGAATGAGAAAAATCTATATTTTACGACGTTTGGGTATGTAATAATATTATTTATTCTTTGGTTTGGGGCTGTATAACAATGAAATAAAAATAAGTTCATGGAATAATATACACAACTCACGATTCATAATTGCTTGATTCGTTGTTTTATTTGGCTATCTATTTCCAGTCTCCATATATTAATACACACAGAAACAGATTAAACAACCTATATAAACAAAAGAAGCAATGATGTGTATGTGAAAGCCGTAGTAAATTCAACTTGTAGATAAAATCTTCGACCTTTTTTCTGTGCAAATAGTAATATATTCGGGAGGTCCAGGGATGTTGTAGTGTAGGTCATTGGACCGAAAAGGATCGTATGTCTTGCCGATTTCTTTTTGCTGGCGATGTTGTGATAAATATTTTATGAGTTAGTATCGAATGAGGAAAGAGGTTCTGAAATATTGTCCCAAACGTACCACTGAGCCCGAATTTTTCAAACTTTACTTATAGTTGGTCCGTTCTTCTACTTATCGTGTCATTAGTTCTTTCGAACCAGTATGGTGAAAGGATTTCAAGATTTTATCAAAGTGCACCTCGAAGAGGCTCCTTTCGTGTCCTTTATTCATTGTAGTAATTATAATAGTGGAGATTTCGAGACAAAAATAATAAAAAAAAAATATTCCCGAAATCCCCGTTGCGGTTGGTGATTGGTGTTAGTGGGGATTCCGAGACTTATTTTTCCGAAATTCCCAGTAGTGGGGATGGCTAATGAGGATTTTGAGAATAGGCTGTTATTTTTACTTTTTTTGTTAAATCCATATTTTATTTCAGGACACTAAAATGAAACCAATTTTTGGAAATTTTAAAAAGTATTCGGCCCAAAAACTCTGACACCAGAGCATGCCAGTCGTTCTGGGATCACTAGCTTGATATGTTTTCAGCTTTAGGTCGATTTCAATATCCTACTTCAATAGGAAATGTTAAAAAAAAACACTAGCACCCACTAGCTTTATTAAATATAAAAAATGTGCTATTGGACACTTTCTTGATCTTTCAATTTATAAAACTAAGTTAAAGTAGAATTACTCATTGGCCTACTTTGGCTAGATTGTAATAATGTAATAATGGCTAATACTAATTAGAGTACATTAAAAAGTAAAAAACCAATTAGCTTAAAAAAAAAGTTAAAAACAGTTTTTATGTAAATTGCTGTTGGTCCTTTGGATAAAAAAAACCTGTCAAAAAAACTATAATTTTCTATGAAGAAGGTTACCTTACCTATAAATACTTTAATATAGGTAATTATTTTATAATAAATGAACATAAACGATTAAGAAAGAGCCGGTAACGAACTTGTATTTTAACAATCTAAGCAGAAAAACTTGAACTACGGCAATCAAGGTTTATTCAGCATTTTAAACCGTGATTTAAGAAAACAAAGTAACGGATTTGCTTAGAAAAGTTTTCTCGTTACTTACTTTACCCCTTTACACTTGGGGTTGTATTTTGATTACTGAGAGGAATTAAAAGTAAAAGTAACTTCTGTCCTTGTTTACTTTAGGCTGACTTAATTCTAGAGGTACACCTAAGCTTGTTTATAATAGCTAGACAAATTTATTTCTAGAGTTTTTCTTTATTGACGTGACTACGTCTAATAAATCAAATCGATTGTCATTGTCCGGTTATGCTCATTGTCCCGTAACGCTGGTAGTCTCGTTAAACTATCGTCCGTAAACTAACTTTAGATACAACCCTTTTTTTTATATAGAAAATATTTTTGCATTCGGAATTCAAGCTTTGGCTTCATATAAATATTTCCCTGATCTTATCCATAAATATATATATTATGTAGTTTATAGCTAAGAATCGGGCGGTAAAAGAAACATTTACCTAATCGCCGAGCAGCTAGCATTACTGAGTTTCGTTTAAATAGTCTTTCTGTAGCCAGTAAAATTACTGAGCTTTCAAAGGTGGCCATCAAAATGTCCCAAAGTACTGGAATTACATGTAGACACTGGCCTACATAATTCCAAGTCCTGCGTGGCACTGTTCTGGCCTAACACCTTGATCACACGTAGGTACCTACCAAGTACTCGGCCGAGACAGTGCTCTCGGCCGAGTACTCGGTATGTATAAACATAGCTCCGAGTGCTCGGCTGAGCGAGCGATGTAAGCTTTCAATGTCTCGGCCGAGTACTCGGTACGTGTGATCTAGGCGTGATTTCTGACAGTCACTTGTTTAATACAAAAAGAATAAATACTGTAGAGGACAGACGGATACCCCTCAACGGTATCTAAAATCTTCGGTTTCGAAAACTATCCTTACATTTTGCAATTATTTGCTATTGGGCCATTATACAACCGGTTAAACGTACCATCTATAAACGAAACTGGACACTAAAAATATAACAGTAATAATTTACAACCCTTCAAAAACCCCATTACTTAGGGGTCCTTACTAAAATTTGAGTTCTTTTCGAAAGTAAACTTTTTATCACCGATAAAGTTTACTGACTATGAAACGAGATCGTAATCATTTCAATTAAATCGGTCCTTTAGTCAAATCCCAGGGGTAAAAGTGGGGTGTTTTAAGTAACGAGTAAGGTAGCACAATTAAATGCCTGAGTTACTATGTATTGCCTAATTGTCTGTGTTACAACCAAAAGTTAGTTTTAGAATTTAATGACGTGACTACGTCTAATAAATCACATGAACGGCGGCTGTATGCACGAAAACGTTGACTTCACTGTCCGGTAAAGCTGTCAATGTCCGGTAACGCTCATTGTCCAGTTACGCTGGTAGTCACGTTAAACTATCGTCCGTAAACCAACTTTACAGACAACCAATTTTTTTGACGTGTTAATGATGAGATAAAAGATTCTTCTCGCTTCCTGTCAATTAGTGGGAGTAATTTCGTGAAAATGGGACAGAAGTGTGTAACAGGAAGTTGGCCGTCAGAAGGTACCAACAAGATGAAGAAAATAGAATCATTCCAAATTTTAATAACATGACAACGAAAAACCTGTAGAAAATATCCAGCAAAATATAAACGTAAAATAGACAATAAATAAAATCGTTATTCTCAATCTGTGACAATACATAAGTTTTCGCAAACATAATAAACCCATATAGCTTTTCAAAGTCTTCAATTTTCCTTCTTCCGTGTCTGAGAGATTGAAACCCTGGTTATTGGAAGGGCATTGGTACGATTCGTAAGATGGAAGTTATTTTGTGTCAATATCTTGTGTGAAAATAACTCGTGTATTATCAACCGACTTCAAAAAAAAGGAGATTCTCAATTTGGTTTATTTTTTTTGTACCTCATTATTACCTTATTTTGTTTGTTACCTCAGAACTTTGTTGTTTAAAAACCGATTTTGTTTTTTTTTTTGTTTGAAAGGTTATGCTTTCAGGTTGGTCCTATAGAAATTTAATTAACATCGATTCAGTAGGTTAGTTTTTAAATAACTGAAATTAAAAAAATTTTTTGAAGTGAACAAAATGCGTATTTTGCTTCCCTGTGACTTGTCAGTGGTGCCTACGGTCACTAGCACAGTCCGATTGAAGTCGGTTGTTGTATGATTTTGTAAAACCTTGATTAAACATACATACATAGTACGCTCTGCTTAATTTTAAGCTAGATGTGTGAAAATTAAATTCCAATTCTTTCGTAAAAAATGTATTGTTTTTTTTAATGATTTATTTTATTATATTTCTGATCACTTACACATCGACGAAGATCTCAAGGCCATAAGGAAGTTTACCACCTTGAGAAGGAAGGCCAAAGTTCGCAGCGAGTGGCAGTCCATTGTGGAAGTGGCCAAGAACCATAAAGGGTTGTAGCCCCGAAGAAAGTAAATTAAAGTAAGATCACTTACACAGAGTATGCTAATACATTTTTTCAGGAACATGATACGTAACAGGCTAACTACCACTGCAATTACAGGCCAAGACGATGTCCAAGAGGTAGTTGAGCGAGTAATTTAAAAATTAGCCGAGTATGAAATAATGATACAATTTAAAAAAATGTTGAGCATAATGTTACTTACATTTTGCGAACTTTCAAATCATATTTACAAAATTAAAATCCAAAAAATTTATAGATTTAAATATTACAAATTCCTAGAAAAAAATATAACGTACTTACAGAAAGCTCTGAGAACAATTACTACTGCTGGTATTATATTGAGAGGTAAAATAAACGTTTACTTTCGCATTACTACTATCACGATCTGAGCACACATACAAACATAGGTACCTATTTAGTTGTTTTTCCAGGTAAATATAATAAGTTTACCTCCACATTAAATACAAGGTCTTTATATGATTACTGTGAAACATCAATCGATTCGTTTCCGAGATATCCAAGTCGATACGTAATTGCGTGATAGCTTCTTGGTATTCCTATATAGGTGGAACCTACATAATATGAATATATTATATTGTTTGTTTTATTGTTGTTTATTTCATTTGCTTACATGTAAAATCGTCTTATTAGCTTAGGTTCTAATATAGTAGCTAGCGGTGTACATGACCCTGTCAGGGCACTGCAAACATTCTGTCCTATTAAATGATTTTAAATATTTTAGATTACATACAAATTCTTAATTGCATTTTAAATAAAATTGGTATAATAATTTTAGCATAATAATATTAGTAAATTTGTTTTGAATGTCATAAAGAATTTAAATTCAAGAATTACTGTTCGAGGTCAATTTTATCAACTAGAAATTCGTTAACAGAATAGTAGCATCTTTGAATAAGTAAATTTTTAAGTTTTTTGTAAAATATATTGTCATTTTTTTCATTCTTAATAATGTCAGGGATTTTGTTGTAGATATTAATTAATCTACTGTTAGGGCTTCTCCTAGCTAAACGTAGATGAGTTTGGGGTATAATCAATTTGTCTTTGTTTCTTCTATTATAGTTAATATTGCATTCTATGTTTGATTTAAAAAGTTTTCTATTATTTCGTACAAATAAGGTCATTTGGAATATATATATGCAAGGTAATGTCAGAATTTTTTGTTCAATAAAATGGGGTTTGCAACTTTGTCTTTGCCTAATGTTCAATAATATACGAATAAGTTTCTTTTGTCTTATAAACAAGTCATTAAATTCCACACTATCTCCCCACAGAATAATAGAGAAATTAAACCACGCGTAAGCGTTTGCGTAATACGCTGATAAAGCTGTTTTGAAGTCGGTATTTCTTTTTATAATACTGAGTGCGTACGTGAACCTAGCTAGTTTAGTTTTTAAGTTTTCTATGTGTTTTTTCCAGGTAAGATGTGTATCTAATGTCACGCCTAATAGGGAAAACGTATCGGCTTCTTGTATATCAAGGGTGTTGGTTAAGTTTTTTAAGTCTAAAGTGGTTCTTTGGAATGTTCTGAATTGTACAATTTTTGTTTTATTTAAGTTTATTTCTAAATTGTGTTGTTCAAGCCAGTATTTTGTGTTTTTGAGAGTTGTTTGGATGTTAGTGTTGTCTACCTGTTGTGTACTTTTAAATAATATGGATATGTCATCAGCAAACAGCACGCATTTTGCGTTTATAACTTTAGGTAAATTGTTAATATAAATTAAAAATAACAAACATCCCAATACACTTCCTTGAGGGATAGAATTATTTATGGTTTTAGACTCCGAATCTACAAAGCAAATTTCGAAGGTTTCTTCATTATAGGTTTCTATTTGTACATACTGGTTTCTATCTTTTAGATACGACTGGAACCATTTGTGCGCTGGTCCTCTTATACCTACCTCATCTAATTTATGCAGTAAGATTTGATGACAGACTTTATCGTAAGCTTTTGTCATGTCCAAGAAAATACCTATAGCATATTTTTTGTCGTTTATGTAATCATATATTTGCTGCACATAGTCGTAAACCGCAAGTGTAGTTGAACGGTTTTTTCTGAAGCCATATTGATCTGAGTCAAAAACACCGTATTTTTCTAAAAAATTATATACCCTATATATATATATAATTATATATTCATAGAAGAAGAGTAGAATTATTTTAAAGTTAACTGATTAAACCCTAACTAAATAAAAAGTTTTTGTGTAAGTCAGTGGGGCCAAGTGAGGTTAGACTTTTAGATGAATCAATAGGTTTATTCACCACCAATTTTTAACTACCAAAAAAAAATTAAATGGGCAATGCAGACGAGGTACAACGTTGTATCTGTGCAGTAAGAATTTTAGTTTCTACAAAATGAGTGAGTGACAGCGGCGCGAGTGCGGCACCCGAGCCGAGCTTTTGTGAGCTGGCTCGAGCTTAGTATCCGGGTTTGCCAAACGATGAATAAAACTATTTTTTTATCAATGATTTGCGCTGTTTAAAAGGCTTTATCCTTACTGACTGACGGACAACGCATTTCGAATGTATCTTCGTAAAAATGTAAGCGCCCATGCTAATGCAACGCAATGAAAGGTGATTTGTTTAAACGCAACGCAAATGAAGTTGTGAGTGAAAATTAAAAGTAGAGGTGCAAAAATATTTGTGAGAGCCAGTGAGAAACTCACATTCATTCCACATGCTCACATACAAATAGAACTCTCCTATTTCGAATTCGAGTAAAAAAATACGTATAGCAATGATGCCGTTCCTAGCTATGCTTGTTGATTTACCAAAAACCTGGCAAATAGGGAGAAACGAGGATTTCTGTGTGAAGGAAAAGTTGTAATCCTCGACAGATGTTTTCGAAGCGGGTTTAGTGAGTTTGTCGTGTGATTTCTCGGTTTGGGTTTGTTATTTTTATAAAATGGGGTTTTATCGGGTCCATTTTTTAGTCTGTGTTCTTATATTTCGTATTATAAAACGGTTAATCGTTTGGGTTGTGTTATGCAAAAAGTTTTTTAATTTATTTTATATTTAATTATTGGACTCGCAGTGATAAAGATAATAGATAGAGATTAAATGTTTATTTCAAAAAACGTCTTATAATTAGGAACACAACATATTAACTAAGAAAATATAGGAATAAAAAAGATTATAAAGATATAGATAGATAGATAAATAGATAGATAATTCTTTATTGTACACATGGAAAATAACAAATACACGACAAAAAACTAATAATTGGTACAATTGGCGGACTTATCGCTGAGAGCGATTTCTTCCAGGCAACCAACAGGCATTGGAGATGATTTAAATATAAGAAAAAAAAAATTATATAGATATATTTATAGATATATAATATTATTATTTATATTTACATATTTATAGATTTAGGTACAAGAAAACAAATTTAAAAAAGGAGTAAATTGTTATAAGCAAGCATGCTATTATAAACTTAAAACAAATCAAAATCGACTCTACAATTTGTTTAATAAATAATAAAAGTCTTTTTTTTCAGGCCTAAAAAACCCATAAATTTACAAAGTGCCCAAATAAAAACTAAGATTTTTCAGTTAGTTTAGGTATCTATCTATCTAGCCTATCTGCCTATCTAGGCAATACCTATGTCTACTTCATGGTTTTAAAACTGTTTTATGATGTAGGAGGATATGTAAAACTGTCAGAAGTGGCAGCTGCCGAATTGTAAGACAGTGATAGTGCAATTAGACACCTTACCCCGAGGGAAGAGGTTAGATATAGATTTTTATCGCTCAAAAGTAAGGGACGTAAGCGACAAATGATAAAACATCGTATTGCTTGAAAAGTATTGAATTTATAAAAAAAACCTATTACATTTATCTAAGTTATGTGATTACTCACTCAAAAGTATAAAAATAAACCGTAAATATTCTCTAAATTCGGAGGATGGTTGTAAATCAGATTTTAAGAGAGCCTATTTAAAAAAATAAATCTATCGAGAAAAGTTTCACCAATCGTGTTTCTGTCTTACATTTATTTAGATTATATCCTCAAGTAATCACTGTATTAACATCAAGTTTGTAAACTTGATGAACGGTAGACGGTACACCGAGTAAGAATGAAACGCAGCGACTCCAAATTTTCACATAGCCTCTTAAGAGCTCATCGGCCAATAACTTAGTTCTTCGCTATGTATTTATAATGAAATTTTGTACCATTATTAGATTTCTTGTAATGTTCCTTAGGACAAACCTTTAAATTCAAAAATCCAAATATGACAATAATAATATTAAAATAGCAGTCAGGTTTGAATGCAGATTTTGTTTGAAAAAGCTTGGTTCTTATAAAATGACATATTATGGTTTTGTTTCAGATATGTAATTATCGAACAATGGCGGCGCTACACATCGCGTGGAGCAGCCACGGCCAACTGAAGAGCTTTCTGCTGAAGGCCGACACCAACACCTGATTATGAGCATAAGGCTCTAAGATGGAGGTCACCTCTGTATTACCTACTTACGATGTAAGTTCATCATCACCATCAATAGACTCTCTGACGCAGTAACAGCCATCTGTGACTAACTGCATTTAAAGTCCATCTAAAAAAAAAATTATTTTTTCAGATTTCAATTTTTGGAAAACTATAAATAAATGAACAAAAAGTCGAATTACAACAAAATAGGGTTAAACAGAGTCCTCCATACATTATATACTCCATACATTACATACTCCATACATTTGAGAGCCATTTTGTTAAGTCCTACTTTAAACCTTGCCTTGATATGATCATGTAATACCACAAAGACAGACCTTAAAGCTTATGCACTTTAGACTTATGTTAAGCCCCAGAGTAGGTACTTAAGTCTTAAAGTGCATAAGCCATCCATGGTGCTTGAGATCCCCTAAACTTAGACCTAGTTCGAAGTGGTTAGGTATAATATGAATATTTTTGACATTAGAACTACGAGACTAAAATATATCTCTTCATTTTGGTTAAAAAAAATAGACAACACGTAAAGTTCGTAATTTCAGTCTCATCCGGTTTGTTAGAATCCTTTTTTCTTTTATTATTTATTCTACGATAGAATTTACAAAGTGTTTCCCATCATATCTCATTTCAAACGAACCCAACTCTATCGCTCACGATTCCATCAAACCGACTCTCCATTTAAGGTCCTGATATCGAAGAATCGGTAATCGTCTCACAAAGGGATCCGGTAATAATAAAATACCAAAAATAAGGCTCTATTTTCGTTTCCGCCTGTCGTATTCCGTCAGGATAAAGGAGCGTAGAACATGATTGAAATGCGTTCGTTTTGCCACTGATACTATGCTATTTTTATGGTTTCCTATTATATTAGAGGATTGGTTTGGGTTCGAATCATAACATGATAAAATTTAACCCAGTTTCCAGTTTCCCGGTAGAGTCTTCAGGACCTGAATGCAGGATTTCTCTTAGCCCAATCTTCGGCGGTTTATTCCATATCTGCGTTTAACTATTTCTCCTTTTTGAAGCAATCGCGACAAATCTCGCTGTCCGTCGTTGTAGGGTCGGCTCTGTAATTGTCTCTACACCCAGCTTACGCCAGTGTTCTCCTCTGATTAAACTACTTGTAGTTTATATTAATGGTATACCTTATGTGGTTTAATCACATCAGTAGTTTACTCACACAAACACATGATGTGTTTGTGTGAGTGGTTTAATCACAGGAGAACGCCCCGGTGTAGGCTGGGTGTAAAGACCATTACAGAGCCGACTGTACGAGCTGAACGAACGAGCTGAATTGTACGAGACTGAGCGAGCGAGATAGCGGCATGCGGGATTCTGGGCCTTAACCGTATTGGTTTATATGTTGTTCGCAGGTGGCGCAGTTGAATGATACAACGGATTATGACGAAGCAGACGACCCTGATGCCGTCACTCTCCTATCTATTCTACTTGTTGGTGAGTAAAAATAGCATCATGAAGGTTGACTTCTAATTTTGAGGTTGCCAATTTAACTTTTGGAGTTAATTCACTTTTATTACTTTTCTTAATGCATGTGGTTCCTCAGAAAATAAATTGTAAATTTTTCTTTGAACTAAAATTTCACTTATTTTTTGAAAAAGAAAATTGAAAAATGTTTTTTTTACTAACAAAACACAAATACTGTCATAAATGTCTTAATCTGTAGGTACCAGTGCATTTTGTAGAGATTCAAACATATTATTAAATTTGTAGGTATTTACTAATCAGACGTCAGAATGTTTGCACTGTATCCTCAGAAGAATAAAGTAATTTTGGTATCATGACAGTTACCGAACTTACTTTAGAGTTTCCTATTCTTCTTACCGTGTCACTAGTTATTTCGAACCAGGGTGGTGAAAGGATTTCAAGTGCGCCTCGGAGTGGTTCCTTTCGTGCACTTGACACATGTTTTCGAACTTTTTAGGTTCTATGACATGCCGGTTATCTCGCGATGTTTTGCTTCACCGTTTAGCACGTGTTTTAATGCACACATAAATCTTTTGAATAGAAAAATCCATTGGTGTACGACCGGGTTCGAAGCCACGACGTTCGGTTCGAAAGTCGCGGCACCTCCCACTTGGCCAACACGGCTACTAGAGTTACCTATGATTCCCTATATTAAAGGTTCGTTTAATATAGGGAATCACGAACTCTTTGACTGTATCATATTTTGAACGACGTTTCTTCCTCAGGTATCTTCCTCTCTCTACTAATATTCCTGAGCGTAGCCGGCAATATCCTGGTCTGCATCGCGATATACACAGACCGAGGACTCAGAAGGATCGGCAACCTGTTCCTGGCGTCTCTGGCCATAGCTGATATGCTGGTGGCTGCTGCTGTCATGACCTTCGCTGGAGTCAATGATTTGCTAGGGTAAGTTACCTTGTCGTATATTGTGTGTTTGTGAGTGTGTTATTTTGTAGAAATTTGTATCATGTGTAGTGTGTGTGTTTAATGGGGTGTGTTAAATTGAAGTACTTGTACCTTTCGATGAATTGTGTATGTTTTTGAGGGTGACATGTTGTAGCTACTTAACTAGAACCTTGTCGTAAATATACACGGCAAAATTTTAATCACCAAGAACAAATACTCAATCAGGTTGCTGTAACTGATTACATATTATGACAAAAATACTTTATTAATTTGATAAAAAATAGATATCTGTTAGGTACCGTTAGTCGTTTTCCTATGGATTTACGTAGGTTAGGACCCTTAATTGAGAATAATTTAAGTTTTATTCATCGTTTGGCAAACGCAGCTCGGCTCGGGCGCCGCACTCGCCCCGCTGTTAATTAGTCAGGGTTAGTGCGCGTGTGTGTGTGTCAGGGAAGTTATGATGTGTTCATAAGATTTCCGATCTTGAACTGGGTATTGCATTAAATGCACCATTTATATCAATAATGTGGAGTAATAATATATGAAAATTCTATTTGAGCTATAATATTAATTTCATCAGGTACTGGGTATTCGGCGAGCAGTTCTGCGACACGTGGGTAGCGTGTGACGTCATGTGCTCCACTGCTTCCATCCTCAACCTGTGTGCCATATCCCTCGATAGGTATATCCACATCAAAGACCCTCTGAGGTAAGGACCGTATTATTAGACCTTGTAGCCGAGGAAATTAAATTTAGAAGATCAAAATGAAATGTACAATTTAGAGTGGGTAAATATTGAAATGAAATGTAGGTATAAATCAATAATCAAGGTTTTACAAAAACATACTACAACCGACTTCAATTGGACTGTTTTAGTGAGCGTAAACACCACTGAAAAGTCACAGGAAAGCAAAATACGCAATTCCGTTAACTTCCACGACATTTATTTTCAGTTATGTTGATTTAAAAGTGAAAGTACCTACTGAACAGATTCTGATAAAATTTCTATGGGACCAATTTGAAAATATATCCTCTCTAACAATATTTTTTTAGAAGTTATGTAAACAACAAAGTTCTAAGGTAACTAACATAAAAAACAACGGGACCTCCTCTTTTTTTAAAGTCGGTTGAAAAGTAGAGTTCTTGTTAGCTTATCAATAGTATGGGTCTGAATTTCAACGGTAGTTTTTTTAATTTGTAAATTTTATTCGTCTCTTGTCCGTTTACGAAGTCGAATGCGTTCTTTTCTTCGCTTATCGTGTGCAATTGTGTGAATCGAATAAATATTCGTTAGGTATCTGCTATGCACCTTGGCATTATTATGATTAATATCTAAGAAGTTTATATTCACAAATTTTATTTCCTATTCTACCTACTTTTCAGTGTTCTGAAATACCTGAATAAGTTTGGTTAAGATTTATTTAGGTAAAATAGGAAACTATCGCACAAGCAAAACCGCGTGCCATTACTAGTAATAGTGATTCGTGGTAAAAACTCGTTTTTAACCCTGAACTGTCTCTGTGACAGTGACATATCATGACACTTCTTTGTTTACAAAAAAAATCTTGAATTATAAATCGGGGTATAGCAAAGCGGCTGATAGATAAATTAAACGACCAAAGGGCTGGCGCTTACCTCGGTCAAAGGATTAGCATCGCTATTCAACGAGGTAACGTCGCCAGCCTTTTGGGTACTTTGCCCGTGGACAGTGACCTAAATTCTGTGTTTTATTTGTAATTTTAGATACAAATATTATATATTATATATTCTTTATTATTTTTATACTTATTTCAGTAATTTTAGTTTTATTATGTTTTAGCATTAAGTAAGTAATTAGTTGTGTAAATAAATATTTATATGAATAATAATTGTAATTGAGAGAAAATAAAAATATTTTTAGTTTTGTTATATTTGTAATGCATGATATTTTTATTGTAATTTTACTTGCTATATGATAAATTTGACAGCCAGTGCCAGTTTTATTACGAAATTATTGATGTGGTCAGTAATACACGTCTGTCAGTAGAGGTCAGGCAAATCATAAACTACCACAAATGAGTCGTAAACCCAGAGATGTAAGACAAATAAAATTATACGACCGTTACATTATTAGCGATTTTATTGTTTATATCATTTATTGGAAGGTTTACGGACAGTGCCAGATAGAAAATTCATGGTCTCGTAAAACATTACCTGTTAAGACGGGTTTTAAGACCGCATCAAATATGATCAATTTGAGAAGTAGTGGTAGTATTTTAATACTACAGTATATTGAAAATGCGACAAAAAAAAGCCACATTGGCTAACTTCTGGTAGGTACATTTTGGTCATTTTCGAAAAAGAGAAGTAACAGGGCTCGATAAATATTATATGTTAAAACTACTGGGCTTTTTATTGTTAATAAACAGTACATCGTAAAAAGTAACAAACATTATATAAAAAAATTGTCAATTTAGGTGTATGAAATATGAAGGTATCTGATATGTTTTGGTCCTGTCTTACGACTCCATTTGATTTGATACTGTCTATCTTGGTGTTCTATAGGAACACCGTTATTCATCTATGTGGTAAACCAACTTGTCAGTTGTTAGATCTAAATACAAAATATTATTGTTAGAACTAGATTTTTGTTTGAACTGTGGATTAAAAAAATATTTGCGTGGAATTATATAAAATATCAAGATGGTTTCTCTTATTGCTCTTGCTAAACATTTATTCAAACAGACAATGGCCTTTCAATAAAAAATAAATAAAAGTGGAACTCAGCTAATGCCTAGATCACACGTACCGAGTACTCGGCCGAGAGCATTAGCATTAGTGTAGTAAACATTTTGTGAAATTTCGAAAGCATAAAAATGTCATCATAACCGAACATAGATAGATACCTACTAAGAACTTGGCTCACTCAATCCTTTGAATTCTTGTTCACAAAAGAAAAATGAAAATGTGAAAAATTAAAAGCATGAAAAATGAGTTTTCTTAGAAATCTGATATCTTCTCGTTATATCAGTTGAGCACTCTAGAAAAGCGAGTAAAATATGAAAAGACATTTTTATGCTATTTTATTATTGTTCGAAGTCAACTTAGCTTTATAATCCTTAAGCACATAGAGATATTTCAAACTTATGCTAACATCGTTCATTTATCAAATTCTGTATCTAACAAATTTTATAAAAAACGCAATTACTTATTAAGCCTCTTTTATAAATTTATTTTAAATTTATATTTATATCTATTGATATTAGTACGCTTGATAATAATCAAGTTAAAGTGAATAGTTTTTTTATATAGGTTAATAATATTATATGAGAGTGAACTGAATCATAAATTACACTCTGAATTAAAAAATAAAATAAAATTATAAATAACCCAGTCGATCTTTGTCTCCACCACTTTTTTAATAGCTTACTTCACGCCTATTTTGGGATTAAAACATTTTTTTAATAAAATATCCTTGTGTCTAGATGTAATCTGAGCTGTGCTGATTTTAGCCTATATATAATCTCTTTTCATAGGTACGGCCGCTGGGTGACTCGCCGAGTGGCAATAATCACGATCGCTATGATCTGGCTCCTGGCAGGTCTGGTCAGCTTCCTCCCCATATCTCTGGGCATCCACCGGCCTGATGAGGAAGCGCTGGCCACACAGAAGCCTCCGAGATATCCAACTTGCGCGTTGGTGCTGACTCCGACGTATGCTGTTGTGTCAAGCTGTATATCGTTCTATCTGCCGTGTATCGTCATGATTAGCATATACTGCAGGTAATTAACGTATTAACTCAAATCATAGATTAAAAATATCTTCATACACAAACTCACCCCTACAAAGACACATCCTCTCATACAAAAACACATCCTCTCATATAAAAACACATTCTCTCATATAAAAAAAAACCCTCTCTGGGGAGAAATAATATTATGTAAGTGGTGGGCCACACACATGTTATTTTTTTTTATTTGAAAAAAATATAATAAGGTTTCATTTCAACCGTGTCAGTTCAAAAAATGCTCTGAGGGTGGACCCGTTTGGATGTTTTACGCGTAAACAACGTTTCTTATAATAGTTACGAGGACGTGGTGTCCAAGTGGATGAGGCCCTTACCTTGCGATCTGATGGTCGCGGGTTCGAATCATGCGTAAATCAGTCATGCGTAAATGGGTTTTTTCGGTCGAAAAAATCTATGTATGCATCCTACGTTCTCGCAACGGTGAAGGAAAACATCGTGAGGAAACCGGCATGTCGTAGAACTTAAAAGTTCGAAAACATGTTTCGAGTGCACGAAAGGAGCCTCTTCAAGGCGCACTTGAAATCCTTTCACCACACTGGTTCGAAAAAACTAGTGACACGACGAAGAAGAATAATAGTTATTAGATTGTTACGGGTATTTATCGCGCTCACCTTCTATTTTTGTCACTTGTCTCTTATAATGTTAAAAAATCATAAATATTCAATAAATATACTAGTAGCTAACAAAAAAATTATGTAAACTGGCCATTAGGTCAAACTTTATACCTGTTTACCGCAACATTTAGCTCTGTCGAAGTTTTTGAATTTCAACTTTTCAGTTTGTCCGAAGTTTTCTAACTTATTTGTTATAAACTTTCAAAGCTAAAGTGTACAGTATGTAGCATACACTACATAATGTGTTTAATTACTATTTAATAAGCTATTACTCAATACGTCATTATACTCTAATACTAACTATAAGTCAATCTGTACAGCTCTTGTAAAGCATACATTCTTATTATTGTAAAGCATTTAGTCTCGGTTCAAACGCGATACGGTAAATACATCAGTATCAAATATTCGGTTTTTAATTTATCGAACCTAATTACCTATTTAATCAATTCAATTTAGGGTTTGATCACTACGAAATAAACATAAATCCTAAAGTAGTGACTACGCGAATCCTAAAGTGGTGACCCCGACAACTCTTTTTTATAACTTTCCGCGACCTTTTGTGAAAAAGTGACTTTAGTGGTGGTTATTTAAAAAAAACATTACGTGCTGTGACCGTATATTCCATTCACTACGATGGAGCCCGAGACTCACACCACCGCCAGCGCGCATCAACCTCAAACACCAGCGCCCATCCCTGCAACCACCGAATCTGCAGCCAACGCGATAACGGTGAACTCCAGGATCTCCGAGTTCTGGACCACCAAGCCGCGCCTGTGGTTTCATCACTTCGAGGCCATCGTCACACCACAAAAACCAGGTGACCTCCACACATATCAACTAGTTATAGCTAAACTAGGTAGGGATGAGCTAGGGCAGGTTAGCGACATCCTCGAGAATCCGCCCGCGACAAACAAATACGAAGCGATCAAAAATAGACTCATATCTGCATATGAAGAGTCAGATACCAAACAGCTTCATAAATTACTAAATGACATAGAACTTGGTGATCAGAAACCCTCCCAGCTACTGAGAAAAATGAAGGAGCTAGGGAGAAACAAGATACCTGAAGATACTTTAAAGATTCTATGGATAACCCGGCTTCCGCAAGCCGTACGCGCCGTGATTACTGCGTGCGACATAAAATTAGAAGATACAGCTACTATTGCTGATAAAATTATGGAATCCGTGCGCCCAACTACTGAAATCTATAGCGCAACAAAGCCATCAACTAGCTCAATCAATACCGGCATTGAAAATCAGTTACAAAAAATTACGCAAGACATCGCCGCACTCAACAAAAAGTTCAATGAACTCGAAATCACCCGTCGTAACCCAGACCGACAGCCCGCACACTTGAGATCCCGGTCGAGCTCACGCAGCGCTAATCAAGAGCGCTACCGCCGCCAAACAGCTCAGCCCGGTGACGCTAACTTCAAGTGCTACTATCATTATATTTACGGCGAAAATGCATCAAAATGCGGCAATGATAAATGTACCGATGTCGGAAAACTAAAATCGGCACCCACGATGGCGAGCGCAGGTGCCAACACCAACCAAACACATCGCCTTTGTGTCACCGATCTGCAAAGTGGCACACGTTTTTTAATCGATACGGGGGCTGACGTATCGGTTCTCGCATTCAAGGGTCGTAATAAAAAAACATCAGACTATACCCTTTACGCAGCCAACGGGACTACAATTTCAACGTATGGCGTACAAACTATCACACTTGATTTAGGGCTGCGACGCCCATTGAAATGGACTTTCATTTTAGCGGATGTACAAAGATCGATTATCGGTGCTGACTTCTTGGCCAAGAACCAACTAATGGTTGATTTACACGGTAGGAAGTTGGTAGACAAGATCACAAGTTTAGCGAGGATTACGCAAATATCCTCGGATGATCAACACACGCCGATCATTCAAACAATCAACAATACAGATCCGTACCACAGAATATTAGCACGTTATCCGGATATTACCAAACCGGAATCATTTAAGTCCATTCCGAAGCACAACGTCGTACACCATATTTGCACAAACGGACCACCAGTGTATGAAAAGGCAAGGCCACTCAATCCCGCCAAATATAAAGCGGCCAAACAAGAATTCGAGCGTATGGTAGAGCTCGGAATATGCAGACCTTCCACGAGTCCCTGGGCAAACGCTTTGCATTTAGTTAATAAAAAAAAATGGCGAATTAAGACCGTGCGGAGATTACCGGCGACTAAACGCCATCACTGAGCCCGATCGATACCCCATTCCAAGACTTTTGGACTTTACTTATATACTAAGGGGGAAAACCGTATTTTCTAAAATTGATATCCGTCGAGCTTATCATCATATACCAATCGCACCGGAGGACATTAAGAAAACTACAATCGCCACACCTTTTGGAAGTTTTGAATTTGAAAAAATGATGTTTGGATTACGCAACGGTGCGCAAAGCTTCCAAAGATTTATCAATAATGTCATGAAAGGCACCGACAACACTTTCAGCTACTTAGATGACATTTTGATAGCTTCCACAGACATAGATTCCCATAAGAAAGATCTGGAATCAGTATTTCAACGTCTAGATCAATACGGAATCACAATCAATACAAACAAATGTGAATTCGGCAAAAACCAACTCAAGTTTCTCGGATACCAAATCACCTGTGACGGCATCAAACCGGACGAAGAAAAGGTACGAGCCATCACAGAATATCCACAACCAACCACTATCGAGGAACTGCGACGCTTCTTAGGTTTTATAAATTTTTACCGAAGCAGTATACCAAAAGCAGCCGAATCTCAAATTATACTCAACAAATATTTACACAACTCAAAGAAAAAAGACAAGACCAAAATCGAATGGACAGAAGAAGCGATCCAGGCTTATCAAAAGTGCAAAACAGAAATTAGGGAATGCACATTATTAAATCACCCTGATGAAAATGCGCCACTAATTATGATGACTGATGCATCTGGTACATGCGTCGGAGCAGCATTGCAACAACTCGTCAGCAATCAACTTGAACCATTGGCTTATTATTCAAAAGGCCTGAGCGAAACTCAAAAACGCTACAGTACGTACGATCGCGAGTTACTAGCTATATACATGGCACTGAAGCATTTTCGGTACATGGTCGAAGGGCGCGAACTCACAGTCGTAACGGATCACAAACCACTTACTTTCGCTCTCACCAAGAAAAATTCAACAGCTGACACACCAAGACGTATCCGACAACTAGATTTTATTGCGCAATTTTGCAACAAAATAGAATACATTCAAGGCGGAGAAAATTCAGTAGCAGACGCATTTTCACGAATGAACGAAATCAAAATGCCGAGTCTATTCGACTATCAACAATTAGCCGCCGCTCAAAGCGAAGACAAAGAACTGGAGGAGTTAAAAAATCAAGAAAATTTGTCCTTCAAAATTATCAACATTCCTGGATCGGATCAACTGATAACGTGCGAGACATCGACACCATGCGCGCGACCCTACTTACCTCAAATCTATCGAGAAACGGCTATCAAGTCTATCCATGACGTCAGCCATCCTGGCGTACTCGCTACTAAACGTTTAATCACTAAACGATATTTTTGGTCGCGCATGAATGCAGATATCACTCAATACGTGAAAAACTGTATACAATGCCAAAAATCAAAGGTAAACAGACACACGATAACCCCGCTTGGAGAATTTGAAAACTCATCAAGATTCGACCACATACATATTGACATCATCGGTCCACTACCACCATCCGAAGACTACAATTACTGCATTACAATTATCGACCGACACACTAGATGGTTAGAAGTCGTTCCAGTCAAAGAAATTAGCGCCGAAACGGTAGCGCAAGCTTTTCTAACACAATGGATTTCAAGATACGGCTGTCCATCTACTATAAGTACCGATCAGGGTCGTCAATTCGAATCACGCCTGTTTACCCAAATAACCAAATTACTCGGTATTGAAAAAATCCACACAACAGCTTATAACCCGAAAGCAAACGGAATGGTAGAGCGCAGTCATAGAACACTCAAAAGCGCAATGATGGCCCGATGCAAAGACACAACTCACTGGGCAAGAGAGTTACCTCTCATATTACTAGGACTTAGGTCAACCATCAAAGAAGACCTAGGTTTCAGCCCCGCTCAACTCGTCTACGGGAAATCATTAGCTCTACCTGGAGATTTTTTCATCGCATCCGAAAAGAAAATCAACGACACCGAGTACACAACGAAGCTCATGGAAACATTATCTACGCTACAAACATCCACACGTAATCAAGCTGATCATCGAAAGATTTTTATGCACAAAGATTTACAGAATTCTGAATACGTTTTCGTGAGGCGTGAAGCTAAGAAATCGTTAACCCCGCCTTATGAGGGGCCATTCAAAGTAATTCTCAGAAATTCCAAACACTACACAGTTCGGGTAGGTACTCGGGATGTCGTTATATCGCTCGATAGGCTCAAACCTGCTTATTTTAATGCTATTACTAACATAACACCGGACGAGGCACCTAAGGTTTCAAACAATCGAATTGTTTCGTCGGACAAAGGACCTATTGCTCCCGAACCATTGACCATTGTACCCAAACAAACCACACTTCAAGGAACAAAGAACTTAACAACAGCCTCAAATGCAACGACGCCGCCAGTCGTTACGAGATCAGGTCGCACCGTAAAAAAAACAGTGAGATTTGATATATGAGTACCACTTCACACACAATACGTTGCTCATAACACAACGAGTTATTCATCACGCAGCAGAAATCAACCAACGCATTTAGTGACTGTTTAGTAAATAGCCGTCAGATAAATGCGTCAATAGTTTTCCTGCGTCAACTATAATGGTACAATTGATTACACACAATCACCTTCAACGACGCATGCTACAGCAGCAGCGCGCTATCATCGTGCCAGCAGCGTTAACATCATCGGTCGTGTGTGGCCCAACCATGCACATGCCCATGTCCAACAGTGTACTGTGTAAGTGTAAATGCAGTGAAGTGCAAAATCAATAAAAAAATAAAAACTTGAGTGCGGATTAAACCAGTGAATAAAATGATATCGTACCATCTAAGGGACTATATTCTAAAAATAGAACTCAACTCTTATCGCTACCCATTCAAGTACCTTACCTACCTTTCCCTGTCAAAGAAAGGTCATATGCATTTATATTATTTTATTACTATCTCTACGAGAACTAGCTTACTTGTATGTTAGCATTTTTCAATGAGTTTTATATTTTTAAGTCAATCAATTATGTCAAATTAAAATTTTTATACAATTTGCATTACATTTACATTAATCAAACTAAATTAATTTACTTTAATGTGTTATTTGAAACTACTTACTTACTTATTTTAACAAACAAATCATGTATCGTGTTTTTATAATCATTTACTTGTTTAGTTTTCAATTATAATTTACTACTTATACTAATTTACATTTATATTTTTGATTACATTTTGCATCAATGTTTATTATTTTACGAATCGAGATTTGCTTAATTTCAATTTTTTTTCCAACCCATTCATGTTGGCTACATAATTGTTTTAAAATTTGTATTATTTTACGCTCAACGCCTTTGCACTTTCTTTTCAATTGTATTTTTAAAAACATTTTATTTTCAATTTTCATGTTGATTTAATTTTTTTTAAGGGCGGTGTATATGTAGCATACACTACATAATGTGTTTAATTACTATTTAATAAGCTATTACTCAATACGTCATTATACTCTAATACTAACTATAAGTCAATCTGTACAGCTCTTGTAAAGCATACATTCTTATTATTGTAAAGCATTTAGTCTCGGTTCAAACGCGATACGGTAAATACATCAGTATCAAATATTCGGTTTTTAATTTATCGAACCTAATTACCTATTTAATCAATTCAATTTAGGGTTTGATCACTACGAAATAAACATAAATCCTAAAGTAGTGACTACGCGAATCCTAAAAGTATAAAAGGATCTGATCGTGAACTCTTTTGTATCAGCGATACAAAGTAATCGATTATATTTAGCTTAAGGTCATTCCCGTGGAGAATAAGTAGACGTTGATGGATTCGTAAGAATATTTTATGAAATTAGAGAATTAAAATATTGTAAGAAGAATCTTATAATATCGACTGAGTTTATTTAGAGAAGGAACTTATAACGCTATTGCAGTGTTGTACCGGACCATGTTATCAAAGTCTTGTGTAGCACAGCAGTGATTTATTACCATGGTAATTACTCATTCAATCATTTCTCTGAGCAACCCACAATGGTTGGCATTCAACCAACTTCCGCGTATTTGGCAGGGAATTTGTGACTAATGTCGTGATAATGTAGATTATGCGCCATTCAGCAAGAATAATGCCTTGACATAAGCTTGACATAGATACTAATTTAACAAATTAAAAGCTCCTATCTACAAAACAAACATGCTCTTTTAAAGTGTTATCACTAAACAGTATAAAAATTAAGAGTAATTATTCTCTAAATTCGGAAGTGCATGTAAAACAGATATTATGAGGGCCGATTTCAATTAATACATTTTCGAAAAAAGTTTCATCAATCGTATTTCTTTCTTACATTTAATTAGATTATATCCTCAAGTAATCACTGTATTAACATCAAGTTTGTAACCTGTACCATTACTGAATAAGAATGTAACGCATCGACTCCGAATTTTCACATATTACTGAATAAGAATGTAACGCATCGACTCCGAATTTTCACATATTACTGAATAAGTATGTAACGCATCGACTCCGAATTTTCACATATTACTGAATATGAATGTAACACATCGACTCCGAATTTCCACATATTACTGAATAAGAATGTAATAAAATCCAAATTAAAATTAATTAGCCTGTGTAGTGATTTCATCAAAGTGCGATACAAAAAACTATATGTCTATCTAACAGTCAAAAAAACCACACGACAGAAGTGAAAACTTTTTCAAAGGCGAGTTTATTAATACGAAAAAAATTTTTTCCATAATTCTTCTATTTTTCACTATTTAACTATTATTGTCATGACAGTAGAAACGATGGTGGTAAAAGTATCAACAATTTGTAGTATTATCATTTTACCATTATTTTGATGTCGTTCAAGTACTTACTCGTAAACGAAAAGACAGTAGACATATTACCTACCATCATCACGATATTTTGATCAGTGAGCCTAGAGAAGTTTTCACTTCAAAAATAAATACTAATTGTATTTCGACGAAGAAAATATTCAAGCACCTTTTCATAAAAGATCGCAAAATTAAGTTTTCCCATGAGTATAACTTTATCCTCCTAAATATTAATCTCTAAACTAAATTAAAACCTCCTAGGGCTTTCTCTTAACTTTATTAACGCCTGAACCCTTTGCAATGAAATCTTGTTTTCAGGACAGTTATTTTATGTCTGGCACTTGAATAGCACTTAAGTTAAGTAACTTTCAAATTTAAGGATTTGCGTTTCAAGTTCAATTGAGCTTAAGAGCTGATAATAAGTCATTGTTTGTAAGAGGTCTTAGTTAAATAAACTTTTTGTAAGAAATAACTTATCTACTCGTATAGAAGTTTGTTAAATATCGCGTTTTGCTTCACGAATTTAAAGGGATTACTTATTCATACTAATTAATATATTTTTTTAATTCTTATATTAATGACGCGCTAATATTGATTTGTAGGAATTATTTAAAATTATATATTTATCCAGCAACAAACTTAACAATACTAAAACGTTTTTTATTCAAACCATCGGTTCTCCCCACATACATACGTATATAACCTCAAACAATAACACCCTCACACATCGGGCTAATCAACATGACACCTGGCTGACACGTGGCTCGAAACTTGATGCTTCCCCCTCCCCCCGCGCGGCGCCCTCCGTGTCTTCTGCCTCTAATTGCGAAGCCTTATCATTACTTATCATCACCAAGTATTGCAGGACCTCTTATCTATCATGATTATCCAATTCCACGCTGTACTTTGCACAAACGTCATTCGAGCCAGGTGTCATGTTAATTCGCCCGAGTAGTACCTGACCACTTTGTCTACAGGTTATACTGCTACGCCCAAAAGCATGTCAAATCGATCCGGGCGGTAACCCGGACCGTCCAACTTCCGGATAACCGGACGAAGTCCGTCCGGACAAGAGTCCACACACACGTGCATTCGTCTCCTTACCACGTCTCGGACCATAAGGCTGCGATCACAGTGGGAATCATTATGGGGGTGTTCCTTCTGTGCTGGGTTCCTTTCTTCTGCGTGAACATTGTGGCTGCGTTTTGCAAGACTTGTATACCAGGTATGATTCTACCAAACTTAGTAGTTTTAGGTTTATTGAGTGCTACACTCGCCTATGTAAGTAATTCAAACTCTTTGAAGCACTTTTCTATTCATGTTAAGGCGTGATTTTTTACTTTAATCTTTAATCTTCACTTTTAATTCATCATCATTACTATTCATCATAACTTAGTGCCCTTGTTTTTAAGATAACATATATATATGGATCTATGGTCTTTATTTTATTTTATTTATTACCTAATTAGAAGAAAAATGTATTTATTCCATAAAAACCTATTGAATCTTAATAACCTAATATTTTTTCTGATTTGTGTTCCTTTGATAGCGAAAATATAGTAGCGATGGCGTAAGTGATTTACAGTCATCTAGTTCACTGCAGAAGCAATTATATTCTTTCCTTGCCGGGTTGCCTGGAAGAGATCGCTTACAGCGATAAGGCCGCCCCTTGTACTACCTACCTTAAGGCTTTTGTTTTCTTGTTCTATTGTTTTACTCTGTTTTGTTCTTCTTGGTGTGCAATAAAGTGTTCATCTATCTATCTATCTATCTATCATACCCTAATGCGTCGATGACACACGGCTTTTACTCACGCACTTGTAAACTCGCCCAGTGTCATCGGCTTTTTCACAATATTTTTGTCGACAATCCTCCCCGAAAGCTAACTCGCTCACTCGCTAGCTTTTAAACTCGATGGCTTGTAGCTTGTAAACTAGCCGTGTGTCATCGACGCTTAAGTGTTTATACCACTGGTTGATAGACACTACCTTATTGTCCAATCTAAATTATGACACTAAAGCGTCGATAACACATAAGCTTTTTTATAAGTTCTTTGTTGGCGTTTTTAAAAGCAAGCGTGTGAGCGTGATAGCCTTTGGGAAGGATTGTCAACGAGCATTGTCATTGTAAAAACGCCGATGACACTGCGTGACTTTACACGCTACAAGCGACGTCACTGGCGTGTAGTGTGTAAAAAAAGCCGTATGTAACGTAAATTACCCAATATTTCATTTGTCTTCTCCAGTCTCTGCCAAGTATTTATAATGTAACTCTACGTACCCATTGCTTCTGCAATTTAAATAAGTACGTGAGTCACGAGTCTTGTCATAAAAATAATGGAAAATGATCCTAAAGGAAAAAATCTTTTACAGAAAATCACAATAGCATTAGCATGAAAATACAGTACAAGGTTATTATTAGATGCAAACATAAAAGAAGTTGTTAACGAAAATGTTTTTGTTCAAAACCTCATGTCTATAGTTTGAAAACCAACTATACGGTTCATTTATTTTAGAAAAAAAATCACAATGTTATATAAAACTATTTAATTTTTTTTATCTTTATCCGGATTATAAAAGCGTAAAAAAAAAATCGAAAAAATTTACACACTTTGTAGAGTGACAGAGATGAAGCTCTTACAATATCTAACACTCCTCTGTAAGGATTCCAAGTGCGAAGAGGCTTCTTTCTTGCATTTGACACATGTTTTCGAACTTTTTAGGTTCAATGACATGCCAGTTTCCTCACGATATTTTCCTTCACCGTTAAACACGTGTTTTAATGCACACATAGATTTTTAGAACAGAAATCCATTGGTATACGTCCGGGTACGAACCCACGACCTTTGGATCAAAAGTCGAGGAACTTCCCACTCGGCCAACACGGCTTTTTAATATTACTGACCTCAGTACTTGTTACTTGTTTTCTAGTACAAAAGTTTGTTGTTTCTCGTTGAACTGTGGTAACGTTAATGATCTTGTTAATTTAATAATGATTTGCAACTTTTGAGATTTTCCCTCGGGGTGTTTGTTCGTTGTTTATTTCAAATAATAATACCGCTTTAAATATGATTAATGCGAATGTTTGTAAGGATGGAAATTAATATTACTATCACCATATTACTATTAATTAATGTTTGATGCTCAATGACACCGAAATTGCTGAACCCGTTTTAAGTGAAATTTAGTATGGGAAAAGGGCTTATGAGCTAGATATTTTAATTTTCCGGAATAAAACCAAAAATATGATTTGTATAAATTACTTCATTGTTTACGATTAATCATAGAAATTTTAAAATAAGTTTTGTTTTTGTGTACTACATTATACACTGGATTTTGGCCGAAGGGTGTCGTATTCAGGAAGTTTTATGGACGACTGATACGCGACACCGCGCGCACGTCATTGCCCCAGTGCCAGTGACACGCTAATTGATAAGTTTTTATAAATATTTATGCTAGTCTCTAAGGTATATATCATATGGGCCCTAGTTAAGCTACATTGTACTTTTCTTGTGTCTGAAATAAAATTATTATTATTATTATTATTATATCTTTCCTCTCGCTTTCTATCAATTTGTGGGCGTAATTTCGAGAAAATGGGATGTAAGTGTGTAACAGGAAATTGGCCGTTAGATGGTACCAACCTCAGAAAAAATAAGGAAATAGAATTATTCCATATTTAAATGTTACTTTTTACAAAAGTGAGATGCAAGATGTTACACATCATATGCGACTACTGTAAAGCTCACTCGTTTTTTTGTAAAAAAAATAAGAAAATGTTTTTTCCAGATCTCGCATTCAAAATCCTGACCTGGCTCGGCTACTCCAACTCTGCCTTCAACCCGATAATCTACTCCATTTTCAACACGGAGTTTCGCGAAGCATTTAAGAAGATCCTTACTTCTCGGTACCCCCTATGCTGTGGGTATCAGAGCGTCCGAGCTAACACCCCTACGAGAAACGATAACTTCGTCACAGACTATGGAACTAAGACTCTAGTGGTGAGGCGTAGTGGTTCTCTAGGGTTGTCTGGAGTAGATCCCACGCCGAGGTCATCAGCGGAATCAGTAAGGCCGCTGAGAGATTATCACATGTGACAAGAAAATGCTGGCAGCCATGATGGACTCCTAGAAAGTGATAAGAGTGATGTGGTTTGAACATTTTTTTTTTGTGTAATTTCTTTCCTCTCGCATTCTGTCAATTTGTGGCAGTGATTTCGTGAAATGCAACGGAAGTGTGTAACAAGCTGTTGACCGTCAAATGGTAGTAACCTCAAAAATTGCATGCCTATTGCAAAGGTGAGATGATACATGTTACTACTGTAAAGGCTCGTTCGTTTTTTTAATTGTGGTGAAGCAATGGATAAAAAGATTAACTGATTGCATTTAAGAATCATAAAAATTGTAGGAAGTAATTGAAAAATCACAATTTACAGGGATATTGGTAAAATACTAACGACTCTTTGCTTTCTTAGCATCATCCAAATACTTCTGTTCTACGACATACGCGTAGTATAGGTATGTACATAATTTGAAGTATGTTTTTTTTTAGTTTCCTGTAGTAAATTGATTAAAAGAGTTATGGTAGTTTAGCTTCCGCTAATTTAATATGATAATTACAAAAAACCGAAAAAAACTTTTTTTTTTTTTTAAAGTTAGGTACATTTTTCTTTTTTATATGCCTGTAAAAGTGTGATGAATATCTCACTTCGTTATTTTGTAAAAATACAAAGAAGTATGTACTAATTATACTATAATTTAAGTATCTTATAGGTATCAAAATGAAGGTATTTTAAAGGAGATTCCAAAAATATTAATGTAATATGTTTAAATTTAATTTGGAATAATGAATTGACAAAGAATGTATAATTATTTCGCAGTCGGGTTTTCAGTTTTTTTTTAAACTGATTAATTTAAAGAAAGTGAAGCTGTGAATTTGTTACTACAATCTCACAGAATGTTTTTGTTCTGATATGTTTAACGTAAGCTAAGGAGATTGGGCAAAACCATTTTCCAGCTTAAAAATCTAGTCAATAACACTTGCCGAATAAAATCACTTAAATCCTGTGATACTTTGTAAATATTCTCCTTGCTTGTAAGTCTCAAAGTTAAGCAGCATGTATTTCTTAAGTACTACAATTATAAACTTTTATTGAACTCCTATAAGTAGAGGCCAAAGTTGTTTATGAGTATGTTAGAAATAATTAGCTAATTAAATAAGTAAGTTTTTTATAATCATATTTCATTTTATAGTTTAAACTAAATTATGAATGAAATACAGAAATATTCAAATTTATATTTTAGAAAAGAAATCAAGTGTTACGAATTATTGTAGTTGTTAAGATTTTATTTAAAAATTAAAATAAAAGAATTTTCTTTCAAGAGAATGAAAAAAATTCTATGATATAAATTTATCCCTTAACACAAATAAAATATTTTATCCTATGTAATAATGTATTTAAATAAATTGCAAATAATTATATTATTTCACGGGGGAAAAGCGCTACTGAATTTTAATTATTTATAACATAATTATAATCGTGTAAATATTTTATAATTATGATTAAATCATGACAACATGATGCTTTTATTTGTTAAAATATAAACAGTATTAAATTATCGTAGAACATATCAAACATCATTAAAAATGAAGATAAATTTGTAAATACATAGTTAAAAGTTACAGGATAATGATAGGTAAATTATTAAAAAATACTGCTCTAATTACAACTTCGATTATAAAACTAATTAAATGTATTGAATAGTAGTAGACTTGTAATAAGTATATGTCTACATTGTCTACAGTAATTTAGTACTTGGAATGTACCTTTGAATTGTTGTTCATATAACAGAAAACAAAAGAGTTTAAAAAGAACTTGAATTTTAATAAATATGAGCATAAAACTATGAAGAAAGAGTTATTTAACAGCCACTGTTTTAATATCGTAGGTTTATTAATTGATGCTTAGATATAAACTTGGATAAACTTTTACTTAACTCTAGACAAAGTCATACAATTTTTAAAATTTATAAAGTTTTGCCAATGAATAAAATATGGTTAAATATTGCGACTCTACCATACATCAACTATTCTATTGAAAAAAATACTTGTACCACAACTTGTAGAATATACTTTTTTCCATTAATATCTGAATGTATAACCAAATCATAAGAATCATTTTCAATAATTAGTATGATTAAAGATATTTCAAAGTTTTATCTCATTATCAACAAGTTTTATTATAATATGTGTAAATAGTAATTTAAGTTTTGTAGAAAAAATATTCTACTCATGAAAAACGTAATAATAAGTAAATAAAGCAATGGTTAGTTCCCCAATCATTCAATTAAATGTTGTAAATAATTTCTTAATGTAAAAGAAGAGAACGATTTTCAAATACTTTTAGCAAATTACAATACTAAATCGAATAAATTACATAAATATGTGTTTCTAGTCTAATAAACAGAATAAACTACCAAATTGTGTTTATATTATGCCTTTATTCCATATTTTAATTTTATTTGGGCTCACGCATAGAAGTATTAAAATAAAGAAGCACAAAATGTGCCAAGAAAAAGACACATTAGCTAACTTCTAGTACATTTGGTCCGATGCTACTTTTCGAAACAGAAAAGGAACAGTGCTTATAATAAGATAGTTAAGAATTACAAGGCATTTCATTGTTAATCAAATTCCATCGTAAAAAGTAACAAAAATATTTGAAAATAGGTTTATTTCATTTTTACTGACTGAGGTGTATGGAATTTTTTGGTCCTGCTTTATGACTCCATCTTGATTTGATACCGTCTATCTTGGTGTTCTATAGGAACACCATTATTCATCTATGGCCTTGGATGAACGCTCTAGAGATATTTTCATATTAAAATCTTGGATTAGGTTGGTAGGTACTTAGATTACTAGGGAAAAATATTATTTTAGCTATTATTTTGTCTAGGGACAAAAAAATTTACAAGATTATTATTTTCTTACGTAAAAGTACAATTATTATACAACAAATAATTTACCTTAGCATGGACTTAATATCAGCTAAATTATTGGATGCCAGAATATCGCGGATAATTTGACGTGATGAGCAAAATTTCGCGGCTAAGCTATTTTAACGAATTTCAGAATTAGGTCACTGTCGACGCTAAAAATATTTACTAAAGTTTCTGCCTAAGTGAGGTATTTTCATTACAAATTATGAAATGTTTTATACTGGGTAAACTGAGTATTTCAACTGGGCTTGTATGGCCCAATCCTAAAAAGTAGGTCTAAGATATATCGACAACTGCTCAAAGGAGTTCTTTTCGATATAGGTACTCATAAATATTTCATTTACGTTAGTGCGGTTTCAGACTAGCTTATTTTTGAGCGCGTATACGGGCATTTTGGCATACGCGCGGCTTCAAAAGCCGAACGCTCGTACATCGTTTTTTTTAGCGAGATACATATTGCCACGGGCTCTCGGGCACGTAATGCGAGTTTACACGGATGACTAAAGCCGCACGATTATTGCTGCGCGGCGTAAATCGAGCGTCTAAATGGCGATTCGGCTAGGTATAAATAGTTATAGGTGTAGGTATATCTTAGCCTTAGATTAGACAGTCGTTTTTCGCCGTGCGGCATTTTTCACCCGTGTAAATAGCCCATAAAAGCGCGACAATGCTCGACAACGCTGGACAACGCTCGTACTAGTGGCGCCCGCCGCACAAGTATAGTAAGCGTCAAACAATTTGTCCTCTGACAAACCACGTGACAAAGATCCGCAGAACGAAAAATTGGGTTCTGCGCATTTTTGTCTCGTGGTTTTGTCAGAGGACTACCTACTTGTTTGACGCTTACTATACACGCGCTGCAAAAAAAACAAAACACGAGCGGCGACTCCGCTCGGTTAACACGCTAGTCTGAAACCGCACTTAAAAATGTAGTACCTAAATACCTCAGACGGCTTTGGATGGGTGGGGCTACCTGAGCTTTACGATGTCTCGCCGTACCGCGTATTTCAATATGAACTTTATTTTGTCTTTACTCCTGTTACACAATAATTTCAAAGTGAATGATGTGGTATTAGTTGTCCTACTATGTAATAAAGAATGAAGATACTTACCTTAGTATTACTTGTGTATGTCTTAGTACTCTGTGGTATTAGACAAAATACGTAGTTGACACCCGCAACTTCATTTGCATGTGAATTTAACAAAATACAACTGAATTTAGGAACAAAACTTGTATAAAATTGGAGATTTTCATTTTTATTGACGGACTGTCTGAAATACATATTTAGTTCTGTTTTCCGTCTTTTGTGATTACCACTAGTTCTTGTAGTATTGTACAGTCCTAACAACTTATTTATGAGGTGGTTGATAATGGAACTACAGCCACCATGCAAACAAAACTTAATTCAACTGTCAGTTGCGTCGTCTACCGTTGCGAACTCAGCTACGCTCTTCAGTTCGTAAACAATTTGGTAGAACAGTAATCACATTTTTTTCTCGCTGCATCATAATGGACCGGAAAATCAGTCGTCGACAAGTTCCACCTTCTCTCGAATTCTTCTTTATTCTCTTTTCACGACTGACACGATGCCCTTTACGACGGAATAAAACAGAGCATAAAAATATATTCATGTCTGGACTATTTTGTGTGTTTTAAGCATTCTGTCTTTTATAAAAGTTGAAATTAGAAAGCATACTTTAAACTTCTAGTTGATGCGCGCAACTTCGTTTGCGTTGCGAAACATAAAAAAATAACCGTAATAAGTACCTAGTACGCGCCTACACATTTGACGAACATAAACTTCAAATTTCAAGTCTCTATCCAGTCCAGTGGTAATATTAACTGTTCAAAATTAATCTTTCTGCGTTTCCCACGCAGTTATTTCGTACGACACAGGGAAACGAAATTATACATAGGAATTTACTTCTCAGAAGTTATTTAAGATATATTATACAAGTAAAACACATTTCCCGCACTCCCTCGAAATTTATGTAAATACATACAAAGACGAATTGTCTTAGCAAATTTAGATCGCATTGAAAACCAACTCCTCTTGTCGAGTTTAAAATCTCACACCCTTTGTATGGTAAGTCCTGGGGATGCTTGACGATCTAAAACTCCGGTTAAAATAAAGTAAATAATGTTTGGATATTTAAGGGGCATCCATCCTCAAATCCGAATTCCATACAAAAATGTTTCGGACAAATACTCAAAAAGTACGCCGTATTATAGTATTTTCTACACACTATTCGTTTCCTCTATGTTTTTTGATTTCATGAACCTAAAAGGAAAAGTTTTCATACTTTAATTTAGATTTTATACGTGTTTTAAAATTAACCCTACTAACTTAAACCTTTCACTTTTTTTGTTCACGAAATCAAAAAACATAGAGGAAACGAATAGTGTGTAGAAATTACTATAATACGGCGTACTTTTTGAGTATTTATCCGAAACATTTTTGTATGGAACTTGGATTTGAGGATTACCCTTAAAACAGATCCATCTAGAACCAAACTATACTAGCTATAAAAATCAAATATCATATCATATACCTGCGACACAGGGGATCCTAGTGCAGGGGTGTGAGTGTGTGAATGTTTATGTTTATGTTTATGTTTATATCATATCATTTATTCATAAACAATTTATCAATCGTATTTGAACATATAACTTAAAATTATGCTTAATATTATTATATTACACCTACATTTAATTATAATCAATTACCTACTACTACATAATACTAAAAATCAGAGAACATGATAAAATTTACTGTTTCGTTAATTTCTGCAGCTTATATTCATCGACAGAGTAATAACAACCGGCTAATAAAAACTTTTTCAATTTACTTTTGAATACATTTGGGCTTTCGATAGCTTTAAACTCAGAAGGGAGAGCATTAAAGAGGTTAACAGCCTGATATTGACAGCCATGCATTGCTACATTCAGCATAAATAACTGATCAAATACTACTAATTACCTCTTTATTAACTTTAAACTTTTAGTTGGCTGAAATTTCTCTAAATTTCGGCCTGCCCGGTTGAGCACTTGTAGCGAGATTGAGAATAATCATTTATCCATCCAAAAACTAATGGGGTTGTGTCGGGGCACACAACCGTTGGTTTATTAACGTAAAACGAACCGAAGGTGTTCTACGATCGTGTAGAAGGCACAATACGTCGTACCTGACAGATAATCTAATTTCGCCATGAATGGAGCGAATGTGGAAGCAAAAAGTTAGCACTTGCAAATACTCTGGGATATTGTTAGTGGGAATAATTAGGAACGAGTAGGAATTGGTCGACTAACTTATTATTATTGCCAATTTACAAATGTTGCTTTTATGAGTTTTACGGATCGTTTGGAAAGTATTTTCATGCAGTAGACCGATTTTTGTTGAGATAATGTCGCCATTTTGTATTTTAAGACACATAATCAAGGTATTACTAAAATATAGTACAACCAACTTCAATTGGACTGTTCTAGTGACCGTAAACACCACTGTAAAGTCACAGAGAAGCAAATTACGCAATTTCGCTTACTTTGAAGACTTTTTTTTTTTAGTTATTTTGATTTTAAAACTAAACTCTAAACCGATGTTCATGAAATTTCTATGAGACCAATCTGGAAGTATAGCATATAATCAAACAAAGAAAAATATGTTTTCAAATCAGTTCATAAATAACAAAGAGTTGAGGTAAAAAACATAAATAAAAAACATTCAACCGAATTGATAACCGAGGAGGTTATCAATCAATCTTTTTTGTAATATTGACCAGAGTTGAAAAGCCTTTATTGCTTTTCGTAATTTCTTTCAGGCAACCTTGTGAGTTGTGATACCTACAGCCTGTAACTGTCAATCTAACTCTACTTCATCGTTTTTATACTTTATGCGTTGTAACTAAAAATGTTGATAACAATATTGAGTATTATCTTCACAAATGTTTTAACTACTGAAAATGTGCCGCATCCAGGCCTGTAAAAATTATGATAATCATATTTTTCAGCCGCTCTGTCACGTCCGCCGGAAGTGCGCCAAATCGTTATTAATGGAACATCGCTTAAATATTAGATAAATGAGTTAGCGACATTGTGTCGATGTGGGTGTGCCTTAATAGGGTGTTAATATTCTTATTAAAATATGACTTACAAAGGAAAGCTATTCAGTCAATTTCTAACATCTCACACTTTGTTATAAATTAACTCAGGTACTTTGCAATCTCATTTCGAAAAGGCTTCAAAGAGGGACTACTTACTACTACTCTGATGAAAAACCCTCTTGAACGTTTTTACTGACTGTACTAGTTAAATCTTATGGACTTATTGAGAGGAACATGTATGAATATTTAAAATTATACTAATATTTTTCATAGACCCATTGGAAAATGAAGAACAATGGAATCATGGACCTCTGGTAATAGTTTAAATATTTATCAGCCTACCTACTTATAATTTTAAGCGACAGTTACCCAAGCAATATTTATTATGTTACAGCAACTTATTTAACCTATGTACACACCGCGTCATGGATAAGTAACTTTCTGCACAAGACCCGGGTTCAAATCCCTTCAAAACGCCGCTGCTGCGCGGCGGGCCTAAGAAAAAGTTTTGCATGAAAAAATAAATCATATTTTTATAACCATGTAAGGCTAACCATTATTTCGTTCTATCATTAGAAGTAGTATTGGAACACTGGTCTCATACTTGGATTCCCACTCCGAAAATACCGTGTTCGCTTCTCAACGCGGGTTTATTTTTGCTATTATTTTTTCAAACATAGATAACAAGTCTGCACTAAATTAATACTTAAAAACTTACTACTTGCATTATTGTATTATATTCAAATAATTTTCAAAATAAAACCTCTTTGTTATTAAGTAATAGCTCGTTTATTATTAATAAGCATACAACATTACAAGATAGATTAAGTTTTTATAAAATCCTATAAAATTTTAAACAAAAATAATATTGCCATTTATGTAACCAAATCATTTTAGGTCTGGTAAATAATAATCTCTTATATTTCACCGATGAACAAACATGTTAATAGTTATTAACAATTTAGATCTCTCGTGAATATAAACTATTATCTACGCGTTTTTAAGAAATGTGGGGTCAAATGTATCCTATGTGTTTATATTATATACTATATATAATATTTATATTATGTATGGTATATAATATACACATATAGTTTATATATAGTATAGTTTATATGATTATATTGGTTGAGTAAAAAGTAAAAAATACCCAGCAGGTAAGTAATCTAATTAGGTAAGTATTTATTATTATTAACATCACTGGAGTCCCATTAAGAACTATTTGACCCCACATATTCTATGTTGGATTTAAATCCGGGCTTTTAGATGGCGATGCGATGACTGTTACAACAGACTGAGAAGACAGACATTTGTTTCTCGATGAACCGCACAGTTATCAATTATCATGCAAAAAATAAATTTGTCCTTCTGGATATACAACGCGCACAGATATTGCTGTCCATTCATGCGCCCGTGGACTTCCACAAGTTCCTCTAGACCCATGGATCACATCCACTCCCAATAACCTAAAAATAAAACACTTTATTAATACCTACTTACTTTAATATATGATTGAAAACCAAACTGACTTGGTAGTTATGCAATTTAGCAAGTAATAAAATAGGTCACATATATTAATGGATAAGACAAATTGGCCACATTAAAATCAAAATAAATCGTTTACTTACCTAAAGTTATTCTGTCTGTTTCTTCTTCATATCGTGTTACTAGTTCTTTCGAACCAGTGTGGTGAAAGGATTTCAAGTGCGCCTCGAAGATGATCCTTTCGATTCTGCCACTTGCATGCTTGAGTTTCTCATCGCCAGTCATTGACTATCTTTTAACCCATAGCCATACTGTTATAACTCTAAAAATAAAAAAAATAAAACATTACCTACCTATGTTAACATAATTATCTACTATAATACTATCTATATAATATCTATAAATGAAACAAAAACATTAGCATTAAGGTTACACTTACCGTTAGAATAGACCAATAAACCACTAGTTTGTGAAGAACAACAATTTTCGTTCTCACAAAATTATTCAAATCAATTTATCAACACTCAAAAGCTATCGAGGATACACACAAAGTAAACCGCACGAAATAAGTCAAGTCAGATAATGACAATCATTCGTTTTTTTACCCATACCCGCATCTTTAAAATAATAAATAAGCTTTGCATTTGTCTGCTAGACAAGAACGGGTTATTTGACGCTAGTGATTTAAAGATTCAACGTTACTGTTAACTACCAGATAGCCGAATGAATGAATAAGCGGTCAGTCATGTTGTCATGCATGACGGTCCTGTGTTCGAGTCCTCACGGCAGTAAAGTTTTTGCATTTAATTTATGATTGCAAGAATTTCTATCATACTGTTCGCCGAGGACGGCTGAGGTAAACTTTAGTTATTTGAGAAGATACTTATCCGTGACGCCTACTGTACCTATATTATTATTAGGTACACCATTGTAATTCTAGCTGAAGACTTGAATCTTCTACACATATTGATTAATGTTTCGCTAAAAACTCGCAGCGAGTCTGACGCTAGTTACCTTCTTGTATACCTACTTACTTACTACTACTATCTTACTGTATTTTCTGTCATAGTATATAAGTGTTACTCCATAAGAAGTGGTTGTAATTACGAGAAATAAAAAAATTATCTTATCTTATCTTATCTGGGAATAAGCCCTAAATTCAATAGACAACACACAAGCTAAACCACTGAACGTAAGACAGGAATTTGGAGAGTTTCATCAAGAAGTGTAGGCGTGCACTAAGAAAGGAAAGTTTTAAATTTGGAATACAAACGAAGTGTGGGTGTCAGACCTATCTATATAAAACAAAGGGATTTTTCGGAAAGGGCATAAAAAGCTCCAGTAGATACCACTAATTCGGCAGTGAACGGTGTATCGTTAAATGACTAGGTACTGTAGATACTTTACTTTTCCTCCTTTTAGTTGTTGTATTAACTGTAAAGTTTCTGTTGCGTTTCTATTGTTATTTTGAGGGTAGTTTGGTAAATCACCGCCTGCCCGAACGTGAAGAGCTCGAGGCTCTCGAGTGCATTGACGGGAGTCATTGTGATCGGTTGCGTGTGGACGTTCTACTCAAAATCCGTCGATTTTCCCTCCAATTTTGGCCGTGTCAAATCTGCATCTCAACATTTTAATACGAGTGAAGTGTCGCGGGTTCATAGCCGTGTGCTTTTACAAAGACTTTTTGAACCTGGACTCGCCGTGCGAGTCCACAGGACCTTGCCACCAAACCAATAAGCTAGGAGCTGCAGTTCATAAGGTAGGTGGTGTTCAATTGCCTTCGAAAATCAGTAGAAACGTTTTCAGCCCTAGACACTGTACTTTCAAAGTTCAAAACACGTATTTTAAAATCGCCAGCATAATAAATCTCAAAAGGTTTGGTTTAAAAACCGTACAGTTTTATTACTTGTATTAATTTATATTCATAGTGTAGTCGTAGGCTATGCGTGGCGTCAACAACCGGCTTCGACGGAAGACCAGCGTTGGTTGATACCACCAACCAACATATGCTGAGTCGGAGACTTTTTTGCACCACGCAATTTGTATACTGTGTTTACATTTATTTATTTATTTATTTTTCACTTGCTCATAACTGTGCGTGTATGCTGTATCGTGTGCAAATAAACTTTTTCATTCTCATATTTCATTTTTAAAAAAATTGACCAAATCAGTGTAAAAATCTTTGACAGTCATAAAATCTTTTTCCTTGCATTTGTAAAATTCATGACTTCGGTGAGAATTTTCAATGAAAAGGTAATGGATCCTAAAAATGTCCCTTTTTCATTTCACACCAAAGGCATGAGTCGCGTGATGGCCACAATGCATTCTATTCATCAAAGAATCGTGACCCTTTCAAAATGCTGATGGAAATAAACGATTTCCATATTACTCAGAATTGTGATTTCTCATGCCGTCAGGGAAATTCATTAAGGATTTGTTTGGTGGATTTAGCGGCGGTTTAAGGTAGAGCTATACGACTTAACTATAGGTCACCGCAGTAAATAGCAGACCACGGTAAAAAAAAATGTTTTACTGTGTATGAGAAAAAATAAACTAATGACTATCGTTACGTATCATTTACTTCAATAATATCACACAAATCTTGAAAATAAACTAAAACTTAAATTGAATATATTAATTGTTTCCAAGACTTTATTCAGATTTTAGGGGCTTTAAACAAAGTTAACAAGTTTTCGATATTATTTATGGTGATAGGAACATAATACTTGTGTATATCTTAATTCTCTGTGATGATACTAAGTATGCGGTAGCTCTGATCTATGGCTCACTTATATTACTCTGAGAATGTGATGTAAAACTCCATTAGTATGTACAACTTTCATATTAACATACAAATGTGCCCTGCTAAGAACTAAAGTATTATGAACGTTTTTTCCGGCGTTTTGTATTGGTTTTCCGCATATTTTATTCAATTTTATTCACGATTCATAATACCTGTTCTATAAAAAGCACACCAACTGATTATAAAATATGCAAAAATGCAATGGATAGATAAGTCTATATAAGATAAGGTATCTCCGTAGATAGTACCTTATTTATTTACGTCGATTAAAATATAAGTAAAGTTAACAATCTGCGTTCTTGAATGAAATAATAATATTGTTTATGGAAAGTAAACGAAGTCGCGCGAAAAATTTTACACGACTTCCGGTTTTCCGGTTTGACGACGCTCGTCATTTCCGGTCCCCTGACATACATTATTTGGAATAAAGCGGTATATTTAATGATAAACGATTAATAACAGGCACCTTATTTAGCTTAACACACTATGATCACATAAGCTTTATTCCCATACATTTCGGCATAAGGAAAATAAAGGGTGTGCTTGTAGGTACTTCCAAAACAAAAGTATTTCTTAAAATTAATATTCAATCAGTTATCTAGTTCTTATAAAACATAAAAAAAAGTATTCTTATATATTCATTTTCAATCAGTTATCTGGTTCCTATAATACAAGCTCCGGTTAGTTTTGGCCTAGATAGCGTTGTCAGAAATGTCCAAAAATATTATAATATATACAGGGTTTTTTTTTTTGAGAATGGCACTGATAGCCAAGTCCGAAACCACGATAATTAGAGAAAAGTCGTGAAAGGAGTCATGCCCTCGTTTTATAAGAAAACAATAACTTACTTACGCATATTTATTTCTTTAACTTTGACGGAAACTGACCCGAATGATTAAAAAAAACGCCTTTTATTATTGAACCAATGGATTCTGCTGCTGTTATGGATCATTCTTTGCAAAAAAATTATAACTTAAAATTAAAGGAAGTAGCAAATTTTCATTTTCAGTTAGCAAATAAGAATGTAGGAAGTATTAAGATTATTTTCTAAACCGTGCCGAAGTATGGTACATAATTTTACTTATTCTTTGCCTTTGGTTCCATGACAGCGCATGACGGCGCGAAATTAAAAGCAAACTTTGCTGGCGTAAAATAATTTTACACGCTGCGATTTCTGTAGAGCTTAATTATGTAGTTAATCTACTCGGTATAAACTCTAAAGGCAGCTATTATGAGCACTTGCTTGGTAATTAGAATCGTGACTGGAGTGTTTATTATGAACGGAATACCTGCGTCTCGAGCACACACGCCGGGAAAGTCTTATTGAACCTGAAGAATGTATAGTGTTGATGAATGGAAGAGCATGTTACGTCGACCCCACCTTAACGTGATATAGACAGACAGGGATGTGATTTATTATTTAATTTGACATGACTACGTCTAATAAATCAGTGAACGCCGGTTGCATGCACAAAAACGTTGACGTCATTGTCCGGTAACGCTCATTGTCCCGTTACGCTGTCTATAAACCAACTTTACAGACAACCAATTTTGTATAATAAAAATATGCTTTACTAACCGTGTAATGTAATAGCCGTGTTGGCCGAGTGGGAGGTGACTCGACTTTCGATCCGAAGGTCGTGGGTTCAAACCCACAAACCCACTGTTCACAAAGTAAAAGAAGAAGCCAGAAAAGCAAGAAGTTCATGGTATTGCATGAATAAACCGAGAACTTCAAAATTTAGGGAATCTCAAAAACAATATATAATGGACAGGGATGGAATGGAGAGTCCTCAGATGAAATAAAAAACATAAATGTTTTAGTTTATGTATTCAAATATGTTCTTAAACTACTTACGTAGGTATATCTTTATAAGTTTGTGTGGTTCCGGTCCTACCCATCTGTATTCATGACATTTCCTTGCATGATCGATTTGATTAATGCACACAAGAGCTGGTTGCATCCCATCACTCAGCTTGATTGTGTATCTTCGGGCATGGATTATGGACATACCATGATTGAGCCATAGATAGCTTGTCTAGATTGGATTGCTTTTCCAATTAGTTTAATAAAAAAAATATATTGCTGTGACATGACCAACGAAAGACCAGCGCTGGGATGCCGCGCTTCCCAGCAAATGCTGAGTCGGACGCCAGTTTGTGCCAACTTAGATTAAGTGTATAAAAACAAAAACATTTAAATATTCGACGTACAATTTTTTTGTTGAAAATTTCACTTTTTGTCAATTTGTGGCAGCGGTTTCGTGAAATATTATAAGTATTAGGAGAACCAGCTTACATCTAGGACAAACCATTCGTGGCTTTTTAGATGTTTTATTTTATCGTTATGTACTAATTTCTTATACAATAAATAAAAATAAAAAAATGCAACGGAAGTGTGTAACAGCGTGAGCCGTCTGATGGTACAAACCTCAGAAAATGAAGTAAATAGAATCCTTCATTTTTACGATCATTCGCGAAAGCTAACACGCTCACTCGCTAGCTTGTCAACTAGCTCTGTGTCATCGACGCTTAGCGAGCTTAGCGAGCCGCATTTTTTTTTTAAATAAAATAGTTGACCTCCACAATTACGTTTGCGGTTTGAATTTACTAAATTGCCCAAAAAACATGCATCTAATCTCATCATCTTTTTTTGTCTGTCTGTTTGATAGCGTAATAGAGCAAATGCAAGATTTTCAATCTACATAATGTGTTTGTTTTAGTTTATGACGAGCTTTTTTAATTATTTTTAAACGCACAAAAAACATCACAACCACAAATAAAAAAAAATAATTAAGATTGTACAGTTCTGAATATGATTGCGACTTAAAAAATAATTTTAACAGTACCTAACATAATACATAACACAGTAGACTAATTCGTTTGTAATTAATTATGTGGCTTAAGTTATGTTTACTGCCGACAGAGTTTTAATTTGAGTGGAAAAATACAGTGAAGCATTTTGCTTTGCGAATATAATTTCATTCAATTAGCATGATCTCATGAACTTTAATTAGCTTTCCGAAAGCCACATGATCCAAATAAAACTACCAAAAAGGTAGCTGGGTGAAGGATTTGTTAAAACCAACTCCATTTCTAGACTTCATTTCAAATAAATTTAACACTATCTGTCGCCTACAGCTTTGCCTGAGAGTGGTAGTTTCTGCCTTTTTGTAAAGTATTTTAGATTTTTTTATAATTTACATTTAAGTATGCCAAACTTTAGCCCAAAAAGTAAGTAAAGTTTAGTCCGATCAGTTCAGTGGTATAGACCTGGTTGGCTATCGTATCCATCATAAACTATCCAAAAGATAAAATAAACAAGTTCCTATTTATTATTAACCACGTTATTTTCTTTCTACGTTCGTTCGTTATTTTTACGTTGTTTTTTTTTTAATTTCCATGACTGTGTCAAAATAGCTCAAAAACCTGAGAAATAAATCTAATTCCCAAAAAATCTGATTCCCATTAAGTCTAACAATCTTTATTTATTTAATTATTGTTTTGAACATAATTATTTTAACTTTATAGCTCAAAAATACCAATACGAAGATACAACTCAAAAGTGCAGCGGCGGCATTGCGATGAACTAGCAAATACCTATGCTAAATATAAAAACATAGGTTACTTATTACTTACTTACTACTACTACCTTATTGTTTTTTTCCGTCATAGTTTATAAGTTTTCTACATAAGAGGTAATTGTAAATAAATAAATAGGCGAAGCGAATAAGGACATTGACTTTTGATTAGGAAGCACCCCAACTTTGATTAGGAAACCTCAGAGCGTACCTAATATGAATATCTCAAGCCGTTCATCAAATTTCCTCTCAAATAATTTACAAAGAGCACAAAAGGCCTTTCAAAGCGACGTCATGATTAAGATCGACATTACTACAGCCTCCTTCATCTAGTTCTATGTGAGATCAAAATGGAATGAGTTTTCTGATGTACAATATCCGACATCCCTTGCAATCAAAACCTCGCTAAGTATTTGTAGCTCAAGCAAGCAATCAAATTGAGAATGACTGACTAACTGACTCACAAACAACGTATAGGCCAAACCACTTAACGTAGAGACTTGAAATTTAGAAGGCACGAACATACCTTCTAAATTACGAGTAAGAAAAGAAGTGAAATTTTGTAGAATTTTGGAAAAATTGTGCTTACTCTACCCAATATTTAGGCTTTAATTCAATTAAAATAAAATCACTATTTTTAAATACACGTATTTATTTGGGTCCTTTTCCTAGACCTGTTCAAAGAAATATTTCAAAAGGTTTTGTCCACAAAGCTAAGCATAAAATATTGGTAGTAATTTCCTCCAAATTTAACCGCAACAGACAGATTTATTTTTATATTCAGGTTCCTAAATCAATCTGAGTTGATTATTCAAAATCTAATTTACCCTGATAGATCTCGTGTTTGACAATACCAGCTAAGCATAATCGTAAAGGTTTTTTTATAGTCATAGTTTTACTGATTTTGAAAAATATACAACTTGATACAATGTCAGCAAAAAACTGATTCTGACCTCACGTACAGACTCACAGGAACGCGAAGCAAGCTTGTATTACGGTTTTCAGTCTCCTCTTGAGGAGATCCAAGCGAATGAGGTAGATTGTAACTTATCTACGATGTTAGTAAGTATATATGTCACTGCGAAGGTTGTAAAAACCGTTAATTTGCAATTTTACAATAAAACTTTATTTATTTATATCAAGTGACGAGCCAGGCGCTATTTGAAGGGTAAGAAAACACGCATGCCCATGGCCAGAACAGTGCTACACAAGACATTTTGTAGTTGTAACACTGCTATAATAACACCCATTTTGATTGTTAGTCCAGTAGGTAATTTTACTTTTAAGTCACCGTAAGAATGTAAGAACCGTAAGTTTATAATAAAAAAAAAATTGGTTGTTTGTAAAGTTGGTTTACGGATGATAGTTTAACGTGACAACGTCATCAGCGTAACGGGACAATGAGCGTTACTGGACAATGACGTCACTGTTTTCGTGCATGCAGCCGGCGTTCATCGATTTATTAGACGTAGTCACGTCAAAAACTTAACCAGTTAAAATTGTTGGCTCTCGTTTTCCTGTTTACCTTAGGACTTAGACAAAAGTCTGAAAATAAGTTAAGGCACAGGTTAGGGTCGTCCGAAAAACTTTGAGCTGAAATTTAGTTACTACATAGGTGGGTCTAAAAAACTATAGGTAAAACTATTTTGGAGGCCCAAAATTATTTACCATAAATGCCTTTTTAACTTGTTCATACAACGTACTTATTCTTTGTTTACAGAAACTACTAAATGGACCTAAATTAATCCATTACTAACTTAGTCTCACTGGCATTCTTTAGGAAAAAACCCTAAAAAAGTTTTTATAACATGATTCTAGACCTTCTTTCGATGATAATAGAGTCGAACATAGCTTGATGCATGAAATGAACTAAAAGTCCAATTGTGTTGTCTTGAATTCAAAAAAGGTTTGAAACTACTAAACTTTTTAATCTAACTTTGTTCGAGCTAACCCAGTTTTGGTGTGGTAATTCCTTCGAGAATCTAGCCAAAGGAGATGTTAATGCAAGGCGTACCCCTCTGTTGGCCATATAACCTTCTTGGCCATTCACGTTAAATAAAACTATACGCGTTATCTGATAACTGTGTGCATATTTTAAGATGGTGTGCGAGATTATTATAGCGTGCGTTTACATGAATAAGATTTTGTTAGGCGCGTGTGCAATGCGTGTTTACCTCGTCCCCCGTAAAAAATGGCAGAAATTTATGTTTGCAGATTATGACGTTTGACGTCTCCTCTTGCTAGATTCTCGAAGGGTAATTCTGATGAATCGCGAAATTTCTATTAGGTTAGGTTATTTGGAGAACTAGAATTACTGACACGAAACGATGATTTCGGTTTGACATCGGTGTGTATATTCACTGGAAAAAGAAATCATAAAATATTGTTAATTGTTTATTTTTATTTGATTCCGTTTCTCTACAATAACATTTTCTCTACGTCACTCTTGTTTCAACCGATTTCTAATAGTAGTTTTCCGTGAACAAAACAGTGAGATTAGTGTACGTTTGCGTTGCAAATTAAAAAAAAACATTCCTAATACCCTCTTCAGTCATTCAGTAAAGACTGACCTTTTATACACCGCAAATTTTTAATCACCAGAAAAAAATACGAATATCACTCATCCACTTTCATATCTAACACTCTTCTAGTGACATGGCATTCATCCCTCGGTGTATATATACATACATATTAAGTATATTGTTTTCTGCTGGGTAAACGACATGATTGCCACACAAGGATCAGAGATAAAAACGTTTTCATAACAACATTCAAACCAGATAAGTAGTAACACAATGAAGGTTATTTGCCCTCCACAATGGCGAAGCCACAACAAAGACTTATTGTGTGTCTATCTCTCCCACCAGACGATACAATATTCATGTTAAATGCTTGGGATATAACAACAAGTACTAATGAAAATAAATCATTTATTGCTGTCGCAAAAACGGTGTCGTTAGACAATTCTACTAATCTCATTATATTATAAACTAGCTCACGTCCGCAACTTAGTTTACATTGTGAATTTTTAAAATCCCTTTCTTAGTCCGCGTCTGCACTTCACGGAGAAAAAAAATTGGGATAGCGAGACAAAATGGTAACTGATAATATATTTTCTTGTACCCTTTACTAACTTTTGTTATCTACATCTATTACATTGTAATCGTTACTAAATTTCGTTAGCAGGAACTATTATTATTGCAGTAATCGTTACTAAATTATTCTCGCTGTCACAAATTCAACTAGAATTTTAGTAACTATAACTAGATTTTTTCTCCGTGTTCTTGACGAACACACCCTCCAAGTTTGGAGTCTCTACGTTCAGCGGTTAGGCCTGTGTCATCATCATCATTATCATCATCATCAACCTATAGCAGTCCACTGCTGGACGTAGGTCTCTCCCATGGCGCGCCACTGAGCCCGATCTTCGGCTCTCCTCATCCACTTTCTGCCAGCTATAGCGCGCAGATCATCGCTCCATCTGGCCAAAGGTCGTCCTACACTGCGTATGCCTAGACGTGGTCTCCACTCAAGAACACGTTTACCCCAACGGTTGTCGGTTCTTCGGCAGACATGGCCGGCCCATTGCCACTTCAGCTTGCTGATCCTCTGAGCTATGTCGACCACCTTAGTTCTCTGTCGGATGACCTGGCCTGTGTCATCGCGGCTTTACTTAATTATTTCAGACTGAAGGCCTATCCGCACACAACAGTGCCGGCACGTGCCGTACCGTACCGTATCAGTGAAAATTATTATTCAAACTCAAATTATTTATTTCAGACAATGTCCATAAAAAAAGAACACACACACACAAAAAAATGAACATAATCTTTAAATTAAAATAAAATAAAACACTACCCACTGACCATTTCGAATGGTGTCTTATGGAATGTATGAAATATGCAACCCCAACACAATCCTAAACAACGCGTTTAGGATTGTGTTGAGGTTGCCGAGGTACTGCAGTGCGTTAGGCATGTTTACTGACACTCGAACTGATGGCTTCCACGCCATCCTACGCAAGAGAGCCGTGTCCGCGGCAGCACCAACACCATCCTTCGCGTTGTGGCAGACTTCAGTCAGTTCAGGCTTCATGTTGTGTAATGTGTGTTTTATTTTATTTTAATTTAAAGATTATGTTCATTTTTTTGTGTGTGTGTGTTCTTTTTTTATGGACATTTTCTGAAATAAATAATTTGAATTTGAATATTAATTTTCACTGATACGGTACGGTACGGCACGTGCCGGCACTGTTGTGTGCGCATAGGCCTTGAAAGTGCTCGCCGCGCCCTATCTCTATTTTGGTGTAAATTGAGCCTTATTCTTTCAATCAAAGTTTACTAAATCGCATGACTAAATCAAATATTTTGGCGTGTTTTTGCTACAAGGTGTGCTTCCATATATCAATTCTATCACAACTAAAACACAACTAAATTTAATTAAGAAAGTGCCCAGTAGCTCGACTTGTAACAGTGTGAGTTTAGCAAATGAACATTCAACTAAATTGATTAGTTCTGAACTCACTGCACTTGAATGTTCTGAGTTTTAACCAATCAATAACTAATTTGGTCAATTGAAAACTTAACTATGTAACTTCAAATTAATTAGAAAATTGACTACCAAGTTATCGAAAAACGTCAATCTGAAATTATCAAAACAATAAAGTTTTTAAATAATGAATCCAAATACCAAGCTTGAGAGTTTATTTTTATTTAAAAACACGACAGATAAAAGGATTAAACATTTTTCATAAAAAATACAAATAAAACTGTACGTCACTACTCGTCAAATAATTCCCTGTTTAGTGGACATTCTGAAAAAAAAAAAAAAAAAAAAAAAAAACATTGTTATTCAAATTTGAACTCTCACTCATCGAATTGGAATCGAAGGTCCAATTACAAAACAATTTTATATATTTAATCTGAAATATACTTAGGTTGGCCATAAATACTGTTACAATTAAAAATAAACAAAATATTATATATTAATTTGGAATCTGTAATTTTTATAAGATTGTTTATTGAGTTTTCTCATTTTGGCGCCAATACATTGTACAATATTTTGCGATTTTAAAATGGAGTGGGGTGATAAAGAGAACCGAATCGCTGTGATTGCATTACACAAAGAAGGTATGGAGCCAAATGCAATTTTTAAAACTCTCCATACGCTTGGTATTAGTAAAATGTTTGTGTACCGGGCTTTTAATAGGTACAATAAGACCTCCTCTGTTTGTGACAGAAAAAGATCTGGACGTCCACGTAGTGTTCGTACGAAAAAGGTGGTCAAAGCAGTTAGGGAAAGAATTCGAAGAAATCCTGTTCGAAAGCAAAAGATTTTATCCCGGGAGATGAAGATAGCACCTAGAACCATGTCGCGTATTTTAAAAGATGACTTAATACTTGCAGCCAATAAGAGACGTACTGGTCATTTCTTAACTGAAATTCAAAAAAAGAATACGATGGTAAAATCGAAACGACTACTGAAGCGGTACGCAAAGGGAGGTCACAAAAAAAATTGTTTACGGATGCGAATTTTTTTACAACTGAGCAACATTTTAACAAACAAAATGACCGTATTTATGCTCAAAGCTCTAAGGAAGCTTCCCAATTAGTCGACAGAGTGCAACGTGGGCACTATCCAACTTCAGTGATGGTTTGGTGGGGTATTAGCTATGAAGGAGTGACTGAGCCATACTTTTGTGAAAAAGGTATCAAAACATCGGCACAAGTGTATCAAGATACCATTCTTGAGAAGGTAGTGAAGCCCCTTAACAACACCATGTTCTATAACCAAGAATGGCCCTTCCAGTAAAACTCGGCACCGGGTCATAAAGTTCGGTCTACGCAGTCTTGGTTGGAAACTAACGTTTCGGACATCATCAGAGCTGAAGACTGGCCGTCGTCTAGTCCCGATCTTAATCCACTGGATTATGATTTATGGCCAGTTTTAGAGAGTATGACTTGCTCTAAACGCCATTATAATTTGGAGTCTCTAAAACAATCCGTACGATTGGTAGTGAAGAATCTTCCCATGGAAAGAGTGCGTGCTTCTATTGATAACTGGCCTCAACGTTTAAAGGACTGTATTGCAGCCAATGGAGACCGCTTCGAAAAAGCTTTTTATATTTTGAATTGTTTTTTATTTATGTATTAAACTAACACACTGTAAAAGTATTAAATTATATTTCCAATAGAAAAAAAAAACTTGTTTCAGTATTTATGGCACGACTAGGTAGAATGAAGCACGGAGCGACAATTTGAAACAATTCGCAAAGGGCAAGAAATGAAATGAAATGAAATAAAGGGAAAATAAACTTTATCACCCAGAAATTAGAATAGATAATTTGTTTCCGACTTCGTTGATTTGATTATGCAGACATGGGCTCTGCTACTAAGGAAGTACCCAGGCAATTGAGATTAACTTTGTTTTGAAATTAAGTTAATACTGAATAATCCAATGTTATTGCTTTGTTTATTTGTAACTAACTGACCCGCGTGCGACTTCGTCACCCGGTGATTTTTTTTTAAAGTCGATGCGATGTTTGTTCCACTTGCGAAAGAAATGTCACAGAATACCAAAGTTTTAGTACTAAGCAAGTCAATCAATACTAAACTTATACTCCTATATATATCTACCCTCTGAAGATATGTAGCGTAATTTTTATAGCCCATGTCCTGTTCAGGCTTCGTACCTATGATATTGTAAAGTTTCAGTTAAATCGGTTCAGTAGTTTTTACGTGATGGACGCACACAAACAAACGTACAAACAAAGTCTTCAAATTAAAAAAGGCAAAAGTTGTTTATTCCTCAATCACGCAAAAATTTCTGATTTGATTGAGCTAAAAGTTCGTGAGATGAAAAAAAATAGGTAACTCTAATTTAAATTTAAATTTACTTTTTATGCTCGATATATCGAAATGTCAAACCAATGTGCAATTCTTAAATAAACTTATATTTTTATTATTATTGTTATTTAATATTAATGGAAAGCACACATTCTCTAAAACTTAGTCACTTAGTGCCTCTACGTACTACGTAAAGCTACGAACCTACGCTGATAATATTTCAGTCTAAAATGCACGCCCCTCTCGCGCGTTCTCTGAATGGGTATTCCATCTCTTCGTACACATACCTTGAGGCATGAGATTAGTGTAAGAAGCCGGACTAGTTTGGATTTCATTGAAGCACAATGGATTTGTCCGTATCTTAGAATGGACCTGGGTATCCAGACTACACATTGCTTAATTGGATTTGTTCCTTCAGTCTGAACAAGATACGACTGGGAGATTGAGGGGCTCACGTCAAACTTGAACAAAAAAGAATAGAACAAAATTTTTTTTTGTTATTTTGTTAACCTGACAAGGAAAAATATATATTATGTTAAGGTTTTCATAATTAAGAATATGAAAAAAAATGTTCTTTAAATTTAGTAAACCAATGAGACGCGTTTTTTTTTAACATAAACATAAACATTCACACACTCACACCCCTGCACTAGGATTCCCTGTGTCGCAGGTGGCATGGACACATACAACACATCACAACATCCAAGACCCGAGAACAAACATTTGTGTTCGTCACACAAATATTTGCCCCGGCCGGGGATCGAACCCGGAACACCTAGCTTCGTAGACAGGGTTACTACCAACTAAGCCACGGTGTCGGTTTTGAATTGAACAAATAGAGCATCATAATAAAAATCACTTAAAACATCTTATTTTTTTTTTCAAGTCGGTTTATAAACAAAGTTCTGAGGTAACAAACATTAAAAAAACAACCGAATTGAGTACCTCCTCCTTTTTTGAAGTCGGTCGAAAATAGCGTAAAAACACATACATCTATAAAAGCCAACTGCAGTATTTAGCTAGAATCTCTTGAATGTGCATCGTACGTCGAGCGCTAAAGCTGGTACGGTTATTGTGACATAAACCGTTCTATTTGATTATACTCGCTACCTGTACCGGCTCACTAGTTGCACAGAATTAATATAGGTAAAATGAGAAGGCGATGTCGTTAGAAGTTGGTGGATAAGAAGACTCTAGACCGCTAGTCGTGGCGTCTTATGGAACTTTTTATAGGAAAGTAAGTACTAAGTAGGAAAATATGCATGTGAAGAACTCATATTTCATAATTATTATTATTATTTGAGTAGGTAGAAGGAACTTTAAATTTAACAAACATGCATAATAAGGAGCTATGTTTATCTTTTTGATAGTATATAAAAAAAAAGAGAAGATGTCGTATACGAGAGTTATAGGTAGGTGCTTACTTATTATTGTTATTTGTGTTTTACGTTGTGGCTACCTATTAATAAATGTTCAGTCTTGGATATGCCGTCTTTCATTATTACAACAATTTATTTCAAATAACCTTTTTTTTAAAGATATCGAAATCCGGTACTAATTTTGTGTTACTGAACTATCTTTACTGCCAAAATCTAGTTAATATCCATTCTGTGTTATGTTAGTAGCAAAATAACATATTTATACCGTAAGCCGAAGGTAAATTATTCTACTTTTCAACTAGGTAATCGCAAAGCTGCAACGTCATAACACTTCGTAGAGCGTCTACGGCGTAGCAGATTTTACGTAGTGTTACGTAGAAAGTGGGAAGATGGCGTTCTAAGGATGGGATTTACCATTTTAACTTACTCAAAATGTGGCATAATTTAACAATAATAACGAACTAACACTTCAAAACAGATAGAATAGTGCACGAAAGGAACCTCTTCGAGGTGCAATTGAAATCCTTTCACCACACTGGTTCGACAGAACTAGTTACACGATAAGAAGAAGACTAGACCTATACAAAACAAACTTAACCATACATTGTACATATATTTTATCTATTCTTAATTTTTATCTATTCATCACACAAATGTTTGTCCTGAAGTGGGAATCGAACCGGCGGCGACACTCAGCGTAGCAGCCCAACGCACTTGCCACTTGTCCATCCGTGTCTTCAAACTTTGACTACATAAACGCTTCTTGGCACTACGTTTACAAAGACATTTGCAAGACAGGTCATTCGACCGACTCAGTGACATCTGGGCTCAAGTGTCTTTTGTGTAAATGTTGTTCGCACTAGTGACCCGGATCCATTTGTATCACTAACATTGTTAAACCTTTGACCTGAATCCCTGTATCACTCAACCCCCAATACTCGTAAACTTCAGTCACTTTGATTGACCCACAAGCTTGAACATTTCTAACAGCGAACACTCAAATATAGACTCTGTTCCTCGAAGATGGGGTTGGTATTACTTTACTGGTATCCAGTTGTATACCTTCTTGCATATTTCAAACGTCTTGAAACAAAGCGATTCTGATTGCAGACTTCTACATCCGAGCAATGTGCTTATAGGTGCAGTGCAAATTTTGCCGCTAAGCAGTTAACGGTTGGTATGCATTACTGTGTTCCGCTTTAAGAGGCCATTTTTTTTCTTCGTTTCCTTCCTTGCGGTGCTTCATACCTCGAGCCACTATTTTATTATTGCAATTTACGAATAAGACGCTGTTTTGAGCAGAGAGAGAAGAAATTAAGTCCTATAACCAGACAGCGTAATAATTTTTTTGTTAACGATTGGTAGGTACCGACTTGATAGTTACATATGCTTACCATTATGTTCGCCTGTTTACTTGTTTTTACTACGTGCAATAAAAAAAACTATATCAATTTTGGTATTTTTTAATGTATTTTATTTATTAATTAATCAATAAAGTATACAATATGCTCCTATTCTTGCTCTTACTTACTCTATACCCTTCTATTCTTATATGTATAGTCTATACCCATAAAGACTAAAATTATAAAAAAAAACATTCTGCGACACGATTATTTGATGATCTAGAACAGTTTTCTAGCATTTTTTTCCACAAAAACATATTGATGACCCGAAGTCTTTAAATCCCCATGTCATCGAGCCATGGATTCTCGAGCCTGTAACTCAGTTAGGTATGAGTAAGTGGATCGAACCACCACTGACCCGTTTGCTCAGTCGACTGGGTAAGCCTGCACAAGGGTTATTTTTAGTAGACACGCAGTTCAGGCCGTATGAGTGGTTAATTTTACCCAATGTGTCTCTTTAAATTAATTAATTTTGCGGTCGAAAGCATCGTGAGGAGACTGGCATGTCACACAACAAAAACAATGGTTTTTGTTGTGTAATGAATTAGGTTTGATGTATCTTTTAAAATGTATGTACATATATATTGCGTAAGTAAGTTACTAAAAAAAATTGGTTGCCTGTAAAGTTGGTTTACGGACGATAGTTTAACGTAACTAGCCAGCGTAAGGACAATGAGCGTTACCGGATAATGACGTCAACGTTTTCGTGCATGCAGACGGTACGCTGCGGTACGCTAAACTATCGTGCGTAAACCAACTTTACATACAACCAATTTTTTTTATAATTTTTTTATTTATTTGGAACAACAAACAGCTACTTTATAAAATCTAGACCTTATAAGTATGGCTTAGATAGTAATAAAGTAGCCAAAATAAGTTTTCACTTGAAAAATATGGTCATTAAGTAATCAATGTGAAAGAAAAATGTTATTACACGAGCAAGTTCACGTTCTTTTCAAGTCTTTTGAAGCAAGAAGGGCCTTTCACAACTGGTTATTCAAAATGGCGAAGTTTTGTATCTCCGCCCACCAGACGGCCCGTTTGTAGCGAATACCTTTCATAATGTCGACGAATATTACAGTTATTTATTGAATGGAGCGATTCCTCCGTTAGGATGATGAAATATTCTGGATGTTTGTATTAGAAATTATTGTTTAGACATGTATTTATTACAGTAATCAAATTTTTTGCTCAAATCGCGAGCTTATTTTGTAGATTCTGGGTTTTTTAACTATTTTTATAAATGATATTGCTCCCGCACCTGAGTAAATACATGACGTAATAATAAATATACGAATGGTTAGGCCTAACAGCTAGCAAATAGAAAATTTAAATTTCAAACTGCTTTTCAGCTACAATGAAAATAAATGTGTTATTTGATATTTTAAAATAAGTTTTAGATAGTCATCAAGTTAGCAATCAAGGCGCTCCCACATTGCTGTTAGAAAATGTTTACAAGCATTAGTAAACATTTACTTAACGAAAATGTTTGTAAACATTTCATAGTAGCAGTGTGGGAGCACCTTAAGATTCCTAACTTGATGACTATCTTAAACTTATTTATAATATAATTTACAAGGTTGTATAATAGGATAGGAAACACCTTTAGTTTGCTTAGTACAAAACAATAGGTTTATTTATGACTTCAAAACCTCACTCCCAGCCATCGGACAGAATCCGGTTCCATCTCAAGATTTCCCTGAGCCATCCAATCCGTCCATTGTGCGCTCAGAGAACTGTCGTTGCATTGTTCAATGCGCTGTTCATTAGCTATTCCCACTTCGAAACTTGCTGATTTGTTGTGGTGCACTTAGGAATAAGCCTTAGGCATTATAATGGATACTATTTATACATCAATACACCACAAGGTATTATTTTCCAGAAAAAAATACGCATAATCAGTTGCTGTTACTAAACACAGATATGGCAAAAAAATAATAATAAAACGTTTATATTTAAACAAATGATTTGGCCTGACCTGGTAAAATATGGAAAGTGGGTTCGAACCCAGTCATACACCAATGGATTTTTCTATTCAAACAATCTATTGAGTTCATTAAAACACGTGTTTAAAGGCATGTCATAAAACCTAAAAAAAAGTTTGACAACATGTGTCAAGTTCACGCAAGGAGCCTCTTCGAGGCGTACTGGAAATCCTTTCACAAACTTTCGAAACGTTCGAAAGAACTAGTGACGCGATAAGAAGAAGAATGAGCTAGCCATACCTGCCGAAGAACCAATAACGGTGAACGCTATCTTCGTTTTCATAATAAAATTCCGTCTAACGTTATTCATAAGTAACGTAAGGTAACGGTAATATTTCAAAATCTTATCTCTTAATCCATTCATTAGCCTCTGAGGAAATTACGAAACCTTTTCAATCTGGAAGACGCATTACACCTTTTTTATTTCCCGTTACTGGAGTTTTAAAATTGCTTTCAATTCTTTGAAATTCCATTTTCGGTATATAACTTCTGGTATAAGTTAGGTCTTCGAGTTTTATCTGAGCTTGAATTTATAGTTATGATTTCTGGCTTTTGAAATCCTTTGGCGGGTTATGTGAATTTTATCTATGTTAACGCCGCCCCGGGGTGAATTATAATATCTATGTAAAAAGTGTTGTTGGCAGTAAAGACAAAGGAAAAGTGTGTATTTAAAAAAAATATTAAAAGACTACTTGTACAAATATCTACTAATGGATTAAGATAGAGGACAATTTAGATTTGAAAGATAAAAAGTCTATTAATATCCTCAAATCCGAATTCCATACAAAATGTTTCGGTTTAATACTCAAAAAGTACGCCGTATTATAGTTATTTCTTCACACTATTTCTTTTGTCCATGTTGTTAACAAAAAAGTGTAAGGTTTCATACTTTAATTTAGATTTTATACGTGTTTTTAAGTTAGTAGGGTTAATTTTTAATTTTGAATTCGGATTAGAGGAATAGCCTTAATGTGAGATTTTTTAGCGTTTCTAATGACCAAATTCAAAGAAAAGTAGGGCCTAGGGTAATTTAACTTTATTTTTGCTCAACTAATTTTAAGCAATAATTGTTTGGTATAGCTCATTTTGATTACATATCGTAGAAAATAATATGCCTTATTTATTAACGTTACGATATTTTTTCACTCAACCTATTCGGGCCAATAATATAAGGAATAATTTACCGTATAAAATATTATTTTTACAAGAATCCAGCAAAATTAGCATAAAATTGTGAGGCATATAATCAAATTTGAATATTCATAAGGGTTTTCGTATTGAGGATTAAACGGGATCCAGGCGATAAATGTATGAAATTGGTGGATGAATATGGCTGAAGTACACGTATATGATTAACTGGCTCTTGATATATTTTAATGTAAATTAATCTTATTTAAACAATTATTATGAATAAAAAAATTATTTTTCTAAAGAATTTTGGAGAAAATGAAAGTTTTGCCTAAAACTAACACTCATGTTGTAAACAGTTTAGTTTGTCATTTTTTATGATCTGTATTTATAACTTAATTCTTATCTATTTATTTTCATATTATTTTGATTGCTGTAAATACTCCTGTTTTTGAAATTTTTCATTATGATTATTTCTATATAGGTTTGGAAGACACTACCTATATTTTTCTTCCGCTTTAAAGTTTTTTATTTCAAATGTGGTGAAAAGCCACGTCCAATTCAGTTACCACTCTTTTCAAAGCCACAAACGACGTTTGAGAGACAAATTTCATTTGAACCTCTCGCTTTCCGGTTAGATCCCATTCAACCGGAAACGATGAATATACAAGGTGACTTTGAGTCAAGAAAACTTTTAGTTAGAGCAAAAAGGCCTTTCTATAGTTGGTTTTTCTTTGTCAATTTCTTTGAAATATGAGAAAATAATTCAACTAGTCATAGGGCTGAATAAAGTTGAGACTAAATATTATATAAATAACTTGATATACTAACTTGCTAATATTGCTGTAGCGTTATTTTTGTTAATGAAAGGTTAATTTTAATATGATAACTCTTTACCTATTTTTATAATTTATTTTATTCAGATAATGTTTAATAAATTAGTAAAGTATGTATTTATAGTCTATTTATACCTTATGATTTTTATAGAATTCCTTTATAACGGCTTTTATCGGAAATAGATAACTAATCATCGGCTATTAAAAAAAATACAAAATTGTTCATCTTAAATCATACATAGTTACAAAGTTATGGTACAGTCACTATTTTCCATTTTGGTTTTTATAAACTGTATTATATAATTCAGAGCCCTTCCCGTTACATGTACATATTTTAGTATACCTATGCATTCTATTATCTTCATATATTTAAATTATTTTATAACAAGCAGTGAATATATTTATTTCGGATTCGTAAAAGATTCGTAAAATACAGAGGCTTACCTAAATGTTCATTGTAATCTGTCGAAGGAATTTGACAAGGAATCCAATAATACTACTTTGAATTTCAAATTAGGCTTTGAAAAATATCCTAAATGTTTACTAAAAGAATTTCAAGTCTGTTGGACTTTTATTGTACTAAATATCTGTCTTATTAAAATACCAAAAGAACCTAAACTTGTTTGTTATAAAATTAACCTACAAGCATTTGGCAAAATATAATTTATTTTTCAGACATAAATAGGTACTTATCTATACATACATTATAGATATATTATTATACATTATATTAAATCTTATTTTGTGTAGCAGAGTAAAACACATTAAACTTTCTGCGATGCTATCTTTATTCGGAAGGGAATAGACAAATACGAGTCATAGACTACTGAACACTGTTACAGATGATTAATATTTCTACACATTATAGATATATATTATTATGGTTTAAAGAAATACATATAAGCGAAGCAGTGCACAGCAGGGGTGACCCGAAGTTTAAAATCAAGTGAAATATTTAGAAAATAAAAGGAATTTTGAGTGGAAATCATTTTAACAATCCATTCCTTCGAATCCTAAGCTGACTGTTCCATTCAAAACTAAATATGAATGGAAGGCCAAATTCAAAATCTATCTGACGGGCGCATACCAGCTTTTACCCTATTGTATTTTTTTGTCAAAAAGATTTTTCAAAATTTTAAAGGTTATATTTTAAATATTTTTGTGTGAATGATAAAATTTACTTGAATTGTGTGTAAACAGTTTATTTAAACAGGTTAGCTAACTGAGAGGTAAGTAGAATAAAAATCGGATTTGTGAAAACAAAATTGGTATGTATGTTACTACAATCTATGTATAGGTATATTACAAAATTTACAAAAGGAAACAATTGGGCCACCCATAGACCGTTGCAAACGATCTATAGGTAGCTCAACTGCTTCAACTCGATACCCGATGGCAGCGTGCCGAGGATACTGGCTGCATTGCCTCTTTGTATAGCAAGGCTTATTCTTTGGCCCAGATAGCTGCCAGCCCTCTGATCACGCGTCGCTTCGACCAGACGCTCTGACAAAATTTTAAAAACGCGGAAGGCTCCCATTCCCCATGGACCTAGGGTCTCGACCCCAAAGGGCTCAAACATGTACGACCTATCAAGACCTACATATTTACGCCGCTTGAGATCTTCAGCAGAGGTTGCCGCCGCACCAGCCATAATTGTATGTTACTTAATCACACTAAAACTACCGAACCGTTGAAGGAATTCTGAATAATTCTAGGCTTTTTTATACTGATTCCACAGGGTAAGCCGTGTTGGCCGAGTGGTAGGTGCCTCGACTTTCGATGACCTCGAACCTAATGACACGATAAGAAGACAGGGCAAAGGTAAAGTGATGTCGAGTTATTTTATTGGTTCGTGCGCTATGCTCATTCATTTGTTTTAAGTCTTGTATTTGTTATTTTCCATGTGTACAATAAAGAATTATCTATCTATCTATCTATCTATCTATGCTATGTTTCTCAAGATAGTTTGAATATTATATTGTTCAATAAAAGTAACATGCATCTTAAAACTTATCACCAAAATGAAAATTGCGGCCATCAAAACAACGTTTACTTCGAAGATAAGCTCAGATTATATAACGTTTCAACACAGTAGCACGACTTTAATGATATGATGACAAAATCATTAATTTAAGAGTAGGTAATTTTTAGAAGGCCTTTGGAATACCAGAAACTTTGACACCGGAGAAAGCACTAAATAAAAAAAAACAAACATACTTTACAAAATAAAATTATTTAAAACCTTTTTACGAAGATAATAGACTCTGAAAACAGCTAAGAGGTTTGATAAGGTGGACTTAAAACACTTGTTTTCAAAATTTTGTACATATAAATATATTTTTTGCCATTAATGCGTTTTACATCCAGAGTATTAAATATCTCTGTTTTGAAATTTAGCATCAGACCAAAATGACCTAGAAGTCAGCTAAATTGACCAACTTTATAATGTCGCGCTTTCATTACAGTACGATTACTTGGTAAGGTAAATAGGTACTTAAGGTGCAAAGTTACTAATTCTGTACGCGTTTGAGGGTTGTCGTCACCTCACCTCCAACCTTCTCCTGATTCAATAAGGTCTGTAATAGCTTCCTAACTTCGGATCGTTCCGCTCCGGGGACGGTTCAGTAAACTCTTTTATTAACTTTTTAATGGTAATATTTTTATTGGAAAATATACTTTTGTATAATCTTTGAATGACTTGATAAAAAATGTTTACGAACGCCACCTGATGAAGATGTTTCTATTGTTATAATAGAAACATCACTATTCTTTCCTAATTCAAGTTTTTTTTCCTCAAATTATTTTTCGATTAATTTTTAGTAATTACCCGACTGCCAAGGAAGGGTTATGTTTTTAGTATGTTATTATTTATTTTAGTTATCTTGTATGTATTTGTAAATTTCTGGGTTACCTCGTATCTTCCAATCGGCTGGATGGATTTTGACAGTTAAGGTATCGTTAGATTCGTCTTTGATGGGTTTTTATAAAAAAATTTATCAAAATGGCGGATTTTTGGAGCTAAATAGTAAGTCCTTAATATTTTTTTGTTGACCAAACCTATCGAATAGGGTATCAAAATGAAGGTATTTTAAAGGAGATTACAAATATATACATATAAGTTATATGTTTACAATTAATTTGGAATTATGAATTGACAATGAATCTAAAATTATTTCACAGTCGGGTTTTCAGTTTTTTTAAACTTTAAGCTTGTTTCCTAATACAAGTCTTTTTCTTCAAATTATTGTTAATTAATCGTTACTATGGTTCTTTTTTATGCGGATGATAAAAATTAAAAGTACATAAGTGTGCAAAAATATGTTACCGAAACCATTTTTTAGCGAAATTGTTAATTTCATGCCGGACAGAAATATATATATATTTTTTTATTTATTTACTCAAAAACTTATATTTAAAAACAACATATTTGTATCCTCAAACCTCTAAAGGTTCGTGGGGACACAAGTTTCAACTCACCCATTTTTTAAATTGTAATAAAATTTTTATTCAAAGCTTGCTAAAGCAATGTTAAATATAAATTGGACCGAAATCCTCCCAATCAATTTATTATTGTTCACAAAATTTATCGTCATAATTCAAGCGTAAAAAAAATAAATGATAGTATCGAAAATACAGGTACATTTAAATTGGGACATTTATCAATAGACTCTGTGTAACAAAGTTATTTGTGACTTTGTTACAGCAAGTTGAGTAATGGCCAATTTAGAGAGAAAAAGATCCTATTGTGTTTCGAAATGTTCAGAAAATCTACTATTTTATGTGAATCTTATAAAGAAAGAAGTCTAAAGATACTGTGGTAAAATTATTCTTAAAAAAATTGGTTGTCTGTAAAGTTGGTTTACGGACGATAGTTTAACGTGACTACCAGCGTAACGGGATAATGAGCGTTAATGGACAATGACAGCGTTACTGGACGATGACGTCGACGTTTTCGTGCGTGCAGTCGGCGTTCATGGATTTATTAGACGTAGTCACGTCTAAATTATATATTGAGTCAAAATTAAGTTTTTTTTATTTAGTTTTAAAAATTAGTCCAAATCTCATGTTTTTTGGCGTTTGTAAAATTGTAGTAACTAGTAGGTAAAATAACTAGCTACAGCGTAAAGGGGCAAACTCTTGATCAATGTCTGTGCATGGAGAAGACGCTGAAATGAACTTTAGAAAATCAAGGATTTTTTCTTTTTAAACATTATTGTAGCGTGAATATAATAGGTATGAAATCTTAGAACCTTGTTTTGTTACACAAATATCCTTTTCCTATTTGTCTTCAACTCTTTCAAGATTTGATGAACGAAAACATTTTCGCAAATAAGGGTGCGAAACGCGTAGGATTAGGAATTATATTACCACAGACTGACTTTGAGTGACAAGAGATCCTTTTATAAGAAATCTGATAGAAATGAGTTAGCTTTGTGTACTTTTTTTTTTTTTTTAATCAACCTGCTGTGTCCCATTGTTGGGCAAAGGTCTCCCCCAAATCCTTCCACTTGTCGCGATCTTTTGCGGCCTCCCACCATTCCCTCTCGAATCCGTCCAGATCGTCCCTCCAACGCTTTCTCGGCCGACCCCTACGCCGCCGCCCGTCTTCAGGTATCCAGAGAGTGGCTAGTGTTGCCCACCTCTCCGGATACATGCGGCTAACGTGCCCCGCCCATTGTGTACCTTTAATAAGCTTTAATAAATATGGTCAATTCTGAAGTTAGGGTTGTGCGGTTTCAGTCTAGCGTATTTTTTTATCGCGTAAACGGGCGGATTAGTACTCGAGAAACTTCAAAAGCGTGTCGCGCGTATACACGCGGATACCTGCGTTTACGCTCGGCCTTTTCTAGCGAGTGTCAGTAGCATGAGGCGTTTCTCGCGACTTGTCGCGTGTACACGCGCGTCATTACTCGGTGTAATTTTATGATTACAAATTAATTTATAAATTATTTTTATAATTGATTACTTGAAACAATAAACTAAGTGCGGCGAACCCACCCGGTTAATCAGCTGATTGACATACATCTATGTCTATGTATATCTTAAACTTACAGTGACTGTACGTTTAAGATATACACAGACATAGATTTTTTTCACGAGACGAGCTGGCGTTTTGAAATGAAATGATTTTTTTTGACGTGACTACGTTTAAAAAATCGATGAATGCCGGCTGCAAGCATGAAAACGTTGACGTCATTGTCCGGTTACGCTCATTGTCCCGTTACGCTGGTAGTCACTAGTCACGTAAAACTATAGTCCGTAAACCAACTTTACAGACAACCAATTTTTTTTTGCCTGAATAATGGTTACATCGAATGTCTTCAAACTAGTGTTGGTCTCACACACTTCACAGTCAATACGATCATGAGCATTTCTGATAGAAAAAGAACATTGGTAGTTTAAGCAGCATTGCTAAAGCATTATTCGGTTTATTTTGACAATTGAAAGACCAGTCTCAAACGTCCAATGATTTCACAACCAGTCAAATAATAATAGCTACAGTGCCCTTTAAACTGGAACAATAATGAAAGATAGAATATTTACTTCACCGTTACTCGTAAGTAGTACAAACTGACGTTCTTTGTGACGAATATTGAATTTAGAGAAAATTCGTAATCGGCGGAGCGGAACCGCCAACTTGGTTGAATGTCGCGTTGAGGAGTTATTGCTGAACGATTGCACAGTTCATCTGAACAGCTTGGTATCTCATTGTTCTGAGATTCTGCACGGAGAAAAAAAAATCTCGTTATATTTACTAAAATTCTGTTTGAATTTGTGACAGCGAGAATAATTTAGTAACGATTACTATAATAATAATTCCTGCTAACGAAATTTATTAACGATTACAATATCATAGTTCTAGCTGGTACAAGAAAATATATTACAGTTTACTATTTAGTCTTGCTATCCCATTTTTTTTTCTTCGTTTGAAGTAGTGAATCATAGGTCTTTATTGCTTCTTAATTACCACGAGTTGGTAGATATCACATGCCACAAATAGTTATTGTACACCAAGGGTCTGAAGTAAGCCTTATAAAATAGGCTTCAGGAATGAAGTATACCTATTCAAGATTTTTCACTTTAATTCCGAGGAAAATAAACAAAAACGAGCGAGATGGCGTCGGCGTCGTGTGAAATTTCCAAATATTTATATTATTATTAATCTCAGTGAAGTAACGAAGCACGGCAGTCTCTGCCATATTGGATTTTATTTGCCCCAAGAGTGTATTTCAATCATAATAGGTAGCAGTACTTAGTAGTAATTAACAAGCTGTTTTATTGTATCTGTGTACTTGCTCTGTAGTCGCAAACTTGACGAAATTAAGCCATGACTAAATTATTACCAAGAAACAGCAAACCATATTTACTGTTTCTGTACCTATTACTAATTATTTTGTCTAAGATTTCTGAGTAGTACATTTATTATCATTTTTACAGACTTAACAAAATGCTTTTATGCCAGTAATTTTAACGCAATTTTTTTTTATTTTGGTAATACTGATTCACGATTAATTTCGATTAATATCATAACTATTTAATTCAGTAGCAAGCCTTGTCCTAGGTAGCAATATCCACACGACAGGAGTGAAAACTTCTCAAAGGCGAAAATAATAATACGAAATACATATATATTTCGCAGTAGACACTAGACAGTAGTTTAAGGCTGATTAAGGTTAAGGCTAATTCAAAAATACATTTTGTTAACGGTCATAGCATCAACAATAGGCATACTGTTACGCTACCATTATATATAATCGTTCAGGAAAAAGAAAAGATAGTAGACACATTACCATCTTCACTTAGTAATATGATACCAGCCGACTTTACCCGAAGTAGTGTTACAGAGCCCAGTAGTCCAATTCACTCCCCACGAAATATTATGTTCAGTGCGCCTAAAGTTTTCTCTTCAAAAATCACTTCATATAAATCTATGACCTGATCCTGTTGCTCTGAATGAACGTTAGTTGTACACCACATCAATAACAGAGGAAACGATTCCCTAACGGAATAGATTTCGCGTGTCAAACGTTTGAACCCTTAGCCCTTCAACCTCCTCTAAGGAGGTTATCACAAGATTTTAACTTCCATTGTAACGAGCAGAGGAAAGTTTACTACAGGAGAATTATAAAGTAAAGTATTTATTTATTGCGTGAAATACATAAACAAAAGAATAAAAAAAATTATAGAGTTTCATACATTGAATTTCTACCATCTCTGTAGGTAGGTATAAGTAGTGCGTAAGTCTTTATTTTTATTAAAGTTAGTTTTCTTTTTCTTTTCGTTACTTACTACCCTAATTGTACCTATTGTATGTCAACCTGTTTACAGTGTACCTTAAATTATTCACAAATATTTTTTTTTTCTTTCAATTGAGTAACTATACTATAAAATATTTATTTAGTAACTATACTTAAGAGTATTGTGTATTGAGTAACTTAAAGTAAATTACTCAATATACGATACTTTAGGGTATAGTTACCAAATAGTTTCTGAATACACAATATCTACTCTAATGTAAAGTTACTCAATACACAATACCCTAAAGTATAGTTACTGTGCGTCAAGGATCTGGTGCGAGCGTCTCCGATTGCTGGTGAGCAGCGAGGTGTGATAGCATTGCTTATTCAGAACACGTGCTCATTTCGAGCACAAATTTGGCTGTTTGTAAATGAATAAACATTTGAAAAAAATTCAGTGATTCATATTAACAAAAGTATAACAAAAATATGGTTCGGTAACTAGCACTTGTAACCTTATTTCACGAATATGAGTAATTTTATTTCATATCTAGAGTTCGTTTGAAATTTTAATGCAGCTGCAGTGTAATTATGTACAATTTGCCGTTTTTGATATGTGAGAATATAAGTTCCGTAAATAACCACTTCTGTTCAGTTCCTAAACCCATTTGTATGTTACATTTGCTAAAATAGGACGCAAAATCTTTGATTTCATACGTTTAATATGGTAAATGGCAAGTTGTGCTATCTCTAAGCCCTAACAGGCTTATAATCTAAAATCACTTACACATAATTACCTATACCTCATACATACATACTTATACCTACATAGTGATTTCGGATGTTCAATAAGAACTACATATTTAGCGCAATATTAATGTAAGTAGGCTGTAATAAAAAAAACTAAAGATTTAAATGCTCTACGAACCACTCTACTTCTGCAATGAAAACAAATGAAGATAGAGTTTAAAACAAAAAAATCATCGCCATTTATAAAACATTTTCTATACGTTTTTTTTACTAGGGTAAATTTAATTTAGATCCACAAAAACTCAAAAAGGAAATCACTATCATTTTTATGTACCTACTAAGCGCATACAACTAATCAATCCAAACGATTTTATCTAAAAAAAAAAATAACCTGATGATATACAAGCCTTTTTTTATAATTTTTTTCTGCAATATCTTTAGCGATTCACAGTTCAATCTAAATAAAATCTAAAGTAGTATAGATAATAAAGCTTGTTTTTGAAATTGAAAAAAAAAAACTATCGACGTAAAATTATCATCAAATCACGATAATCTTTTCCATTACTTGTTTATTTTCACTTAAAATGGATAAGCTGAGGATAGAATTTCTGAAGCTTTCGCCTATTTCTAGCCGTTGTCTTTTATAATTTTTATCGGATTTTTCCAGAACCTCTAAAATTATTTCAATTTTATCTGGAAAATTTAAAACGAGATACTTAATTTTCTCGGGCCAATAAACAGTGAGCCAAATAGATTGGCTAGTGTTAAATATAGTTATTTTTGTTCAATCGTAATATATTTGTTCCTAGAAGTTGTTAGTTTGTTTGGTACTTAGGTACATAATTTTATTTAGGTTTCATATGTAATAAAAATTATACAAAAACATGCTTTTGCTAAATACTAATATTTTCATTAATCCTAACACTTATTTTTAACTCAGTTTTCTCATCAAAATTTCAAAAAAATGACCATATTTAGAAACATATGAATAATATGAGACGTTACTCAAAGAAATAAGACATTTAGATGAGAGTAGGTACCTATATCATGTTCCCATTTAGCAAATTATTCAAACTCAAACGAAACGTTAACACCTCATAATTACTGCTACAACTTAACAAATTCTGCGCGAGTTGAAGCAACGCCCGTTACAATGTGTCAAAGTAGAAAGGTATTCAAAAGTTTTCCGAGTTCCGTAAACAAAGTATCGAGTAATCCTCACAAGAAAGAATTTCAATTTTGATAATGATCACAGTTAAGTCACGGCTGCAGGCTAATATCATGCAATAATTATAAGGACAAATACGAAAACCATTGATTATAACAAAAATAATAGTAAGTCGGTATAAATTCATCTATGTTTGAAAAATATGTTATCTTCGAAGTAAGTTATATTTATTATTATTATTATCAGGCTGAGGCCTGAGCTGTTGAGCTGTTGAACAATTGAGCTGTTCCATTGGTAGGACAAAGGCCTTCCCCCATTTTATATTTATATACAAATAGCATTGTCGTGTATAGCGTATTGTAGCAAATCGCTCAGAAATAAGCTATCTAATTGATGATAAAAAATCAGGTAGTATTTATTGTAAGAAATATTTATTACAGCATAAGCTAACTACTACAATCTATATTACAAAATTTACAAAAGGAAACAATTGGGCCACCCATAGACCGTTGCAAACGATCTATATTTAGCTCATCTGCTCCAACTCGATACCCGATGGCAGCGTGCCGAGGATACTGGCTGCATTGCCTCTTTGTATAACAAGGCTTATTCTTTGGCCGAGAAAAAAATTGTAAGAAACTGAATTTAAGTGGAGAAAACTGTGTTCGGAACATTGTGTCACTACAATTCCCCTGCACTTGGCCTGTTGTATATGAATTGTATTCTGCATGTTAGCATAACTGGGTCGAATTTTAACCCTAACAAACTACCACGTAATAACGGACGAACGCAACGGCCGCGGTCACACAGAAATTGTAAAAACGTATAAAAGTGTAATTAAGTGTACTTATTTCATTAAAGTTAGTATAATAATCAAGGTTTTACAAAAACACAACAACCGACTTCAATCGCACTGTTCTAGTGACCGTCCGTAGGCACCACTCAAAAGTCACAGGGAAGCAAAATACGCAATTTTGTCCACTTCAACGACTTTTTTTTTTCAGTTATTTTTTTTTAAAACCTAAACTACTGAACCGATTTTGATAAAAATTCTATGGGGACCAATCTGAAAGTATTCAAACAAAAAAATATAGACCCATTAGTTTTTGTTTCTGCAAAAGGCAAGACCAATTTTTTTTTTTATAATCACAAAAAATAATAATGAATACATTTTTTAGAGATTTTTTACCAAATTTAACAGGGGTTTATTTTTTTTAGCTTTGTTACGATTCTGAGCAAACAAATCTCAGGTTTCGCATAAACAAAAACTAATGTAGTATAGTACCTACCTACCTAAGCTACAACTGTTCAGTGTAAATGCGTCTCATGCAGCGTGCGGTAATAAATTGTCCGCCGATACAGGGCATTACTGCAAAGCTATATATTGCCCGGCCACTTGCAGCTATTTATAATTATAGGGGATCTTCCTAAAAGTAAGATTTATTGTTTTATAGAGAGACGAAATGTACGGTATAATATAGAAACTATAAATCGTAAACAAACTCCAAAACTTATGCATTTTCTAATTGTTGAAAAAAAAATGGTATGCCAAAAGTAGAAATTAATATAAAATATATAATTTTTTATTATTATTGTGAGCCTGAATTGTCCCACTGCAGGGCAAAGGCCTCCCTTCTTTCTATCCACTCTTCCCTGACTAGGGCAACTGATAACTGTCGACCGGTCTTTCAATATAAAATATGTGTAGAGAAATTTGTAGAAAACTTATATTTTTTTTATGTTTATCGCTAGGTATAGAGGTTAACTAGGGCTTCTATATTGCCCTGTCCACATAGCTTAGTCAAAAACATTCACATATCATAAAACAAGGTGTTTTGAACTAAATAAATTATTTCTAAGCTCTCCCGTTATTCAACCACACCTGAACTCTCTAGCAATTTCTCTCTTTGTCTCAAGTTTTATTTCTTGAGGAAGAGACAGCTGAGAACTCACCACCTTCAAAGAAATTGCTCTACAACTTTAATGTTCTAACTCCCGGAACTTCCGGTGCACTGTTCCTGTAAAGCTGTTTTTTATTTAAACTCGGTAAGGTGAAAAAGTTTCTGTCATGATAAATTGCTTGATATTACCTCAAAATTTTGAGTAAGTTTATAATGTACCTAAATAGAATAATTATAAGTATTGTTTATAAGTAGTTATTTGTGTAAATAAAAACTTTAGATGAATTCACAAATTACATAATTAAATTACAATTAAACACATTATCTATCTTGTCTATCTATCCACAGAAACTTTCATATTTATAAATATATGTAGAAAATAGGTTAGGATAAGTTAGCCCATTGAACAATATCGGGTCGATGTGACAACTATCAATTCGATTTTGAGGATTAGTTAGGATTATAGGATCAGTTTGCGGGATGAGATTATAGGTTCCTACTGCGTGCCGACTAATTGATTGTAGATCGAGACTTCTGATTGGTGGCCGATTGTGGCTTACCAAAACAAATGACGGTGTGGGATTGACTGTCACTACTACTTTGCTGTTATTTTGCAAAAACTTTGTTGCTACTTTGCTACGACTTTACTACTACTTTGCTACTACTTTGCAATTACTTTGCTACTTATGCTAAATTTTTTGCTACTACTTTGCTGATACTTTGCTACGACTTTACTACTACTTTGCTACTATTTTGCTTCTATTTTGCTACTACTTTGCAACTACTTTGCTACTTATGCTAACTTTTTTGCTACTACTTTGCTGATACTTTGCTACGACTTTACTACTACTTTGCTTCTATTTTGCTACTACTTTGCTACTTATGCTAACTTTTTTGCTACTACTTTGCTGATACTTTGCTACTACTTTACTACTACTTTGCTTCTATTTTGCTACTACTTTGCAACTACTTTGCTAATTATGCTAACTTTTTTGCTACTACTTTGCTGATATTTTGCTCCGACTTTACTACTACTTTGCAACTACTTTGCTACTTATCCTAACTTTTTTGCTACTACTTTGCTGATATTTTGCTACGACTTCACTACTACTTTGCTTCTATTTTGCTACTACTTTGCAACTTCTTTGCTACTTATGCTAACTTTTTTGCTACTACTTTGCTGATATTTACTCCGACTTTACTACTACTTTGCTACTTATGCTAACTTTTTTGCTACTACTTTGCTGATATTTACTCCGACTTTACTACTACTTTGCTACTTATGCTTACTTTTTTGCCACTACTTTGCTGATATTTTGCTCCGACTTTACTACTACTTTGCTACTACTATGCTTCTAATTTGGTACCATGACAATAGTCACCGACTGTTTGCGATTTGATTAGTTGCAGTGAAGGCACATTATGTACTCGTATGCCCGTTTGGGCAGTCACTGCAAAGCAACTGCACCGGCCTGTACTTTTGCAGTGGGTTAGTAATTGATAATTGATTGATTCAGGCGTCACTTTGCGGAAATCCATAAATATCAACAAATTATATAAATATATTTAGTAATAAATCCGCTTAATTTCTAAACAAAGGTTTTAATTAACTTAACTTTAGTTCAACTAAACCAAAGAGTCAACGAACAGAAAACCAAAGTTTGAAGATACGACACGTGTTTCGCCTCTACACGAGGCATCATCAGGAGATGTGGACTCGCCGAAGTTCGAAACGAGAGTAAGAGTAAGAGGATTTATTACTAAATATATTTATATAATTTGTTGGGTTAGTAATTGTTAAAAAAATGCAAAAAAACATAACGTAGGTACAATAAGCACTGCTAATAGGAAATAACAATAGCATTTCTAAATAATAGTGTGTATTTTAGCTCCTGGAAATCCAAGCCGGCAAAAATAAGAAAATAAAAATATCCATTATTTTAGCAGCAAGCAAAAAGCTTGATAAAATACCATCAGAGTGAAAATATCGCCCTCGTCCAATAGTAGGAATCTCATAAATATTTAGGAACTTATTTCATTAGAATTCTGAACCTCACTCGAATACGAAATTTAAGGCCATATTCGACCCATACCATTGGGTCACAAATGGGTCAAACGCCTAACTAGTCATCGCGGGACAGAAGCATTGTATAATATTTGCAGAATCTCAACGCAATGCCAAAACTTTCTTAGAAACTACTAGATAAAAACTAAAACTATCGTTAAAGTTGTCATCTGAAGTAAGATAAGTTATCATTTACCATCCCGCCTCATCACACTAATCACACTAAAATGTCAGGATAAATAGGTTAATGATTTCTTAGTCGCCAAAACTCTCGAACCGATGGAACTGGAACTCTACCTATGTGTAGATCAGTTACCGAAAACAAATTAAGTAGAACTTTTATTCCAATACAACGCAAGCGAAGCCACGGGCAGTGGCTATTAGTTTTTAGTCAGTTCAACAGGCTATTCTATGTATAAAGATCGTTACAGACGCAACCTAAAATAACTTGCACTACTGATTAATTTTCGATACTTTGGCTTCGCTGTTGCAACCGTGCCACTGCGGAAATAGCTTTCGACCAGACTATAATTCCAAAATGATTCATGTTCGCGTAAACGAAGCGTAGCTGGTAGCATAAGTGGCTCTACATGGCGTCTTAATTATGTTTTTATTGTATTTATTTCTTCATTTATTATGTACTAGGTACATGACGCCCGCAATTTCCTTCCTTTACATTGTAAATTAACTAAATCCCTTCAACCCTCCAAATGTTAAGTCTATATCAATCAATGAATATTTTGATAATAAACTGGAGTGAGGCTAGGTTATGCTAGTAAGGTATGCATCTAACGCTGGAAGCTGTAATCGGTCGGAATCTCTCACTGCCGAGCCTGGTCAAAGCCATGCTCGACAGTGATAGATCTTGGGATGCGATGGTCTCCTTCTGCGAGGAGGTGATTTTGCAGAAGGAGACAGCGGAGCGAATCAGGGAGAACGACCCTCAAGCTGACTCGCTCCGCCGGCGGAAGACCGGAAGAAGACGGTGGGAATTCCACCGTCTCCTTCCGCTCGATGGAGACCAGCCGGGCTTGGGTGCGGGGAGCCCCATCCCGGCATTGCACAGGCCTCCTACGCTGGGGGATGTCCTCAATATTCCGGGACATCCCCCGCCCCCCCACAGGGGAGGCAGGGGGGTCCGCCTTAGGCGGACGATCACCGACAGGGCCGCGGTCGAATCCGACCGGGACCCCGTGGCCCTGTCAAGTGATGATGCACCGTCGAACCCCTCGTCCGCTGACGAGTGGTTTGACGACGCATTAGCACTGAGGTGATTGAAGGAATGTCAATGGGTTTTTAGTCGGTATGCTACCAGCTACTAGCACTCTGCTAGTAACTTGGTGGTGAGTCCGACATACCCCTACGGCTCTCCCCGGGCCGAAGGGGATGCGTAAACTGCATTTTCCCATTGTAAAAAAAAAACGTAAGGTATGCATGATTGTGTAAATTTTAGAATTAGGTGACCAAGATATTGTACGCCAATAAGGTAAAACATAGAGCTCAACCATGTTAAACATACCATCCCATCACCTGTGTTTCACAATAAATAAATTTGTATTTGTATTTAAAATACGCTGTCTGTCAGTCAGTCAGTTTGGACCAGGCATTTTATATATTAAAATGCTTATTCCTTGTAAACGTTCTTTTGAGTGGTGACCGCATCAAGATAAGCGAAGTGTAGGACGATCTATGACTAGATAAACCGATGATTTCCGCGTTATAGCTGGCAGACGGTAGATGATAAGAGTTGACGATCGGGCTCAGTGGTGTGCCGTGCTTCATAGGCGAGATCTTCGTCCAGCCGTGGACTGCCATAGGTTGATGATGACATAATGCAGCTCATTTATAAAGCCACTTTAGAAACCGCGACTTTTGCTTAGTCAACCGGGATTAAGAGAAGAGTAGCTAGCTGTTGTTTTTTTATCAATTGCTTAATGTTTTAATAATTCGTTTATCGTGCGTTCATTATTCTTTGCTTTTTTAACTTCCTTATAAAGTAACTAGAGTGTAAATTATATTTTTTGTGAAAAATGACATGACGTGAGCAAAAAAAAATATATCGATACTTTGTCTGTCAAAACCTTCCGTTTTTAATTAGTTTGGGAATTGAGCCTCAAAAGAAAACTAATCTTCATTTTGTAACATATAAACATTTAAAATCAAAAGTCAAATTCATCAAACGATGTCAAAAGCAAGTACTTAAGGTTATTTGTTCTTAAAACAACGCTCGATCTCAAGTTGTTGTCAATGGTGAAATATTTATCTGCGATAGACGAGTTTGTTTGACACGTAATCTATACTTACTAAGGAATTTAATTAAGTATAAATTGATGTTTGCTCAAAGTTAATTACTTTCATAAACCTCGCTTATGAATTTTCGTAAATAAACGAAAGTCCTTAGTGTTGAAATTTTAAACATTACTCATTAAAACAAGTTAATATTATACATTAAACAAGTCAGTAGATCTCAAAAATATTATGATGTAAAAGTCATAGTCACACCTTAGTGTTTATTATTATTTATTAAATTTATATAATATTTTTATTACAATTCAATATTTATTAAAATTACCTATATTATTTTTATTTATTTGTATTTATTATTTATTCTATGGGAACAAGTAACGAGAAAATTAAAGAAAAAAAAACGAGCGTTACATAGCCAAGCGTGACGGTCAAATTTAATGCCCACAAGATAAATTACTGAGCGTGCCTAAATAATTATTCAATATAGTGTTGGCCACTTCATGATGAGGCTGGCCATTTCATTATATTGCTGTATTTCATGAAATGGACAACTGAGACCATATCGTTTGAACGTCAACATTTGAAATGGCAATTGGCCATATCAGTTATGTAGGGTTTCCATGAAATCAATGCATCCAATACTGCAAGGATTAATGCTGAAAATGAGGTTCATTAGTAGAGCAAGCAGTATTAGTATCTAATCGTCAATTTATACCGCTTTCCTTTGTGCGATTTCAGACTAGCGTATTTTTGTCGCGCGTATACGGGCGTATTGGTAGGTACTCGCTTAATATACCGGTGTTTACGCTCGGTTCTTTCTAGCGGGTGTCAGTAGCATGAGGCATCTCTCGGCTTGTCGCGCGTACACGCGCTGCAAAAAAGAAAACACGAGCGTGAATCCGCCTGTTTTAATACACTAATCTGAAACCGCACTTTCAAATGCCAATCGATCAGATAGTCTGACTGCAAGTTGATTGTTCTCAAACTTTGAACAGCAATCCCGGGTTCAAAGTTGACAAAGTTGGGATTTGGTTCTGTCAGTTTAGTTGAAGCGGTTATCTCCAAACAATTTCTCTACGAATTTGGTAGACGATGTCGTAAAACCGTACTAAGCTTGACTGTAAATTTTATAGGAAGATTTCCAAAGTCACTATCAGCTAGATATCACCTAAATTACTCGTAGTATGTAATTGGTCGGAACTTCTTCTTATCGTGTCACTAGATCCTTCAAACCAGTGTGATGAAAGGATTTCAAGTGCGCCTCGAAGAGGCTTCTATCGTGCACTCGACACATGTTTTCGAACTTTAGGTTCTACGACATGCCGGTTTTTTCACGATGTTTTCCTTCACCGTTGCGAGAACGTGAGATACATACATAGAATATTTTCGATGGAAAAACCCTTTTTACGCATGACTGCCACCGGGATTCAAACCCGCGACCATCAGATCGCAAGGTAAGGGCCTCATCCACTCGACCACCACGTCCTCTAAATATACGGTCGGAACTAAATACCTATTAGTAGTTAATTATCTTAGGTATACATTGAATTATGAAGTACTTACCTTACCTATCATAAATGAAAGACAATATCAAAATAAAGCGCTATGATAATAAATAAAGAATTTCATAATGTTTGCAGATTGTTTGTAATGAATTCAAACAATATATAAACGAATAATAATACTGAATTTGAAAAAATAACAGATACAAAATTTATATACGAAATTATTCAGGGACTAAAGTCCTAAGTAAGTAAGTAAGTAGTAAGGTATATAAAAAGGCAATATTGAATTTCTAATTGTATAATGTACATGTATGTACCAAAACTTACTTACTTAATATAACATATAAAGCGAAAGAAGTCCTAAAAATATAGGAATTCAGTAATTTTTATCTGTTGCGAAGATGTGATTGATTTCATGATTGGAATTCAATTCAACACAAAAGCAAGCTTAAACTTACCTTCGTTCGGTCATGGGATAAAAATATTACCTACATCGAAATAGACGCTCTTCAAGTAAATTTCTACGTTTGGAAAAACCCTTACCGCTCAAGTTAGCTCTAGAATTGCTTTCTTGTTATTTGTAGCAATATTTTGGTTTGGCTTGTTTATTCGACTATCGAGAAAAAGTAAATGAATAAACGAATGAGAACTCTCTTTTTGTACCAAAGAACTTACAGATACATATACAAGTTATGGAGCATTTACAATGGGCGGCCCTATTGCTAAGCAGCAATCTCTTCCAGGCAACTTTGAAAAAATATTGAAAGTAATATTGGGCAAAATTTAAGACTCAAAAATCCATATATCATGGCAGTTATTTTTGCAGCTTGTTTTTTTTTCAAATATACTCGTATTTTAATTATTCTGGTGCCTACAAAAATCGAATAATTATAATTCTGGCGGCTCTTAAACTCCGAAACGAAGGCTGGCCACTGGCTTAAACGAGAAAGAAGTTCTTGCCTAAGATAGATATCTTTTTATTTATAGTTCTAGTCTTCTGAATTTGCAAGCTCTATCTTCATGGAAGAGTCTCGAGAGAATTCCAATGCCAGTCTTGGAATTCCGAATCCCAATGCATGAGGTGCCAATTTAAATGCATTTGCATCGCTGGAATACCGCAAGAAAACTAGGTATATCCAGACATATTGCTACAGGAAGATAGCATTTCAATATATGCCAAGAATTCCAGTCATCTTAACAAAAAAAAAAATTGACGTCTAACATATTTTTTATAAGCGTCCCCCGAACTGACCAGATATACTTTTATAGGAACCAGATTATATACTTTTTTCTGTAAATACATTCATAGAATACAAAGAACACACCCAGACTCAGGACAATCACCGATGTTCATCACACAAATATTCATGAAGTGGGAATCGAACCCGCGACATCAGCGTGGCAGTCCAATAAACTTGCCATTCGACCTTCCGTAACATCGTATATACTGAGGATTTAGTAATGACACTGAGGAAAGCTTTAACTTACATACAGGTTGTTTTATTTTGCATTAATTGATTGTTATTCACAACATAACTAAATAATTAAATTAATTCGATGAAGAAAAACATCGTGAGGAAACCGGCAGGTAATAAAACCTAAAAGCTTCTAAAAAAATGTGTCTAGTGCACGAAGCCTCCTCGAGGCGCACTTGAAATCCTTTCACCACACTGGTTCGAAAGAACTAGTGACACAATAAGAAGAAGACTGAATAATAAAAACAAATGGCATTGCTTATGTCCCTACTAATTATACGAGTATGTAGGTACCTAATGTAAGTTACCGAGAAAAAAAACAAGATAGCGAGGTTCTATTTTTGAAAAGACATAGCTGCTTATATACCCACTACCTAAATAGTACCTACAAAAAATAACAGAGCCGTGCTAATATTGCCAACACGGTCTTCGTCGATGGATGGCACTAATATTTAATCTGTGGTCGAGGCCTACATCCGGCTCGAAGGAACATTCTTTTTGATCGAATTTCTCGGTCGAGTGGTATTGACAGGCGTTAATTGCTATCAGGCTGAGCCCTTAAATTATTAATAGAAGTAATTGGTAGGGAGATGAAATTAAGTGCTTTGAAAAATTCTTAGAACGACAAGGTTGAAAAAATGAAGGATTTTAAGCCCATCACACACATAGCTATAATACTGCAATATAAATTATAGCAAGGCATATTATATTTATTAGACTATAATGTTTCTGCACGTAATTATACTAAAGGTATATTTTTATGACGTCACCAACATATACCGTAATTTATATTAGGTATTTCATATTAATATAGGCCGATCATCAAGGAAATTAAGATATAATAATATTGTCTCCGTGTGTGGCAGTTTGCTTTAATAATATTATTATGGTACGGTAAACTAATATGTATTACCTATAGCTTCGTGTGTGATGGGCTTTCCGGTTAAATTTTATGCTTCTTGCCTTTAGTGTGAGTGTGTAGCTTAGGTTGAAGCTTTTACATGATCGATGGATGAACGGGAGCTTCTTGATTCGACCGACCAAATGTTCGACCCAATGGGAATAAATGGCTTGTAAGTGCCCATTTTTATTAATTTTAGTTTATGACCCATACCTACTTAAAGTCAGTTTACACGTGTACGACAAATCGTACGCATCTAAAAAAAAATTCTCGTTATTCATTACTCTGTCTAAAACGAATCGCTATCACCTCTAGAAATATTGAAAATACCTGAAATTCTTGCAATTAAACTACAATATTGGTCCGAAGCGGGCGAGTTGGTTAGGATTTCAATTTTAGATAAATTACATTGGGAATTAGAAAAACGAATACGATTTTATTACGATTCGAAATTGAATAAATCGAACGGTCTTTTGGTGCGAAAAATGCACAGTCGTTTTATATCGACTTTGAAAATGAACTCTACAAAATGTAAGCGACCTAGAAAAATAAACGAAAGTTGTTAATTCTAGCTCAAAAATCTATTTATTGTATTATGTCACCGTTATTTTATAAGAATAAACCATTCAAATACGTTAAATTACAAACTGTCAAAAATGTGTATAAACTACTTAATACATGAATTTACGGTTTTAAAATCGTATTTTTTTGTAAACAATCACTCTCTCTATCAATCTTATTGAAAAATATATTTAGGTACACACACGAAGCTATAGGTAATACATATTAGTTTACCGTACCATAATAATATTATTAAAGCAAACTGCTACACACGGAGACAATATTATAATATATTTTGTCTTAATTTCCTTGATGATCGGCCTATATTAATATGAAATACGTATATTTATATATATAGGCCTTTGCCCAACAATGGGACAGCATAGGCTGATAAAAAAAATTAAAAAAAATATAATTATGTTGTTTGCTTATTTTATTTATTTAGTTAGGCAACTTTGTTTGCTTTGCGAATTAACTAAATTATGTTTTTAGTACGTGCCTATACTATACATACACATCTTCAAGAACATACCCTCAAAATTTCAAGTCTCTACGTCCAGTGGTTATACCTGTGAGTTAACAGTCAGTCATTCTTGGTGGTTGGTAATGTAATGTACGAATATTAGGTACTTTTATGAGTTTTATGCATTCTACGTTGCCTCATCAACTGCGTAAAATTAGGTCAGGCTCATACTTCAGTTAACTTCATGAGTATTTATCTCGCATATGCAAATTTTAGCGAAATCCAATTTTGGATTACCCTACTTTGAAGAAGTTTATGTGGGAAGCGTAGTAATAATGCAGGAAATTTTTTTTGGGGTGAACAAAAGTGGTTTTATTTTTCACAAATCCGATAAAAGTGTCGTAGTAGTCGAGGTAGGCAGTCGTAGAAAGTAATCGTTCGTCGTTCATCGTCAATCGTTTGTCGATTTAAAAAGTAGCCGCTTAGTAAAGGTTTTTTTTTTAAAAATGGGTTTGGTTGCGTACTTATTTATCAATCGACTTCAAAGGTGGAGGAGGTAATCAATTCGGTTTAATGGCTTTTTTAATGTTTGTTACCTCAGAACTTAGTTGTTTATAAACCAATTTGAAAATCCTTTTTTTATTTGAGAGGCTATACTTTCAGATAGGTCCCATAGAAATTTCATAAAAATCGGTTCAGTAGTTTATTTTTAAATCAAAATGACTGATAAAAATAATGTTGTCAAAGCTTCCCTGTGACTTGACAGTGGTGTCTACAGTTACTAGATGTTCCGATTGAAGTCGGTTGTTGTATGTTGTAGTAAAATCTTAATTTTGTTTAGTTCTAATTTAATGTCAAATTTAAGCCCAAACGATTTAGTACTCAGATAAATAAATACACATATTAAGTAGTTTTATTATATCTATAATTTTGTAATTTAAATATTTAAACTTTTTCTACAAAGAAAGTCATCAAGCCAATTTGTTCGATCCATCTTTCTATCTTCTTCTATATACACCGCAAATTTTTAATCACCAGAAAATAAAAACGCATAATCAGTTGTCGTTACTGAACACAGATATGGCAAAAAAACTTAAACTTAAAAAAAATAAGTAAAATTTTTGATGATGTTGAATTTTGGGTTACTACAAAATGACAGAGTGACAGCGGCGCGAGTGCGGCGCCCGAGCCGAACTGCAGCGAGCTGCGAGCCAGCTAGGTACCAGAATTTGCCAAACGACGATTAAAAATATAAATTATTATCAAAGGTACCCTACCTATTGATGCAAAGCCAAAGGAAAACGACTAACGGAAACAACAGTTGTCCAATTTTTATCATATTTATTTTGAAAAAACAAACGACCTATTTTTTTTTTATTTTTTTTTTGCTATATCTGTGTTCAGTAACGGCAATTATGTGTATTTTTTCTGGTAATTTAATTTATTAATTTAATTAATTTAATTACCAGAAAAAACACACATACACAATTTTATTAATTTACACTTCTATAAATAATACATAGCATACCCAAACAAACACATCCACTCAGAGAGTAAATAAATTAAACAATCTTTGTAAGGAATGCGCCCATTTTGCGCAGGACAAGTATCGTATTTATGCTACTTTTATTTGCAGCACATAATTAATTTTTTTGCTTACTCTCTGAGTGCTTACCAAAATTTTATCAAACACGAGCAGCTCACTGCAGCTAATATAATTAATATTATGCTTTACAAAAATAATTACAGCAATCCAGAATGACATAAATTGCTGATTGCTTTTGAAATGTTTGCTGGCCATGAGTTGCTGACCAATTAGCTATTTCTGCTCACAAAAATACCAATACTATGCTAACCATTTAAATAACACCCATTAAAAATTGGTGATGTATATTGATGATTGTTACGCTAACAAGCTAGCTAGTTTATTGCTAATCTACGTAGTTTGGGCTAAAGTTGGACACTTAAACCGCCAAGTTAGCATTGCTCTGCAGGTCAATTAGCTCATACAGGGTGCCTTCATTGCAATTGCTAATTAGAGAGTGAATTTGTAATGCATTTAGTAATGGACTTTTCGGTTTTATTTTCGGCATATTTTTTTTTATATTTGGTCTACGCACAGATATTGATATAAATATCTGTGGGCCTACGGCTTTGCCTGGGTAGTACAAACTGAGTAACTAAAGGTTTGGCATACCTAGGTATAACGTAACTTATATTTAAGTCAAAAAATCTATGTAGATAAATTCTTCTTATCGTGTCACTAGTTCCTTCGAACCAGTGTGGTGAAAGGATTTCAAGTGCGCCTCGAAGAGGCTCCCTTCGTGCACTAAGAGGCTCCCTTCGTGCACTAAATAAAAATCATATTAAAATGTGAGCAATGAAGTTAACTCTTCATTGTACACTAAAACAGCATAAAAAATATCTACACAAACAAAGCACTATAGTAGATTTTATAGTTTGAAATAGTGCTTAGAAAAAATTACTAACTTTTCAACCTATTTATATTTCATTTGACTTTCTTTAAAAGATAGGTTTCTTGGTTGTATCTACATATAATTAAATACTTATCATCTTTACCTTATTTCTGAAAAACTCTTTAGATCTCTAAATTTATAATTTGGTGGTATAATTCTTGGGATATTCTCATTCCATTTAGATATTTATTAAGGGTTTTTTTTCGAAACCGAAATCCGAATTAATTTCGGCCTTACGAGTACCACACTAAGTTAGGCACTGGCAGAGTCTGTCTACTTCAACTCTCCGAAGTTAAATGGATCGCATTATGCTAAGAACCAACTTTACTCCACCAGTTAATCAAGACCTGTCTGCGAGCACACGTTCTTTATAAATTGTATATTTGCGTGATCTGTGGGGAGGTCTCGAAAACTTGGTTCGTAAGTGAGTAGGTAAATATGTTACCTACGCTTTCAGTCATTGTCAAGTACTTGTCGAGTGCCTGTCGTAGCAGACAAGAGTTGATTCCGGAAACTAAATTGTATGTTATGAGAACCAAGAATATCCGGATTTGATTTATAGGTAGGTAAGTAATACAAAAAGCCGTGTTGTCCGAGTGAGAGGTGCCTCGACTTACAATCCGAAGTTCGTGGGTTTGAACCTGGTCGTACAACATTTCGAAAAACATGAGTCAAGAGTACGAAATGAGCCTCTTCAAGACAACGCACAAGATAAACCACTGGACGTAGAGACTTAAAAACTTGCAGGGTATATTCTTCAACAATTAAATAAATAATAATGAATAAATATTTGGGACATTTAACTCACCACCATCTAGCCCTAAACTAAGAAGATCTTGTACTATGGGAACCAGATGGCTGATAGAATACTTAAATACTTTCTTTTTGTACATATTTAAGTATAACTCAGGACAAACACCTATGCTCATCACACAAATGTTTGTCCTGAAGTGGGAATCGAACCCGTGACACCGGGCGTGGCAGTTCAATACACTTGCCAGCCATCGTGTGTACTAAGAAAAACGCAAACTAAGTTGTGGAAGTCAACTAGTAGGAAAATACTTAAAATATACCCGAAACACATTAATTATCTTCCTACCTTTTCCATGTGCATAATAGGCTCTAAGCTGAGGCTACAAATTGCTAAGAATATCCAAAAGGTTTCTTGCAAAATCCGTTCCGCGTCACTGACACGACAAATAAGCAAAGAATATTATTTTCCACTTGGACCCTTGTCATGGCGACAGGTGTTGAGAAACTCTGGTGCTATTAGTTCCAACGAGGTATTTCGGGTTTAGATGTAAGAAGGTACTACATACATTCGATAAGCTGTCTTTTTAATAATAATTTAGCCGCATTATCCTAAAGCGTGAATGACACAGGGCTAGTTTACAAGCTACAAGCCAGCGAGTTCGCTTGTAGTTAGTAAATTGTCATCGTGTCAACAGCTTTTTTTACAATCTGCTAGTTGACAATCATTTAGTTCCAATGAGGTATTTCGGGCTTAGATGTAAGTAGGTAGGTACAATATACATACGATAAGCTGTCCTTGTTATAATTATTTAGCCGCAGCCGTAGCGTATAAGTGCGGTTTTAGATTAGCGGATTAAGGCGCTGTCCTAATTGGCTAATGATCGTACCAACAAAGTACCTACCTACTAACATCTAAGCCCGAAATACCTCGTTGGAACTTAACGCACCCAAGTTTCTCAACACCTGTCGCCATGACAAGGGTCCAAGCTGAAAAATTATATTATTTGCTTATTTGTCGTGTTAGTGACGCGGGACGGATTTTTTTTAGGTTGGTTGAAAATCGCTCGTGTGAATGAGCCCTTAGGCGCTGTCCTAATTAGCTAATGATCGTACGAACAAACGATGCGATTTGGTCGTACGACGAGATTAAATACACTTATCTCTTCAGAGTGTCCGAATTGGCATTGTATGATCGTTCATTTTTTTTTTATAATTTGGCGTCCAACATTGGCCCCGAAATACGCGCGACACGCTTTTAAAGTTTCGCAAGTACCAATCCGCCCGTATATGCGCGACAAAAGTACGCTAGTCTGAAACGCACTTACGGTGAGATTTTTAATGTTTCAAAAGAGTTCTGAATTTTATTTATAAAATAAAAGGAAGCCATCATTTCAGTGTCCGCCAATCAGCCAATGATTTTCTAATATTCATCTTGATGATAAAATGAAAACGAGTTTCTATTGGTTTAGTCAAATATCTTTATTATAAAATTATTTCGTAAAAAGTTTTATTGAAAAACTTGGAAAAACTTTAATACTCATCTAAAAACTCTAAGCCAACTCTCGTTCCATTGTAGAGATTGTCTTTAATCATAAAAAAAACTCCAATAATATATTCGTATGATTAGAAAGATAATGATTGTCTCATTGCATTGGATTAGCAAGTCACCCATCGACCCTTGACCCACGAAATGACTTAAAAACTAAATTGTTATACCTATCCGGTGGGACCGACAATACACCACCAATTTTCAATAACAAAAAAAAATTAAATGGGCAGACGGGCTGGCTTAAGGGGAATCCTCAAATCCGAGTTCGATACAAAATGTTTCGGACAAATACCCTAAAAGTACGCCGTATTATAGTAATTTCTTCACATTATTCGTTTCGTCCAGTTTTTTGATTTCGTCGACAAAAGAAGTGAAAGGTTTCATACTTTAATTTAGATTTTATACGTGTTTTAAAATTACTAACTTAAAAACACGTATACACAATAATACGGCGTACTTTTTGAGTATTTGTCCGATATATTTTGTATGGAATTCGGATTTGAGGATTATCCTTAAATTATTATCAATAAAGGGTACCGCCTGACGCAAATCTATACGGAAAAGAATAACGGTAACAGTTATGCAATTTTAATCAAATTTATTATGCCAAAAATGGGACTTAATTTTTTCAAGTGTTTTTGCCATAACTATCTGTGTTCAATAACGGCAACTGACTATGCGTATTTTTTTTTGTGATTAAAAATTTACGGTGTATAACGTGCCATCCAAAGCATGAAAACCGACTACAGGAAACCCAGATAAAAGTTACTTAGTTCAACTTATCCAACATTTTGAGTTATATAGAAGTTATCCGAAAACTCGTACCTACATAACGTCGCATGAGAGGCAAGTTTCGTCAACTTTTAATGACAAGAAACAAGAAGTAAGCACATACTTACTTGAACAACTTATACTCAAATCCTCGCGGTAAGAAGACGCCATATTACATTGTACAGGGTGGGCCATGAATATAATAAGTTAACATTTAAATCTGATTTCCTGCGCAAATCCGAGCGGCGCAGAAGTGCTTGGAGAAGTCAAACAGCTTACTCGTTTCAGGGTTTAGTTACAATAGATCGGGACATTGGGTCTCAAGGCGACTTTTGCGTAAAACAATTTTAGTTCGTTCACTTTTTGCTTTAGTTCGACGCGATCCCGAGCTCGTTTCGAAGAAATCATTGCCTTGAGTCCTTATGTAGAAAATAAATAGGTGAAGAATTTCGAAAAAACGGCAGCGACATTAAAGTAGCAAATCGGCGGTTCACGGACTTCTCAGAGTGAAGAGAACGTGCAGGAAATTATGCTTCAATTCGACGCGATCCCGAGCTCGTTTCGAAGAATCCAAAGTCAAGATGTGTGAAAAGTGGATATCACTTTTACAAAGTAAATTCCCATCTATTGGCTATCTTTTGTGTATTTTTTTTTTAATAACTCATGTGGTTTTTTTTTATAATTTTTTTAAATGTTAACTAATTCATGGCCCACCCTGTATAATGAACAGAACACATCCGTTGTTGTAACAAGTTGAAATGTTAACATAATTTGTATATGGATAAGTAGGTACTTACGTTTTTACTGTCCGGACTGGAAATCAGCGTGGCCTGCATCTAGGTATCTAGATTGCCTAGGTATTGCAGGACAACACTATGCTGAGACCGGACCTTTTGGTTTCCATATTGTAAAAAAGTCTTATTATTAAGTAAGTACCTACTTATAAGGGTAAACGTCTTGTATGCTATAGTTTGACTCTATGTGATAATTAGGTACCTATGTACATGTATTTCGCCTTAGTTTATAGTGGAGCCAATAATTTTTTCATTTTTGGTTTCATTTCATTTCATTTCTATCTTAATTTTGATTAGTAAGTTTATATACAATTAAGTTTTATCTTAGGATATTTTGATTTAATTACGATTTATTTGTGTCAACAATTATTGATATCACTGATATCAAAAATCATAATATTTTTAGTGAGCCAATTCTTGATGCAAAATAAAAAAAACATTCAGTTGGTTTTATTTTGTCCCGGTTATTCGTATTTGAGTGGCTTGTTGAATATCGGAGGGCAGAGAGAAGTCGTTACCTGGCTGGTATCGAGTAGAGTTGGGGTAAAGCATAAAATGGATATTATCGATATATTTTATTTAAAAAACTTTCGTCATTTGCCTCAGACCTAACATGAACGACGGTAAAATCACGAACCTTTTTGTTAAATATTTCGACTTATTTTGAATACATCTCAATATATTTTCATCATACAGGCTGGACGCGCTGCGCTTTTTTTAGTTTTTATTTTAGGTTACCTTTTTTACATGTTTTGTTTTGCGTTATTACTTCTTGGTATAATAAATTCTAAATTCTGTAAACATCGACTATATTTTTATCGACTTTGTTCCATCACTACGCAAGAAGCAATCCCTAACCTAGTTTTACCGTCCCGGTCAGCTCTCCAATTCCCTGTATAAATCTTACCACCCCGTAGGACCACCCTATACGTTATCTGTGATACTCTGGTATCGGTATAATGTAATATAAACATATAAAAAAAACCACAGTCTTGACTGATAGACTGACATAAAATTGAGCCAAAACCGCTAGACGTAGAGACTTGAAATTTGGTTCTATAGGTCGTGTAAGTGAGCATTAAGGAATTTTGAAATCCAATGCTAACGCTAAAAAAGTAAATTAAACAGGAGCGGGTTCGAAGTGTTTATCACGAATGTTCCATATCTCAGACGCTGTGCAATTCAATAACATAAAATAATTTATAAAAATACATGTATTAGGATTTTTTTTCTAAACTAGTGGGCATATAAAAATAAACCGGTGCTACACTGCTTTAGCGTTCACTTTTATAGTTTAGTCATTTATAAGCCAATGAACTTCAAACTTAGTGTGTTTGTAAGAAGTATCCACCTAAAGGGACCAGGAGTTCCAAGTAAAGGATCAAAGTTTTTACAAAAAGGGTCGTCTCATTAGGAAAACATTTTACCCTGTCTATCGTATTAAAAAGTTAGTGTGAAAGTGGCTTTAAAAGTCCCTTTTAACTCTGAGTATCCTACGTAGAGATAGAGAGGCAAAAAATAGCGTAAGTTGTATGTAGAGAAGCAAGTTTGTAAAGATGAATGTATAGATTGGTATTTCTTATTCAATCACGCTTAAACTTCTAAAAAAATATCAACGACCTACTATAATATTTAGCTTCAATAATTCGCCATTTTGATAATTTTTTTTAAAAATCCATATGTCCATAAGGACATCTAAGGGTTGTTGAGACAAATCTAACGATACCTTAACTGTCAAAATCCATTCAACCGTTTGGAAGACGAGGTAACCCAGAAATTTACATACACACACACATACAAGATACGCGTGAAAAACATAACCCAAATGCGGGTAGAAATAAACTTAACTACTTACTTTGGCTTTTTATAGGTAGGTACTCTATCCTTTTTTTTGTCATCATAATAAATAACCATTATGCTGCATCTAATTAATTATCATAATGAACAGACTTCAGTGCAAGCTGTTCATCAACACAATGTATTGGCGGCCCATGCTCATCTCATTAGCAGTGGCGTAAATCAGGTGACATAGTACATGATATAAAACAGTATGTTTGATGTTATGAACTTTTATTATCAAGTCAATTATAAAAAGCGTTGGGCTGTAAAATGCCACGGCTTAACGGCAGGAATAATAAAAAAAATTAATACTATAGGTATATTTGTCATATGAATGAATATGACGTTCGCGTCACTACGACAATTCGTAAATACTTCTAAAAAAATTATCTTAGTCTCGCCTACGAAATCTGTAGTTATGCCTACGACGACGGTCTCGTAGATCTTGCTACGAAAAATACTCGTAGACATAGCTACGAAAAATTGTAAGCTCAAGAAAAGTCTTCATCAAAAATTAATCTGAATCTTAAAATTAGATAATGTGTCAGCATATAATAGTCAACATAAAACCCAGTTTTTTTATGTTGACCATTATGCTGACACATTATCTAATTTTAAGACAATAAACTCTAATACAAACATTTTTTAATAAAATATTGTAAAACGACAGTCATAATTATTAAATAATCACAGTGCAAGTCGTCCACATTAACAAATATCAAAGTTGCGCTACTATTTACTTATACTAACATGTGCGTTTAACGATGGACACCACTACAAGCAATATTCAATTATTTACGTAATTTAAAGCTGTTAATTGGACAACGTTGGTTTAGTTTAAAACGTTAACTGCGCATATTTCATTGAACTTATGATACCTACTTAATATTTCATCGAATATACAGTTAATTATGTTTCGATGTCATCCTAAAACTCAACCTACTTGTTATATTACTATTATTATTATAAGCATGCTGTCTTCACCTATAATTGTCGTTGCACTAGACTAGTTTAAATATAGGTATTGTATCCTATTATAAAGATACGGTGTAAACTACGTTGGTGAAATAAATAAATACAAAATATAAATATGGCACGCTTTAGCGTGGTTTCAGAATCGTTATTTTGTCGCGCATATACATAGGTACGACGGGCGGGCGGATACGCGCGTTAGGCTTTTGAAGTTTTGCGAGTAAGAAGTCTCTCCATAGTAAAGCTAATAATTAGTTTGTTTTTTACATTTTACAAAATGTGAATTACTATGCTTAAAATTTAGGTTATTTTACAAGTTCAGTGTGCCCTAATTTGGTTTATTCGGATTTTATTAAACCATTTATATCTAGACATACATAAATCACGCGTTTTTACCCTCAATTAGCGAGAATCCTTAGACAAGGTCTTTGCACCTGCTTCTTTATTTACGTGACCACCGTTTTATGCAGATAATACTTAACAAGGAAGTATAATAACAGGAGATATCACGAGTTTTTTGACGAAGCTGAGTTTTATGATGTTGGATAATTTTCATGATACTATTTTTTTCTACACTAATTTCATTTAAATATATGTAGAATAACTAGAATAGATAGAATTTTGTATGAGTCTTAACCAACTTTTTTTGGCCCGTTTTCAATGTTCTGTGTATTACAATTAATTATGATTCTATACGTATGTATATGTATCATAAGTTCTTCAACCCTACAGTACACACGCATCTTTTCTTTACGAGTATGTGACTAATTTGGGTATTTCTAGTTTATTTTTCAATAAAATAACAAAAGGAATACAATATGTATTTAATATGCTTCCATTATTACTTTACCTTTAGGAAAACCTATGTAAGAAACTTGAAAAACGGGGAACCATTACTAAATATCTAAGAAAATTTATCACACACTTCTGAGATCAACATATTTTTTTTTTACTTACTATAAATACTAATAAACTTATGTTACTACGTACGTGCTACGTAGCATTAGGAACATATGGCAGCCTGGTGACGAACATAAAAACACTTTTAAAAAGTAGTCATTATAATTATATACATGCATAGGATAAAAAAAATTGCATGCCCAAGCGGTAGATGTAAGTTGGCACCACTATTATGTAGTTGATATATTTTATTGTGGATAATACACTAAAAGTTGCTAACCTCATTTTAGTAAGCCAGTATACGCGCGGATTAGCCAAAAGTGCGTGCGCGCCGGGGCCGGGGGTGCGCGTGGTACTGAAGCGATAACGAATATATTATTAACTAGCTGGTGCCCGCGACTTCGTCTGCGCAGGTATCTTTATAAATTATAGCCTATGTGTTATTCTGATGTATAAGCTATATTATTGTTAAGTCTCATTAAAATCCATCCAGTAATTTTTACGTGAAAGAGGAACAAACATCCATCCATCCATCCATCCATCCATCCATCCTTACAAAAATTTCAAGTTGCTAATGCGCTAAACTAAAAAGTTATAGCAAAAAGGGTTACCCTGGTCTACTATGGTAGACCGCGCGTGTACTCTAGTGTTAATACTTCTATGGATTCTGGTTATTCAAAATCAATGAAGTGTAAATATATTAATTGTGACTCATCTGAGGTTGATAGGTAAATATAGATCGTTAGGGTCATCACTCACATTGACCCCACTTCAAACGGATCCAGGGTTCACCACAGCCCACAACACACAAACAAAGAAGTATTGTTTGCGTGTAACATCGATCTACATGTATTGTATAGGGTTAACAATTAGCTTCGGTTATTGTGAAATTTTAAAAGAGATAGATTATTAGATACAATATTCTTTATCCGCTCCCCGGGCGGCGCATTTTGAATTTTTTTTGCATTCCGGGCAATTATGACGCCATTTTGTGCGCAAGTTATCCGCGCGAACTAAAATCGATTTTTCTTCATATTTTTGTTGTAAAACTACTTCGGAAAGTTATATCATTGTAATCGTCCAGTATGCAACTAAAATTTGAATTTGAAAAAAATATTGAGCGCCCATGCAACTGCAGTTGTAAGCACTAATGTCGCGAAAAAAATTAAATAGAAACAAGAAATAAAACTTTATAAGTTTAACTTATAAAGTTCAAGCCTTATAAGATATCTTTAATTTATCTTTTCTATCATCTAGTTAATTGTTGGACCTATCTTTGTTTTTATTAATTACAAAGAGTACTACAACATCTCCACAATGGGTTAGTTGGAAGACAATGTTTTGTCGTAGTGTTATAGGTAGAGAACTTTATTTATCATCCCAAATTGTCGTAATATAAGCCGTTGACAAAGCACGGCAATTGCATTCAGAGCGTCACTAGTGAAACATTTGCAAATAGGAAACAAACAAAACCCGCGTGAGCACGTTTGAGCCGATTCACATTCATCCGATACGATTATTGAAAAAAAAAATGAAATTGTTACCGATATTTTCGCTAAATATTAACCGACCTTGTTAAAAATATAAGAAATTCTAACGCCCACAACTTCATTTGCGTTACGGATAAATAAAGAAAAATCATAGTACGCATTATTAACAATTCATACCCTCGAAATTTCAAGTGGGTACTTACTTATATAGAGTTTAGTGACTTCTTCTCTTTTTTTCACATCTTGAGTTGAAAGGTATTTCGGGATGAACCTACTTTCTAGGCCTTAGAATCGAATAGGGCCCAACGCACACCAGCTGTAGAGGCGCGGCTAATGTACTGAGAGATAAAACAATTGAAACTAAAAAATGAATTCCCTTAACATACGGCCTGAGTGCCTTTTCACACGTACCGGTTGCCGGGTAGCCGGCGCCGGGTACCCGGCGGCGCAGTCTATGGCCATGTACTTTATCTTTCACACGTACCGGCGTAATTTGCCCGGCAAGCGGTTGCCGGGTGCGCACCGGATCCACCACTGTGCGTCCGGTTGCCGCCTACCGGTTAGCCGGCGACCGGACGCGTAGTGCTGTATGGAAGATGCAGCATGCTTTCATACGCACCGGCGCGTAGTCGCCCAGGTACAGTCGCCCAGGCAATGACTAACATTTCAATATAAAAAGGTTAAAAGAAGATATTGACATCCGAAAGTACGTGAAAAACCTGTCTTCATCTTTTACTAGGTCTGGAAATAAGATGTAGAATGCTCCACACTGTTCTCTTTTCATGTTAATCGGATGAACCCAATAATTTCTTGACTTTCTTTTCTGGCGGCGGTATCTTCAGTACAAAATCCACATTGCAATTATTTGTTCACGTTCCATTTTTAGAGAAGACTGTATTTGCGTCGATAGTAAAGGCGCTACTGGATATAAAATCGGCTCGTGTGAAAGCTAAATGTGATACCGGACAGTCGGCGCCGGCTACCCGGCAACCGGTACGTGTGAAAAGGCACTAACGGTAGCAGCCGGTCAACTGCTCCGGTCAGCGACGTGAAAAATCCCCCACATTTTCAACCATATGTCATAGATAATAGGATTTAGTTTAATTTGTTATCTAATCAGTCTCTTTATACACTTGGCCTAATAACTACTTTCATCTCGTCACGTCGTCGTGCCGTATCGGAGAGATGTGAGTTTGCTTCGCGCTGGTCGTTTGGGACAGGAAATAGAACGCTAACTAAATTGACTCGCCGGGTGTATGATCACTTTTCAGTTTTTTTTTCAGTTTCATACGAAAAATATGCTATCCGGTTTTATTCGCATGATGGATTTACATTGATTGAGGACTAACTGCCTGGGAATTCTAATATTTGACTTGTAGATGTTAGATTTTTTGTTAAAATACAAGTGACATCTCTTTTTTATTTGGTGACCTCCCGTAACAGCGCCAGTGACAGATAAGTTGAAGAGTAAAGCGTGGATGACACACAAGCGTTTTTACAAGCTGATTGTTGGTGTTTAACGCCAGCGTGTGAGCGTGTAGCGTTTGGGAAGGATTGTCAACAAGCAGATTGTATAAACGCCGATGACACTGGGCGACTTTACACCGGCTCATCGCAATATAACAGGTTATAGTGGTATGGGCATGTGATGCGGAGGGATGAATGCCATGTCACTAGAAGAGTGTTAGATATGAAAGATGGATGTACGAGAAGAGGAAGACCAAAGAAAAGATGGATGGACTGTGTGAAAGAGGATATGAACAAAGTAGGCGTGAGTACAGAGATGCCGGCTGATAGAGACGAATGGAAGAAGAAGACGTCATGTTGTGCCGACGGCCGACCCCACCTGAGTGTGGGATAAAGACACGGAGATGATGTCCTTCGTAAAAAATGGTATCAAGAGAAAAGACAAGCGAAACTCTCTCATTTAAAAAAACACTAGCCCATAATCAAAACAGCGACATCTACGAATAGATGAGGATTTTTTTTATTAACCATTCAACTAATTTAGTTTAAAAAAAATTGGTTGTCTGTAAAGTTGGTTTACGGACGGTAGTTTAACGTGACAACGTCATCAGCGTAACGGGCAAATAAGCGTTACCGGACAATTACGTCAACCTTTTCGTGCGGCGTTCATCGATCTATTAGGCCAAGTCACGTCAAAAAAATGGTATCAAGAGATAAGACAAACAAAACGCTCTTATTTAAAAATATAACACTGGCCCATAATCAGAACAGCGACATCTACGAATAGTAGCATCAGGAAAAAAATATTAACTATCAATATATTTGGTTTCAAAAAAATTGGTTGTCTGTAAAGTTGGTTTACGGACGATAGTTTAACGTGAAAACGTCATCAGCGTAACGGGACAATGACGTCAACGTTTTCGTGCATGCAGCCGGCGTTCATCGATTTATTAGACGTAGTCACGTCAAAAATGGTTAGTCTTATTTATATTATTACCTAACTAGGTATTTATAAAAACATTCTACTATGCGGGGCTTGAAACATTTTATTAGGTGCAAATTTCTAAATAAACACACCCTTTATTAACACGAAGAGCAAACTAAGCTGGGAGCTAAATTGAATGTGCAATTTCCTGAACGACACGTGACGAAAGCTCTACGAACAGAATCTACGTTCAGCTGCGTTATTCAATTAATCTGGTTAAAAACTTACTTAATAAAGATGTGGTTGCGTCCAACATCTATAAATAAAATGACACCACTATTTATTTACTAATAAAATGTTACGCCTTCTTAGGTTTAAGTTTTTGTTATATTGTTTTTTTTTCTAAATAAGTTCTATTCTATTCTATTCTATTCTAAGCATATTTCTTGCCCGACTGCGAAGAACATCCAGTCGCAAACCAAACAAACGGCCACAGGTTGCTGTGGTCGGCGGCTCGTTTGCGACTAGCCTTCTTCTTTTTATCAATACTAAATACTCAATACATTTATATTGTCTTCACATGGTAAAAATGCTAACAAATAGTAATATCTTCTTATTGTTTCACTAGTTCTTCGAACCAGTGTGATGAAATGATTTCAAGTGCGCCTCGAATAGGCTCCTTTCGTGCGACTAGCCATAGGTTCTACGTATACGTCACATGTTAGAGAACAATAGTACAATTGAGGTCAAAGCCTATATTGTGGTGACTACAGTATGTTAATTAACCAGTTTGTTATCCATACAGATTATAACATAATTAACAATATAATTGCATAAATAAAATTATGGTACGCTATACCTATAATGGAATTTGTAAATTCTGAACTATAATAATAATAATAACAATTTATTTGACACAAAACAGATATTACAAGAAATTCATCATAAATATATATGTATGTATGTATGTATATAATATGTAGGTGAGCATAGAGTAACTAATATATAAACTAAAGCTACCATAATCAAAGGTAAGTATTTTCTTCATAGGTAGGTCCCTATACTAATTGGTAACTATCTTAATTTTAATGGAGAACTTAATATTTGATTACGTATACTTAGGAATTTTGAGCTCCACACTAGGATATAGGTACCTACAATACAGGGATGTATTATGGAGGTCTAAACCAGTTATTTATTATAATATTAATAATTGAGTATTCGGACAGGTATTTTATTAGATTTATCTAACAAAAAAAATTATTAAAATATAACTAGAAAACAATAAACTTATCAAGTAAAACTTCTAAAGTCGCGTTTCTGTTTTATTAGGACCTAAACAGAGTTACGAAAATTCTATAATAACAAACTTTAAGTGGTAGGGTTTGTGGTTTGCTTTGCTCAAAATATTTATTAAAACAAAGGTGTAATTTATAACAAAATTTTTGTTCATGATAATAATAATAAATAAATATAATCTTTCTCACATTTTGTTGGCTATAACCACACTTCAATATCAAATTCTTCCTACAAAATAAGTCAGTATATTCTCAGTCCTTTTGAATATACTTCTAAAAACGGAGAATAGGCAAGATCAAATACCATCATGAGTTGAGCACAATACAAACATTATCAAGATGGTTGGTATCTGAAACTCTGTCATTACATAAATAGATTATTTAAGTACGATGACACACGTCTTTTTTACACGCTACACGCCAGCGACCTTCGCTTGTAGTATGTAAATTCGCCCAGTGCAGTGTCATCAGCGTTTTTACAATCTGCTTGTTGATAATGACCAGCATTTAAAAACGCAAACAATCAGCTTGTCAAAACGCTTGTGTGTCATCGTAATATTAGTGTAAGTATCACTTGTGTATATCTTAGATACGCTGTGGTATCACCCACAGAAGTATTAAAGTATAGAACCACACTGTTGTTCATTCAAAATGCGCTGAAAAAAGGTATCTAAATCGGCTAACTTCTAGTACATTTGGTCCGAGGCTATACATTTCTAAAAAGAGAAGTAACAGGGCTGGATAAATATTAATGTTAAATAAAAGCTTTTTCATTGTTAATAAAACTAAATTGGAATAAGTCACAAAAAATATTTGAAAGTAGAGAAATTTCATTTTTATTGACAGGGTGTGAAAATGAAAATTTTCTGTCCTGTATTCCGCATCCATTTTGCTTTGATGCTGTCTATCTTGGTGTTCAGTAGAAACACCGTTATTCATTTATGGTATCACCTTAAAATAAATCAAAACAAAAAATGCAAACTATGTGTGATCTTACTGCTAGATATTCTCTTCCAGACAACCGTAGAAACCATAGTAGCCATGGTTTTTTTTATGAAAATCAGCCTTACAAGCAATGAAAAAAGAGGGTACAGTAGCTCAAGCATGAACCTTTGCGTTGACGTTAACGTATCGTATCCGGCACAGAAAAGTCAACGGTTTATATGACGCAGACGTTCTGAACAATTATCATAAATAATGTTAAAGAAACACTCAAATTATTTTGCCAAAAATACCAACTGGATTTTCATGTAACAACGAACTTGAATATCAAACATTATAATACCACGAAAACGTGATCGAAAAGCAATTTGATAACGTTCAATATACGTTTTATTCGATGATATTGCGAGGGAATCTGGCTTAGGATAATAAATAATTGTGTATCTGCTTTATTTGAATAATTATATTAGATGGAATAAGTACCTATCTAGCTGACACCCGCAACTTCATTTGCATTGAGAATTAATACGTTTTTCGACATGAACTCGACGGAGCAACACTGCTAAAGCGCTCGTCCACATTAAGACATTTTGAGGTTCAGTCTCGAAAGCCCAGTAATTTCACTACAGTGACTTACAAACTAGAAAACAGTAATGCTTACACATGACTGCTTTGCGGCAGAATATGTGGCACTGTGTTGGTACCCATCTTGACAGCACCCTGCAGGGGACGCCTAGTATGTAGTTTTCATTTAACCCCAGCATTAGAATTTATTTATTTCTCAATCATGTTCATTTCAACTTAGGCTTTAAAAAACAATTTTCCGCCAAAAAACCTCAATTAGATTATAAATCATAAAAAGCTGGTTTTATTACTTAATACCTCAGGGATCACTTTGTTAAAAACTTTTACGGGAACGGCCAGTCAATTAAATGTAGGCTCTAGGGATTAAACTCTACGTTTTTGTAAACCTATTTCACAGTAAAATTAAAAACAGAACACACAAGTTGTAAAATCTCGAGATAATTAATTACTAATTTTAATAATAACAACATTGAGAGAAAACTGGGTATCTTAAAAAAAAATAGTTGCCTGTTAAGTTGGTTTACGGACGATAGTTTAACGTGACTACCAGCGTAACGGGACAGTGAGCGTTACCGGACCATTACGTCAACGTTTTCATGCATGTAGCCGGCATTCATCGATTTTTTAAACGTAGTCACGTCTAAAAAGTCTTTTGCGTTTCTTTTGTTATTTTGAGGGTAGTTTCGAAAATCACCGCCTGCTCGAACGTGAAGAGCTCGAGGCTCTTCAGTGCATTGGCGGGAGTCATTGTGATCGTATGCGTGTGCAGCGTTTTCAGCCCTAGACACTGTACTTTCAAAACTCAAAACACATACTCTAAAATCGCCAGCATAATTAATCTCAAAAGGTTTGGTTTAAAAACCGCACAAAGTCTTTACTGTCTCAATGAGACTGTGTTTGTGTATGGCTCAACGTATCACGTGGTGGGTACGTCAACTTTTGATTGCATGCCTTGTTCTATTGTCTGGCCCCTGCAGGCTGCCATTCATGCAGAGACGTGGAATAAAGCGATGCATTTGTTTTCCTAGTAAGTTTGTGTTCCTAGTAGTAGGGGGTGTAAGGGAGCATCCAACATCTATGCTCCTAATGTCAACCTCACCTGCACGCGGTACACCCTGCAGTAACTAACGAGGCTCTGACGACCGGTGGACGGCGGTATAGCCCCTCCCATTTGACACATGCAAATCCCCCTAGCCGTTGATGGGCAGCAGCATCATCGGTGCAATTACATGTGTCCCTGCGATCGCCAACCCGCATGCCCAGCGTGGCGATTATGGGCATTACCTCCCCATGACAAGCACGACGAAAAAATGGCCCCCAGTTCCCGGTCGCCCTGCTATTCCTGGCCAAGGCGGCGGTCACGGTAACGGCAGGGCAGGGGGTGCTAGGAATCTCCGGGCTACGGAAGGCCGCCCATCCCAACTGACCCTGGCTACGTATAACGGACGCACTCTTAGGCTTGACGAACATCTGTCGCAGTTGGAAGTGGAGCTGGAGAACATTAGGTGGCATGTCCTAGGGTTGAGTGAAGTCCGAAGAGAGGGGGAGGACACTATCACCCTAGACTCGGGCCATCTTCTGTACTTCCGCGAGGGTGACCAAACATCCCAGGGTGGCGTAGGGTTTCTCGTCAATAGGTCCCTCACTAGCAACGTCGAAGAAATCTCCAGTGTGTCGACCAGGGTAGCGTACCTGATACTTCGGCTATCTAAGAAGTACAGCCTGAAGATCATACAGGTATATGCACCGACCTCGTCACACTCGGATGATGAAGTGGAAGATATGTACGAGGCCATATCAAAAGCCTTGAACAACACCACTAAGGCCCACTTCAACGTTGTTATGGGGGACTTCAACGCCAAGGTGGGAGTCCAGAGCTGCAACGAATCCAGAGTGGGACCACATGGTTATGGAAGTCGGAATCACAGGGGGCAAATGCTAGTTAACTTCCTTGAGAAAGAGGGGCTCTTCTTGATGAACTCGTTCTTTGAGAAGAAGCCCCAAAGGAAGTGGACATGGCAAAGCCCTGACGCTGTGACCAAAAATGAGATCGACTTCATTATGACGGATAAAAGGCACATATTCAGGGATGTCTCCGTGATCAACAGGTTCAATACCGGATCTGATCAACGACTTGTCCGAGGCTCCCTGAATATCGATATTAAGCTCGAAAGAAACCGTCTGGTGAAGTCCACGCTCCGACCTAACCCACTCCAAATCATGGCGGGCTCCGAGAAGTTCCAGAAGCTTCTTGGGGAACGATTCGCTGCATTGGAACCCACTGAGGATGTAGATGAGGCCCTACATAACGTGGTTGAAAGTCTGAGGGATGAGGGCATCAAATTCTGCCAAATGCAGCGTACAGGCAAGAAGTCTAAACTTTCGGATGAAACTCTTCGGCTGATGACAAAAAGACGGGAGAACACCCAGGCCACTTCGTCAGAGAGGTCAGACCTGAACAAGCAGATTGCGAAGATGATACGGCGCGACCTTCGGAGCTTTAATACTCGCCAAATTGAGGAGGCAATAGAGCGAAACCGAGGGTCCAAAGTATTCACTCAGCAGCTTGGCAGGAGCCACCTGACGAAGCTGACAACACACGATGGGATGACCGCTTTGTCGAAGCCGGAGATTTTCGCCGAGATCGAGGATTTCTATGGCCGGCTGTACACCGCACATACCCCTCGTCCCCATCGTAACGACCACGATTCCAGAGCCACCCTGACACGCCACTACACCGACGAACTGCCTGACATCAGCCTAGACGAGATCGTATTGGCTCTAAGACAGCTTAAAAATGGAAAAGCCCCCGGTGAAGACGGAGTTACTTCAGAACTTCTGAAGACGGGAGGAGCTCCTGTCATACAAGAGTTACAGAGCCTCTTTAACTCCGTCATTCACAGTGGGAGAACTCCAAAGGCGTGGAACAGGAGTATAGTAGTTCTCTTTTTTAAAAAGGGAGACAAGACCCTTTTAAAAAACTACAGGCCCATCTCACTCCTGAGCCACGTCTATAAGCTGTTTTCAAGAGTCATAACGAATCGTCTCGCCAGAAGACTCGACGAGTTCCAGCCACCGGAACAAGCTGGGTTCCGCAGAGGATTTGGCACCATAGACCACATCCACACAATGAGGCAGATTATACAGAAGTCCGAAGAGTATAATCGGCCCTTGTGCTTAGCTTTTGTGGACTATGAGAAGGCCTTTGACTCTGTTGAAACCTGGGCTGTCCTGGAATCCTTGCAGCGATGCCAAGTAGACTATCGTTCGATATAACGATAGTCTACTTGGCATCGCTGCAAGGATGCCTTTATAATGCTGCCACCATGAGTGTCCAAGTACAGGACCAGCAGTCTAAGCCCATCCAATTGCGCAGAGGGGTGAGACAGGGGGATGTCATATCCCCAAAACTGTTCACAAGCGCATTGGAGGATTTGTTTAAGACGCTGGACTGGAAAGGTATGGGCATTAACATAAATGGCCAATGCATCTCACACTTACGATTCGCCGACGATATAGTCTTAATGGCGGAGTCGCTGGAGGAGCTACAACAGATGCTGGACGGCCTAGCATCAGCCTCGCGACAGATAGGTCTCGGCATGAATTTGGATAAAACCAAAGTCATGATCAATGACCACATTGATCCGGGACCTATCGTCGTAAATGGCCACCTTCTTGAAATTGTTTCAGAGTACACGTACCTCGGGCAGATACTGCAGTTAGGTAGAAACAATTTTGAAAAGGAGGCCAAGAGGAGGATTCAACTGGGCTGGGCAGCATTTGGAAAACTGCGTCGGGTCTTTTCGTCACCCATACCGCAAAGTTTAAAAACGAAAGTTTTTAACCAGTGCGTCCTACCCGTCATGACATACGGAGCTGAGACGTGGACACTCACGGTACGGCTAGTCCACCAGTTTAAAGTCGCTCAGCGAGCTATGGAACGGGCTATGCTCGGCGTCTCTCTGAAGGATATGATCCGTAATGAGGTTATCCGACAGAGGACCAAGGTTACCGACATAGCTCAGAGAATTAGCAAGCTGAAGTGGCAGTGGGCTGGTCATATCTGCCGAAGAACCGATAACCGCTGGGGTAAACGAGTTCTTGAGTGGAGACCGCGAATCGGCAAACGTAGTGTAGGACGCCCTCCGGCCAGGTGGGGTGACGATCTGCGGAAGGTTGCAGGCAGAAAATGGATGCGGCAAGCCGAAGACAGGGCGCGATGGCGCTCATTGGGAGAGGCCTATGTCCAGCAGTGGACTGCGATAGGCTGATGATGATGATGATGATTTGTTTTCCTGCTAGGCTAAAGAATTCAATTGTGTTTATGCACGGTGTTTTCATTAATCTGGACTGATTTGTGTATTGTGATCTTTTGATTTATTTATTGTACCAACCACAGATTAACCATTGGGAAGCGACTTTAACTAAAAAAACTAAAACTTTAAGTGCGGTTTCAGATTAGCGGATTAACCGGCGGATTCGCCGCTCGTGTTTTATTTTTTGCGTGAACGCGCGACAAGCCGCTAGAAACGTTGGTCAAAGTTGTTGCGCCCTTACAGGATTAATGTGCATTGTAGCCTATGCTACTTACACCTAAGTTATACTACCTGTATACAAATGGAATAATAAATATAAATATGAATACTGACACTCACTAGAAAAAACCAAGCGTAAACGCCGCTATAAGCGTGTATGCGCGCAACACGCTTTTGAAGTTTTGCGAGTACCAATCCATATGTATACGACAAAAGTACGCTATTTTTAAACCGCACTAAGCTTGTTATTAAACCACTAAATATTTTTTCGGCGTTTGGAAGTAGTTGTGACCTTTTCACACCAAGAGGCAGATAATTCCGTTCTGATCAGAACGTGACCTCGTCGATATCTCCTTAAATCCTCAGTTAACTGGATTCCTGATTGTTTATTGAGCCACCCGAATTAAATGTAACGCAGCAGCGCGCAACAGTGTGTGTTGACGATCTGTACTTGGTAGATAGCATAAAGTTAGAATGTACAGCCGAAACTATCCGAGATCTGTGGTAGATAGATATATACCTACCGTTTTTTTGTCAAAATAAATGATAACAATTGGATAACTGTTACCGTTAGTTGTTTTCGTATGGGTTTGCGTCAGGCGGTACCCATCATTGATAATAATTTAAGTTTTAATTATCGTTTGGCAAACCAGCTCGGGCCAGCTCGCAAACCTAGGCTTGGGCGCCTCACTCACCCCGCTGTCACTGTGTCATTTTGTATAAATCCTAAATTCTGCACAGATATAACTTAGTAAGTAACCCTTTAATTTTTTTGGTACTTAATTAAAATGTGTATAGAATTACTAATTCACACACGCAACATCGTTTGCGTTGCGAATCAAAAAAAATCCTTTCTTAGACGCGCCTTCACTTCTCGACAAACATATCCTCGAAATTTCAATTCACTGCGTCTAGTGGTTTAGTCTGTGCGTTGTCAGTCAGTTAGTGAAAAAGTGAGTGAACTTTTTACCCGACTGCCAAGGAAGGGTTTTATCTCTTCAACTGCTGTTCTTATGTTGATGACATTCGGCACACCATTCTACAATTTCACCTATTATGGAAACCTCAGGCATCTTCACTTCGTTCAGCATGGAAGTAACTGAAAATCAAATCAAAAAGCAAAATATTTGTCCTCTTCGGGTTTACTGCTGCAACGCCTGCAACTGTGTAAGCATTTATGGGTGTCCAACCCATAAACCGTGACGTAACATCTGAATGCATGTTAGCAACATTGTTTTATGAGATTATAGGTTCATAAATTTCACCCACACTTACATATACATTTAACTACTTAGAATCCAATCTTTTCACGACGTACTTGGATCACAGAGTAAAAAAGGTATGACCTTAATATGGTACAACAATCAATATCCCGCTTCAGAAAATTCACTTGTGTGGTGAACATTTGTGTCTGTCCTGAGTCTAGGTATTTTCTTTGTATTTTGTGTATGTATTTACATTATATTTGTATATTTATTTGGGGTTAGATGACGTGTGAAATATCCAAAAATATAAAAAAACAATATTGTGTATCGAATAACTGGTTAGGTCTACAGCTTCGTCGGTGTAAATATTACGAGTCGTTTGTAAGACAGGCTACTAAATATTGAGAATGAATAACTAAAAATTAGCTTAGGTATTTTATTTAATATTCAATTAATTAACTACTAAATATAAACTTTATTGTAGGATAGATAAATGCCCAACTTACATACTTGCTACACCAAATATCCCAACGCTGAAAAATATACCGTTTTTTATTAAAAAAAATACTGTTTTACATTTAACAACGGCTGGGTATCGTTTAACTCCCAATTTACAATATCAAGTAGCGATATAATTTACATAACGAATAAAACCAGTAAGAGTTGGCATTATACGTAAACTAACCAAGCTTTGGACTCTACATTTCTTTAGGTATCTATCACCCGACTACGGCGAAGCAAAAGAAAGGTTATCATTTTTGTGCAAAAGCGTGGCTGGAAGATTTTCCGTGTGCTGAATTTTTTAATTGGTGTAACTTTACGTAACATACCCTTAAATTTAATCAATATCGCATTATCATTAAAACATTAACATCGGTAGCTAAGTAGAGTTTTAGCTATAATTCTACTAAAGACAAAAGTTTGTAACAATGGATGGATAGAAGTATGATATTTGCTGCCTAATTTTGCTACTGCCCGCGTCTTGATCGAGATAAAAGTAGACTCTGTTGTCATTTTTCAGCTCATAAATTATGCCTACCTAATTTCAGCTAAATCAGTTTGGCACTTTGGCGTGATTGAGGAGCAAACATCAACATCCATCTACCGTTTCATCCTCACAAACCTTAGCTCTTATAATATTATTATAATTTTAATAATTATTATCAAGAACAAGTCCAAACGTTAGTATTTCCATTGTGCTATCCACGCAAATGCGACAATAAGTACACTGGATGCATCCGAATGGCATTGAATCGATACTACAGAGGCGAGCACGTCCCAAATCGACCTTTGTGGATAAAAACCAATCGTGTTCCATGAATGTAAATGATTCTGTTTCCAACTTTCTTCAAGTTTTGGATTCCATTCATTGCATAGTCGAAGAATAAAAACCTTGAGATAAAAAAGTTTGCTCTACTGGGAAATTATTTTTACCTCCTAGATTTGTGGCAGATTTTGTGGTTATTTCATTTAAAAAATATATTTTTCTATAGCGCCACAGAAATCCGACACATTAACAGTGACACTTCGCAGCACACGCTGGAGTGGGCATCCAATATCAGAGCTACTATTTGTCAACGTGTAGTATGTACACTTGAAGTAATTTTTTAATCTATTTTAAGTTACCATAAATATGAAAGGTTTTCGAGACCTTATTCTTTTAGAAAATGAAATCCTTAAGAAGACCCGATAAGTTACAAAGTGTTAAATTAGTTATTTACCTATATTTTGAACTTTTAACGTTTTTTTTTTGTGTGCAAAAGCCACCACGAAGTGGACGCCTCCTAACAGGAAACAACCTCGCGGCAGACCGCGGACGAGAGTCGGACTTGACGTCCATACAAAGGATTCCATTGGCCTCATCTAAACAACACGGGCCAGGCCAGCGCTGGCTTGTTCGAGAACTAGCGCCAGCGTTATTGGCTTCGTCTAAACACTAAAAAAGGAAAGGGAAAGCTTTGCCCTTCGGTGCGACATTACGGGCTCAAAATAAAAAAAATATGTTATCAGAACCTGCCACTTGGCTGACAATAAAGTAGAAGAAGGTTGAGATAAACACTCATACATAATCACTATCTCATTCCTTGTCCTCGTAAATTATCCTACTGAATGTTTATCTTTCCTCTATGTTATTCTCCGAGACAAGTTTTCTAGGGACGATTGCGGTGCACTAAGTCGGGAGTAAGCATCAGTTTGTTCACGACGCGACCCCCTCTTGTTTAACGTTCGCTTTAAGAGGGGCTTACAGATAGATCACAAAATCCCATAGAAGAGACCTAACTTAAATTTATTGTGATTTTCATAAATTTCTCCGAAAGTTAACGCGTTGGACAAAACGGCGGTGGAACAGTTGATTGATAAAATAAAATAGGAAAAAAATATTTTGACTCAGTAGCGCCAGAAATGCATTAAAATTGGATGTGTCAAAGATACAGATTATAAAAAAACATAACCCTTCCTTGGCAGTCGGGTACGTGGCAGTTAGAAAATCGTAGCTACTAACAATAATTGTTTGATGGCTGGACTACTAAGTGCTCTTGGTATTTTTGTTATATATTGTATTTTTGCTTATATATTTATTATTTTAGCATATTTATTATTTTAGCTTTACTTTAGTAACAGCTAATTGTTTTACCGACTGCGAAGGAGGTTCTACAAAATATTTATTATTATTACAACCAAGTGGGTGCAAATCCTTCACATAGTCATCGAATTATTCCTGTTATCTGCGACGCAAGAAGGATAAATTGCGTTTAAATTAAAATATAACATTATATTTATGCCAGTTCTGGTTTTGTACTAGACTATATTCAATTTGGTGAGCGAAAGGGGTGGTCCAAAACCAACGCAGCGAGGGATTAGACTGCCAGATGTTTTGTACTTTTCGCGATTCAAAACAACACGGGCAACGGAAAACGATTTAGTTAGTTTAAAAGCAATTTTACGATAAAGTTTAAAATTCACCGGAAAACCTTTGGTGAAACTCGTAATTTTTTGAGTTGTGGGTCGCGTATTTTCAGTCGCGTAAATTCTATCCAGTAGAAAAACTCTTTTTGCGTCGCCGTGTTAATCAAACAGGACTTTTCTATGAAAACAAATACAGCAGAAATTACACGACTGATAATTCAAAAATGTACGCTCGTTTGGCCTCAGCCTTAATTTTTTCTATGTAGGTGTAGATACAATGTCTAAAGTTATACAAAAATGCAGTCTTACAATAATTTCCAGCAGAGCTTAGTGCGGTTTTAGACTAGTGTTTTATGTCGCGCATATACGGGCGGATTGGTACTCGCGAAACTTCAAAAGCCCGCAGCCCGTTTACGAAATTTTTCTAGCGAGTGTTAGCAGTATATGGAGTCTGGCTGCGATATAACGAGTGTTTTGGCACAAACGCGCTGCAAAAAACCAAATACGAGCGGTGAATCCGCTAATCAGAAACCGCCCTTACAGTGTAGCGAGCTTACTATCTATATATAATAAGAATGAGTCAGCAGAAAAATATTGGTATGCACATAACCAATACCACTATCATTCAAGATTATGTTAAGTAAGATGTTTTTATGTTATGGTTTTTGTCATTACTGTCCATGAAACGATTGCCTGGAAGGTTATCCGTGAAACGGTTAGAACGATCTTAGCGATAAGGCGGCCTTTTGTATTGCCTTTTATTAGATTGAGAATATCCAATTGTTCATTCCTAGTGGTCAACATTAAAGTTATTATATACTAGCTGGTGCCCGCGACTTTGTCTGCGCAGGTATCTCTATAAATTGTAGCCTGTGTTATTCTGATGTATAAGCTATATTATTGTAAAGTTTCATTAAAATCCATTCAGTAGTTTTTACGTGAAAGGGGAACAAACATCCATCCATCCATCCATCCATCCATCCATCCATCCTTACAAACTTTCGCGTTTATAATATTATATTATTATTAGTAGGATCTATTTATCTGTTTTTAAGTGTTTTTAATGTCAACATGGGGCATGGGGCATGATATTATTATTCCTCACAAAAGCAGCTAAAACTGAAAAATGACTTGAATTATTAACAAAATTCTTCATTAAGCAAAAGCAGCAGCTTCATAAAAATTTACACTCTACGCAATAGATTCATAAAATAATTTTCCAACTTCTTACAAAAAGTAATTCTATCGGGGTCAGTGGAGCTGAAACTGAGTCAATCGTCTCGCTTCAGCGCGGCGCAAAGATAACCTCGTCATTTAATTGATGAGTTGAAAATATTAACATTTCACTGTCACGTGCAGGCGTAAAAAATCGCAGAAAGTAACAAGTGTTATGTGTAATTAGTTTTATACCATGATAAATAACATGTTACTCGGTAAGTTTCATACCTAGTCACGCTGAGTTGCACAGAATATTCGCTATTTAGTTGTTTTTTACGTGTCCAGGTTTTATCGTGTTAAACACACACGTAAAAAAAGTAAAGTAAAAGTAAGTAAGTAAAGTCAGTATATTTCAGTACTATTTACTTATCTGTTGCCTTTTTTAACTTAATTTTGAATTTTTGAATATTATTTGACATTTACATGCATAATTATATTAATTTAGTTAGTATGAATTTAATTCAATTTTGTAATAATTTTATTTGAATTGAAGTTATGTGACAAGAATATTTGAAATCTGTTTTTAGTGACTAACATAGTATATAGGTAACTGCACTAACAATTATAGTCAACAACCGAAATAAATAATTTGAATTGAATTGAATTGAATATACCTACAGGGTTATCGGCTTAATAGCAGATAGGAGGGCTTACATGCAACAAATGTATGCCACCCTTCGTGTATGAATAGTTTTCAAGAAATCTGGAACTTAGCTATTTTTGAAAAAGTACCCTATTTTGTGTATTTATAACCAAACTAGCTGATGGAAACCTGCAATTTTATTTGCATTGAGAATTAGCAAAATTCCTTTCTGGGTTTTTTTTTCCTTTCTTTTCTTTTCCTTTCTGAACTCTACTTGACGAATATACCCTCCGAATTACAAGTCTTTATGTTGAGTGTTTTGGCCTGTGCGTTGTCTTTTAGTCAGTCAGTCAGTTCATAACCAAGCCTTTTATATAAATTGATAAATAAAAATTGGGTGAATAAATGTTATGTTTTTTTTTTCATTACATTATTATTCCATTTCATTTCAAACCGGCTATCAGCTCGTACTACTCCGGTATCAGCTAGTTAATATAAACCAATAAAAGTTTTCATAAACCAATATTACCTTCCATTGCTTTCCTCTCTCCAATATGTCAAAAAATGATGAATTGTGCTTGATAAGGGTCCTCAAACTTCATACAAGAAACCAAGAGGCCTATTACCCCTTAACAATAGGCCTTTGTATCAAAGCAGGTTAAGTAAGTAGCTTAACATGTTATTGGCAATCGAGAGGTACAGTAGGGAGTAAAAATATTGGATAAAAATATCTATCAGCCTGATGTTTTATCGCGTAAGTAATGAAATAAATAAAAATGTTACACTTTTACACAACTTTATCTAGCTCCAAACTAAGCAGAGCTTGTATTATAGAACCAGATAACTGATGAAATTGTATACGCACATAAAAAATGTTGTTTTAAACACATAATTATTTATACCATAGAAAACACTCAAATTCAGAGCAAACCTCAATGTTCATCACACAAATATTTGTACTGAAGCGAGATTCAAACCCGTGACACCGGCGTAGCAGTCCAATGCACTAGCCACTCGACCATCTGTGTCGTCAATATACTTAGTACCGCAGTTTTTCATAATAATTTATTTAAAAACAATTTTCGAAAGAGTTGTAAATAAACCTATATTTTACTGATTAACTGTATTTTATTTCAGTGACTTTTCGTAGTTATCGTTTCGTAAGTATTATTTACAATAAACAAGTGTACCTACTTAACGATAAGAATCTCAAGTAAGTAGGTACCTATTACTGAAGAACTGACGAAAGCATTACGAAGATGCCGCGTGTGTATCGAATACGATTTTTTAGAAAAATATTTTACAAACATATCAATAGTGCATATCAGTGTTTCAACAACATTTTTGCTGTTCAAAAACAATTTAGCTGCTGTCTGTTTATTTATGAGTGTTGTGCAAGCCTATAATTGGTCCACATTTCAGTGTATGCTATTATGTAAGTGTTCTGTGTATTTTGTATTATGTGTGCTGTTGGCATTGCCTTATTGAATAAAAAAAAATCATAATTTTTAAGCAACAATATTAGTGTAGGTATTTTAAAAACTTCTCCCAGGGTTTTTCATCATCATCCTATATCAGTTTACTACCCGTATAAATCTTCCCGAGCGCGCCACTAAGCCAAATATTTGGCACTTCTCGTAGGTACGAGTAGGTAGGTACGATTTCTTTGAGGTAAATAAGGTTATTTACCTCAAAGAAATCGGTCCCTTTACTCCGATTTCGGGACAAAACGAGACTCCAATATCCTACCCCAAAAACAGTCACGTTTGCTCCATGATTCACCATTTGAGGGTATCAACGTTGCGAATGTGTACAAACTTGAAAGAAGATCGAATAAAGGAAAGATGGTGCCTGCAAAGACTCCATGGTGTGTTATTTGTATAATCAAGCTTTCACAAAAATATACTACAGTCGCCTTCAGTGTACGAAAGGAGCTTCTTCGAGGCGCACTTGAAATCCTTTCACCACACTGGTTCGAAAGAAATAGTGACACGATAAGAAGAAGACCGACTTCAATTGGACAGTTTTAGGGACCGTAAACACCACTGAATAGTCACAGGGAAGCAATCTCGCAAGCTTTACTTGGATGACGTCATTTTTTCAGTTATTTTGATTTAAAAACCGATTATCATGAAATGTTTATTGGACCTGAAATTCCTTCTCAAACAAAAAAAAGAATTCAAATCTGTTTATAAACAAAAAAGTTCTGAGGTAAATAACATTAAAAAAAGTTCAGCCTAATTGAAGTCAGTGCTCTCGGTGGAGTAGTCGGTACGTAAACGTAATATACATAGCGCCGAGTGTTCGGCTGAGCGAGTGATGTAAGCTGCTTGCTTACATCACTGTCTCGCCCGTTTGCTCGGTACGTGTGATCAAGGCATAAATGCCGGTATACTGGCTTTTGAAGTTTCGCAAGTAGGTAACAATACGCCCGTTTACGCGCGACAAAAATACGCTAGTCTGAAACCGAATTTATACGATAATAGCCTTAATGCAGAATAATTATAACTTGAAATCAATTAAAGACTTCAATTATTCAATTACTACGTTATTGGAATTCAGTTAGCAACATCTGGCGGAAAATTCAAATCAATTCGCGTTATGATTTATTTGCAAAAATATCATTTCGTATTCTTAATTATTTCAAGCAATCAAAATTGTAAAAAATAGAATTAAAACCAATGCGTCTTTCTTTTGTGTTTGTACTTTATGTATAATTGCTTCAATAATGAAAACACACCATACTTAGGTACTTTTAAAAATATAAGTACTGGTAGGTATATAATGTAAAAATGGTTTTGGTTCACTTTTTCTCCTTGAAATGGTAGCTCGATAGGGGCACTTGAGGTCTGTCAAAAAGTTCATTATCGGCTGGTCTGAAATATAAATGATTAAATAACAAGAAGTAAAAAAGATTATAATCATATTATCCATTGAGACATTAATTAGGAACGTTCCTCTGATGAAATTATTATATAATTTTTCTGCGACGGCTTGGATTCACTAATCTAAAACCTTGCTGATATAACTACAAGTCTGTTACCGAAAGCTGGCATGTACAGTGTTTGTGTGGTGTCTGTGAATAAGAGCGCGGCGTGACGCCACACTGCATTCGCATCAGCTTGAAAAATATTTCTGTCTCTCGCGCGCGCGTTCAATCTTATGAGTATGAAGGAGACAGTTATGGTTTTGCTTTTGCTACTATTTATTAATTGTGTAATAGTAATAGCAAAGAATAGATAATAAAGAAAACCTACAACCTACTTGAAGTACGTCTCATGGTAGCTTCTCATGGCCTGTGTAGCTCGGGCCGTGTGAAGCGAGCGGCCCGATATATTATGTAATAGTGCATTAGTGTGAGTACCTACTTTGACAGCGCCAGCTTTCGCTGACTGAACTGTACAAGCCTTTATGATGAGTAAATGTATAGGTCGTAATCATCACCATGTCAGCGTCAGCAACTGGACTTCCACTGCAGCACATAGGCTTCCCTCATAGACGCCACTACTTTCCATGACTGCAACTATTTATGTCGTCGCCTACAGTCCATCGGGGCATTCTACACTGCGTCGTTCAGTTCTAAAGTGTAGGTATTGGAAGTTACTCACCCATCTGGATGTCCAATCCAGGATATCCTTCGCTTTACCATTTGGTAGCCCAGTTCCGACGGAGGTCGGTTGCAGCGTCTTCTTCTTTCACTAGAAACAGAACACAATGATCTCATCACAATAGTTATCTTTCGGTCATAAAAATCAGTTAGTCACAAAATACATTCCGTCTAAAATTTCATGCCCCCTACTCACATGAAGAAAGAGCATATCTTATTGCGGCAGCGATTGTGTTGGGGCCTTCATTCTTACGGTGGCTTCACACTGCCTGTGCTAACACACGCCGCGCCGCCGTGCCAAGGTCATCTGTACGAGCGGTGGACGAGTACGGATCACCCCTTCTGAGGCATGCGACCATCTCGTGTTGGCGCGATGGCAAAAACTGGGTGTTCTAATAGAACGCGCGAATTGATGACGCGAACGACCGACCTCTTCTATAGACACAAACCACTGTGCGCCGCGCGAACATGGCGCGACGCGATCATCGCGCGAATTTCAATTAGGACACTTATTCGAATTCCATATGTTTGATCGCGCGTTCGATTAGGACACCTCTTTGACATTATAGTATGTTTGATCGCGGATTCGTACGACTTAAATTCCCGCGAACTTGCGATGATCGCGTAATCGCGTTCTATTAGGACAATGTCTCATAGTCTGTGATAATACGGGCCTGTGTAATCACTGCTCGCTTCACAAGGCCTGTGGCGTGGCCGTGTGAAGCCACCATTAGACTAAAATATCTAGTTAAAATATGTTAGACTAAAATGCTAGTGAAAAAACTAGGCTTTCAAGGCTGACCATCAAAATGTCTCAAAGTGGACGAGCGCTTAAGCAGTGCTGCACTGGCCTATGTGAATAAAATGCTATCAATGTAGTTTTGTTACTTCTGAAAGCACATTGGCTGAAACTAAAAAAAAAAATCGAACTTTCTCCTTGAATCCGTTTTCGCTGTTTCATCAGATTTCGCTGTTTCATCAGTTTTCGCTTTTTCATCAGTTTTTGCTGTTTCATCAGTTTTTGCTGTTTCATCAGTTTTCGCTGATTCATCATGTTTGCTGAAAAATAAACAATTGCTTGCAATTTTTTTATTTTTAAAGTAGTTTTTACGTGATGGACGCACACACAAACAAACAAACAAAGTCTTCCAATAAAATAAAAAAAAATAGGCCAAGTTATTTTTACTCGTCTGAACACGTTTCCGTAAAAAAAACATATGTATAAGAATTCGGGGTCTCTTGCTTTTTATATGTATTGATGACTTATGACTGATACATTTAAAATATACTTATAACTCGGTCGAATTAACATGACACCTGGCTCGAATGACGTTAGTGCGCTACCTAGCGTAGTGCACTAACGTCATTCGAGCCAGGTGACACGATAAAAAGAAGAAATTAGAGACAGGCCGTACCGGCACATACAAATTGGGGAATCACGATCTTCAGTAATGAAGTACCGACTACAGAGAGAATTTCCCTTTAAATTTGGAAAGAGCTACTTACTCCGTTGAATCTCCCGATGGATTGACTGGAGGAGCTACAGGGTTGTCCTGTGGCGAGTCTTCGTTTATAACGCAGTCAAGGAACTTGCCGTTACATTGGGTGCTGGTGAAGAGGTATGGACCAGTGCATTTGTAGTCTTTAGTGACCCTGAAGACCGAAGCCACGCCGATCAGGACCTCGTGCGCTCCCACCCATGTCACCAGTGGTCCACCATGGTCGTTCTAAAGACAGAATAAGCTTTTTTTTATGTATTTAGGACATTTCACACAACCCCATCTAGCCCTAAACCAAAGAATAAGTAATATTATTACATCCTAAACTAAGCAGAGCTTGTACTAGGGGAACCAGATATCTGATAGAATACTAATATTCTTTCGAACCAGTGTGGTGAAAGGATTTCAAGTGCGCCTTCTTTTGAACTTTTAGGTTCTATAACATGTCGGTCTCCTCACGATGTTTTCCTTCGCCGTTTAGCACGTGTTTTAATGACATAAATTTTTTGAACAACCACGTTCATTTTATAATGTTGATGCGTTTGCTACATTTATTGTCAATAGAGCTTTTTCATCATCAAAAGGACCGGGTTTGAGCCCACTGCCAACACGGCTTACTGACACAGCAGAACTAATCCAGAATAATGTAAATCATCTTACGACTTTATGGAAAAAAAGATACCGTTGAGGAATTCTTAAAAGTAGAATACTGACGATTATTGTCAGCATTGCCTAGTGTGGGCCGTTAGTAAATACGAATACAATATCAACAAATAATATAAATATATTTAGTAATAAATCCGCTTAATTTCTAAACAAAGGTTTTAATTAACTTAACTTTAGTTCAACTAAACCAAAGAGTCAACGAACAGAAAACCAAAGTTTAAAGATACGACACGTGTTTCGCTTCGTTTTCGTTTCGTTACACGAGGCATCATCAGGAGGTGTGGACTCGCCGAAGTTCGAAACGAGAGTGAATAAACAACGTTGCCCGGCCCGTATTTATACCCGTTATGGCGATGAATCAATCAATTACGAATATAATATATGAATCTCTACAAAATGCACTGGTAATTGTAAATACACTTAGCTTGGGTAGCTTAGCTAAACTTATCTTGCATTTAGCATGTAAGAATTATGATAATGATTTATGTTTTTTGTTGGTTATTAAATATTTTTTTTAATTTTTAGATTTTTATTTCAAATTGTTCTACTTTAACTTCCATTTCCAAAAACCAAATTCCGGGTGGCTCACCATTTGAAATGCATCTTACTATAGTCACTTTGTACCTGACAAATTCCATTTCGTCGCAGACTCTTTCTATTTAACGAGGTTTGTTTTCTTGCTTTGATTTTGACCACTCCATCGTTGTTATCATCTTCAACTGCCCTTTCTTTCTCGTTTTCTTCACCTCCTTTGTTTGAATCAGGGATTTCTACTTCATCTGCTTTTGAATTATCTTCACACTTAAAAATAACACAATATATTATGTAATTTTAATGAGTAACTAAATTTACTGTACAGATTTAACATACATACGAATAAAATCATAATTACGAATAAATAAATATGGTAAAAACAGTTCTGTGTTTCAAACTAATTTACATATTAACTATTTTATTATTTTTAAGCTTCGCACGAAATTTATGCTAATTTGGGATAACAAAAATATGGTAGTCTGGTATTTTGTATAAGCATTCTATTTCGGGCCATCCTGCAGTTCTTAAAAGTGTTTTACAAGATATAATGAAAACTCTTACAAAAAGTTGCACTTTCAACGAGATACCTATATATATTTTTAGAAACTTTAAGAGCATTCTCGCTGCTTTAAGAGAATAAAATAAATGTTTCGCTACACTTTTCAAGACAAAATACCAAATAATATTGTTATATAATTTTTAATTTTCAAATTTTTAAAGCCCCTTGAGGCCTATCGGTTTAAACCTGAGCATTTTGGCCTACTGTTGCAGATTACAATGTACCGATTGCCCTATATTGCTCATAATATATTTATTTACTCACACTAATTCCTTTCAAACCCATTCGTTTATCCTGCGCAGTTAAACAGCCATCAGCTCTTTCAGGGTTTGTCTTCGTCAGGTCACCCTCATCATTGATGTTTCCAGATTCCAAAGTACAGATCATGTATCTATCAATAATTTTGAAGAGTATTGTTGCGTCCTTAACTTCACTTTTGTATTGCCTTTTACATTCTGTTTTATCAAGTATAAGCGTTGAAGCGTAATTGAGATATTCTGAGTTGTAGCTTGCTGTGTCGTTCACCTAAAATTGTTGAATCTTATTAAATATTATTAACTTATTAAATACAAGGCTATTTTTTGTTTTTACTTTTCTTATTTTTTGAAAAATCGTGATTTTTTTTATATACATACCTACCTATATAATTACGTACCTACTGTACTTAGCATTTGTAGTTTATGTACTTTTTCGCACCAACACAACCTTGAGCGAGTTTTTATTTTATCAGAGATGTTAAAACAGAAGCAAAAGGTTGAGAAGATTTTAGGATTTATAAGCATTTTTATAAGCAAACTCGTCGACATGTGTATCTTACCCGTCCTAACCTACGGTGCTCAAACATGGTCACTGACCGAGGCACAGAAGTCCAGGCTCAAGATCTGCCAAAGGGCAATGGAACGCAGTATTCTCGACATTAAGCGCGTCGATCGAGTACGGAACACCATACTGCGTTCCATCACTGGTATTGCCGACGTAGGGAGCAAAACAACTAAGCTCAAATGGGACTGGGCGGGCCACGTCAGCCGGATGGAGCCCGAGAAATGGTCGGGTGCCGTAACACCATGGATGCCCGAGGATGGACGGCGTCGTCGGAGTCGGCCGCGCAAACGTTGGCGGGACGATCTCGTAGCCTTCGACGGGGAATGGTGGGATACGGCTAAAGACCGTGAAAGGTGGAAGAATTTGGGGGAGGCCTTTGCCCAACAACGAGACAGCATAGGCTAATTAAAAAAAAAAAAGCATTTTTAGCATTTGTATAATTCTTTCCATCATCATCTTCCTGACCTCATCCCACACTTAAGTGGGATCGGCAAAACATGTCTTCTTCTTCCATTCGTCTCTATCAGCCGTCATCTCTGTACTAACCTAATCTGCTTTGTTCATATCTTTTTTCACACAGGCCATTCATCTTTTTTTTGGTCTTCCTCTACTATTGCTACGTATTATCCATCTACTTACTTTCATATTTACACTCTTCTAGTGACATGTCATTCATCCATCCGCATCACATTTGTATAATTCTTACCATTCTCCAAATATCTTTATGTCCCCATCCTAGAGCCATTGCATCGGTACCTGGTATCTGATACTTCGCCTCATAGTTAATAAAGATTAGGTATACCAGGAATGTACGAACATCTCTGTACTTACCACCTGCTTTGTTCATATCCTCTTTCACACAGGCCATCCATCTATTCTTTGGCCTCCCTTTACTCGTATATCCATCCATGGCATTCATCCCTTTTGTATCACATTTGTATAATTCTTACCATTCTCCAAATATCTTTATGTCCCCATCCCAAAGCCATGGCATCGGTACCTGGCATCTGATACTTCGACTCGTAATTAATAGGGATCGTACCAGGAATGTACGAACAATCAGTTTCATAGGATTTGTCCGTGAAATCAAAGGCAGACTCTACTTTCACAACTGCTATGTCAGCGTAGGCCCACTTCTCTATATTGTTGTAGTCCAATATATAAGCTGCAAAATTATGTAAAATGAGAATAATGAGATGTATGGTAAAACGGGTTCTAAATAAAAAACACCCAGTCGATTGTTGAAACACAAGTGACAACTGTTCAAAGTATTATGCAATAGTTACACGGAATTAAACTAGATGGCAGCACTTGTCAGATAGAACACGCAACCGTTACGTTTTCCAATAGTGTTAACCTTCAATTGGAATTTATATATGCCACCCCACTAATACATAGTAATATACCTGTTATATACCTTATATACAGCGTTTCATTGCTAGCCAACCCCTGGGACCTTGGTTGCGTTTTGTTCATGATTAGAACATGATGATTAGGCTAGTGTGGAAAATTTATTGCTCTACATTTTTTTTAGTAAATGAAATGAAATGAAATCGTTTATTGCATGAAGTATGGTATACAGTTCTTAAATTATAATATTTGGTTTCACATACTCCACCGTGTGACGGCGTGCAAAATTTATCATGCAGTATATATATATCTAATTTAACAATCTGATTTAATTATATCGTATGTCAAAATTATAATCTAAAAAGTCACTTATTTTATAAAAACATTTTTCAGCCAGCCATGCATAAAGCTTTGCCTTGAATTGTCGAGTAGGTAACTCTCGAAAGCCTTTGGGTAATCTATTAAATATGTTAATGGTCAATATGTAACAATTCTTTATTTTTAAAGCTGATTTAGATTTGGGTAAAATGAGCTTAGTAGATGTCAACATCATTGAGGCTATAGGAAGGAACCGAGATAATTGCGAACAACAAAGACCGATGTGACCCTTGAACTTACGGCGCAGACACGAGATTTTATGTGACTTTTAATACAAGGTTTAGAACACCAAAATGAAGGTGTATACGAGTTTAGCTTATTCTCTCTCAATCCGAGGTTGATCCCTTTTTTTCCATATTTGACTGGACTAACCACTCTCTTTTATGTTCAGAAACAAACGCAACTCACGCTTTGGAACACAAGTGAACACAACCTTCTTTTTTTTTATCTTGGTACACTGATCATTCTCTATGTCTTCATAATCGACGAATTTTTTGTACCCAGCTATAGCATAAAGGTGGTACACATCCTCTACACATGCCGCAGAGGTGATAATGTACAATGGGGTAACGATAGCGCCCCCACATGTCCAGCCATGGTACTTCGCTGATGATTTTTCAGCCTTTATAAAATACACCTGGAAAATGTTACATGCTTGAACAGTTATAAGAAATAATAAATTAGCTTAAAAGTTTATAAAAAATGTCGCAGAGGTGATAATGTACAATGGGGTAACGATAGCGCCCCCACATGTCCAGCCATGGTACTTCGCTGATGATTTTTCAGCCTTTATAAAGTACACCTGTAAAATTACATGCTTGAACAGTTAATAGAAAGTATGTATGAGTTTTGTACAAATAAATGCACTATGACACGCTCACAGCCACACACCAAAGTGTGTGGCTGTGAGCGTGACTAATAAAATACCTATAATACATACAAAAGAAATATAAAATTTACCGTATATCTTTTATCACTTTTAACTTCTTGTCCATTTTGTATTCGACGTAGAGCCAAAGTTACTGAAATCCAAAAAAAAAAACTAACATAAACTTGGGAGATCCTCTCCGGTCTAGATGTATGCCAACCTGAGCAGTTCTTAAGCAATATTGTGTTCCAGTTTGAATACCGCTGTGGCTACTGTGCTTTTAAAACTGTCATCAAAATATTGACGAGCACTATAACAGGGTTGTAATTCAAAGTCAGACGCTTAACTAAATGAAAATCAACAAAATGTTGTGAAAAATTAAAATCTTACTTTGAATTAAAACGTAAATGTGGATTATATTATATTGCAGAAACATTTTATGAATACATTTGAATTGCAATGCTAAATTCTAAGCCTTAGTAAACCACGCTTCAATGATATTGTAAATAAGGCGTGCATTTAACTGAGCTCTATTCGATTTCGATTGAAATTCCATCTGTGATTTCTAACATATTATTTATTCAAATGAAAAAATCCTATGGGTACCCATTTTATATAGAAAATTAATGCTTATTTTTTGTTTATGCAAAAAATCTAGCAAAACAGTGATGTCCACTTTTACTAAATTTGTGGTCTGAATTTGGACCGCATTTTGTTTTTTTTTGGACTTTTGATTTAAAATTTGGATCTTCCCAGCGAGTAAAGTAATTGCTGAGGAAATTTGACATTTTAGTGCAAGTACCCATAAAGCCCATAACACTAGTGCCTATAATATAATGTTTTAATTAATATGACATACACTTAATACAAAATATTGGAAAATGTTTTAAAAATGTTACAAAGTAAAATTGTTATCATATTGAAGTGTTTTATGCTTGTGTTATCGATTTCAAACAGTAAGTCTTATCACTTTTATAAGTGTAATAAAAAAATGTAATAATTTAGTATGTAGAGATATTTTCGTCTCTGCACTCGCGCAATCAGTCTAAAGCGTCAATGACACACAGCTAGTTTACACGCTACAAACCGTTGAGTTTTTCAGCTTTTAGCTAGCGAGTGAGCGAGTTAGGTTTCGGGAAGGATTGTAAACAAGCAGGCTATAAAAAGCCGATGACCCTGTGCGAGTTAACAAGCTACAGGCGAACTCGCTGGCTTGTAGCTTGTAAAAAAAGCCCTGTGTCATCGAAGCTTAAGTGCAGTTTTAGACTAGCGTAGAACTGAGCGTAGTCGCCGCCTGTAGCGTGTTGCTACTCGTACGAGCGTTGTCGAGCGTTGACGCGTTTACACGCGCGCGAGCCCGCTTCACTAAAGACACTCGCTACCAATAAACCAAGCGTAAACGCCGATGTAAGCCCGTATATCTACGCGCTGCAAAAAACAAAAAGCGAGTGGCAAATCCGCTAAATGCTAGTCTGAAACCGCAGGCATTATTTGTATGACGGCAAAATGAAATTAAGTGAAATCTGGAGACACGGCAGTGTCTCCGAGCCAAGTAGAACAGCACATTAATTTATTTTGACATACACTGCAACTTAAGACACAAAATGTTAATATTGTTATTTTTTTCAGTAGTCACAAGTCAACGTCGGATTACAAATGGTACTTCAGTTTCCGAAACGGTCAATACTAATTTTATGGTAAAAACAATATAAAACTAAAATATTTAGTTTTGTCGTACTACAATTTTGATTCCTATTACCGAACTCTACTATACACGGTCAAATTTTAATCACCATAAAAAAAAATACACATAGTCAGTGGCCGTTACTGAACACATATACGGTAAAAAAACTTCGGTACAAAGTACGAATAATAAATACGGTAAAAAGTCGATTTTATGTCAAAATAAATATGATTAAAATTGGATAACTGTTAGCGTTAGTCGTTTTCCTATGGATTTGCGTCAGGCGGTGCCTTTAATTGATAATAATTTAAGTTTTATTCATTGTTTGGCAAACCCGGGCACCTAGCTCGAGCCAGCTCGCAAAACCTTGGCTCGGGCGCCGCACTCGCTCCGCTGTCACTCTGCCATTTTGTAGAAATCCAAAATTCTGAATGCACAGATGCAACGTAGTACCCCGTCTGCATTGCCCATTTAATTTAATATGGTTATTAAACATTGGTGGTGTAGAGACGAATCAATGTGCAGCGGTCCGAAACTAGTAGGCAATATTTCACCAGGTCTACATGGTTGGCGCCTCACTCAAATACGCGGACCCTGGTTGGCTGTGTGGAGGCTGCATTATCCACCGATCTCTGGTCCTCACATCCGCCGCCTGCCTCTTAGATGTAAGGCGGATTTACGTCATAGGCGGGTACAGAAAGTATGTGAGCTCCGCAGAACTTGATCAGGATAGCTGTACTAAGACTTTCAAGAAAAAGATCACATCTTACACGACTAGCCTTCGTAAGCAGTTAAGGCTAATCCTCAAGGCAAATTTCCATAAAAAACATTTTGTATGGAAATTTGCCTTGAGGATAAGCCTTAAGGCACTTATCCCACCACCGACGATGAGCAAGAAGCGAATACAGCTCCGAACTAGAAATAAGTTGCAAGCTGCGAGATATAAGAAGCAAGTGTATAGTACGAGTGACGTTGAGCTATAAGCGAACGAGCGAGTGCGATGTACGATTACCAGCACCACTCGCTCAGGGTGGTCTATCCAGTGAGTTGCTGGTATGCGTACTACCAAGCGAGAATTAGCGAGTGTTCTGTCCGCCAAGCGAGCATCGCTGAGCGAGTTTGTCAATATGACAAACTAGTGGAGAGAGTTCTCGCTGGCATGGCAATGTGAATAGCCAGCGATCAATTAATAATTTATACATCTCTTTTATTGACACGGGATTTATATCAATTGTTCGTTTCTTAGCGAGAAAATAGACGCTAGCTAATTGCTTGCTCGTCGGCGGTGAGACAAATGCTTTAATTAAATCCTCATAATTACATGTAGTATTTTTTATATCTAAAAAAAAAATTGGTTGCCTGTAAAGTTGGTTAACGGACCATAGTTGAACGTGACATCGTCATAACCAGCGTTACGGGACAATGAGCGTTACTGGACAATGACGTCAACGATTTCGTGATTTCGTAGTCACGTCAAAATGTGGGTAAGTACGAGCGAGCTAGAATTTTCCCTTACCATTCACCTTATTATAAAAAAATTAAGAAAAAACTAATTTTAAATTCCTCACAGGTGAAGCTGCGGCCAGTAGCCAGTAAAGCAGGGTTTAGCTGAAGCCAGCGCTGCAGCTAGCCATGGCTTGTTATTGGCCTCGTATAAACAGTTTTTGAAGACAAGCCAGCGCTGGCTGCCCGCACTGGGGGAAAAACAACACTAAACACAACACGGGCCAGGCCAGCGCTGGCTTGTGAGGACTGGCGCCAGTGTTATTGCGAAGCCAATACCCTAAACCCTGCTTAATGGATAAAATCCACAGAGTACGGAGCTCTCAAAATTAACGAAGCCGCAAAAAAAACTGAGGATTCAATCAAATACGCTTGGACAAAGTTTGACCTGGCCATTGGGCGAGTCGACATCCCATTTGATTTGTACGACCATAGATACGAAACGCTATGTTCATACCGGCCCGGCATTATTGCTGTTAATGTTGTCCATGATAAGTTTGAAAAGCCTGGAACAAGTGCTGTGGCATTTGGATGGGGGCATTCAGCATTCTTTAGACCAGTGAGTATTTTTCAACCGAATAGTGACGACTTAAAAAAAAATCAACCGAATTGGTCCTCCTTTTTTAATTTGGTTGATCTTTCTTCTTCTCTTCTCTTTCTGATCTTTTGAGGAGGTTCTCAAATCGGTTGAATATTTTTTTATGATTGTAACCTCAAAACTTTGTTCTTTTTAAACCGATCTGAAAAATATTTTTATTTGAACGGATATACTACTCGGGCGAATGAACATGACACCTGGCTCGAATGACGTTTGTGCAAAGTACAGCATGGAATTGGATAATTTTGGTAGAGAAGAGGTCCTGTAATACTTTATAATGATAAGGCTTCGCAATTAGAGGAAGAAGAAACACGGAGGGCGCCGCGCGGGGCAGCGGGGGAAGCACCAAGTACCGAGCCACGTGTCAGCCAGGTGTCATGTTCATTCGCCCGAGTCCTTCCCGTCTCCAGATTGGTCCCATAGAAATTTCATGAAAATCGGTTCAGTACTTTGGTTATATTTTGGATATTTCACACAAAATCATCTAGCTTCAAACTAGATAGAATACTTATATACTTTTATTTGTAAATAAAACATAGAATACATAGGAAACACACCGACTTAGGACAAACAGCGATGTTCACCACACAAATGTTTGTTCTCAAGCGGTAATCAAACCCACGATACCCGGTGTCCGCCCTGGCAGTCCACTTGCCATTCAACTATCCGTGTCATCACTGATAGATACAGTAAATTCTAGTGCAGGAGATGTGATTGAGGATTAATTAATCTATATTATTATCGACGCGTGATCAGAGGGCTGGCAGCTATCTCGCCCAAAGAATAGGTAAGCCTTGCAATACAAAGAGGCAATGCAGCCAGTATCCTTAGTACGCTGCCATTGGGTATCGAGTTGGAGCAGTTGAGCTACCTATCGATCGTTTGCAACGGTATATGGGTGGCCCAATTGTTTCCTTTCGTAAATTTTGTAATATAGATTGTAGTAGTTAGCTTATGCTGTAATAAATATTTTAGGCAATTTAATTTTAGGACGGAGATGCTCATGATTACAATGAAAAAACGCTAAAATATACATCAACAGTCATAATAGATAAAAAAATATGTATAAAAAGATTTGACAGCCCAACCGTGAAGACTCATATCAGTTCAGCATTTATTTGCGCCGATGGTGAAGGTATACTTGACGCCCATGGACGAATAACATCATATCAATACCCAAAAAAGGATATGTGTAAAGATGAAAGTCAACGAAGGAACTTAAACAACACGGTTAGTATTATAATTTTGATTTAATAGATTTGCTTCAAACTGTAGATTTATAAACGTTACAAGAATAACGAACATCCGATTTATAAGGGTGTTACCAGATCAATCGATCGATTGTCGATCGATGGCATCGGTCGACGTTGATCGATTAACCCCGGCTAAATTCCAGCAGTCATCCATCCATCTACCATATCATCGATTGATCGTCGATCGACAATCGATCGATTGGTCTGGTGACACCCTAACTGAGCTTGTCTTATGACTACGATCAAAATCTTTTAGAGCATTTTGTACCTACGTGCCAACTAATATATTTTTTATTAAATGCTTAAGGCTAATCCTCATATCCGATTTCCATACAAAATGTTTCGGACAAATACTCAAAAAGTACGCCGTATTATAGTAATTTCTTCACACTATTCGTTTCGTCCATGTTTTTTGATTTCGTCACCAAAAAAAGGAAAAGGTTTCATACTTTAATTTAGATTTTATACGTGTTAATAAAACTAAAATTGCTTATTATTTAGTTATTTAATAAGTTCGATACAGCTAATGCAAATCAGAGTCACTTGGAAAACAGACAGACCCAGTTGATAAAAATATTTTTATGTTATATGTATACAATATTATAAAGATACTTTTATCAACTTCACAAGATACAAGATACAAGATACAAGCATTTATTAATAACATTTGTTACAGGTCAGGACATAGTAGGTATAAGTATTCATAAAATTGAATAATAACTAGGTGATAAAATAATAAAATACATCATTTCCAATATAATTATGCTACTACGTAGGTAATTAATTAAGATTTAATTTTAGTGAACTCATCGAAATCATAAAAAGATTTCTCAGTGAGCCACTTTTTGAGTTTGTGTTTAAAGGATTGAGTAGATGGCGCATTGGTGATTTCAACAGGCAGGCGATTGTAGACCGTCGGCCCTATCACGTGTATGAGCTTAGAAGTTTTTGTGAGGTGTCGTGGTACCGCTCTCAGCTTTTTCGCATTACGAGTGCTATATTGGTGACCATCACCGAACTTTGAGTAGTCACTTAAGTTATTCCTTACATAGGTTGCAGCTTGAAATATTACAAGGGCAGGGACCGTCATTATTCCAAGTGATTCAAAGTAAGGGCGAGCTGATGTGTCTTGTGGAACTCGCACAACTGCACGTATTGCTCTCTTTTGGAGTCTGAAGGCGCGTTGCCAATCGGCAGCACGCCCCCAAAACTCAACACCGTACTGGAGTATTGAATGCACTGACGCAAAGTAAAAAGCCCTAACCATGTTTTTATCTAGCATGTCTGATAGACGCCATAGCGCGAAGCAGGCTCGGCCTATTTTCGCACACAACCTATCGATATGCTCCTCCCAGGTCAGACTCCTGTCCAACGCGAATCCCAGGAACGAAGTGGTGTTTACATGGCTAAGAAACTCACTCCCTAAGTTCACTGACAACGGTGGACTGGGACGTCCCGCAAGGTTGAAGTGCATGAAGTTGGTTTTACTCACGTTTAAGATGAGTCCATTTTGATGAAACCACTTTTGCACCTCACGAGCTACTACACTAAGTTTCATTTGCAGAGCATCCTGATTGGGCGCCTCCACAATAGCCGCTACATCATCCGCATACATAAGTATACTGGCGTCTTTTATACAGTCTGGCAGGTCATTTAGGAGAAGAGAGAATAGAATATTCGACAGAGACGATCCTTGTGCTACGCCGATGGTAGTCGACATCGGATTCGATTTCACCTTCCCTCCTCTGCCTGTTACGACCTGTGCTCTTTCAGACATCGAACTAAGCAGCAGCTGTAGCGGCCGGCCCCGTATGCCATAATATTCGAGCTTGGCCGCAAGGACGGCGTGATCGGCGACGTCGAAGGCTTTCGACAAGTCGCAGAACATCACCGCCACCTGCATTCTCCGCTCCCGAGCCTCAAGCACGCGGCGCACTACCTCTCTCGCTACATCTGTCGTAGACCTCCCCGCCCGATATGCGTACTGCCTGTCGGACAGAGATCCCGTACTCGACAAATGCTCCGATAATCTAGTGCTGAGGCCATGCTCGAATACTTTGGCAATACCAGGTATGATAGAGACCGGTCGGTAGCTATTCACGTCATCCCTCTTGCCTTTACCCTTGTACAAAGGTGAGACTCTGACATTTTTCAAAGTTTGTGGATATTCACCTACCAATAAACACCTGTTGTACAAGACGGACAGGATGAGGGACAGCGGAGCAGCAGCCGTATGCAGAAGATCTATAGAGATGTCATAGATATCCTTAGTTGGTTTGTGTGCTACTCCCGTGGATATGATTTTGAATACCTCTATTGGCGTGAAAAGTCGAAATCTTAACGAGCGGTCCGCCGGCTTACGTGCTGTTGCCAACGCGTGCATTGCAGCTGCCACATCAGCAGTGGGCGCGCCACAGGTAAGTGCGGCTTCCACAAAGTGCTGATTAATAGCATCGACCGTGGCTTCAGCGCTCGGATACACCGAACCACCCGGCATCATCTTATATCTGTATGGTATAAGACTGACTATAATGTCTCCACTTTATAGTCGGTGTCATACAGAACTCACTTTATTTTTTATGTTGTTTATTAGCTTCCACTAAGAGTGATTATATCAATCAGATAATTGATTGATTCAGGCGTTACTTTGCGGAAATCCATAAATATCAACAAATTATATAAATATATTTAGTAATAAATCCGCTTAATTTCTAAACAAAGGTTTTAATTAACTTAGCTTTAGTTTATATATATTTTCAACTAAACCAAAGAGTTTTTCAAAGAGAGCCTCTTTGGTTTGGTTGAAAATATATATAAACCAAAGCTAAGTTAATTAAAACCTTTTTTTAGAAATTAAGCGGATTTATTACTAAATATATTTATATAATTTGTTGATATCAATCAGTTCAATTAAACGTCGGCTTAAGAATTCTTGTTGTTTCAGAATGTTGGCGATGCTAATGAGGACGAATGTTTCGATGTTAATGCAAATAGCACTAACACAAATGATACATCTCTTGATATCAATATTTCTAACACACGGAGAAATGGTATTTGTCAGGTATAAAAAACGTCTCTACCCTTTAAGCTCATCTGACACTGTATCGGATGTATCTAAAAAAATTAGAAACTAGTCTAGAATGCTGACTTATACGAAAACCGCGAGCTGAAAGAGATTAAATATTAAGTAGGTTTGTCTCTTTCTATAATACCTTATTTTTTAACTTTGAATATAAATTAATTGCGACTTAGACAAGCAACCAAAATTCATTCTGCTCAATAAGATAGCAATGTTATATCTGATCCAATGGTATATTACTATTTCTTTCGAACAGTAATTATTATCTCGGCAGGTAGGTACCTAAGCTACATAAAATATACATAAAGCGACTGTACTAAACCATTCAAATGAAACAGGATATTTTTTTAGTGCAAATCGTATAATGGTCATTTGTTACTACAACCTTACGAAATGTTAGTGTCGCCGCACACGGGCCACCGGCCACAACTACAAAACGCCGCCACCGGCATATTCCCTGTAGTTTTCATACATTTTATATGGACTCGCCGCACACAGTAGACGCCGGTGGCCGCCACACGCTACAAACCACCGCTACTCGCTTCACCGGCCACTACGCACGTAGTCAACGACCGCAAGTGGCTGTCGCACGCTTCAACGACTTTTGTAGCTGCGTCTAGCTTCTCGTGGCGGCGTTTGTGGTTGCCCGTGTGCGGTGATCCTTATAGAACATTTTTTGTTCTCACACCAACATCATTTGGCTTCAGGTTTTGTGATTTCAGAATGACCACGGCAGTCCTCTAGTTACATGGATCGGGGGCAAAGCAACCGTTATAGGGGTGGCATCAGCGTTCCACGTGAACCAGAATATGGAGTGTGTAGCTCCATATCTTTATACTAGCACCTTTTGCGTTAGTAAAATTATTCAGTGCGTACTAGTTGCCCAGTTAGTATTATTTTATTACCTTTTTTATGTCTGTCTTCGTTTCGAGTAAAATCTTGTAACTTGAATTTCGAGCTTTTGCCGGTTAGTTATACGACTAGAACTCGATGACAATGCATTTTAAAATCATAAAAACAGCTATGTCTCGTAAAAGAAGCGAGATAGAGTAAGAGCATAATTATGGTTTTTGAATTTTTGATCTTCCCATATTTTTGTAATAGAAAAGGAGGATATTAAAGGTACTCTTTTTGTGTTTGTCAAACAAAATGTACATGTAGGTCAATGCAAAAAAATAAGATAAATTTTAAGCATGTCTTTTTCTTTTTTGCACTATATCTATATATACTATTGTTCAAACAAATTATTTTTACGTACCTACCTACCTATGTTGCCCCTTTCATCATTGCAGAACGGATAAAAATGTGAGAATAAACCGAAGACACCTTTCCCATTGCAACAGACCTGACATAAAGAGAGGCTTTAAATTGGAGGAAAAACACGTTAACTGGAATGATACCATCATTAATCAGGACGTGAAATAATAAATTTAATTTTTGATTTTATGTCTTTAAAGTCTTATCGGTAGGTTTACTCTCACAGAGATATGAAACTACTTATTAAGGGGAATCCTCAAATCCGAATTCCATACAAAATATACGTGTTTTAAAATTAACCCTACTAACTTAGAAACACGTATAAAATCTAAATTAAAGTGTGAAACCTTTCACTTTTTTTGTTGAGAAATCGAAAAACATGAACTAAACGAATAGTGTCAAGAAATTACTATAATACGGCGTACTTTTTGAGTATTTGTCCGAAACATTTTGTATGGAAATTTGCCTTGAGAATTCCCCTTAAGTATTTAATTAATTATAACAGGTATTACATTACACGTACCTATATAATATTATGATCAAGTTATTTCGTTTACATCCAGAGAGGAAACCACTTTTTTATAATAGGTATACCTATGTTTTTATTATGTCTCAAATAACTTCTAACTAAATGCTAAATATATAATAAAACAATGAGGTAGAAACATAAATTAAGTTATTAATAAAATTATGTATTTTTATCCGGTCCGATGCTAATTTTCGAAAAAGAGAAGTAACAGGGCTAAATAACTATTATAATATGTTAAAACTACTAGGTTTTTTCATTTTCAATAAAACTACATCGTAAAAAGTTACAAACATTATTTGAAAATAGAGATATTTCATTTTTAATGACAGGGTGTCTGAAAATTTTCGGTCCAATATACTGCATCCAATTTGGTTTGGTACTGTACATCTTGGTCTTCTATACGAACACCGTTATTCATCTATGGACGGGCCATATATCAAGAAAAAAAGGAGATATGTGGAGCATCATAATCACAACTTGGTGTCCAAGAGACGCTTTAAGAAGAAGAAGAAGATCTCTTACTAGATGGAGAGATGAAATAGAAGATTATGAAGGGACGCTATGGCCCACTCAACACAAAATAAAACAGAGTGGAAAAAGAAGGAAGAGGCCTTTGCCCAGCAGTGGGATGAACTATAAAAATGATAGGTAACTTAATAGCTACTAAGTAGCTATCCTTCTTCTTATCGTGTCACTAGTTCCTTCGAACCAGTGTGGTGAAAGGATTTCAAGTGCGCCTTTAAGAGGCTCATTTCGCGCACTCGACACATGTTTTCGAACTTTAGGTTAGAACCTAAACAAAAAAAACGGAAAAACGGAAGGTGAGGACGATGTTCCTCACGATGTTTTCCTTCACCGTTGCGAGAACGTGGGATGCATACATAGATTGTTTCTTCCGAAAAAACCCATTTACGCATGACTGCCACCGGGATTCGAACCCACGACCATCAGATCGCAAGGTAAGGGCCTCACCCACTCGACCACCACGTCCTCAAAGCTCAATAACTACTGTAACAAGCTTAAATAAATAAATAAAATGCCTAGATTAAACATAACACGAAAAAGAAAAAAATACTAGTAATCCGCTGTTCGATAATTTGATAGTGTAAATAACATTTTTGATTGAAATTCTATTTCATAATATTGTTTTGTTATTTGTTGGAAAATGTGAAAACCAGTAACTAACAGTTTCTACATTCTACTCTAAAAATTTAAGACAATTTCTTCAAAGTTTTGTTACTGTCATAACGTTATGTTTTTCAAGTATATTATTTGTCTGTTGTCAATTTCGAAATGTAAGTATGTGAAGAATTGTCTATTAAAATAAAAAACTAAATTGCAGAGTTTGCATCATCCTCGACCACATCATCACTTACCATCAGGTAAGGTTGTGGTCAAACGCTTATTTATTAAAAAAAAAAAAGTTATATAAACATAAACATTCACACACTCACACCCCTGCACTAGGATTTCCTGTGTCAGGCGGTAGGTGGCATGGACACATACAAGACATCACAACATCCAAGACCCGAGAACAAACATTTATTCGTCACACAAATATTTTCCCCGTCCGGGGATCGCACCCGGAACACCAAGCTTCGTAGGCAGGGTCACTACCAACTAAGCCACGGTGTCGTCATGTTTCAGTGGTGTCATGCCAACGTCGGATAACAAATGGCTCATCGGTATCGGACAATGTTGATACAAGATTTATGGTAAAGTTTTCAAAAATCATAATCGAGTATTGAGGTTAAGAAATATTAATAAAATTCACTTAAATACAGTCCCAAAACACCAGATATTAAAAATTGATTGATGCAAATAGGAAACTAAATTGGTTCTCTATATAAATAAGCACAATTCGCTCAGTTACCAATTTACCATGATGAAGAGCTGTTACTAAATTAAATAATAATGCTGTGACAATTTAAATAAAAGTAGCAATAATTTCCATGCCTGCGTGCCTATATTTAATACCTACTTTTTATGGTACCATCGGAGAGGGGGTTGCGAGGTTAGGCATGTTTGATCCACTCCTTGATCTCTGCGGCCAACGAACGCCAAGTAGAGATCGAAACTGACTGGATAGAAGCTGGGTGACGATAGGTTATTAGGGGAAACCTGAAGACAAATTTAGATTTTATACGTGTTTTAAAATTAACCCTATTAACTTAAAAACACGTATAAAATCTAAATTAAAGTATGAAACCTTACTAATTTTTGTGGACACAATCGGAAAACATAGACGAAACGAATAGTGTGAAGAAATTACTATAATACGGCGTACTTTTTGAGTATTTGTCCGAAACATTTTGTACGGAATTGGAATTGAGGATTAGCCTTAATGTAAGAACTTCTTATTGCTAAGGCAGTATTAATTCTGTTTAAAAACTGAATCAGTCAAAAATTAGATAAGAATTAGTTTAGGTTCAAATTGAGTCACAGATCCGACACAGAGCGACAAAGGGCTCAAACATATACGACCGACCTATCAAGACCTACATATTTGCGCCCCTTGAGATCTTCAGCAGAGTTTGCCGCCGCACCAGCCCTAGCTTGCGTCTCTGGCAAATGAGAAGGTGTCAAGGTGTCTACACATGTAGCGTCCTACACCAAGGGCCTGCCCTTTTTCCATGAGATAAGCGTCATACCGTCAGGCCGCGAAACTAATCATATCTCTAATTCCACCAGGTCTACCTAATCGGAGCTACACACGAGTACTCCGACCCTGGCTGGATGTGCGGTGGCAGCATTATCCACGACTCTCTAATTCTCACTTCAGCCGCCTGTCTCGAGGACGTAGAACGTATCTACGTCATTGCTGGATACAGGCAGTACGTGAGCACATCGAATATCGACAAAGACACCTGCACTAAGCATATGAAGAAAAAAATCATATCGTACTCACTTAGTCATAGTAAGTGTATATTTACAGCGCAGGTATATTAACATCCCACCAAGAATAAGTATAAGTAAAAGTAAACAGTTTTTATTATATTGAATTCTTAATTATTTAGAACTAGCTGGTGCCCGCGACTTCGTCTGCGCAGGTATATTATATATATATAAATTGTAGCCTATGTGTTATTCTGATGTATAAGCTATATAGTATATTATTATTGTAAAGTTTCATTAAAATCCATTCAGTAGTTTTTACGTGAAAGAGTAACACACATCCATCCATCCATCCATCCATCCATACTTACAAACTTTCGCGTTTATAATATTAGTATATTAGTATATTAGATTCATTCAATAATAAGCATTCATTTATTTTATAGTCGCCTCATGCGTAGACCTACCCCATTTCTTCCCATACTTCTCTATCTCTGACCAGTCTGGACCACCTATTTGATGGAACATATCCTCCCACCGCTTCTTAGGACGTCCTCTCTTTTGTGTGTTATTACGTGGTACCCATTCTAATGTTCTTTTTATCCACCGTGAGTTTTCCATTCTACCAAGAATTACTTCTATTCACTTTAATTGTCATCACGAAAACTTGACAAGTTCAATCTTATCGTACAATATGTGCATCATTTTTTAAACTTGCATTCAGATTATTATATCAGCTCTTTTTAAGAACTTGCCAAATTTACACATTTAAACGTCGACAAAGGGCTAGTTTACAAGCTACTTACAAGCCGGCGAGTTTAAACCTAACAAGTGAGTGAGTTAGTTTTCAGGAAGGATTGGTAACTAGCAGTTTGTAAAAAAGTCGATGACACGGAGCGAGTTTACAAGCTACAAGCGAACTCGCTGGCTTGTAGCTTGTAAACTAGCCCTGTGTTTAATAAACTTTAAGCTTGTAAGTGGAATAATTCACATTTAACCCACAGACAATCATTATCATCAATCCACAGAGTACGGTGCGCTCCCGAACTCAACGTTCAAATCAAACAAAGACGATGAATACGCTTGGACGAAATTTGACATCGGCATTGCAAGAGTGGACACTCCCTTTGATTTCTATGACACAAATTATGAAAAGTATTGCTCTTATCGACCTTGGAAAATACTACCGAATTATCAGTTAAAGTTTGAGTTACCGGGAACGAATGCTGTTATATATGGATGGGGTCATGCAGTCTATTATAGGCCGGTAAGCTTATCATTCGTTCTCAGATTGGCATGGCAGCAACTGCTATGCCCCGCGTCCAGAATTGGGCGATTTGCAATAATGCTTATGCGATCATGCGCCTGAAAATGAGCGCGCTCTGTTTATTTTTTGTTGAATTTTTGGTCCTAGGGTTCATAATCTATTTCATAGCAGACAATTAGTAATTTGACGTGTTTAATAACCGCTAAATTGTAACGGTTGTTACAAAATTACGGTGACATATTCAACAAAAAATATTATAAAGCGTTCATGTGGTATCATGTTATCGACCTATTTATCTAACATGTTTTTGTCTTTTTAACTTTTGTTAAAAAAAAACGTTCTTACAGGACGGAGACCTTAATGATTACAACCAATTTACTCTTAAATACACATCTGCTAAAGTCATAGATCATAAAATATGTGTAAAATTGTTTACGACCAATTTGGAAGTGGCAGCATCTGTTTCAAGTGGATGTATTTGTGTGGACGATGAAGGAGTACTGGACGCTTATGGAAGGTTAACGGCATATAAGCCGCCAGTATTGGATATGTGTTATGAAACCAGAAGAAATAGTAACAATACGGTAAAAAGTCAGCATCGTCAGATATTTTTAGCTTGCTATGGGAAAATGCATTTACGCATTCCTTTTGCCTAAGGAGAGCCCGATGTATATCGGATTTACCGCCAGAAGGTAGACAATTGACCAAAAATCAACCCATGTTCCCGTCAAGCCACAAATGAGCCTGCTACGGGAGTCATCACAGGTCACTCTGATCTCAACCACCATCAAGTTAAGATAAGAGCTATGGATATTGACATCTGTAGAGGCTGCTTACAATAATCAGGAGACCGTGGAGCATGTGATCATCCACTATCAAGCTATAAAGGAGAAAGGGGTTAGGACAGGCTTGCGTAGGCTGCTAGACTCCTCTCCATCAAATGTGTCAGCACTATAATGTTGTTGCTGCTGCTGCTGTCAACAACTCAGTATCCTGTTCCATTACATCAAGGAGCTGGGATGGCTGGGACAGGTTTAATTATATTTTTCGGGGGCAATGCACAATGCACCCTTCAGCGGGACTCCAGTGCAGACCGCTGTACCCCCTACACAGAATAAGAATAAGAGCCCGCAACGTCGCACCATGGGAAGAGTATCTATTGTCCGTGGTAGCGCAGACACATCTGAGCTAGCTCAGACAAGTCCGTTGCGGCCAAATCTGCGGCGTGTCGGTAACTTCAAAGATGCGTTTCAAGCTCGTGCAAATGGTCCACATTAACATAAACGTCTGCCGTATATCACAAATCCGTAGAATCGCGGATCGTGGGAAACAGTCATAACAATCGGTGTTCGACAAATTGCGGGCACTTGGTTGGATTCTTCTGCGGCCTACTGTGACGTTGGTATCTGCTTTGTCTCTCTAAAGCAGAAATGAATTTCGCTAATTTAACAATGAAGTCGCGGGCGACAGCTTGTTGATATTACTTGATGTGTATAGCTTAGTAATTTGTGATATTACTTGGTTACAGAACGAAACTAATGCAAATGAAGCCGACTGCATAGAACACAACACCAATCATACTAACTTGAATGACACCTCCGATGCTTTAAATATATCCAACACAAGAAGGCATGGAATTTGTCAGGTTATATTTATGTATATACTAGTTCTTACCCTCATCTTTTATTGTGTTCTGAATAATACGGAATCCCTTTCTTAGGACACACCAGCTTCTTAATGAGCATTACCTCCGAATTTCAAGTCTTTACGTCCTGGGTTTTGCAGTGTGCGTTGTCTGTCAGATAATCAGTAAATCAGGTCACTATGCCTTTAATTTTATCACCACAATCATAATCATTATCAACAATCTCCCCCATAGAGCTGTTTTTGGACTTCAACATGTGATAACAGTTGTCCATCTCTATTTTGCCGCATTTTATTACCACGTTTTTATTCTTGTTTATCTGTCTGTCTATGGAATCTGACGTCCACATCTAAAGCATAAATAACGTTTTCACACCACCTGATCGACAATGTATAATTACATATAATGCTATCTCAAGGTAAAGCAAACCATTACCTCCCAAGGGAGGTAAAGTTGTATGAAACTCCTAAGGGTAGTCATATTGATTTGAATTTGGAAAGTCAAAGTCGTGTGGAAACTCCCCCCTCCCCTTAGTGCATAATCTACTAATATCTAATATCTAGCATTAGATAATAGTAGATTAGGAAATATACCTGATTATTTATTGTAGCTGAAGCGCTGAAAGCGATTTCTGAATTATGAAGAGGACTTAAAAGAAGGCAGGGCATAGTGAATTATGTTAATGATGATGTTGATGTTACGTATGTTCTATTCACAGAAGTATCAAAATATAGAAACACAATGTAGTACATTGAAAATGCGACCAAGAAAATGGAAACCACATTGGCTAACTTCTAGTACATTATGGTCTGATGCTTATTTTCAAAAAAGAGAAGTAACAGGGCTAGATAACTATTTTAAGTTAAAACTACTAGGCTTTTTCATTGTTAATAAAACTACATCGTAAAAAGTAACAAACATTATTTGTAAATAGAGGTTTTTTTTTTATTGACAGGGTGTCTGAAAATTTTCGGTCCTATATACCGCATCCCTTTTGGTTTGGTACTGTCCATCTTGTTCTATAGGAACACGGTTATTCATCTATGGTTCTATTATTTCAGAACGATCACGGTAGTCCCTTAATCATGTGGGCTGGTGGCATACCATACGTCATAGGTGTAGCCTCAGCATTCTATATCAATAAGGAAATGGAATGTGTTGGGCCATATCTCTTCTCCAGTATAAAATGTATGAGTAAATTCGTACACTGCGTACTGGGTGCTCAGTAAGTATATTTTCATCATTATCTACTACTCGGGCGAATGAACATGACACCCTGGCTGACACTTTGATGCTTCCCCCGCTGCCCCGCGCGGCGCCCTCTATGTTTCTTCTTCCTCTAATTGCGAAGCCTTATCATTACGTATCATTACCAAGTATTAAAGGACCTCTTCTCTATCAAGATTATCAAATTCCACGCTGTACTTTGCACAAACGTCATTCGAGCCAGGTGTCATGTTAATTCGCCGGAGTTGTGCATAAATATGTAAATAATAATAATTAATATATTATGGACATTTCACACAACGCCATCTAGCCCTTAACTAAGCTGAGCTTATAGGTATTACGGGAACCAGATGGCTGATATAATACTTAAACACACTTTTTTATTATTAAATATTATATTATTATATATTTTTATTAGTAAATACATACAAAGTAAACACAGAGACTGAGGGCAAACACCGATGTCATTCACACAAATGTTTGTTCTGAAGCGGGAATCGAACCCCCGACACCGGGGCAGCTGCCCAATACACGCCATTCGACCACAACGTGTCGTATGTTATCTGAACTACTTGCAGTCAACTGCGGAAACACTCGTACAGTGCGCGTACTGAACTAAGGACAGTCTGCTTGCGCACAAACAAATACATGAAGCCAGTTCCAGCCATCGGCACCCCGCAACCCACCGCCGAAGAATCACTAGAATAAAACAGGGTTATATGCCCCAAAAATAGGTGCCCCTTTTCCTGAAAACCTTACTTTCGAAAATCAAATAAAAGTAAAAAAAGATAAAATACGAAGCATAAAAATATGCTAAAAACTTTACATACCCTGTTTACCCTAAGCTCCATGCGCAATCGATTACGCAAGTCTCGTATCTCAATTTTGTATTTTTACCTACATTTCTAGGACTTTCAACATTAAAGTACATTAAATTGAGTGCATCAAAGGCTTATTGAAGACAATCTCCAACTTTTTTATTTTCAGATCAAAAACCTCTCGCAGAACCCTTGCTTATTGCAATGCACCTGACAAAGAAAAAGGTTTTAGAATACAAGAAAACAATGTAACGTGGCCTGACGAGTATCAAGACGCGAAGGAATAATTCCTTATATTAATATTTATTTATTCAATTTACTTTAGTTTAATTTACCTAAGTACCATTTATGAGTATCTGATAATGCAGTCGAAGAAAAAAGAAAAGGCAAATATTGTATCTATGATGTAATTCAATATTATGGATAAAAGGAGTAGGAAACAGTCAAAGGCATAGTTGAATAGAAATATTTGGAAAGGCCCTGATTTGAATACCTAGGTGAAAAAAACGCAACTGCGTAGACGCTTATCGAACTAACTTGTTATGTACCTATAATAAATAATCAATTAACATTACCTATATCAAAGAAATGCAACTACGCTGCAATCACACGGCTGGTTGGATTTAAATATTAGTAGTTAAATCTGAAAAATCAAGGACAATTAAAATGCGACGTAAGGTTTCAATAATTTTAATACTTATATTTGAAGGTTAGTAGCAAAACAACTACATATTAGAGGGAATAGAAGTAAAAGATAATATGATATGATACTTCGTATAAGGTTTGAGCCCTTTGGGGTCGAGACCCTAAGCCCATGGGAAACAGGAGCCTTCGGGTTAGCTAAATTTTATCAGAGCGTAGAACGAAACGACGCCTGATCAGACGGGCTGCTATCTCGCCTTGCTATTCCTACAAAGAGACAATGCAGCCAGTATCCTCGGCACACTGCCATCGGGTATCGAGTTGGCAATAGCAATTGAGCAATTGAGCTACCTATAGATCGTTTGCAACGGTCTATGGGTGGCCAATCGTTTCTCTTTGTACATTTTGTAATATAGATTGAAGTAGACAGCTTATGCTGTAATAAAAATAAGAATATAAGTAATATACCTATAATATTAGTTAGAAGATTTTTTACAGCCTGCAAGTGCATGAGAAAATTGGCAGGTGGCGAAGTTACAGCACACAAACAAGAATTTATGGTAAGTACTTACCAATGTAGCTTTACTATTGATATACCTACATACATACATATATTAACAAAAATAAAGTGTCAAAATCGAATTTGGCGAATGTTTCGGCAGTTGGGTTTTTAGTTTATAGGTATGCATACATTGTATGTCTCTATATTTTAATTTAATTTTGAAAAATATATTTTTCAAAATTAATTAATAAATTAATTAAAAAAAAAAAAAAAAAAATTTTGTTTGTATATTTTACACTGTGGCATTGGGCCTCAAACTAAGCAAGCTTAATATTATTAAAACCAAATATTTGTTAAAATACTTACTACACGGGCGAGTAAATATGACACCTGGCTCGAATGACGTTTGTGCAAAGCACAGCGTGGAATTGGATAATCTTGGTAGAGAAGTGGTCCTGTTATACGTGGTAATGATAAGTAATGATAAGGATTCGCAATTAGAGAAAGAAGAAACACGGAGGGCGCCGCGCGGGGCAGCGGGGACGCATCAAGTTCCGATTCACGTGTCAGCCAGGTGTCATGTTGATTCGCTCGAGTTGTAGGTTAGGTTATATGTACTTACCTACATTTTTTGTGATAACATTGTAGGAAACATACATATTTTATGAAAACTCACTGTGCTATTTTCTATAGGTATATTTCTTACAATCCCCCAAATCCGAAAATATCTATGATTCGTGGCTCTGCGGGGGTGCGTTGATATCGCCGCAGCAAGTACTAACGGCAGCCGCTTGCCTGACTGAATCCAGCCACTTGTACGTTATAGCTGGTTATAGGAGATACGTCAATAGCCGAGCTGTTGAATACAACGAGTGTACGAAGAACAGGAAACAACGGGTGGTAAAGACTTGTGTGCCGCAGAGTAAGCCATATAATACGATTTTTTAATGTGTTAGTTCTTTCCTCTCGATTTCTGTCAATTTTGTGGGAGCTATTTTGTGACAATAGGATCACTGCGCTCGCCGAAATCACGTATGCACATATACTTAAGGTTCCTGATTGAGTTAAATTCTGGACTAAATTAAAGGCGTAACTTGCGCTCGCCGCGATCAGGTTTGTTTCATTGGGTTATAGGTCCTGATAAACCAATTTTCCCTAGATAGATAACCAAAACACTGAACAATTTGATACTCTATTGCGTCCTATACACGGTCAATTTTTAATCACAAGAAAAAAAATAAAAAAAAGCAGTCAGTATTTTTGTCAAAAAAAAATGGATTAAAATTGGATAACTGTTACCTTTAGTCGTTTTCCTATGGATTTGCGTCAGGTGGTACATTTTATTGATAATAATTAAAGATTTATTCATCGTTTGGCAAACCCGGGTACCTAGCTCGAGCCAGCTCGCAAAACCTCGGCTCGGGCGCCGCACTCGCTCCGCTGTCACTCTGCCATTTTGTAGAAATCCAAAATTCTGACTGCACAGATGCAACGTAGTACCTCGTCTGCATTGCCCATTTAATTTTTTTTTGGTAATTAAAAATTGGTGGTGTATTGCCCAGATACATATATCTAACTAATTAATTATTAATCACTCTTTTAATTTCAGATTATAAATTTAGCAACGTTAGTATATCAGAATGGATGACCCTTGACGTTGGTGTGGCTACGTTAGAGAAGCCTTACAACTTGTCAGATCCGAGCTGGCGCTTCCAATGCTCCTACACCCCAAAAATAATCCGGATAAGTTACGGAAAATACGAAAGTGACACCGACGCCCTCGCTTTTGGTTGGGGTTCTAATCGATACAGACTTGTAAGTATTATAGGCAAAGAATAGTTTATTAGTTGCTACATCGTCGACCACATCGTCACTTACCATCAGGTGAGATGGTGGTCAAACGCAAGCCTATAAATAGTAAAAAAAAAAAAGTTTTCAATCGACTTCAAAACAGCAGCAGGGCTATTCGTTAGCATGTCATTAGTTCTCGTTATCGAATTCGATGGTCAAGACTGGGATAAAAATGACGTCACCATAGGATTTCTGTCGCTATCGGCTTCGAGAGGTCGGCCATTTTCTGTCAGATTTGACGTATCATTCGATAACGAGAACTAATAGCCCTGCTGCTGAAGAGGTTCTGTTGATTTTTTTTAATGTAAACCTAAGAACTTTGTTGTTTATTTACTGATTTAAAAAAATATTTTTTTGTTTGAGAAGCTTACTTTTAGATTGGTTCCATAGAAATTTCATCAAAATTTGTTTAGAAGCTTAGTTTTTAAATCAACATAACTGAAAATAGTATGTAGTCGATGTAAACTAAATTTCGTATTTTGATTTTCTTTGACTTGTCGGTGGTGTTTACGGTCACTAAAACAGTCCAATTGAAGTCGATGGTTGTATGTTTTTGTAAAACCTTGATTATAATAATTAAAAAAAGGTAAATCGCGTACTATGCATTTTTTTTTATTCGCAACGCCATCAAAGTTGCGGTATTCAGCTAGTTTAATATTATAATTCGCGTGCCATGAGTTAACGTGTGTATGAGACGATTTCAAAGGGTGCATTCTTTGCCTGTAAGACTAAAAAAGCCGGGTTGGCCGAGTTTCAATCCGAAGATCGTGGGTTCGACCCCGGTCGTACACAAATTGATTTATCTGTTCAAAAGATCTGAGGAAACCGGCATGTCATAGAATCTAAAAAGTTCAAAAACATGTGTCAAGTGCACGAAAGGAGCCTATTCGAGGCGCACTTTAAAAACCCTTCACCACACTAGTTCGAAAAACTAGTGAAACGATAAGAAATAAGGGCGCATTATAATTTTTTTTTATGCTTAGATTTTGTTTTCGACAAGAAACCATTTTAAATCCATCAATAAATCTAACTCAATTAAAGTTACAAGGGCCAGCAATTAGGTAGATAACTAAGTACCAGTTTTTTTTAGAACACGGACATAAGCGACCACAATTCCCTGGAACTCCAAGAAATACTCGTCAAAATAGCTGATAAGATGACTTGTATGATTGTTTACCAACCACAGGCACTGCAAGCTGTTATCAAGAGGTACATGTACTGTGTGAAAGACGATGGGAATATTGATAGTGCTGGACATCTTATGGACTCTGGATACCGCGAGAATGATCAGGTGGATTTTAATTATCAAATCATATCAATAGAAATCGAAATTGTTAATTTTAGTACAATACGGCCGACGTATCTTGGCGAGTCTGAACATAGGCTATGCGAACTTTAGCGCATGTACAGACAGCGTCATAGATAAGTATCTCCCTTGCATTATAATACCAAGGATCAAATCCCTTTAAATCATAGTCGCAGCGAATGGAGAAGTTTTACCTTTAAAAAATAGATTATATTTGAATAACCATATGTAAGCCTAAAAATAAGTTTAAGTATTACAATTTTTTGAAAGGATTTATAGCTGGGTGTCTTGTGCAAGGGGGATACTTATCTCTGACGCTGTCTGTACCTACCTACACTAGTCTTAGAAAGTTTACTATGTATATTATATCAACGCAGGCGAAAAATAAAAAGTACATTACAGTTTTTTTTTTATGGATAATAAGACGCTATTCTCGTTCTAAATTTGTATCATACATTTATTATCAGTAATATCAATAAATTGATTGTTTCAGTACCGACTGAAGCATAACGAGGAGTATTCCGCTCACTTACGAACAAGAAGATCAGGTGCCGTGTGCCAGGTAAGGCACATGTCTTATTGGGAGTTATCTCATTGTTACATTATTTATTCATTATCGCAGTGGCGGATTTTCAAATGGCTATTCTAGATTTGACGTCCCTACCGACCTCTACATTTTAATAGCCCGATAATGTGGATTTACATATAGGTTCTTACTTTATTTCTTCAAGGCGCACTTGAAATCCTTCCACCACACTGGTTCGAAAGAACAATATAACTTTATAGTGACACGATAAGAAGAAGAAGTATGAACCAAATATTAATACTCTTTTCCTTTTAATAGAATGACCACGGTGGACCTCTTGTAACGTGGGATGGTTCTGAAAAAGTGGTTATTGGAGTCGCATGTACGGGTGTGGTCAATAATATGGATAATACGTGCATTTCACCCTCACTTTTCACCAGCACGTACTGCACAGGAAAAGTCATCGCGTGCCTGATAGCTGCGGCTGGTAGCGACGCGTGAGTTTGTGATGATAAATTATAATAATAATTTTATTTCAGTATTATTATCGGTTTTGGCTCAGTGATAAAAAATCAGTCAGTCAGTCAGCACATGTTGTTTTAAAAAACAGTAGAATATTCATCATTATATTTGCACTGCAGTAAAAAAAATAATTTCCAGGCGGAGAAGTTGCACGAAGGATATACAATCAAATGGTATTAGCATAAAAGACACTTCAATTGACTGGGGACAGGAGAGCGAGGAATTCGAAAACAAAGGTATTATAAAAATAAATATTAAATAGATCATCATCATCAGCCTATCGCAGTCCACTGCTGGACAAAGGCCTCTCCCAATGAGCGCCATTGCGCCCTGTCTTGCCGCATCCATCTTCTGCCTGCAACCTTTCGCAGATCGTCACCCCACCTGCGTTCTACACTACGTTTACCGATTCGCGGTCTCCACGGTTAAATAGGTAATAATAGTTATTAAAAGAGGGACAGGAGGGGTAGGCTAGACTCACTCTCTGGATACCTGAAGACGGACGGCGGCGTAGGGGTCGGCCGAGAAAGCGTTGGAGGGACGATCTGGACGGATTCGAGAGGGAATGATGGGAGATCGCTTACGACCGCGACAAGTGGAAGGATTTTGGGAGACCTTAGTCCAACAATGGGGCACCACAGGTTAAATAAAAAAAAAAAAACTTGTTACCTACTAAACGTTTAAGATATTATGTGTTTTAAATTGTTACAGATTCTTATGGTGATTAATTTATTCGAATTAAACAAGTATAATCTACTCGTTATTAGTTTTTGTCATCCAATGCCTACGACATAATCACAGGAGAACACCGGCGTAAGCAGGGTGTAAAGATTATACAGAGCCGACCCTACCTGTTTATTTATACTTAGTGTTCATTTATTACTGCAACACAAGCCATCTTAATTAAGTTGATTGTAATCATAATTTTCATTTCATAAAGCTTGTTTTTGATTGAACAAAATTATATTATCTTTATAATATCTAAATAAGTACCTGTCTACCATTTTCTACCTCACAAACGGCATCAAGCATCAAGCAAAATCAAACATCGAATTATTATTTAAAGTTCAGCCAGCGTAAAATTAGCTAAGCAGACGTGGTCTTCTTCTTCGTGTCATTAGTTCTTTCGAACCAGTGTGGTGAAAGGATTTCAAGTGCGCCTCGAAGAGGCTCCTTTCGTGCACTCGATACATGTTTTCGAACTTTTAAGTTCTACGACATGCCGGTTTCCTCACGATGTTTTCCTTCACCGTTGCGAGAACGTGGGATGCATACATTTACGCATGACTGCCACCGGGATTCGAACCCGCGACCATCAGATCGCAAGGTAAGGGCCTCATCCACTCGGCCACCACGTCCTCAGACAGCAGACGTGGTATTTCTACTTAAACAGAAATAAAAAGAGAAGTTGTTAATTAGTTTTATAATTACAAAATGTTATTATTTATTATTTTGGCATTATATATTATATTATATATTGGCATTTTCAATTATAGTTTTTTTAGGGTTTTTACAGGATATTGATGTTTAATAGATATGTACTTCTAGGTTTGGGTGGTGCAATAAAGTGACACTCGTACAGATTGTGATCTACTACAAAGAAATTTTATAAGATTGTTTAGTCGTAAAATAACGTAAAAATTAGAACTGTATTCAACTGTAAAAATTCAATTATAATCTTCAAAATTCGCATAATGATTTTACTCATAATGACTCAAAGAGAAACCCTATTGCAATAAATGGCCTATAAACTTATTTAGCCATTTATTTTTAATCAGAAGTCGCATTTTCATATTTTTGTACAATATAGGTTCACTACATTTACATTGAAAAACAATTTGATAGGGTCAGTCAGAATTACTATTATTCACAGTATATACTATCCAATTATTTTTCAACGACACGATAGTTCAAAACTAAAACCATAAAAAAATCATTGGATCAAAACAATGAAAATGAAATTGCCTTCATCAAGAAAACGCAATCATACGGATGATCGAATTTGTAAAGTTTTGATATAGTAATTTTGAAAATAGAAAATATTATTCGAATTATGCGGATTCTTGCTATTTCAGCACTTATATTTTTATATCAAGGTTAGTAAACCAGCGATTAGTTATTTGATATTTTAATGTTTCTGTTTAAATAGGTACAGTACCTACGAACTTACACACATAGTGTATTACACTCTCTACGCCATTTTCACACTATGCTGTAAGCTCTACGCTTGCTTTGTAGGTCGTTTTACTCATAAGTCTAAGTCCTAAGGTCTAACTAAGGCTTAGAACTTCGACGGCGTAGACATTCTACGTCGTAGACACTTTACGTAGCAGTTCCTCTACCGGCGCGCCGTAGACCGCTACGCTTTAGACTCCTCATATCGTAGAGTGCCCGCCACCACTGAAGTCCTACGGCAAAATTTGGAACTACATCCGTAGATCCGCTCAGAAGAATGAAGTAAGTTCATTGACGGTTATTGAACTTACTTTAGAGTTTCCTATGATTCCCTCTATTATAGGTATATCCAAACTCTTTGTAGATCTGCCATATTGTAGTTTGGTAGGAGTGTTTGCAGCGACAACAGCGCCGCGGTTATCGGACTTTAGTGGTGGCGCGCACTCTAGAGTTTCGATGATGTAGGTAGACGCTGTAGACTCTACGCAGAGCAGAATGTCTACAGAGCAAAATGTCTACAGGTAGTGAGAACTCTTTACCTGTAGACATTCTGTTCTGTAGACCTTCGACACCGTTGTTGAACGCTGTACACTGCGCGATACACTCTACGCCGTAGACCTTCTACACTTTAGATCTATTGTTAGCACAATACGCCATAGAACTTCGACGCCGTTGTCATACTGCGCTGATATCTACCCTGAAGGTTTCTGCCCACTACTGGGTATAGGGTCATACTTTTCAATACAAAGATTATAATTTTGCTTGACACAATCCTAGCACGGTAATGGAATGATACGGTATAGTGGGCAGATAGCTTTAGACATAGTCTAGGTACGTATTCTGTACGCATTCATTATACCTCTTTAAAAAATGAAAATTGCAAGTATAGTACCTACCTATTAGGTACGTGGTATTACCATGTACAGACAGCGTCATAGATAGGTCCCCCTTGCATTATAATACCACAGCTTCAAATCCCTTCAAATCACCGCCGCGGCGTATGGAGAAGTTTTGTCTTTAAAAAAAAGATTATATTTGTATAACCGTATGTACCTAAGCCTAAAAATAATTTTAAGTATTACAATTTATTGAAGGGATTTATATCTGGGTGTCTTGTGCAAGGGGGATACTTATCTCTGACGCTGTCTGTACCATGACCTTTTGACATGAACATAAATATGTACATGATTCCGAAATAAATAAATAAGTATTAATCATCTCGTTTATTGGCAATGTTAAATTAATAAGGCCTTAAATTCTAAAATCTTTGGTTTTTTCGAAACTTCCGCTGAAGAAACGAGAAAGGCCTGAGTTCCAATGGCTATCAGTTATTTATATTAATGCTTCTAAGCCTTTACGAATCTAAATATAATGTCATTCCCTTGATTTTTTTAGTTCCCGAATGGCAATGCCTAAGGAAAATGGTTGGTGGTATTACGACCACAAATTATCGCCCATTCATGGTATGTAAGCAATTATTCTTCAGTTTTATAAGTACCTAAGTAATTTTGAAGGTACCATGTCTGACTTTGATAATATTAGTAGTTGCCTTATTGGCGTAGGCCTCCCGTATTTTTGAATAAAATTTACCGCCATATATTTTTCGGGCGGCCGCGTTATATTTTTCTATCGCAAGGGGTTCACTCGTATCTCTCTGTTTGTCCATCTATGGTTATCAAATCTACAGGTGTGACAGGCCTAGTTCAAGCAAAAAGCATTAGATGTTGTTAAAAGAATAGACCATAATTATTATAATAAAATTAATGAGTAAATCTTTTTACCCAGGTTTATTTAGTACAATCACCACAGTCATTACCGATTTATGATTCGTGGCTCTGCGCGGGGGCGTTGATATCTGCGCAGCAAGTGCTGACAGCGGCAGCTTGCTTGAACGACGCCAGTCATTTGTACGCTATCGCCGGTACCAGGAAGTACCACAATGGCCGGTCCATTGATTTCAACGACTGCACGAGGCTCAGGAAACAGCGGGTGATAAAAACATGCGTGCCGCGCGGTTAGTACTACTTAAACCGTATCGAAAGGATCTGCTACAGGCAACAGATAGAACGATTGTCTACCTTTTTATCTGATTCGTACGAAGAGGTACTACAAGGTCAGTTGAATTGAACGACTGCACGAGGCTCAGGAAACAGCGGGTGATAAAAACATGCGTGCCGCGCGGTTAGTACTACTTAAACCGTATCGAAAGGATCTGCTACAGCAACAGATAGAACGATTGTCTGCCTTTTTATCTGATTCGTACGAAGAGGTACTACAAGGTCAGTTGAATTGAACGACTGCACGAGGCTCAGGAAACAGCGGGTGATAAAAACATGCGTGCTCCGCGGTTAGTACTACTTATACCATATCGAAATGATCTGCTTAACAGGTAACAGATAAAGGGTTAGAACCTCTACTTCTTTATCTAGTTCGTACCAGGAGGTACTAAAATGGCCGGTCTGTTGAATTGAAAGACTGCATGAGGCTCAGGAAACAGCGGGTGATAAAAACATGCGTGCCGCGCGGTTAGTACTTATACCGTAGCGAAAAGATCTTCTCTTGGTACGAATCAGATAAAAAGGTAGACAACCGTTTTATCTGTTGCCTGTACCTTTTTATCTGATTCGTACCAAGAGGTACTACAAGGTCTGTTGAATTGAACGACTGCACGAGGCTCAGGAAACAGCGGGTGATAAAAACATGCGTGCCGCGCGGTTAGTACTACTAATACCGTATCGAAATGATCTGCTTAACAGGTAACAGATAAAGGGGTAGAGCCTCTACCTCTTTATCTAGTTCGTACCAGGAGGTACTAAAATGGCCGGTCTGTTGAATTGAACGACTGCATGAGGCTCAGGAAACAGCGGGTGATAAAAACATGCGTGCCGCGCGGTTAGTACTTATACCGTAGCGAAAAGATCTCCTCTTGGTACGAATCAGATAAAAAGGTAGACAACCGTTTTATCTGTTGCCTGTACCTTTTTATCTGATTCGTACCAAGAGGTACTACAAGGTCTGTTGAATTGAACGACTGCACGAGGATCAAGAAACAGCGGGTGATAAAAACATGCGTGCCGCGCGGTTATATAATTAATAATTAATTAATTATTAATGTATAATTAATGTATGCTGTATATGAGTTGAAAGTTTTCTTTTCTTTTATTAATCTACTTAAATTAAAAAAGAACTACCTATGTAGTAAAGACCCGAATCAGATGAATCTTTGAGTACCTCGTCCTAACTAAGTACTAGACTTGTAAGTAGGAACGAGGGATCGCTGCTTCAGCTAGCTTCAGGAGATTTCTACATTAATATTTTTATTTAATTTTTGAGTTTGTTACTTGTTTGTTTGGTTAGTACTACTTATACCGTATCGAATTGATCTGCTACAAGCAACAGATAAAAGGAGTAGACTCTACCTCTTTATCTGGTTCATACCAGGACGTACTACAATGGCGCATGGCAATAACAAGACGCTCTCTTGAACAGTCAATACAACGTAGAGACTTGAAATTTTCAAGTACGTAGAGACTTCGAAATTTCAAGTACGGATACATATTTAATCTTAGTTTGGCCCAAAAAGATGAAAGCAACAGATAAAGGGGTAGAGTCTCTACCTCTTTATTTGGTTTATACCAGGAGGGACTACAACTGCCGGTCTGTTGAATTGAAAGTCTGCACGAGGATCAGGTGATAAAAACATGCGTGCCGCGCGGTTAGTACAAGGTACCTACTTATACCGTATCGAAAGTATTTGCTACAGGTAACAGTTAATGGGATAGAGCCCTTCATCAGTTGCTTTCATCTTTTTGGGCCAAACTAAGATTAAATATGTATCCGTACTTGAAATTTTGAAGTCTCTACGTAGGTACTTGAAAATTTCAAGTCTCTACGTTGTATTGACTGTTCAAGAGAGCGCCTTGCCGGTTTTTAAATGCAATAAAAAAATGATAATTAAAAACAGTTTTCATTACAAAGTAGAGGTGTACCTTTAAATTTTCTTGGGTTTACCATTACTCTCATAAAAAAAATGAAATCCTTTCCATACTCGCTAGCTTTTAAACTCGCCGGCTTGTAACTTATCCTACTTTGTAACTAGCCATGTGTCATCGTGCGCATAAATAAGTTTTCATTTCAAATATAAAAAAATGGTTGCAGCAAACTTGGCGATGCCGCACAACAGGACGGGTTGGATGACAGTGGATATCGGCGTTGCCACCCTGGAGAACCCTTACAACCTCACAGACAATACGTGGCGTCTCCAATGCTCCTACATCCCGCAACCCATCCGCGTCAGCTATGCAAACTATGAGGCTGATACTGACGCCGTGTCGTTCGGTTGGGGCTCTACTACGGGATTCAGATATGTTTGTACAGTCAGCATCAAAAGTCGATACCCACATTCAGATTTTCAAAATCCCTTTAGTCCATTTATTATACCGAAATCGCTCAATATGACAAGCGCTAGTATTGAATGAGTATCATTAAGTTCAAATTTAACTGTACACAAAATAATCGAAAATATAATTATGGTGCATAGCGATTCTGAAAATCTAAATGTGGTCATCGACTGTTGATGCTGACCTCTACCTCTTTTTAACAGAATTCAAGAAGGGAGGCAAATCTCAATTAGGTTTTTTATGTTTTTTATCTCAGAACTTTATTGTTTAAAAACCGATTTGAAGAAATCTTTTTTAAATTGAGAGGATCTTGACTTCAAAAAAGGAGAGAGTTCTCAATTTTTTTTCATGGTTTTACCTCATATGTAACTTTGTTGTTTATAAACCGATTTCAAAAAATCTTTTAATGATTGAGAGGCTTTACTTTCTGATAGTCCCATAGAAATTTCCTTAAAATCTGTTCAGAAGTTTAGATTTTAAATCAAAATAACAGATAATAAATTAATAATTAAAAGGTAAAGGAGTCTTGAATGGAAATCTAAGATCAGTCTCTACGCTTTTAGTTATCTACAATGTTGATACCTAAGTGTGTGTGCTACGGCAGGCAAAAGAAGACCTTTAGGCAGCAGAATCTGTGAGGACGTGGTGGCCGAGTGGATGTGCCCCTTGCCTTGCGATCTGATGGTCGCGGGTTCGAATCCCGGTGGCAGCCATGCGTAAATAGGTTATTTCGGTCGAAAAAATCTATGTATGCATCCTACGTTCTCGCAACGGTGAAGGAAAACATCGGGAGGAAACCATGTCGCATGTCGTAGAACCTAAAAAGTTCGAAAACATATTGTGTCGAGTACACGAAAGGAGCCTCTTCGAGGCGCGCTTGAAATCCTTTCACCACACTGGTTCGAAGGAACTAGTCACACGATAAGAAGAAGCAGAATCTGTGGCTGTACATTACTGGGCTATAGGTACATAACTGTGTCTGGCATATCAAGGACTTGGTAGCTAAACGTGCATTAAAACGTTACAGGCTACCGACGTCGCCGACCCGAACACTGATCTCCTACAAGAAATAGATCTCATAATCAGAGAAAAAAAAGTGTGCAAGGAAATACTGTGGAAACAAAAAAGGCTGAAGAGTGGTCAAGATTCTGACCATGAAACTTTGGTTATGATCATCGACAGATTCATGTATTGTACTTTGCCGAACGACCTACTTGATGCTGACGGAGTCATAACGATCCCTGGAATCACATTTAACGAGGGTTGCAGCAGTAGAAGGAAGGGAAATGGCAGCGGTGTGAGCATAATTACTACTCGGACGAATGAACATGACACCTGGCTCGAATGACGTTTGTGCAAAGTACCTACCTACAGTGTGGAATTGGATAATCTTGATAGAGGAGAGGTCCTGTAATAGTTGGTAATGATAAGGCTTCGCAATTAGAGGAAGAAGAAACACGGAGGGCGCCGCGCGGGGCAGCGGGGGACGCATCAAGTTCCGAGCCACGTGTCACCCAGGTGTCATGTTTATTCGCCCGAGTAGTAATTAAACCTAACGCGTTACATTTTTGTAAGTATTATTTATGTAGTGGTGTCATTTAAAAATCTTGATTAATCCAGTGTCGAGACGAGGGTGACAAAAACAGAAGTAAAGAAGATCCTGTGAACAGTCTGCCTTCTAGAAGATTTGATGAACAAGCATTATGCCAGGTGATTTAGTACTTACTCACATAATCTCTTAATTTGCTCTTGTACCTACCTTGTACTTGTAGGTACCTCCCTATGCAAAAAAAACATTGATTTATTTTACTAAAATTGATTGAAACAGTTCTATACTATTGAAGAAGATTCAAGATTCAAGATTCAAGATTTTTATTCGCCAGAACATAGTATACATAGTATGTTGTTAAAGAATATTATTAGTGCCTTATGTTCTACCGTTTAAGGTGTGCGAGTTACAGTGAATGAATATAATACTATCAAATGGTATTTAAATGTCAGAGTGAATTTAAATTTTAACGATATACGAAAATTATTGTATGCGTTCTTCTTAGACTAAGGTAGCTAACATAGCTCAGAGGATCAGCAAGCTGAAGTGGCAATGGGCCGGCCATGTCTGCCGAAGAACCGACAACCGTTAGGGTAAACGTGTTCTTGAGTGGAGACCACTTCTAGGCAAGTGTAGGATGTCCTTTGGCCAGATAGAGCGATGATCTGCGTGCTATAGCTGGCAGAAGGTGGATGAGAAGAGCCGAAGATCGGACTCAGTGGCGCGTCGCGGGAGAGACCTACGTTCAGCAGTGGACTGCTATAGGTTGATGATTCGTGATTGAAATTGTTTTTGGCGATGAGCCTACATCCATGGCTATATCTACCGAAGAACCGATAACAGTAGGTAGGGGTAAACGAGTTCTTGAGTGGAGACCGCGAATCGGCAAACGTAGTGTAGGACTCCCTCCAGCCAGGTGGGGTGATGATCTGCGAAAGGTTGCAGGCAGAAGGTGGGGGCAAACGAGTTCTTGAGTGGAGACCGCGAATCGGCAAACGTAGTATAGGACGCCCTGCAGCCAGGTGGGGTGACGATCTGCGAAAGGTTGCAGGCAGAAGGTGGGGGCAAACGAGTTCTTGAGTGGAGACCGCGAATCGGCAAACGTAGTGTAGGACGCCCTCACATTCACACACTAGGATTCCCTGTGTCGCAGGTGGCATGGACACATACAAGACATCACAACATCCAAGATCCGAGAACAAACATTTGTGTTCGTCACACATATTTGCCTCGGCCGGGGATCGAACCCGGATCACCAAGCTTCGTAGGCAGGGTCATTACCAACTAAGCCACGGTGTCGTCGCATTAGGTACCCACTCAACCATCCGTTTTCTTCCAGAATGACCACGGCGCGCCACTTATAGCCTGGGACGGGTCAGAAGCAGTCTTGATCGGAGTGGGGTCTTTCAGCAGAGTCGTGGCGGGCAGCAACAAATGCACTCCTCCATCTTTCTTCGTCAGCACACACTGCACGGGGAAGATTGTCAACTGTCTCATCGCCTCGGCTGACAGTGACACGTAAGTATCTTGGATAGTTCCCAGCAGTTCCATAATGAGTTGTTCCATGGAACTAGTGGGAATGTGTTCTTCTACTAATTCCATTGTTTGATGGATATGGAATGGACTTCCAAAAATTAAGGGGAAAATTATTAGCGCAGTTAGGTCTTCTTCTTATCGTGTCACAAGTTCCTTCGAACTAGTGTGGTGAAAGGATTTCAAGTGCACCTCAAAGAGGCTCCTTTCGTGCACTCGACACAAGTTTTCGAACTTAAGGTTCTACGACATGCCGGTTTCCTCACGATGTTTTCCTTCACCGTTGCGAGGATGTGGGAACCCGTGACCATCAGATCGCAAGGTAAGGGCCTCATCCACTCGGCCACCACGTCCTCGCAGTTAGGTGACTGAGTGCTTTGCCTTAGCATTGTGAGGCATCCCTTGCAGGATCGGGATACCGTCTAGATGGGAACCAACACAGTAGGTAGGTACCAGATATTGTCACAAAGCAGTAATGTGTAAGCATTACTGTGTTCCGGTTGGCAGGGTACCGTAGTTAGGAAAATACCTACTGTGCTTTCGAGACTGACCATAAAAATGTCTCAAGGTGGAATGAGCGCCTATGTGAATCAGTCCTGTGTAGCACTGATACGGGCAGGCGGTTCCATCCTGCTCTACACCCGCGCCGCGAAACAAGAGTGTGGATGGTTGGTTTCGCAGCTACGCGGTCGCACTTCGCGCCATTCCCCATTCGGTGTCGGTTTTTTGTCTCGCTTCACCTCTGACGCGATCGCGAACGTACTTCTTACTCGGGCGAATGAACATGACACCTGACCCGAATGACGTTTGTGCAAAGTACGGCGTGGAATTGGATAATTGATAGAGAAGAGGTCCTGTAATACTTGATAATGATAAGTAATGATAAGGCTTAACAAACACGGAGGGCGCCGCGCGGGGCAGCGGGGGAAGCATCAAGTTCCGAGCCACGTGTCAGCCAGGTGTCCATTCGCCCGAGTAGTACCTAACTGCGAAACTCCCAGTGTAGAGGAACATCTTTTCACGCGAAGTTTTACGGCACAGATCGCGACGCGAATTCACGCCGCGAATCGCGCGCGGTATAGAGCCCGCATTACGTCGTGTTGTGCTCGAAATTTGAGTTGCTAGATTCCACTCGAAACGACAGACAGACTAAACGAGACAGTGAATAAATAAAACGTGGTAATATTCTACACAACTCTAATTTTATAGCAGACGTGTTGTCGATATTTATGAGCTTTATGTTTGTTACACAGTCGAAGACATTGCGCCGACGATATAGGGACCAATGGCATTGTCATACAGGATAATAATATTGACTGGGGGGCGGAAAGCGAGGAATTCAATATTACAGGTATTTTTAAAGATGATTGACCTCTGATTCGCCCTCTCACTGAATGGTTCCTATCATTCCGACTCCTTTTAAGTCAATTCCTGCTACATCGAGTCGTTTAACGCAGAGCGCCGTCTGATTACCGGCACGTCGACTACGCTTCAAATTAGGGCATCCAATACCGGAAGGTTTTCAATACCGGTACTGACATTCGGTATTGAGCCTCAATCTCGAGATTCCGGTATCAATACCGGTAATGAGTAATTTCTAATATATATGTAATATTTAAGAAATTATACCTCTTTTTCGTTATTAAAAATTAGTTTGTTACTTTCATTCTCTTTATACAAATATTTGCTATAAATCAGGATTTTAAACTATAGATATCATCAGTATTTTGTTCAATCAAAGCCTTTTAAATGTTGATTTTCAAAACAGTTTAACTGATTTCTTATCACGGTAATGGCTGGCGCTAATAGGCTAATATAAATGTATTGCCATGAAGCGTTTCCACGTAGTAACGCTGACCACTCGCCCTGCAGCGCCGCGCGTCTTAGCCGCTGAACGCTGAGCGCCGACGCGTCCTTACCGCCAGTGAGCAATTTCGTGTCGCACGGATCTTACGCGCCGACGAGTACAGTCATTACAGATGAAGGATCAATTTATGTTGTAACTTGGCTAGTAATTCCTCAAAACTCTTTGACGACAGAATTTACCATTTTACAAAGGCTTACTCGAGTTTATATCTTTAAATCACACTGCTGCTGATGCAAAATTGTGTAACAGTACAGTACGTTGTTTGAATGATTTGTATTCAACTTATTTTAAAATAGGTTAATTTAAAATCCAATTTTCATAGTTTCGGTAATACCGGTATTGGCCCAGTCAATACCGGTATTTCAATACCGTAAAATGGCCCGGGATCCCGGTATTTCGAGATCCCGGGATCCCGGAATGGATGCCCTACTTCAAATCTTGGGTATGAGTTCTCCGACGTCGAGTTTCTTAGAGCGAGGGTGTACAGTCGGCAATTATAAATGATTTTTTTTTGTTATGACGATGATAGAACTAATGTAAAAAAAAAACAAATAAAGTACCTACCTACTAGGAAAACAAGATTTTTATTGAGATTATAAATATACTTATAAACTATCTGAATATTAAGGCCGAAAGGGGGATATTCCTCACGTCCTGGCGAACAACTTTTGAAATTTAAATTTTTTTTATTCATATAGTTCACGAAGATTTTTGAAAACAAAAATCATAAAAAGGTTATGTTTTCAGGTTTGCGAACCTCTCGATCGATTTGTCATGAATAAGTGTACCCCTTTAGGAAACCCGTAAAACGTGTTATTTTTGCTCTATCTTGCTTCCTTTAAGAGATATAGCGGTTTTTATGTTTTTTTGAGGTTAGGTTGAAATTGCATGAGTGACTGGCGAACAACTTTTGAAATTTTAAAGTTTTTTATTCATATAGTTCACGAAGATTTTTGAAAACAAAAAACATAAAAAGGTTATGTTTTCAGGTTTGCGAACCTCTCGATCGATTTGTCATGAATAAGTGTACCCCTTTAGGAAACCCGTAAAACGTGTTATTTTTGCTCTATCTTGCTTCCTTTAAGAGATATAGCGGTTTTTATGTTTTTTTGAGGTTAGGATGAAATTGCATGACTGACTGGCGAACAACTTTTGAAATTTTAAAGTTTTTTATTCATATAGTTCACGAAGATTTTTGAAAACAAAAAACATAAAAGGTTATGTTTTCAAAAATCTTCGTATTAGCGGTTTTTATAAAAACATAAAAACCGCTTTATCTCTTAAAGGAAGCAAGATAGAGCAAAAATAACACGTTTTACGGGTTTCCTAAAGGGGTACACTTATTCATGACAAATCGATCGAGAGGTTCGCAAACCTGAAAACATAACCTTTTTATGTTTTTTGTTTTCAAAAATCTTCGTGAACTATATGAATAAAAAAATTTAAAATTTCAAAAGTTGTTCGCCAGTCTTTCATGCAATTTCAACCTAACCTCAAAAAAACATAAAAACCGCTATATCTCTTAAAGCAAGCAAGATAGAGCAAAAATAACACGTTTTACGGGTTTCCTAAAGGGGTACACTTATTCATGACAAATCGATCGAGAGGTTCGCAAACCTGAAAACATAACCTTTTTATGTTTTTTGTTTTCAAAAATCTTCGTGAACTATATGAATAAAAAACTATAATTTCAAAAGTTGTTCGCCAGTCACTCATGCAATTTCAACCTAACCTCAAAAAAACATAAAAACCGCTATATCTCTTAAAGGAAGCAAGATAGAGCAAAAATAACACGTTTTACGGGTTTCCTAAAGGGGTACACTTATTCATGACAAATCGATCGAGAAGTTCGCAAACCTGAAAACATAACCTTTTTGTTTTTTGTTTTCAAAAATCTTCGTGAACTATATGAATAAAAAACTTTAAAATTTCAAAAGTTGTTCGCCAGTCACTCATGCAATTTCAATTTAACCTCAAAAAAACATAAAAACCGCTATATCTCTTAAAGGAAGCAAGATAGAGCAAAAATAACACGTTTTACGGGTTTCCTAAAGGGGTACACTTTTTCATGACAAATGGATCGAGAGGTTCGCAAACCTGAAAACATAACCTTTTTATGTTTTTTGTTTGCAAAAATCTTTGTGAACTATATGAATAAAAAACTTTAAAATTTCAAAAGTTGTTCGCCAGTCTTTCATGCAATTTCAACCTAACCTCAAAAAAAACAAAAACCGCTATATCTCTTAAAGGAACCAAGATAGAGCAAAAATAACACGTTTTACGGGTTTCCTAAAGGGATACACTTATTCATGACAAATCGATCGAGAGGTTCGCAAACCTGAAAACATAACCTTTTTATGTTTTTTGTTTTCAAAAATCTTCGTGAACTATATGAATAAAAAAATTTAAAATTTCAAAAGTTGTTCGCCAGTCTTTCATGCAATTTCAACCTAACCTCAAAAAAACATAAAAACCGCTATATCTCTTAAAGGAAGCAAGATAGAGCAAAAATAACACGTTTTACGGGTTTCCTAAAGGGGTACACTTATTCATGACAAATCGATCGAGAGGTTCGCAAACCTGAAAACATAACCTTTTTATGTTTTTTGTTTTCAAAAATCTTCGTGAACTATATGAATAAAAAAATTTTAAATTTCAAAAGTTGTTGCCAGGACGTGAGGAATATCCCCCTTTCGGCCTTAATATTCAGATAGTTTATAATTAAGTATATTGTAGACGATATCACGATGAGTCGCACGGAAAAGTATTAAAGGCGCCGCGCTGCAAACGCCGCCCCATTCGATCGCCAGCTTTCAACGAGGCAACACCTTCCTGGTGTTTGTTAGTCAGACATTTTGCTAATATTTTGCCGCCTAATTATTGTTTGAAGTTGAATTCTAAGTTGATTAAGTATGTTGATTGTTAATTTATAAAGGTTCAAAAATTTTAGTTGGTTTTCATTGTTTTGTTTTTTTTTAAGTTAATTCTAGGCTTAGTTCCTAGAATATTTATAATCTCAATAAAAATCTTATGTTTTCCTACTAGGTAGGTACTTTATTTGTTTTTTTTTGTAAGAAAAGTTAAAAAGTAACAGGAGAGCAATACTTGGATGACATACTTTTTCAGTTATTTAGATTTAAAAACTAAAATTTGCACGCCTTAAACTAAAGGTAGAACATACTTAGAACACCAATTTATTAACGACCATATATTGTACTTGTGTTTTGGCAAATAAATTATCTTTATCTTTTATCTTTAAACTACGAAACTGATTTTAACCTAACTGAAAAAAATATGACATTTTAGCAAACGAAAATGCGTATTTTGCTTTTCCGTGATATGTCAGTGGTGTTTACGATCACTAGAATCCCAATTGAAGACGATTGTATTTTTATTTTGTTTAAAAGGTCTTATTTAACCGACCGGGGCAAATATTTGTGGCAAACACAAATGTTTGTTCTCGGGTCTTGGGTGTTGTGATGTGTTGTATGTGTCCATGCCACCTGCGACACAGGGAATCCTAGTGCAGGGGTGTGAGTGTGTGAATGTTTATTGTTATTATTGTATTTATATTAATTTAATGTTTCAGATTCATATGACGATTAAAATTATGGAGCAGGTAAAAGTAAAAAAAAACACGTAACAAGCTATAAGTATATGATGTATTTACATTTCAAAAACTATATCACTTATAAAACAATTTAGCGTCCAGTTTTTTTAACTATCTTACAAAAAAGCTATGGAACTTTCAAAAATCACGTGACGTCATCGTGTCCTATACAAAATTTACATACAACCTTATTCTAACCGTTAGTTATAAAAATTATGGAATTTTTATTTATACTTTTAAAATAAGTTGTGATTAACATTAGAAGATTATTATTATTGAAAGTTAAAAATATAAACATCAGATACGATTTCTTAAAATATAGAATTCTCTTAATAATGTAATTACTTAATTAATTAAGAACAATTTAACAAATTACTTTTGGGGCAAAATCGTGACACTTGCTTCTTAAAAAAAAAAAAATCTACTCAATTTTTATTGTCTTTATAAATTAACTAGTTATTATCGCAACTTTGTTTTTTTTCTTAAATCCCATAAAAAACACACCTTCAATGTTTCAGGGCCATACGCGGTTTCGGCTCGGCGATGATGAGTCAGTCAGTATGTCAGTCTGTCAGTCAGTCAGTCTGTAAGTCAGTCAAGACATTTTTATAGGTATATCATCAAAGGCTACATGGACATATTTAGAATGTAGGTCTGTCAATGATAAATTTACTTTCATAGAATAAAATTTTGTTCAACAATAAAACATCACTACATTTATTTAACATCACCTACAATTAATTATTTTTTTTAAGCAAGTGCCATATCATAAGAATGCAAGTATGCTGAGAGCGTTCGAAAATTATATAATTACAAAAAAATCTACACCCACATAGGTATTATGTGATTTAAAAAAATATAATAAAATTCGTAATGAAATTATGTTAATAAAATATCTTTAATTATAGAATTTAAGCAAAACTACGTGGCGTGTAAAATTTTTTTTTAAGAAATTTAAATAATAATAAAGTTAAAAAATAATATTAGAAAAATACTCAGCATACTTCTTTAGAGACAACTAGAGACTAGAAATAGTGATGTATTTAATATTTTATCAACTTTCCTCATTAATATCAAAAATATTTTAACTAAGTAATCTACTATTGGAACCTCAAAAATGATTATTTCATAGTACATAAGGGCTGGAATCCTCTATAACAAAGCGGAGATATGATTCAATAAGATTTATAATCATCACGGGTTTTTAAGGCCCCAAATCCCGCGCGTCGCTATCTCGCTCGCACATGTACATTTCTGAAGATATAATTATATTAACTGAGTATAAATTTCAAATAAAATAAGCGGTAAATTTGTTACTACAACCTCTGATCTTCTTATCGTGTCAATAGTTCTTTCGAACCAGTGTAGCGAAAGGATTTCAAGTGCGCATCATAGAGGCTCGTTTGTTGTGTTTTAGTATATTTTTTGTTTTGATATGTTTGAATGAATAAATGATTTATTATTCAGAATCAATTAATCAGTTTACATTAGCGAAGGAGATTGGGCAAAACTGTTTTTTCCAATCTCCTTCGCTTATGTTATACAAAATTAATATTTGTTTATGCTCAGAAACGATACCCAAGTTTAAACAAAAACCAAACCCTGTTAAATTTTCTTAAAAATCTGTAAACAAATGTGCTAGAGAGATAATGACGCGCGGAATTTTAGGCCTTAAACTTACCATTTTGATTTACTTCCTTACATTTCCAAAACGTTACGAAAAACTGTGAGTGGTAACGACAGTATCGTCTACATAAAAAAAAACACCAAAGACTTTTTTTTTTCTAGTAATTCCGCTTTGCTTCAGTGGATACTGACCCTTATTAATAATGTACAAATTCATAAAACAACACTATTCCTAGACGATTGTAACAAACTGAACCAATTTGTGACGTGACAACGTATAATAATCGATTTATTATATTAAAAATGTGTGGTGTATAATTTTTTTGTAAATACATACATAGAATCATGGAAAACACCCAGACACAGGATAAACACCGATGTTCATTACACAAATTTTTGTCCTGAAGCGGGAATTGAACCCGCGACACCGGCATGGCAGTCGAACACACTTGCCATTAGACCAGGCGTGCCGTCGAATTGTACCGTTAAGTTTCATAAAAAAAAATTTGGTTGTCTGTAAAGTTGGTTTACGGACGATAGTTTAACGTGATTACCGGCGTAACGGGACAATGACGTCAACGTTTTCGTGTATGCAGCCGGCGTTCATTAGATTTATAAGACGTAGTCACGTCAAAAATGTTACTTATTGATTGATATGATTGGTTCAGCTTGCTACAAAACGGTATAACAAGAAATATGTACAGTAAATACAATGCAACTGTGTGTCTGTTATGTGAAACTCAGTGGCAATCTAATGAATACCAACACAGTAATGCTTACACAAAGCTGCTTGGCGACAGAATAACTGGCAGAGCTGTCCCCTGCAGAATTCAAGATAACTCAACACACAATTGTTGCACTTACATAATCTAGTTTAGAGAGCTAATTAAACACTAGAAACCCTTTTAAAATCTAAACGTTTTTTCCTTTTATCAGTCAATATGGAAAATATACATGTTAAAATATATACATATGTTTAATTATTATTATAGTCAACGATTAAAATGGTTAGGTTATAAATCATTTGGAATAGTATTTCAAATATCGCTAAAAGCGAAAAAAGTGATGTATAAGATAGATCTGTCTTAGTTTGGGGCTAGATGGCGCTGTGAGATATGTCCTAGCAATAGTTTTTCGTAGACTTTCGCGATTATCACACATAGTTTTTTGATTATAACGGGTATTTATCGCGCTCACCTCGTATGTTTTTGTGTCCCGACGTTTCGACTGTATTGCAACAGCCGTGGTCACGGGTTGGCTGGCGTATTGAAATATAGTCGAAACGTCCGGACACAAAAACATATGAGGTGAGCGCGATAAATACCCGTTACAATCGAATAACTATGTCCTAGCATTTTTTATTGGTGGTGGTGAAAGTAGAAGCGGTTTTAAACTAGGGTTTAGCAAGTGTTTTGGTTTTTGCAACGCGTGTACGCGCGTGGTGTCACTTGTGTATGACACTCCTATAAAACACTCTTAAAAAACCAAGCGTAAACGTCAGTGTAAGCCCGTATACGCACGTGTACGCGCCTTGCGCATGTGCCAAAACGCTAGTCGAAAACTACTATTTTTGACAAGTGAAAAAGTGCGCTAAAAATGCTCAGTTTAACCACAGAGTAATAAGATAGGTTTAACCAATTATTCAGTTCTTTATAGCGTACACGCGCGTATACGGGCTTACACTAGCGTTTACGCTCGGTTTTGCGAGTGTCAGTAATGACGCGGGCGCTCGGGCTCGTACGCGCGACAACGCTCGTACGAACGTCGCGACGCGCGTACACGCGCTTATAAAACGTTATATGAGCGGAAATTCCGCTCGGTTAACACGCTAGTTTGAAACTGCTCTAAGTAGTTATGTACAGTCAGCTGCACAGACATTTATACACTCCCTAGCGTTGACATTTATATAACTCTTAATTTTGCAAAGAAAATCACGCAACAAGAGTAGGCGCTGTCAAAGTACTCACACTAATGCAATTTCAGTACACTTTGACAAATTTAGAATCATAATTTTAACAGGTCAAATTAGGGACACGCCGCGCTCTTATTCACAGACACTACACATGCGTACATGTGAATGTGTTGTTCATGCCTACTCTCGCAGTGCGACTTATAGTCATCTTACTTGTCTGAAGAAGAATGTCCTTCCAAAATTAAGAATGTAATATAAATGTAAAAGCTTGGGAGTGTATACATAGACATGTATACACTCCCAAGCTTTTACATTCACACACTTTTACATGCACAGACGTGCAGCTGACTGTACTTTGTATGTAGTGAAGCGGGTTCACCGGACGGTCTGCCTGCGACAGTCTGTGGCGATGGAACGAAAGCATTCTTCGCAAACACGCACTGGCTTCATTTGACCGTAGCGAGGCAGCGGCATGGAGTTTGAACTGCACGAGGCGCAGAACACTTTGCCTGTTGAAAATAAACATAAACTAAATATAAATATATATATAAATATAAATATCTATGTTAGATATGGTAGTAGAGATATTTAAGTCTAAAAATGCACGCTCCTCCACTCGTGCGGGCAGTCAAAGTGAGGGCATTTTTAGGTTTAGGTAATATCGCTGCATTAGAAGGGAATGCATTCTTATACTGACAGAACTCTACATTGAAAACACAGATCAATTTATGACATTTTGTATCATCTTCATTATCAGCCAGGTAGGACCCACTGCTGGGTATAGGCCTCCTTTCGCTTTAACCAGCCTCCACGATCTTGTGCATCTCTGATCCATGTCCCCGCGACCCTTGCGACGTCGTCGACCCACCAGGCTGTTGGCCGACCCGGGTTTCTCTTTCCTGTCTTTGGCCACCATTCGGTCAGAGCCTTACTCCACCGGCCATCATTTTGTATAAGTACAAAATTTCTAAACAGCAACTCCATCGTAAAAAGTAATGAAAAATATTTAAATCTCAAATGTTTCTGTCTTGTTTTAGGATTCCACCTTGTTCATCTTGGTATACTTGTACACTATTATTAATCTGTATTGTAGGGACATGACGGGTGACGCAATACATTGCACATATGTGAATAACGTCATGTTGTAAAGTTTTTTTTTTTAATTTTATTCACATGAGACACAATTTTCAATTACTTTTATTATCATATATAGACTCAATCAATTTATTTTAATTATTTTCTCGCTCACTATTATATAAGTATGCTGTCTTCACCTATAATTGTCGTTGCACTAGACCTCCTATTTATATTTTCGGTGTAAACTACGGTGGTGAAATAAATATTTATAAATATAACTAATAACTTAGTAAACAAAGTGTAGCTTGCTTACCGCAGTTCCTACAGTGATGTCGTCGCCTAAAAGCCGTGAAGTGCGCGGAGCATCGCATACAAGCCGGCGCGGCAATGTCGGGAACCCACTCCGGAGCGCGTTCCACGCCTGTACACTCGCGACGCTCTTCCCTACGATATAAAACACAATAAATACATACACGGAGGGACGTACGGAGGACAAAAATGGAGGACGAGATATCTATTGATTTACTAATTGACGTAATTGAAAAAAGAGATGCAATTTGAAATCTTAACTCGAAGCACTATTCAGATTGAATAATAAAAAGGTCTTGGGATACATGGTCACAAACAGGCTTAAAGAAAGTCTTTGACTCAAAATAGGGTGCACCCAGTATCGCCTTTGCTTTCAACGACGACGTCGCAGTTTGCGGTATAAAACCCACAAGCAAATAGCCTCCTCCACGTGCATTCTCACTGAATGTTCACGCTAGACTGCCGCGCGCGAGCCGCCGCCATCTGAACAGCTGAATCGCGCGGCAGCGCGCGTCGCCGCACGGTCATCTGAACTTAGCCTTATCCAATGTTTATCAAATTTATTTTGTTACTTAAATTTTCAAGTTTTTTTGCCATATCCTGTGTTCAGTAGCGGCAACTGATTATGCGTATTTTTTTTCTAGTGACTAAAAAGTTACGGTGTATAACTATTATTATTATTGTGAGCCTAAACTGTCCCACTGCAGGGCAAAGGCCTCCCTTCCTTCTTTCTTGTATAACTAATATGTAACATAAAATAAACCTGTTCAAAGTGAGATCCCCCGTCGACATGGACGTCTGCAAATTTCCGCCATTATCCACGGACTTTCGCCTCACTTCGCTCCGGACCTCCGTCGAGGGCGGTTGTTCGTTCAGAGTGGTCGCATTGACAGTGTTCCTCCGGACGAGCTGCGAGCCGCTCTCTGATTGGATGGAATCTGAATTGCTGTCCGCGTACACTTCTTCCGCAGAATAGACGCTGTCGAATGAACTACCTGTGACAAAAAATACAGAGTATTAATACAAATAATAGTTATATGTTCACCAAGGGCCTGAAGCAAGAAATTTTATACGAGACTTATCAGCCCGAGCCGAAGGCGGGGCGGATATTCAAGTCGAGTATAAAATGGGCTTCAGGACCGAGGTAACCATAAGATTTTTCACTTCAATTGCGAGGAAGTTAAACAAACTTAAAACTAAAATAGTCTTAAATTTTAAAGTTTTTACTATCACCTTTATTAGAACTATGTTAAGGGTAATCCTCAAGGCAAATTTCCTTACAAAATGTTTCGAATAAAAATCAAAAGGTACGCCGTATTATAGTAATTTCTTCACACTATTCGTTTCGTAATCGAATTCGATTAGTAAGGTTTCATACTTTAATTTAGATTTTATACGTGTTTTAAAATTAACACTAGTAATTTAAAAACACGTATACGAGTATTTGTCCGATACATTTTGTATGGAAATTTGCCTTGAGAATTCCCCTTAAAGTTTAAAAAACTTACCATTCTGAATAACCTGATCCTCAGACACTTCGTACTCAATCGTAGGTGGTTCATCCTTGACTGGTTCATCAGGTTCGTCCGGAGTTTGGTTCATTACGAACACGGATTTGAGTATGTTTCTGAGATCTGCCGCGAAATTTGTCTGCAATTGGTCTGCCACGCCCGCGATGCAGACGAACAGACGATGGATAAGATCCTCACTCGATCTAGAAATAATCAAGGTTTTACAAAAACATACAACAGTCGACTTCAATTGGACTACAATTGGAGGCTTAACAAACATAAAAAAAAAGTCTGTTGAAACATAACGAGCGAGCCTTACAGTTGTCGCATATTATGATGTGTAACATTTTACATCTCATTATAATTTGGAAGGATTCTTAAGGTTATTACCATGTGAAGGCTAACTTCCTGTTACACACTTCCGTTGCATTTCACGAAATCACTGCCACGAATTAAAAACCGAGAGGAAAATTACCATTATTTATATGGTGTGTTTATAATTATATTTTCTAGCCAATTTACATAGCAGATTAGAGGGAAGTGAAAAAAACGAAATAAGAATCGTTCGCACCATGACCTCACGAAGTAAAGCTACTCATCAAACCCTTATTTTGATTTTTCGATTCGGTTCATCGGGAAATAAAAAAAAAAGGGTTTGTAATGAAACCGCTTTTATAATACTCAATACTCAATACTCAATAATTTTATTGTTGTCACATGGTACGAGGGTAACAGTAATTCACATACAGTGGTAGGATCTCATGCGAGCCCCTTTAGGGCACTACAATAGAAGGCTGGCAGACCGAGGTTTTGAACAATAGATAAGTAACACATTTATATTATTTATTTTTATTGAAGTATGTCAATTTAAAACAAATTATAATATCTTTTTACGGTTTTTTTATAATTTAATACTAACGATTTTAATTTTATTCTAGGTAAGTAGGTAGGTACTTATTATCATTTTTCATTTATAATAATAATTAATAATTTATAAATTCGTGACTTACTTGAACTTCCCCCTGGCCTGTTGTCTGGCCGCCAGTTCCTGAGCCTGCAACGCGAGCGCGATTTGCTCATCGTCCGCGCACTCCGTGAGGTCGCACGGTATCGTACTAGAAAAAAAAAACTCAAATTGTTACGCACCAAAAAAGTTTACCTCTTGGGAGGCATCAGTGGGTGGCAACCATAGTGTCAGATATGCCGCAAAACAGTTATGTGTAAGCATTGCTGTGTTCCGGTTTGAAGGGCAATGTAGTTAGAGAAATTACTGGGCTTTCGTGACCATTAAAAAATGTCTCAATGTGGACGAGCGATTTAGCAGTGTTGCCCCGGCCTATGTGAATCAAAGTCCTGTGTAGCACATGTTCTGGTCATGAGCAGGCGTGATCTCTTATCATCAAGAGAGCGCTTAGCTAGTCGCGTCCCATAATATGACTACATAAAAAAAATGATAATTATATTTAATACTTGTTGAAAAAAGGTAAATTGAGAGAATTTTGTGTACAAATATATCTTTCAGCATCTAATTATCTTTAAGAAGTAAATGTTCAGGTTTTGAACTTACCTTTCATCCACATAATGGTCCAGATGGTTAAGCCTGACAGGGTTCTGAGTCTGCGTAGTCTGACTCTCTAAAATCACCATAAACATCTTCTTTTTCCTCTTATTCTTCGACGTGGACTTCCTTCTTGGATCCTTCCTTCTAGAACTTGAGCTTTGAGCGTCGGCAGCCGCTTTTTCTCTTCTATGCTTCCTCAACTCTGCAATGACGTCATCTATGGTTTTGAACTCTTCGTTTTCTGGCATCGGCATACCCCAATCATTCAGCACCTTCCGTGCTTCTTCTTTAAGCTTTCTCGCTGCTTCTGCTTTCGATTTAGGACTCAAAGGTGGGGGTAAATCTTCATCATCCGAACTTATACTGAGCACGGACGAGCTCGGTCCAAACCGATTTTCAACTATATTTATAGAGCGTTGTGGTCGATTTTGCTGTACCCTGTTTTCTATAATCTGGTTTTCTTTCTCCACGTCCGGCGATCGGTCTAGACTTGTGTTTTCAGTGCTCACACCCGAATCTACAGGCGATTCGTGTTCACTCTCGTATCCGAGCATAAATTTCACTTTATCATCTTCTTGAGTCATTTTCGCCGAATGAAAGCTCGTGTTATCTTCGTGCGTTTCGAAATTATCCCTGTATTCTTCGTTTGTTAGAAGAAGTGAGCTTAGATTCGCGTTTGCGATGGATAAAGTTATATTTGTGGTTATATCTGTGTCAATCGGGTGGTCGGGCATAATTGAGTTGGTCATTGCGTTGTTAGATACTGTATCGTCTTCTGGGTTGAAAATTGTTGAGTTATTTTGCGATAGGGATGACAGAACAGCCGGTTCGTGGCTTATCGCATTGGGTATTAAATATCCGTGGCTTGTAGAAGGCATACAACTTAATTGTTCGTTTCTCGGTCCGGTAAAAGCGAAAGTTTCCGTATCTTCAGTGGATATAAGATTGGGCACGTCGTTAGCGGAGAATGAATGCATAGGATCGATGATGTCTACATCATTTCCGGCAATGGATGACAATCTATCGTTGATTTCCGTTACTTGTTCGTTGAGTGAGGTTACTAAATCGTGGTCAGGGAATTGTCGGTTGGAATCTGAAGTGGATGCAGTCATTGCGTTAATGACTAACGGATCGAACATCATCAGTCCGTTAGTAGAAAGGTTCCGGAGTGAGGATAGTTCGCTGCCGTCGGTTTTGCTCGTTTTTCTGCTCCTGCTGGGCAATAAGTAACTTTAAAATAGAAAACAAGCGTTTTCTAAAAATAACTATAACGCCCACTTGCACCAAAATTACTTTCCTCGCTAGAAAAATCTTAGCGGTCTAAATATTTAACGTTAAGATCTCCCTAGCGAGGAAAGTAATTGCTTTAGAAATTTGACACATTAGTGCAACTGGGCATTAATATGCAGAAAAATTGCCTAATTGAATTGTTGGCTTTTATTATTTTTTTAGACAAGAATATTGTCTTCAAAAGTTTTAATGTTACGTAGCAGTGGGTACTATAGACCGAATGTATAATAATATTAGCTGTCTTGGAATGTGTCTGAATCAAAGCGCTCTCTTTCTGAGTGTTCTTTATTGCCCTGAGTCTCGGTTGCATCCTCACTCACTTCTGTGAGAGGATCGAATTCATCGCTTCTATGTAATCTTAACTAATGGTATTCCTCTTCTAATCATGTCACTAGTTCTTTTGAACCCGTGTGGTAAAAAGAATTTCAAGTGCACCTCTAAGAGGCTCATTTCGTGCATGACACATGTTTTTCGAACTTTTTATTTTTTTATGAAATTCCAGTTTCCTCACGATGTTTTATTTCACCGTTAAGCACGTGTTTAAATGCACACATAGATTTTTTGAACAGAAAATCCATTAGTGCACGACCGGGTTCGAACCCACAACCTTTGGAACGAAAGTCAAGGCACCTCTTGGCCATACGGCTGTTTAGTAGGAACGAAAGACTGAATATACACAGTATTACCTGTCTTGGAATGTGTCTGAATCAGAGCGCTCTCTGTCCGAGCGTTCCATCTTGTCCTCGGTGTCGGTTGCGTCCTCACTCACTTCTGTGAGTCATCGCTTTATGTTTTGTATATGATGTTACCTAGCAGTGAGTACAAGAGACTGAATTCATATAATATTACCTGTCTTGGAATGTGTCTGAATCAGAGCGCTCTCTGTCCGAGCGTTCCATCTTGTCCTCGGTGTCGGTTGCGTCCGCACTCACTTCTGTGAGTCATCGCTTTATGTTTTGTATATGATGTTACCTAGCAGTGAGTACAAGAGACTGAATTCATATAATATTACCTGTCTTGGAATGTGTCTGAATCAGAGCGCTCTCTGTCCGAGCGTTCCATCTTGTCCTCGGTGTCGGTTGCGTCCGCACTCACTTCTGTGAGTCATCGCTTTATGTTTTGTATATGATGTTACCTAGCAGTGAGTACAAGAGACTGAATTCATATAATATTACCTGTCTTGGAATGTGTCTGAATCAGAGCGCTCTCTGTCCGAGCGTTCCATCTTGTCCTCGGTGTCGGTTGCGTCCGCACTCACTTCTGTGAGTCATCGCTTTATGTTTTGTATATGATGTTACCTAGCAGTGAGTACAAGAGACTGAATTCATATAATATTACCTGTCTTGGAATGTGTCTGAATCAGAGCGCTCTCTGTCCGAGCGTTCCATCTTGTCCTCGGTGTCGGTTGCGTCCGCACTCACTTCTGTGAGTCATCGCTTTATGTTTTGTATATGATGTTACCTAGCAGTGAGTACAAGAGACTGAATTCATATAATATTACCTGTCTTGGAATGTGTCTGAATCAGAGCGCTCTCTGTCCGAGCGTTCCATCTTGTCCTCGGTGTCGGTTGCGTCCGCACTCACTTCTGTGAGTCATCGCTTTATGTTTTGTATATGATGTTACCTAGCAGTGAGTACAAGAGACTGAATTCATATAATATTACCTGTCTTGGAATGTGTCTGAATCAGAGCGCTCTCTGTCCGAGCGTTCCATCTTGTCCTCGGTGTCGGTTGCGTCCGCACTCACTTCTGTGAGTCATCGCTTTATGTTTTGTATATGATGTTACCTAGCAGTTGTAACGATCCGTAGTCACTACGCACTGTTACGCACAAATATTAGGGTCTTTGATTTCCTAAACTTTAAGATAAAACCTATTTCATAATAAAGTCAAACTATTTGAACGTCAATTGGTCTGTATCATCCGTTTTCAAATTTTGAAAGGTCGGACGAGAATTGTGTCAGAAAAGTGAGAGGAAAAAGTTTGGAATTTTGGATAGGGAATATTTTCGGTAGAAAATTTGTAAATTCTTGTAAAGAATTTAATACTCAGTAGAATCGATTGCTAGGTTCTTTCTCACTAAATTATCTAGTAAAAATATTTGTGTTTTCAATATCTAAAGTGTGAAATGGGGTTTGTATGTGTTTGTGTGTTTTCTGGTAGAAAATGGATTGGGTAAGTTTTTGAACAAAATCTTTACTTCGGAATGATTTACAGAAGTCTTCATTATGAACTAATTTAAAATATTATACAAAGTGATATTTCTGAAAATGTTATTGATGTGAATTTAATATAGGTAGGTAGGTACTGTTGTAAATCAAAGACTAGATTAACAATGAGACTTCCACTACAAGTTGAAATTCAGAGTTTTCCCAATTGTCTTTTGCTTTCCAAGAGTTCTAGAGTTCTTGGTTCCTTAAACAGTCAAATGCTGTTTTATTGTTAATATTAGAATGAATTAGATTTATTATTTCAATTGCTATTTTAAAATCTATTTTATTTTCTATTATGTGTTTTTATTTCAGCTACTATTTTTGATTACGTACTTTATTCTCCAAATAAGTTTCTATTAATATGGTGAATGACCAAACTCAGATTGAGGATTCTAAAGAGTCACTGGATCAGCCATATATCAACGATTTCTTCATAATCCTATCTTCGAATGTGTGATTATCAATATGGTGAATGACCAAACTCAGATTGAGGATTCTAAAGAGTCACTGGATCAGCCATATCAACAATTTCAACGATATATCAACGATTTCTTCATTATCCTATCTTCGATTGTGAGATTATCAATATGGTGAATGACCAAACTCAGATTGAGGATTCTAAAGAGTCACTGGATCAGCCATATATCATCTATTTCTTCATCATCTTCATTTACTCATCTACTTATCTCCGATTGTGAGACTATTTATATGGTGATTGATTAAACTCAGATTGAGGATTCTAAAGGGTCAATGATCAGCCATATATTATCACTCATATCATTATCATTACTCATTTTCTAGTTTGAGTTACTTTGAACTCTAGAATAGTTCATGTCATTTAAGTAGAGCCAATAGGAGCCTTTTAAATACTATAATCAAGTATTTTTAAAGCTCCGAAGTAAAATTTGGGCTATCCCTCTTACTCTCTTGCAGGACTACTTAGTAACCAACAGACTTCAGACTTACTTCGAAGCATTGTTTTATTGAGAATCCAGCTTCATGACAATTCTTCAAATTATCATGCGGCTGTAGCTTTTCATAACAATTCCTCTAATTGTTATTATAGTGTAAATACAGTAGGTCCCTCATAGGTAGTTCGTACGCTACCTACGCCACTTCGGTGGCCTAATGGAAGACGGATATCCAAGTCAGGCTTTGTCGAAATCCGATTGTTTGCAGCGGAGGAGGTGCTGCTAACCTAAGCCAGACAGGTCACGCTGAATAGCTTTCACATTTAATTAAACAAAAGAGAGCTATTCAGAAACTAGAGTCAATTTTCATAGTTTTATTTAGACAGATCTAGTAGAATCAGATAATTCTACTACATCTTTCTTTCAATTCAATACATGTTCACATTTGATTCATGGAACTACTCTATTGAAATCAAGTGAACTTTATTCAATTCAACAACTTTCTAAGCCCTTAGTATCTAGATAAATCATTAGAGTAGCAGAAAATCATCCTTTTACCTTTAAAGAATCTGAGTTATCACGAGCACATCGTAAGATCCTACCACAAAGCTATACGATCACAAGGCCAATATATTTGTAAATCACAACAAATATCGTAATCTTTAGATAGGTCTTCAATTAAGTATTTAGGTTATCACAAATAGGTTAAGACATAATGTGTAGAGGGGGGTTGTTACAATTTGTTGCCCGTGACCATGATTAGGAAAAGGGTTATTAGGGTTAAAAGCTTTATATTTGATTCAGAAGAACGGTTTATTTGTTGTGATTCAGGTAGATTTAAGTCGTGCGATACTCGCACAATTTGTTGCTGTTGGAATGGAGAGGTGTTGGATGATTTTTTCAATAAAAAATAGCTTAAATTAAACAAATAAAGGGTTAGGGGTTATGAGGCTTTTACGTATGTATCAAGTTATATGAATTACCTATTGTTCATAGGCATTTCTTTGGTAGATGGTGAATAAATCACATTTGTTAACAAGAGGTATCATAAGGATCCATGGAATTTGACAAACCTGTCATTCTCGTCATCTACTTATTAATAGATTTTCAAAAAATATTTACTGCTTAGCAAAATCAATAGGCATTAGGTTTTGCAAGTTGTCGGAATGAAAGGTTTATATAGGGTTAATATTCTATAATACGGTTATAGGCAAGATATGTTTTACTGTAGCTACTCAACGCTCCAATCATCACAATACGCGTCAGTAGTGCCCGTGATGTAGAGTCCGAGAGTAGTTGATACGAGGCGCTTTATAAATATAAAAAAAAAACAATAAAAATATAAATGTACAGATAGGTTATAGTTAGAATGTTATTCAGTTATACTTTCCTTTAGTTTTAGAGCAAGGCGTCCAAATTACGAGCACTTGCGCTATTGAATGAATTAATTTATTTCACTAACTCGAGCAAGCCACTCACACCATGAGCACTTGCGCTGTTGAATTAATTCATTTCACTAACTCGAGCAAGTCACTCACACCACGAGCATTTGCACTGTTGAATGAATTCATTTCACTAACTCGAGCAAGCCACTCACACCACGAGCATTTGCACTGTTGAATGAATTTATTTCACGAACTTGAGCAAGCCACTTCACCATGAGCACTTGCGCTATTCAATGAGCCTGACGCAGACGTGTAGGACTGTCTGGTTTAAAGCCAAACAAAGTTTGAACAAATCTATTGGTATCAATCACCTCTATTCAGATAGTGTTATGATAATCATTTATTTAGTAAATAAAATATTTACACGTCACATATGATAATTAAATATAGAGTACCTACATTCAGTACAATAAATATACAGCTGTCTGTCATGATTAACTTAAATATAAGTAATTACAATTAAATAGAAAATATAAAAAATAAATTACAGTTATATACTAGCTATGAATTCTTCATAGCTGTAGAAAGTTTTATCAGTGAGCCAGCGCTTTAATCTAAATTTAAAGGACACCGTACTATTTGCATCTGTGACGGAGTTTGGCAAGTTGTTATATATCGTCGGTCCCATTATATGCGTCAGCTTGTTTGACTTAGCAAGTGTGCGGGGTAAGCTAGCAAGTTTGTCGTCATGACGAGTGTGGTACGCGTGATTGTCACTGTTCTTACTTAACAGAGTCAGGTTATCGCGCACGAATACTGCCACCTGAAAAATGATTATAGATGGAATAGTCATTATTTCAAGCTCCTTGAAGTACGGTCTCACTGAAGTGTCTTGTGGTATCATTGCAAAGGCAGGCACCGCCCAGCTTTCCACACACTTTATCAATGTGGGACTCCCAGGTCAACGTCCTATCAAGCTCAAATCCCAGAAACGTAGTCGTAGATGCCTGTTTTATATGTGTTCCACCCGCAAGGACCGTAAGATTTATAGGCAATCGTCCCGACAAACAGACGTGGATGAAGTGTGTCTTCGATATGTTGAGCACCAAACCGTTGTCCTCGAACCGTTCTCGTACCGTTGTAACTGTAGAAAAGGTAGAATAATCTTGGAATCATTTACCCTTTTCGTTGCTTGTTTTATGTTATTGTTTTAAGGGCGGATGTAGGTTGTAATTATAAGGGCGGTTGCTTTTCCATCAGTAAGGACGGTTGTTGGTTTTAAGGGCGAATGTGGATTGTAAGGGCGGTTGATTTTCAATCGGTGTATCGTTACTGTTGGTACTAAGAGCGTTTGCTAGTTTTAAGGGCGGTTACAGGTTTTAAGGGCGGTTACATAAATGAGTAATTCCTGAAGTCAGGTATTCTTGGCAGTTTCGAAAACTTCCACATTCTTATTAAAATTAAATGAAAAAATAAATTTTTCATGTGTTCTGACGATCAATCAATTAAACCATAAATTTTGTCATTTTTGACATCACTCGTCATAAACGTCATAAACGGTATTTATGGTTTTGTAGAAAGAAGGTAGTAACAGCTGTCAAAGGTTTTATTTCGTAGAGTAATTAATACACAGACATCGTTCCATAAACTAAATAGTAGGGGTAATAGTTGTCAGAGATTTTAGACCGTAAGGAAAATTAAGTAGTAGATTTGTTACATATAGAAATAGTTAAGATTAATTCGCGCAATTATAATAAAGTATTAAACGGAAATTTGATTAGTAAAACTATTGGGAAACTAAGAAGCTAGTTTGTAAAATTTATTCAAGAAAGTTTGAAGGAAATTTAACTAGTAAAACTATTGGGAAACTAAGAAGCTAGTTTGTAAATTTTATTCAAGAATGTTAGAAGGAAATTTGACTAGTAAAACTATTGGGAAACTAAGAAGTTAGTTTGTAAAATTTATTCAAGAAAGTTTGAAGGAAATTTGACTTGTAAAACTATCGGGACACAAAGAAGCTAGTTTGTAAAGTTTATTTAAGAAGGTTTGAGGAAATAATTATAGTAAGTTATTTCTGGGATAATTGCTCAGCAGCAGGTGAGAGCACTTTGCAGTAGTTATTTGACTCAGGACTCTCAAAGGAACTGGTTTATTCTGATTTGTTCGGTTTGTTTAGGATCTACTCCTGAAACGGTACTCAGGAACGATTTTTTAGAAGAAAGGGAGATAATTTTAGAAAGAATATTGTATTTTTCAAATTCATGTGACAATACGCATGGTAGAGCGGGTTCGACTCCTGTTTTAGAACAAACATTTGTGAGATGGTAAAATTTCAACAAATGGTCTCCCTGTTAGAACCCTTTTATAACAAGTTTTTACTATTTAGTGCAGTAGTTCAGAATTTCGTTGTTATCTTGGTTATCTTTCCTCTTCTTAACATCTATTTCTTTTTGCGTACTATCAGGATGGATATCAGTATTGGAAAAGTAGTCATGTTGTTTCGGATGGTCTGGCTTATCATTTGGATAGAGATGGTAAAATAATAAGGGCGGGTATCTACTTGCGAGTACTTACTGTGTTTTCTATCTTGTTTATGCTAGTCTTGAGACTCGGTTTGGAGTAGGAACGTTTAAGTCACACGTAGGTTCAGACTTGATTTGATAGCAGCGAGTGTATGATTTGCATGTGAACCCAAATCCATTACATTTATTGGGTTTATCAAAGCACAGGGGAGCTTGTTTGTTAAATATCGCACAACATGATCTTGATAATTCGATGTTATCTTATTAAAAAGAAAATAGTAAATTTATAATATTATTTTAGTAATGTAAAATTGTATATTATGTTGGTATGTCTATTTGTCCGGAAGTTTTACCTTAGTGCTTGTCCTACGTTTTCATCGTCATTATTCATAAGAATTCATAGTTGAACGTGGGTTTTTCCTGGGGTTGTGTGTGTGAATAATAGACGCCACTGAGCCCGAACTTCAGCTCTTATCATCCACCTTCTGAAAGCTATAGCGCTATGTTTTCATAGACCGACAATTTTACATCGAAGGGAAACGGAGTGAAAAATGGTATTTTACGAAAACCTATATAGTAAATATATAGACCATAGGTCAGGTATGGATGTTGTTAAAATGTTTTCCAAACATTGGGTTGCAGGCGAACCCGACGGCAAATACTACTATACTTATGTGTCAAAATAGTTTTAGTCTTTGGATATGGATGTCAAAGTAGCAACTACAAAAATAAATAAAACAACAAAACATAGAGTAACCTTTATCAGAGAATCTCATCGAGTAGAGACATCAAAAAGTATGTTTTAAAAAAAAAAAAGTTTAGTATAAAGGGCGATCTTATTATCTCAAGTAGATAAGTTTCTTCCAGGTAACTAAGTTATTTGGTTTCATGCAAAATAAAAATCAAATCTTTAAATAACAAAGTAGAGACAATAAATTATAAATACTACAGTTTTGTAGTTAAGCTGCTAAAATTTATGTCATTATATTTGATAAGTTTGGTTAATACTTTCGTGTTGTTTTATCATTATTATTATTAAACTTATTATAGTTTAGACTTCTCAGATATAGCTGAACTGAGTAACACTATTCAGCTCGTGGAAGGTTTTTTTCTACGTACAGATTTTCTTAGAGTCTTTAAGGTCTAGGCTCTAGACAAATTGGCGTATGTATGTTATATATGTATATTTTTTACAAATAACTATTTTTTTTGTCAGTCAATAACTTCAAACCGTATATCTAACCCATCTTCAGACAATCTGACATTTAGGTATCATACGATTTTGAGACAGCAGTAGATCCTAATTAGTTTGATAGTATAGTAGATAGGGTCCCTCTATTGTACAATAGCTATTTCTTAATAATTAAGGATTTAAATGGAATCAAATTGAGAGTTGAGCTGAGACGTTCAGGAGTTTCGGTGATTAAGGGCGCTTGAGGTCTTTTAGAACAAAGCAGATCAGTTGGTTGATGAATGGTGTGAATAATAGGTGTCTTTAAGTAATAATATGGTGGTTCATAACGAATAATAAAGATCACCATTGAGCATTTATCAATAACTGAGATTTGAGGTAAATTGTTTGTTGCTAAGGTAATAAATATGCTTTTTAGTGAATGTAAATAAATAAAATATGTACTTTGTATTTTTAACACCTTATGCTTTTACTTTTAACGCTTGGATAATTTAGTGACTTATTTTTATTAATAGATACTTGATAGTAGGTATCTATAATTTGTTGGTTTGCTTATATTTATATCGCTCAAATTAATTAGGTAATTCGAATTTGTAGTTTTTATTTTCAGTTGATTGATTTATAAATCACTATCTCAGTAAAATTAAGGGATGATCATAATTTTTAAATGACTATCAATACCCATTAAAAATTCCTTTGCCTTTAAGGAATGATTGACACTTAATGAACTGATTACTAATTTGAATTTTGATATAAACGAATGAAATGTAGATTCATATTCACGAGTAAATGAATTATTTACAACGTCGATAGTTTCATTTGCTATCTGTCAGTAATGACAGTATTAAATTATTTCTTTTAAATTAATTTGTTTTATTTCAAGGTAACTGGAGGTAAATAAATAAAATATTTAATTAAATTCGTAACAGAACGCGAGTTTCGCAGTTCTGGTTTTAATGTTTGCTGTTGGGTTGTTCGGGTATTCGAAAGACAATGTGAATTTTGTTCTGTGAGTTTGAATGAGGATTTTTATTATAGTTAGTGATAGAATTTAGTATTTTGAATGAAGCGATCTAAATGATTCAACAGTATCTTTAACTTGAACGGTTTGTTATTGGTTGATCAAGCAAACAGTACACACACAATGAAATTTTACGATGGAGTTAACATTGGTGTTAGGATAAGTCAATTGACAATATTATCATCAGCATACTATTATTTGCTGATAACGTAAAATGGTCATACTCTACATGCAGCCAGTGAAATTTTCCCCACACTGATACTCGTATTCTGGGATAGTTTTGTACTCTAACTTATCTTGTGTTAGTGGTGGAATTGCCATCGCTTTATTTCTGTTATATCTGTCATCAGTCAAACCTCAATGTGGATGTTTCCTTAGGTGTCCACACTCAAGGAATAGAAATCGTCTTAGAATACGGGTGCTAACATGTGCCAAGTCGAGAATCTCAAGTGTTGACGGGATGTGTCTAGGCGAGATGTGGCTTTCGTGCATTAACTATTCTTTGACGGCCTATGGGGAAGTTTTGATTTTGGAAGGGGACTGGAAGACGTTACTAGATTTTACCGGAATGTTGGGTTGTTGAGTAGCGTCTTCTGGGTATCACTCGGATTGACCTAATTCACAGCCAGGTTCCCTGGAAGGATTGAAACTATTCCTGCAACATGGGGGTATTTGTGCATGACTGACACTGTCTTTTAAAGCCGCAATGCATTCTTTAAATATTTGCTATTTTCGATTTGGTTAATTCTAACAATGTAGTATTTAGTTTTAAATTGTTTTGAATCAATCAATAACAAATTAGAATCGTAATCTGTTAACGAATTATAAAACGGTAATGGTAAAGGTTGACATTGAAGGTAAAGGTAATCTAAAGGTAACGGTAAACGAAATAAGGTAAAGGTAATGGTAATGGTTGGTAAACATTTTGAGATAGGTAGGTTTACAGGTAATTTAATATTTGTGATTTTAGAGGGTTTGGTAAATTGTCTTGGATTATAATTATGATTTAATTACATAATCCCATACAATTTAAAGGGCGATGTAACGATCCGTAGTCACTACGCACTGTTACGCACAAATATTAGGGTCTTTGATTTCCTAAACTTTAAGATAAAACCTATTTCATAATAAAGTCAAACTATTTGAACGTCAATTGGTCTGTATCATCCGTTTTCAAATTTTGAAAGGTCGGACGAGAATTGTGTCAGAAAAGTGAGAGGAAAAAGTTTGGAATTTTGGATAGGGAATATTTTCGGTAGAAAATTTGTAAATTCTTGTAAAGAATTTAATACTCAGTAGAATCGATTGCTAGGTTCTTTCTCACTAAATTATCTAGTAAAAATATTTGTGTTTTCAATATCTAAAGTGTGAAATGGGGTTTGTATGTGTTTGTGTGTTTTCTGGTAGAAAATGGATTGGGTAAGTTTTTGAACAAAATCTTTACTTCGGAATGATTTACAGAAGTCTTCATTATGAACTAATTTAAAATATTATACAAAGTGATATTTCTGAAAATGTTATTGATGTGAATTTAATATAGGTAGGTAGGTACTGTTGTAAATCAAAGACTAGATTAACAATGAGACTTCCACTACAAGTTGAAATTCAGAGTTTTCCCAATTGTCTTTTGCTTTCCAAGAGTTCTAGAGTTCTTGGTTCCTTAAACAGTCAAATGCTGTTTTATTGTTAATATTAGAATGAATTAGATTTATTATTTCAATTGCTATTTTAAAATCTATTTTATTTTCTATTATGTGTTTTTATTTCAGCTACTATTTTTGATTACGTACTTTATTCTCCAAATAAGTTTCTATTAATATGGTGAATGACCAAACTCAGATTGAGGATTCTAAAGAGTCACTGGATCAGCCATATATCAACGATTTCTTCATAATCCTATCTTCGAATGTGTGATTATCAATATGGTGAATGACCAAACTCAGATTGAGGATTCTAAAGAGTCACTGGATCAGCCATATCAACAATTTCAACGATATATCAACGATTTCTTCATTATCCTATCTTCGATTGTGAGATTATCAATATGGTGAATGACCAAACTCAGATTGAGGATTCTAAAGAGTCACTGGATCAGCCATATATCATCTATTTCTTCATCATCTTCATTTACTCATCTACTTATCTCCGATTGTGAGACTATTTATATGGTGATTGATTAAACTCAGATTGAGGATTCTAAAGGGTCAATGATCAGCCATATATTATCACTCATATCATTATCATTACTCATTTTCTAGTTTGAGTTACTTTGAACTCTAGAATAGTTCATGTCATTTAAGTAGAGCCAATAGGAGCCTTTTAAATACTATAATCAAGTATTTTTAAAGCTCCGAAGTAAAATTTGGGCTATCCCTCTTACTCTCTTGCAGGACTACTTAGTAACCAACAGACTTCAGACTTACTTCGAAGCATTGTTTTATTGAGAATCCAGCTTCATGACAATTCTTCAAATTATCATGCGGCTGTAGCTTTTCATAACAATTCCTCTAATTGTTATTATAGTGTAAATACAGTAGGTCCCTCATAGGTAGTTCGTACGCTACCTACGCCACTTCGGTGGCCTAATGGAAGACGGATATCCAAGTCAGGCTTTGTCGAAATCCGATTGTTTGCAGCGGAGGAGGTGCTGCTAACCTAAGCCAGACAGGTCACGCTGAATAGCTTTCACATTTAATTAAACAAAAGAGAGCTATTCAGAAACTAGAGTCAATTTTCATAGTTTTATTTAGACAGATCTAGTAGAATCAGATAATTCTACTACATCTTTCTTTCAATTCAATACATGTTCACATTTGATTCATGGAACTACTCTATTGAAATCAAGTGAACTTTATTCAATTCAACAACTTTCTAAGCCCTTAGTATCTAGATAAATCATTAGAGTAGCAGAAAATCATCCTTTTACCTTTAAAGAATCTGAGTTATCACGAGCACATCGTAAGATCCTACCACAAAGCTATACGATCACAAGGCCAATATATTTGTAAATCACAACAAATATCGTAATCTTTAGATAGGTCTTCAATTAAGTATTTAGGTTATCACAAATAGGTTAAGACATAATGTGTAGAGGGGGGTTGTTACACAGTGAGTACAAGAGACTGAATTCATATAATATTACCTGTCTTGGAATGTGTCTGAATCAGAGCGCTCTCTGTCCGAGCGTTCCATCTTGTCCTCGGTGTCGGTTGCGTCCGCACTCACTTCTGTGAGTCATCGCTTTATGTTTTGTATATGATGTTACCTAGCAGTGAGTACAAGAGACTGAATTCATATAATATTACCTGTCTTGGAATGTGTCTGAATCAGAGCGCTCTCTGTCCGAGCGTTCCATCTTGTCCTCGGTGTCGGTTGCGTCCGCACTCACTTCTGTGAGTCATCGCTTTATGTTTTGTATATGATGTTACCTAGCAGTGAGTACAAGAGACTGAATTCATATAATATTACCTGTCTTGGAATGTGTCTGAATCAGAGCGCTCTCTGTCCGAGCGTTCCATCTTGTCCTCGGTGTCGGTTGCGTCCGCACTCACTTCTGTGAGTCATCGCTTTATGTTTTGTATATGATGTTACCTAGCAGTGAGTACAAGAGACTGAATTCATATAATATTACCTGTCTTGGAATGTGTCTGAATCAGAGCGCTCTCTGTCCGAGCGTTCCATCTTGTCCTCGGTGTCGGTTGCGTCCGCACTCACTTCTGTGAGTCATCGCTTTATGTTTTGTATATGATGTTACCTAGCAGTGAGTACAAGAGACTGAATTCATATAATATTACCTGTCTTGGAATGTGTCTGAATCAGAGCGCTCTCTGTCCGAGCGTTCCATCTTGTCCTCGGTGTCGGTTGCGTCCGCACTCACTTCTGTGAGTCATCGCTTTATGTTTTGTATATGATGTTACCTAGCAGTGAGTACAAGAGACTGAATTCATATAATATTACCTGTCTTGGAATGTGTCTGAATCAGAGCGCTCTCTGTCCGAGCGTTCCATCTTGTCCTCGGTGTCGGTTGCGTCCTCACTCACTTCTGTGAGTCGCCGCAAGCCGTCGAGGATCGGAGTCACCACTTCTATGTTATCAGGGAGGTAGTCTGCATCGTTTATTGGCGGCTCACTTGAACTATAAACGATTTTTTTTAATTAATATCAACAAAAGTTACTTACTTAATTTTTACCCGACGGAACCCTAAGGAAGGGTTATGTTTTTCGCGCGTATCTTGTATGTAAATATATTTGTTACCTCGTATATTCCAAACGGCTGGATGGATTTTGACAGTTAAGATAGTAGTTAAATTTGTCTCAATAACCCGAGTGTCCTTAGAACTTCGAGAATTTAGCCGCCAAAGGAGAAGTTAACGCAAGGCGAACCCCTCTGCCGACCATATAGCCTTCTTGACCATACACGTTAAATAAAACTATACGCTGTATTTGATAACTGTGTGCGTATTTTAAGATGGTGTGCGAGATTATTGTAGTGTGCATTTACATGAATAAGTTTTGTTAGGCGCGTGTGCAATGCGTGTTTACCTCGTCCCCCGTCAAAAATTACAGAAAATTATGTTAGCAGATTCTGACGTTTGACATCTCTTTTTGCTAAATTCTCGAAGAAGGGTTTTTAAATCTAATATCTATAAAAGGCCTAACTGACAGACAACGCAAAGGCCATACCACTGGACATAGAAACTTGAAATTTCGTGGGGATTTTCGTCAAGATGTGTAAGCGTACGAAGATATGGGTGTCAAAATTTAAGCAAACATTCATGCCATAATTTTGTTCTATCAGTTATCTAGTTCCCACAGCTCAAGTTAAACAACAACAACAAACATTCACACACACACTCACACCCCTGCACTAGGATTCCCTGTGTAGCAGGTGGCATGGACACATACAACACATCACAACATCCAAGACCCGAGAACAAACGTTTGTGTTCCTCACAAATATTTGCCCCAGCCGGGGATCGACCCGGAACACCAAGCTTCGTAGGCAGGGTCACTACCAACTAAGCCACGGTGTCGTCGATATATTTAGGGCTTACTTGGGGTTAGATGGCTTTGTGAGAATGTCCAAACATTATTACCTGGGCTGAGTGTAGAGGTCCCGGACATTCGCGTGGTCGGCGTAGAACCTCGACACGAACTCGCCGATGTCCGGATACGGACACGACGAGTCGTCGATTATGTCCGACGCTGAAACACACACAAAAATGCTGAATATGATAAAAAATATATAAATGATAAAGATAAATGATAAATTGGCACCTCATTACATTATGAAAGTATATATACAAATATAGTTTTTAAAGATAGCTTAAAGGTAAACAACGTTCAGTTTTAGTGTAACTACTGATACCTAAAATGGTTACCCTGTATGATAGGCATATGCTGAAAGTAGCTCAGCAACGTACGAAGTTAACTCAACCTTACCTAAAAATAGCTCAAACGTACCTGAAAGTAGCTCAACTTTACCGAAAGAAACTCAATTTAACCTGAAAGTAACTCAACCTTACCTGAAGGCAGTTCAACTGATGCGAAGCTAGCGACATCTCCGTTGGTGGCTAACAAACGCTCGAGCGCGGTGAGCTCGCGGCGGTCGAGCGTCCAAAGCAAGGAGCGTATCTTGTGTAGCAGAGTGCGAAAGGGACGGAACATGTCTGACATTTCCTCTGCAAAACGCATAATTTGAAATTCAGAAAGGTAATATAAAGGCTAAAATAAACTGAAATGAGCTCTATGTCTTTCTACTTAAGATTTGAAATGGCATTATGGATCATGTGTGACATTTCCTCTGAGAAACACATAATTAGAAAATCAGAAAGGTCAATATACAGGCTAAAATAAACTGAAATGAGCTCTATCTCTTTCGACTCAAGATTTGAAATGGCATTACGGATAATGACTGATATTTCCTCTTCGAAACACATACATAATTAGAAAATAAGAAAGATCAATTACACAGGCTAAAATAAACTGAAATGAGCTCTATCTCTTTCGCCTCAAGATTTGAAATGGCATTACGGATCATGTGTGACATTTTCTCTGAGAAAAACATAATTTGATAATCAGAAAGGTCAATATTGAGGATAAAAAAAAAACTAAAATGAGCTCTATCTCTTTCGACTCAAGATTTGAAATGGCATTATGGATCATTTCTGACATTTCTTATGCGAAACACAGAATTAGACAATCAGAAAGATCAATTACACAGGCTAAAATAAACTGAAGTGAGCAATATCTCTTTCGACTCAAGATTTGAAATGGCATTACAGATCATGTCTGACATTTTCTTGCAAAACACAAAATTGAAAAATCAGAAAGGTCACATTGATACAGACTAATAAACCATATCTTTTTGACTTACGTACATCAATGGTGGTTAGACTTGCGCGTTGTCTGTCAGTCAGTAAGACAGTAAGTCAGTCAGTCAGTTAGTTATTCAGTAAGACAGAACAAAGTAATTTTAGTATTAGAAAGAAAGAAAGACATACCTGGTGGTTTATCTATGCTAAGCGGCCCACTGGAGTATATCAGTAGTCCACTTACGATCGCAAGACGTGGTACAGCAAACATCAACGCCGGATCGTATGAGTCCACCTGAAAATATACCTTATCTCAGTGGACATAGAGTTCAAAGTGGTAGCGTGCTATTACGACTTTTAAAGTAATTTTAGAGGCTTAGTAGTAAAAGACACAAAGGCGATAGTTAGTGCGGATAAAAGCTCAATCAAGCCGATACTTAGAACAGATTCGGCTGAAACTGTAGCTTAGTGCTATTTCTATGCCATCTAGTCTGCACGAAAGGAGCCTCGAGGCGCACTTGAAATCCTTTCACCACACTGGTTCGAAATAACTAGTGACACGAACAGAATCAGAAGCAGTCTGTGATATATTTTTCTGGAAGTCTGTGTAAGGGATTATTGAACTTTATTTGTATTAATATACCTAAGGTGCAAATTTCCCTAGCTCACGCATTAGGATATAACCTAAATATGCTTAGAGCTGAGCCAATACGGCTGTCAAAACCATTACAAACCATATAGCTTCAGTAATAACGTACAAATTGCCGGTACCGCAGGCTTTATAGAGAAGAATACACAGATCAAAGGGACCATAGACCTTATAACAAGTGACCTAAGGTTTAAATTACCTGTTCCTGCGTAAGGAAGTTCTGTTTGAGCGCCCTCCGCAGGCTTTCAGAGCAGAGTACACAGATAATGTACGTACAGTCAGCTGCAGAGACATGTATACACTGCCAAGCTTTCACATTTATATCATACTCTTAATTTTACAAAGACATTCTTCTTCTGACAAGTAAGATGGCTTCATTAATTTGAAAATTCTTGCGTGCACTTTTGTTTGCAATAATTAAGAGTAATATAAATGTGAAAGCTTGGGAGTGTATACTTGCCTCTGCAGTTTACTGTACGTACATAGCTGTCAAAAGGATTATAGACCTTATATCTATTGAAATAAGGTTCAAATTACCTGTTCCTGCGTTAGCAAGTTCTGTTTGAGCGCCCTCCGCAGGCTTTCAGAGAAGAGTACGCAGATGAGTTGTTGCGCTTCGAATTCGTGCGGCGTCTTCACGTTGACCATTGCACTCACGTAGCATAGCTCGAATTCGGCGAACAGTCTGAAAATAAAAAAAAAAGAAATTTAGCAAATAATATACATTCTATGTTGGAGAAGTCTCAGCAAAACGGCTTTAGTCTTTTAAAGCACTTAATTTTGCACACAAAATTGATTTTAAGATGAAGAGCAGGGTGTTCTTTCAATGTTCAGAGATGCGCCTGCCTATGTCTAAAACAATGCTACTCAGGGCTTTGAATGAACGATTTCTGGTGTTTAGTAAGACGAAAAAAGTACTATAGCGCGCTAAAGTGAACACTTTAAATAAACCGGTATTTGGCTCTATGCTCTTCGAAATGAAACAATACTTACTCAACAATTACTTAACTCAGGCGAATTAACATGACATCAGGCTCTAATTAAGTTTGTGCAAAGTACAGTGTGGAATTGGATAATCTTACAGAATAGCTGCGTGGGATATTCGTGATGATAAGGCAATAAGAGCAATAAGAGGAAGAAACAACACGGAGGGCACCGCGTGGGGCAGCGGGGGAAGCATCGAGTTCGAAGCCAGGTGTCATGTTAATTCGCTTGAGTTATACACACTTCTGCTTGGCGACTGAATTGCTAGTGACCTCATACCTGTCAAATATCTTCAAGCTCTCATGCAGCATGTCGTCGGCTGTCATTTGCTGAGAGAGCGCCAGCCCGCGCGGACGCAGACATCGCTCCCGCAGCAGGAACCTCACCGTCTCCAGGCTTCTGGTCAGGGCCTTGGCGAGAGGACGCATGGCTGCCGACTCCTCTTCCCGGTTCATTATGGAAGAACCAGCTGCTAGGCACTAAAAAGACATAGATTTGTTGCTTTGAACCCCGTGAGGTGCGACATTGATTAGCCTATTATTGTCCCACAGGCAAAACTCTCTCTCAACTAGCAAAACGATAGCGGTGGTTTCTAAGATATTTCGATTGCATAATTCACCACAAAAACCTATCCTTTGCCAGCAACCAGTACATGCCAAAACTTGCTTTGATGTTCTGTGTCCAAAATTTACACGATACACCACCTTGTTGAGGCATTCTTATTTATACAAGATTACAAGGTACTGAACACTCTGGACAGTCAAGTTTTTAACCTGTGTATCTTTGTCTTTGCTACGATCTGTGTCCAACGTCGAAAGCTGTCTGTCCACGTGGCCAGGGGTAAGTCAGGGTTCAGAAGAAGTTGATACAATAGTGAGGCTAAAGCTTACCTCAGCACCAAACCAGAGCTGACCGGCCAAATTGTCCTGAAGCACATCTTCGGGAAACTTTACCCGGAACCCGCGCGCCATCCGCTCGTCACCTAGCAGCTGGTCCATTATCTGACTCGTGATGTTCAGCACTCGGTCCTGGAACGATAAGAGGGGTATGGTTCTTATTCTTATCCTGAAAAAGGGGTGAGAACAGCGGTCTGCACTATTGATAATCCAATTTTAAGCCACAGACAATAGTCGGGTCTAGACAACCTATCTTACTGGGTTCGAGAGCGGTCGTAGTGGGGGCTCTGGCTGGTCTTTAATCGAACCCGGGACGGCTGCAGTGCACGGGGAGGCCATGCTGCAAGCGGAGATCGGAAGCCGACACACCCTCTCCGCCTCCCACAGAAACTTGTATCTTCCATCATTAAAACTTTTGCTTTCGTAGTATAAGAGGGATTGTATCATTTTAGAGCGAAGCCTGACACTGCTCCGTATGCGTTGCGTCGCTGTTTTGTACTGGCATTTGGCACTGAATGCGTCCAAATTAACGCTGCGACGCAAATACCAGTATAAAATTGCGACGCCACGCAACGCAAGGGAGCAGTGTGGCTTTGCTCTTAATCTGCCTTTTGTCTATCAGTCTGTTTGTTTACAAAATTTGATTCGAGGGCGTCCTAATTATACCAATCACTATTCCAATAACATTTGAGTCAGACACTACTACATTATACTTACTTTAGGTATATATTTGCAACATTGCCCTTACTGACCAAAGTAAATGAGTAATTACAGTATGCACTACTGTAATTACTCATTTACTTTTTTTTGCACATTTTCACGGAACAATTGGATAAACTATTTAGTTACTTACGCGTTTTCTATTTTGTACTACTTAATAGAAACTCAACTATAACAAGGATATATAAAGAATATTCTTATTACCATACAAATTAGTTGAAACACTTATTGACTAAAAATACAAGCCATATTTAAATAAATTGCTTTGTAAATGAACATGGCGCCTGTATATCTTATGCAAGTATTCAAGAATGTACACATACCTAACCTACCTTAGAATCTGCTAACTACTCGCACAAAGATAAAATAATTGACATAGTGACATAGTTTGCTTAGTGGTTTCCTGCACAGTAATCCATCTCTAAAAAAACAATAAGTCCTGCCTTCCTGACCGACTGCCAAACTGACTTATTCGGCATTGTCGAGCCTAAACCGCTGGACATTATGTAGAGACCCAAATCTTGGACGCAGTGTTCTTTAAAGGTGTATGTTTTTTTTAAAAAAATAAGAATAGACAAGCGTTTAACTCCTACCTAGGGTTGCCAACCGTACTATAATATATAGTATTGTACTGTATTTCGGAACTCCGTACTATATACTGTTGAAGAAATATATAGTACGCGAAAATACTATATTTCAGTAGGTACAATAGATCAATGTTTATATTTTGCAACATTGATCAAAAAAACAACAAAAAAGACCCCAAAAATATAAACCTGAATGGGACAGAGTGTTTGCGTTACTAAAGATCCCGAAAGCGTTTATAATGTTAATCGTGTGTTAAGGTAGAGAAAAAAAGTGTTCCTGCCCTCACCTAGTAGCTTTTGAGCGCACTGCTTTCCGAGACTGAATGTTCAAAAACTCTTTTAATAACTATTTAATTGATGGTGCAAAATAATAAGCAACATATTATTGTCAATCTCAAAAACAAATACATTTTTATTAACTAATTTTAAATTGCTCGGGCTTAATAAAAGGCAAGCTAAACTGCGTTTTTCTCATGTAGAATGTAAAATACTGACAAGTGTTTTTTATCCTAAAGACGTGTCTTTTCTCATATGAAATAAATAAAGTAGAAACCTATTTTTCTATTGCTCATGTACTGTAAAAATAGTTTAAGTTAATGAATAAACTATTTGAATTTGAATTCTTGCCAAGTTAAGAGTCAGCTTGGCTAAGTAAAGATAAATAATTTTTCAAAAAGACTCATATAAGGAGTCATAAAAACTTCATTGTTCTAAGGGTGGTATAAAGTGATTTTCAGAACTTAACAAAAGGCGCGAAAAATGTGTCACTCACAATTTGTTTAAAAAAAAACTAGGTTTTTGGGTCCTGAAAGCTATTTTCCTCTATAAACAACACGCCTGAGAAAATTCTGCTATTGGGCGTTTTCAAGTCTTAGTACAGTAATTTTTAGGCCTTAATTAAAGATGTGTAATATTTATCAGAAATGTTTCAATAAGTTAGGTTATGATAAAGCGATTTGTCCTAGTAAACCATAACTCTGAAAATAATTGTGGATCACTGCGCTCGCCGCGATCACATATTATGAATATTTACGTGTTATATACATATACATAAAGGGTCCTGATTGAGTGATTTTTAGGACTAAATTATTAAAAGGGCGTAAAAATTTGCAGCTCGCTTCGCTCGCCGCGATCAGGTTTGTTGTATTGGATGGTTTAAGTCCTGGTACAGCAATTTTCCCCAATAAACCAAGAGCCTAAAAAAGTTTATCGGCTCGCTGCGCTCGCCACAATCACATTATATTCTTGTACGTGCACAAAGGTACTGTTTGAGTGATTTTCAGGACTAAATTAAACGGTAAAAAAATTGCGGCTCGCTTCGCTCGCCGCGATCATTTGGGTATATGTATCATTAATTACATGTTTTGGTGATTATCAGAATAAAAAAAATATTTAAAAATATTACAGTCTATTTTTTATTCTTCCCTACTAAAATACTATTTTTTTTTAAGCGTACTATATTTTTTATAGCTTTATTTGAAAAAATACTATGTTCAGACCAAAAAATGTTGGCAACCCTACTCCTACCTCGCCTGGTGGTAAGTGATGGTGTGGTCGAAGATTGAGCACGCTTGGCTAGTATGAACTTATTCACTCTAGTCTTAAAGAATCTTCGATGAGGTACCAGAATCAAATGTTATAGGATTTTTCAACATACTCAAAATTAAAATAAAACATGTTTAATTAAAAATTTAGATAGCCTTATTTAAAAAAAAAGAGATTTTGTCACGAGAAATAAGTGGTTCACGCAAACGAAGTTGCTGTAATAAGTCTAGCATCGAGTACTTAGGCTACTAAAGTAGGCTACTAGTTACTTTTTTCAAGGATTTCTAAACCTTTCCTATTAGCTCTTTATATTGGTCTATTGCCGTAACAGTAAAAAATACTTCCTGAAACAGCAATCCTGGTACGACATTGTTGTCGCTACGTCATGACGGCCACAGTGGCACGCTGTATACGCGTGAGTCATTAAACGATACCTTACTGCCTGTTCTTTAAACTGTGGCTTATACCAACTGTTCCTTATTCCATGGTTTGTTCGTAGTTACTGGTAGTTATGTTATGGCCATACGTAAATCCGCTTGGGTTTAAGTACCTTACGATACTTTACTGCCTGTTCTTTATTCTGTGGCTTATCAATACCAACTGTTCTTTATTCCATGGTTTGTTCGTAGTAACTGGTAGTTATGTTATGGCCATACGTAAATCCCGCTTGGGTTTGAGTACTTTGTTCAAGGTGCATTTTCTACGCATATGGAAATCATACCGTGAAGAATGGCAATGGTAGTCGTGATCCGACTGATATTGTTATAATTGTTATTGAAGGTCAAGATTTTTGAATTAATGCCTTACTCTGTTTAAAGGTTAGTCTGAAGAAGTTATATATAATTCGCCTCGATATGGTTAATAAAGCGTCGATGACAAAGCTACAAGCCAGCAAGTTTAAATGCTAGCGAGTGAGCGAGATAGCGGTCCGGAAGCATTTTCAATTTCAACTAGCAGATTTTAAAAAAGCCGATGACACGGGGCTTCTAGCAAACTCGCTGGCTTGTAGCTTGTAAACAAGCCCTGTGTCACCTAAGCTTATTATATCTTTTTGGTACCAAGACAAACCTGGTAAGGTTTAATGGTACTTATAAAACAACAATACATGTAAATAAATGCAAATACAAAAGTATAAGTATGAAATCAGTTATATTTACATTGCAACCGAACTACAAGAAGGTCTTCAGAATGATTAGCAGAGCGTGAAAATGACCGAGTCCGTAGCGGCGGGCGATCGTTAGTTGACATACACTTGCATTAAGGACTGCCCACTACCCCGTCGCGTGCCATGCACGAAGCGCGTCAGCACCGGCAAAATATAAAATTGTATGGAACGCGACGGTCGGTGACGGAACAGTGTAGTGGGCTTAGTATCATACTTTTCAATACAAAGAATATTTTTTTGCCTGACACGAGTCCTAGCACGGACATGGTATGACACGGGATAGTCGGCAGAAAGCTATCGCATATTACTTATTTTTGTATGTTTTTGTAATTATTAATAGACAAGCGTTTGACCACTACCTCGCCAGGTGGCAAGTGATGGTGTGGTCGAAATAAAACTATAAATATATCGATGTAAACTGGCGGTCGTTCGCCACCGGTCGCTGTGGTTAGTGGGTCGTTTGCGGCGACCGTAATAATAGTTCATAGTACCATGTTAATATTTGTGGAACTAACTAAATCACTATGTGAGTGTAATCTGACTTCAAGGAACCAGCGCCTTTGTAAACGTATACCAATTTTTATTTACTTTGATGGTGAGTCTTTCAATAGTAAGGATAGATTTTAAGGAACCATGCGGATTTTCACTAGACTGAATGTCCCAAACGAAGCAATTAATGCATTGGAAATTTTATACCAGCCAGATTCAAGTATACATTAAAATGTATTCTTATAAAACGTGTTTTACTTCGGGTGGTGTCAATGTGTTTTCCTCATCGAGGTCTTCGACTTTCGATACCTAATTAATGATCCTTTTAATAATTAACATAAATTCTGTTATCAGTGATCTAAGAATTCAATTAATAGGTTTGTATTTAAAAGAACAGAAAAAATGGCGTGGTGGATTAAGACCCATTCGTTACTTTAGCAGAGAGTAGGCCCGAGTCCGAGCAATAGGAATATTATAGGCTGATTATACACCATAAATATTTAATTCCCAAAAATCTTAAATATGCAATGCAAAAGGGGAACTATGTTGTATCTATGCAGTCAGATTTTTAGGTTTCTACAAAATGACAGAGTGACAGCGGGGCGAGTGCGGCGCCCGAGCCGAGCTGCAGTGAGCTGGCCCGAGCCTATTATAATTATTTGGTGAAGAACTCAAATTACAACTTTTAATATGTCATTAGAAGAAAGAAGAAGAAAAATTATTTATTTGTGATAATAACTTAAGGTACACTGTACACAGGATACACAATAGGTACAATTATGGTAGTAAAGCAACGATTAATTAAAAAAAACTAACATTAATTAAAAAATACAATAAAAAAATAAAGACTTACGCACTACTTATACCTACCTACCATAAAAATAAGCGTTACATACAACTAAATACTTTTAACAGTCGATAAACGATGTTACAATAGGTGTGTCCCAATGAACAGTGCCTGTATATCACAAACAGGCCCCTGCTCAGCATTTGCTGGACCACATTATGATTTTTTCAGACCCTATAGGACTGCTTTGATTCATGATGTCTTGGTATTTTGTTCACTTTGTATGTATTGTACTATGTACATTATATCAGTATCTAAAGTAAGTAAGTAAGTTGTAAATGAAACAATTAAGTATGGCCTTTGATTATGAGAGTAATAATCAGGGGTGAACATGATAAGCAAATTTAAATTAAAAACACATATTTTGTAGACTATAAAATAATAACACATTTGATTCAAGAAGCTGATTCTACAAGAAGTTTCATAAATTAATAAATCATTTGTTTTCAAAAAAGCCGTGTTGGCTGATTGGAAGGTGCCTCGTCTTTCGATCCTAGGGTCGTTGGTTCGGAACCAGGTAGTACAACAATGAATTTTTATTTCTAAAAATCTATGTGTGCATTAAAACACGTGGAAACCGGCATGTCATAGAACCTAAAAAAAGTTCGAAAACATGTCAAGTGCACGAAAGGAGCCTCTTCGAGGCGCACTTGAAATCTTTGACCACACTGGTCGAAATAATTAGTGACACTATAAGAAGATCATTTGTCATTTTGAAGTCTTTACTAACTTTTTAGACTCGCATGAACGATGAAAAGATTTAGATCAAATTCGGGAAATAACTATAAGATTCAAACTATTCACACAAATATATCATGCAAAAGCAGCTATTGCGTAACACGGCAGAGATAAGATTTTTAAGCCTGCCAGAAGACGGTTCCCACCATAAACTCCAAGTATGGAATACCCAGGTTTTTATGTAGGCCACTTATGTTATTTAGGAACTACATTTGAAGTATCATCATAAGGTGACATCATTTAGTTATCTTGTATTTATTTGTAACTATCTGGTTTTATGTACATAATGTGTAGCGCATTTTGTCACGAGAAACGTTAATTTAGCAGAAGAATAGTCGAGTACATTTCGGCGTGACAGATCCAAGGATAAACGTTCAGATTATCAGAATAGTAACGAGTGAAAAAATATTTTATATAAAACAGGTGTGTTTCGTAACTTGACAATTACTGGAAAGTTTAGAATTAACTAAGGATTAAGAATGCAAAGGACAAGATAAAAAATGTAGGATAGGAAAGAGAAAAATGGAGGATAGCTGCACGCGATTGACCCTCGACATTGTTGCGGTCGTTGGAAGTTGGTGGATGGAAAAGATCTATGTCCAGCAATGGACGTTAGAGAGACTGGTATGATTATGATGAAGAATGCATATCTGTATTACCAAAACCAAGTGAGTAAAGATTCTTTGTCAATCATCATCGAACTATCTAATGTATACTAAGCGTCAAACAACTTGTTCTCTGTCGAACCACGAGACAAAGATACGCAAAACCAATTTGACATACGAATTGCGTTCTGATAAAGCTTGCGCTGAAGATGCGCATCTTGTCACGAGGTTCGCCAGAGGACAACTTGTTTGACGCTTACTATTGATGCAGATAAGCAGCTGGGTCGTCAATGAAATAATTATGCGATATTTATCTTGTAGGTTTATTAGGATGCAAAATACAGAGATGCGTATTACATGGTAGCCATCATGTGTCAAAGAATAAATCATAGATTATAGAGAGACAATACAACCATAGAGTATGTTCGTTTTCGTTTACACTAACAACCACAGATCTCGGATACTTTCGGCTGTCGCCCCCAAAAGATCGATTAATGAAAGAGATGCAAGTATAGCTTCTTATGATTAAGAGCTATGAAACGTCACTCAAAACCTCACTATACCCAATTGTACCCGTCAGTTATTGTTTATAAATTATTTTATCTTTTTACAATTATCTACAAAATACTATGTAATATGTAACGATAAATGATCGTCATTGTATATAATTGTGATTTTTTAAAACACTAATTACTATCCCGACTACGGCAAATCCAAAGGAGGTTTATGATTTTTACCGGTATGTAAGTATGTTTGTGGGTTTGTGTGTGTGTGTATGCTTATCTGTTCCCTCATATCTCACAAACTTCTTATCAGATTTTGATAATATGGTTCAGTTTAAACTCTAGTAACTATAATTTTATTCAACATCTTTTACAGATTCAATTAAAGAAAAACAATGCATCTTTATAGGGATTTGAAGCATCTGCCTCCTGCCTCCCAATGTTTCAACCGCTCAACTGCTAACAAGTAATGCTCTTCAAACTCAAAAATACAACCATTTGATCATAATAATAATTAATATAAGTTTTCATTATATTGTATGGAATGAGTATTATAGCTGTAGTTTTTTTATGGAAAAGTGATAAATCCATATCATATATCCTATTACCTTACCCTACCTGAAACAAATAAAAAAGGTAGATATTCCAGAATGAATATTCATAAATAAAGTGTTTTCAGACATTTAATAAAACATTTTCAAGAGCTAGATTAGGTATTGTATTTTATAATCAACCAACTTTGAAAGAGCAGATAAATACACTGCAATCGACCTTCTAGCTATGAAATATTATTTCGAAGGTAAAATAATCTTATTTTACCACTTACTTCGGATTGGCGAGTAAGTTGCAAATATTGGTAAGTTCTGCTACTATGTATTATGAATGTAAGTTTGTGAGGATGGATGGGTTTTTGTTTCTGAATAACGCCAAAACTTGGCTCGGTAGTATCTAATAAATAATAACCAAACCCATCTCGTTCCTTTGGTTAAAGTTTATATACCTACCAACAACATGTTTGTGTAGTACTATTTTTTTTCGCAATTATGAATTGTTACGCAAAATGGGTGGGTTATCGACATACTACATTTATCGATGTCGATGAAACCTCTTATTGAATGACCATCACTATTTTTGAGCAACACATAGACAATCAATCGCACATGCATATTTTCATTTCTGGTATCCTATTTGAAATGTCATTAGCCCTCTTTTACATCCTATCTTTATGCTAACAACTATAACAGTGGTCAACACCTGAAGGTGGTCCCGCTACAAGAGTTATTTTAGCTGGCTCTCATTTTGTCACATTATCTTTCTCTTAGCAGTAATTCACACATCCATTCATCATTCATTTATCATTGTGTCTTTGAAGGTATTCAGCTTAATATTATTTCAACTAGAAATTCATTGTATTAATCAATAAGTGACCAGAAAGGAGGGAGTGGTTTTGCGTGAGAAGGCGCAGTCCACTTCTATTATAATTTTTAATGAAACAAAAAGTACTTCTCGGTCATTGTTAAGGGCGCAGTCCAAAGCTGACAATGTGGTTGTATAAAAAAACCGATGGATTAGAATGTTCTATTCAATTCTATAGTATGACTAAACACAGCATTAAAAGAAAACGTAAATAATGAATAATATAGTATTCAGAAGTCAGAGTCAATCATTATTGCGCATAAAAGTTTTACAAATCAGTCGTCCATTTTACCAACAAATTGAAGTACAATGCTCCACAAATCTTAGGCACGTGATATTATAACTTAAAAGTTATGGTCAACAATGTAAGAGCCAACAGTAAAGCGCGTTTCAGACTATGCTATACTATTGTGCTTTATAGTATAGCAAAGAAGGACCTACTATACTATAAAGCATGGCGATCACATTACGCGTTATTATCGCAAGCATTTAAAGTATATAGCAAGCTCAGTTGACCGCGATCTTGCGGGACGGCCGGGTGTGAGGAAGGAGGAAGAGGGCGGCGCGTGATTTAGCACAACATGCACTCAGCGCATCGCACCAATTTATAGCGTATAGTAAGCTAATAATATACAGTACAGTGTGAACGTGTCCATAAAAATGTATGGTGCGCGATATTGTTGTGCTATGAGCACGTATTGTGTTGTGATATATACTATACTAGCTGGTGCCCGCGACTTTGTCTGCGCAGGTATCTTTACAAATTGAAGCCTATGTGTTATTCTGATGTGTAAGCTATATTATTGTAAAGTTTCATTAAAATCCATTCAGTAGTTTATACGTGAAAGAGTAACAAACATCCATCCATCCATTCATCTTTACAAACTTTCGCGTTTATAATATTAGTAGGATAGTAGGATATTATAGCGTAGTCTGAAACCAGCTTAAAGCCTGGTGTCAATGGTCTGACTAAACAAATACATAGAACATACACAGAAGAAAGACAATAACAATAGATACCGTTGTAGTCAACGACCAAATTTGGGAAAGTGTGCCAAGTGAGATTCAATTAGAATTGTGGCTCGATTTTTAGATGAATCCTGATTAGACACACTAGACTTTATCCAATTCTCGTACGACTCATATTTCGCTCACTAAGTAGACACTAACTAACATAATAATATATACTTATATTATATCGCAGTAATAGAACATTTGACATTGTAGAATCAAACGATAAGTGAGTTAGGTAGACGCTGTAGGTAGAATTAGATTTTTATGAAAACATTTCTCATTGCTAATAAACAAAGCAGATAATGTTCTAAGAATTAAAGATCAAACTGAGAAGAGCCTTTTGTTTGGATGGTAAACGAAATGGTTTCAATCGTCCAAAAGACAATCAAGACATAACCTTACTAATGCCCGAGGTACACGAGGCTAGTTTATCCATTCAGGATAACAAGATAGCGATAGTAAGCTAGCAGCTCTGAGCTTCGTGTAAACAGAACTAGCTTAAAAATAAAAATTAAAAGCTAGCTTACTAGCCTAGAAATGAAGCTAGTTATGTTTACACGAAGCCAGAGCTGCTAACTTGCTAACTTACAATCATTATCTTGCTATCCTGGCCTGAAAAACTAGCCTCGGGTATCTCGGGCATAAGTACAGATCGCAATCCACCTCTCATGTACATTTTCAGGCTTTAGGAAGTTCTCCAAAATTTCAGTAGCAGTTGGGAGAACTGAAAGAAGGTAGAAGGAAGGAAGAAGAATTGAGATCTTAAATATTTAATAACATACCCAAGGCTTTAAGAGAACTAGAATTAAGACAATTAAAAAAAAACTAAGAGTATGGTTACATGAGAAATGTTTTTATGATTTAAAGGAATTTTTCAATCAAAGTATGTAATTAATTAGAATTGTTATTTTATGTTTAAAACTAGGTATTGCTAAATTAAATAATATGTTTATGTTTTATCAACTAATTACTAAGTAAAAATAAGTATGCACAAAAATTATATTTAATAAGTAATGTAATATTTGTATGCCAGTTCCTGGTGAAACATGCATTTGTACTGTTAACAGATATATAACATCTTACCTACCGTGTTTCTGACAAATAAAATATCTTTATCTTTATCTTTAACTGACCTGAGCATGCCGCAGCTGGTTCACGAGAGTAGAACACCGGTCTGGGTCCTTGCGACCGTCGAACGAATCCAGCTCAGCTGCAACCATGTTGAGGGCATCATCGGCGAAGAAGAATTGTGCTAGCAGCGAGCGGTCGTCCCTCTGAAACAAGCGGAAACTCTGCTTAAATCGGATTTTTTTACGTGACTAAGTCTAATAATTTGATGAACGCCGCCGCGCCCGGCTGCATGCTCGAAAATGTTGACGTCATTGTACGGTAACGCCTTCAAGAATGAAAAAAGAAAAAAAGGGGTTAACGCAAGGCGAACCCCTCTGCTGGCCATATAACCTTTTTGGCCATTCACGTTAAATAAAACTATACGCTGAATTTGATAACTGTGTAGATGATGTGCGAGATTATTATAGTGTGCGTTTACATGAATAAGTTTTGTAAGGCGCGTGTGCAATGCGTGTTTACCTCGGCCGCCGTCAAAAATGGCAGAAAATTATGTTAGCAGATTCTGACGTATAACCCCTCCTTTTGCAGAATTTTCGAAGGGTAACGCTCATTGTCCCATTACGCTGGTAGTCACGTTAAACTATCGTCCGTAAACCAACTTTACATACAACCAATTTTTTTTTCCAAAGTCCCAATTTTATGGACACTGTTTAGGCTGGTCCATAAATAATGAGCTATAAACAAAGTACCTAATGTTCACTTCAGCGCCAAAGTCCAAGGTAGTCAAAACCATTGGTCTGTAACACGCGGAGGCCGTGAACTTGACGTCTGCAGTGCGCCAAGTACGTTCTACACGTCCTGACCAAGGTCTCCGCCTATGCTTTATAGCCTAAAATAGTTTGGCTATTCAACAGCTTTGAGGAAATTATTACCTTCCTTATCAGTAGGGTAAAAATAAACGGCTAAACTATAAAACAAGCTTTGAGTTTATGAAAATTGAAAATCCGACAGCCTATTTAACGCCAAAAATCAGTAATAAAGTTAAAAAAATATTAAACCTAAGAACACTCGGGTTATTGAGACGAATCAAACGATACCTTAACTGTTTAAATCCGTCCAGCCGTTTGGAAGATACAAGGTACGAGGTAACAAAGAAATTTACATACATACTTACCTACATACATTCTTCCTTCCTTGGCAGTCGGGTAAAAAACAGATAAATAAATTGATCTATTTTTAAATATCTCTTACTAGCAGATGCCCGCAACTTCGTTTGCGTGTCGAATTAACAAAATTTATTTCTTATTACGCGCCTACGCTTCTTGACAAACATACTCTATTTTGACCCGTACGTTGCCTGTCAGTCATTCTCAGGGCCTAGGTTTGTGTAATAGGATTGAAAATGCATGATGCACTTGATCTCAATATTACTGTAATTGACTTGGTATTGTCACGTGTGAATCAGAGCTACTTTTGACGTCGAAGTATTCAAGCCGCTCAAAGGCCTTCGACTTAGCTTAACGAAAATAACTATTCTAATAAAAGACCTTGCCTTCCAACGTGTCATTGAAAAAGTTTGAGTAACATTTACACACTTTATTAAGGCTTGAGGTAGAGACTTGTTAATCCGATATTTGCCGTAAATTAACATTCAACGAAATCATAATTATTGAAACTTATGCATCACGGTTATAATGTCAACAGACCTTCCATCTCGTTAGACGACCTCTGATTTATTGTGAGACTATTCTGGTTTATTTGCTAAGCATAGGCTCACGTTTGACCCCTGTCTCATTTATGATGTTGCAGACTGCCGCATTTTGGAACAAACTGAATCAAAATATAATTTGGTCACATCATGCGTAATGACAAACACGAACTCCTTCAGCTCATCATACAGGGTAAAATCCAAGGTAAAAGAAGGCCCGGCAGACGTCGAATGTCTTTGGCTCAAAAACTTACGACAATGGTATAACAAGAGTACTCGCTCTCTATTCCGCGCTGCAGTGTCCAAGGTGCAAAAAGCCTTATTGATTGCCAACCTCCGATAGCAAACGGCACCGAAAGAAGAAGAAGAATCTAAAGATCTCCTACAACCCACTTCAGAATTGGCACATCTTTGGGCTCGATATCTGATTGATAAGTCTATCAAGTCATTTCTACGAATATAGTTGAAGTTAGTTGAACTGATAATAGAAATAGAGATAACGATGGCAAAGAAAAAACGGAAAAAACGTGAAGGTTATCAATTAACATAAATCTCCTTTCAGATATCTAAAAGGTACGTTGTTGTTGTTGTGGCTGATAACAACAAAGGAAATCAAGTGGTTGTAATCACTGTTCTACAATGTCGTAGTTGCGAATAGCGATAAGAATTTATTATGGGCAATGCCAGACGCTAGTGTGCTTGATCACACTCTACGCTGTAATACTCTGGAAGTGAGAGGTTTATGGAAGGGATTATAAAAGGAAACGAAATATACCAACTGCTGCATCTATTGATGATGGGAAAAGTAAGCGGAAAGCAATGTGTTGGCAGACAAAAGAAATCGCAGTTGAGACTAATTTAGGAATGGACGAAAATGCCAGCGACAAACATCTCTTTCGTTTCGCTTATTAAAAAGTACAGCGAAGTTTGTTGAGATGAGGGACAACTAACCTCTAGTAGCGGAAAGTCAAAATATCACTTTCGAACGGCAAGAAACATAATAATACACAATCAAATGACTATGCTCTAAATGATTAAACTTCCTTGAACTATGTTTCAACTGCCTCATAAAGTTAATCAAAAATTATTTTGCGGTGATTTCACGGTTTTATCATATGCATCAAATTCCATTAGATAACGGCAAACCGTGGCTGGTTCTAGGTCAAGACTCATGTTTAACCGCTGGACTGGTGCCAGAAACTGACTTGAACTTATGACCTCGGCAGGGGGTAAAGTTTATGCATCCGTGGTCAACTTTGACATACCTACAAATAATTAGCAGGTTGTTGTAGTATACTCGGAAATAGTGGTGGATATCTATAAAGACGACTAGATGGTCAGACCTCATCAAATCTCTCAGAAACGCAACCATGACCGACTGCTCCCACAATGCGTCGAACAGAGCCAGGTGGAGGCGCATAGCTGGAGCTGCCATTCATAAGGACCCGATTATAACAACGACCACTCTCTCAAGAGTGCCCGACTAAGAAGAAGATGTATTAAAGAGTCAGCTCATAAGCTGGAATAATGACGAAGAAACGTACACTTAACGTTTTTATACAAATGGAGTCTAACACCGCAGAGTACAACATTTCAGGGCAACGTAAGGACATACAGACCAACGACATCTAGACCAACGAACTGTTATTATTGTTGGCACAGAAAAAAAAACATCTTGTAGTTGTTGTAGCTGTGTTTTATCTCTAATTAATACTCTAAGAATGGGGGTACAGAGGTCTAAAATGGCGTCCATTGCCCGCCAAAATTGACTAATTGCAGACGGGTTATGAATGTACATTATAAAGTAGAGTCACATACTTCACTGAAGAATACAGTATAATTTTCTTATAATTTATATGGCTAGAAATATATTATCTTTTTATTCACGTTTAAAGACCCGGGAGAAGATGGAGGGACGAACTTGATTCGTTCTCCAAAGCATGGACAACCGATGCCTTATGCAGGATGTATGGAAGAGAGAAGCCTTTGCCAAGCCAGCAGTGGGACGATCATGACTGATAAATAATAATCAATGTGTCTAAAAATTACATCCAAATTCAAGTTTAGTGAATTACAATGTCCAATTAAATAATTATATGCAATATCAACAAATTATATAAATATATTTAGTAATAAATCCGCTTGATTTCTTAACAAAGGTTTTAATTAACTTAACTTTAGTTTAGAACTTTAGTACATATTACTATATTATAAACCAAAGAGTCAACGAACAGAAAACCAAAGTTTAAAGATACGACACGTGTTTCGCCTCTACACGAGGCATCATCAGGAGGTGTGGACTCGCCGAAGTTCGAAACGAGAGTGAATAAACAACGTTGCCCGGCCCGTATTTATACCCGTTATATGCAAAAATTATATGCAAAATGAAACAAAATTAACCTACAACAATAATAATAAGCAATACCTCCATTGGACCTTTTGTATGCATGTTCCACCGAGTTTTCTTGCAACAGACAACTGTTGTGACATCATCGTGTTGGAACTCAGTTCCGTTTTGGTCTGATAACATATTTTCTCTCTAATTATGATAGCGGGAACCGAAATACACTGCCGCAAAATGTTACTCATTTAAATGTTTCTGTTCATTGATAAATATTTACTTATCGATGTTTTATAATAATATATTAGGTATGTTACTCAATTTTACTTTCTTTGGCGCTACAGCCTTTTGTTCTTGCCACTTCTACAATGGATTGCCACTCGCTTAACTTCCCTATGGCCTTGAGATTCGTTCTTTGTCAATACTAAAGTATGTACATATGTAGTACCTTCTTAGATATTCTCACAAATTATATGCGATTCAAGATTTTGCAATAAGAATCACTTGAAGAATTTTAATTGAAATTAAGGGCGCTCTCCTGCCAAGTTAACAACTTAAGACAATGCAGAGCAAAGTTGGATTCGGCAAATCACCGGAAAAATGGCGTAAATTCAAAGCGCATAATGGAAAGCCTAAGCAAGTGAACAAAGGCTTCCTCTAATAGTGATTTGCTTACTAGAGGCTTCTATACAAGAGTAAGCACTAAGTTCATCTACACAAAATATCTGGTCTCAGAAGTACTTCTTAGAATAAAACTACAAAAGCTCACTGTGCTCATTATCGTTTCGCATTTCATGGAACGCCCAGGTCATCTCTAATAGTACGATGACACATGGCTTTTTTACACGCTACACGCCAGCGACTTCGTTTGTAGCATGTAAAGTCGCCCAGTGTTTTTTACAATCTGCTTGTTGACAATCCTTCCCAAAAGCTTATAGTACGATGACACACAAGCGTTTTTACAAGCTGATCGTTGGCGTTTTTAAACGCTAGCGTGTGAGCGTGTTAGCGTTTGGGAAGGATTGTCAACAAGCAGATTGTAAAAACGCCGATGACACTGGGCGACTTTACACGCTACAAGCGTAGGCGCTGGTGTCTAGTGTGTAAAGAAGCCGTGTGTCATCGTACTATAACACGCTCACACGCTAGCGTTTTAAAACGCCAACTATCAGCTTGTAAAAAAGCTTGTGTATCATCGACGCTTAACACAGTTATTGAAATGAAGTCATTTCCACTTCTATAAGGAAAACCCGACCTATCTGGTATCCCTCAACAGTCTACGCGTAATGTAACTTGTCGTCAAGTGATTCCAATTCGCGTGACGTTGTTTTGCACGTTCTATATGCATGCACTAAGGCAGTTTAAAATGCTTTTATGGACAAGAATTATGCAAGACATTCTTCTTTCTCGGGATTAAGTGGTATCTGGCACACATTTTAAGCTTTTCAAGGCATGAGAATAACCAGAAACTGTATAACTTTAATAATAATTCATATTATTTAATTTATATTTATTCCATGTACATAAGGCACAGAATCCCGCGCGCATAAGCGAAGGAAATAGAGCAAAACTGTTTTTCCTTATTTCCAGTAATTTCACTAGGTACATTAGCTGAAGAAAAGCCGTGTTGGTCGGGTGGGATGTGTCTCGACTTTCTTGATTGTTTAAAAAATCTATGTGTGCATTAAAACAGGTGCTTAACGGTGAAGGAAAACATCGTGAGGAAACCGGCATGACATAGAACCTAAATAGTTCGAAAACATGTGTCAAGTGCACGAAAGGAGCACCACCACACTAGTTCGAAAGAACTAATGACACGATAAGAAGACTAGCTACATTGCTCTTTAAACCGGAACACAGTAATGCACGATACATTACTGCTTTGCGGTATAATATCTGACACTGTGTTGGTACTAGGGCATAGTACCGGGAAATCCCGGAACCGAAAATCCCGGGAAATCCCGGGATTTTCAGCTGTGTCCAGTACCGGGACTAGAAAAATCCAGTCCCGGGATTTTCGGTACTTTCGGGATTACTTAAAATTTTGTGTTTAAGAGCTTTTTTTAGGGATTTAATCTTTAAAACCATAGCTAAATAGTGCATTCTGTTAGTACAAAGAAGAAAGGACAGTAACTCCTCTACCCGCTGGATCCTAACCGCCCATATTACTAACTTTCGAAAATGCTGTTGATGTTCAAACTTAGGAAATGTTGCAATATCAACTTATTGTTGGTATCGTCGTCCCAATGCATTTATTTAAAGAATGACATGGGATTTGGGGTTGTTTACTGACGGTCGTTTCCACAACCTAAGCCTTTGAACGTATTATTTTTATTTCTTATTATTATTTTATTATGAGCCTGAATCGTCCCACTGCAAGGCAAAGGCCTCCCTTCCTTCTTTCCACTCTTTTCTGTCTAGGGCAACTGTCTTCCAGTCTTCCAAGAAGGAGTCTAGCTCGTTTCTCCATCTTCTTCGATGTTGTCATCAACAGTCTAATAGCCTAATATTCATAAAAAATAATGAATAATAATTCCGTTTTCCGCAATGCGACTGTGCTTTATGTTGATTTAAACCAGCTGACTATGGATATACGGATTTATAAGCTTTGTTAATGACATTAGTTCCCTATTACCTCAAACTCCGAGCGTAGCTCGTTTCATAGTGTATTTTGCGTCTTTTATCTAGATATCTAGCAGAACAGTGAGTGTTCACGCCTTGGCTGAGTATTTCATTATGGGTAGGACGACGCACTGGTTAAAAAGCAACGGGTTGTGTCGTAAATTATAAGTGGATACTTCTTTAAGTTTCGTCTTTGACAAACTATTGAACCTGACACATATACTTATCGATGAGTGGATATGACTATGAGTGTGATAAACTACAGAGGAAATTAACAAAATTGGCACTTTCTCATTTTAACATTCCTATGAGGCCGATCATTGACATTGACATGAACATTGAGCATTGAATTGTGAAGATTAATAACAAATAAAGTACGATTAAAAACAATTTTTTTATCAAAAATCAAATCAACCTTCGTTTAAAAGTGTTATTACGCATGTGACGTACTAACTTTTGAACTTTAATCCTATACAATCCTGCAAACAAAGAAATACCCTATTCAAAACTTTCGTTATAAGCCATTTATACTTGAAATATAACTTAAAAATTTGGACTGTATTGTTAATGCAATATTCAATTAGTTACGCGAATTTACTCTCTTAAAAATCATGCTTGCAGTAAATTACATAAATTTAAAAATATAACTTTTAGCTTTTCATTATTTTTCACTCGATTTTGCTTTATTTTATCGTTTTCTGACGAGTTTTCGGTTTGACTTAATAATGGGCAACTAATTATTTTCGGGAATACCGAAAATCCCGGTATTCCCGGTTCCGGCCGGGTGCCGGTACCGAAATCCCGGTACTGGAAAAAGGAACCGGTACTGGAGGCCCTAGTTGGTACCTAGACGGCATCCCTCATATCTGTGAGCTATAGGCTGTTCTTGGCAAGATTTTAGGTCAACATTTTAGTGCATTACTAAAGAGTGCAATTTCTATCTCCTTACACTCATGCGCATGAGTCATGAATCAAATCGGGTTCTTTATAAGGCTCATTGTCACCCACGAGCCCACGACATGGTAAATAGGTAATGTTGCCAGTAAGACAAAAATTTTATACTGTAAAATTACTCTTAAAAAAATATTAATAATCTTTTTTTATGTAATAAAAAGTTTTTGGATAGATATACGATCCGTGTCGTCGCCACTGGGGACTAGCAGAACACCAGCGCTGCAGCGTGCTGCCAGTACGCTGCAGCATTAAAGCTGATCTATTTCATTTATCTTCATTTATTTTTGTTTTCCATCAATAAAATTATTTCTTTTTTTTTTCTTTAGTTTTATATGTTTGCGAATATTGCAATTTGCAACAGGAAGCTTTAATTCTTCGGATCCTCAACGTCTTGCATTCGAGGATGCCCCTCCCCCTGTCACACATAGCCGACTGACCGTATGACCTGTTCAATACCATTGTCTTGATTTAAGGCTTGCGTCCATAGGCCGGCATCGGACGTATCGGACGTAACGGATTTTAGGTTGCCTTGTATAAAAAACTCATACAAGAGCGTCCACTGATCGGCATTCCGTATGACGTCATCGGCAATGCCTACATGCGATGCGTACCGATGACGTCATACGGAACACCGATCAGTGGACGCGCCCCGCGCGCTCGCTCCGCATTGTCGGCCATTTGTCGCGAAACGTAATCGCGATTATCATTTTATAGCGAGAAATGTCACAAGGCATAAGGCAAGGCAAAAATCCGAATGAAGGTGACATCGGCAATCCGATTACTAATACTCGCGTCGGCAATCCGATCGCTGGCGATACAGTGGACGCAGTCTAATTAATCCGTTACGTACGTTGCGTCCGATACGTCCGATGCAGGTCTGTGGACGCTTAGCTTTATTCCATTGTTTGGTAATAAGGCCTTTGGTGTCAATTTATCTATGAACTATCGCAAGAATTGATATGATGGGAAACGAAGATTTGGTGGTAAACTACCGATCTAGATCTTATAAGTGGCATCCAATTCTAGAAGTCGCAGGCGATGGTCTAAATTTGGCTCAATGCTGATGGCCATGTTGCCTAGCAACTGTCAGATAACATGTCCAAAATCTGCCATAGATAGTCCTTGCCCAAACTAGGGGGCCACTAGGTTTATAGAAATAAGCAGTTTTTTTCCGTAAGTCATGAATAAAGATGCTCGTTTGGTTGGTTAGTCTCAGCTAGTCCTCCTTGTGAAATTTCTTTAAAACTAGTCTAGAACTGGGAAAGTCAGGGGGTGACCTCGAGTTTAGTCCTCGTTTCTAAATAAAGCTGATTATGTATCCAACACAAATTAAATTATACTTACTCTTGTCCACTCTTTTAGCGCCCCTCGAAAGTAAGTAGGTAAAAGACATAATAGTCTGGTCTAGAACGCTGTTTTATTCTACTGGGTATAAAGCCAATTCTCGAGTAAATTCACTATTTGGCGAAACTCCAATCAGGCTGACAATCACTTTCACTTTCGTTTATGGAAGCCGTTGCGTTTCTGTTCTAGCTCGCTGTTGATAAGAAGCATTTTTTTTTCATTCAGGTTCAATGGAAATTCAAACTAGTACTAGTTACTGTACTAAGTGTACTGTGTCAAAATAAAAATTAGTGGTTTTGGGCCGTGATAAATTTACAAAGTCAAATGTATTTATTTGAACTGAAAGTAAAATTCAGATTATTCAAATGTGACTTAAAACTGTATTACTGTGTCAGTTCAGCAAAACAACAAGTAACGAGATGAACTTCCCATAACCAAAACAGTTGACTATGACATGGCGAGATTATATTCGATAGCGAAGGAAATAGGGAAAAACATATCAAAATAGAAAATATAAGCATAAAGCATAATCCGCCTATAATGTTCCCACTGCTGGGACTCAGGCCTACTCTCGGCAGGAGAGCGATTGGGTCTTAATCCACCACGCGGACCCAATGCGGATTTATGGATGTCACATGCCATAGAACATTTTTTTTTTATTCTGTCCTTTGACATGCCGGTTTCCTCACGATGTTTTCCTTCACCGTTGCGAGAACGTGGGAAGCATACAGAGATATTTTTATTTCGACCGAAAAAACCCATTACAAAAAATATACTAGGTATTAAACATTTCGCGAGGTTGTAGTAACAAAATGACCGATCAACTTTTTTTAACTTATACTCAGACAATTTATATTATGAAAAATCTACAAATGTGCAAGCGAGATAGCGGCGCGCCGGATCCTGAGCCTTAATATACTCTTATTTGCACTAGATATTCTCGTGATAGCGTACGTACAGACAGCGTCATAGATAAGTATCCCCCTTGCATTATAATACCCAGCTTCAAATCCCTTTAAATGACCGTCGCGGCGAAAGTAGAAGATTTTCCTTTAAAAAATAGATTATTTTTGTATAACCGTATGTAAGCCTAAAAATTATTTTGAGTAATACAATTTTTTGTAAGAATTTATAGCTGGGCGTCTTGTGCAAGGGGGATACTTATCTCTGACGCTGTCTGTACATGTGTTCTCTATGATTTGTGACTCCGCAGTTACATTTGCGTTTAGAAACTACGATTCATTTCAAATAGAGTCATTAGTCATTATACAGTAATCATTAACAGACATCAGTGTTTATCAGCTTCACTCAATCAGTTTTGTGAGTCACGCGAAATGGTACAATAGATTGATTCAATTGACCCACTGCGATCGCGCGTGGCTCGATGCGAATGGGTTTGTTTTGGTTCAAAAATAACTTATTTTTGTATCCGTCGTAGGGTATTTCCTTGGACCAATCGTCAAGGGTTAATTGTATCCAGGATTAACCAGGGTTCTCACAACGGTAGAGGAAAACATCGTGAGGAAACCGGCATGTCGTAGAACCTAAAGTTCGAAAACATGTGTCGAGTGCACGAAAGGAGCCTCTTCGAGGCGCACTTAAAATCCTTTCACCATACTGGTTCTAAGGACCTAGTGACACGATAAGAAGAAGACCAGGGTCAACAGAAATAAATACCTAGTGTGGCACAGATTTTTTTTTATGCAAACAAGGGACGAGACGAGCTAGACGATCTCCTGATGGAACGAGGTCACGCCTGCCGCAGCATTGCGAAACCGGACTTTGATTTCAAAGGCCGGTGCAACCCTGCTATTAGTGCTCGTCCTCTTTGAGACATATGATGGTCAGTCATGAAAGTAATTTCACTAGATACAGTGCCCTGCAAACCGGAACACAGTAATGCTGAAACGTTACTGCTTTGCGCCAGAATATCTGCCGCTGTGTTGGTTGTAAACTATTGTATGTGTATGTATGTATTGTAAACTAGCCCTGTGTCATCGACGCTTTAGTCTTCATCTTCTGATTAAGTGTCGAAGCAACAAACAAAACAGGATCGACCTAAATCTGGGACCAATTGGGTCTTCTTCTTATCGTGTCACTAGTTCCTTCGAACCAGTGTGGTGAAAGGCTTTCAAGTACGCCTCGAAGAGGCTCCTTTCGTCAGTATTCCAGACAGTGAGCCTTTGAAGAAACATACGTATTATGTATTTATGTATGATGATGACAAGCTTATTATTAGCGCATTTCGGAGCGGAACATGGATTTTCTGTCCAACCCTATTTGGCTAGGCACTGCATTAGCAGACTTTTGACTTTAATCTTTTCAGGCACTTTTGGTGAGAGCTCCTCTGCATTTTTGTTTAAAAACATTTCAAATGAAATAAATATTTTTTTGGACATTTCACACAGCCCCAAACTTAGCAGAGCTTGTACTATGGGAACCAGATAACATATTATAATAATACAATACTTAAGTACTTTTTATTTTTTAAATACATACATAGAATACATACAGAACACCCAGACTCAGGACAAACACCGATTTTCACACAAAGTGCTTGTCCTGAAGCGGGAATCGGACCCGCGACACTGGCGTGGCAGTTAACACACTTGCCACTCGACCAATCGTGTTGTGAAAGGTAAGATCTAGCTAGTATCTTCAGTTTCTTATCAATAAAGAGATGTGTGTTTAACTGCCACTTACACCAAAGTCGAAAAATCGAATACTTTGATAGGTATTTTTTAATATAAGTTCTGCCTAAAACTTTACTTAGATCAATTTCCATTGCACCAAACAGAACACACTATGTAACTCCCAAGTCTGGTGATTTCTAAATAAGTGAATGAAAGAGCGATTAATCTCGCGACCATCTAGATTTTCTATGGTTTATTCTGTGTGTTTATTGGTTCATTGACCTTAGACAAATAACCAATATTATTTTATGCAAAATATATTTACGATGTTTTCCGAATTTTGTGTATAAAGCGAACAATTATTTAGGAAAATAGGCTCAGATATTTGGAAAACAAAGCTGAGATGGACAAAAAAGTAAAAACAGTCGGCGTTTTTCTCCGAGTTATATAAATTAAAATAGGTAGTTCCTACTCCTACTTACAACAAGAAAAGATAATAATATTATGGAAATTTACGGCTCTAGTGATTATATTTGTGATTATACGTAACATGTTTGTTGGTAAAATTATATATTTTTGGCTTATCAATGTGTTTTATACGGTTATTATGAAGGGCTATGTAGGTAATAGGGCCTCCAGTACCGGTTCCTTTTTCCAGTACCGGGATTTCGGTACCGGCACCCGACCGGAACCGGGAGTACCGGGATTTTCGGTACTCCCGAAAATAATTAGTAGCCTATTACTAAGTCAAAAAGAAAACGTCAGAAAACGATAAAATAAAGAAAAATCGAGCGAAAATAACGAAAAGTTTAAAATTATATTTTTAAATTTATGTAATTTACTGCAAGCATGATTTGTAAGAGAGAAAATTCGCGTAATTAATTGATTATTGCATTAACAATACAGTCCCAATTTTTAAGTTATATTTTAAGTATAAATGGCTTATAACGAAAGTTTTGAAGTGGATATTTCTTTGTTTGCAGAATTATATAAGATAACAGTTCAAAAGTTAGTACGTCACATGCGTAACCACACTTTTAAACGAAGGTTGATTTGATTTCTGATATAAAAATAGTTTTCAATCGTACTTTATTTGTTATTTGTTATTAATCTTCACAAGTCAAAGCTCAATGATCATGTCAATGTCAATGATCGGCCTCATAAGAATGTTAAAATGAGAAAGTGCCGATTTTGTTAATTTCCTCTGTAGTTTATCACACTCATAGTCATATCCACTCATCGATATGTATATGTATATGTAAGTGTCAGTTTCTATATTTTGTCAAAGACGTAACGTATAGCAGTATCTACTTATACTTTGTTTTTAACCAGTGCGTCCTACCTATAATGAAATACTCAGCCGAAGCGTGAACACTCACTGTTCTGCTAGATATGCAGATAAAAGATGCAAAAATACACTATGAAACGAGCTACGCCCGGAGTTTGAGATAATAGGGCACTATTGTCATTAACAAAGCTTATAAATCCATTTATCCATAGTCAGCTGGTTTTAATCAACATAAAGCATAGTCGCATTGCGGAAAACGGAATCATTATTCATTATTTTTTATGAATAGTAGGCTATTAGACTGTTGATGACAATATCGGAGAAGATGGAGAGACGAGCTAGACTCCTACTTGGAAGACTGGAAGACAGTTGCCCTTGACAGAAAATAGTGGAAAGAAGAAAGGGAGGGCCTTTGCCCTACAGTGGGATGATTCAGGCTCATAATAAACTAATAATAAGAAATAAAAATAATTCATTCAGTGGCTTAGGTTGTGGAGACCGTCACGTCTCAGTACAAACAACCCCAAAGCCCATTTCATTCTTTAAATAACATTGCATTGCATAGCATTGGGACGACGATACCAACTATAAGTTGATATTGCAACATTTCCTATGTTTGAACATCAACTCAACAGCACCTTCGAAAGTTAGTAAGATGGGCGGTTAGGATCCAGCAGGTAGAGGAGTTACTGTCCTTTCTTCTTTGTACTAACAGAATGCACTATTTAGCTATGTTTTTAAAGATTAAAACCCTAAAAAAGCTCTTATACACTTAATTTTAGGTAATCCCGAAAGTACCGAAAATCCCGGTTCTGGATTTTTCTAGTCCCGGTGCTGGACAGAGACCAAAATCCCGGGATTTCCCGGGATTTTCGGTTCCGGGATTTCCCGGTACTATGCCCTAGTAGGTAAGTGAAGATTTGGGGTCCGTCGTTGTCTTGCTAGATCATCTAGGAATTCTAGATAATCGTATTTTAATTTCATATGGGTAGGTAAGTAGATACAGTGCTACCAGTACTAATGCATAAAAATGTACCTACAAAAAACTGCTCAAAAAGGTACGTTATTTGACTGAAAGATACTTAATTTAAGCATAATAGGAGTAAAAGGTACGTAAATCTAACTTTTTAGTACGTACTGGCATTGCTGGTTTAGAGTAGTACTGATATAGTAGGTATGCTCAATAAGAGTGAGAAACAAATATGTATTCTGACAGAAATGACATGACAGCTCATTGGGATAGGGAATTTCTAAGTGCTATGAGGTCGAGCAACGGGCTCCCAAAGTTAAGGAATTATTTAGGCGTTAGATGAATACTTACAGTTGGTGCAATGAATTTGGATCATAAAGATCTCCCTAGCGAGAAAAATGATTGTTTAGGATTTTTTTAAGGTTGGTGCAAGTAGCCATAAGTATGCTGGATGTTTTGCTAAGCATGGCAGTTAAGACTGCCTAGCCCGCTCATTTATCTCGTAACTGGATCTTGGTCGCAATTGTTCTTATTCAAACCTGTTTTATAACTTTAATCCACACGTGTTGCTTTATTTTATTTTTTTCATCTATTATTTAAACATCAAAACAGACCACAACTGGGTACGCCTCAATTAGCCTAATCGCTCAATGATTCATTGGCTAGAACTGAGTGAAAAAGTTGAGCACGTAGGTGTAAGTACATGGACGGCCAATGTCGAGGTTAATGCGTTTCAAAACAGGTACATTTTGATAATACACTACAATAAAAATAAAAATTTAGGTACTCGTATTTATCCAACGATACTTAAATATTTTCCATTTTATTTCGACTCGATTCTCTACTAAATTTTCGAAGTGGATCGAGTCAAGTATGATGATTCCTACTTCTGATTAATTTGTCCTAATTAGGTATACTTAACGGCCCATATTAAAGCAAGTTAAGGGACCTATTATTTAATTTAATTTGCTTACATGTAAGATCGTCTTATTAGCTTAGGTTCTAATATGGTAGCTAGTGGTGTACATGACCCTGTCAGGACACCGCAAACATTCTGTCCTATTAAATTATTTTAAATATTTTACATTACTATTTCTTCTAAATGTCATTAAAAAAAAACATTATATTATTTAGTATAATATTATTAGTAAATTTGTTGTATTTAATTTATAAGATTTATTTGGAGTATTCTTAATGCCAACTAAGTAACTGCTTATTTAATGCCTTTGAGGAAACATCGTTATTGGGGTTTCCCATACGAGAGGAATATAGGAGGAAATCTATATAAGGAATTATAAAAATCATATTTTTTGGCACAAATTATTAATTGAAACTCAGTTTCTATACAAAATGGAATCATTTGTTGATGTTAATGTCAATCATATCGTAGATAAAATGGATAAGATTGTTATTTACTGCCAAGTATCCTTGCCCAATCAAACTCTCGCATAGGTATTGACGAAGACACAAATATGTTTATTCAAAACAACGTTTATCAAGCAAGCTAATAAAAAAACCAAACCATAATCCTAGATAACTGGACGTGTACAACCAACCATCCATCCATCCATAGCCAATACACATATTCCTATGCGACATGCATCCATTATTCTAACCGTTGTCTTTGAAACCGTATTACTGCTTCGTAGTATCATAGCAAACGTGTTCAATCGAAAGTATGATAACTTGGATATGAGCATAGTCAAGGTGACCTGGACTCCAAGGCCACAGCTGCTGCTTCACACGCAAAGCAAAGCCTACTTGCTAGTCATTATTTTCAAGAGTTCATCAGAAAATAATCAGACGAGCAGGCATTGTTAATGAGGTCTGGAGTCGTCCGTTGAAAGAGCATCGGTATTGCGCTCAAAAAATACATTTAAAGCATCTAAAAATTAGACGCAGCCTCAGGCTAATAAAACGTAGTGCCCAATATATACGGGGCTAGTTTTTCAAGCCCGGATAGCAAGATAGTGACAGTAAGCTAGCAGCTCTGGCGTCGTGTTAACAGAACTAGCTTACTAGCCTCGAAATTAAGCTAGATCTGTTTACTTACACGGAGCCAGAGCTGCCAGCTTGCTAGCTTACTATCACTATCCTGGCTTAAAAAACTAGCCTCGTGTATCTCGGGCATAACATGCACAGTAATTGTAATTGTCATACAATCTTACAGCTGACTTCAACTTACACTGGGTCAAATCCTTTCAAATTTTTGTACTTAATCTAGCCCAAACGGAAGCCAGAAGAACACTGCAACCTGTATTCATAGGTGACCAATAACTCATTTGCCTCTACATTTGTCTACATATGTATTACATACACATGCCATGTATTCTATGTATGTATTTACAAAACAAAAGTATTTAAAGTATTGTATCAGTCATCTGGTTCACATAGTACAAGCTCTGCTTAGATTGGGACTAGATGGCGTTGTGTGAAATGTCTAAAATATTATTTTAAAAAAAATATTCTAGTCAAACCTGCTGATCAAGTTAAATATGAGACTCATTAGGGAGAGTGAAATTTGATTACATCTACCATCTGCCAGTATTCTCGTTCGTCTCCGAAAACTATATACCTACCTACATCAAAACATGAAAGATTTTCCAATTCTTTGGCATCGAGATGACTCCGCTGCAGGTCTAATGACTAGGTAACACGTCTTTGCTGAAACCCTGCCAGGGACTAACAATGTCTTGGCTATATTGCTTTGTTTATTTTGATTATGAATGAAGGTGTGTGGAATGGAATGAAACGTGGAGGCGCGGCTCGATGGTGGCGTGTTGTCTATAGATTGGTCTGATAGATTAGAAAATTAACTAGGTAGACCGTGTATATTAACTAAGGTATTGTAATATTTCAGAAGGGAATTAGTCATGTATGCATTGCATACTGGTTGGAGGTGATATTTAAGGAAGATATTCCTGTCTGTATCTTCGAGAAACTTAGCCAAAGGATACGTCATACGTCAGAATCTGCAAACATACATTTCTGCCATTTTTTACGGGGGAAGAGGTAAACACGCATTGCACACGCGCCTAACAAAATCTTATTCATGTAAACGCACACTATAATAATCTCGCACACCATCTTAAAATATGCACACAGTTATCAAATACAGCGTATATTTTTATTTAACGTGAATGGCCAAGAAGGTTATATGGCCAACTCTACACCTTGCATTAACATCTCCTTTGGCTAGATTCTCGAAGGTCTCATAATTAGGCTATTACCTTCCAAATCATGATGGTTTCAGTGCTAATGAGTCAGAAACACTATTTACGTTACCAAAGCAATAATGCCTGACAATTGGAAGATAAGGCAAGAAGATTGTAGCCTTCTGACTTTTAATTCAGGTAAAAGACGGTAAAAAAAGTTGTGACAAGAGGAGACGTGAAATGAAGACTTCTTCTTATCGTGTCACCAATTCTTTCGAACCAGTGTGTTGAAAGGATTTCAAGTGAGCCTCGAAGAGGCACCTTTCGTGCACTACGAAATGACGATAGGTAGCCTACACTAAAGTAAATTACTACTGAGTGGTGACCAAATATGGGAGGGACCCATCATATTTTCGGGGCTCGAATGATGAAGGACAGAATGGCGAAGATGAGACGCTCAGAGGCCTTTGTCCATCAGTGTATTGACACGGACTGATGACAATGATATTGATGATAAAAAGAGTTTTGCATTTGAATGTATAATTTAGCAACAATAACACAATTCTAAGAGAAATCCGTTACGTCTGTTGATATCGACTACCGAGATTCGCGAACATTTGGCAAAGACGACCGCGTTTCGCGCCGTATTGGGAAAGCGGTAAAAAAGGGAAAGTGAGCGAGCGAGACGGGGGATTCAAATACCGGCTGTGTTGGAAAGGGACGGCTGTTTTAACGTCACTAAAATTAAACGCTGTCAATGTTGTGGACTATGCCATGCGCCTGACTTTGCTTGATCACCAAAACCTTGATTTAAATAGGTTTGCCTTATAAGAACTTTTTTGGGCATTTATTCATCAAGGCAAGTAGTCGAAATACGTTTATTAAACTACCAGCTGACGCCCGCAACTTCGTTTGCGTGCGAATTACCAAAATTCCATTCAGTTTGCGCTTCGTTTCAAGTCCAGTGGTTTGGCATGTGCGTTATCTGTCAGTCAGTCAGTCAGGATCAAGCATTTTATATGTATATTATTGATGATTGATTTAATTTCTGTCCATAAGATTCTAAAAATCAATACTGTATGAGAAATGTGCGAACAGTCTAAATTAGGCCTCTATGACAACAGAAATAGTTTTAAAATTTTAAATTAAAAATTTAGATTAGTTTTGGTTAAGTTAAATTCGAGAGATGCACTAGACTAACACTTGAAATACTGGTTGCCAGTTTTCCCTAAACAGCAAGACCAGGAGAGAAGAGAAGGACGATAGACCCTTGGCCCACAGTGGGATGTTACACACTCACTATTAAAATCATGAAAATTAAGTTTGGTGGACAGAAAAGGCTCCATTTTGTTTATCTAAGCTTTAAGCATTACATCTACTAGAGGATTAAGTTTTCACACTAACTATTATTTTATTTTTTATTTTATATTTACTTAAAGGAATATACAACAGCTTCTTACAGATTTAGTACAACAGGATGGTGGATACATTAAGAGGCTATGTGAAAATTTGGAGTCGCTGCGTTTCATTCTTACTCGGTAACGATACAGTTTACAAACTTGATGTTAATACAGTGATTACTTAAGGATATAATCTAAGTAAATGTAAGACAGAAACACGATTGGTGAAACTTTTCTCGATAGATTTATTTTTTGAAATAGGCCTTCTTAAAATGTGATTTTCATCCATCCTCCGAATTAAGAGAATATATACGGTTTATTTTTATACTATTGAGTGAGTAATCATAGAACCTATAAACGTAAAATGTTTTTTTAATAAATTCAATACTTTTCAAGTAATACGATGTTTTATCATTTGTCGCTTACGTCCGTTACTTTTGAGAGACAAAAATCTATATCTAACCTCTTCCCTCGGGGTAAGGTGTCTAATTGCGCTATCACTGTCTTACAATTCGGCAGCTGTCATTTCTGACAGTTTCACATAACCTCTTAAGCCTAGCAGTAGTCACTTGTAGTATAATTATGAAGATTAAGTTTAGTTGACAGAAAAGGTTCCATTTTGTTTATCTAAACTTGAAATATAATACTAGAGGATTCAGCAAATTGATAAGGACTTGTATCATGTCATAAGTAGCTGTAGGTCCTACAACTGCGGTTATGATAAAAGGAAAATGACATGATAAAAGCTATATACACTTATCAAATCACGTAGTTGGTGATAAGTAATTTAATTAGGTAATTATCTAATTAATTAAAACTAACAACTGATAGTTAGGGTAAAATAGATGTTAACTGCCATAAATTTGTTAAAGCGTCAATGTCACACAGCTTTTTTACAAGCTACAAGCCAGCAATATTCAGATGCTTATAATGTGTAAACATGCAAATTTGATTAATATTGGTTAAATAGTTTAGTTTTTATATCTATAGTATATAAATAACTGAAAAAATATGTTGTTGAAGTAAACTATATTGCATAATTTTTTTTCCTGTGACTTTTCAGTGGTGTTACAGACACAAAAATAGTCCAATTGAAGTCTTATGCATAATATTGATGAGGATAATAAAATCAACCGATGCTTTTTACTCGACTGCCGAGGTAATTTTTTTTTCCAGTTATACATATTCATTATCCTCAATACTACACACAGAATAATGAATAGTTATAAGAGTATTTAACTGTACTAGGTTTGGTAAGTTATTTTTTTTCAACCTTAATAAACAATCAGTAGATTATTGATGCCCATTTTCAACCAGGCTTCTTTTATAAACAACTCATGACGTAATAAGAGTCGCAATCGCTGATGAAGGATCTTTTAAAACAAGTTTCGCATTCGTTAGCTTACGTAGGTAGAGGAAAAATATCAAAAACAAAGCTTGAATCATCTGGACTGAGTACAACAAAGAATGACAACATTGCACACGAATTCAAGCCACCACGTACCAAGATACCTAGTAATTAGCTTTATTACTCGTAATTACTGATAATTAACGTGATATTTATGCGCAGAAACGTGGTACAACAAATATTATGAAGAAAATACATCGCCATTCTTACCTTTGGTTTGTAAAACCATTTTCTCAGAGACTCCATTGGACCTGTCCTGTACAGAAGCCTCATGTGAATAGATCACTACACCATCACACACATCATAAAACACAGGGTAGCACCATAAAACACAATGCAGACACAATTTTTATTATTTTTGCACAGTATTTACGTTAGAAAACACAAACGGCAGACATCATTTCGCGACTCGCGTTCATTGCTGAATGAATGAAGTGAACGATTTGAGTGAGTAATGAATGAAAAATAGTGACAGTTAACGAAGTAATAGTGATGTCAACGTTATATTTTTTTCGATTATTTGGTTATTCAGAAAGTTAGTCGATACAATAAATATAATTGATTTACTGAGTTAATGAAAAGAACATTTTAGTGGTGTACCATTTATCTTAAATTTACTTGATAGTTTATTTTTCTGCACAGTTAATGCAAAAGATGGCGAACATAAAGCGCAACTCAACTGTATTAGGTACGTTAATACTATTTTACAATTATTATAATTTATTTCTATGTTAATTAATTTATTAATTAAGTTCAATTTTATATTTCTATACAATTTGACATGTAACTCTTGTTGCCAATAAATAACTATGAACTATGAACGAAAAACAATCTCTATCAAAACATCAAAACCATAAAAATATGTATATTTAATGGCATCTTACCTTATGTATGCAATTACATCATTGTCTGGCCCTATCTACTTCTAGTGGTCATTCGCTGTGTGGTCGAATTTTACCAAGTTGAAAATCGATTAACTTTATCGACATATTGGCAAACACGATTTTTTTACTGCTTCACTATACAATATCGTTCATTCGATAAAGTCACAGATAAGAAATAGATCTAAGCCACAGGTTAAATAAAATTATTAAAATTGCCATTATGCAAAATGTTAATGTCACAAACAAAAATATTGTCATGTTTAAGCACTAAAAAGCGCCAACTTTAAAATTGATTTGAGCCACTCTTCATAAATATTCTTCTGCAAGGCCAGTCTTATTAGTTATCTTGCTTTCCATTAGTATTTAACTCTCAAATCAAAAGAAAATCATACAAAGAAATAGGTACTGTCAATAATATCCAATCTGAGTACCTACTCACCACTGTAACTATACTTATACTTAGGTAGGTAGGTACTTACCTACAGCACTTTTTCTTCAGCCTACACGCCTCACTCAGCTACCTACGCCACCTACGGCTTGAATGTGTACTTATTGTACCTACCTACGTACCTACCTTAGTTATTGCTGTTGTGGTAATATCATAGTCAAATGTCTTGAAAAAATAACAATCATTTTTGAGGTTTGAGCTGCCTCAAGGATATCAATTTCAAAATGATTATTGTGCTCGTTTGCAAGATCAAATATTTTTTCACATTCAGTTTGTTGGTAGCGATAAAAGAAAAACTATTTCATGATAAAAATATGTTGATGTAATAGTACTGAGAGATCATTCAGATTCAAACAAAACGCAAGCCCTATTTAGATTAGTCGCGCGAATGTAAGGGCGTGCATTTTTAGGGTGAAAGATCTTTAGGTACTAATTTAGGTCGGAGGTAATCTTCTGGAATTATCCAACTGTTCTAATTTTATTTACTTAACCTTACAAAGTTCCGTAAGTTAAAGTAACAATTTTACAAAGAATAATAACTGGCAAATTAGTCCGTTTTACGTTACTTACCTACTTGAGCGAAAAATGGCGTTCGTAGACCGACGTCTAAAGGCGACTTCTCATGGATTTGGTAGCTCTACCAAAGGCTCTACCTTTTGCTCTCCCAAATTGGAAGAAAGTCGCTATTTGATCGTAGAGCATGATGTAAGTAAGTACATAAGGAGATTTATATTTAAAATATTTAATTCTATTATACTTAGTTAGTTTGTGAATAACTACAACGACGTTTACGGATATATTTGTGACGTAGATACGTAATTTATCATTTTGTAGTAAAACACGTTCAAATCACTGTAATTGTTTGTTCAAAGTTGACCCTATTTTTAGCAAACTTTCGGTCACTGCGTTAAAATTACGCTTCCAAAATTATTATTTTATTGACACAGAACCATTGCAAGTAGGTATCTATGTAGGTAGGTATCTAGAAAAAAAAACATTCATCATTTTCTACGCGGAACACTCTTTTTTTCTAACTGAGCAGGAAAAAAATCGTAAATAACAAACTCTATTTATAATTAACAAAATCTTTTAAATTAACTAGAGAAAATAAAAAGTTCTAAGTAGGTCATGTGACATCCACTAATCCGCATTGGATCCCCGTGGTGGAACAAGATATATTCACCCTTCTAGTCGTGAGTAGGCCAGAGTTCCAGAAGTGGGAACAAGTAGTAATAGTGGGAACATTATAGGAATAATTAATAGGCTGATAAAGCTATTGTTTCAGTTGTAGGTCGCAGTCAAAACGCTCCTTACGATAGAAACAATAACAGATAAAAATGAGTCGAATTTCGATGCAAATTGATCAGGGAATAGACGGAATGAGGTGAATGAAGAATTTGTTATTTTTGATTGAAATGTCGCATAAATTAATTCGACTTCTTTTTTTTGTAAAACACTTTGGACACGACGTTTTGGACGAGCTATTATTAATGATTAAACATAAGCTATTTTTAAAAGAGTTCGTATTCTAACGTAATACCTATACTGTCTATTATAGAGATGCAATAAGTAATAAAAACTGAGTTCAAAAACCAAAACCCGATTACTAAAAAAACATGCTCTAAAAAGTATTTATACCTACTAGAGAACGTGGTGGCCGAGTGGATGAGGCCCTTACCTTGCGATCTGATGGTCGCGGGTTCGAATCCCGGTGGCTGTCATGCGTAAATGGGTTTTTTCGCTCGAAAAAATCTAGGTATGCATCCCACGTTTTCGCAACGGTGAAGGAAAACATCGTGAGGAAACCGGCATGTCGTAGAACCTAAAGTTCGAAAACATGTGTCGAGCGCAAGAAAGGAGCATCTTCGAAGCGCACTTGAAATCCTTTCACTACACTGGTTCGAAGAAAATAGTGACACGATAAGAAGAAGAAGAAGAAGACCTACTTTATACTATATTTAAATAAACAAGAAAATATTCTCATCTGAAATTTTTATATGCCTCCGTATACATTACGATACCTACTACCTATTTATTGATATTAGTAAGTATACCAACGCTTGACTACATATTGATTATAAAAAGTTATACCTACCTATTCTTACTAGGTATATTCTACTAAGCTACTAAACTACCATATACTACGTATCGACACTACAGTCTACACCTACGTATATAATTTATTCGAAGACCCTTTGAAATAAACATAACATTAACTACTCGCTGGCCTTATGATCTAAGATTCTAAGCCACTAATAATACTATGGGGTGATATTCATTCACCCTTTGACTGCTGAGGGGGTAATTATAACAAGCAAGTTAATCAAGCACCGCCATTGTAATTAAAATCTAGGCTAAAATGGCAGACGTCACTACATTTCGTAGTATAGACACCTACTTAGTAGATATTTTTTTTCTGTGGTTAAGCCAAAGCCAAGTCGAGGATGCAGACTTTTTCGCATCATCAGATTTTTATTAGGTAACTATGAATGTAGGATATTTTCAATAAAATCAGACTGAAAAGTTCCCATACATAGAAGTACCTATTAAAGTATAGAAATACAATGTAGTACATTGAAAATGCGACCAAGAAAAGGGAGCCACATTGGCTAACTTCTAGTAGGTAGGTACATTTGGGTTTGATGCAAATTTTTCAAAAAGATAAATAATAGGGCTAAATAACTATTTTATGTTAAAACTACTAGGCTTTTTTTTCCATTGTCAATAAAACTCGATCGTAAAAAGTAAGAAACATTATTTGAAAATAGAGATATCTCATTTTTATTGACAGGGTGTTTAAAAATTTTCGGTCCTATATACCGCATCCCGTTTGGTTTGGTACTGTCTATCTGTTCCCATAGAATAAAAAATAGGGTACACTAGAGTTAACGCTGGCAACTTCGTTTGCATTGAAAATTAATAAAAGCTCTTTCTTAGTTTGCGCCTGCACTTCTTGACAGACACACCCTCCAACTTTCAAGTCTCTACGTTCAGTAGTTTGGCCTGTCCGTTGTCTGTCAGTTAGTCAGTCAGGACCGGTCAAGCCTTTTAAACATTTTTATTATTGATGATATATTTTCCTCGTATAACAAACTAGCTGGTGCCCGCGACTTCGTCTGCGCAGGTATCATTATAAATTGTAGCCTATGAGTTATTCTGATGAGCTATATATTATTGTAAAGTTTTATTAAAATACGTTCAGTAGTTTTTACCAGCGAACGGTATTGAGTTCGCTGGTAACAAATATCCATCCATCCATCCATACTTACAAACTTTTTCTAGCGTTTATAATATAATATATAAATATATATACATATATATATAGTAGGAAGGATGATTTTAATTTGATATAACTTGGTCTCAGCTCTAGAAGCCTTTTGCTAAATGTCACCCCGCCCTGCCCAGAGAGCGTTGCTCGTTCAATAGAAAATTGCAACGAATTTCTATTTATGGTAACTCATTAGGAATCCTCCTACGTGTAAAGCCATATAAAACTGCACTAATTAACCAACTAATTAATTCTGCAGGAAATTGCGTGTGTAAAGTATAGAAATGAAATTTACGATGCATTTTATTTAGATGTTTTATTTATGTACAGCTAACAGCCCGCGGCTTTGCGAAAGAAACGAAATCTTTTTAACAAAAATAACTGACTTTGAATCAAGCTTAAAATTATGAAATAGTGACCGATAAATTGGTCCGATAATCCTCACTATTTCATAATTTCCAGCTTTTAGATTTTTTTTTAATTTGTTGATGGATAATCATGGAAAAGTTACGGGAAAGTAAAATACCTACGCAATTTCGTTTACGAGATTGGATTTGATAATATATTTTTTGGTTACTTAGAGGATGTGTTCGTCAAAAGCCGAAATTAAGTATTAGAAAACGAATTTTGAAAATACACAACGCAAACGAAGTCAGTTATTAAAGATTAAGATGGCGACCGTCTAGTATCTTTTTCTTTCTCAAAAATTTTTTTTGGGCGCCTTAGCTCTATGTTCTCATAATACCAAAAGCAGTTAGTGGCAGAAGAGTCAATAGCAGAAGAAAAACCTTAACATTAGTGTCTGAAACCAATCCAATGGTAAGATTATTAAACTACATAAAGCTGTCAATTCAGTGAAAAAATATTCATAAAATTGTACGTCTGAAAACAATCTACAAAGGTACTACGAACTTTACAAGGAGTGAAGTAAGTAGCGTGGATGAAACTTAGTAGATAATAATCAATTCTATAGTTTTGCGCTAAATAAAACTTAGTACTTATGCCCAAAAAACTCGGTAGGTCACCCAGTGATATTTTTATTTTTAGATTTTTGTTTTGTATAAATTTTTTTGTTAGAAGGATTCGGTGTAGAGTGCCAGTCCCGGCTATGACAGTGAAAAAAGTATACTGTAGCATTAGCCAAAGTTATACATTATGCGGGGAAAATGGTTTCAGAAGTCTGCCTTGCCTGCAAGTAGTGCACAGAAATTTTATTTCTAGTCAACTCTGATATATTTGACAGATTTTTACTTAGAATTGTCAGAAAATGAGTCCTGGTTTAGTCTCAATTCGTACGGCTTAAACCCGCACAGGCTAATATAAAAGTAAGTGTGCAACCGCCGTACATTCCAAATTCAATAATTCTCCGCCACGTACATGTTTATAGCTCATAAGAATACCGTGTTTTTCACGTGTTATCCTTTATAGCAAAACATACAACCTCATACAAAATCCTACCACTAATAATACGAAATGAGGCAATTTAATAAACATTATATTTTAACATAATTATTAAGTTCTCATAGAGCTATTTTTTATGCAAAATAAGTGACGAGACGTACTCCTGAGGGTAAGAGAATAAAAAAAAAACAATAGTTAGGATTTTTTTTTAATCTTATTGATACGACGCGTCTTCAGAGGGCTGGCAGTTATCTCGACCAAATAATAAGCCTTGCAATACAAAGAGGCAATGCAGCCAGTATCCTCGGCACGCTGCCATCGGGTATCGAGTTGGAGCAGTTGAGCTACTAATACATACATATTATATCGTTCGCAACGGTCTATGGGTGGCCCAATAGCTTCCTTTTGTACATGCTCTGTACTGCACTTGTAATAAAGATTGTATTAGCTTATACTGCAATTTTTTTTTTAAATTGGCAGAAACAATTTTAGAAAAACTTATCTACGAGTATTTATGGAATGTATAAGAAACTAGCTGACCCGCGTGCGACTTCTTCTACCCCTTCAAAGGTAGCCTTTCGTAAAGCTTATTTTTTTTTCTATTTAAAAAAAGTGTTTTAATAGTTACCTATTTGCTATTCGGGGCGAAGATAAATCGAAAAATCAAAAATCATGAAAATCGGTCCTTTCATCCTATTTTTTACCATACCAATTTTTTATTACCATAAAAAAATAAATGGACAATGCAGAAGGGGTACTACGTTGTATGTGTGCAGTCAGAATTTTGGATTTCTACAAAATGGCAGAGTAGCAGCAGCTTTTGCGAGCTGGCTCGAGCTGGGTAACCGGATTTGCAAAACGATGAATAAAATTTAAATTATTATCAATAAAGAGTTCCGTCCGACGCCAATCCATAGGAAAACGACTAACGGTAACAGTTATCCAATTTTAATCAAATTTATTTTGACAAAAATATGACTACATTTTTTAATTTTCATTTTTTTCATTCATTCATTTCATTTTCTAGACTATGCAAAATTTTTTTCTGGTGATTAATAATTGACGGTGTATTATTAATAATTATGTTTTAAAAAGATATTTAAAAAAAACTAAGTAAGTACCTACCAATAAAAATTTACTTATCGCCCACACAAAATCAGCCATATTCAACCAATTCCGCTATGACTACCCCAGACGCCTTACTACCCCTTATAAAAGGGGATGAAATCCTGTCCCCGGCACAGTCTTACAATACTCCTTCGAAGGGCATGAGGGCTCAAAAATTGTATTACTCATTTGATTTTAAATGTTTATTTTAAAACAAGTAATAATAAATCGAGTTTTTCAGATCAGTGAAATTATTCTGTAAGTAGTGTTTTTCTATTCAGTGAATTATTATTTTTTTCATTAACAATTTACCAGGTAAGTTTTTATAATAAAACAAAAGTACCTACCTACTTCGATTTTACAAAAAAATATCGCTAATGTTTATTTATTAATGTTTCATTCAGAAGTGTAATCAACCCAAATGCAATGGCGGTAAAAATTTACAATAAACTTCCAGATAAAATAAAAATCCAAGAAAATGATCACATTTTTGAAATTAATTTAAAAGAAATGCTTTTAAAAAAATGCTATTACGAGTTGCAAGATTTTATAAACGATTCATTTAGTGACTTAACAATATAGTTAAAAATATCGGCCCGTCTCTATCATTTGCAACACCCTATCCGGGTAATATTGTGTAGCTGTACTTTATTTATTTGACCTACTAAGACCTAAAATGTAACCTGCCCAATATTGCAAATAAATACTGAATACTGAATACTGAATACCCCATTTTATTTGATAATAGATAGTTTAAGAATTTACAACACTATTTTTAATTTAGTTTTTTGATTGTAACGGGTATTTATCGCGCTCATCATTATTTTTAATTAGCCTTTTTTGTTGGAAGAATATATAATGTTCTTTTATTTTCATTTGTGTTATGATAACGTCCTGTTGTGTTATGATTCTAATTATTACGAATGAATTTTAGACAAACTAAAAAAAAATAGGACAATAATTGGATGCGATCCATTCGATTCATCATGTAGAGATTACCTTCTCCTCGAAGTTCTGAGTGGGTTCGATTCCCGAGCCATTTTTTTTTCTTGAATTTTGTGTTAGTGTTGTTTTAATATTTCGGGCCATTTATCGGTTGCCTAGAAGTGATCGCTTTTAGCAAGAAGCCAAAAGCTTAATTTATTTAAAAAAACATGTTAACAGTTATGTATTCATCTATAGTACCTTGTAGAGAGCTTTTAGAAGTCAGACTGCATTAGTCTGTTAGCTCAAAAATCAAGGTCTTACAAAAACATAGGTTACTACAACCGGCTTCAATTGGACTGTTTTAGTAACCGGAAACAGCACTGAAATGTCACAAGGAAGCAAAATACGCAATTTCGTTTACTATTTATTATTATTATTTTTTAAGTTTTTTTTTAGTTTTAGTTATAAATTAATTATAGTTATTAAAATTATTAATTTTTTTCAGTTATTTTTATTTGAAAACTAAACTTCTAATTCGATATTTATGAAACTATGGGAACAATCTGAAATTCAAAGAATCGAAAAACTCAAAAGAGTTTTTTAAATCGGTATAGAAACAACAAAGTTCTGAGGTAACAAACATTTAAAAATAAATCTATAGATCCTTCAAAGAATTAGAATTTTTTGTAACATTTTGTTCATATAATTCAGAACTAAGAGACATCCTCTTGAAAAAGAAACTGACGGCAATCTGCAAACTAATCTCACCAAATTACCTAGAGTCCAAAAGTTTTCCCAGTGACGCGCCGTTACACATTATTTTCGTAGCTTATATACTTTTGGCTTCGTCCTCAACTTATTCTAGGATTCATAGCTGAAATTTGACGTATTAATTCCAGAGTTGTCATGACAGGAGATTAGAGTAAAAACTTTGGGCGGTTTGGGCTTTGGCGGTTAATCCGATAGTCTGAATGCACCTAAGTGGTTTAAAACTAGCGAATTCACTTCTCATATTTTGTTTTTTGCAGCGCGTGTATATACGTGCGATCATGCTTCTGACACTCGCTAGAAAAAACCGAGCGTATACGCGCGTTCCGTCTTTGAAGTTTCGCGAGTGCCAATCTGCCCGTACGCGCGACAACAATAGGCTAGTCTGAACTCATTCAGACGAAACTTAACTTATCTTAGATGATTTCATTTTTATTTAAACAAGCAAATTTTAAGCAAATAGTTTCGTTTTTTTATATTTAAAGAAGATAAATATGAGCAAACTTATCGATTTTATCCTGATACCTCCAGGATGCTGCGGATAGCAGCTAGGTTTTTAAAATAATATCAGAAGAGAAAATGAGATGCGAATTTATTACCATAATACAAGTACACCAATAAAACCGCTGGTTTATGATCACATCAGCAATATAACACTTCATAACTTACACCTAGATACCCTATTGTGTAGGAATGTAGGTAATGTACTTGTATCTTAGTAGGTACTCTGTGGTGTTATCAATTAATATAGTCTCTACGTTCAGGGGTTTGGACTATAGGTCAGTCTGTCTGTCTATCAGTCAGTCAGTCAGTTATTCAGTCAGTCAGGAGTCAGAACTAAGCCTTTGATAGATAATATATACTTTGGCTATAGATTTATACCCGTATTCTTAGTCAGTCTCTCTTTTTTTCCTCCGTGCCTTTGAATTTAGATGTGAATGTATAATATAAAAAGTATTTTTCGTTGAGTGTAAAAATTGTCTTAGAATACGGGTGTAAGTCCTGGAAAAGGACAAAGAATAGATAAAACGTAGATGAAGCCAGGCAGCAGCTTCAAATGTATTTATTGTCCGCAGTTCCAAACATGGCTACCAACAGGACCCTACTCTTCATCTTTGTGACCCTGGCTTCAGTCACCGCACAAACCTTCCAATACTCGCGAGGCTGGACGAACGGGAAGCGAGACGGGCATAAAAGAGAAGAATTTAAGGATACAACTGGACACAGGAGGGAAGAAGTCAGAGATATGTTTCCTAGGGACGTGCTGGCTAGTCTTGAGAAAATGGAGCTTGAGAAGATCATCTCACCGTGTCAGATGAACAAGCTCAAATACGTTTTGGAGGGAAAGCCGTTTAATGAGCTGGTATGTAGTATAGAGCTGGCAATGCCCCCACCACACGCGCTATATCTTATAAACGGTTTGCTCGCCAACACCCAGAACTGGACTTCTTCCACGATAAGGTGGCAAGGTTAAAGCTACGGCACTTGTCTACCTTAGCTCTACTCTGACACACCTTAGACCTTTAGTCTGTAAGTTACTGTTTGTGTAAAATGAATAAATAAAGAATAGAGATAGGTTACTAGGATAAGGCAAGGCCACGGATAAGGCTATTTATTCGAAATAGACAGAGATCTTTCAGTCTAAGGGCGCGTTTTTACTGACGCGGAGCTGGGCGGAGTGGAGAGAAGCGGACTGTGAATCGACGTCAGTGGAAACACACCCTAAGTGCAGTTACAGACAAGCGCGTTAATGCCTAGATCACACGTACCGAGCAAACGGGCGTGACAGTAAAATGTTACTCGGCCGAGATAGTGAAAGCTTACATCTCTCGCTCAGCCGAGCACTCGGCGCTATGTTTATACGTACCGAGTACTCGGTCGACAGCACTGTCTCGGCCGTTTGCTCGGTAGATACGTGTGATCAAGGCATGACACTCGCTAGGAAAAACCGAGCGTAAACGCCGGTATACGCCGGTATACAAGTGTATACGAGCGACATGCTTTTGAAGTTTTGCGAGTACCAAACTGCCCGTATACGCGCGACAAAAATACGCTAAGTAGTCTGTAACCGAAGTAAAAGTGCAAACCCGTCCACTCGTGTTAAAGGCATTCGTAATCGTATGGCAGCGAGAGTGTAGAAGCGTGCATTTTTAGACTGAAATATAACAAAAACTATAGCTAAGACTAGATTACTATAGGTAAAGATTAATTAAGGTTTTTTTTAGATTAATTTATGTGTTTTTTCCAGCTGTTCATGCCTTGTGACGTCGATGATGACACGGATAGCCCTAAGCAGAGGTACAAGGCGGACAGAAATAACCAGGAACCATTCTACGAGCTCTTTCAATAGCTAGTTATTAGACCTTTTGTTTTATGTTTCTATTTAGTGCTCAGTTTCAATAATTGTTATTTAAAAATGTTGACCTTCCAATTTTTTTTTATAATTCAGGCGTTAGCATTCCTTTCTCTAAATCTACATTAGTGCAAAAATAAAAGTTTTTATATTTTGATACTTACCATTTTAAGGAGGAAAAGATATTTTTTCTTGAAGCCGTTTCATGAAATTTTTTGACAAGCGCATTCATATCAAATAATAACAAAATGTTATGTTTTAAAATTCGATAATCTTACGTTTCGATTGTTTGGTAGTTCTATTTGTTCTTAGTGCGGTTTCAGATTAGTGGATTAACCGAGCGGATGTGCTGCTCGTGTTCTGTTTTCGCAGCGAATGTGTGCGCGACAACGCTCGTAGTCGCGCGTGTACGCGTGACAAGTCGCGAGAAACACCTCATGCTACTGACTTAAGCTAGAAAAAACCGAGCGTTAACGCCGGTATACGCGCGTATACGGGCGTTGGACTTTTGAAGTTTCGCAAGTACCTACCAATCCGCCCATAAACGCGCTACAAAATACGCTAGTCTGAAACCGCACTTAAAGTTAGGTACGTTACTCCTGAATTCAATGAAGTGCTAATATAGAGTTCCCTATCTTAAAATATTATACTTAGGTACTACAATTTAATGGTTCAGGTGATTTTCTTCTTACTTACCACTAACTCAACCTAATTGCAATTGTGTGTTGCAGTTGTCATAAACAATTCAATGCTTGGATTTCTATGGATATAAAAGGCTTTTATCTCACTTCAAAGGGATACTTACTTAGTTTTCTAAGGAAGGCGCAACTATACTAGTTTTCTTTGTTTACATAATAATTTAGTTCAATTCAGTAATACTTTTACAAAACGGTTTTAGTTAGTCTTTATCTCTTTTGGATAGTAAGTTGTTTTGAAATGTTTTTTAATAATAGGTAATGCATATTTAAGGCTGGGTATTTATGCATTACTAAAAAAAGGTAGGTATAGGAGACGACGCTAAGGTTAAATAAAATAAAACGTTTTGTAAAATAAGTTCATAAGTAATACCTATGTTAAAAAAAATATTTTGAATGTATAGGGAGTGGATCTTCGTAAAAAGCAGGCAAGGTAGACGTAACTTGCTTTACAATAGCCTACTTTTTAAAGAAACGATTAGATAAGTATCTATTTATATAGTTTTAAGTGCAAAATATATGCTTTTTTTATTAATTAGTAATATATTATGAAAAATGTTGACAACAAAATTGTAATTTCCTTGAAAATAAATTGTGTATCACTGATTCATGGTGTTTTATTTAGGTAAGTAAAAAAGGTAATTATTTTACTCCGATGCATGGAGCCTCAATGCTCTGATGATACCTACCTACCTACGATGGTACCGTTTTGAGCGTTTTTTTTTAAACGTCTGACAAATTGATCACTTTTCTGTAAAGGCCTGTACGTGTAAGGTACGAATACGCCAGTTGCAAATCTCTATGATATGGCTTCCGATCACTAGTCTTTTGAAGGCAATAATATTTTAAAGTCAGGGCAAAACAAAAGAGAGGCTACGCTCTACGACTTTGAATTTCTGTTTGGTGAAGTAGGTACTGCTATTAGCGCTCGTCCACTTTGAGATTTAGCTAGTCAGTCTCTAAAATAGACAATACGAAGCTAAAGAATAAAGACTTTTCATAACGTAGATACTCTACAAACAGTGATATAAATCAAACCACACCAAATTATAGGCATACTTATCCGTCAACAACATTGTGTACAATTTTAAGTGGACAACTAATTTATGCATGGTATTTTTTAGCATTAGTTTTTTTTCATTGTAATAAAGATTTTTTTTCTGTTATTTTACCAAATAAATAAAATATATAAATAAAAATAACTTTGGAATCGAATCCACATCCATGTTTTTTTTTACTAGTCAGGTCAGTCGATGAATTTTCATAACCGAGGAGCTTATTTGAGTATAACGCCATCTAGCAAATCAAGCCTAAACAAATCTGCGCTAACATTCATACAGCGACATCTAGTGGAGAGTAGCAACTCACGTAATGTTTTGTAAAAAAGGTTCCCTGGTTAAACTTTCCTTTGTGCCCTGGTTAGCTAAGTTCTTTGACTACTCGCCAACAGGTGGCACTAGTGAAGCAGTAGAGCCATTTCATTTCTCTGTTCGTTGGTATGGTAGAGTCTAAAATTTACTATGCCAGTACCTACCTACATAATATCTTATTATAGCAACTAATAATGGGTTAAATTTGTGTGATTATCTTTCCTTTTCTTGTGTAATTTAGAAGAGGGATGGGTTGGATGGAATAGATAAATTAAAATGATGGGCAAGGCCTAAAAGTGAAAAACCGTAAGCATATAAAAAAGCTTCTGGTACAGAGCTTTTATATCTACTTTATTATAATACCTGTCTTAGTACGCGCCTGCACTTTTTGACGAAAACACACTCCAAGTTTCAAGTCTCTACGTTCAGTGGTTTTGCCTGTGCGTTGTCAGACAGTTCGTCAGTCAGTTAGGTCCTAGCCTTTTATATATATTGATACTGTTCATTGAATCAATAGTTAAAACCATTTATTGAAATTATTATAATTAGGTAGGTAGGTACCTATTTACCTATTTAGTCTTATTGTTATGTACTTCTTCTATGAGACATTTTTTTTGTAATTCAAAGCTGAATGTGCTGTTAGAGTATTTAGAGCATTGAAATAGTAAAGTATTGAATTAAAATGTAGTTCATTGCAAATGCGCCAAAAAAAGGATCTAAATTAGCTAAGTTCTAGTCATCTTCTAGTACATTTTGGTCCGGTGCTAATTTTCGAAACATAGAAGAACAGTGCTAGGATAGTACTAGTATAATAAAAAGTAATGATATTATAGCTTTTTCATTAATATATAAAATTTCATTTCATTCGATAATAAAACTTCATCGTAAAAAGTAACAAAAATTATTTGAAAATGTAGATTCTATATTTCATTTTTATTAAAGAGGTGTCTGAAATTTTCTGAAGAGTCAAAGAGGTTCTGTTTATTTATCATTGGCAATGGCAAGTGTAAAAAGTACCTTTTTTTTAACCCATCACTCTTAAAATTTGAATTTACCCCTTTCGTATATTAGGATAAATAGTTTAGACAGTTGAGTGTCAAGGTATTTGTCAAGAAGATTCGTTAACGATATATTTATCGATGAATATTGTATTGCATTTAGTTATTTCAAATAACCATTGATCCATATCAAAAAATAATAAATTACATAAAATTAAATTCATGCCATTCGATGTATCATTAAATCGATGACGAATCTTCTCGAAGACAATTTGAATAACTATTAAAAAGTAATGACCGTACATAGTAGGAACGGCTACTTAACTTTGGTGTTTTACTTAACAAAGTCAATCGTAAAAAATATCTACTCCCCAAGCGGAATCATGCTATTTCCGCTACCATTATTCAGAATACCTACAAAACAAAGCCTACCAGAGTGCCATAGTTTCAAATCGAACACCAAGAGGCAAAGTCACCCAACTCACATTATTTCATAATTCATACCCAATATTCCAATACAATTCAATTCAATTCAATTCAATTCAATTTATTTATTAAACAAAACATTTCACTTAGGTCAGTAATCGGTGACCCCACACTAGGCTCTTGGCCTGTATCGTGGGAACCAAAAAGATACACAGAAGAATTATCAGAAAGGACCGGCGTATTGTTACATAAATTAGAGAAATACAATATCATAATGGTGTAACAAGTTGACAAAGATTAATTTTAATTGTAAATGGATAATGGATAATGCCTACCAAATTAATATCTTGTTAATTAATATAAAACCTAACGTCAGTAGATATTACATATAACAAAGCTTTGTTCACAAACCAAATATGTTACGTAAATGTGAAACCAAATTTTACAATTAAAGAACTGTATTAAACTTCATGCACTAATTCATTTCATTTCATATAATTTCATTTCATATAATTTTATTTCATATCATTTCATTTCATATTATTTCATTTCATATCATTTCATTTCATATAATTTCATTTCATATAATTTTATTTCATATCATTTCATTTCAATTTATTTCATTTCATATAATTTTATTTCATATCATTTCATTTCAATTTATTTCATTTCATATCATTTTATTTCATATAATTTGATTTCAATCATCACAACAGCTGAAGAAATAAATAAATGGGTAGTTGTAACTATTACCTATAATAATAAATTAATTAATTAATTGTATTGTATTAATTGTATTATTATTGTAATACGACCCGACCATTATTGTAAACGCAATCTCCGCTCGCTTATCACACAAAACCATAATCTAACACCCTTTACTACTCGAAATGTCAGAGTCAATCCTATAAACTAGCTATCTTAAACAATACATTATCCCTACTTATCTACGACCATAACACCAAACTCAGGATCTATTTTATTATAAAGTGCATTGTCTATGGAGAAGCTTGGTCGACCGCCGAACGTAAATAATTTAACTGTCTTAAAAGATTCAAAAATAGTTTCCTAACATTGCCTCCCTTAATATGTACACCATTTGTCAGACCATAACTGGATTTAAACGACGCGTTACAACGTAAAAAGCCACGCCCACTGACATAACTCTAGCTATCTTCTTTTAACGTAAACAATCGCCATTCAAAATCGTTCGGCTGTCTCTGTTTAACAAAACGAGCTTGAATAAGTTTACCTTGTTATGACTTTGGTTAAAATGGGCTAAGCGCCATCCTAAGCTTCGCGTTTTCGTACTGTATGCTATACCATATAGAGTCACTTTTGCAGCATTGGAATTAATAAGGGGGGACTCAATTGAAGCGAGAAGTACAACGAGAAGGATGGAACGAATCGTTCTCTTTAAGTTAGTGAGTCCAAACGAGTTTTTATGTTTGGAAATCGTATAAAGTTTTTGTTGGAAACTGTTCCACTCAACGGGCTTAGTAAAGGCGTTTGTGCGGTCAAACTATCTCGTTTGACGCGAAGTGGGGGTGCCTCTGATTGGCTCGTTGTGTCCGATATTGTGTGTGACGATTCGGTCGCGTGCGGTCGAGCGTAGCGTACCATTTTCAAATAAAAACCGCGAATGTTTATATTTTGAATTTGGATCTTTTAGTGACGAATAAAAATGAATGGACAAATTCGGTGAATTTTTAGTGACAAGTGTAAAAAACTTTGAAATGTCGTCTTTACATTCCGATGATGACCAAGAGGAGATCAACGTTGACTCTGATAGTAGATTATCAGGTCACTGCGATAGGAGCGTCGGGTCTGAAGATAGAGATTCGGAACGTAGCTACCATGACAGATACCGCGACTCCCCAAGCGAGCACATGACAGACCCTCAACCGAGGGTGAATCTCCCTTTCAGCATATCCCGTCTCTTAGGGAAACAGTTCGAGGATATAGACAAGCGTAGACATTCAGGCGAAAGTGATGACAGGAGTGATCAGGACACTGAATCTGAGAGTGCTAAGGACGATGGAAAAGATTCAAGCTTACCGTTAAACTTTTCACATAACCCTGGACTTTATACGAATTCTGGACTGTTGTTGCGGCCTGGGTTGGGTTTAGGTGCTGGATACGGGTTTAATGGGAATCCTGGAGTGGTGAGGGTGCCGGCTCATCGAGCCTTGGGTGCTTTGGGAGCTTGGGGAGTGGCTTTGGACCCAATGAGGCAGGCAGCTGCGGCTGCGTTCGCTCATCAAGTCGTCAAGGACAGATTGAATGGTGAGCTCAATTTATTGCTATTAATCTTCTTCTTATCGTATCACTAGTTCTTTCTATATAATTGCTATAATTGATTTCTATATATTTAATAAAAGCAATCAGTTTAGTTATCTGGTTCCGAATAATAAGCTCTACTTATTTGGTTGGTGATTATAGGATTAGATGGCTTTGTGTGAATTGTCCAATCATACAAAAAAAAAATTGTGACTTTACATCTTTGAAGGTGGATAATCCGTAGTAAGTATAAAGGTAAACTCATGGAAAATATTATAAAGGTGCAATAAACATAATCATAATTTCTTTCATAAACGTATCTAACAGCAAAAAATAGTTTTATAATTGTAGATATTGATTCATAGGTTTCACTGAATAATTTATCTAACCTGAATACATTCATGGTGTTACTGACTTTACTTTAGTGGTAAGTACGAGTATTAATGGTGGCGAATCCCTACTAAAATATTTAAATATTTTGAGCGGTGGTAAATGCCTACCACTGTAGGTTGCCACTGCAAATCCAAACTAACCCATATTTTGATGCAGTCGCAAACTCAGCGTGTTAAACTCAAATTTGAGTCAGTATGTTAAGCTGTAGTTCAATATGTTCGGACGTACGGACAGCGTCATAGATAAGTATGCCCCTTGCATTATAATACCCAGCTTCAAATCCCTTCAAATCACCGCCGCGGCGGGCGTATGGAAAAGTTTTGCCTTTAAAAAATAGATTATATTTGTATAACTGTATGTAAGCCTAAAAATAATTTTAAGTATTACCATTTTTTGAAAGGAATTATAGCTGGGTGTCTTGTGCAAGGGGGATACTTATCTCTGACGCTGTCTGTACATGCTCTAAAGGTATAAAAAAAATATTTATTTTATTTTTGCTATCATATAGTTATTTTACTAGGTATAGTCAATTAAATCACGCAAAATATACTACAGTTTTTTATTTAACTTTCATACCAATTCCTAAAAAAAAGTAAAGAAAAAGAAGTCGAACACGAAAACAAAATATATCCGGTTATTTCCTATTTGCACAACCTTTTTTTTCATCAAATTGGGTGGCAATGCCCTTCCGAGCCTTGCGTGCGAAGCGATGACACATTCTACAAAACTATTTTTTTTTTCTTCGCTACTTTTTTGTGGTGAAGCGAGATTGTAGGCGCCTTGGTTACTAATCTGTCGCGCCGACCGGCTAAGGGTTTTTTTTATTCGTTCTGACAGCAAATTGGTTTCCTGAAGTACAATTTCGGAGACAATTATTGACAGTCACGTAACTTTTCGGAGACGATAGTTTTTTTTGGGTTTGAATAATTGGTTCACGAAGTTATATTGTTCTAAAATAAAATATTTATAGGTTCAAAAATTCCGATTTAATTATGATAAATTAAAAATGTTTAACTATTTTACATATCACAATGAATTAAAAAAAACGAGCGAGCCATACAGAAGTCGCATGTGATGTGTTACATCGGACAATCTCATCTTGGTAATAAGCAATATATAAATTTTGAATAATTCTATTTTACAATTTTTCTAAGGTTGATCATTTTCACGAGATTACTTCCAAAATTGATAGAAAGCGTGACGAAAGATGTTCAATATATATACTTGCCTAGAAAAATCGTGGTGAAAAATGTTTAATATTTATTTAATTTATATTTATCACAACACTTTCTTTTATTTGAAAGTCATGGCGTCTGACACTATAAAAAATTGGCAGAAAAAAACCCTAATTGCTACGCGTGCGTCCCCCGCCGGTTTTTTCGACCACCGGCTAAGGAAGTGTCTATAATTGAGACAAAAGGATGTCCAATCAGTTGAAAAAAAAGGAAAAAACAGGTTCCGTACGAGTGTCGGAAATAGTTGAGTGGTGACGAAAAAGCAGCCTATTTTGGCATCAATATAATTTTTTTGCTTCTCCGGAAGCATGGTTTTTGAAAAATGGGTTATCGGTTTTGTGTTTTGTGTTCAAGTCTTTAATTATGATCAGCCGATTCAAAATTTTATGAATATTTACTTTTAAACATTTTATATTTAACTAGCAATGTATTTAGCTATTAATATAATATTTAACTAGTTAAAGCATATTTTTTACGGACCCAAGGCTTTTTTTATGATTTATCGAACTCTATCGAAAAAAATTACAAAAAATATTTCAAAATGGTGATTCATTTTTGTGTCTGAAAATGTATTGTCCTGTTTTCCGCCTGCATCTTGCTTTCATACTGTCAATCTTGGTGTTCAATAGAAACACCTGTCTTAATCTATGGTATTCTTTACGTACTAATAAGTCATAGTAAGTAGGTACCTAATTTTATTTAGGTACAATTACACAAAAAGCGCGAAAACAGTACTTTAAAAATCATAACAAATTGGTTTATGTTCTCATCCCAATTCAAACATTAGGTATCTAAATTATTTGAATTCTGAAGTATCATTTTTTTTTGAAGCTCGCTATTCGTACGTTGCATTTATAACTATGCTGATTGGATGATATTCAGCAGCAAAATAATTAAAAGCCTCATTTCGCCATAAATCTCGTAATCTATTACTTTTTCAAACAGTTATTAACTAACACAACTAACTACTAATATAATGCTAAAACATAAATAAAACTAAAATTACTTAACTAGCTATAAAAATAATAATAAAGAATTAACCTATCTAAAATGAGTAATACACAGATTTAGGTAACTGTCCACGGGCAAAGTACCCAAAATGCTGGCGACGTGACCTCGTTGAATAGCGTTGCAAATTTTTTGAACGAGGTAAGCCCTTTGGTCGTTATTTATGATTATTTAACCACCAGGAAGTGATTGATAAACGTGCTGTTGTGAAAACTTAAAGTTTTAAGTTGAGTAGCAACATTCGGAGCGTGTCATCTTGGTTTCCGCTGTTTTGCGGCTGTAATGATTTAGTTGGGTATCGCCGAGTTGATGCAATGGTTTGGTAACCAATAATTTCAATCATAGTTGACCTCAAAGAACAAAGTTTTTGTGTGTAACATCTTTCCTCTCGCTTTTTGTCAATTTGTGGAAGTGATTTCGGGAAATGCAACGGAATGTGTAACAGGAAGTTAGCCAGATCCTTCCAAATTAAAATGAGATGTTAGATGTTCTGATGGTGACATAATTTTTGAGTTTTCGCGTTAGACATCGTAATAAAATATTTATCTACCTTTGAGACATAATTTTGAAAATTTTAGACGTAGATAGACATATTCTTAGTACAGTTACGAATTAAAAAAAAATAATAAAGAAATTTACTATTGATGAAATGTAAAGAATTTTTAATTCTGATTCTGAGATTTATTGTTTGAGATAAGATTATAACAATAAAAATACATTATGATTACATAACGATGATTCTAAGATATTACTAATAAAAAGCTCGTGCAAAAAAAGGTAATTGAAAAAAAATTATTAGGTAGTCGTATATTAACAATAGTGGTAATAACACTACTAGCACTGGCAATGTTTGTAGGTAAATTTAAAAAATGGATTATCGACAAATCTTTTTATAATGTAACAGAATATCTAAATAAAAAAATAAAAAAATTAATTTTTTTATAAAACATACCTATTTTATAAGTTTTTTTTTCTATTTGCATGCTGTATTTACGGTGAAGTATGCGAGACCAAAACTAGTTCAAGCTAATACTTCAAGCAAAATAAATAATTTTAATTTCAATTTCAAGTAAAAAAAAAACATAAGTTCATAAAAACCCTTACCCCAAAATTGTCGGCTTTTCTAAGCAACTATTAAGGTTGACAAAAAGCAAAATGTTTTACGAAATCAATAGACAGGCTAATATCAAACCTTTCCGGTAATGACTATCGTCATTTCCGGCATCATTATAGTGACCGCAAAAGCCTTCTAGTTTTATTACTGGTTTGATACGATTTCTCTGTTAATAGGTAGTAGGTAGTGTACCAGAAAGTTAGTAATATTATGGCTAGCACTTACTACCATATATACTATTTTAGTATCAAAAACCTTATTAATTATTATCAATATAATTTAATTAACTTAATAGTGTTTTTTTTGGACTTTTACTAATGTTAACATTTTAATTTATTATATTTTTTTTATTAATACCTCTTGTTAGTGCAAAATAAAAAGCCTCTTAAAAGATCTTTGAATATAAATTAAAAAAAAAAGCTAAAATCAACTGACAACCGCGCCGGCCTCCGTACCGCGCCGTCGCCGGCCTCCCGGCCGCCGCCGGCCGCCCCGACAGGCGCGCTATATTGACTCGTATATACCTAATATGGGCATAGATATAATGTTGATTGATATAACCTTAATTTGAAATTAAAGAATAATTCAATTAAAAAAAAAATCAAAGCGTGCTACGTCTTTTCGTCCCATACAAAAGACATCAACGCGCTTCAGTAGTACGAAAAACCACTTACAACTTTACCACCATGTAGGCTATTTTTTTGTTATTAACCAGAACAACAAGCAATCAATCTCTTACTCACATTTAAACTGACACAGCTTAAAATTGGCACATACGGCCTTCTCGCCTACATACAAACTGACACAACTTAAAATTGGCACTAATGACCTTCTACATACTTACACAGCTTGAATTGGCACTTTAAGCCTTTTTGAAACAGCTTAAATTGGCACTTAAGACCTACATTCTACAGTCTAAATTCAAACTGACGCAGCTTAAAATTGGCACTCACGACCTTTTTTTCTTATATTTTATTTACAAACAACTACACTCATATTCAAACTGACACTGCTTAAAAGCGGCAATCGCGAACTTTTACATCAGCTTAAAACTGGCACTTCCGTTTTTTTCTACATGCATACTAACACAGCTTAAAATTGACAGTTACGGCCTTTTTCTACAGTCAAACCGACTGAGCCTAAAACTGGCGCTTACGACCTTTTCGCCTACATTTCATAGCCACAGAACCACCACCATAAGCCTTTGTAATTCTCTCTAATTCACTTCGCCGACACGATTTTGAGTTATTATATTATTTTGGTTAATGAATGCTCACGAGAATTAGGTCAAAGTAGCTATAGTGATTATGCTGACTCATAGTTCATTGTTTGAAGCTGTATTATTGTAAATTAGAAGGCTATATTTAAGGCCTTAGGGTAGCCTGAAAGTGAAGTCGTCACCCTTCGTTTTGCGCTTTATATTTTTGTTAAGTTACCTTTTTTAGTAAAGTTACTTTATTTAGTGAAGTTGCTTTATTTAGTAAAGTTACTTTATTTAGTTACAAAAATATAAAAAGTTAAAGTAAGTTTTACGTTAATATTTTACTGTTCTACGTTATTTCTATGACTTTACGTGAAACACACATTAATATTTTGAAAAAAATGTAAAGTTATTTAATCGGAATATATAGATTGTTTGATGCTTTATGAATGACTTTTCTTTTTTAATAGAATTTCTATTGTTAGAAAACATATATCTGAAACATAAATAACATTAAAAAATGGTGAATTTGTGGCAAAATAACTCTTTTCTTAGTAGTCATTAGAAGTATCGAGATGAGGCGCTCTCCTGATGCTAAGTAACCACGTCTACCCATGACCTAAACAGTGCTACACATGATGTTAAATTACACAAGCTAGCGCAGTATTGCCAAAACACTCGTCCACTTTAAGACATGTTTACCCCTTATCCTTTCAATTTGAAACCCGTAATCCATTTATTGACATGAACCGTGTTCATAATAAAACAAACGTATTGTAAAATGTCAATTATGACTGACTATTAATTATATGATCAAAGGAATTGCCGGCGTGATCAAAGGAGCGAATTAAGTGATCATGATTTTATTGTGGTTAAGATTATTTTTAATTGTTTTAGTGAATCTGTGTTCGTTTTTATGGTGACCTGTTTTGAGGACTTCTGTTTTTTTTAGTTTTGCCGTATACGATAATAATTTTAAGTAGGTAATGCATCTGTTATAAGTTTATGAGCCAAATGGTGTTAATGTATCAATAAGTTAGTAAAGACGACACAGATGGTCGAGTGGCAAGTACGTTGGACTGCTACGCCGAGTGTCGCGGGTTCAATTCCCGCTTCGGGACAAACATTTGTGTGACGAACATCAATGTTAGTCCTGAGTCTGGGTGTTTTCTATTTATTCTATGTATGTATTAACAAAAAAAAAGTATATAAGTATTCTATCAGTTATCTGGTTCCCATAGTACAAGCTCTGTTTAGTTTGGGGCTAGATGGCGTTGTGTGATATGTCAAAAATATTTAAAAAAAAAAATATGAGCACATAATATAGACCGACAACGGTCGCAGTGTCACCAAAGCCGCAAATCAATAATAAAAAATGAAGTCATAAATTATGATTTGAAAATGTAGTATTATTTATTACACACAATACCCAGTCATAAAATCTAAAAAAAATATTATCTATTATTTCATTAGATTAACGTTGCCAAAACGTCTATCAGTTACCTTTGTAAGTTTTTTTTTATATTTTCTAATCTTATCCTACTAATATTATAAACGCGAAAGTTTATAAGTATGGATGGATGAATGTATGTTACTCTTTCACGTAAAAACTACTGAATGGATTTTAATGAAACTTTACAATAATATAGCTTACACATCAGAATAACACATAGGCTTCAATTTGTAAAGATACCTGCGCAGACGAAGTCGCGGGCACCAGCTAGTAAAAAATCATTTTAACGTCTTAACATGGAATCTAATTCTAAATTTAAACATTTTAAACAAAACACTTAACTATAATGTGATATGTATAATGATTTTATCAAAACACTCTTAAATAAAAACTTTAATTTAGATTTTATACGTGTTTTAAAATTACTCTACTAACTTTAAAACACGTATAAAATCTAAATTAATGTATGAAATCTTTCACTTTTTTTGTTGACAAAATCAAAAAAACATGGACGAAACGAATAGTGTGAAGAAATTACTATAATACGGCGTACTTTTTGAGTATTTGTCCGAATAATTTTGTATGGAATTCGGATTTGAGGATTGGCCTTAACAGATACGTACTATATATCCCCCCACCTATCTACTTAGTAAACCAATTAGTGATGTGCCATAAACAAGGGGAAATTCACACATGAGCATAACCCCTGGGCGTATCATCGCATATTGGTGCGCGTCAAATTTTCATAACAGAATAGTGATGTGACAGGTTCACGGAAAAAATGATTGTGTGCGGAAAGTTCCGGATGAAATCGGGTTTTGCCTGCGACTAGCAGAATCAAAAGTAGTTAAAATGTATTTTTCTTCTTCAGTTATATCCTTATGAATTGTAGCTTATTTATTTTAGTAATTTAGTTAGTAATAAAATAACAATTATTAATATCGTAATTGAGCAACAAACATCTTCGCACGTATCTTCGCCTACATTAATAGCAAAATTTTAAGAACAACAATATCTTTCTAAATCAACTTCTAGCCCCATTCAAATCAAAATAATATTAAGTCTTTAATTTAAGAAAGTAATTAAATGCATTGAAATCACTCTATGGATATTATATTAATTTAAATTTGACTACAAACAAAAACAAAAAAAATTGCGCGAAATATGGAAAGAAAGTCATTTATGAAACCTCTGAAAAACTGTTGAATGTTAAACTTTAACTCCGAAGAATTTCCGATTTTTCATCATTTTCCGATTTATTCAATCCGGATCCGTATTTGCATTATTTTTTTCAGACTAGGCACACCACTAGTAATATTGCGAGCCTCCTCGCGGGAAATGCGGGTAAAGCTAGGGGAGGGTATCCGTATTTTAGTGTATCGATGATTTTGTGGCACGTTACATGGGATATAAAAATGGCGGAATATGTTTCCGTAAGTGAAAATGAAGGTTAAAGTGTTATCGAAGTTTCATATAAGAAGAATTTTATTTCTTGTTGTTTATGCAAGCTGTTTTTATTGAAAGAAAAGTTTAGACCTTAAATGTTTCTCAGATATGTTTTTTGACCTATTTGTAGAATATCATTCCCCATACAATATTAGCATAGCTAATAACAAAATGGAAATAGGAGTAGTATACGGATTTTAAGAGTTTTCTTATGAATTTATAGGTTTGAATATAAATATGCAGTCGCAATTTTTAAGAAATTGTATATTTACCCAATGTAATTTAAAAAAAAAACTTTGTTTTTCCTATTTTTTATTGCCATACTTGACTGATGTTTAACAAATTGTTTATTTACTATCGAGTAAAAAATATGAGGTTGTAGATTTTTTTCTTATTCCGTTATCTAAATTGTCGTATTAGTTAAATGCCTACGGATATAAGTCATTTCTTATTAATTGGATAGGTACCTACTTTTATAGAGCTTGATTAGACAGTAATTATGTTGTCGGTATTATTTTAGTTTAGTATTCTAACGGTGTAAATTAATTATTATTTAATAGTTTTAACGAGTTAACAAATATTTGATATTATGAGCTTCTCTTCAAATCTATCAATCAATATAATCAAGTGAAATTGAGTTTGTAGAAAAATTTACAGTTTAAAGAACAGTCATCTCACTATTTAGATTAGCAGAGATAAAGAGAAAAATATTGTTTTTTATGGCCTGACATATTTACATCCGTGAATACTGATAGAAATAGAATAATATTATACACCAAACTTTTTTAATTACTAGAAAAAAATCAACCATAGTCAGTTGCCGTTACTGCTTTTTTAAAATAAATATAATACAAATTGGAATACCGTGTTAACGTTAGTCGTTTTTCTATGGCTTTGCATCAATCTGTACGCGTTATTGATAAATAATTTAAGTTTTATTCATCGTTTCGCAAACCTGGGTTACCTAGATCAAGCCAGCTCGCAAAAGCTTGGTTCGGGTACCGAACTCACCCCGTTGTCACTGTCATTTTTTAGTAACCAAAAGTTCTGAATGCAAAGATACAACGTACGTAGGGGTCTACATTCTGCATTTCTCATTTAATTTTTTATGGTAATTTTAAACTTGTGGTGTACTTATCATATAAGGCTCTTTGCTTTATATGCATTTATATCCGACACATTCAGAAATGATAAGTGAACAAATATATATTGGGTACCTAACCTACACCTACCTATGAAGTGAAATTCGCTGGCAAAACCTCTATAATAATAAAACATGGACCGAAATAAAAATATATCAACATATTTTACCGCCAATCCATAACGTGAGAGATATAAAAGTAGCAATATTTTATAAGTGAAAATATATGAGTATGGCCGCCCGTTCCGTCGGTAACACCGCGTAAAAATATTGATATTTATTCACTTCAGAAATGAAGATCTAGTTATTATTGAGGCCTAGTAAATACATTTATAGGATAATTTTATTTTTTTCTCTTGAAATATTAGTTTTTTTTTAATTTTAATTGAAAATATAGAATATAAATAAAAATATATTGATATTATTTAATATTTTTATATGGTAGGTACATAACCAAAGCATATTTTTAATTACTTCTTCAGAAAAATATATCATACAGGTTATATCATTTCAGAATGCGAACATTCACTAGTGTTTTTTGAAGTGAAAACTTGTTTAGGTGCACTGAGAAAAATATTTCGTAATATTTGTAAATAATTGGACTGGGCTCTACTGGGCTCCCGACCCTCGGATGTAAACTACTTAATATTATGGTGGATGGTAATATGTCTACTGTCTTTTCTTTTACCTGAACGGCATCAAATAATGGTAGCGTAAAATTATACTAATTCTGCTAATACTACAAATTAAAGTGCTTTAAAGTGATACTATGTATTTTGAATAAGGATCCTTTCTACAGTCATGGCAATGCACTCACTGTCAAACTGTTAAAAATAGTTGTATTTCGTATTATTAACCTAACTTTTATAGAAGTTTTCACTTCTGTCGTGTTTTCACACAATTCTTTTTTCTCAACTAAGCTTTGAATGTAAGAACTTGAGTTAATATCGAATGAGAGATTACTTTAATTGATTTATTCAACACGATTAAAAACAAGTTCTTATGGTAAGTTTATAACACAGAGGCGCCGACGTAAGTCCAATATGTAAATAAGTCACTTTACTTGTAGTTTTTTTACAATATAACTTGCAATGCATGAGAATCAATTAGTAGATTATTGCGCACTGGGATTCAGGTGTTTATTTCAATACCTACATTTATTTCCAACCGTCTTCAATTAAGGGGCATCCTCAAATCCGAACTCCGTACAAAATGTTTCGGACAAATACTCAAAAAGTACGCCGTATTATAGTAATTTCTTCTCACTATTCGTTTCGTCCATGTTTTTTGTTATTAAAGTACGAAACCTTTAACTTTTTTTGTTGACAAAATCAAAAGATACCCTTAAGGAAGAACTTCTCAATTTGTTTTATTTATTTTTGTTCCTCTGAATATAAATAATTTGTCTTTTATGAACCAATTTGGTAAAATATTTTTTAACTGAAGGATTATACTCTCATATAATATGTAAGTCTCATAGAAATTCCTTTATTAGGTATCATATAGTGCAGTTTTTTTTAGTTTTTTAATCAAAATAATAGAAAAAACTAGTCGTCCAAGTAGCATTTTGTTCGTAGTGATTTTTTTATAAAATTTTCTTGTTATGAAACACTAGCAGTTGTTGAGCAGACATTCTATTCTTTCGAGGAATTTATTAATTCTAAATCTATTGATAATTTATTGTAATTAATTAATTTATTGTGAATTGACTTATTTTTATGAATTTTTATTTTGTGTTTCTTTGAATTTACTTATGTAACTAATTTTATTATTATAAGACGTGTATAAGTAGGTACATTATACAGCTAAGTTCTTAAGTTTTTTGACCTGTAATAATTATTTTTACCAATAAATACTATTGAACTATTGAACTAGTTGACACCCACAACTTCGGTTGCTACGAATTTACAAAATTACTTTATACTAGCTGGTGCCCACGACTTCGCCTGCGCAGGTATCTCTATAAATTGTAGCCTATGTGTTATTCTGATGTATGAGCTATATTATTGTAAAGTTTCATTAAAATCCATTCAGTAGTTTTTACGTGAAAGAGGAACAAACATCCATCCATCCATCCATCCATCCATCCATCCTTACAAACTTTCGCGTTTATAATATTAGTAGGAAGTAGGATAGTAGGATTACGCTCTTTCACCAAACATCACCACAAAATCAAGTCTAGTTCTGTGGTTTTTTTTACCCCGTGAGTTATTTGTCAGTCAGTCAGACAGTTTAGTGCACGAAAGGAGCCTCTTCGAGGCGCACTTGAAATCCTTTCACCACACTGGTTCGAAAGAACTAGTGACACGAAGAAGCAGAAGTCAGTAAGAAACTTTCTTATAAATTTATTGATATTTTTTACACGTGTTTTTGCTTTAAACTCTCGATAAGAAACAATAGATAAACAACATTTTTTTTTTTTTTAATTCTATACGATATTTTACATTTCAGCTCAATGTTCACAAGGGTCTTCCTCATCCGCTGCAAAAAAGTTTCCCTATTGATCTATTTTTTTATTATTTTTATTATTAGATATATAATGTTAATAAATGAGGTTGTTTGAGTCAACAGGATAATCATCTCTACATAATTGTTGTTGTCAGATAAAAAAAATAAAGTTTTGTCTTCAACAATTTTGTAGGCCCTTTCTTAATGCAACTTAACCCTTTAAAACGAACGTATGTACAATCACGGGAAAACAATCGAACCTTTATCATCGTACTTATACAATTTAAGGCTCCATGTTATCGCCAGATATCGTTCGGATTGCTGAATGTGTAGCGATATCTCACGAACACAAGTTCGCAATTCACCTTAAGTTAATAATCAAGTACAACGGATTGCTTAGATTATTCTGCCGCCAAACAGTAATGTGTAAGTGTTACTGTACTCCGGTTTGAAGGGGAAGTACTGGGTCGCGTTTTGTGTCATATGTCGCAAAATGGGCAATGGTATAGGATTTATGTGCTGAACTGTAAAATAAAAGTCCGTGTAGCACTTTTTTGGTCATAGGCCTTTAAAAATTAATTATATTACCTTTTAAAAAAATATTCCTTAATTAAAGAAAGATATTTCTTTGTAGAAACAAAAATTTAGGAATTATATATTTAAAGAAAGACCTTTCTTTCTTTTTAATTTAGAAATTATTATATTAACTCTATTTTGTTATTTTTCTAACCAGAACCTAAGATGGAAAAAAAAAAATTATTTAGACTTAAAGAAACTGTACAAGCACATAATGAAGTATACTAGTAAACGGTTCTATCTTTGCTTTTATAATATTCATACTAGGTATTATTATTATTATTTTCTTTATGAAACCTACAAATTGGAGATTTAAAAATCCTTTTATCCTAACTTTTAGTACTACCACTATTGCGTACTACGACTTGCTCTGAAATTAACACTCAAACAAAAGCAGTTTACACCGGTTATCACCGGTTCACTGTGCAATAAACAGGAGTAAACCCATCTAAAGGCCAAAAGCCTACGCCTTTGTCCGGCGAGTGCATCTAACACAAGCCCGGCCGATTGCATTGTGCTTTCAACCGCTGAATTCTGTATGAACCCCATATTCCCATCGGTACTGTCGGGGGAAAAAACGCGGCTGAAATGTTTATTGATTTACCAACAGCTATTATACAAATGAGTACCTATAAGACTCGAACGCGCTTCCAGTTTTCTAAGTCCCTAAATGACTCTACAAAACGATGCAATTTCATGAAAATCGGATTAAATGGTTTGAACTATAATACACATACGATGATTTACCAAGACTAATCGAGACTTTTAAGACCTTCACTTCGTTGGTCAAATATGTACTGAAAAAAAGTTACAAAAGTGAGATATTTAATTTATCACTATACATAATGTGAAATAAACAACAGAGACCAATTTAGAATTATAGTAGAGCCACCAGTTACTAAGATTTCTTCGTAATTTATTTATTATGCAAAAAAACCGACTAACCTAGTAAATTCAAAATAAAAATTTGCGTATAAACGTAGATTTTACGGTAACGGATAAAATTATTAAGGAAAAATTTACCACAACAAATATATTTTGGTCATTATCAACGTATAGGTCTTATTTCTATCTAGTAGTTTTTATTCTAATTCTCGCTATCAAATATCAAACAAAAAAAATTCAACCACTTTTCCCCCGACAGTACCAGTAGTCCGTAACTAGCGGGAATTGCTCGCTTGTTGCGTACAATATGTATGAGATTTCGTTCGTTTATTTTTTCGCGTCCACTGTCCGGGCAGTCTAATTGAAAAATGTTTACTCTTGCTGTATTGATTTTGCGAGTGGGTGTACTTTTATTACTCTCCTGTCTGCAGTGATGTTACCTATCTCTTTATTGAATGTAAGTAGAATAATACAGAACTGTTTTATTATATTGTAGGTAGTCTTAAGTTCTTTACTAAGTTTAAACTTTATTTTAACGACTTTTTACTCACAGAAAATAAATATATACCTATTAAATTAAGATAATTGATTGATTCAGGCGTTACTTTGCGGAAATCCATAAATATCAACAAATTATATAAATATATTTAGTAATAAATCCGCTTAATTTCTAAACAAAGGTTTTAATTAACTTAACAAAACCAAAGTTTAAAGATACGACACGTGTTTCGCCTCTACACGAGGCTTCATCAGGAGGTGTGGACTCTCGTTTCAGACTTCCGCGAGTCCACACCTCCTGATGAAGCCTCGTGTAGAGGCGAAACACGTGTCGTATCTTTAAACTTTGGTTTTCTGTTAAGTTAATTAAAACCTTTGTTTAGAAATTAAGCGGATTTATTACTAAATATATTTATATAATTTGTTGATACCTATTAAATTTCTAAAAATCAACTTATTTGCTTTCGCTCTTTCTTGCTTCTTATAAGAGAAGTTATAACTCGGTTTTTATGGTTTTAGAATGCATTGTCATCAAGTTATGAGCTACCTTGAAAGTTTCAGTTTCAGCAGGATATCTAATCTAATCGGGAAGTGCTCGAAATTTGAGTTGCTATATTCTACCCGGAACCACAGACAAACAAAAAATACAAATTAAGTAGTACCAAATACCTGATTCAATTATCTTCCCTGAAAAAAAAATCATGCTCAAATCAACATAATTATATTTCAAGAGAATACAATATCTCATCTTGAGCGCGGACAAATGCCGCCCATCTCGGTGATGGAACGGCGCCGAATCCCGCGGGACCCGCCCAATTAGGCGGGCGGCATTCGTCTTCAACTTCTTACGTTTGCACGCAGGATTTTCTTGGATATGGATGTGTGGAAGTTTGGATGGATGTTTACCTATTACTGTGCAGCAATTGTAGAAACCATTATTTATTTGGAGTTTACTCGGATACGGAGTTAATTCTTAATAAATAAAGGTTTATTCTGAAGAATAGACTTTCATATAAGGCGTTATAGAAATTTTATGAAGTGTGAAATTAATCTAGCGTTATCTCAAAAGCGTTTTTTTTCCTGCGAAATTTATTTCGTGCATAAATTCACACACAGTGCACTTAAGACACATTATGTAAAGTTGTTTCTAAGACTAGGTCAAAAATAATTTTGCAATAAAGAACGCTATAGCAGTGCAGTGCGGCTTATGAATGGAAGTCCTGTGTTCTGGTTTATTGTTTTGTATTGTGTTATTATTTATTTGTTTATTTAATACTTGACTGCACTCACTTAAATGTAGTACAAAAGGAGGACTTAATGCTAGAGCATTTTCTACCAGTCAACCAGTTGATGGTAGAAAAAAGAAAAACTGGTGTACAACTTAAATGCTAATTACTTATATATATATTTAATATAAAAATACTAAGCTGGTTTGGTGGGTACCATTTTAATCTCAGTATTATTACTTATATTGGTAGAGCATTTGATTGTGAAATAAGCGATTTAATTTATAATTTACTGATATTATTTAACGGGTTATCTGAAAAAATAAACAAATTTTATCAGATAACCACAAATATTATGAAAATTATTAAAACATCACATAAATAAATTAAATTAAATTAAATTCATTATTTAATGTTCAATTTAAAATAAATTTAAATACTTTTTTAATAAATTATATTAAAATGATAAATTATCGGCAGGTGTAATCACTTACCATACTAAACATACATACATTTGTACACATACAAATGCCTTGACATACATTCGTCTAGCATCTAGACACGGAGACATTCACTTCAGACAAAAATCTTCGCTGATTTCACAATCAATACAATTATTTAATAGGCTTATTCCTGACTGACAGACAGCCTACAGGCTACAGTAGACGTAGAGACTTGAAACTTAGAGGATGTGTAACCCTTAAATGCATACTTAAGTGTCGATGATCGGCTTTTTTACAAGCTGATTGTTGGCGAGTTTAAAAGCTAGCGTGTGAGCATGTTAGCTTTTGGGAAGGATTGTCAACAAGCAGATTGTTAAAACGCCGATGACACTGGGCGAGTTTACACGCTACAAGCAAAGTCGCTGGTTTGTAGCGTGTAAAAAAGCCGTGTGTCGTCGTACTATAAGAAATACATTTTATAAAATTGCAACGAAAATAAAGTTGCAGGAGTCAGCTCGTCAAACTATAAATGTTAATCATATAACATGATTGTTAATTTTCATAAAAACACTTTTTTCGTCAATAATATCTCTCCCATTTTGTATAGTCGGTTAACAAAACATAAACCACCTGATCCATAAGCATAATCATGAATTGCATAACAGCTTATCGCAAACTCATACAATAAAAGTTAAATTTATATTAAGGGTAGAAAGAAGGGTTGGGTTAAGCTACCCCTTAACAGTTAAGGGGTAGCTAACCCTTCAAAGTTAATTAGTTTGTAATTTTTGCTCATCCGTTTAAGTAATCACTTCTAAAGGACGCTGATTAAAAATTACAGAGTTAATTAGGTTTAATCTTTTTTCGTGATTAATTTGAGAAATAATGTTTTCCTTTTTATTGTTTTCTGGTTAGCTTTGCGTTACTTTTGTAAATAGTAACTTTCCAGATTTAAGGGCCTGAAAATGTATGTTTTCTTATGATGAATTTTCTACGACTACGTAGCATTCATCAAATAGCATATATTATATAGTTTTAACAAACGTGTGTTAATTATTCACACTGTATCAAAGAATAAGTAATATGTAGTACATTGAAAACGCGCCAATATCTGGATCTAAATTAGCTAATTTCAGTACATTTTGGCCGGAAGCTAGGTTTTGAAATAATTTTAATTAATTAAAAATTACTTGGCGTATTCATTAATAATAAAACTACATAAAAAAAAAAAAAAAAACTGGAGATATGTCATTTCTGTTGTCTTCATTTTTTTTTCCTGTTTATCGTAACCATTTTGCTTTGATACTGTCAATATTTGTGTTCTATTAAGAAACACCAATTTTTATTCCATGTCCTAGAGCTTCTAGAATTCTATAAAAAAACATATTCATACTCTTAAACTAGCACATTCTATATGTAAAGTATCAAATGGAGCATTGCAAGTCTCTTGGGCCAGCACCACGATCCGAACACAATGAATCATATCTTCCTAACTGGATTACATCCCACACAATCTTGTTACGCACCCTTTTCTACCGAGATGGGTTGTGACGTACAATCTTTGTTCTACCAGTAGGTATTTTTTGAAAAAAACTAGGTATCTCCTGCAACTTTGTTTGCGTTGCAAATTAACGAAATTCCGTTCTTTAGGCCCAGAATTCCGCGCGCCGCTATCTCGCTCGCGCATTTTAACATTTTTTAAGATGTTAATTGACTGAGTTAAAATTTTTAAAAAGTGGAGCGGAGGAAATAGGGCAAAACTGTTTTTCCTGCCCCTTAATACGCGCCCAAAAATCTTGACAAACATACCCTCTGAATTTCAAGTCTCTACGTCCAGTGGTTTGGCCTATGCATTATCTGTCAGTCAGTCTGACTAAACCTTTTAGATGTATTTTGTTAATTGATTGATAGATTTATATTCGAAACTTCTTCAGGTCACAAGGAGATTTTAAGTGTTTTTACGAAAGATTTTGTTTCTTAATGTAGGTACATAAACAATATCAAGTAAACGTTAATGAAAAAATATGATGCCTTAAATTAAAATTTAAGCCTAACAATAGTTTTCTTCCTGCAAACCTTTATGATGATACTCTAGCTAGTCTCTAGCCTAGAGAGAGTCTATGATACAAGGGGGCGTGTTTACACTATTTAGGATATGACAGCAAAAAAAAATTTAGATCATAAATAAGCAGGTATCTTACAAAATCGACAAATAACGAAAAGTATCGCTGTAGTCTAGACTTAGACAAAATAGAACGCCACAAAGTATTTCATATAAAAATGGCGCTGTAAGTCCCTTACAATATTCTTAAACTACTCCAAACTTATGTAGGTACTTACACCCCCATTGCTTTGTAATTTGCGGTCACGTGAAACAGCCATTACGAGCGTCCGACCAATGGTAGAGCGCCGTTTAATACGATTCCATATTTGAAAAAGAAAAATGAATCATGAGAAAATAATTTAAATTTAGAATAGGGTAAGGAACGAAGTGATACCATTGTTGTTAAGGTTTTGACGAAAGAACTCTATTTAGGTACATTGTACCTATTGATATGCATTTTATTTGTTAGATAAATGAATAGAATTAATATTTTGGACATTTCACACAACGCCATCTAGCCTCAAACTAAGCAAACAATGTACTATGAATAACTTCATTATTTACACATTAGTAAAAAAAAAACGCTCATATTTTTAACCTTTCATAGACAAATGTGACTAAAGCTCTACTAGAAACAAGATTTAAATCCAAGTTATATTTCAGCCTATGGGGCAAATAGTACTTGAATGGATACCAAATTTCAAAAACAACCACCAATTCACTCAACACAATGAAATAAAAATGAATTGAAAGTCATTAAAATAAATAGCTTTAAAATACATTACCGGAGCATGTAAACCAGTTGAGCCCACATAAAATTACCGAAGTAAATGACTGTAATGTCGTGGTCATTACGATTATGGTATGAAATCGATTTAACATCGAATACAATATCGTTAAACATGATCTCATCTCACGGGCTATTTAATACAAATCGATCTATTACGGAAAATACCGACGATTACCGACCGCTCGACCAATCAGAACGATCCATTTAAACGAATGTAATTTATAGAGTTTCAAAATTTAAAACTTTGTCCGCCATGTTGTAGATGTAATTTGAAAACGTGTCCGCTACTCGGGCGATTACCCTACGGCTTCCTTTTTTGAATTTGATATGAAAATATAATCTGTGGTTCGAGTTTATCAAAAGGAGAATGGTTATTAATGTGAGTAGTTTCTTATTATTATGATGGAAATCTTTGATTATTGCCATAATAACGTATAAATTACTGTGAATAGAATTATAATGGTGATTCGACTGCGTATAAATAATGGGATTTTTATTTATTCATGAGTTGTAAGAACGAAACGTTTGCTGTAAATCGTGATTTCAATTACAATGATAACCTAAATAATAATTACAAATCGTATTCAGATGTTATTTACTGATATTGTAAAGTTATAATTAGAGGTTCAATGATTGGTTGTTACATACATACATAGATGAATACAGTGTTCCTATAGAACACCAAGATGGACAGTATCAAAGCAAAATGAATGCGGAATATAGGACAGAAAATTTTCAGACACCCTTTCAATAAAAAAGTAATATCTCTATTTTCAAATAATGTTTGTTACTTTTGATGATGTCGTCAAATGTAACAAAAAATATTGTATTATAATGAAAAAGCCCAGTAGTTTTTAACAAATACCACATATTTATGTAGCCCTGTTATTTTTCTTTTCGACAATTAGCATCGGACTAAAATGCACTAGAAGTTAGCCAATGTGGCTCCCTTTTGAGCGCATTTTCAATGTACCACATTGTGATTGTATACTTTAATACTTCTGTGTTCCCGCCATTTACTACCATTTTTTTTTTCAGCGTCGTTCCCCATCACGAGGCGGATCGGCCATCCCTACCAGAACAGAACACCTCCTAAACGGAAGAAGCCTAGAACCTCCTTCACTCGCCTCCAAATAGCTGAACTAGAAAAGAGGTTTCATAAGCAGAAATATTTAGCCTCCGCAGAACGAGCCTCCTTAGCGAAGACACTGAAGATGACTGACGCTCAAGTGAAGACCTGGTTTCAGAATCGGAGGACTAAATGGAGGTAATATTTAATTTGTATTTGGTATTCTTTAAATTCGAAATTTAAATTAACGGCTCGTGGCTTAGTTGGTAGTGCCATTGACTGAAACGCTGAAAAGTCAAGGTTCGATTCTCAGTCAGAGGTAATGTTTTTAAACCAACTTCCAAAAAAAAGGAGTTGGTTCTTAATTTGGTTTTTTATGTTAACTTAGAACTTCGTTTTAACATTAGTCAAGTGAATTGGGTATTTTTTTTTATTTGAAAGGATACGTACTTTCAGACTGGTCCCATATCAATTTCATCAAAATCGGATCTGTAGATTATATATAATAAATCTTAAATATTTTATATAATATATATTTTATTAAAAATAAATGATAATAATTAAATATAATAAAAAATAATTATTTGAGTGTAAAATTAAGTTTTTAAATCAAAATAACTGAAAAAAATATGTCGTTAGAGTAAACGAAATTGCGTATTTTGCTTCTCTGTGCCTTTTCAGTGGTGTTTACGGTAACTTGAACAGTCTAACTGAAATCGGTCGTAGTATGTTTTTGTAAAACCTATATTTATTTGAAGTCGGTTGAAAAAGCGATCTATACTTTGATTTATAATTCAAGATTTTTTTGTAAACAAAGAAATGTCATGATGTGTCACTGTAACAGAGACAGGTCAGGGCTCAGAAGAACGAAGTAAATAGAATCCCTCCTAAATTTGACAAATTCGCTATCTTCTCTGCGCATACCACTTTTTGCACTAGATAAAACGAGACAAAACATGCATTTGTCGTACGTCATAATATAGGGGGCATCTGTCACACGTTGAGCCACAGAGATGTCCAAGTCATAAAATATCGATATCGATATTAAGAGTTCGATGACCCGATACCGATATCGATATATCAATCCTAACAACTTAAAGTCCGTGACTATGATAACGTTATCTAGATTCACTCTGGATTAAAGGAACCTTGAACTTTGTAAAAACCACGAATTAAGATGACATTTTTTTATTTGATAAAATAATATGCAACATACACAGGTAAATGAGTACATTACAAAATTTATACTTAACAAAAGTTAACACTTGAGCTTAATACTTTTTTCAGCTAAACCTTGTTCTGCCTGCCCCCTACCTATAGATTAGTGCCCCGAAAGGGCACATTACATGCGATTCTACCACCTTGTTGGTTTTTTGTAAGTATTTTACTATGTGAAGACAATACATTTATTGAGTATTGAGTACTTTTCCCGTCATTGGGGTAAGCATAACGTTGACGATCACATATTGATGGTAGAAGTGTTAATTTATCAAATCTTTTTAACTCAATGCTACACGCATGTGGCGAAGACTCTTTTGCTAAATATATTTCTATTAATTTATTTTCCTTAACTTTATTTATAATTATTATATTTTCTTGGCATACTTTAGCAGTACTTTTTTTTCAAGGCTTTTCGTACGCTGTCTGAAACAGTTAATTTTTAGCAAACTGGAGTAGGCTAGATTTTTATCGACCATCTCACACTGCACATTCTGTACATTCTACGCTAGTGTTCTTCGGTGGTACGTCTGAAAACACTGATGAACTTATTTCTGTAATATCCGAAGGTCCTGGCTTAGGTACGTTGATGAAAGGGATATCCTGAAACACATTATATTTTTAATTTATAGTTCATGTAATTATAATATACCTATAACACGCAATTTTAAGTACAGTACTGACCGTTAGCTTCACGAGCATTGCATTTGGTTCAAGTTGAAGAATAGCCGGAAGAACATTTTAACTCTTGCCGATCGTTATTGGACGCCAAAGAGACACCCTGAAATATTAATAGTGTAAACGTAATATTTTCCGTGATTATTTTGAAGCTCTCTTTTTTGTATATTACACTATCATGGTTGAACACATAGATATTGTGTTTAACCATGATACAGTAGGCAGGACGGCAAATATATAATATTAATAAATAAAATATGAATCGAACAAAATACAAAGAGTGTGAGTGTGTTTAATTGAGATGGGTCAGCTACGGGATTCCTCAATGGCTCACTTTATTCGAAAAATCTTACTAGGTATACTAGACGTGTCTGCATAGCCTTATCGACAAATCTTTTTACGTTTTATGACATCCCTAGTTAGTATATCATAGCCTCGATTTATTCATGATTTTAGCATGAAAAACGCCGATTCTTCATATTTCTATACTTATTGGACGTTATTCAATGTATCTACGTAATAATTATGTGTTTAGTATGGGTTATTAATGAGTAAATACACAAATAGATACTTACCGGTGAAAATTCAGGTTCTCTTGATTTTTCATGATACTTGCGGAGGCCTGGCATAATACGAGGACACAATTCGACATTTCACATATTTATATCACTATTTACAATAGTTCAATACGTTTTAAACAATATAAAACATCCAAAACCCCGTTGAAAAATAAACAAAAACAATGACATTTTATGACACTATATTTGAAAGATAGTCAATGTAGATGGAAAGCGACAGAACCTTTTTACAATACACTTGGTTGGATAATTAAGTCCCTCATGACATTTGTGTGACTTACTTTGAAGTTTCCTATGATTGCCTCTATTATAGTATATCCAACCTCTTTGGGTCAGGGTTAAAAACGAGTTTTAACCACGGATCACTATAAACGTAGTGGTTATATTCTCTTTGATTACTAGTAATGACGCGCGGTTTTACTTGTGCGATAGTTTCCTTTTTGTTTGAAGTGACGACACCGTGGCTTAGTTGGTAGTGACCCTGCCTACGAAGCTTGGTGTTCCGGGTTCGATCCCTGGCCGGGGCAAATATTTGTGACGAACACAAATGTTTGTTCTCGGGTCTTGGATGTTGTGATGTGTTGTGTGTGTCCATGCCACCTGCGACACAGGGAATCCTAGTGAAGGGGTATGAGTGTGTGAATGTTTATGTTTATGTTTTATGAGCTAAATAATTCTTAACCAAACTTTTTCCGGTACTTCAGAACACTGAAAAGTAGTTAATATAAAATTTATGAATCTAAACTTCTGAGATATTAATCATAATAATGCAAAGGTGCATAACAGATACCTAACAAATATTCATTCGATTCACACAATTGCACACGATAAGCGAAAAAAGAACACATTCGACTTCGTAAACGGACAAAAGATGAATAGAATTTACAAACACACGTTTAGGTCAAAATCCAAAAATTGTTTCGAACTTCTGTGATTTACTCTGATGATACCAGCGTCTTAAAATATTTTTCGCTAATATTTCTTCGTCGTGTTATAATTTTCTTAAAAAAATAAAATAAAATATAATAATCAGTACAAAGCCATTGCTATTTTGCATTCTATAACAACAAACAAACAAACAAACATTCACACACTCACACCCCTGCACTAGGATTTTCTGTGTGGCAGGTGGCATGGACACATACAAGACATCACGACATCCAAGACCCGAGAACAAACATTTGTGTTCGTCACAAATATTTGCCCCGGCCGGGGATCGAACCCGGAACACCAAGCTTCGTAGGCAGGGTCACTACCAACTAAGCCACGGTGTCGTCATCTATCAATGTCTATGGATATTGATTAGAAAATAAACCCTACCATATGTTTTTAGGAAAATTGAGTAAACGTCTCTTTCATATGTATTTTTTTAGGGTGGTCACACACTTTGTTTACAAAAAAAAACTTGAATTCTGAATCGGGGTATAGATTAAAATTTTAATAAGCGGATCTCTTTGAATATTGTCAAGTTCAAAAAGTAAATTGAAGCTAAGTAAGTTATAAACTCTACCAAGCAACTTATCAATATATGTACAGACAGCGTCAGAGATAAGTATCCCCCTTGCACAAGACACCCAGCTATAAATCCTTTCAAAAAATTTTAATACTTAAACTTATTTTTAGGCTTACATATGGTTATACAAATATAATCTATTTTTGAAAGGCAAAACTTCTCCATTCGCTGCGACTGTGATTTAAAGGGATTTGAAGCTGGGTATTATAATGCAAGGGAGATACTTATCTATGACGCTGTCTGTACATAAAAGGCTTGGTGCTGACTGACTGACTGCAAGACAACATACAGGGCAAACCACTGAACATGGAGACTTGATACTTTGAGGATGTGTTTGTCAATAGCTGAAAGTTTGTACTAAGAAAGGAAATTTTGAAAATACACAATACAAACGAAGCTGCGGGTTTTGCTAGTTCTTTATGTAAATCCAATCTTTATAGTCTGGTCTACAAAGTGGGTTATGTAAGTTCTGTGACATTTTAATACCTGTACAAGATGTTAACGGTATTTTTATAGTCGGCTCTACATATACCACAATCTACATATTTGCTGGGGCTACACATTCGGCGAGGCGATGCGATCCAACCTATAGGAGTGAGGTTGTAATACTCGTGTAGTCACAAAAAAAATTTTTTTTTTGAGTATTGTGGGTATATTTTTGCAGAAAAAGTTTTGTTAGTCATTTATTAGCGAACTCGTCAAATTACCACATTTCAATGGATGGATGAGATCGATATTTTTAGAGTTTCCTACTAATATTCTGTAGGTTCTGTAGAGTATCTCTAACTATTTTGACTAGACTAGGCTGCAAACTGATGTAGTTTTCAGTAAGTTTAGGATGATAAATGGCACCGTGTGTAATATCTACTTATGACGACATAAATCGAGTGGCAAGTGTGTTGGTCTGCCTCGCCAGCGTGGCAGATTTGATTCTTGCTACAGGACATAAAAAATTTGGTATGTTTGGTTGGCATATACCTACAAGCTTTGCTTAGTTTGGGGCCTTTTGGCGTAAAACCCTATGCGTACCGAGTATACTCGTATCAGCATAAGAGAAATGCTGCGGCTACATTATTGCGCCATATTTCATGTCGCGTTGTCACCATAAAAACATCGTCTAAGATGAACATCTTCATCATCGTCTAACTTTAAGCAGTCAACTACTTCGTATTCGACCGAATACATAGCGATGCGATGAACTACTCGACCACACTTATCGAGATAGCTCGAATATTCGCCGGTACCCGTTAATATGGCCTTAGCATTAAATTTAGTCAAGCATTCACTTGCCAAAGAACTTTGTACGTCGTCGCTCGGACGATTGTGTGGCGCTTGCGGCCTTTCTAATGTAAAGGCGTTAACATTCTCAGAACAATCGTAAAATAGACGTTTAAACTCATGTTGACCAGAATCAAAGACCTCAAAAATTATGGGTCTATTATAAAACTACAGCTCTATCAAAAATGGTTGTACTAAATGATTATAAGTTTAATTCCGCTTGATTTAATAAAAGTCTGGTAAATAATGGCTGGTTGTTTTTTTGAGTGAGATAATAAAAGTTAAGTAGTTACAACAATGAAGATTAAGTATATCTAAAAAATCATTTTTGAACGTTCGCTTTAGATTTTAAAACACTTAAAAAATGAAACTATAATAAGGTAGAGTCAATTGAGGTAAATGCGTTAATGCGTTAATATTACTAAAAAAACTATCAAAAGTACAGCAAAGTCTGCCATCTGGTGCTGTAAAGTATGTGAAAATAAACAGCACTAGATGCAGACTTTTGATAGTTTTTAGTAATTTCAAAAAGTCGCAATAAATTGGCGCATTTACCTCAGTTGACTTTAATATGAAAACGTTAATTGTCTTCAAGCCGCTTGAAGGTAAATAAGTAATTAAAGGTATTCTACTTCTCTAGCTAAAAACTTCCAGATAAAAAGTTTTTGTTTTTTAGTATTTTGAATTTAACCCTTAAGTAGCAAAGTAGTTTCTATCAGTAGGTATTTACAAAAGTAACATAATATCAATCGCAAGATTATCAAACACAAATAAACGTTCGAAATTCAAACAAAGTGTACAATTCGTTCAAAAAGGAAATACTCGCAATAGGGAGAAAGGATACCAAACAACATTGTGCAGTTTTTGAATTTGGAATGTTGTTTTCGTTCGGAAACCGTGTGTTGGTGGCATCGGCGATTACGTTCTAATGGACAAGCGGTGTTTGTGTTCGGGACAGATAACGCATGCTCGATACGCGCGGCGCCAAGCCACCGATTTTATTGTAAAAAACACTGTGATCTATCGTTTGAGGTTTTAATTCGATTCCAGTTAAAGTAACCCTTTGCTGGCACTAACGTTTTTGCAGCAAGAAGGTCAATATTTACTGTAGTTACTTAAAGATGTAGATTAATAATATTACTGGTTTTGATTATAACATCTGGACACATAGCTTTAATACTCTCTCTTTGAAATAAGAACTCAATATTTGAGTTTTTTGAAGATTTACTACGGAGCAAAATGCAAATGGTGACTAAAGTGGCCAAATATATTGCCAATTGCTGCAAAATGAATTAAAAATAAAAAGTTTGCGAAATGCCACTTTTGGATAGATATTCAACAAGGTCTACGAAATGAAACGTTCTACAAATGGGATGTAGCCAAATTTTTTGTCGTGTTTCTCATATAAGATTCTTGATGGTACTGTGAGCTAAATTAATGAAAATCTTTTTTTCGTTCGAATATATGTTAATGCCTATATTTTTCCACTATGGTTTCTTAACAATTCAAAACTTATAAAGTTACAGCAGCAATAAACCACTAAGCAGCGTCTGAACTTAATCTTAAGACGGCTTACGTCATCCCTCGTTAGCAGATAACCTTACTTTTAATAACAAACTCAAAATAAAAGCAAGGAGCGAATGATAAGACACCATTAACACGGCTGGTTAATACGGAGAGACGTCTGATAAATCGACCGTGGAAGAGATGGTTTTTTGTTATTTTTTAATAATTTCTGTAGCTTTTAGATAGGGTATGTATTTAAAAGCTACAGAAGTCCGTTTTATACGTTTCTGCAGGATAGGTACGTTTGGAAATCGCATGCGTAAAAATCCACGGATAAGTAATATCGGTTAAGGTAAGACAAATAATACTTACGCAGAATTTATAAAAAAAATTGGTTGACTGTAAAGTTGGTTTACGGACTGTAGTTTAACGTGACAACGTCATAACCAGCGTAACGGGACAATGAGCGTTACCGGACAATGACGCCAACGTTTTTGTGCATGCAGCTGGCGTTCATCGATTTATTAGACGTAGTCACGTCAAAAAAAATTTGGAAGTTGTTTAATTCATCGATTTTTTTTTCATTGTAACTGATGCAATTCGTAAGTAAAGTTTCGAGACGTTAAAAAAACTGTTCAACATATCGTTTTAAAATTCCAACAACTTTTAAAAAGATAAAAGTTAGGAATTCAGTTCAAATACCATCAAGTTCGAAAGGGTTAGAAATAAAAAAGCTTCATTTAAAAGCGATTACGATAAAAACAGATTTATTGAAGGTTTTAAAATATATATTAATACTGAGTTCGACTCATGTGGGTACTTTACTTAAAGATTGATAACAATTTGACTTTTGACGAAGGATAACCCTGATGATTTACCTAGGTCAATCTTGTTTAAGGCTATTTTTTAAAGTGCATAGTTGTTAATTATAAATAACTAGATTACAATAGCAACTTTGTTTGTGTTACGAAATAACAAAATTTCAAATCTTTCAAAACGTGTCTACGCTTCTTGACAAACAATCCTTCGTTTCAAGTCTCTACGTCCAATGTTTTGGCTTGTACGTTGTGTGCGTTGTGTGTCAGTCAACCAATCAGTCATTCAGGATTTTTTAATATATTGATGATTTATGATGTTTGGACATGTTTTATAAGCGCTATTTAGCCCCAAACTAGGCTTAAACTCATGGGAAAAGTACGACCGGAAACCAATATGATCAAAAAATCACATTGTTTTTTTTAATACATTAAGAAATATTTCTATCATGGCCGACATCAATATAAATAGATTGTAAATTAAACGAGTTTATCTATGACAAATGAGGCAGCGTTATCATCGGTGAGAAGGATTCAGATGAAAAAAGTGTTGAGCTACCGAATGAATAGAAGAATATCATTATAAACATTGGTCACTTTTTTTTTTAAATAGTGGACAATAATTTTAACTGTTATGATTTTTATAGCCAAGTGCATGGTTTAGGGTTAACGAAATACGGAACAAGGGATTTTTTTTTGTAACTATACTTTTTGCTAAAGCAAATTAACACATAATTTTAAAATTAGAATTAGTTTTTGAATAGAGATGCCTTTATTATAAGCTTCTCGTTCGATTTTCAAACTTAACTTTTTTCATAATTCGAAATACGAACGCAAAATGATTAACCTAGTATGTATGCAGAGCAACCTCGTTATCATCGATAAGGTAAAAGCAATTTTTTTTTTGTTTATACAAACGCAATTGATCATCCACCATCCATTAACACGAAACCATTAATATGCTCATAACATAGAGCCTAATATACAGCCAATGGCAACAAAAACGATATTTCATGACTACACTCAATCTGTCCGTGAATGAGTCAAATTCGTAGGTTATTCACGTAGTGTGTACAAGCATCAAGCAGGCGGTAACATGGGGTAGCGAAGGGTAAATATTGTATGAGGTACACAACTCCGCAGTTTGAACCATCAATTATTAACTGTGGTAGAAAAGGAGGTACCTTTTTACATGTATTGTTCCCGTTCGTTGTCTTTATTGCCTATTTTTGTGACTTTTACGCGGGCTTTAGGTTATTTTATGAGCGTGTTGGAAGGAATGTAGATGAGTGAATTAGTTTTGAAGGAGAGTCTGCCGGTGCGTTGCAAGATGGCGGTGTGTTTAAGAATTTTAGGATAAAGAAAATACAAATCTTAACCATTTTCATTGGTTAACAAAGTTTTTACCTAGCTGACTTTGCCTGCGTACCCATATGGTATTGGGGTAAAAAATTATGCTTAGAGTTTTTTCGGCTCATAAACTATAGGTACCTAAACCTACCCATAATAAAATTCAATTGAATGAGTAGTTTTTGAATGATTGAGGAACAATTATCCAACCATCCATTCCTACAAATATGTCTTGGTATTAGGTATAGTAAGCATTCATGATGTCAGTACCTACTTATTTCCGTAAAGGAAAGATAGGTATTACGTCAACGAAGCGCCTATAAACAATTTCAGACTGAGTCTGAAATTCGGCGCTTTGTGACGCCGAAATGTTGGTATCTTTAAACCATTCTTCTATTTCTTCTTATCGTATCACTAGTTCTTTCGAACCAGTGTGGTGCAAGGATTTCAAGTGCGCCTCAAAGAGGCTCCTTTCGTGCATACATAAACATTTAAACCATTGACTTTGCAGTTACCGCTAAAATACCATCACTTTGCCACCTCCTTATAAGCCCCAACTATCAATCGTAGCGATTCCCCAACTATTTACACATTCTAAAGGCCAGCCAATTTCCTTGAATCGTGCACCGACATCAGACAAATCGAATTCGAACAGCACGATCTAACACGTAGCCAACATGGCGTCGTTTCCGCTTTATTTATTCACCCTGATTCATTTTCTTCCGGTAATTCTTTCATTTCTTCCCCTGTAAGTGAATATTAAAACTGCCTGAATTAGGGTAGGTAGTGGATTCGTTCGGAAATGTGTCGTATTTTGACCGCAAAAGGTTTATTTTGATTGTTCTTCGCGCTGATGAGGATTTTACAGTCAACGACAAAAGTAGATGAATGTTCCCAGCGAGTAACAGTGTGACTAGTTTGGGTGTGACTCGTTGGGAAACCTATTGGTGGGTGGCCAAAGCTCGAATTTTGAAGAAATATTGGTCCATAAAAAATGCCTTAAGTCAGTAAACATTTGTGATGAATCTTAACAAAATTACTTAGGCGTTGTCCTAATAGAACGCGATCACGCGATCGTCGCGCGAGCAAGCGATGCGACCGTCGCGTCGCGCGAATCCGCGTGCAAACGTACTAAAGTCAAGTAGACGTCCCGATTGGCAATCGCGAAATCGCGCGACGCGACGCGATGCCAATTGGGACGCCTATTTGACGTTAGTACGTTTGATCGCGTGATCGCGCGATCGACGTTCTCGCGAACTTGCGATGGTCGCGTCATCGCGTTCTATTAGGACACTGCCTTACAGTTCCAATTCCTAATCAATTTTATTATACGTAACCGTACCAATCACTAAACCAAGCATGATAGTTTTTCTATTCTGTGGCTGTTTTTGTAAACCTCATTACTGAATGTCTCATAACTGGCATCTTTCGTTGTAGCAATGATGCACTTGAATATGACATTCAAAAACCTGCGCGACTGTGATGTTGTGACTTATCATGAAGAAAGTGCCAAAATACTTTTTACAAAATAAATAACTGACTGCTAGAGAAAAAAACTCTTGTAATAGTGATACACGCAAGTAGGCACATGTATTTTCATTTGTGCGTTAGGCTATTGTTTATATACAATAACGGAATCAACTTCTTCATGTGACTGTACCTTTTCACGTCGCTAACAAAAATGAGACGTATCTCCATGAAATAAGGTAGCAAATTGCTTGTAATATACAACAATGACGCGTTTTCTTGAATGTCTTCGTGTAATTGCTGCTTGTAGGCTGTCTCCTTAGGAATTAGGAGCAAATCCGCCTGCTGATTGATACAGGGGTGAACTGGAAATGTGTTCCTTACTCGTTAATTTTTATTGCACATCGTATTTCTTTCTCTGGGATACAGCCATATTGTATTCCTTGAATTATTGATTGATACCTTTGGGCCTATGAGTCTTCTTTTATGTATTATCATTTTTCGTAGATAAAATATATGGATAACTATGTATATTTTTTTTTGTTTATGTGTGACGTCGGCCTACCTTCGCCTTAGTTTGTGGATAATAAAAAAATAAACAAGATTGATTTCTCTTAATTTTTAATTTTAAACACACACTATTAAGGTTATGTCTCAAGACGTAGGTTCAAACTCTGCTTCTACTGCAGGGTTAAAAATATTTCTTTGGAAACATACCTACCTGCAAAGATACCTTATTTAAAAAATTGGTTGTCTATAGATTTGGTTTACGGACGATAGTTTAACGTGACTACCAGCGTAACGGGACAATGAGCTTACCGGACAATCACCTCAACGTTTTCGAACATGCAGCCGATGTTCATCGATTTATTAGCCGTAGTCACGTCAAAAAAATAATAGTTTTAAGTTACTTTTTAGGATTTTTCACGTTACCAAAAATTATTACAGAAATCGGAAGCCATTTTCGAAACATTTTGTAAATCTATTCCTTCCATCAAATCGCATCATTACCTACATCATTCAAAAGGGAGTTAAGAGGAAGTTTAGAAAATAATAACAAATTCAGGGATCATCTATAATGCACGGAGTTTTTACGAGTTTGCCATCTTGGCGTTTTAAAATGCTTTTCAGATTTATTTGACTGTTTTGATAACTGCGGGTCGACTTTCTGCTTATTATGCTTTTATTTTTATCTCCTTTTCATGTATAAAATAATTATCTTTATATTTATTTACATAACTAGTAGGTAACTATGAACTAATTGTCAAAACAAAATTACTAGGTTGAAGAAAAAATAAAATTAAAGTAACATTATATACCCAGTACCTGATTAAATTAAAAATACTTAAAAAAAGTTATGACAAAATGGTCCATTATAAATTTAAATTTAAAAAAAAGTTAAATTAACTACTATTTTTTTTTATTTAGTGTGTTCGCAATTTTAGGATTTAAATAATCTTGAGGGGTATAAAAATAATATGCTTATTTCCATTTCAAACACAATAACGATTTCACCATTATTCTTTCCTCATATTCCGTCTCAAAATAAATGTTTTAATTTTTTTAATTTGTAATGAGAATAGAAACGAAAACAAAAAGAGAGAGAAGAGTAATTAATTAAAGCTGTTTTTAATTAGTGTAGATAAATTCGTTAAAATCAAGCGGGTTTCGCGCTAAAATAAACCTGTTTTAGTAGATAAGGTTTTTAAATTCTAAAAGTGCCTAGATTCTAAACAAAAATAGTTATGGAAAATTAGGATAAGAGCTGCAGGTAAAACTGTAGGTATTTTCACCGTTTTTTGTAAAGCTAAGTATATTTTCTTATTTGGAATAGACAAGTGTTTGTTAGTTTCTCTTTGTCACTTCTAAAAAAACATAAAAAGTATAAGAGAAAAGTTGAAAAGAATGAGGCGTACGGCTCAAGTTACACCTATGTGGTTTTTACGTTATTAACTTAAGGTGACGTGGCTTTAAAGTTTAATCAACGTTAGGAATACATTTTTATTCTAGGTATTATATGAGTTATATCAAAGAAAAATATGGCATTTTATTTCCTCCAAAGTATGGAGGAAATAAAAACAACTTCTATATTATAACAATTTATAGAAAATCAATGTAATAAGAGAAATAACAATATTATTATTAATATACTTAGCAAAAAATAAATAATGAAAATTAAATATCTATCACATAAAATTACGGCCAATGCCATTTTTTTCTTTGATATAACTCATATAATACCTAGAATACAAATGTATTCCTAACGTTGATTAAACTTTAAAGCCTTGTCACCTTAAGTTAATAACGTAAAAACCACATAGGGGTAACTTGAGACGTACGCCTCATGTATAATGTTACATCCAGCATCCAGCAACCACATCTCAAGCTCTCTTATAAAATAATCAACTGAAATTACTAATTGCCTCCCCGCTTGGCTTATTTAAGGAAAGTTTAATTGTACGCGTTATCTAATTATAAAGACGCGGCTCAACTCGGTAACTCTGAGGTAGAGATGGGGCGTGTATCGATAAAAGCTATATCGATAAAAAAAATCGGAAGCGTTGTTAACTATTAAAACGTAGGAAGCCGTCGTGCTACACTGCTTCGTCTATTTCGTGGTCGCCATTTAAGAACCTTTATTCCCTAATGTCTAGCGGTTCGTCGAGCTTTACTCAACAAAACAAAAATTATGCTTGTATATTAAGAACTTATTCACTCTTAATTGTAATTATATCGCGTCTATGGTATACAGAGACCTACCAGTAGGTAGGTATATCGATACATTTATTTATCATCGACAAAACTTTTATCGACTCTACCACATCCCTACTCGTACATTAACCGTTCTAATAAAGTTCTTGCTACGTTATAATAGACTTAACGCTTTGTTCAATCATTCATTATCTCCATCCAGTGTACGCTGATCCCTCAAACAACCCGTTTTACTCGGAATCTTCATTAACTCTGGGAGAGGAGGGGGTCGAGCCAAATTGGTGGGTCTGTAGGGTGGCCATATATCAAAAACTTGGGATTCGAATGAATTAGGTAACTTTATATTCATTCCACTGTCAGTTTTAATGAAACGTGAGTTTTGAACTTTCTTCGCTTAAATTTAAATGGGTTTAAAGTTTACCAATGATATGCAAGTACATAACAATTACATAAGCACAACACAAGTATGACTTTTTATGAATTTCTAAGTATTTAGGTAATAATCAAGGTTTTACAAAAAGATACACATCAACCGACTTACAACAATCGGACTGTTCTAGTGCCCGTAAGCACCACTGAAAAGTCACAGGGAAGCAACAAACGCAATTTAGTTCACTTCAACAACTTTTTTTTGAATTATTTTGATTTTAAAAACTAAACTACTAAACCGATTTTGATTAAATTTCTATAAAACCAATCTGAAAGTATATCCTCTTCAACAAAAAAAATTGCTAACAATCGGTTTATAAAAAACAAAGCTAACAAACATTAAAAAAAAAACAACCGAATTCATATCTTCCTCCTTTTTTTAAGTAGGTTGAAAATGTAACGATTTAGGTAATCTGGAATGTTAAGTTTTTCATGCCTCGTTTTGTATTTTGTTTTTTTTTTATAAAGTAAACAAGTAATTTGGTAATGGGCATCAGGCGTGATCTCTTACCACAAGGAGAACGCTTAGCTCATCAATATTTTACAATAAAAACCCTTTCATAACACGCTTAAAGCCTTAATTTAATCATCACGAAAATGTTAAGGTTGCTTTTCATGAGGTGATAACTTTTAAGTACTACATCTCACTTAACTTAAAACTGGTACGAGTACATATTTAATGAGAGCTTAAGCTCAAATGAGCTGGCAGATAGTATTATCAGCAACTGAAATTATACGCATCAGTGTATTGGTGTGGGGATAAAGAATCGACAATTACTGTCGATATCGATAAAAAGCCCTGAGCTGGCGGATATTATTATCAACAGGGCCTGAAATTATAAGCATAAATCTGTGGGATTAGTATTTAGTATTTATGAATTTTACTTTAAATAAAACGGTTACAAAACATTATTTAAAGATTGAAGATTAAATTATAACATTTCATCATCATCTATTTTTTATTTTTTATTTATTTATTTGTCTCAATTAGAGTTGGTTACAAACAGGTCTTATGATAAGTGAGTAAATGATAGATAATTTAAAGGTAGTTTGTAAATAAAATCGTAGTGCAGTTAGGTGACTACCCTCCGTACTAGTTTGCACTGTATGACGGACGGGCGTCGTTCTATCTATTAAATAATTAAAAAATACTTACATTATAAATTCAAAATAGTCAAAAATAATAATAATAATACATACTTATACTTAAATCAAAATTTAGATTCGCAGAACCAAAGACAATCTGAGGTTAGCTCTCTCCATTGATCTGCAAATATGTCTATGTGGGATAAATTGATCATTGTTTGAACACTACCGTACGTAACGTACATTTAATATTGTTACTGTTGGGAGGTGTCCCCTGCAGAATGACTATGGGTACCAACACAATATTCTATCACAAAGTAGTCATGTCTAAGTATTACTGTGTACCGGTTTGAAGAGCACTTTAGCTAGTGAAATTACTGGGCTTCTCTTCTCTTCTCGTGTCTCAAAGTGGATGAGCGCTAATTGCAGTGTTGCACCTATGTACATCAAAGTCCGGTTTAGCACAGTGACTTCATATCATCAGGAGAACGTCTAGCTCGTCTCTCGTCAATTGTTTGCATAAAAAAAAGTAAAACATTAGCACTAACTTATCGATATTTTCCGATTCATTAGATTATTTTCTCCATCGAATTAAATGTTATCGACAATTCAGCGACTGATACGGGGCAGCCCTTTAAAAAACCATTATTGCCTGGTGATACTAAGTTGGGGGAAAATGAACCTTGTATCGTTGTCTTTAAGGTCAAAAAGTTTGCAAAAATTAGAAAAAGAAAAAAGTTATACGCGAATTAATGTTAAATGGAACAGCTAAAGCTGCTTTGGTATCTTAATAAGTTAAAACGAAAATTTGATAAGTAAAATGGAGACAATGTGTGAACCCAAAAAACGTTTTTTTACTTATAAAAAATTGTTTGTGAAAGACATGATCTCATGGAAACCTTTTAATTGGGACTTCGTCTTATAAAATTGTCTGTGAATGATTATTTTGTACCAAATATAAAAAAAAAATACCTACATTTTATTAACTTACACAGCGTAATTAAAGTTCTTGTATCTTAAAATCCTTCTTAGCTATTTCGCATAGAGCTTAAGTAATTGCTTTAGGGTGTTAAGGGTAGTACAGTAATCGTTTAGGAACTATATAGTTTATATATATATATTGCATATATAATATATAATATATATATATATATTGCATATATAATATATAATATATATAATATATATTTATATATTGCAATTAAGATGCTTTAAATACAATCGTCTTAACTTTAATGAGAGCCAAGTTGATATAGTTTCGTCTGCTACTAGTCGGTACATCTCTATTTTCAAAGTATAGGTATTTATTTCAAAGTGTCAACAACAATTCTCTTAAACATATAAGTAGCTATATGTTTAAAATAATTGTTGTTAAAGTATGTACACTTCAGCTTAATAAATAATTTAAAAGCTAAATATCGTTTAGCCTTAAGTGTATTCACCCCTCTTAAGTAAAGTGAGGCCACTCAAGAGTTAAGTTGTGTTGTAGGTAAGTAGCTACTTAAAATATTGCTTTAAAGGTAGAGCATGGAATGAATATTGTTGCCAAATGTGACCTTTTAAACAAACATGCAAAATCACAAAATTTGAAGGAAGAAAGGCTTGTTTTGTGAATAAATTATTGTGGTACAATTCTTATTGTTTTTTTAAATGAATTGGTTAGAAATAACTATAAAAAATTTACAAAAAAATATCGACTCAATGGAAAGCAAAATACGCAATAACTTGAATGATATATTTCTAGTTATTTTGATTTAAAAACAAGACTGATTTTGATGAAATTTCTATGAGACCAACCTGAAAGTATACCTGTACAGAATTTTCTAAAGCGGTTGATAAATATTCGTCAACCGATAAATAAAATTGAAAATCTCCTCTTTTTTGGAAGTTTTGTTTTTCACCGCAACAAATGGTGTACTGAAGAGGAGGCCTATACTCAACAGTGAGTGCAAGAGGCTGGATAGAGAGATAGATTTGTTTTTCACCGCAACAAATGGTGTACTGAAAAGGAGGCCTATACTCAACAGTGAGTGCAAGAGGCTGGATAGATAGATAGATTTGTTTTTCACAAATATATAAAACTACCCATGTTATTAAAATGAAACAAAAACCTCTTCCATTTGTCTAAATCTGTGTCATTCATAGTATAATCTCTGGTTGCCCAACCAGTCGGCTCTGCGGTTGGCGCGGTGACGTGACGATTACTGGATCAGCCAAGGTGAACTTATGGGCTTTCAACACAGCCCTTAGTTTAAAATAGATTTAGGTTTAATTCCCACTGAGATGGCAGCGACCAGCAGCGGCCAGCAGAGTACTTTCATTGTTAAATAATATTGAATTTTATCTACATACCTATAAGATCGTCTGTGAATGTCAAAAGGGGTGCGCAGCCGCTCGCGGCGACGCTACACAAAGTACCCACAAAAACGGACCGAATTGAACCAATTCGAGAAAAAGAAATGTTACATACAAGAATAAATAGTTATTTATTTTTTTTCTCGAAAAATTTGCATCTTAAAGATTTTCTCCAGAAAAATAGTTGTTAGGATACCCGTAACCTATACTGTGTAAAAAAATCAGATTGAAATTCCTATATTGGGTGCTTTGTCCACCTATTTTGAAAATGAGACCATTGTGCGACGATATAAGGACATTCGCGGTCTATCAGATCCATGCTATATTATCGCGTCACTGCCAACCTCTGCCGATCGCTGCCGACCTCTGCCGACCACTGCCGACCTATGCCGACCACTGCCGACCTCTGCCAGTCGCTGCCATCTCAGTGAAATCCAATTTATCACTAACAACGGAGAAAATTTAAAAATTATGCACAATCATAGGTATATAATGTAGATATCTTTAAGTTATAATCGAGTTTGAGCACTTGAACTACCAATAGATCGTTTGGAACGGTGTATGGGCCAATTTTTTTCCTTTTGTCCAATTTGTAATATATGAAGATTGTAGTAGTTAGCTTATGCTGTAAAAAAGTAGCTTGTGTTGTATAAAAAATACTTATATATTCTTTTGAACACCAATGAATTCAGTAGATTGTTTTGACGTCATGGAGCGACAAACATAGCTCTATCCTTTCGATTTTTTAGTACAAAACTCCAATTACCTAGATAGGTAAAGGCTAGATAGCCTAAACTAATCTGTCGACCAGTTGGCCAACTCATCCAGTGTACCCTAAATAATGCAAACATGACTTTGGAGCTAAGTTCCGTGTTTTATGGTATACTTGCGAACACTTGACTCGGGGTTCAAGCGACGCCATTATCGTATCTCCTGATAACGAGGAAGGTACAGTCGTCAACAAAACTTTTCATATTCTTAAGGATATTATATTTTTTTAGTTTACTTGTGGAGCTGTATATCAGAATTTTCAAATTTGCTGTTAGACACCCGAAACGACGGTAAATAAATCAAAAAGGTTAGGGCGATAAAAACACGTACAGTCGGCTCTGTAATGATCTTTACACCCAGCTTACGCCGGTGTTCCCCTGTGATGAATTTTATAATTACTTCCGATGCTAGATTCCTGACTAGTTTAATAATATCGTACAATGTGCGCATCATTTTCATTACAATACGCAATTAAGCGCTTTTGAACTTGCATTTAACTCTATATTTCAACTCTTTTAACCCGATTTTAAAAAAGGAGGATGTTTTCAAATCGGTGTCAATGTTTTTTTTTATGTTTGTTACTTCAAAACTTTGTTGTTTAGACAACGATATGAAAAAAAATTTAGTACCTACCCATATACTTTCAGATTAGTCACATAGAAATATCATCAAAATTGGTTAATTAGTTTAGTTTTTAAATCAAAATAAAAAAAAAATATATGTATTTGAAGTAAACAAAATTGCGTATTTTGCTTCCCTGTGACTTCTCAGTGGTGTCGACGGTCACTAGACTCGTCCGATTGAAGTCGGTTGTTGTATGTTATTGTAAAACCTTGATTATTGTCATACGAAATTGCCAATGGGATTAATATTAATATTGTGGTATACTAATATTCTAAAGCACCAACTTTATCATCAGTCCCCGCCAAACTATTGATTAAAACCGAACTGGGCTTTAAAGGCTTACTAATTTGTCTGTCAGCATCGCTCTAATTGACGTCAGTTATCCCATCGCAAGCGTTCTAAACTTCATGAATTATGCAAAATAGAGCTGGCTAGTCACACAGTAGAAATTTCTGAGTTAATTAAGGCCAATCCTCAAATCCAAATTCCATACAAAATATTTCGGACAAATACTCAAAAAGTACGCCGTATTCGTATTATATATATTCGTTTCGTCCATGTATTTTGATTTCGTCAACAAAAAAAGTGAAAGGTTTCATACTTCAATTCAGATTTTATACGTGTTTTTAAGTTAGTAGGGTTAATTTAAAACACGTATAAAATCTAAATTAAAGTATGGAACCCTGTAAAATAATAAAAATGTAAAATAATAAGTATGAAAGTATTTCACTTTTTTTGTTGACGTAATCTAAAAACATGGACGAAACGAATAGTGTGAAGAAATAACTAGGTATAATACGGCGTACTTTTTGAGTATTTGTCCGAAACATTTTGTATGGAATTCGGATTTGAGGATTCCCCTTAAGGATGATTTTCAGATTATTTTCAAAAGCGCTAAAGCAATTCAGCCGCAGATTTTTAAATAAAGTCCTTCGTGTTTTGTTCTGGTCATGGGCAGACGTGATCTGTGCTTACAGGAAATATCTAAATATCTCACTCGCCTCATCATTTAGTTCACATAAACCAAACTAGAATTTAACTGCTGAATAATTTGTCTGTCAGCATCGCTTTTATTGACGCTAACGTCAATAAAGGCTTCGTAAAACAGAACGCGTGCTTACGACGCGTCAGGGCGCTATGACGCCGCACTATAGCGCCGAACTGTGTTGTACTATGACGGTATTCTACTATCACCGAGCACCGGCGCTAGCAGTACGCAACCTTCTGTCGCGGCGTCAGGACTGTTTGACAGAATCTCAATATATCTGTACAACACAATGCAGCGTTATAGCTCAACGTAACGTTACGCCTAGACGCGTGCTGATAACGCTTCCTGTTTGACGAAGCCTTAATAACGTAACCTAAGTTACCTCTAGTTGTAAAATTCATGAATTATGCAGAATAGAGCCGACTCAATTGTAATGGTTCATTACTCGCTTAGGTATTACCCGCTAGGCCCACCAAAGCTAGTATGCGCACTTGAAATCCTTTCACCACACTAGTTTGAAAGAACTAGTGACACGATAAGAAGAAGCTACTAAGAGTAAATCGATAATTTGTCATTCAACTCTTTGCCGTCATTAAAACCACTGTTTACACGAACGAATAATTTAAACTTATAATTTACGTCAAAATAATTGACAAATGTTATAATTATACATTAACCCAAAACAGCTTTCAGTGCCATGAATAATGTATGGCTCAGTGTAGAGTAGCCATTTCTGTTTACACCGACTGCGGTCATTAGTGTATCGATTTTGCGGTAACATGGTGGCTCGATCTACTGTACCTAACTATTTACAAGGAAAAAAGTATTTTTGATGTTTAACATGAAGTATAACAACTTTCCTTTCGCTTTCTGAAAATTTGTGGCAGTGATTTCGTGAAATGCAATAGAGTGTGTAACAGGAAGTTAGTCGACAGATGGTACCAACCTCAGAAAAATGTAGTAAATAGCATCTTTCCTAATTTAAGATGTCAGATGTCTCACATCATATGCGAATACTCGTATAAGGCTCGCTCGTTTTTTTTTTATGTAGAAATGGGTTATCGAGTTGGATCAGTAGAGCTACCTGTTAATAATTTGCAATGGTCTTTAATTGGCGAAATTGATTATTTTTGTACAATGTTAATAATACCTTATACGTTATGTTATAAAATAAGAGTTATTAGTAGTAGTTTTAAGGGAATAATAAAAAGATAATTTCGATTTGAGATCCTGCTGTTGTTTTTCAAGTTGTACTGAAACATTGTAATATGGGAGCTAATAGTTCCCACCAAAAAATTGGTTGACTGTAAAGTTGGTTTACGGAAGATAGTTTAACATGACAACGTCATAGCAAACATTGACAGCGTAACGGGACAATGACGTCAACGTTTTCGTGCATGTAGTCGACGTTCATCTATTTATTAGACGTAGTCATGTCAAAAACGTTTGTCGACCTCTTATTACAAATACATAGGATATAGTTCTGGTGATAAAATATTATTTAGTCGCTAACTGTACCTTTCATAATTTTTGTATGCGGGACGAATGTGGACAAATATTATCGTGCGGTGCGAACAAATACTTTTTAATGGAGTGGGCCGAAAATTAGGGACGAATATGCCATAAATCATAAAAACTCAGTATTATCTTTCATTTGTTTCAGACGGCAAACAGCTGAAGAACGCGAGGCGGAGCGTCAAGCAGCCAACCGGCTGATGCTGTCGCTCCAAGCCGAAGCCTTAAGCAAAGGATACATGCCAGAACCGCCCACGAGCGCCCAACTAACCGCACTGCACTATCAGAATCCAGTGACGACTATAGCCCAACCGCCCACGAACACGGCTTTAAGTGCGCTGCAGAATCTTCAACCCTGGGCGGGCAATCAAGGGTTTATGAGTGCACAGCCTTCTGCACCGCCGCCTCATCCACCGCCCGTTGCGTCTCCTATATGTTGAGAGACGATGGGGCGTAGTGTAGCAATGATTTTAATGGGATTAGAATGATGGTCTATGGATATCACGAAGGAGACAAATGTTTGTAAGATGTATGAGTAGAATTATTGAATTTCATTTATTTTCAATTGTATATTTTGTGTAAAGTTTTATGAAGTTCTTGAACAGTTTCACAGATTTCAGATTTAAGATTTCATTTATACACCGCAAATTATTAATGACCAGAAAAAAAATACGCATAATCAGGTGCCGTTACTGAATACAGATATTGCAAATATCTTGAAAGTTTTCAAGATATTTGCATAATAATAATTCAGTTGAATTAAACTTTTGAAAAAAAAATTACAAAAATTAGATAACTGTTACTGTAGGTCGTTTTCCTATGGATTTGCGTCAGGCGATACCCATTATTGATAATAATTTAAGTTTTATTCATCGTTTGGAAAACCCGGGTACCTAGCTCGAGCCAATTTGCAAAAGCTGGGCTCGGGCGCCGTACTCGCGCCACTCTGTCATTTTGTAGAAATCCAAAATTGCATCTGCATTGCCCATTTTTTGGTAATTCAAAATTTGTGGTGTATAATAAAGACGAAGAAGATAAGGCAAGTCAAAAATACATATTATCACGGGCGTATGAACTGACTTTATGAAATTATTGTGAACTTGTGAAATAATAAAATATATAATAAATCTCTATGTAGTTCTTTCATATAACAATATTTGTTCTGGTTTTGGTTTTTCAATAGCAAGAGAATCTTAACTTTATGTATGTGTGATAGATAATTTAAATTGCTCATAAAGTTATTGATGTTTTTGTAAAATAAAACTATAAGGTTTTTAATGATTAAGGAGTAACTATCATAGATTTATAATTGTAAATACATAATAATCGACATCAACAGTATTATAATAATTATATGGTACGCTTTAAGTTTTTATATTAAAATTAAAAATACTTACACATTGTCAAGCTCGTAATACAATATTTAAATTGTATCTTATAGATAAAGAACTTGTACATATATTAAGAATATTTTATTTTTAAGAATGATGATGTAGATCTCGATTTAATAATCTCAATTCAATAAACGATTTATAATAATGACAATGAAAACTTTTAATAAAATATTTGAGTAATTTCAAACAATCACTAAGGTTCCATATTAGATTTTAATAAAAACGTTGTTATTTGTCATAATTTGATATTTAATTGCAATTTTTTTGAGTTATTGTTTTCACAGACCAGAAAAAATATGAAATATAATCTGCATTACGTACATAAATTAATTATTTATTATTTTTAATTTAACTACTTCAAGCTACTTAAATACTAGAAATAATTGAAAAACCCTTTAGAAGTAGAAATACGAGTATTCAACAAAAAATGTACATATAAGTTATATCTAGATGTAAAAAAAAATTGTAGCTCAATTTTTTTAAGTATTAAGTATTTGAAGTGATAATGCAATATTTGAAATGCTGATGCTTGTAACCCACCACACCTGTGTACATTATTTAAAATATTATAATATAAAAAAACGAATGAAAGTAATTTTCACAGTATGTAAAATTAATAAATATATCATACGTCTTTTTTCAGATTCATGTAGACTTTCAGGTTTTAATATTTATTGTTATTTGTAAAAATAATGTAACAGGCTGAGATCTTGAAATTTATGAATAAAATACAGAATGTATATAATTTGTTTAATTTTATTGCCCACGACTTCGTCCGCGTTGAATATAGAATTGGGTAGTTTGTTTTTGAAGTGAATACTTCTTGTTTGCAATATTTTAATAAGAGTACAGTTCAAAATTTAGTACGTCACATAAGAACAACTCTTATAACAAATAATAATTAGATTTCTAGGTTATTATTAGTCGCCATTGTTAAATTCCTCTGTGCTGTGATCGCATCTCTTTAGTGCTAACCCAAACTATCGACATACAATATGTGTCAATGTCACAATATTGTGTCAACATTTTGTCAAAAAGGCAACGTAAAATGTATCCACTTATAACAAAGAGAATATAACCACTACGTCTTATAATATACGGTTGTATCCCCGACACAACCGTTGCTTTTGTTCCAAAATTTTGCGTGATTTATTAACAAACATCCAAACATACAAAGACAAAGATAGACAAGCTTTTGATCACAACCTCTCCTGATGGTAATTGATGGTGGATTGAGGAGCACGCTTATATACGTGTAGAAAGAAGTATAGAAGGTCCAATACAGATCGATGTCATTGTTGCGGTCGTGAGAACTCGGTAGATGGAGATGGTTCATAGCCACTTGGCGTGGTGTCTTAGGGCTATTTCAATTTAGACGTTTCGTGTCGGACCGCTGCTGCAGTGCCGAAGCGGTGCGTTTGTCGTGAGGCGTACGGACGGTCTTTTATTTTCATACAAATCGCACGGTGCGGCAACAGTGCGGCATCATCGGTACGAACGATTGAACGACACCGCACTGTTGCCGCACCGTCCTTAGTCTAAATTATACCTAAACGGCATAACGCAAGGCACGCGTCGCTTACAGATTTTGTATGAAAAAGTTTTGAAACGAGAAAGAAAAAAAAATTAGGACTCTAAATTTGAGCAATTATCAATTATTATAAAGTACAAATTCACGCAGCAGTCTAGCAGTCGCTGAGTCTTTGGGCAACCTGTAAGTTCTACACCGAAGTTCCCAACGCAGAAAAATCGATTATTTTACTAGAAATTTTGGTAAGTTTTTTAATTTATCAGTATTAACAATTTATAGCTAATATTATTATATTGGTTGCTTATTTTAAAATTATTATACCACTAAGGTTTGTGCAAGTGCTAAGGTCTTGATTCAGTTAGTTTACAGACTTAGGGCGCTTTTTTAATTAATGAAGGCGCCCTTAGTTGACTCAGATCACGTGACCAAATTGATTTTGTAGTAACATTTACGGACGATAGAAGGCGAAATTCAAATTATTCTACAAATTACGGTTTGTAGTAAAGTAAAATACGGTACCTAAGCGTCAAATAATGCGTATAGTTTTGTGATCGATCTACAGAACTCAAGCCAAGCCTAACGTTGCAGGTAAATGGGGAAATATCGAAAGCAAATGACCCCACCATTAACAGTTTTACCCCAAAACGAAAACAAATGACTTCTTAAATTGATCCTTTAACCCTAATATCATTCCAATTAAAAAAAAAACTTTCAAAACGCAAAACAATTAGAAAACTTCTTTTAAACGAAATCGATTTTGAAAAACGCGTATTTCCGTTGTCATGAGGTAGGTTTAACGACAATTACACGTCCATTACTACTAAGCCTAACGTTTCAGTTAAATAGGGGCATATCGAAAGCAAATGACCCCACAATTAATGATTTTACCCCAAAACGAAATCAAATGACTTCTTAAATTGATCCCATCTTATAACCCTAATATCATTCCAAATTAAAAAAAACTTTCAAAACGCAAAACAATTACAAAACTTCTTTTAAACGAAATCGATTTTGAAAAACGCGTATTTCCGTCGTCAAGAGGTAGGTTTAACGACAATTATACGTCCATTACTACTTTAATAGCGGTTTAATGGGAACTTCGATAATAGCGACCATACGTGACTTTTGTGTTGTCATTACCCACCTTTTGTTTTACAAAGCGCGGAAAAAACTGATCGTGTGTCGACGCCCCTAATTATTATGAACAAAAAGGCGCGTAGTTCACATTTTCGGAAACCATTGACGTTTTTGCTACGATGGTAATTTAGTGATGGTTTAAAAAGTGCATTGGTTACAATATTTTTTAGAAGGGCAGGGTAATGATATGTGGAATTATGTTACTTCATAATATTAATATCCTTTCCCCAATTTTTTTACAGTAGTCGCATAAGATGTGTAACATCTGACATCTTGGTAATAAACATTTAAATTTGGAATGATTCTATGTACTCTGTTTTCTGAGTTGGTACAATCTGACGGCCAACTCTAGCACCGCTTCCTGTCACACACTTCCGTCCCTTTTAACGAAATCAGCAAAAACATCACGAGTGTATATTTTGACGTGACTACGTCTAATAAATCGATGAATGTCGCCGCGCCGGCTGCATTCACGAAAACGTTGACGTCATTGTCCGGTAACGCTCATTGTCCGGTAACCCGCATTGTCTCGTTACGCTGGTAGTCACGTTAAACTATCGTCCGTAAGCCAACATTACAGACAACCAATTTTTTATAGATTATTAAAACAAATTAAACCAACTTTACACGCAGTAGCTGTCTTGACTCTTGCCTGTCCAAGTATTTTAATTTGACAGAATAATTTGAAAAACTCCCATGACAATCTGTCCAAACCACGCCATTAACTTTAAAAATTATACTTTATGGGGAATCGCGTGATCAGTTCCAAATTAGTTTCCAAATTATCCAAAGGGCGACTCTTATTGGTAACGTTATTTTTAAATCGCTGTCATGCAACCGTTTCTTGGGAAACAGAGTATAATATAGTAAGGTAGTCGAGGATTGGCGTAAAGATGATAAATTGAAATTATGTACATTGTAGGTACTACACCAAAACTAATAAATTCAACCAAGAAACAATACAATGAGCAGTCTTATCGCTAATAAGCGAATTTGAGTAAATTGCACTTTACATCAAATTATGAAAAACTGTTTATTGGGTGCAAGAAATTTGGCGGTACAATAAGATAGTTCGATTGGCCCAAAAAAATCGTATAATAAAAACATGCTAAATAAAAAAAAAGATGTAACAACTGAAGTGAAAATTGCATCACCTCGTCAACTCGAGCCGAATTTACTTGAATCATCGTTACATAACCGAGCCTGGCTGCTTGCTTAGTCTCATTCAATATCTACAAAATAAATTGCTCAGCGCGCCTAAATAAGTTTTCACTTCTAAAACAGTGTGACTTATTAAATACCTAGGTATTCGATTTTCTTCTTCTTATTCTTATCGTGTCACTAGTTCTTTCAAACCAGTGTGGTGAAAGGATTTCAAGTGCGCCTTGAAGAGGTTCCTTTTGTGCCAATACAATTCAAACTCACTATAGTCTTATTATATTCTCAAAAATTGACAAGAGCAGTTTGTGAACAATATTTCAAAGACAAAACAAGACACGACACGCGATCACGAAATATTTCGCCTTTGGGTCTTGTTCCTTTTTGTATTTATCTATGATATTAAAAACATTACAAACATGTAAAGAAAATCTGATTTAACAAACACATCATCATCGATGCCGAAGAAATAGCATGCAGATTAAAGAGAGAAAAAAATATTTTGTTTAGTTTAGACCTAAATAACCTCTCTCCGTTCTAACGTTTTTCTTAAATTTCCTAGATATGTCTGTGAGACACAATATTAATTATAATTATGTTATAAATATGGTGTTATGTACATAACAATTGAAATTGAAATTGATTTAATTGAAAAACTATATTACGAATCCAAATAGACATAGTCAATAACCCATCGAAATTGAAATAGACTTCATTGAAATAGGTCATATGAAAAATATATTTCAAAACTATAGGAATCCATTGCTATAAAGTTTGCTTAACTAAATTCAGCTCTAGTGTCATTTAAGCACTGTATGATAGGTTTCTGGTTGGCTCGTGTATTTCCGCTGTGAAAGCAATTAGCTCGCTAGAGCCTGATTAGGGCACATCAAATATAATCCCGGGTTTGCTAGCAATTTGAGGTGGGATGAGCTACGAATGGCGTAGACCTGCTACGAAAGTAACTACCGAAGTATTCAAATTACTTTTGCATCATTTTTTTTTTTTTGGAATTTACTCCATTTTCATATAATAGATATTATGTATCTGTATGGTATGGAATTTTGATGAAAAGTGAAAATAGTAAATGCGTTACGTTTTTCTGCGCAACGTACTTTGATTATTCGTTGCTATGGTTACTAAGTTGATTGTACTATCATCATAAATCATATATCTATAGGAATTTCGTTAATTCGCCACGCAAACGAAGTAAATCAATATACATAAATGCTTTGTTCTGACTAACTGATATATTTACATTTTGCAACTTTTGCATAGTTTTGAGACTTTGTTCATTTTAATTAAGTATGCTTTTATAATGAAAACCTCATAAGATTCATTTCGACTGATGTTTCGTTTCCCAATTTTCACTGAACAATGACTTTTTCTGCCATTTCTATCCTCTTTCTAGGCCCGGTTTCTCGTAAGCCAGGCTTTATTGGGCTCATTAGCAACCCACAGTGGCATGGATAGGATATAGCGACTCAACTGCATAGGCACATTATTGGACAATCAATTTTAACACAACTAGTAAGCAAGTGCTTAGATAATGTGGTTATGCATTATAAACTATCTAAAAGCTGCTCTTTTGGCAGTAAAACGTCGATGACACACGGTTTTTTTACATGCTGCAAGCCAGCGAGTTCGCTTGTACCTAGTTGTAAACTCGCCCAGTGTCATCGGCTTTTTTACTATCTGCTTATTGACAATCCTTCCCGAAAGCTAACTCGCTCACTCGCTAGCTTTTAAACTCGCCGGCTTGTAGCGTGTAAACTAGCCATGTGTCATCGACGCTTTAGAGATCTCGCTTGCCATAACAGTGAAATATAGGACTTAAAATTCACCTAAATCTCTCAAAGATTTAATGGATTTTTGACACGTTTTTTTCAGCACAAATCTTGTGTCTAGTGCACGAAAGAAGCCTCTTCGAGGCGCACTTGAAATCCTTTCACCACCCTGGTTCGAAAGAACTAGTGACATGATACGAAGAAGAAATCATATTGGAATATTTGACATTTATGGTAGACGAATCCAATGACATCTCAATCATCAAAATTTCGTTCAGCCATTTAGCTTACAAGATGGCGCATAGAGACAGACAAACAAACATACACTACAAAAATATAATCTCCTTCTTCGCAGTCGGATAAAAACAAGCTAACCTAGACCTTTTACAGGGTCCATCAGATCGAATCTACTGAATATTTAATACACCAACTTTTCAATGTTAAAAATCCTCTTGGTTCCCCTATTATTTTCAACGCTCTGACGCGACAACGCTTTCACTCTCCCCAAAAAAAAAATGATAAAGAGTAAATTTAAAGTTAAAATTGACTTTGACAGATGATCAGCAAAACTGACCCCTGGATCTTGTGATCAAATATTTAGGACCCGTCGACAAGTGATGGAGTTAGGTAGCTACTCAGTATGACTTAATACCTTCGATTTTTAACCAGTGCAGCTTTTATGCCTACTTGCACCAAACTGTCAAAGCTCCTAAGCAATTACTTTTCTTGCTTGCCAGGTCTTAACGGTCCAAATTCTGACCGTTAAAAACTGTCAAGTGAGTTAAGTAATTGCTTAAGAATTTTGATAGTTTGGTGCAAGTCGGCATTAGTATTTTCAACCGACTTCAAAAAAGGAGAAGGTAATCTATTCGGTTTTAAATGTTTTTACATCAGAACTTTGTTGCTTATAAACCGATATGAAAAAACTTTTGTCTTAGAGGATATATTACTTTTAGTTTAGGACCATAGAAAATTCATCAAAATCGGTTCGTAATTTAGTTTCAGTGGTGTTTACGGTCACTAAAACAGTTTTATTGAAATCGGTTGTCTATATTTTTAAAACCTTGATTATCAGATCACACAAAAATCATTAGGTATGTAGGTCTATACTATGTGTAAGATTTCAAAAAAAAATATTTTTTGCAATTTGTTTTTGCTGGAGCATTAGGTACACAGTTATCCAGGAATGCTCTAGCAAAAATAGATCGAAAATTCCCTTTATTTGTAATTTTGATAATCTTTTTCTTGTTATAGTGTCTCTAGATGTTTAGAACCGGACCACTGTGTTGAAAGGATTTCAAGTGCGCCTCGAAGAAGCTTCTTTCGTGCACTATATTTTGATAATATTGCTATGGGACTATTATTATCTAAGAAGAAGATTATCAAAATTGCAAATTAAGTAGAATCCTTAATTTGTAGGATTGATAATTTCCTTCTTCTTGTTATAGTGTTACTAGTTCTTTCGAACCAGACCGCTGTGTTGAAAGGATTTCAAGTGCGCCTCGAAGAAGCTTCTTTCGTGCACTATATTTTGATAATATTACTATGGGACCAATCCCAAAGTACAGTCGGCTCTGTAATGATCTTTACACCCAGCTTACGCCGGTGTTCTCCTGTGATTAAACCACTCACACAAAAACATCATGTTTGGGTGTGAGTAAACTACTGATGTGAATAAACCACTTAAGATATATCCATAATATAAACCGCCAGTGGTTTAATCACAGAAGAACACTGGCGTAAGCTGGGTGTAAAGACAAGAAGTAATTACAGAGCCGACCCTACATAAAATATCTCTGTTAATAAATGCCGTAGTTCTGAGGTAACAAACATAGATAAGATACAACCGAATAAATTACTTCCTCCTTTTTTTAAGTCGTTCGAAAAGTTACCTCGTTTTGACAATTTCAACCGATTGTAATCAAGAAAACCCGGTTCAGAAGTCGGGGTCACTCCACCGCCCTTTGCTTTGTCATCCTATATTATAATCGCTGTGTCCCTTGATATTACTAAATGATATTTCTCTCCTATCCTAGTATCAGATATTCGTGCGAATGTCATAACACCAGAATAACCAGACCCTTTCATTTTAGGACTACGGTTATTATTTGGAAGAATATTTTGGTCTTTGTTGGGAGGGTAGAGATCTTGTTATGATGGATATAAGTGGATAAGCTTTAAATGTATGCTCCAGGGATCTGTGAGTGTTTGGAAATTGTCACAGAATTTAACACGCTCCCACGCATAGTTGGTGAATGGGGTAAATTGGTACATTACTTCAAAAACTTACTCGATTTACTTTAGACATGATTTAGAAAAGTTTACTTTGACGTATAACTTGATGAAGAAAATATATCAGCTTGAAAAAAGATTAAAACTCTTTAGTGTTCACTCCAAAGCAAAATATACAAACTTATGAGTCACATAATAATTAAAAAAATAGTCTTGTAAAAAAAAGTTAGAATGAAAACAATAATGATTAGGGTGCTGCTCTACAAAAATATTAATAAGGTATAATAAATATTATAAATAAAAATAATTTTATTCAAATCAATTAAAAAAACTTAAAGTAGCTACTCTACCTGTAGATAGAGTAATTTGAGAATTATTTTTTTTAAGTTAAAAAATATTTTTTTTGTGCACTGTAATAGTATTTTTTTAAATATTTTAAATTCAATCTCCAAAAAAAAAAACTTCACCATTTAACCACAATTATAATATATTTAGTATATTTACATTATATGTAAGTACACATAAAAATAAACGGTTTCGGAAATGAAATTTATATCATCATTTAAATTTCAAAGTTACAACCAATACAAATCCATTGTACACAATAGACGCTTGAACAATCAATCACAAAACAATTTAGCCAATCTCACAATTCAGACACCACAGCCAATTTTCGTTCACTTTTTATTAACTCGTAAAATCGCCCTTTGCCAAAACAATAACACGGTTTTTGTAATCCACAGTTAACAAGTGTGCCCCATAAACTTTACATCTGGACCCTACTTTAGGGATTTCTACCCCTAGAGACTACCAAACTGTACTCAGCCAACCAACCACACTCAACCTAAAAACAACCTTAGCACCCTCATAATAGAACTTAAAATAGCTAAACCTGTATATGACGTATGCATTCTTTATAATTCTGCGTCGATAATTGGTGTAACAGCAAAAATTGCTAAAGAAAACTCAACTCTAATTATTCATCTATTGATATGATAACAGATTGAGCGTATAAATGTGGTAAGTTTTTTTGAATGGCAAAGCAAGGCGTGATTCCCATAATCTTTGTGCAGTGAATTTTGCACTTGACTGTATGGATAACATCTTGTTTAGGGTGATTCCCAGAGTGACAATCATCAGAGTGACAACTGTATCGTATTTGAGAATTTCTCACGATACAGGATTACAATCGGATTCATTTGTATCAGATTATGAACTGTAGGGAAATTGCATATATTTGATCAGAGCTACAAAAGTGATTATCATTGACCTATGGCCACTTCTGGAAGTAGATTCCTCCCAAAGGGCGCCATCTTCTGCTAGCACATTATGTAACTACCGAACAGAAAGGTCAGAAAGTAGGTACGTACGTCAGTACCTAAAACTTTTTTAAGGGTTTAGCTCGCTTTTATAATTAACCTGTCTATAATGATAATGTCTATACTTAATATAATACCTAATATAGAACCTTCATGTTATTGTTAGTCAGGACAAAATTACAATAAATAATTTTAAATAGTTTCTGTTTTGCGTCATAAAATTTTCTTACAGTCCATAGTTTCAGCCTAAAATTCTAAAAATAAGCCGTATTAAAAAAATCGTTTATTTCAGGCATAACCATATTTACTATCATAAAGCATGTACAAGCTATCCATTTTCATGATGAAATAGCCATGTTAAAAGGGGGATATTGACCGGGAGGTGCCTCGACTTTTGATCCGAACATCGTGGGTTCGAACCAGGTCGTGCACCAATGGATTTTTCCGTTCAAAAATCTATGTGTGTATTTAAAACACGTGCTTAACGGCGATGGAAAGCATCGTGAGGAAACCGGCATTTTTATAAAACGTAAAAAGTTCAAAAAACATGTGTCAAGTGTACGAATGGATCGTCTTCGAGATGCATTTGAAATCCTTTCAACACACTGATTCAAAAGAACAAGTGACATATTATATTATTAATTAAGAAGAAGTCTAAAATTTTCAGAGCATTTCTATATCAGCGGCAATGGAGTGGCGTGCACTTTAGGACTAAAATATCTCTAAAAATTTATTTGCAACCTCATTCCTCATCCAAACTTTATTCCATATTCAAAACAACATGATCAATGACTCGTATAAATAAATAACAATATAAAATTGTCCCAGACGGCATCAGATGTGTTGCTAGTGTGTTATTCCCGTATTATATTATACGATAATTTAATAATACGCGCCTGCCGTTTTTATTGTCCGGAATAGAGTGGGTTTGTGCACCCTGTATCTGGTTAGGGTTGTCAAAAATACTTTAATTTTGTGCTAGTTTTGATAGATGTTAACACAATAGCTAGCTACTAACCAAAGTTATGTTTTTGATACTTTTATTGCTTACTGTAGTACTTAAATATGCATCGCATTAATATGTTTTTGATAAAAAAACGAGTGAATATTATGATGTGTAACATCTGACATCTCATTTAAATTTGGAATGATTCTAATTTACTTCATTTTCACCGTCTGTATGTGCCATCTGACGCCTAACTTCCACTTACACATTTCCGTTGCATTTCACGAAATCATTGCCACAAATTGATAGAAATAGAGAGGTAAGATGATACACATCAATATGGTTGTCTGTCACACTTAGTAGGTAAAAATACATACTAAGAGTGACTCTCACGCATTTTTTGAGTTTACAAATTTTTGTGCCTACTATTATTTGATTCATTGTGTCAATTTTTGTATCTTATAATTTATACAATTATTTATTTTTAATGAACGTGACAGCCCTAATATTTGTAAAGAGTATGTCAAATCTCTCGCGTGGCTACAGACCTCTACAGACAGACAGTCAAGTGTTTTGTTTGTTTGTTTCACGGCAGATTGTTTTATTTGGCTGTTTGATAATTTGGGAATTACACAGTTCAAGTCACACTTGTGTTTGGCAATTGTTATAATAAATAAAATAGTAATATTATTATGTTAGATGATGGGTTATTATCTTGGTAAGGTCTTCTTTTAATCGTGTCACTAGTTCTTTCGAATCAGTGTCGTGAAAGGATTTCAAGTGCGCCTCGAAGAGTAATGATTTTGTTCATTTTCATTTTGTTCAGTTCATGTTGTTACCTTGGTTAGTATATCCCGTATCAGTTATAATATTATTAACCCTTAGAAAATGATTTATAAATTACATAATTATTATTTTTTTCATATCTACATGAGTTTTATATTTTTATTTTATTTTATTTAATTCAGTACAATAAAAGACAACAAAACCACGAAAGATTCATTACATTCTTAGTTTCTGCAGTTAAAGAATTTCGTTCTGCGCATCATTGTCACGTGGTTCATCAGAGGACAATTTGTTTGTCACTTACTTTACTGTACTAAGCAAGTAATTTAGTGGATGTCAGCTAGCTAAGTTATCTGTACTGAAACTGAACGTGGCTCTATTCTTCCTATTTCCACTCACTCTTATTATCTCGCAATTACTTAGCAAACCACTGATTAAGATTCGTATCACGCAACAAGATCGATGTTAATCCAATCACTGCAAATAAATTTCATCTCCACCGCCAACATAACAAGATCCCCCACCCTATTGTAATCTGACATAATCATACAAAAGAATAGGGTCCAGTTTATGATAGACGCATTACTTAACCCTCAAAAGCGCGTTAAAACTCAATAGAGATCCAATAGTGTTATTGGCAGAGATTAAAAACAATTGAGTGCGGAATAGATAGACTATTTAGATTGCCACATCTATAATATAATTTATTCTAATTAAATTTGTTTGACGGATCACTTATAACAATTTCCTAGCCTTTACAAATTCTGTACTGTAATAACCACTCGCCAACATTTATAAAAAAACACTCATATTATTAATATTATTGACAATGGTTTTATTATAAACTAATTTAAGCTCACAATATTTTAACATAGTTGTCAGCTTACAATGTAAAATGTTTATTTGTCATAATTTTAAATAACAGTTTTTTTTAGCAACTGTTGGCAAAATAATTACAAAAATAACTATGGCCTTTCTGTACTCCTTTTCTTTGTGTGCCAAAGTGTTGCAATAAGTTAATTGTTTGCTGGGGTGAGGGCTGGCTTTATCGAGACATCGTTAAGTACGGTTTTGTTTTACTGTCCCATCTATTATATTTAATGTTCAGTGCCTACTCTATTACGGTTATAAGCTAATGATTTTAATAGACAATATCTGCCGCCATATAAGTAGAATGGCACAGGCATTGTATCAAGAGTACGTAGGTACTTTAATCTGGTATTTTAATATAAAATGTTTTTGAAAAACATGTTTTTCTCAATGATCTCATAACTTCTACGGTTTTATGTATTTATTAAATTCCTAAAATAAAAAAACCTAGCAAGACGTGACTTCCAGCTAACAATGTGGACGAGCGCTCTAGCATTGTTTTACCGGCTTGTGTAAGTCCTGTGTAACTATTTTGGACAGATGTGATATCTTTCCTTTACTTGTTAACATAAAAAAAGAGAAAAACAAACATGCGACTGTAAAAATATGTAGGTAAAGTTAAAAGTTTAAAAAAACATAAACTAATATTATAACAATAGATACAGTAGTGTTGTTCTAACTATCATTCAAACTCATCCCCTTTTTAATTCGTCAAGCATAAGTCTCACTCCCCTCGTATTAACTCAATTATTCGGTCCATGCGTTTTTTTTCATAAGTGCATTGCGATTGTTTATGGAGTACGGATCACGATTGATTGCACGATGAGCATCCAGTTGGTTTGGAATTTCATGTTATGAAATAACCCATTTTATTAGTTTATTAAACCATGTGTTCATTTCATTTATGATATTTTGTTTACTTTTATGTACTTAATATATGAATTAATCGTTAATTGTGTAGAATTACAAACTTTGAAGATAGCTACGTACGAGTAAGTCTAATCTAGCCAAAAAGTCAATTAATACTAATCTGACTGGCATAACCAGTTTCATTGTAGCTTTCTGTATAGTTTTTATATAAAAATCATTTTAGAAAATCTGTTTCAAATATGTTTCTACCTTTTTTAAAGCTTAAATAAACTTATACTTTAGTGTTATATTTTTTAAATAAATGTGGCTTGTTTTCAGCCAGCTTACGGTGCGCGCCTATTAATAAATAAATAATATATAAAATAAAAGTCATTTATTTCAGGCCATAAAAAAACCCATAAATTTACAAGGTGCCTAACTATTAATAAATATATAAAACAAATAACGGCTAATTTAAAAAAAAATAACATATATTATGATCAACTTTATTTTATACACGTGACTAAGTGTAAATTAAGTAATTTAATTAAAATTAAATATTCAATACCAGTAGTAATCATCTTAACCAAAATATTTTTTTAACTCTCAGTAAAAATATATCTACTCAGTAATATATTAATTTGTATTTGTAACTTACTCCGCGTTTTAATAGTTAAAAAATAACACAGGTTAAATGGTGGCACCATTTAACTTTGTAATCACGAAGTCAATTCAGTTAAAACTACATGACGTGTCATTTACAAACGATCGATCGCGAGTTTCATGATAAACTCAACAAGTGACATAATGAGAGATAATAAGCTGCCGAATGAACGTCGGTGTTTACAGGTTAATGAGATGACTTATTTACACTGTTCGCTAATTATTGCGAAAATAATTTATAGGTTTATTAAAATATTATTAATACTAATTTTATTGATTAAGTAAGTATCGTGAAAAATCATTAAGTTATTATTTTATTTGGAATTTTTACAATAATTGAATTTTAACTAGTTTTTACAGTACAATTTAAAATCAAAGTTAATTTAAATATAAAATCAACTTTAAATTGTTCACAACATATTTATGTAATGAGTTTTGATGACACCTATAATTATTGGTAAACATTTTTTACACAAAATTTATGCAACTTATTATGTTAAATGTTACAAAGGGTATGTACAACAAGAGGTGTGTTTAAATAAATTAAGAGAAAAATACTAGAAATTATTTTTTAGAAAATATATTTTAAATGAACCTAAGACCAAAGAGATAAACTGTAGATATCAATATCCCGTGATCACTGATCAGTAGAGGACGTGGTGGCTGAGTGGAGGCCCTTACCTTGCGATCTGATGGTCGCGGGTTCAAATCCCGGTGGCAGTCATGCGTATATGGGTTTTTTCGGTCGAAAAAATCTATGTATGCATCCCACGTTCTCGCAACGGTGAAGGAAAACATCGCGAGGTAACCGGCATGTCGTAGAACCAAAAGTTCGAAAACTTGTGTCGAGTGCACGAAAGGAGTCTCTTCGAGGCGCACTTGAAATCCTTTCACCACACTGCACACTGGTTCGAAGGAACTAGTGACACGATAAGAAGAAGACTGATCAGTCAATCTTGAATGCTTGAAAAAAGCAGGAACTAGAATTAAGCAAAACACCCGATTACAAAGTCTAGACCACAAAATCAAGTCTGTACTTTCTTCAGGTCCGATGAGGGTCTCATAAAATCGGTATCTAATCTCGAGGTGGGCGTCGGTATGTAAGTATCGAGCCGATGCAAACTTGGTGTTTGTTTGCGAGCAATTTATTTACGCTGATATCGCTTGAACTTGAGCGGATACAGACATTTTTGTTAGGATTGTGCGGTAGAGTGAAATAAGCCAAGAGTTTGTTTTTGCTTTTTCATTATAAGTCTCACTGTAGAGTCAAGCATAAGTCTCACTCCCCTCGTATTAACTCAATTATTCGGTCCATGCGTTTTTTTTCATAAGTGCATTGCGATTGTTTATGGAGTACGGATCACGATTGATTGCACGATGAGCATCCAGTTGGTTTGGAATTTCATGTTATGAAATAACCCATTTTATTAGTTTATTAAACCATGTGTTCATTTCATTTATGATATTTTGTTTACTTTTATGTACTTAATATATGAATTAATCGTTAATTGTGTAGAATTACAAACTTTGAAGATAGCTACGTACGAGTAAGTCTAATCTAGCCAAAAAGTCAATTAATACTAATCTGACTGGCATAACCAGTTTCATTGTAGCTTTCTGTATAGTTTTTATATAAAAATCATTTTAGAAAATCTGTTTCAAATATGTTTCTACCTTTTTTAAAGCTTAAATAAACTTATACTTTAGTGTTATATTTTTTAAATAAATGTGGCTTGTTTTCAGCCAGCTTACGGTGCGCGCCTATTAATAAATAAATAATATATAAAATAAAAGTCATTTATTTCAGGCCATAAAAAAACCCATAAATTTACAAGGTGCCTAACTATTAATAAATATATAAAACAAATAACGGCTAATTTAAAAAAAAATAACATATATTATGATCAACTTTATTTTATACACGTGACTAAGTGTAAATTAAGTAATTTAATTAAAATTAAATATTCAATACCAGTAGTAATCATCTTAACCAAAATATTTTTTTAACTCTCAGTAAAAATATATCTACTCAGTAATATATTAATTTGTATTTGTAACTTACTCCGCGTTTTAATAGTTAAAAAATAACACAGGTTAAATGGTGGCACCATTTAACTTTGTAATCACGAAGTCAATTCAGTTAAAACTACATGACGTGTCATTTACAAACGATCGATCGCGAGTTTCATGATAAACTCAACAAGTGACATAATGAGAGATAATAAGCTGCCGAATGAACGTCGGTGTTTACAGGTTAATGAGATGACTTATTTACACTGTTCGCTAATTATTGCGAAAATAATTTATAGGTTTATTAAAATATTATTAATACTAATTTTATTGATTAAGTAAGTATCGTGAAAAATCATTAAGTTATTATTTTATTTGGAATTTTTACAATAATTGAATTTTAACTAGTTTTTACAGTACAATTTAAAATCAAAGTTAATTTAAATATAAAATCAACTTTAAATTGTTCACAACATATTTATGTAATGAGTTTTGATGACACCTATAATTATTGGTAAACATTTTTTACACAAAATTTATGCAACTTATTATGTTAAATGTTACAAAGGGTATGTACAACAAGAGGTGTGTTTAAATAAATTAAGAGAAAAATACTAGAAATTATTTTTTAGAAAATATATTTTAAATGAACCTAAGACCAAAGAGATAAACTGTAGATATCAATATCCCGTGATCACTGATCAGTAGAGGACGTGGTGGCTGAGTGGAGGCCCTTACCTTGCGATCTGATGGTCGCGGGTTCAAATCCCGGTGGCAGTCATGCGTATATGGGTTTTTTCGGTCGAAAAAATCTATGTATGCATCCCACGTTCTCGCAACGGTGAAGGAAAACATCGCGAGGTAACCGGCATGTCGTAGAACCAAAAGTTCGAAAACTTGTGTCGAGTGCACGAAAGGAGTCTCTTCGAGGCGCACTTGAAATCCTTTCACCACACTGCACACTGGTTCGAAGGAACTAGTGACACGATAAGAAGAAGACTGATCAGTCAATCTTGAATGCTTGAAAAAAGCAGGAACTAGAATTAAGCAAAACACCCGATTACAAAGTCTAGACCACAAAATCAAGTCTGTACTTTCTTCAGGTCCGATGAGGGTCTCATAAAATCGGTATCTAATCTCGAGGTGGGCGTCGGTATGTAAGTATCGAGCCGATGCAAACTTGGTGTTTGTTTGCGAGCAATTTATTTACGCTGATATCGCTTGAACTTGAGCGGATACAGACATTTTTGTTAGGATTGTGCGGTAGAGTGAAATAAGCCAAGAGTTTGTTTTTGCTTTTTCATTATATTTGTGTATGTTTATTCATAATATTTACCTTCAGAATTTATCATTCTGGTATTGAAAGTTGATCTAATACCCGTAGGTATGTAAGTTTTAGACCTATGCAAACTTGGTATTTGTTTGCGAGCAATTTATTTACGCTGATATCGCTTGAACTTGAGCGGATACAGACATTTTTGTTAGGATTGTGCGGTAGAGTGAAATAAGCCAAGAGATAGTTAAGACTACTTATACGTAATTTATAAATGAGTGTAGTTTTTTGTTGTTAAAATAAATATAATAAAATAAATAAGAGTTTTTTTTCTTTTTCATGGTAGTTTGTGGTTGCTCTAAGACCCGTAGATATGTAAGTAAGTATCGAGCTGATGCAAACTTGGTATTTGTTTGCGAGCAATTTATTTACCCTGGTAGCGCTTGAACTTGAGCGGATACAGACATTTTTGTTAGGATTGTGCGGTAGAGTGAAATAAGCCAAGAGTGTTTTTGCTTTTTCATGATATTTGTGTATGTTTGTTCATGATATTTACCTTCAATAACAGAATTTATCATTCTGGTATTGAAAGTTGATCTAATACTCGTAGGTATGTAAGTTTTTGACCGATGCAAACCTGGTATTTGTTTGCGAGCAATTTATTTACGCTGATAGCGTGAACTTGAGCGGATACAGACATTTTTGTTAGGATTGTGCGGTAGAGTGAAATAAGCCAAGAGATAGTTAAGACTACTTATATGTAATTTATAAATGAGTGTAGTTTTTTGTTGTTAAAATAAATATAATAAAATAAATAAGAGTTTTTTTCTTTTTCATGGTAGTTTGTGGTTGCTCTAAGACCCGTAGATATGTAAGTAAGTATCGAGCTGATGCAAACTTGGTATTTGTTTGCGAGCAATTTATTTATGCTGATAGCGCTTGAACTTGAGCCGATACAGACATTTTTGTTAGGATTGTGCGGTAGAGTGGACTAAGCCAAGTTATTTTTCGCAACACCTGCTCGACAATGTTCAATTACATTCATGCTATCTCAAGGTAAAGCAAAGCATTACCTCCCAAGGGAGGTAAAGTTGTATGAAACTCCCAGAAGTAATAATGTGATTTAAATTTGGAACGTCAAATACGTGTGGAAAACTCTAAGTAAAATAACGCCCATAAGGCATTGTAAAAAGGTTTGTTTGAAAATCGAACTGGCTACCATAAGCAAACTCATATAAAAAAGAAAAACGCGCAAATTCAAAGATTGTGAAACAAAAGACGGTGTTCGCTGCTGGATCTTGGCTTTTCATTGCCTCGCAGATGGTGTGAAAAGTAGAGTATGCTCCTCTGGGATAAAGCCTGTCTTCGTCTTGGGTAGCTTGAACCCCTTGCGTCACTCAAGACTACATAACTCCAGCCCCTCGTTAGCTCAGGGTTCAATATGCCCTTCCTGGCAAGCATTTTAGCCAGCCTAACTCCGCCTGCTTTGAAAACTAGAAGTTTAGACCTAGATCTAAAACTCTTTATTTGTGAGACAAGCCTTATCCCACCTCAGGTCGTATAACAGTCCGATGCGACGCTTCGTGGGCCGTTACCGATACGATATCATGACGACTTTATTCCGAAACGACTAGCCGATTTATAGCACGACCGATAGCGCATTGAGTATGTTGTTATTGTTACCCAATCTAGATGACAATTTTTTTTTAAATCGTTTTCAAAAACATACAACAATCGACTTCAATCGAAAGAGAAAAGAAAGAAAGAAGAAAGAAATAATTTTATTATTGAAAAACTAGACTTTACAATATACCTACCTATTACATGATAATAATAAAAAAAAGTAAGAGTAAAATAAAATAGGGCTAATACGGCGTACTTTTTGAGTATTTGTCCGAAACATTTTGTATGAAATTGTAAGAAAAAATTCCCCTTAAAACCTAAACTACTGAACCGATTTTGATAAATTTTCTGTGGGACGAATCTCAAAGTATATCTTCTCAAACAAAAAAAATATTCTTCAAATTGGTTGATAAACAACATCCTATTTACTGAGGTCACAAATACTAAAAAAAATATCGAATTGATAACCTACTTTTTTGAAGTCGGTTGAAAAGGAGGAAGTTCTCAATTCGGTTTTATTTATATTTGTTACCTCAGAACTTTGTTGTTTATAAACGATTTGCAAAATTCTTTGAAAGGTTATTCTTCCAGATTGGTCCCATAGAAATATCGTGAAAATCGGTTCAGTACTTTAAGTTTTAAAATAACTGAAAAAATTAAGTCAAGTAAACGAAAATGCGTATTTTGCTTCCTTGTGACTATTCAGTAGTGATTACTAATTTGATGTACGAACCTACCAAAGATTAAAATCTTAGGCCTCCTCCTACCTCCTTGATTACGAACTTCCTTTCTAAAGAGAACCGTTTTAAAAAAAGAAGCAATTTTTGCCCCAATGATTGCGCCTTCCTAATCTAAGATTTTAACGTGAAAAATTTCGTTGATTTATTTTCATAAAATGTAGAGTTCAAGTGAATAAAGTGAGTCTATTGGAAATATTCAATAATATGTACTATATAATTTAATATAATACAGGGTGTGATAAAACCATTCCCGAAAATTCGGACTATGATTTTGAAATATAATGTCTCAAACGAAAAAAAAGTTGGATATAATGATAGTGTCGCAAATAAACTATTGGTTTTAATTTACATTTTATTCTCTACACCCACATACTGATACAATAACTGAGATCGCATTCATTAATGTGTCGTATATCGCGCTTTCATTTTAAATGCCTTCGTCTTGTCAGTGACGCCTGAAAGTACGGCGGGTAGAAAGTAATCGAGACTAAAATAATAAGGTTTTAAAAAAAACGTCAAATCGTAACTTCAATGCGTTTGCATTTTGTAATATATTTTTTAAACATTTATAATATTAATTATAAACATAGATTCGTTTTATTTTATAATAATACAATGGGATAATCGTATTATGTGTAATTTTTCTAGCAAAATAAGAGTGGTTTTAATTGTTTTAAGAATATCTAAAAAAGGAAAAGAAGATTTTAGTAACGGGAAGTGTAATCCTGTCGTGAGGAATAAAACTTCTTGTAAACGTGTCCCTTCGCCTGTACATAGGGTTCCGATCAATATTCGCTAAGGACTTCTTAAATTTTTTTGTTTTCTGCTAAAAAAAAACCAACTGAGTATTTTATTAATTAATTTAAGATGTAATACATGTACTCAGTTATTTTATGAGTACATAAAATATTTTTTATCTATTTTATGTACTCAAGTAAAATGAGCTAACTAAAAAAATCCTCCCGTACAAGTAACTCCATAATAAAGTTTGAACCGAACATAATATTAAATAGCTTTTAACATTCCTCCAGTTATCTTAATGTTCTCCGCAGACATTTATATTTAGTCCAATACGTGTCCAGTGTTTACCTTTCTGCCTCCTTATCTCTGCTCTTTTCTGACTTTATGGTTTTAGGGCTCCGCGTCAAAAGTGTGTAAGCGCACTTACACACTTTTGACTCATTAAAAAAATTGTTGAATGCAATTTAATTTCTGATTTATGATGAATAAACTTGAATTAATATTAATATATTGCCATTTTTTTTTTGTTGGGTACCCTGCTAGAGGCCGTTTAGATGGGTGGGTGGGTACCAACACAGTGCCAGATATTCTACCGTAAAGCAGTAATGTGTAAGTATTATTGTATAACGCTTAGCCTAGTCTCGTCACATGTTTACATAAAATAATACCATTGGTTTTTCATCAGTCAGTTTGATCTGTATTAAGAAACTTTTTTTTTTCTTAATAAATTTATATTTTTTCCGAAACATTCTGTTACGTTACGATTTATCTATTCAGCAATTAAGTTGTTAAATCAAGTCATGTACATAACTTTTTCTATAAGTTTTTCCCCTTCACTATTATACCTACTATCTAATATACTATCAGTTGGAGAGGTAAAAGAAAAAAAATTAATGACATTTTTGGCAAAATATGTTTAAAAATCTTACGGAACCCATCATTCGTAACACCAAAAAAGGCTCTATCTCTCTCGTCACGTGATTTGTGGAGTCTCGCTTTACGTATTGATCGTTTTAAAACCTTTTAAGTTTGTCTTCATACCGATAAAACTGTTTTAAACATAATAATTAATTGGATTTATAAATAGACACATTTTTCTTTAATGAATTATTGGTTTTGATGTGTTTTAAAGTGACGTTGATTTAGTACTGATTTAATATAACGCCTTTTGACTCGACGCACATAATTTTGTTTTGAGATGATAGTAAGCGATGTGTCATTTATAACCATTCTATTTAAATTTCCATAATATTAAGTGTTAAAGTTTTTAGTACCATAATTACATTGTACCTACGTGTTTACCTATTAGTTTTTAATTTAGTTTAATTCGTATTTATTAGTTTTATAGACAAGTTATAAAAGGTAGCTAGTTGCAGCAGTTGAGCTACCTATACTGCCCTCCCGAGCCTTAAGTGCAGTAACAGCAAAAACACGATTTTGAGAAAAACGCGTTTAAAGTTTAGAAACCTAATAAAAAATTCAAAAGAGGTGATTTGATAAAATTTTGAATGCGAAGTGAAAGGTAAAGTAAAAAATTGTATGTATAAACGCCGTTACATGAGTTTTTATCCAAAATACAATAATTACAGCCTTATATTTGATTTAGCCCCCATTACTGCAAGTCATTTTTCAATGAAATCTGCTATAAAACTCCTTAAAACGCAGTAAATTCGGCTATTAAACACTGTAGCTGGTAAACACTGTATATTTTTAATAAATTTGTCATATTTCAGCGTTTTTCTTTTTCTTTAAAAAAATAATAAAAATACTTCTGTTATGTTTTACAAAAAAAGGATTGATTTGATTTATAGGTCTTGAAATGGGGTTTCAGAATATGCAATAAGCTTAAAACCGACAAAATGCCTATTACTGCACTTTAGGCTCGGGAGGGCAGTATTGTTCGTTTGCAACGCTCTAAGGGTGGTCCAATTGTTTCCTTTTGTAAATTTTGTAATGTAGATTGTATTAGTTAGCTTATGCTGTGACAAGTAAATGATTATAATTAACAACAAATTATATAAATATATTTAGTAATAAATCCGCTTAATTTCTAATCAAAGGTTTTAATTAACTTAACTTAACGTTGTTTATTCACTCTCGTTTCAAACTTCGGCGAGTCCACACCTCCTGATGATGCCTCGTGTAGAGGCGAAACACGTATCTTTAAACTTTGGTTTTCTGTTCGTTGACTCTTTGGTTTAGTTGAACTAAAGTTAAGTTAATTAAAACCTTTGTTTAGAAATTAAGCGGATTTATTACTAAATATATTTATATAATTTGTTGATATTTATGGATTTCCGCAAAGTAACGCCTGAATCAATCAATTATAATTCAAGTTACTAAATGTTACGTGTTGCTGCCAGCGGCCTGGTCTGTGTGGTATAAAAAGTGGATGTGTTTTTACGAGTCAGATATATTACCTAAATCATCATTACCAATAATCAAGTGTGGCACTTTATTCCCATCGAGTAAGACCGTTTCTATGATTTTATTCCCATCGAGTAACATTGTTACTCGTTGGAAAAAAATCCCAACGAGTAACACCCCAATTAACACTGTTACTCATTTGGGTTCTACTCAATGGGTACCCTGTATTTCCAGCGTATTAATAGTCCTCATAGCAAAATCTATTCATACATTAATCCTCACAATCTTTAACATTTAAAATTACTTATAATAAGATAAGTATATTTTTTCTGTACAAAGATTCTTCAATTCCTAGATCACTCTTAGTTGTGTTCCTGTATAGTAGATATTCAATGCCATCATGTATATTTCAAAGCTTGGCTGTGATTGGTCAGAATCCTGCTGAAATTGTAAGCCGATATGACAATGGAAAGGCCTACTATGATATAATTTTTATGAGAGCTTCCATGCCACTTTGTTCTGGATACGTAGGTTTTGATACTTTGAATTCGGGAGCTTTTGTATAGGTACGGTTTAGGTGTTTTTGTATATTTATGGAATGAGTAAGCCTAAAATATTTGACCAAATTTAACGTTGAATAATACAAGTCAAATTAATATCCTCAAATATTTACTTATCTGCTTTTCATAAACACAAGTTATACAAAATCAAATTTACCATGTAAGTAGGTACCCTTTCTTTTACATTAAAATGTTTTTCGAAGTATTTGAAAAAAAATGTTAACTGTATTGTGGATTCGCTCGCTCGAGCGATCTTTGGGCTAAGGTAGCCACTGAGTGGAGTCCCGAAGCAGCGCGGCGTCGACGCGGCAGACCGAGGAGAAGATGGCGGGACGAGCTCATCGCGTTCCGTCCATACTGGAATGAATTGGCCCAAGACATAGGGAAGTGGAGAGAATGGGGGGAGGCCTTTGCCCAGCAGTGGGACAGTGAGGGCTCATAAATAAATAAATAAATAATTGTGGATTACGAAATATATAGAGTCCACCCATAGACAAAAAAAAGCGATTCTCTTAGTCCACCCAAAAAGAAACTCTTATCAAAAACATCTGTTAGGCTCTAAACATTCTGTTGCAATAATCCAAATATCTTAATTACTGAGATTCAAAACCATTTGATAAAACAAGATCTTCCGTTTTCCGTATTTTGATGCAATAAATCCTACTTCTCCGTTCCGAAATTTAAAAAAAACTCATCAAGTATCAAACCGTATTGCTCCCGCAAGACGTGACTGGTTTCCAAACAGCCTGCGCCGGGTTCGAAGCGTTATTGTTATGTAATTTGTCAGGGACATTTACGATGCTGCGGCAGCCATTCCTTGCGGGGTTTAGTTGTGTTTAGTTGAAGATGCTGGTTGTAATGGATAGTATGATGGAGGGTTTGTTGTACGAAGTTTCATGTTAAATAGGGTTGATATGTCGTGGTTTTCGTTTTCGCACAACCTGTATGTATGTTACGTTCAAAACTAATTGCCGGTCGAAACCAATATTGACTAAGGGCCTCAGTCAATATTGGTTTTGACTACGTCTAATATAACGATGAACGCCGGCTGCATGCACGAAAACTGACGGTAACGCACATTGTCCCGTTACGCTGGTAGTCACGTTAACCTATAAACGTAACGTAAACCAACTTTACAGCCAACTATTTTTTTTACATAAAATAAAACGGACTTCAAGAAAAAAATAAATGATTAAAATAAGATTATTTTGTAGTTTATAATATGTTTCTCAAAGTAAAAAATGAAGTTTATTTATCGATAAAATCGAATTGCAATTCCATTTATTTGGATGATCTAGTTACTTTGATTTAAAAACAAAATACTGAAACGTATTTTTTTAAATTGAATTATCAAGGTTTTACAAAAAAATACTACTTCCGACATTGAAAAGTCACAGGGAAGCAAAATACGCAATTATTTTCTCTTCAACGATTTTTTTCAGTTATTTTGATATGAAAACTAAACTACTGAACCAATTTTTATGAAATACGTATGTCCCATACGAATAGAAAGTATATCCTCCAAAAAAAAATTAAAATCGGCTTATAAACAACAAAGTTCTGAGGTAATAAACATAAGAAGAAAAAATAAACCGAATTGATAACCACCTCCTTTTTGAAGTCGGTTGAAAAGAACAATAAGTTGATAAAATAGACAATTATTTGCCCACCATCTCACCTGATGGCAAGCGCCGGTGGTTCTTTTCTCCCAGAAAGCCTTTGTATGCACAGCAACAAAAATATGCTTTCAAATAAGAATGGTCATATCATAAACCTGAGAGCCCATGATCATTGATATTCTCCACTGAAACTTTGATGCGCACTGCAGTGATTTCAATCGGGTCCCGTCACGTACGGTCTGGGGGGCTTTCGCGCATTTTATCGGAACCCTGATTTTATATGACTATGCTACGTGGCTGCACTGTAGATGACGTTTTAATCTATAAATATAATAAAGAAGTAGACCCCGAATAATATGAGTATTGATTAACTTGCTTAGTACCTACTGACACTTTGCTATTCAGTGGCATTTCTTCCGCGGGTGGAACAAACAACATCGACAATATAAATTTCTTCAACGGGTGACGAAGTCGCATTGTATAGCATATAAATATCAGCTAGTATATTATATGTATGTAATTTTTTTTATGAATGAATGAATGAATGAGAATTATTTACTGTACCAAAGAATTTAGAGATACAAATTATGAAGCATGTACAGACAGCGTCATAGATAAGTATCCCCCTTGCATTATAATACCCAGCTTCAAATCCCTTTAAATCACCGTCGTGGCGAATGTAGAAGTTTTGCCTTTAAAAAAATTATTATATTTGTATAACCGTATGTAAGCCTAAAATTAATTTTAAGTATTACAATTTTTTGAAAGGATTTAAAGCTGGGTGTCTTGTGCAAGGGGGATACTTATCTCTGACGCTGTCTGTACAATGGGCGGCCTTATCGCTATACAGCGATCGCTTCCAGGCAACGAGTGAGAGTGAGACTAAAATAATCTATTGAAGTGTAAACTTATTTACACGCACTGAGCTAAATATTTCGCGGGGAGTGAATTGGACTAGGCTAATGGGCTCCTAACAACGCTCGGATGTAACACTACTTCTCGTAAAGTCGGCTGGTATAATATAACTAAGTGAAGATGGTCAAGTATCTGTCGTAGGTTTTTTCTATAACTCAGCATTTTACAAACGGTGTCTCCGTTTACAATCGCTCGCTGTTTTGTAATATGCCGAAGCCAAATTGAAAATTGCCTCGTCACTTTATAATATGCCACAAAACTGATGGACAATTCAAACGTTTGTGAAATGAGATAAAAAAACACTAAGGTGTCCACTCCATGGAATCTGGTGATTTCGATATACGCAAGTTAGGCATCGTACTAATTGAACGCGATTACGCGATCATCGCGCGAGAGGCTTTGTGAGTACCAATTTACCTGTAAACGAGCGACAAAAATACGCTAGTCTGAAAACTTAATTCCACAAATTGCGGATCTCCCCCTTTTCTAAAGTCGGTTAAACATCAAGAGCTGAAGGATGCACTCATTCATCTCGCTAACAGCATCTGATACAAACCGAATTACCGCGTAAATTGGGCGCGTGCGGGCTTATCTGGAGAGCGCTCGCTGTAACTCGATTTGATTCGATTTTTGATGTTTGAAGCTGGAATAGTTAATACTACTTATACATATTTTGATTTAATAAACGATAATTGAAGATATAATTTTAATTTGCTTTAAAGACATACATTATTATTTGCAACCCACTTCAATATAATAAAGGTTTTACAAAAATATACAAACTACAACCGATTTCAATTGGACTGTTCCAGTGACCGTTAACACCACTGACAAGTTACAGGGAAGAAAAATACGCAATTTCGTTTATAACTCGATCGAATTAACATGAAAACTGGCTCGAATGACGTTTGTGCAAAGTACAGTGTGGAATTGGATAATCTTGATAGAGAAGAGGTCCTGTAATACTTGGTAATGATAAGGCTTCGCAATTAGAGGAAGAAAAAACACGGAGGGCGCCGCGCGGGGCAGCGGGGGAAGCATCAAGTTCCGAGCGAGAGTTTCAGCCAGGCAGGAGTCATGTTCATTCGCCCGAGTAGTACTTCAACGACATATTTTTTTCAGTTGTTTAATATAAAAACTAAACTATTGGACCGATTTTGATGAAATTTATTTGGGACCCTTTGAAATTTCTTTAGTCCTTTTCAGTCACATAACCCTCTTTACGGGTAGACATTTAGAGGAACACTCGTATACGTTGTGCACTTCTAATTATAGGACGAATAAGTTCCTTAGTCAAATTGCAAGGAAGTTAGGACAGATAGAGTGACGGTGTCCTAAAAGTTGGCTGTATGTGGACGCGATCCTTCAGGCTATTCATGGACGTAGTGATCAATATGTGAAAGGCCTGAGAGATAACGCACAGACCTGAAATTTGGAGGGCATATTTTTCAAGATGCCTAGAAGAGGGTATATTCGTCAAGGATTGTGTTAATTCGCAACGCAAACGAAGTGGCGAGTGTCGACTAGTCTTTTATTCTTTCATGACAGATCTGACTGATCAGTGATCAGGATTACGAATAAAAAGGTAGATGTACTTACCATAAACAAGATTTAAATGTACAGTCGGCTCTACAATTATCTTTACACCCAGCTTACGCCGATGTTCTCCTGTAATTAAACCAATCACGCAAACACATCATGTGAATGTGTGAGTAAACTACTGATGTGATTAAACCACTTTAGATATACCAATAATATAAACCACCAGTGGTTTAATCACAGGAGGACACCGGCGTAAGCTGGGTGTAAGGACAATTACAGAGCCGACCCTACTTACACCAATTTTTTTCCCGGCTAATATCCGTTTATGTGTGCCAAGGCATTTTTTCATTGTTTTAAAACCGATCGATGAAGTCTGATTTTGTGTTCCTTTACATTTAGAATGTAACATTGACCCAATGACAATGAACGTATTGAAGATCCCTCGCCCACGCAAACGAGTCACGATTCAGAGATACGCGATTACAATTGAATCTCATTATTTAGCTTTTTTTGATGTCAATAATAAATCAAAGTTTTCCAAAAAAAATCTAGATTCTAGGTACACCGTACAACCGATTTCAATTAGCCATTTTCCTCTGAAGATTCCTAAAAAATCCACCACAGGGTGTCCTCCATCCGGAGGTACTTTGATTTACGTACATCATTTTTGATTTCCCTACGCCAAGCAACGTTAAATGTACATTTTCAATCCCTTTTTTTACCCACTTCAAAATTGAATTTAGTAGAAAACTGAAATTCATGGCAGTGCTTTTCTTCGGAGATTATCAAAATGTGACTTTAATTTAGATCTTATCCATATTTCAGGAGAAAGGTGCATGTAGAGCTTAATTTCCTATAATTTTCTAAATTATAATTTACCTGTCCTATAAATAAGGTATTAATAACATGCTCAGGTAACAAAATTTAAAAAAGAAATAAAAACAGCAATAATATTTTATTTCTAAGCTATTTCGTCTGTCACAATATAAAACAAATTTAAATCCTTCCGTGAAAAATTGACCAAATTAGACAACTGAATAAGAGCTGGCAACATTTTATAAATAAAAAAACCGGCCAAGCGTGAGTAGGGCCCGAGCAACGAGGATTCCTTAATTATTTCAATACAACCACACAAGTGCGAGCCCAAACACTTGTTTACTGGTTTTTATAATTTAATTATACTTCAGTCAGAGTCATATAACGATCAAATAAAAACAAAAAGTAATGTTTTTTTTAAAAGGTTGAATAATTATTTTTTTATAATAACCCACCCACTAAAGAACATGGACTTATTAACCTTATATTTTTGAATTAAAAAATATTAACACCATTATTTTAGTAGGAAACTCGCGTTACCTAACTTTTATTCTATGGAGGCAATATCGTAACCTAAACTTTAGCTGAATAATGAGCCTTATAAGAGTCGGAACAGACAAACAGAATGCTTGGGATAGTAATACTCATTGTGTACAGAACCCAAAAACGAATAACTCTCAGATGAGTGAAATTCTGAAAATAGAGTGCAAAATCAAAAGTCATTAATGTCCAATAAGTTAAAAAGTTAGCGACGCGTATAATAAATCATTTTTTATTTCATCTCCGTACCAATTTTTCTGAGTCTTTTTTTCATCAATTTAACACAAGCAAAAAGTGGCACTCAATTGTAAGGTTTACGCGGCGATATTTTTTTTTATTATGGGCAACCCGTTTAATAATTTCGGCCAATCAGAGATGGCCTTTAGCGATCGCGCGCCGCCCTCCAACCGAGCTATTGGTTGGTTGTTTGGTACAGATTGTGCGATGGCGGGAAACGGATTTAAGTCTATGGCATCTCATTCTTACAATCGCTGGTGTTGTGTTAAGAATATCGATAAGAATTTGTAAATCATCGATAAATTATATGCTAAAAGTTAAAGGACAACATAATAATTGTCTGAGACTGTTAATCATTCGAGATGGTACCAAAGTCCACATTCATGTTTTTTTTAAGTAAGCAAGCCCTGATATAGTAACTCTCCCGGATGGCACAAATCATTTCACGCATGATTGTATTGGTGCTAAGCAGAATCTTTGAAATAGCAAAAAACAAAACAAGTTAAAATAAAACTATGAAAAAAGCTAGGGTTCCCGTCAAACCAGAACACGAGAATGAATGAATATTACTGCTTGGTGGCAGAATACCTTTTTCGGTAGATCTAACTCGAGTCTAGATGTAATCCTGCAATGTATGTCAAAGTACTTGAATTAAAATTCATCTAATTTGAGGTGTAAAAACACTTTTAATTACTCTTAAAGAAATAACAAAAAGTGTGTGAATTTCGGATTCTGGAAGTATTTTTTGGATTGTCATCAGTATTATTATAAGGTTATCAAATATGGGTACCTATTGACGCAAGGCTATAGGAAAACGACTAACGGAAACGGTTGTCCAATTTTTATCATATATATTTTGAAAAGAAATCAAAGTTTATTTGCCATATCTGTGTTCAGTAACGGCAACTCATTATGCGTTTTTTTCTGGTGATTAAAAATTTGCGGTGTACATACTTTTAAGTAGGTACTAAATTATCATGAGTGGTGTACAATATTATAATCGAAACCATTATTTCTATCGACAATGTCCCATCACTAGCCAGTTAATTGAGACGAGGGCCCACAAAGTTATAGTAAACGACGTCGACTCCCGCCAATTTGTGCGCGTCTATCGAACACCAATTTCATCAGACCAAGTACTTATCCGGTCCTAACTTAGCTGATCTGGAATGCCAGATTGAATTTGATAGAGGTAGGAAGACTAGCTTTTCATAAACAAAATAATGTAGGCCAAAGGACTTTATTAGTCATATTTATGCGTAGCACTGTTTTGTTCATAGGCAGACAAAGCATGATATCATAATAGAGCTCTCAATTTATCACCAAATAATCATTAAAATAATAAATTATGGTAATAAAATACCTACATAGGTACATTTTTTGAGCGAGTTGGTATATTGCTTTAGGTATTTCAAGAAGTTTGTACCAAACGTGAATCAAACCCCCACTAAGCTTTCCGGCTGCATATCATTATGTTCACTAATCTGAAGACGGAATGGTAATTTTATTTTACTCGTAGTTACGACATCTATTGAAGAGTTACCGAATGTATATGTGAAGTGACATCTAGCGGCGAGTAGCAGAACTAAAAACATTTGAATTATGATGAAAGAAACTAATAAATCTTTAAATCACAACAGGACAAGAAAAATATATTTGACTTTTTTAAGTTTATGTTAAATTATAAAAAGTAAAATTCACAAACATTAATTAGTTAAATAGCTCTACATTATCACCACAGTATACTGGTTTCAAAAAATGCGGTGGCTTCGATATAGATGGCGCTGTTTTAAAAAACTACAATATTTATTTAGCTTTGCAAAATCAATGGTAGAGTCTTGATAGAGTCATCAGATATTTTTTTTAATTAAACTCTGTACAAAGGTATAAAAATATAAACAGTAACTAATTATTTAGACGAATCGTTCAAGCATGAAATTGAATTTCATGTCGGAAAACTTTATTCGAATGTTTTAAAGTCAATAAAAATACTTTTTTTTTCGATAAGTTTGTTGAACAGTATTTATTTCAACAGATTCAATTTAAAATGTGTTGATTGTTTATCTAATTAAATTAGCTATGATGATTGAAGTTAAAGTAACTTTTTTAGTTTCTGCATTAATATGCGTACAAGGTGGTAAGTTATTTCAGAATCCCTAAATATAGGTAATTTTACTATAACATTTTCGTTTACTTGAAAATTATTCATCTCATACATAGGGTAGGGTGAATAGGGAAGGTTTTGGAAAACAATTGTCAAAACCACTTAGGCGCTCACCTGGTGGTTATAGATCACGATTGCCCTTGAACAGAGTAGTGCTACAAAGGCTCAAATTAGCCGACGTAAGGATACCACTAGTAGTAGTAGCGACTCGAACACTATCGAATGCTGAAGTGAAACGAAAGGATGCAAACGCAAACTTCAAGCCGGCCTAGATCCATCGACTGTACTATACCATAAATTCCTTCCGCAGGAGTGATACACAATAGTTCAGCCATTCCTTCCCGTAGAATCCTGCAGGGTCACGAAGTGGGGGAAACTCGTCCCTACATGGTGTACCTCCGCCCCGCGCCCGACGCAGACGGTCAGCAGAATGAAAACTGGCTATGTGGAGGCGTGATTATCCATGAGCGCTTTGTGCTCACCTCTGCAGCTTGTATAGAAGACGTGAAACATTTTTACGTAGTTTCGGGGACTAATAAGTAAGTGCTTATGGTTATGTCGTACTTAGGAAATAGAAATACCTTACTAATTATAAAAGAATGCACCGGAGAACTCACATGCCTCCTATCAATCACTATGTAAAAAAGGGTTGTCCCTGACTGACTGACAGATAACGTACAGGCCAAAGAAATTTCGAAGATGTGTTCGTCTTTAGCTGGAAGTGCGTACTAAGAAAATAACTTTGTTAATTCGCGACGCAAATGAAGTTGCGGGCGCTAGTCGGATATAGGATTAAGGAAATCTCCGAGCCCATTTGAAACATCTAACATAAAATTCTGCCTTTATAAATTACAGTTAAATATGTACAGACGGCTCTGTAATTGTCTTTACAGAGAGCTTACGCCGATGTTATTTTGTGATTAAACTACTTGTGGTTTATATTTGGGGTATATCTTAATTGGTTTATTCACATCAGTAGTTTATTCACACACAAACATGATGTGTTTGTGTGAGTGGTTTAATCACAGGAGAAAATCGGTAATATAATATATACTATATATAATCAGTAAGCTGGGTGTAAAAACAATTATAGAGCCGACCGACTGTACATATCATACAATTTTTTCAGACATATTTTTTTCATTGCAGATGGGTTTCAGGAAAAGACGAAACAAATGAATGCATAAAAAATGGTGCCAAGAAAGCTGTATGGAAATGTGTTCCACAATGTAAGTTCACAACTCTAATGTAAACTGTTACTAAGTAAAATAAATTAATGTAAGTTGGATTGTAAGTATGTAGAAATAAACAGAATTTAAGTCAATAATTAAATGACGTTAAATAAGTAATGCGTAGAAGATTAAGAAGAACCATCGCTCTACTAGCGGAGAACATGCGGAGAACAGGCCTGAGGCCCAGCTTTGAAAGTGATAGGCTGATTATGCTATGCCCTTTTTTAATCGATGGGAAAATGCATATACGCATCCCTCCGCCTTGAAAAGACTAAAAACCCATCGTGTTCCCGTCACAAACGCCTAGGTAAGTGTACATATGCAAGCGTGCTGCTTGTGAAGTGGCATGTGTAAACTTCAATAGAATTCAGGGTTCTCAAAGCGCAATTTAGCAAAGCGCGCGTTTCAAAACACTCAATGTGTTCCCGTATGTACCCGCTGTAACAGGTCGCGGGAACTCGTTCGGAATCTAATTAAGCTATGTCTGAATCAATTATCTTACAGCCTATTACTTCGACGGCAACGATTTCGACAACATTCGTTGGATGTCCAACGATCTAGCAGTCGTGAAAGTAGAAGACGACTTCAACTTCAAGCGCCGCGTGAGAGGATGCGACTACATACCGAAGAAGATAGCTTTCAATAACGACAGCCTCGAGTTGGAGAAGTCGGGGACTGTTGCTTCTATAGCTGGCTGGGGTTCCACGGACAGCTTTGGCGATGTGAGATCTTAGTGCGGTTTCAGACAAGCGTTTTGGTCGCTCGTATACGGGAGAACTCACGAAACTTCAAAAGCGCATTGACTGACTGACAGACAACGTGCAGACCAAACCACTGAACGTAGAGATTTGAAATTTGGAGGGTATGTTCGTCATGAAGAGTAGCCACGAAAGTACCTTCTAAGAAATAGTCAACAAGTAAATGAATTTCAGTTCAATCACTTTAGTTATTTAAAATTTCTTGAACGAGCGATAGAACAGTGATAACTTAAGCGGCTTTTCTTTTTCAAAGTCCAATTTATTAATCATGCGCACAGACGTGATTTCTTACCGCCAAAATATCGTCTTACTCGCCTTGCCAGTTGCCACTCTACTCGTTAACAGTAAAAAAGAGAAAAGATGATAACAGTTCAAGTATTTTTCAGACAATAGTGCGAACTTCTACCAACTCTCCCGTACTGCTGGAAACAGAAGTGGTCCTGATTTCCAAGAAGAATTGCAAGAAGCGCTGGGAGCAGCGGTACCACCACATCATTGACGAGAGCATGGTCTGCGCTAAGGACGCGATAGACAGCGATGCTTTGAAGTCCATCTGTTCTGTATGTTTATAACTAGCTGACCCGCGTCACCCGCATGCGACTTCGTCACCCGTGGAAGAAATTTTTATTGTCGATGTTGTTTGTTCCACCCGCGAAAGAAATGTTACAGAATAGCTAAGTGTCAGTAGTAAGCAAGTCATATATGTAAAATGAGATATTGTATGTATACTTGCATATTTTCAATATCTCCTTTTACCCACATAAAAATTTAATTTAGTAGAAAACTGAAACACATGCCAGTAGGTACTTATCTTCGGAGATTATAATATTGCCACTAGATGCCGATATTGTAGGTAAGTATATCATGAGGAGACAGGTTAATTTATCTTTTGGTCTAATAACACCTTCGATCCGTACTTTTACATCTTTTAACATTAATTTTGAAAATCTGTGAAACACGTCTCTTACAAGATATTTGTTAAAAAAAAACACAGGTAATTCCAAAAATACGCATTGAGAATTCATAAAATTCCATTCTTAGTAGGTATGCTCCAAAGCTCCAAATTTTTTCGTTACTTTAATTTTGAGTTTCTACATTTATATGTTTTTCGTGGTCTTTCAGTCAGGGCAGAGCCTATAAAGTACATCAGTACTATATCAACAAATGTATAAAAAAAAAAACTTTTGTTATACAAAAACAAATAAGTAATGGATCTAAAATGATAAAATCTTTAATTTCAATGCATTTAGGAAAACGAAGTAAATTGCAAAGAGCTAGTTTACTCCGACGAAGATGAAGAAGAGCAGTCAAGGAGGATGATGGCGGATCCTAAAACACTTCACGTTCATTCTGCGCTGCACAATGACACTAGACGTGCAAAAATTACTTCTGGAGGGTTTTGTGAAGTAAGTTAAAAACTATTTATAATAATATTAATAGTTTTATTTTCAGGCAACAACATACAGCGTTCCTAATAGGCCATACATAAATACCTTATAACTTACATACCTACATATTTATTAAATTTAGTACTAAGTAGAGTTAGGATTATTTCTTCGCGCATTAAAAGCTGGCAGAAGGTGAATTCTAAGAACAAATAAAAAAAATGGTACTCAGTAACGCGCGGGAGACATACCTATGTCCAGCAGATGGGCTGCTATAGGTTTATGATTACGATGAATGAATGAATGAATGATATATAAACAAAATAATTAAGGAGCATGTACATCAGCGAACTCTTCCAGGCAACCTTGGGATGGAGAGTGAGATTAAAATATGAAACGTTGGCTGCTCTAAAGAGTTTATTTTTAAACCTAAGTCGTTAACGTTGCCACCAGGTGGAGTTAATGTTTCTATGTTATCATTTTGCTTGTTGTAGAATGATCATGGTGGGCCTCTCGTGGTGGGGCAGGGAGCCAGTGCGGTGGTGGTCGGCGTGATATCCGCCTGTCAGACTCGGGACGTGTCAAGGAAGTGCTTCGGGCCGTTCCTCTACACCAGCGTATATAGGAACCGACACCTGCTGACTTGCGCTATCGAAAAGGAAATCGGGTACTGCTATAATCTCACATATTTAAATAAAAAATAGATAAGCAAGCTAAAAGATAAATGTACTTTTAAATTTGCAATTTATTCAAAATTGAATATTGATCTGCCTAGTGAAATTTTGAAAATTAGATATAATTATTCCAAAAAATAAAGAATTTCAAATGATGTCAGTCTTTTAAACTAAAGAAACAAAACTGGCTCTAGTTAAACGCCTTGAGTAACTCCAGAGTTCCTGTACATTTTCTTTATTATAGATTATTATACTAGTAAGTATATTATAAGAGGAGCAAATTATAAGCTTTAAGGTTTTTATTGTTTATAAATAAATCTGCTTTATGTTCGTAGTGCGACATGCAGAAGACTACTGAAAACAATGAACACTCAAATAAGCTCCACTACTTTTGAATGGGACAAACATCCTGATGGGTAAATAAATAAAGTTATTTTTTTTTTATTCCTAACTATCACAAATCAGTAACGTGTTAGCTTTAGTGTGTTCCGGTTGGAAGGGTACTGTGGCTAGTGAAATTATCAGGCTTTTGAGACCATCAAAATGTCTCAAAGTGGACGAGCGCTAGCAGTGTTGCACCGGTCTATAGGAATCAAAGCACTGTTATGGTTATGGGCAGGCGTGATCCCTTACCATCAGGAGAGCGCCTAGCTAATCTCGCCACTTGTTAACATAAAAAAACACTACTACAAGATGTAGAAAATTACTTTATACCGACTAGCTGACACCCACATTAACATTAATTTTTAACTACAATTATAAATTATTAACTAAGTATTAATTAATTTATGAATTATTAACATTAAAAATTGTCACCATTTTTAACCTTAGTTTAGTGGTCGGGCCTGTGCGAGTGCGTTGTCAGTCAGTCAGTCAGTCAGTGAGTCAACACTAAGCAATTTATAAATATTGATTTATGCATCGTTTGATACAGATCATAAATGTAAATGTATCAAAGTAAAATAATTTTGTTTTAGACCGCCGAAAGCCGTCGAGCGTCCAAATACGAAACAAAGTATTCCAGGCGTCTTCAGACCAATGATAACTACGAAAGGAAACCTAGCTATTAAACATTGAGGACAAAAAGTTATAAACAGTTTTTTGAATACAACAACTAAATACCTAAAAGATTATATGTTTTATTTACCTGTGCCTATCCTACCTAGAACTAAGTTATAGCAAAAGTTGAATTCGTTACTACAACCTCTCTTCAATAAACGAATTTATGTGTGACAAGACTTTAAAATCGTTGTAGTGTACTAGCTGCGATCTAAGGATCTGCGCACCAAGCTGTTGTAAGGCTAACCTACATATACTTTCTTAAACCGATTAATAATTATGATTTTTACCTCTTTAATGATATAACTTTGATAATATGACGACTGTTTAGAGCCTCTTTATTGACATTCTATTTTATTCAAATAACTAATTATTATAACTATTGATTTATATTGACAATTATTGTTCTTCACAGATTCCTTGATAAATATTTAGTTTGACATACTTATGGTATATTAGATTGTTGACATCAATAATATCAATACAAATATTTTAAATTAGTAAACGTTCCGTATGTAATAGGTACACTAACGAGCCTACAATCTAATATTATGTAAGTAAAGTACCTACTAAATATAAAAATGAACTCAAAGTTGTTGCGCCCTGACAGGGTTCATGTGCATTGTGTACTAGCTACTTACACCTAAGTTGTATTCCATCTGTATGCAAATGAGAACAATAAAGTAAACTATGAAACTATGAAACTATGAAAGGGTTTGGAATATTTTTTTTTAGATAAGATGAGATTGGTAAAAACAGTTTTGCCCAATCATCTTTGCATACGTTAAACATATCAAAATTACCGTTCTACTTTTTTGAAATTTATACTCAGTTTTAATTTAGGTATAGGTACATATCTTATAGCGGCGCGCGGGATTATATGCCTTAAATAAGTAGGTATAATTAAGTATCTTCGAGGAAGAAATAAAAGAAAATCGAAGAAGAAAAAGTCGATTTCGAAAAAAGAAAAATTGCGATAGGTTTAGCCGAAGTTTTTTTAAAAAGAATCAAGCTGCAAAAAGGTAATCATAAGTAAAAGTAAATGAGGCAATTCTTATTTTATTTTATTGACGTGTCTACGTCTAATAGATCGATGAACGCCGCCGCGCCGCCGGCTGCATGCACGTTGACGTCATTGTCCGGTAAAGCTCATTGTCCCGTTACGCTAGTAGTCACATTAAACTATCATCCGTAAACTAACATTACAGACAACTAATTTTTTTTATTGCAAAAAATATTAATGCTGATGACGTCATTGTTGGAGTACTTATAAAAGAAATATAGAAACTCAAAAGCAATAGTTAATTGCTATGCATCCAACCACAAAATTGATTAATCTTGTAAGAAATATTAAGGAAAGTCTTTTGATATGACCATGGAAGTGAAATGTATACTTTACTTTTTAATAAACATATTTTGCTTTGTATCAAGTAAGTACATTTAGATTATTCTAAGATAATGTTACTGAAGTTCCTCTCATACTCTCGAACTAAATATCCCGGTTCACACTTCACATTCCTACGGTAGCTCTTTTACCATCCAAGCTATAAAACTATGGAATAAGCTTCCAGTATCAATACGACATGCAAAATCTGTCCCTATTTTTAAAACCATGGTCACCGCACACTACTTAGCGTTAGTTCCCAAACATTAGGTATTTAGGTACCCACTATTACCTACTGTTATTTTTGCACACATTATGTCAAAATCATTATTAATGTATTTGTCTATTTAATATATTGTAATTTTATGTTTATTTTTATGTAAGTTTAAATTATTCATTGCCTCAATTTATATCTTCTAAGTAAGTACTTCACTGTTAGTATTAGTTAATTAAGTAGCTTAAGTTTTTTAGTAGTTAAATATGCCGCCGTCCACTTTTTGTTCAACAGTTTCTTGTCCATCCAAAGGTTGTCTGGAAGAGATCGCTTTTAGCGATAAGACCGCCCATTGTCCACTATTTTTAACATTATTTTCTTCTTTATGTATATTTTTGTTTGTTTTGTGATGGTGTGCAATAAAGAATAATCTATCTATCTATCTATCTATCTATCTGAAGTAATAAAGAAGGCATAATGAAAATTTTAATTATATAACAGATGCAGAAGAAATAAAAATAGCAACAACATTACCACCTGATGTAAACGAGATACTTAATAATGCCAATGCAACTGAAATGAAAGATATGCTGAAAAACACGAGGAGAATTATAGTCGGGACAGAAAGTATGAATGAGCGACCTTACATGGTAATAAATTCACGATAGTTCTTCCTGTATATGACTGCCATTATAATGACAATTATAATATAGCCATTATTTACATAGAAAAAATACATTTATTACAGCATAAGCTAACTACTACAATCTGTCACAACTAAATCAAACACTAAGTTCTACCACGACTCATTCTCTGTGCAATCTGTTCAATTGTGGAATGAGTTACCGGACTCCATTCGTAAAATGCAGTCACTGCCTGTGTCCAAGCGCCTGGTTAAAGATTTCTACCTTGAAAAATTGAATTTGCAGTCTTCGTAAACATTAGTTAGTGTAATATTAGGTGTGTTGTTCATTAATATTAAGTACGTATCAATTTTAGGTATTATTTGTGTATATCTTAGTCTTTTTTTTTTTAAATAGTTTTATTTTATTAATTTTTTTATAAAATATGTATTTGTGTATATATTTGTATGTATATATCGTATATTTAGAATATGACTAGACGCCGAATTAATATTACTCATCTCCATCCTAAGGTTGCCTGGAAGAAATCGCTTTTAGCGATAAGGCCGCCCATTGTAACCTCTTTTATTTTTGGTTGTTTAGCATAAGTTTTTGTTTCAATGTGTATGTTTCTCCGGGGTTTACAATAAAGAGTTATCTATCTATCTATGGATCTAACTATGGAAACAATTGGGATACACACATAGACCGTTGCAAACGATCTATAGTTAACTCAACTGCTCAAACTCGATACCCGATGGTAGCGTGCCGAGGATACTGGCTGCATTACCTCTTTGTATTGCAAGGTTTATTCTTTGGCCGAGATAGCTGCCATCCCTCTGATCACGTGTCGTTTCGACCAGACGTTATGACAAAATTTTGAAAACGCGGAAGGCTCTTATTTCCCATGGACCTAGCCTAGGGTCTCGATCCCAAAGGGCTATAATTAATTATGTTTCTTTATTATAGGTGTATTTAAAACTGCCAGTGAATAACCCAAAGTACAAAGATTACCGTCGCTGGCTATGCGGTGGAGTTATCATCCATGAAGAATACATTCTCACTTCGGCTGCTTGTATAGAAGATGCAAAACACTTTTATGTTGTATCGGGAACTTTCAAGTGAGTTGCATAGGTACACGGTGTCCCACAGCCTCGGCCTCATTTTTAAGAAGAATAATAAATAAATATTTTGGATATTTCACACGACTGGTCTGGACGTCTGGGACTGGTCCACACACGCACTTGACAGAGAGGACTGGAGAAAAGGGAGGCCTTTGCCCAGCAATGGGATATGTCAGGCCAATAATAAATTTCACACAACGCTATCAAACCCCGAACGCAGAGCTTGTACTATGGGAACTAGTTACCCGAAATAATACTTAAATACCTACTTTTTTGTAAATTCATACATAATTAGGCACCAGTCTCTCGCAAAGCAAATCAACTAAACCTCTGTACATTTAGTTAAGCTCATGATGTAATAAAATTATTAGATAGGTAGACTGACCTGGCTGGTTTTCTGAGCAGGCGTCTTGGTGCGCTTGGTGTTGGATGGCGTCGTAGTTTCGCTCGCGATAATCCTTTCCACTCTAGATGATTTGCTGATTTTGATGATGTTGGCGCACAATGGAACTCCGGTTTGCGCGGTACGCGGCTGATTTTACGTACTTAGTTTTCATGATATTCGAGGGGAATCATAAGAATGAACGTCTCGACTCGTTCGCGGCAAGTTTCTAAGTGATGGGTGGGTTTCGTCTACCCTCAAAGGATGGGATGACAGGTAGGTAGATTTAGGAAAATTTGAGGGTATAAGATAAAAAAAGTTTGACGTATGAATTGTCAGTGTCAACAAACATGTTAGTGCTATCTTTACGAAACAAATATGTTAACCTGTTACAAAAAAAATAGATAGTAAGTAGGTATATCTAGAATACCTACATAGAAAACACCCAGATGGAGGAGAAATACCGATGTTCATCACACAAGTGCTTGTCCTGAAGTGGGAATCGGCAGTCCAACACACTTACCACTCAACCGATCGTATCATCAAAGATATAGCGTCAAAGAGCCATAATTTCTATAAAAAAATATGGTTTCAGGCACGACGAACGTGAGGATCGGTACAACAATCCCTGTATTAAGAATGGAGCCAAAAAAGCTATTTGGAAATGTATTCCAAGAAGTAAGTAACTTTTGAAACCGAAGAGTTACTGAAAGTTGTAAAATAAGTTCATCCTAAACACACTAAATATTCATCAATTGTCACACAATAAAATTTACATTAACCTCATAATTCATGCCACTACCTACATACTTACTAAGTACAGATCACACAAAGCACATACATTAATACAATCCACAGAATAAATACCTTAAAACTTAATTACTGTCTTGTTTTATATAGAAAAATAATAATAACACTTAATATGAATTTTAATTAATTAATTTACTATTGCATGTTTGAATAAACTGAAAATGAATGTATACCTATATATTAGTTAGTACGTATTTGTAATAATATTAAGGAAGGCACTAATTACTAAGCTACAAGTTTTTTTATAAAACTTACATTAGTTAATTAGAGCTTAATCAAAAATGTATGTACTGAAAGAGCAATAAAGAATTTTTATTTATTTATTTATTTATTTGTATCAAAGCTTTTGATAAGATAACGAATGATACAAGCTTCACTGCCAATTGGCTAGAGGTTTAATGACAAATATTTTCGACTGTAATACCTAGTACATAATATAGGTAGGTTCGTCCGTAGGTACATATTTATGAAATTATACATATAATATAATTTATGATAAGTAATTTATGTGTTACGTTTCATATATTATTTTGTACACCTCCAACCATCTTATATATAGGTCCTATATATTTTCGAAACCTCCATCCTGGTTATCCGAAAGAGATCGTTTCATAGCGACAAGACCACCCATTGTACTATATTGTAATGTCTCCTTCTTAATGTGTTTTCTTATTGAGTGTACATTAAAGTAATGTAATTTAACATTTATATATTTTCATTCTAGATTATGTCTTTGACGGTCACGAAAATGATAATATACGATGGATGAACAACGATATCGCAGTAGTTAAAGTTGAAGACGAATTTGATTTCAACCGTCGCATTCGTGGCTGCGACTTTGTTCCCAAGCCGATAAGTTACAATAATCAGAGCAGTAGGTTGGAAGATCCTGGAACTGTTGGAAACATAGCTGGATGGGGAAGCACTGAGAAATACAACGAAGTTAGTCTAAACAGAGTTGCTTCTTGCTTGCTGCTTGCTGTTTGATGTGTTTATCACATCTTTTCTCTCGCTTTCTGTCAATTTGTGGCAGTGTTTTCGTGAAATACAATGGAAGTATGAACGGGAAGTTAGCCGTCTGTAAGATGGTAGTTACCAACCTCATAAAATTAGATTAAATAGAATCCTTCCAAGTTTAAATGAGATGTCAGTTAAATCATATGCGACTACCGTAAGGCTCGCTCGTTTTTTTTATTCCAAGTTAGTAATTCAATTCATATAAAATTTTCAGCAAGGAGTCATAACACAAAATCTTCTAGAATCGAAAGTTCGAATCATATCAAAAAGCCGTTGCAAAAGAAGATGGGGAAAACGATATCATAATATCATCGAAAACTACATGATTTGTTCAAAGGATTTAGTTCCAGACCTTAGTGAGATCTGTCAGGTTTGTTTAAAAGATTAAAAACTATCAGAATTATTTTTCTTTGAGTTTTATCTGTTGTAGAACTATATTTCTGCTACTACAAAGACTCGCACTAAATACCTACCCAAACCTATCTATTATAGGTACCTACTGTTATGTACAATGTACATACTTCTGTAACAAAAATTCGTTTCGTGTATTCCTTGTTAATTCCTTTTTTACCTTTGTCTGGCTATAATTTTTTTTTTTTTTGTGTTAGCTAAAGAACCACCTACCTTTTTATATTATACATGTTAAATACCACAAGTTCATTCTTAGTAAAATATAAAGTTCTTTAGGAGTAATACATTTCTTTATACCGATATTTAGTACTATATGCAGAAGACTAATTAACAAAGACCTTATTTACAGGAAAAATACGTGGATTGCACAGATGTAATGTACTCGGCTGAATCAGGAGAAGATACGAGAAGAGTTTTAAGTCCGAGTGAACTTGTTCTACATTCAGGTTATCACAACGATTCTGGAAGAAGACAGGCTGGCCCTGGAAGTGGAGGATTTTGTGAGGTTAATATGTCGTATCATCATCGGTATATAGCCTTGAAACAACTATGGTCTCAAAACGCTTCCTTGAGGCACGCCAAATATGTTTACGTAAAATGTCGTTGTTTTTTTTAGAATGACCACGGAGGCCCCTTAATCTACGGAACTGGTGTGAATGCAGTTGTCATTGGTATTATTTCAGCATGTCTGGTAAAGGAACGAACCAATCAGTGCTATGGCCCGTTCCTTTACACCAGCGTTTTCAAAAACAGGAACTTGATCAGTTGTGCCATTTATAAGGAAGTTGCGTAAGTTTATTTCTTTTTTTTATATGGTTTAGGCAAGCATTTGACCGGTTTCACCTGATGGTAAGTGACGGTATGGTCGAGGATGTAGCACGCTTGTCTAGTAAGAACTTATTCACTCTTGATTTAAAGACTTCGAGATTATAGTGTGTTGGAAAAACAGACGCCGGCAGCGAGTTCCACTCCCTGCTAGTGCGCACCATAAATGTCTGCATAGACAGCATTCATTCATTCTATAACTTCTCTACTGTTATCTTAGAATGAGTCGTTGCAAAGACAATGAGCAGTGGTCTGAAAATGTGTCCCTAAATCACACCGAAAACTATAAATTAATTATATTTGTAACTATTTTCTGGGTATATCTTTGCAGGACTGATTGTGACAAGCTGTTTAGGTCAAGCATAACACATACAGAAGAGACTATCAGCTGGGAAGGTCATCCCGATGGGTAATAAGCTTGAAATAATGAACGTAATGCCAACGATTTGAAATAAATTAAACTCTAAAATTGATTTCAGACCAGCCCGTAACGAAATTCTTAGAAGGAATGTTGATGAAGCTAAGTATGAACCACCAGAAGGTCCAATAATAGCTGTGGATAAGGCAGAACAGCATGGAGGAGTTATCGTTAGAGTGTTCAATGCTACGCCTAAAGTTAAACATAATGAAGTTGATGTGAAGAAAATGATTTTCAATGTAACTGAGATCTAAGTTGTTGAGGAATATAAAGCTTTATTTTTGAAATATTTGTTCGCTTTATTTATTGTTGAACCTAAGAAACTTTATAAGTTAGCGATTTTAACTAGCATAGCCATAGATTTAACAAGCGATGGAAATTAACAATAAGTATTAAAATAAATATCAGGGTCTAGGAATTATCGTAGTTAGTTTAGATAGGCCTAAGATAGTTAAAAAGTACTAAATAATTATTAAATCAAAAATAAACATAAACATAATATGTTCGTAGATAATTCGTTATTCGTATTCAAAATGTAGGAATAGCAAAGGTTTCTTGATACTCATCATCAAATGATATTTATCAGTTTTCTTGGCTATATCAATCGCTATTTTAATTAAAAATCGTGTTATATTTATTAAAATTCATGTTAATATTGATTAGTTTACAGAATATGACTCTTAAAATTAAGTAAAAAATTAATATTACTAGTTCATAGCGTGAAATTGCATTTTTAATTTTAATTTACGTTCAACATTAATGTTAACGATCTTTCTGCAGACAGTTTTGCAACATGAAGTCTGTTTTGTATATTTTTTTAGTCATAATATATTTTTTAGGCAAGTTTAAGAATCTTTAATTCTAATAACGCTGCATTGAAATCTATATTGTTAACGAAATACTATATTTTTCTCCAATGATAAAACTTGGTTAGTTGCAGATGTTCGGGCCATGCAAGTCGCAACACAAATGCCAGCAGAGGTCGAGAAAATGCTGAATGATACAAGAAGAATCATAAACGGCGAAGACGTCACAGATAGCAGACCTTACATGGTAAGTAAGATATTAAAAGTTAGGACTTACTATGTCCATCATTGAATGGCTCTAAATAATAAGAACACAATCTAAATGACGCTGATGTTAACGTAAACGTTTCACAGGTTTACCTTAAAATGCCACGTACCAACAAAAAACAGCCGAACTACAGATCGTGGCTTTGCGGTGGTGTCATCATTCATGAAGAATACATCCTCACTTCAGCTGCGTGTATAGAGGACGCAGAGCACTTCTATGTAGTATCTGGGACGTACAAGTTAGTACATCAATTGATTCTTGCAGTAAGACTACTAAAAAAGTGGGACGAAAGACTAATTATAAAGAATATAATGGAAATACTAAATCAAGTTCGATATCTTACAGGTATGGAGACGAAGACGATAGATATAATAACCCTTGCATCAAGAATGGAGCTAAAAAGGCTATCTGGAAATGTGTACCTAAAAGTAAGTATGATATCAAACACATGATATAAACGAGGAAAAGTAGATATGTACTGTGAAATTATCAAAACTAAAGAAGTAAATACAAAGCTAACTCTGCAATTTATAGATTACGTCTTCGATGGCCATGAGAATGATAACATTAGATGGATGAACAACGACATCGCTGTAGTGAAGGTTGAAGACGGTTTTGATTTCACCAGGAGAATCAGAGGATGCGATTTTGTACCTAAACCCGTCTGCTACAACAACCAATCGCAGACCTTGGAGAACCCTGGCACTCATGTGTCTATTGCTGGATGGGGTACAACTAGCAGATACAACGACGTAAGTTTAATTTCACTTGGACAAGAAAAACTTTAAATTTCAAGAAAAGTCTGATTAGATTTTCACAAATGATGGTTATTTATCACAGTGGGTAAATAGGAGGAAGGAGAATCAGCAGAATCTTTTAGAAACTCACGTAGAAATCATCAACAAGAACCGATGCAAGCGTCGCTGGGGGTCCAGATACCACAACATCATTGACAACTACATGATCTGCAGCAAAGACATCGGACAGACCATGTCGGAGATTTGTAACGTAAGACTTAAAAATACAAAAACATGCACATTTTTACCACATTTTTATTATATCGACTTTCTTGTTTGTCTGTCTCTCATTCCGGGTGGAATCTTGCAACTCAAATTTCGAGCAATTCTCGATGAGCTTTACAGCTGACTTTCAAGGTAGCTCACAATTCCATGACAATGCAAACATGGACACATAACATTAGGTTCCAGTCTAAATAAGTACGAACACAGTGCTAGATATTCTGCCGCTAAGCAGTAATATGAGAGCATAACTGTGATTTAGTTTTAAGGGCACTGTAGCTACTAAAGGTACTGGGCTTTCGAGACTGACTACTAAAATGTCTCAAACTGGACAAGCACTTTAGCAATTTTACATCGACATAAGCGATTCAAAGTCCGGTGTTGCACTGTTCTGGTCATGGGCAAGCTTAATCTCTTAACATCAGGGAAAGCGCGAAGCTTGTCTCGTCACTTCTATAGATAAAAAATGGACGTAAATAAACGCAATCATAATTTTCAGGAGAAATACGTTGACTGCCAAGACATAAACTACTCAGACGATGAAGATATGCGTCGCGTTCAGAAAACAGAGCAAATCCCTACAAACCTTGTCATGCACTCTGCTTACCACAACGAATCGCATGATATTGCTGCGGGTAGGAGAGCTTTCCAACCTGATGGAGGATTTTGTGAGGTTAGTATTTTAAATAAATTCATAATTCCATAGTTTGTTATTTTAGAATAGAATAGAATTGTAAAATTTGACATATCAATTTGTGTTTCGCTATCGACTCGTCTGGAAATAAAGTGTATGTTATTAAGTATAATAACAAACTCAGATAGCATGAAAAACAGGGAAAGAGAGAGAGTCACGGGAGCAAGTCCGAGAATGCCGCCTTGATAGACACCAAAAATGTTTACCGAATTTTATCGATGATATTGTCTATAGTCTCAAAAGCCTTCAATAATTTGTTTATATTATCTTTTGTCTTTTAGAATGACCACGGCGGCCCTCTTATCTATGGCACAGGAGTAAACTCCATTGTCATTGGCTTGATCTCAGCGTGCTTGGTCAAAGAACGATCAAACAAATGCTATGGCCCCTTTCTCTACACAAGCGTTTTCAAGAATAGGCAGTTTATCTCATGCGCTATTTACAAGGACGTTGAGTAAGTTAATTATAGACATACTATTATAAGTACCTACAAAAAATTTCGTTAAAATTATTGATATTAATATAACTACTATGATTTATCTTCTTATTTCCAGACAGAAGTGTAGAAGACAATTCAGATCTGGCGTGACACATTCAGAGAAGGTTTTGTCATGGAAGAACCATCCAGATGGGTAACATATCTAGCCATACAACTGAGAATACCACGTTTGACAAAATAAATGATGAACGCAGAAGTTGATAAGCTCGCACTTTGTTAACATAAAGTTTTGATTTTGACAGGCCTGCAAAAAATGAAATTGAATCCGAAAAGAAGGCAGAAGCAGCTAAAGAAGCTAAAGAAGCAGGACTGGAAATAGTTCAACGAGCTCATGAACCGCCAGTGGATGCTACGGGTGACATTGTGAACTCTGGCGGTGGGTTCATCATGCGAGCAGCCAACGACTCTGTAGCTGTTGTCAATGCTACTAAGAAGGATTAGAATGATAATGATAAAATATGTAGATTCTTGTTGGTTGAATAAAGTGTTTAGAATAATTCAATGGTTTTCTTTACGAATACAATAGAGGACACATCCATAGATAGATACCCTTGAAAATATTTTACGTAGTAAGCACCTTAGTACCGTAGGTACTAGGTACCTTAGTTGCTACTACTAAAGATAAATAAAATACTAAAAATTAGGAATTACCTATTGTATTAGGAGTAAACGTTACGGAAATGGTTCTGAGGATTGATAGATTTTATAAAAAAAAACAATTGTTATTATACATAGCAAACAAGAATCAACGCCTGAATTAAGATAATACATATTTGTCATTTTTCAATTACTTGTGATTTTAATGGCTAGGCATGAATAGCGTAGGTTAAATCCACCACCTTGTTAGGTAAATATTTAATGACCGATCTCTGTTGCTATGCCGAATGATTAACTTTTTCAATAACAAGAAAGTTATTGCATAAGTGAATGCTGAATTAAATTTAATAATTACTTTTAACAATTAATTCTTCTTAGCAATGTAGAAAATTAAATCTAACGAAGCGAGTCGAAGAAAATTGAGCGTGTAATTGAAGAATTTCGACTAGATACCAAGTAAATTATCAGCGATCCTTCTGGGGTCGACATTTGTACCAAAATGACGAATTTTCTGGCGTTTATATCTTTATTTATAGTTATAGGTAAGTGTTTTAAATATTCTTGATTTCTTAGTATATAACATTTGCTCTTAAGGCTAATCCTCAAGGCAAATTTCCATACAAAATGTTTCGGACAAATACTTAATAAGTACGCCGTATTATAGTAATTTCTTCACACTATTCGTTTCGTCTATGTTTTCCGATTGTGATCAAAATCGATGATAATGATTTAGTTTACTTGTCTTTACTACTCAGGACCAAAATATAAGTTTTTTTTTAATAACATAGGCTCAACATTATCAACGCAAGAAGATAAAAAAGAAGATCAGACTACAACGACTAAAGAAATAAAATCTGATAAAGTCAATGCTACAGAAAACGAAGTAGAGGAAATAGCAGATGAAGGCTGGGAATATGAGAACACAACGATCATAGACACGAGAAGAATTTTGTACAGCAAGACAGTCCAGCCGGGAAAAAGGCCTTATATGGTAAGACTATTCTAATTATTAACAAATAAGATAAATATTAACAAATCTTAATAAACTGAAACGTGCGACAAGGAATAGATTCTTATCATTGCGATGGTCGGTTAAGAAAGAAAACACAAAATAATAATGACAAGTTATACAAAGACTAAACTAAAACTCTAGATAGAATTAAACATACAAATTCTTACAGGTATATCTCCAACTCACAAAAGAATCTGCCAAGGCTCACAAGTACCGCGGCTGGCTCTGCGGAGGAGTCATCGTTGATGCTTCCTACGTCCTGACCTCAGCCGCTTGCGTGGAAGACGCTGATCACTTCTACATCGTCTCCGGTACCACCAAGTTTGTCGACAGCTTCGATTATAAAGAGGATAACTGCGTCTGTAAGAATAGGAGGCGTGTTGTATGGAAATGTATTCCTAAAAGTAAGTTAGTTATTCGGTAGGAAAGAGCAAATGACATAAATAATTTTCGAGATCATTCACAGAACCACCTGTAAATACTTACTCATTTATGATATAAGTTAAGTACCGTGGTTGAATTAGGTACATACGATTTCTGAAAGGGTTAACTTAATTCTTTGTCTCATATTATTATTGTGTAGAACAATTTATTTTTAGACTACAAGTTCGACTTCCAAGACAGCATCAAATGGTCGTCCAATGACATAGCCATCGTGAAAGTTGACAGGCCATTCAAGCTCGGAGTGACCGAGAAGGGCTGCGATTTCGCCGCTGATCTCGTTTGCTACAACAACATTAGCCGAGAGCTGGAGAAGCCAGGGACTAAGGGGTATATCGCTGGGTGGGGCAGTGGCAGCAACTTCAGAGAGGTAAGACTTGTACCTATAGAATTACAACCCTTACTAGCTGAATGCGTATAAAATGCTTAATTTAAACCTCACTTCTAGGCAAGTGTAAGTAAGGCGACCTCTGGCTAGATGGAGCTATGATCTGCACGCTATAGTTTGCAGGTGGCTGAGAAGAGCCGATAATATCAGGCTCAGTGACGCTTCTTGGGAGAGACGTTTACGCCTTTACTGCTATAGGATGACGATGAACCTCCACAAGATTATTTCGTTTGGCTAAATTCTAGGGGGTGTACCGTCGTCAAAACGGCCATAGGCCTGAGAACGCGAAATGCTTGCAAGAGGCAAAGGTTTGCGTGATGGACAACGAGCAATGCGCCAAGAAGTGGGCGCAGCGGTTTCGTGATATCATCACGCAATACATGATCTGCACCAAGGATGTGATGAGACGGCTCAGCGAGATTTGTGACGTGAGAAAACAATTTTATATAGCATTCCTCAGCGTTATTATAACCACAGTTTTACCACTATCTATGAAGATAAATATCGTAACACTGTGTCATTACATAAGCCACGAAATGAAGAAGATAGAGATAGAAGGAAGCCAATTGGGAAGCAAATCGGTAGGAGCTCAGGTAGATAGACAATCTAGTTATCTTCTAACACAATAACACAATGCACAAAGACGCAAGTAAGTGATTGTTAGAATCTCCATAAGAAAATAACAGGAACAAAGCTAAAACGTGACCGAAAGAATAAGTATACATTAAATTCTTAATTACTAACTAAATAGGTTTTAAATTCGCTTTCAACAGAAAAAGTACGCCAACTGCACAGACGTAGAAACCCGTCGACATGAGGAAGACGCCGTCGGTGAAGGTTCTACGACGACATTCAATGTCGATCTCGGTAGACATCTGAGGGATCCTGATGATTATACTGCGAGGCGATCCAATCAGGGAGGGTTTTGTGAGGTAACCAAAGCCACTGAGGCAGCCACAAGAGTGTTCAAATCAAACCAATCAACGCAGTAGCAATACGTTCAAAGGACATCAATTGAAGTAATAATTAACTAGACATTTTTGGATGTTAATAAGGATTTTTGGAAGCAACACGTCGACAAATTACAAACGCTGTAGGCTGTACCTAAGATGGGTATACAGTATTGTAGCTTGCATATTCGTAAACGAGACTAATACCTCCAAGAGCGGAATCTCTGCACTTTGTTATAATAACAAGGAGATTTAACTAGATTTGGAAGACAATAGATAGAGGCTCATACTTTTAGAAATGAGGCTTTTAGAACCTGAGTTATGTGGAGATCTTAAAATTAGAAACAGTTATGAGATTATACACATCTTTCAGAACGACCACGGCGGGCCTCTCATAGTGAAATACCAAGGGAAAGAGAGAGTTACAGGAGTGATATCTGCTTGCAAGATCGATCCGAAATCACACAGCTGCCACGGACCTTTCCTGTACACGTCTGTCTTCAAGAACCGACAGTTCATATCCTGCGCCATTCATAAGGACACTCAGTAAGAAGTTACATGATCTTGGAAAAAACTATTGCTGCTCAGCTGCAATGTGCAGTTCGAAGGGCTTTGTAGCTAGTAAAGTTACTAGGCTTTCGAGACTGACACACCAAGTTGTCGCAAGTGGGCAAATGGTAGGTATAGCAGTGTTGCACTGGCATGTGTGTTCAATGAATGGCACTGATTTAGTCATGGGCAAGTGTGATCTCTTACTAACAGCAAAGCACAATAAATATAGTTTCTTTAATTGGTAACATATCTACAAAAAATGGTGAATCATATGTTATATTTATGAGCGGAGGAAACCCTCACATAAAGTTTGATTTACAAAAACCTTCTTCGGCTTCGAGGTGTTTTTTTTATTTTTTCAGAGAAGACTGCAGAAGGGTCTTCAGAACTGGCATCACTCATGAAGAATTCTCAGTTGATTGGAGAAGTGTGGAGTAAGTGCCTGGTTATTACCTTCCTGTCCTTATCTCATTTAGGTGGGGTCAGCACAACATGGCTTCTTCTTCCATTCGTTCTATCAGCCAGCTCAACACCTATAGGTACTTAGGTATACCTATTTTATCATACCTATTATAATCTTTCACACAGTCCATCCATCTTTTAATTAGTTTTGTGTAAGTGAAGTGGTTGTTGCTAATAAAATCTATTTGCAGTGAAGACGAAGCTGAGGAGAAAGCGGATAAGTAAGTACTTAGTTGAATATGTTGAAGAAAAAACACAGGTTTGTAAAAAATATGAATACAAATGTAAGTTTAACTACTTACTTATTTTTTTTTATTTTGCAGGGATAACTCTTCTGACAGGTATTATAAACGTATTGAATGAAAGAAGGAAATAGTAGATTATGCACTAAGGGGATAAAGCAGTGTCTTATGTCGCGGGTGGCATATTGAACCCTGAGCTAACGAGGGACTCAGTTAACTCCTGAGCGAAGCGAGGGAATTATGTAGTCCTGAGTGACGCGAGGGGTTTAAGCTGCCCAAGACGAAGACAGGCTTTATCCCAGAGGAGCATACTTTACTTTTCACACCTTCTGCGAGGCAATACAAATCCAGGGCTCCGAACTCAGTAGCCAACACCGTCTTTTGTTTCACAATCTTTGAAGTCGCGCCTTTTTTTATGAGTGGCCAGTTCGATTTTAGAACCAACCTTTTTACAATGCCATATGGGTGTTCTTTTACTTAGAGTTTCCCACGAGTTTCCACACGAATTTGACGTTCCAAATTCAAATCACATTACTACCCTTGGGAGTTTTATACAACATTACCTCCCTTGGTAGGTAATGCTTTGCTTTACCTTGATGATAGCATGATATGTAGGTAATTGGATATTGTCGAGCAGGTGGGGTGAAAATATACATACTTATTATGTAACACAGGTATTTGGAATAAAAATAGTTTGTTGATGTTTGTAATAACCAAAAATATGTATTTTCAGTGATGAAGAAAAAACTTCTCTTAGAGAGAGGTAAGTATTAGTTTTGAATTTAAAATTATTAAAACCATATAATAATAACGATAAAATTTACAGCGAATCAAAAAAGAAAGTAAAAGAAAGCAAATCAAAGAAAGAAAGCGCTAGTTCAAGCAGCGAGAGTGAAGAAGCGACTACCAAAGCAGAAGTGAAAAAAGATAAGCCGGAAAAAGCGGAAAAAAAGAAGAAAGATAAATCAAAGAAGAAGCACAAGAAGAATAAAGAAGCTAAGAAAGGAGAGGATGATCTTAGAAAGAGAGGTAAACGGGATGAAGTGTTCTACGAGTCCAGTAGGGATGAGAATGTAAATGAACCTGATGAATAAATAAATTGATTGATTAATATTATAATAAAGAAAAACGTATAAAGTTTGCTTTTTACTCTAGTTATCTCATTTAGATACTAGGCATCTACGAGTAAGTATGTTGACGGAGAGGCGGTCCTAAATAGTGCTTTAAGAAAATCTAATCTGATCTAGATTTATAAGTAAGTTCGAAGACTATATAAATGTGTTTAACGAAAAAATATGTTTTTAGAAAAATAAACATAACATAACATAAAGATTCACAAACTCACACCCCTGCACTAGGATTCCCTGTGTCGCAGGTGGCATGGACACATACAAGACATCACAACATCCAAGACCCGAGAACAAACATATATGTTCGTCACACAAATATTTGTCCCGGCCGGGGATCGAACCCGGAACACCAAGCTTCGTAGGCAGGGTCACTAAGTACCAACTAAGCCATGGTGTCGTCTTGAAATAAAACTTCTTTCGGCGCAGTCTCCTATCGGAGTTGACAATCAATAGGGCTATTTGCACCTTGGACACTGCAGCGCGGAATAGAGAGAGACTACTCTTGTTATACCATTGTCGTAAGTTTTTTTTTTAATAAAACACGACGTTAAAGTCTTACAAAATAACAAATATATTAATTACTATAATACTTACTTTAATTAACCATTCCCATACAATTAAATTAAAGGTTACATACCTTAACATTCATCAACTGGTGGCGACTTATCCTAATTTTTAATACCTTTAGGAAGATAAAGCGTCTGGTCCTACATGTACAAACAATATAAGTATAGAATGTTCTGACTTAGATTTAGTAACTGTTGTGTAATAATACATTGAGCCTTATAAAAAAACAATGGTTTTCTTCGTCTTTGATTGATCTATTCTGTCACTCTTCTTGAGCTTTTGTCACTAACTATTCTTGTGCTTCTTTAGACTAAGACTGTTAGGCGGCGTCCTAATTGGCATTGATCGTACGATCAAACGATACGTTTTGGTCGCGCGATGAAAATTAGCCATATGAATGATCGTACGATCATACAATGCCAATTAGGACACTGGAGAGATTAGTGTATTTAATCTCGTCGTACGACCAAATCGCATCGTTTGTTCGTACGATCATTAGCCAATTAGGACAGCGCCTTATTCCAACAATGTAGCTTTTTCTATTCTATTAAGACCCGACGTGCAATGATAGTCTACATCTGAATCTTTGGTAATCTACAATAAGGCTTTACAAGACGCTTTATCATTCCATTTAGGTTATTTATTTACACGGTCGATGACTAAATCCATCTTCAGTGTGCACAACTCTTCACGGTTTTTGCAACCAGGCCCTGTTTGCTCATACACTACTAACTGAGCCTCGTAGTTACCCACGTGTTGGCTCTTTACACTATACTCTTCGGTGTCGAGACAGAAATTGAGGATTTCGTACACGCCCTGTGAACAATTTTTACGTTTTCAACCGACTTCATAAAGGAGTAGGTTATCAATTCGCTTGTTTTTAATGTTTGTTACCTCAGAGCGTTGTTTTTTGTAAATCGATTGGAAAATGAATGTTTGGAAGGAATATTTTTTTGTATGGAAGCGAAATATAGCAAAAGCATAAATAGGGTAAACCAACCTATTATTGGCACCCTAGAGTTTAATAAGAAAAAACAAGGCAATTGTAGATTATTCATTTCAGTATGCTTTTAAAAGTAATAAAAGTATACTAAAATTGAATAATCTACAATTTCCTTGTTTTTTCTTATTAAACTCTAGGGTGCCAATAATAGGCTGGGTGCCAATAATAGGTTGGTTTACCCTACGTGGTTTTTCCTTTTTTTTTTAGTTTTTTTTCTATTTTATTCTATGGAGGATCAGATATGAAGAAGAAAAATGTAGGTACTTACAGGTTCAACAGGACAACTGGAAGGCACGTCAAAATGTTTCAGATATTTCCAATAGTCGCCCTTAGGGTTACCCAATTCACCGCACAGATCGCAGATCTCGTTCGAGAAAAGAATGTCGTATTGGTTATTGGACATTTCTTTCAGTAGGATCATGACGAGCTGTAAAAAAAGATAATTAAATTAAATAGAAAATATATATTATATTGAATTGAAGTTAAATTATTAAAGAAGTCTTAGATACGGGAACATTCATCAAGGAATTGCTTGATTATCCTATCACATTCAGCAATAAGCTGTTAGTTTATAAAAACAGAAGACCCGATCGACACCATATTAGATCTTTGACTCTTTAAGTAGCCCCGATAACAAGGATTCGCGGGAATCTACTCACGATAAGTCTAGTCGACCGTGCGTGCATGTACGCCACAGTCTCATTGTGCCACCTCACCTCTACTCACGATAAGTTTAAGAGCCCCCGGTTGTATCAGACTCATTCGACCGTGCATGTACGCCGCAGTCTCATTGTACCGCCCCACCTCTACTCACGATAAGTTTAGGAGCCCCCGGTTGTAGCACTCATTCGACCGTGCATGTACGCCGCAGTCTCATTGTACCACCCCACCTCTACTCACGATAAGTTTAGGAGCCCCCGGTTGTAGCACTCATTCGACCGTGCATGTACGCCGCAGTCTCATTGTACCACCCCACCTCTACTCACGATAAGTTTAGGAGCCCCTGGTTGTAGCACTCATTCGACCGTGCATGTACGCCGCAGTCTCATTGTACCACCCCACCTCTACTCACGATAATTTTAGGAGCCCCCGGTTGTAGCAGACTCATTCGACCGTGCATGTATGCCGCAGTCTCACGTGCCACCCCACCCCTACTCACGATAAGGAGCCTCCGGTTGTAGCAGCCTCATTTGACCGTGCATGTACAGACAGCGTCATAGATAAGTATCCCCCTTTCATTATAATTCCCAGCTTCAAATCCCTTTAAATCACCGTCGCGATGAATGTAGAATTTTTGTCTTTAAAAAATAGATTATATTTGTATAACCGTATGTAAGCCTAAAACTAATTTTAATTATTACATTTTTTTAAAGTATTTATAGCTGGGTGTCTTATGCAAGGAGGATACTTATCTCTGACGCTGTCTGTACCTACCTACGCCGCAGTCTCATTGTGCCACCTCACCTCTACTCACGATAAGTTTAGGAGCCCCCGGTTGCAGCCTCATTCGACCGTCCATGTACGCCGCAGTTTCACTGTACCACCCCACCTCTACTCACGATAAGTTTAGGAGCCCCCGGTTGTAGCAGCCTCATTCGACCGTGCATGTACGCCGCAGTCTCATTGTACCACCCCACCTCTACTTCAGAGGTGTCCAAGAAATTTTGGCTTTTTTCACCGAAAGCGTAGATAGGGGAATTGAAGTTAATTCCGTATTCTTCGCCCTGTGAACATTAACAAGGCTACGTAAGTTTATCTAACAAAATTTACAATGGAAACCATACATTTTGGCAATATCTGAATTGACATCAATATTACATTTACTTACATGCTAAAAATAATATTTACAACTGTAATATAATTAAAAAAGGATGGTCAAATGGATAATAAAAACAAGTAATGTAGACAGAAATCTAAAACAACGTTTTTTTAAAAATTCGCCATTTTGATTTATTTAAATAACCCACGAATCTAACGATACCCTAACTGTCAAAATCCATCCTGCCGGTTGGAAGATACGAGGTAACAAAGAAATTTACATACATACATACAAGATACGCGCGAAAAACATAACCCTTCCTTGGCAGTCGGGTAAAAACGTGGTAATAAATTATAACTTATAATATACCTGCCTTACGGACGTATAAACGGACAAGAGGAAACAAGTGCTCCTAATCGGACTAAGAACCCTAATCTTTTTAAGGTTCCATTAATGCAATAAATAAATATTAGCGACTTACATCATCATAATCACATCCGGTGCCCGTTGCCTCCGCAGAGCCCGGCTGCTCTGGCGCATCCGGCACATCCGGTTGTTGACAGTTACATACACTTAACCAAAACAACCAAACCACCCACATTGTAACTAATCAACAATTTGTTGAATACCATCATTTATACACAGTACAGTCGCGTGAAAAATCTGATATGTAAAACGGAAATGTCAAACGTTTTATCATAAAATCTCATAATTGGTTTATGCACGTTATGTTGTGATTTATGGCGGCTTTCACACTAAATAAGTAGATGTGTAATAATGTACCAACTTTAATGTATATTAGATCATAATATGCAAACCACAAATAAAGGATTACCTTTCTATAAGCCCCACTTTAGTGGTCTATCGGGTATAATAAATACTTATTTTTTTCTGACATAAGTGTAAAAAATACATAACCAAAATTTAGTTTATTTCTCACCCTTAATTATTTATAATCCTACAAAATTTTAAAAATGAAACGGCACTTTTAGAAAGAGTACAGAATTTAATTGCCTTGCATTGTATCAGTATTTTTTTCGCTACAATCACAACATTCAGGTTCAAGTACCTAATAACTAATTCCTATTATACTATTTATAACAATAAAACCAAACAATATAAAGAGTTAAATAAATTTATTTAAAAAAATACAAAACAAGAATCATCCATGCTGAAAGCCCAACAAATTACAAATCAAAGTTTATGCGTTAACAAACCAATAATAGAGTTTTAACTGAAAAAAAAAAACAATAACAAAAAGCATAAATATAATCAGTGCACGAGTGTACTGATACTAAAATACTAATTAAAAGTAAAGCTTTAATTATGCGGCATGAAAAACTAAAATTTAAAGAAAAATATTATAATCTTCTTACAAATTCTTAAACACGCTAAGAGACCAATGCGTTACGACCTAAATATCCTTTAAATTAATTAAAAATATATCTTAATCCATTAAGAATATATTACTTTTCGAGTCTTAAATTATGCATAACCTAATACTGAAAAAGTAACTTTAGACATAAATAAAAATGACATAAAAATTCAACATTTGGATATGTTTCCACAATAAATTGACGCACATTTACAGATCTAGATACTTGTTCATTTAACAATAATTGTATGAGATTGAATCAAAGCTGGCACAAACATACCTACTAGCGATGGGCGGTTAAGTTACTTTTAATAAGTTAAATGTGTTAAGACCGTTGAACCGATTAAAGATTTAGATTGATCGATTAAAGTTGATCTTGTTGAATTTGTTGCGACTTGGTCGCAAACCAATTAAATAGAGTCTGTTGAAGCCGATAGGTAAATAATCGGAAAACAAACTGTTTAATCGATTAAGTCGAATCAGAAAAATGCTTTAATCGCCCATGCTAACAACAAGATAATCGTAAGCCCATAACATAACAGCGTCAAGCCTCGTTCGCATTCAGTAGAGTACATTAGTCTAGTTATTTAGTTACTATTGTTGCTTGAAGTAATTCTCACGAAATACGAACCAGGTTTGAGCCACAAGATATTTTCCGAAGTAAACCAGAAGGTAAGAATCAGTTGTCATAATGGTGAAAATATTTTTTATGCTTTACTTTTTTAAGCTTTTTATAAAGTTTTAAAAGCTTTGAACAACATGTTTGCCGTTTGGCTACTCAATGGAAAACACGACAACTTGAGGCCGAAAAAGTAACCGAAATTCGTTATTGAATTAGAGCCGAAAGCCCGAAACGAAACGTCCTACTTCAGATAACATTTTGCAGTATTGCCCAATTAGTTTAAAATAACCCTTATTTCTCTAGTCATTTTTTTTTATAATTAAAGACTTTGGGACTTCGTTCTCTCAAGCACCTTAAAATTACTATAATAAAAATAGTTTTAGTTGTTTTTTTATATATACTAATACTAAGAATAGCTTCTTTCGTTACGACTATGAATGGAAGAATGCAATAAACTTCATATTGAAATCGTTAATCGATCGATATTAGATGTTACATTATTACAAACTAACTTTAGACTAGAGAAAACTAAAACATTCATAAAGATTCGTTAAATACGGCTCACTCAAAGGATATGCTGCGTTGACACTGGTCGAGTGAGCAAGTTACTGTCGTAAGACAATTAGACAACAGTACGCGTTGAAAATGAAACAAATAGAAGATAAAATGGGAGTGTCTCAAATATAACATCTTTAACACGAAACAGACGAATAAATGTACGCGGTCATTTCGTGTAGTTTTCTTAATAATAATATAAAAATATAGTAATTGACTTTTTAAGAACATAAAGTTAAAAAAAATAACTCTCAACAGACTCGCAATGTCAACCCAACAACACGCGCCGGCCCATAACAACACGATAAGAACACAAAACCATAGAGCGAATATAAATTCGAACAACAAAACTAAAATCGAGACTTCTCGCTTCTAAATCGGTTAAAAATGCATGTGAATGATATTACTACGCACATTAGTGTAATTTTTAGCTGTAGTATGAAAAATATCCAACATTATTCCATATATTAAGCATAGCCTTTTAATAAGACATACGTGCAAGAAATATGAGGACATTTTCATTCAACATTTTTTTTTTGCTCTGTAAAAACCAGACAAGTTCCCAACTCACTAGATCTATGAACTAGATCCAGCGACTGGAATAGTGTGAATGCACCTTTGTTATCGTATTGTTTACACGTATGGTTTGCAAACTACTGAAGTAGTTAGTAGTTATTCAGTTTTATGTACTTTAGTTGCAGAGAAGTTACCTGCTTAGGTATTTACACAGTCAAGGTAAAGCAATTTTTTTTCATAAGTCGGTTAAAGTCGATTAAAAAACAATTGTAATCGATTAAGTTGATTAAAATGCTTTAATCGCCAACTGCTGAAGCTCCCAATAAAAAAGGAAACAACGATAATATTAAATCGATGAACGCCGCCTGAATGCTCAAAAACGTTGACGTCATTGTCCGGTAACGCTCATTGTCCCGTTACGCTGGTAGTCACGAACTATCGTCCGTAAACCAACTTTACAGACAACCAATACCTATTTTTTCGGATGGACTTTTAATGCAGTTAGTCACAGATGGCTGTTACTGCGTCACCGGACTCTTAAATAATACGATAAATAATACCAAACACATGCATAACTTATACCAAGGGCCGGCGCAATCGAAAATCTACCTTATAACTATAGAAACAAAAGTCGGAATGCGACAGACCACCGTCAGTCCGTGTGCAACCAAGCAATTCGTATGCGTGTCTAGAAATATATTTCGTTTTTAGTATCGTGTTATTGCATCGGTCGCTTCCACGTCGCTGAATCAATGTACCTGGAATTGTGATCACTGTTTTTCAATGCTGTTTGAAATATATCAAGTGTTTTCTGGTTCAGTGTGGAATATACTTAATTTGAAAAATCAGCTACCAGCAGATTTGTAAAACATCACAGATTTTATTTCAAACTAACAGTTTTTTCTCAAACATATGCCTAGATCACACGTACCGAGTACTCGGCCGAGATAGTACAATGTTACTCGGCCGAGACAGTGAAAGCTTACATCACTCGCTCAGCCGAGCACTCGGCGCTATGTTTATACGTACCGAGAACTCGGCCCAGAGCACTGTCTCGGCTTAGTACTCGGTACGTGTGATCTATGTGTGAGTATAGGCATTAATACCTATCATATTCACAAGAAGAACACTGAAGGTAAAAATGTTGATTTTGTCATGAATACACTCTCGCTAATCGAGAATAGGATTGCATGCACTTACCTCGGCAGTGGGCTGGCTCAGCTGCAGTAGAGGAGCAGGTTTCTCTTGCAGCTCCTGTAATTTAATAAAAAAATATAAATACTTCTGCCACCATAATTTAGTGGGTGAATTCTTGAGTTCAGACGTATGTAATGTTGAGTGGCAAAGGGCGATCGATTAAATAAAGTGAGTAGCAAATAGAGTTGTTTGTGTAAATGCGGCGGAATCAGTCAGCCAGCGTACAAAAGTAAATCAACGTCAATAAACGTAATGGTTCGACGGGGAATGGAGAACAGCAGCGCAAGATCGAGATCGTTGGCGAAAATAGGGGGATGCCTTTGCCCTATAATGGGACAGTTCAGGCTTTAATAATAATAAAACTTAATGGTAAATGACGTCGCGTTGTGTAGTTACCTCGCCGCCCGCGCCGACGCCGCTGCCGCCGAGAGACATCTCCCTGAGACACTCCAGTACCAGTGCGCTATCTGAAGTCGCGTTGTGTAGTTACCTCGCTGGCGGGCGGCGGCGGCTGGCGCGGCGGCGCGGGCTCCACGCTGAGCAGGCGCGGCTTGTCCTCGGGCTCCTCGCCGCCCGCGCCGACGCCGCTGCCGCCGAGAGACATCTCCCTGAGACACTCCAGTACCAGTGCGCTATCTGACGTCGCGTTGTGTAGTTACCTCGCTGGCGGGCGGCGGCGGCTGGCGCGGCGGCGCGGGCTCCACGCTGAGCAGGCGCGGCTTGTCCTCGGGCTCCTCGCCGCCCGCGCCGACGCCGCTGCCGCCGAGAGACATCTCCCTGAGACACTCCAGTACCAGTGCGCTATCTGACGTCGCGTTGTGTAGTTACCTCGCTGGCGGGCGGCGGCGGCTGGCGCGGCGGCGCGGGCTCGACGCTGAGCAGGCGCGGCTTGTCCTCGGGCTCCTCGCCGCCCGCGCCGACGCCGCTGCCGCCGAGAGACATCTCCTTGAGAGACTCCAGTACGCTATCAATGCTAATGGTCGGTGCGTTGTCGCCTTCGCCCTGGAACAATAGGTTTTGTTTTTGAACGAAAACTTCAGGTTGCGGTTGCTTCCAATGCGGCTAAGCAGGGAGTTCTTTTCTTCTTAGGGCTTTTTCAATTTACGACGTTTCGTGTCGGACCGCTGCAGTGCCGAAGCGGTGCGTTTGTCATGCGGCGCACGGACGGTCATTTATTTTCATACAAAGCGCACGGTGCGGCAACAGTGCGTCGGCGACGACCGATTGAACGAGCCCTTAGCGTACAATTAATATCAAAATAACATGCCAGTGGCATTCATTTGTCTATTAGTTAAGTATTGGGTTTCTTTATCTTGTAGTTCTCATTTTCTTTATTTTTGATGTGAGCATAACTTTACTTACATACCTACATAAATATAAAAATGAGTTGTTCAAAAGAATGTGTGTTTAATCTTTAGATTTTTTCTATGAGCAAATAATACTCACTTTCATGGGGTTGGGTTTCAAGAAGTGCAGATAGCAGAATCCACGGAAGCCCTGTAAATAAAACTCATTATTATTATCAATTCTCATTATCTATTTTTATTATTACCCTGCTGCCAAGGATGGGTTATATTTTTCGCGCGTATCTTGTACGCATGTATGTAAATCTCGTTGTTACCTCATATCTTCCACGGCTAGATGGATTTCGACAGTCAAGGTATCGTTAAATTCGCCTCAATAACCCGAGTGTCCTTAGAATGGACATCCTTAATAAATGACCAAAATGGCGGATTTTTGGAGCTAAATAGTAAGTCGTTTATAAATTTTCGTTAACCACACCTATCGAGTATGATATCAAAATGATGGAAATTTAAAAGGAGATTACAAAAATATAATAAGTTATATGATTATTTCATATATTCATATATCATATATATTATATGATAATAATTAAATTTAATTTAATTTGGCATAATGAATTGGCAATAAATGCATAATAAGTTTTTTCGCATTCGGGTTTTAAATTTATATAAACTTTAAGCTTGTTTTATTATAATAATGAATTGAAACATACCTTCCAAACCATGATCTGGGGTTTCACGCCGCGCTCGGACAGCGCTTGCTTCAGATCACGAACTCTGGTGTTGGGGCTGATGTTAGATATCTGCAATATGGTAAAAAAACTTGTTGGTACTTGCTAATAATTTTTATGCATATTTTTCCTTGCCATTCAGTCATTGCCGTCTTTGTTAAGTTATTTTCCTAACAAACATTTATTGTCTATCTTGACGTCAACTACAGGTTTGGGGCTCTCATTTTGTTTCCTCTCAAGATTCAAGATTCAAGATTTTTATTCGCCAGAACATAGTATACATAGTATGTTGTTAAAGAATATTATTAGTGCCTTATGTTCTACCATTTAAGGTGTGCGAGTTACAGTGAATGAATATAATACTATCAAATGGTATTTAAATGTCAAAGTGAATTTAAATTTCAACGATACCTACTACTTAACTATAATAATATTAAACAGCACAATACACTAGCACATAAATCTGCCTACTTTTTTGCTAACTTTTGTAAATATCTCGGCTTTGCCCTTGCCCTCTGTTCCCCATTTTTGCCCTCTTTGTGGTTTTTCTCCCAATTGTTTCACAATCTGGGATAAGTGTTTGTTAGTACAAACACTTATCTCAGTGATGACCAGCTTGATAAAGATGTCAACGACTTATTACGCTTTTTGTAAATTTGTTTCACAATAACTGAGTGGTATCTATGTTGACAGAAAAGTCAACGACAAGATTGGGGGCTCTCATTTCGCTTTCTCGGCTTTGCATTAATATATTTTTTTTTAATATATATATATATTTTTTTTTTATTTATTACTTTCCACAACTGTAACAAACATTCACACACTCACACCCCTGCACTAGGATTCCCTGTGTCGCAGGCGGCATCGACACATACAACACATCACAACATCCAAGACCCGAGAACAAACATTTGTGTTCGTCACAAATATTTGCCCCGGCCGGGGATCGAACCCGGAACACCGAGCTTCGTAGGCAGGGTCACTACCAACTAAGCCACGGTGTCACGGTGCATTTGCCCTGTGTTCCATATTTTTGCCCTTTGAATTTTTTTTTCACATATTTCATCTAACAAACACCTATCGCAGACTGGGAGGACCCTCTGTCGAGGGTCGCTTTCGCGTTCGCTTCCTCTCGGCTTTGAGCTTGCCCTCTTTCCCGTCTTTCTTGCCCTCTTTGTAGTCTTTACTCACAGTTTATTTAACAAACATTAGTCTACACATATTCTAGTTGTATTTACCTTGACAGAGAATTCAACTACAAGTTTGGGGCGCTTGTTTCGCTACCTCTCGGGTTTGACCTTACCCTCATTGTAATCTTTACTCACAGTTTATTTGACAAGCATTGATCCAAACATATTCTAGTGGTATTTACCTTGACAGAGAATTCAACGACAGGTTTGGGGCGCTTGTTTCGCTTCCTCTCGCTTTTGACCTTGCCCTCTTTCCCCTCTTCTTTGCCCTCTTTGTCGTCTTTGCTGGCAGACTTGTGGCTGTTGCGGCGGCGCGGACGGCGCGGCTTGGCTTTGCCTTCTTCACCTTCTGTTGTATTACCCTAGGACAGAATGACAAATAATAATAATGTTTGAACATTTCACGCAACGCCATCTAGCCCCAAACTAAGCAAGCTTGTATTATGGGAACCAGATAACTGATACAATACTTATATATATTTTATATATATATTTTTTTTAAATCCATCCATACATAGAATACATAGAAAACACCGAAACTCAGAACAAACACCGATGTTCATCAAACAAATGTTTGTCCTGAAGCGGGAATCGAACCTGCGACACTCGGCGTAGCAGTCCCATGCCCTTGCCACTCGACCAATCGTGTCGTCAAAAATGAACTTTGAATTTTATTTGCCTTCCGAAACAGGCTTCATATATATAAAAATCAAACCAGATTGATAAATGTTAGTCTTATTTTTTCCCTAAAGGACAATTTATTGATAAAAATGTATGAAAAACCGTGTATAGATAATATTTTTTGCAACATTGCAAATAATTTTGGCGGCTTTCTGGCAATATATTTTATTGAATTTAAGTACACACTTGTGAAAATCTCGTGGCTTGGATAGACGAATCTAATGACACTTCATTTGCAAAATCAGTCGTTTAGCTTACAAAGCGCCAGAAAGAGCCACGACTCTCATACATACATACATACACTTGAAACACATAGCCATACTTCACAGTCAGGTAAAAAAAGGCCTTACTCACACTCCCACGACGTATATCCTCATAATTCGCAGGCTGCAATATATATTTCTAAATCAAAGATGAACAGTTACAATTTTTTTTGTATGAGTAATTGAATGTAACGAATGAATGAAGGCGAGACTTACAGATTTCCGTTTGCGTCTAGTAAGCTACAGAAACGTAAAGATGTATGTTATAGCGAGATGAAAAACATAAAGCACCAAATTAGGGTGTTTTTTGACATTTCATACACGTGAAAGCGACATGAAAGTGTACAGGTGAGGTAAAATAAATAAGCCTCATGGTCAAGTTTCTTTGTTTTCGAATCTACGATATTTTTTTATCTATAAAAACTTTGTGCATTTTGAAGCAAACAATGTTGCATATTTAGATTGCACTGAATATGTGCTTTATTATATAATCAAGGTTTTACAACAACAGACTTCAATCAGACTGTTCTAGTGACCGTAGGCACCACTAATAAGTCACAGGGAAGCAAAACCAGCCGATTGTAAAAACGCCGATGACACTGACACTGGGCGACATTACACGCTACAAGAGTAATACCTAGATCACACGTCTCGAGTACTCGGCCGAGACAGTAAAATGTTACTCGGCCAAGACGAAGAAGAAAGAAGCTTAAATCACTCAATCAGCCGATCACTGATATGAAAAAAATTAACTACCTACTCTAATGAAACCTACGTAATTAAAATACAAAAAAGTAACTGAAATATCAACTAAGCTAAAATATTTATTTTAAATACTATAAAGAAAATGATGTGTAGGTAACTACCTAACCTACTAACTTACAACCTTTTACTTTAATGTACTTACATAACTACCTAACTACCTACAATCTAATTTAAGTTTTTCATTACATACCTATTTGTTTTACTTGACTAGTTTATAAAGAATATAGCGATATATAATTTACTTTACATAGCAACAGCTCATATTATGTAATAGATTATTGATATGTTATAATCCTTGGTACCAAGACAAACCTGGTAAGGTTTAATGGTACTCATAAAACAACAATATATGTAACCTTTTTTCTGAATGAATAAATAAAAAAAAATACTCGGCGCTATGTTTATACGTACCGAGAACTCGGCCGAGACAGTGCTCTCGGTACGTGTGATCTAGAGTTACACTGGCTTGTAGCGTGTAAAAAAGCCATATGTCATCGTTGTATAACGCAGGCGGTGTTGTATTTACCTCTCCCTCGCTCTGGGTCTTGTGCGAGCGAGTGCGGCGACGCACGCGACGGCCGGAGCGCTGCGTGCTCCTGTCTTCGATGTCCGTGTCCACTTCCTACAGGCAGAGTATACTAGCGTCCTTGTCTAACGCAGGCGGTGTTGTATTTACCTCTCCCTCGCTCTGGCTCTTGTGCGAGCGAGTGCGGCGACGCACGCGACGGCCGGAGCGCTGCGTGCTCCTGTCTTCGATGTCCGTGTCCACTTCCTACAGGCAGAGTATACTAGCGTCCTTGTCTAACGCAGGCGGTGTTGTATTTACCTCTCCCTCGCTCTGGCTCTTGTGCGAGCGATGGCGGCGACGCACGCGGCGGCCGGAGCGCTGCGTGCTCCTGTCTTCGATGTCCGTGTCCACTTCCTACAGGCAGAGTATACTAGCGTCCTTGTCTAACGCAGGCGGTGTTGTATTTACCTCTCCCTCGCTCTGGCTCTTGTGCGAGCGAGTGCGGCGACGCACGCGACGGCCGGAGCGCTGCGTGCTCCTGTCTTCGATGTCCGTGTCCACTTCCTACAGGCAGAGTATACTAGCGTCCTTGTCTAACGCAGGCGGTGTTGTATTTACCTCTCCCTCGCTCTGGCTCTTGTGCGAGCGATGGCGGCGACGCACGCGGCGGCCGGAGCGCTGCGTGCTCCTGTCTTCGATGTCCGTGTCCACTTCCTACAGGCAGAGTATACTAGCGTCCTTGTCTAACGCAGGCGGTGTTGTATTTACCTCTCCCTCGCTCTGACTCTTGTGCGAGCGAGTGCGGCGACGCACGCGGCGGCCGGAGCGCTGCGTGCTCCTGTCTTCGATGTCCGTGTCCACTTCCTTCAACGTGCACACTCGACCAGCGCTGGAACAAAAATACAAATTAGTTATAAAAAATATACGTGAGAACGTGTAGGTAAAAAACATAGTAATCCAGACTTTGGAATTATGTTTTAAAAAATAACTAGATACGGGTTTCAGTAAATTCTCAAAATCAATGTTTAAGGTGTAAATGTATGTATTGAAGGTAATATAAGACTTAAAGTTAAATGCACCTGTCTCCTGAAATAAAGACAATCTAAATGAAAGTCACATTTTATAATCTCTGAAGAAAAGCAATGCCATGTATTTCAGATTTTTACTAAATTCAATGTTTAAGCTGGTAAAGAGACGGATTGAAAATGTACGTTTAAGGGGAATCCTCAAATCCGAATTCCATACAAAATGTTTCGGACAAATGCTTAAAAAGTACGCCGATTATAGTAATTTCTTCACATATTCGTTTCGTCCATGTTTTTCAATTTCGTCAACAAAAAAAATGTAAGGTTTTATACTTTAATTTAGATTGTATAAGTGTTTTAAAATTAACCCTACTAACTTAAAAACACGTATAAAATCTAAATTAAAGTATGAAACCTTACACTTTTTTTGTTAACGAAATCGAAAAACGGACGAACCCACAGACATAAATCTAGAATCTTAAATTTATATCTGTGGGCGAACCGAATAGTGTGAAGAAATTACAATAATACGGCGTACTTTTTGAGTATTTGTCCGAAACATTTTGTATGGAATTCGGATTTGAGGATTAGATAGGGAAATCCAAAATTATGTCCCCCCCAGATGGTGCTGCCTCTGGTGGATTTTTTTTTGGAATCTTCAAAGGAAAATGGCTAATCACGCAGAATACTAGTTAGATAATGTTAATATTGGTATGACGATACTCACAGCATCTCCACATCCCTCAGCTGCCCCAGGATGGGCATCATGGCGAGGCGGCGCGCGGACAACAGGTGCCACAGAATGCCGACAGGGCGCTGGCTCATGCGCTGCGTTTCAATCACCTGGAATAGGAATACATTCAAGCAAACGGTTTCTTTAATACGAATAGTATAGTAAGCGTCAAACAACTTCTCTTCTGGCGAATCACGTGACATCGATGCGCAGAACCAATTTGACTATATAATAATTATAACTGTGTATTTTTAATTCTTAGTAAGTTTGACATTGAATGGATTTTAGTGATCTGAATAAATAAATTGTATTATTATTATTATTGCGTTCTGCGCATCTTTGACACGTGGTTCGCCAGTGGACAAGTTGTTTGACGATTCGTATACCCCAGATTCGCCCTCACGTTCGCGCCTACCTACATTTTTAAAGATTTAAAAATTTCTTCTTGTAATTACAGAAAAACACCCCCAGGATCTAGAAAATAACATTACAAACGTGAAGTAAAAAGTATGTACTATTCGGGCGAATGAACATGCCACCTGGCTGCCACTCTCGCTCGGCACTTGCTGCGTCCCCCGCCCCCCGCGCGGCGCCCTCCGTGTTTCTTCATCCTCCAATTGCGAAGCCTTATCATTACTTATCATCACCAAGTATTGCAGGACCTCTTCTCTGTCAAGATTATCCAATTCCACGCTGTACTTTGCACAAAGGTCATTCGAGCAAGGTGTCATGTTCATTCGACCGAGTAGTAAGTAGATTCCTAACTTATTAGAATTATTTATGTAATTACCTGTGTGGGTGTGACTATGAGGTCAATCGGCACATCGTGTGGTCCAAACAGCTCGGCAGGCAATGTATCAAACACCTGGCGAAAAAAAAAATGTTAATGCTATTTTCCATTTATTAATTATTATTATTATTATTGGCCTGGCATGTCCCTCCGTTGGGCAAAGGCCTTCCGTTTTCTACAGCTGTGACATGATTTTTAAATTAACATCCATCCTCACAAACTCTTGCCATTATTAGTAGAAAGCAAGACATTAATTCGGACACGTAGTTATTAAAATGTTTTGTACCTGACAGTCGTGGACAGTCGTTACGACAATGGTGTCTGGTTTGATCGTTTTCATGTGCATCATCAAGCCAAACTCCAAATCACCGTAGCCTAGAAGAAAAAAATATCGTAATAAAATATGGTGTATAATGGGCAAGAATTTATTTACGAAATACTTATATTCATAACAGAGATTAATAATAAATAACACTAAATATTAAAAAAATAAACTATAAATAACCTAGTCGGTCGTTGTCACCACCAGACGGCAACGTGCCCAGAACGCTGGCGGCATTGCCACGTTGAATGGCAATGCTGTTGTTTATACGCTGTGCAAAGTAAAAACCAGCATTCTGGTCACGTGTAGACTCTTTTAGCCTATCAGCCAGATCTTTGTAGATTTTGTGTGCCCCTGTTCCCCAAGGGCCTAATGTTTCTACCCCAAAATATATTATATATATATATATACAACACACACATACACACACACACATAATTATACACAAATAATATATATAATATTGTAGACGATATCACGATGAGTCGCACGGAAAAGTATTAAAGGCGCCGCGCTGCAAACGCCGGGGCCATTCAATCGCCAGCTTTCAACGAGGCAACACCTTCCTGGTGTTTGTCAGTCTGACATTTTGCTAATATTTTGCCGCCTAATTATTGTTTGAAGTTGAATTCTAAGTTAATTTGTTGATTGTTAATTTTCAAGGTTCAAAAATTTAGTTGGTTTTCATTGTTTTGTTTTTTTAAGTTAATTCTAGGCTTAGTTCCTAGATCAGAAGTGTGGGATCATCCTGTGCTTCAGGCCTTTCCCTCTATCATCTTGACAAGAGTTTTGTAGTTTTTGTGAAGTATTGTGTGATTTTGTGTCGTTGAAAAAAAAATCGTAAGTACCCTCTTTTTGTAAGCATGTTGGGACGTTCGTCGAAGACAATGGATCGTTATCGTGTTCGTAGAAGAGATCGAACACGTACATAGTAGAAGCCGCGATCATCGATATTTGGTGTCTAATAGTCGTCATACGCTAATTAACGACCGTCGCCGTCGCAGCCGTGCAACTGACCGTCGCGATCGTGTGTAGAGACGTGAGGATTCACGTGATTTTAGTTGTAGCTTGCAAAGGCATCACGATCGTTTGTCTAGTCGTCGTAATAATCTCGTGAGCCTCGTGATATCGCCTTAGATAGAATTTTGAATCGCCTTGAAGTAATTGAGGGTAGGTTCTTATCGAATGATGAACCATCATGTTGAAGCGACGTGTCTGTCGACGCCGGTTATGCCGACGTCTGTTAGTGAGCTGAACTCTGTCGTGACCGAGGTAGTGATTGTTGAAAACATTTCGCGTGTACCATAGGCAAGTAGCCATGTTTAGAATAAAAATGTGAGTAGTATTGTCGTAGTTTCAGCTACGCTGTTGAAATAGAAATCTTGCAACTTCGACATAACGCCTCTTTGATTCGAGTATCCATAATTTTGATGCGTTTTGAGCAAATGGGGTAATTGTGAATGCCTCTGGCAGATAGGTAAATTTTTGCGTGGTAATGCAAAGTCATGGTTGAACGATTGGGTTACAAGCAACAAGGTCATAGAGTGACTTCAAAATAGAGTTTAGATCACTATGTCCTCGCAACGTCGACCATAGTCTGTTCTGTTCGTGGTTATTGAGGATGTTTCATGATGACCATGATTATGTTAGTGCTGCTATGGAACAATAGATCTAATTTTGCGAGATTTTTGGTTATCAGGACTTAGTTATGTAAAGAAAAAAGTATGTGAGTCACTGTCTAGTATGTTTTGCTAATAACCAGATGTTCCGTTCACTGTGCTTTACACGGATGTTTTCCGACCTTGACCGGTATCCAATGGCTGTACACGAATCTTGTGGTGTACCTAATCTATAGACAGGATGCTGATGAGTTGAAGCGCCTTTACAGCCTGTGGTGGTTTTAGATGCACCTACTCCAATCATTTGGTCACTGATCCGTGATGTGTCCTTGGGAGCCGACGACGGCTCGCCCTCTAACCGTGAATCTTTATGAGTTCTCAGATTGGCATGCGTGGTCCCTAAAAGGTCCCACGTAATTTCACACCACCGGTATGAGCTGGAATTGCTCGCTGGATCAGCGCGTATACAGGTGCGCGTGTCATCGCTGCCGCTGCCTGCAGAGGAGCGTGCTGCAACAGTGCGTGCTCAGGTGCGCGTGTCGTCGCCGCCGCTGCCTACCGAGGAGCGTGTGCGCGTGTTATTGCCCTTACTGCTTGCTGGGAAGCACTCCGCATCGACGCGTGCGCCGCGGGTGCGCGCGTCACCGTCGCTGCTTCCCGCTGGGGAGTGCTCCGCATCAACGCGTGCACCGCGGGTGCGCGCGTCACCGTCGCTGCTTCCCGCTGGGGAGTGCTCCGCATCGACGCGTGCGCCGCGGGTGCGCGCGTCACCGTCGCTGCTTCCCGCTGGGGAGTGCTCCGCATCGACGCGTGCGCCGCGGGTGCGCGCGTCACCGTCGCTGCTTCCCGCTGGGGAGTGCTCCGCATCGACGCGTGCACCGCGGGTGCGCGCGTCACCGTCGCTGCTTCCCGCTGGGGAGTGCTCCGCATCGACGCGTGCGCCGCGGGTGCGCGCGTCACCGTCGCTGCTTCCCGCTGGGGAGTGCTCCGCATCGACGCGTGCGCCGCGGGTGCGCGCGTCACCGTCGCTGCTTCCCGCTGGGGAGTGCTCCGCATCGACGCGTGCGCCGCGGGTGCGCGCGTCACCGTCGCTGCTTCCCGCTGGGGAGTGCTCCGCATCGACGCGTGCGCCGCGGGTGCGCGCGTCACCGTCGCTGCTTCCCGCTGGGGAGTGCTCCGCATCGACGCGTGCGCGGGTGCGCGCGTCGCCGGGCCGTCGCCAGGCCGTCGACAGGCCGTCGCCGCTTCCCGCTGGGAAGTGCTCAGCATCAACGCGTGCGCCGCGGGTGCGCGCGTCACCGTCGCTGCTTCCCGCTGGGGAGTGCTCCGCATCGACGCGTGCGCCGCGGGTGCGCGCGTCACCGTCGCTGCTTCCCGCTGGGGAGTGCTCCGCATCGACGCGTGCGCCGCGGGTGCGCGCGTCACCGTCGCTGCTTCCCGCTGGGGAGTGCTCCGCATCGACGCGTGCACCGCGGGTGCGCGCGTCACCGTCGCTGCTTCCCGCTGGGGAGTGCTCCGCATCGACGCGTGCGCCGCGGGTGCGCGCGTCACCGTCGCTGCTTCCCGCTGGGGAGTGCTCCGCATCGACGCGTGCGCCGCGGGTGCGCGCGTCACCGTCGCTGCTTCCCGCTGGGGAGTGCTCCGCATCGACGCGTGCGCCGCGGGTGCGCGCGTCACCGTCGCTGCTTCCCGCTGGGGAGTGCTCCGCATCGACGCGTGCGCCGCGGGTGCGCGCGTCACCGTCGCTGCTTCCCGCTGGGGAGTGCTCCGCATCGACGCGTGCGCGGGTGCGCGCGTCGCCGGGCCGTCGCCAGGCCGTCGACAGGCCGTCGCCGCTTCCCGCTGGGAAGTGCTCAGCATCAACGCGTGCGCCGCGGGTGCGCGCGTCGCCGTCGCCGCTTCCCGCTGGGGAGTGCTCTGCATCGACGCGTGCGCCGCGGGTGCGCGCGTCACCGTCGCTGCTTCCCGCTGGGGAGTGCTCCGCATCGACGCGTGCGCCGCGGGTGCGCGCGTCACCGTCGCTGCTTCCCGCTGGGGAGTGCTCCGCATCGACGCGTGCGCCGCGGGTGCGCGCGTCACCGTCGCTGCTTCCCGCTGGGGAGTGCTCCGCATCGACGCGTGCGCGGGTGCGCGCGTCGCCGTGGCCGTCACCAGGCCGTCGCCAAGCCGTCGCCAGGCCGTCGCCGCTTCCCGCTGGGAAGTGCTCAGCATCAACGCGTGCGCCGCGGGTGCGCGCGTCGCAGTCGCCGCTTCCTGCTGGGGAGTGCTCTGCATCAACGCGTGCGCGGGCGCGCGCGTCGCCGTCGCCGTCGCCGCTTCCCGCTGGGGAGTGCTCTGCATCGACGCGTGCGCGGGTGCACGCGTCGCCGTGGCCGTCGCCGGGCCGTCGCCGGGCCGTCGCCGGGCCGTCATCGGGCCGTCGCTGTCGCCGCTTCCTGCTGGGGAGCACTCTGCATCGACGCGTGCTTGGATGCGCGCGTTGCCGTCGCCGCCAGCGCGTCTACGGGCGTTTGCATCGCCACTGCCGCTGTTTGCTGAGGAGCGTGTTCGTCGCCACTGCCGCTGTCTGCTGAGGAGCGTGTTCGTCGTCACTGCCGCTGTCTGCTGAGGAGCGTATTCGTCGCCACTGCCGCTGTCTGCTGAGGAGGGTGTTCGTCGCCACTGCCGCTGTCTGCTGAGGAGCGTTTGGCATCGACGCTTGCTTGCGCGTGTTGCCGTTGCCGGTGCTAAAGAAAGTGTCTCACGTAGACCTCCTTTCTTGGTAAAGTGGATCTTTGCTTTTTATTTAATGATGAGTTGTGACAGAGGTCAGGATGCTGTGTTGTAGTCCTGACAAAGCCGATGCTAAAGAAAGTGCCTCACGTAGACCTCCTTTCTTGGCAGAGTGGACCTTTTCTTTTTTTATGTTGATTTGCGGCAGAGGTCAGGCTACCTACTGTGTGGTAGTCCTGACAAAGCCGATGCTTAAGAAAGTGCCTCACGTAGACCTCCTTTCTTGGCAAAGTAGATCTTGTCCCGCCTCTTAACTGAATCTGTCCAAATCAAAACTAAGAGATGATTCACGTAGTGTCTCTTACCTGATTTCTATTTCTGCTTAAATGACTAAATTGTATGTTTGCATACATGTGTGTGTTCTTGATGTTCTGTTTAAAAAGCAGATGCTGATAGTGAAGAGTCCACCGCGACCATAGATCAGCTTTGAAGACTAATAATTTGTATGCTTGCTGGCATATGTTTTTGTTTTTGATGTTCTGTTTAAAAAGCAGATGCTGGTAGTGAGGAGTCCACCGCAACCATTGATCAGCTTTGAAGACTGATTTGTATGCTTGCTGGCATACATGTTTGTGTTTTTGATGTTCTGTTTAGAAAGCAGATGCTGGTAGTGAGGAGTCCACCGCAACCATGGATAAGCTTTGAAGACTGATTTGTATGCTTGCTGGCATACATGTTTGTGTTTTTGATGTTCTGTTTAAATAGCAGACGCTGATAGAGGAGTCTACCACGACCACTGATCAGCCTGCAATAGTCGGCGAGCTGCCGACCGGAATCACCCAGCCGTCTACGAGCGACGGGCAACAAACAAGCACATCGGGAGCACACAGGCACGCTGAGCTACCATTCGACGGTGCCGCAAGCGTCACCGACGACCGACGTACCTACCAGCGTTGCACCACATGAAGAAGACCAGCCAGAAGCAGAAGCTTCTACGAGAGAAGTCAGGATCACCAAGCGGTTCAGGAGCAAGAGTCTCTTGAGACCAGACCGGAGATACCTATGCCACTACTGGATCCCCGTTAAAGGAGTTAAGGGAGTTCGAGGACGAACTCCAGTCAGGAGAGGCCGTGTAGACGATATCACGATGAGTCGCACGGAAAAGTATTAAAGGCGCCGCGCTGCAAACGCCGGGCCCATTCAATCGCCAGCTTTCAACGAGGCAACACCTTCCTGGTGTTTGTCAGTCTGACATTTTGCTAATATTTTGCCGCCTAATTATTGTTTGAAGTTGAATTCTAAGTTAATTTGTTGATTGTTAATTTTCAAGGTTCAAAAATTTAGTTGGTTTTCATTGTTTTGTTTTTTTAAGTTAATTCTAGGCTTAGTTCCTAGAATATATTATTTGTGTATAATTATGTGTGTGTGTGTATGTGTGTGTTGTATCGAGTGTGTTTTAAGCGGGTGATTATCATTGTGTGAGGATGATTTTTGTGTAACAGGTGACAAGATGGGTGAAAGTGTGAGTGAGTGTGTGTATGGGTGAGTGTGTTAGTTATGAAAGTGAAAGAGAGAGTATGAGAATTAGCTATGTGAGATGGTAAGATCCATATAAGAGAGAGAAGAGTGTGAAGATTATTAGAGTGTGTAGAGTGGTGTGAGAATATGTGTGGGTTGAATAAGCTAGAAACGTGTTGAAGGGTGAATGTGAGTAATGCTCACACAAAACTCACACACACCCTTTAACACAAAAGGTTGTGTGCGTGTGTTTAGTATGTTATGTTACAAAATATCAGCAACATTGATCATACCTCTTCCTTTGCCAATGCGGTAACCCTCTTTGGAGACAGCCACAGATCCCATAACGACCAGATCCAAAATAACGGTTTCTTCAATACCTGCAGGACATAAATTGACAATACAGCCAACTGCACAGAGGCTGCAGTAAGAATACATTATGTAAACTCACCTTTGATAGAATCTATCCGGGGAATACGTGAAACAAAGATCGAATGAAATACAACCAAATTTTGTATCTTAGTTGATTTGATGAGGAATTGCTCAATGAAAAAGTTTATATGAGACTGAGCAACACTATAACGCTCATCCTCTTAAGAATCTTTTCAACAGACTTCTAAAAAGGGAGAGGATCAATTCGGTTAAATGTTTTTTTTATGTTTGTTACCTCAGGACATTGTTGTATACCGTGACTTCCGTGACTTTTCAGTGGTGCCTACGGTCACTAGAACAATCCGAAGAAGTAAAAAGTGGATGCGGAGAGCCGATCACCGGGGTTCAGTGGCGCGGTATGAAAGAGGCCTACGTCCAGCAGTAAGTGGGCTGATGATGATGATGAAATATTAAGGGTAATCCTCAAATCCGAATTCCATACAAAATGATTCGGACAAATACTCAAAAAGTACGCCGTATTATAGTAATTTCTTCACACTATTCGTTTCGTCCATGTTTTTTGATATCGTCAACAAAAAAAGTGAAAGGTTTCATACTTTAATTTAGATTTTATACGTGTTTTAAAATTAACCCTACTAACTTAAAAACACGTATAAAATCTAAATTAAAGTTAGCCTTAACTTGCTGTGTCCCATTGTTGGACAAAGGGACCAAATCCTTTAAATTTAATCCTAATATTAAATTAAACAAAATAAATTCTAAAGGAATTGATCAACCTTAGCAATGCCAATCAGTCTGCGATGTGCTGATCTAATCGTTCATGCCTGCAATATTGTGCCATCGGTCTATCGGGCTCTAGTCTTCTTATCGTGTCACTAGTTCTTTCGAACAAGTGGCAGTATGGTGTAATGATTTAGAGTGCGCCTCGAAGAGGCACCTTTCGTGCACTATCGAGCTGGTGGTCGCCCAACGCTATATTTCCCCTCCCTACGCAATCTACGCATCCATTCTGTAAAGCTCTGAGTTGATACCTAGACGATTCTTAACCCGAAGGTGAGCTGTGTAAATTTCAGATTTACGGATATGACTTACCAACAGCTTTGCCGTAAGTCTCCATCCCGTTCTTGGACACTGCCTTGCGGATCGCATTGATCTGTCTCTCCTTCAAGAGCTCCACGCAGCTGAGGAATCCAGTCGCCCTACGAGGTACCGGCACGTACGGAGTCTTCAGTTTCTCAAGGCAGCCTTAAGAACAGTCATGATAAGGCGATGACTTACCAACAGCTTTGCCATAAGTCTCCATCCCGTTCTTGGACACTGCCTTGCGGATCGCATTGATCTCTGTCGCTCCTTCAAGAGCTCCACGCAGCTGAGGAATCCAGTCGCCTGACGACGTACCAGCACGTATTGTCTTCTGTTTCTTAAGTCAACCTTAAGGACAGTCTAGATACGGTGAAGACCGATAACTTACCAACAGCTTTGCCGTAAGTCTCCATCCCGTTCTTGGACACTGCCTTGCGGATTGCATTTGTCTCTGTCTCTCCTTCAGGGAGCTCCACGCGGCTGAGGAAGCCGGACGCCTGACGAGGTACCGGCACATACAGAGTCTTCTGTTTCTCAAGGCACAGCACTCTGAGGACAAAAGAGGCTTGTTTACACGACACGAGTCAATAAAAATCGGGAAGCACTTTAACCCATTTGGACCAAAATACAGCTATATCGCTTGCCTACTTTGTGTCGTTGAGGTACTTTTGATAGTCTGTTTCGAAAGAACATAATTTTGTTAGGGTACTTAATATGGTCTGTGTCGACAGCCCAGTGATTTTACCAACTACAGTGCTTTTTAAACTAGAACGCGGTAATAATTAAAACTATTGCTTAGCATCAAAATATTTTAGGTAGGTGCTTTCCCATTTCCCAACGAGACACGGTATCTTTTTTCCAACGAGTAAGATCTATACTACTTCATAATCTGCCACATTTTTCATTTAATCTTTCTCATCCAGCCCTTATCAAGATTATAATGAATAAGCTGATGGTTCCAATTCAAAAGATCTGAATTTCTCTTTTTATGCCTTTTCAAACAATAGATTTAAAATAAACGATTGAAGAGTTGCATTATTTATGGTAAGGAATAGTCCTGCAGTAGAATTTATTACGGCAATAAATTTAGTCGCTCTAAAGGTTTTAAACCTTACTCAATATTTAGTGCCGAAACACACGCTACTATTACTAAGTTGACTAATAGCTGGTTGAGTGTAGGAGTGTCTTGAGTCTTATGACATCATTTTTTAGTGACAGAAACATGTTTGTTGCAGTACCAAATAGAGACATACCATATCTGAAGATAATTCTAAGATCTGAGGACCTAAAAAAAGTAGCAGGGTTTTAGAGTATTTTATCTTGGTACTGTAAAGTCCTCCTAATATTTATCAAATGACAATTGGACGGATAGACCAAAATTTCAGAACTCTTTTGGCTAAAATTGGATATGGTTTTAATTGATGAACGGGAAGAACACAAGGGCAACTTTTTATTGCGAAACAAAGCGAATCAGAGGGCAATAACACGAGAGCAGAAATAATAATACAGTTACAATAATGCCTTGATCACACAAACCGAGCAAACGGCCGAGACAGTGCTCTCGGCCGAGTAGGTACTCAGTGCGTATAAACATAGCGCCGAGTGCTGTAAGCATGATGTGTGTGTAAGCTACTTGCTTACATCACTGTCTCGGCCGAGAAAAATTTTACTGTCTCGCCCGTTTGCTCGGCACGTATGATGATCTATAAGGTGCTTATGCTCTTATGCCCTTAGATACTTATGCTTTTAGGCATAAGTGCGGTTTTAGATTAGCGAACTCGCCGCTCGTGTTTTGTTTTACGCGCGACAAGCCGCGAGGAAAGCCGCATGCTACTAACACTCGCTAGAAAAACATCTGAAATACCTACGTTTGAGTACAATTTTCATACAAAATCACTTAATTATCTGACTCAATGCGAATACATGGCCTGACCTTACCAACAATTATCGCATCACCGATACTGTGTCATTCCATTACACAATTTTCCATGCAAAATAAGCATTTTATCAACCAATACATTCCAGTGCATTTTTATCAATCACGTCCTTAACATTTAACCTATATTATCTCAACGTACATACTTATTTATAAATGGTCATATAGTATAACATATACAGTAGCGCTCAAAAGTATTTTGACAAGAGTAATTTTATTAATAATATTATCTTGGGTAATTACGTAACGCAAACAAATAATTTCCAACTTGTTATTATCAATAAAAAGTTATTAACCAGAAGCCGAATTACTCCTTTACTCATACTATCATATTTTATTACTCATTTTGTTGTGATTGTCCTGAGTCTAGGTGTTTTCTATGTATTTACGAAAAAAAATGTATTTAAGTATTGTATCAGTTATCTGGTTCCCATATAGTACAAGCTCTCGTTAGTTTGTGGCTAGATGGCATTGTGTGAAATGTTCTAAATAATATTTATTTTACTCTTGTCAAAATACTTATGAGCGCTACTGTACTTTGCGCCTAGATCCGTCGGCTATCGTCTAACAGGGTCAGATTACGTACTGCATATACTATGTATGTAACCGAGCTAGCTGTACATTAGGAGTATATACGTGTGTATTTAAGTCGGACGGAAGATCAAAGTCATTCGTGACGTAATTTTTGTCGCATTAGATTACGGACTAGAATAAAGAATGTTGAGCTTCTTGAGTCTTGACAGTGATTACGAATCAACGATTGACCTTTAGCTGAGATTTTCCGAAAAGGTTAATAGTAAGGTGAAATCTTTATCTGACGACACGATTGGTAGAGTGGCAAGTATGGTTGGACTGCCACGCCGGTGGCAGTCGCAAATCGCGGGTTCGATTCTCGCGTCAGGACAAACATTTGTGTGATGAACATTGGTGTGTCATTCCTGAGTCTGTGTTTCCTATGTAAGTATTTACACAAATAAATGTAATTAAGTTTTCTATCAGTTAATGTCCAAAATAATTATTTATATATTAATACGGAAAACTTAATAAAGCAAAGTTAGTGGACATGAATGGATGGATAGACAGATGTATGTTTGCTCCTCAAGTCAAAACTACAGAACCGATTGACCTGGAATTCGGTATGTTAGGCGTATAAAAGGTTGGAAAAGGACATAGGCTTTTAATCCCAAATCCACGGGTAGCAGCTCGATTTAAAAAAAAAAACACTTGACAACACTTTAAATAACATATAAAATTGTCACAGCGGAATGGACTATAAGAAAAAAAAATCCCTATTCAGTTCATAGAAAGTGCGAACGAAAACTACAGCGAAATAGATATTAAAAAAAATGTGTATGTCTTTGTGCCATCCATCCGGTGTTTCCTGTTCAATAAATATAGGATGAATAACAGTTCATCCAAACATCCAAACATTTAATCCATGTTCAAAATACGCACATCCTTGGCCGCGATACTTTCCACCTTATGGGAGGGATTTTTGAATCGACTATCTTTTACCATCATCTTAACCTTATGATATACTTATGCAGACTTGCACTAAACTTTCAAAGTTCCTAAGCAATCACTTTACTCGCTTATCAGTTTTTGGCGGTCAGAATCTGGACTGTTAAGAACTTTATACCAAGCTAATAAAGTAATTACTCAGGGACTTTGACAGTTTGGTGCAAGTAGGCATTGGACAGTTTGTAAAGAAAATTAAGCAATTGCTTGTCATGAATAGTTTTTATATCCATCTACCATAAAATAGTTTCTTGAAAGAATAGATAAAATTAGTGTGAGTAGATGTCAATTTTGTGTTTAGTTTTGGTTCTAAGAATATTCGTAATTTGTATGTATAAATTAATTTGAAATTTAGAATAATATATACCTAATTGAAACAATATTTGCATGCCAGGAAGGAAAATTTGCTGAGCTATCAATTTGTGTAATCATCTTACCTTATGTACAGACAGCGTCAGAGATAAGTATCCCCCTTGCAAAAGACACCCAGCTATAAATCTTTTCAAAAAATTGTAATACATAAAATTATTTTTAGGCTTACATACGGTTATACAAAAATAATCTATTTTTAAAGGCAAAACTTCTACATTCATCGCGACGGTAATTTAAAGGGATTTGAAGCTGGGTATTATAATGCAAGTGGGATACTTATCTATGACGCTGTCTGTACCACAAGCAAATAAATAAATGTCTAGGTCTGATGATCACACTCATAACCTTATTTTGGATAAAACCGGGATATATGCTCCAGAAGAATACTTTTACTTACCTTTCCTAAAAACCATCATCATCATCATCTCAGCCAGGTACGACCGACTCCTGGGTATAGGCCTCCTTTCGCTAAAAACCTTACTTTCGGAAATCAAATGAGATTAATAATGGGTAAAGTATGAGACACAGTAATAATATAATGTGCTAAAAACTTTGCTTATTATTATATTGATTTAATTTGATTTTTTAAAGTAAGGTTTTTAGGAGAAAAGGCAAATAACCTTCTGGGTAATCTATCCCGGTGTCATCTTCACATAATAATGTAGGTAGCATGAAAAGAGTTACTTATTGATTAATATCATCTAAGTACTCTGTGCTAGCTAATATTGCAACTCTATTTCCCTTAGATATAATAGAAAACATTTCTATTTATGTTAACCTTCTACTTTTGGGACTGAAAATACAACGATCCCAACAAAAACTTTAAAGTAAAAACTAGCCCAATCTAGAAACTAATCTTCTGCCGAAAAAAATATTGCGATAAGGTTCAATATAGAGCAAAATCTAAATCACTTTTTATCATTTAAGTGATCGTTCATAATAAGTTTGTAACTTCAATAAATTTTGTTTATCCATTTACCTTGCTGCTAGATGAACAATAGGTAGGAATATATTATAACGTAACGTACCTATACACACCTTACCTACCAAAGATGTACGATCAATATGGATTGCATTGCCCAAGAAATCGGTCATTGCTTGCGTAATGCGCGGGTAAACATCGCTGTTATTTCGGTATACAACTTACCTACATTTTATTTCTTATACCTATTTAAAGCTTTGTTTATGTTTGCGATATTATTAAGTAATTTCTAGAATGTTTATAATCAACTTTTATTATCTATCATTCAGATTCTTAGTTAAATAAGTTGATGAGAAAACCAACTAACATTTAAACATTAACTATTGGTGTTCTTTAATTACGAGAGGACCTAAGTGTTTTCCCGGTGGTAGGGGATCACGCTTGCCCATGACCAGAACAGGGCTACACAAGCTTTGATTCATTTGTATCATCAGCTATGAAAGTACCAACACTGGACATCTTAAAGTATAAGGATATTTTAAGATGTCCAAAGAATATAAAATAAAGTATGAATTCGGCATGTTATCAAAGTTTATCGTTACACTAGGCATAGATAAAAAAAAAGATAAGCCATTCAACAATAAATTATTTTACTAGATAAATAAGTATTCAGAAAAACCGCTAAAGAATGAAGTGCATTCCTCAACATGCATTCTTGGTGGTTTATTGCAATATGTACTCGTAAAAAACAAGTCTTTGGCAAGGAGAAAACCACTCTATAACCTAGTGAATAGAATTCTGGATCCTGTGTGAATGTTTTACAAGATTCGAAGATTTGCGAGGTACAGTTCTCGCATAGCAACATAGTGTGTTTAGGAACCATTTCATTTGTGGGATCGGTCCGTCCAAACTTCGGTTTAGATGTGAATTAGATGAAGACTAGACTAGGATATGCCGTTTTTGTTAATCTCCTTGTTAGTCCTATAGATTGACACGTGAGCTCTTTCCTAGCATATTAGTTCCATGGATTGAAACGTGAAGTCTTTCTTAGCAAATCCTGTCTAATATTTGTTGATGGACATAATGTAGGACATACAAAGAGTCAAAAGCCTACTTATCTTTTTCTTAGTTCAACGAGTATTTTGTGTACCAACAAGTAGAGCTACGTAGGATTTGATAATTTGATCCCACCAAACACATAAATATGAAAATAGGAGCCAAGGTCAACATTATGATAATTATAGTCAATTTAAAACACAATTTATTGTTTTCTTTCTACTACAATAATATTTTCTATTTATAAATGTGACCTTTTAAACTTATGATCTATTGAACCTCAACACTTGACTTGGCTAGTTTTCACATTTACATCTCGATTTTTGCCTAGACATCCCAGAATTGACTATTATTCTTTCCTAATATTTCCACTTTGCTCTGAGTATTGTCAGTTTTGCGGATCCACTGTTGTTTGCTTCGCTTTTGATAGTGACAGTATTTTAGTTAACTGCTAGATGATAGACATACAACCCTTCCAATAATATTTTGAAATAGGCGTTAATAGGCTAATGGGCTAAAGCGTTAGACGAAAGAAATAACTTTTTTAGTAAACAGGTGTTTTTCCTGATCGATCTTGGCACAGATCCCAGCCTTTCAAATTAAAAGGCCTATAGTATTCCGATTCCAATATCAATGACCGATGTTTTAAATAAGTAGTTTTTATATATATTTCCGCAAGAAAATTAATTACCAGATGAAATTGATAGCGTTGTCAGTAAATGGTAACTATATGTATTAAGTCCGTAAAAGTAGGTCAGTCGCTGATTAAAACTTATCTCAAACTTATTTAAAACTATCCATCATAGATAATCCCTAAAGAAATGACACCGTAGTAGGTACGTAAGGTACTCGTAGTTCGAATTGCATTCTCGTGTGAAAAAGTAAAAGTGCGAATTTCAGTTCAATGACCGCGACAACGCGAGACAAATATACGTCGGGTAATCGCGCCAATCTATCTATAGATAGATAAAGATATCTACGTAGATTGTAGGCGTAGGTTCGCTGCTTCTTTAGAAGGTGGGCACTGACCTAGAGTATTCTTATAAATTGTGAGATTGCGTTTTATGAGCGCATTGCACGCATTTTATTTACGTGTCTGTGTCCTAACCCACTTATTACAAGTTTTCTATTCCACATAAAGTTTATGAAGTGGATACTTCTTTGTTTGCAAGATTGTATAGGGCTACAGTTCAAAATGTAGTAAGTCACATCCGTTGTCAACATTTTTATTTAGTTATCTGAAAGTGAAAAGACGAATAGTCTTTCCGATGGTAGAATTAATATACCCACCTATTACCAAAACAATGCTACACAGTCAAAATGTTGTGCAATTAAAAATCTGGAATCCAGCTAAGCTAAATAGCGTTTGAAGCCAACATTTTAGTACCTACATACTTACCTCGTCAATATTGAAGCCCCAGAAATATATTATCAATATCCTTATTTGCAATAATGGCACTTACTACAGCATAGGCATACTTCGATCTATATTAAAAATTTACAAACGGAAACAATTGGGCCACCCATTACCATTAAAATTAAGATAGTTACCAATTAGTTTAAGAACCTACCTATGAAAAATATTTATTTACCTTTGATTATATTAGCTTTAGTTTATATTTTAGTTAATCTACTGCTTACCTATATACCTCTATTATGTATTTCTAGTAATATTTTTTTTTTGTTGCAAATAAATTTATATCTCTATATCTCAATGTTGGAGGTATGTAATTTTAGATTTTTTTAACAATGATATTGTCATTTTCTTGTTTGTGTCTGGCTGTCTGTCGTTCCGGGTGGAATCTTGCAACTCGAATTTCGAGCACTTCCCGATTAGCTGTCCGGCTGAAACTTTCAGGGTAGCTCACAACTCAATGACAAAGCATTCTAAAAACGCTATAATCTCGTAAAATAAGCGAGATAGAGCAAAGGTATAAAAACATGGTGTTTAGATTTTTAGTCTACATTTCTTGTTTTTATAAATCAAAACTGTCGCATAATATTATTCGTAGAACTTCTTGTTCTGAACGACCTTGTCTTTCTTAACAATTTCAGATGTTTTATTAGAATATTGACCTACTTAATGATAGTAAGATGAAAAATAAATTTCCTACAATATTATGCTTTTATTTTTATGTGGTCACTAGTTACCCTTTCACTTTGAAAGTAGGCTGAATAAATTAGGTACTTAACTTACTAACATTGTAATTAGTAATTAAAATTTCCATCCTTTGAATTTTTCTACAAAGTTAGGAAGGTAACAAACAATTTTCCCATAGTGTAACCACTCCAAAGAAATTTCCAAATAGGTCGATAAATGTCGAAGTTTTTTTAAAACGATTCCCAATATTACGGACGAGTGCACGAAAGAAGCCTCTTCAAGGCGAACTTGAAATCCTTTCACCATCCTGGTTAGAAAGAACTAGTTACGCGATAAGAAGAAATACATATCTATAAAAAAATTACAACCAAACTCATTTTGGTTGTAATTTTTTAATAGATATTTAACCAACAAATTACGATATTTAACAACCTAATCTTTTTCAACAGACTTCAAAAAGCAGGAGGTTATCAATTCATATTAATGTTTTTTTTTTAATGTTTGTACTTTAGAACTTGGTGGTTTATGAACCGATTTAAAAAAATATTTTTTTGTTTGTGAGGTTATACTTTCAGATTGGTCCCATACAAATTTCATCAAAATCGATTCTATAGTTTAATTTTTATATCCAAATAACTGAAAAAAATATGTCGTCGAAGTAAACGAAATTGCGTATTTTGCTTCCCTGTGATTTTTCAGTGGTGTTTACGGTCACTAAAACAGTCCAATTGAAGTCGGTTGCATATGATTTTGTAAAACCTTCATTATCTTGTTGAACACGCTAATTAATACTTGTTGACTTACCTCACAGGCTCTTGAGGTTTCTCCGGATTAACCTTCACAGTGGTTGCATTCTTGAAGAGGTCCAACTCAGCAAGCCTGTCCGCTGCTTCTTGAGCACCCTTGTAGTTGGGGATCCTGTTGTACACCGGACGGGGGAACATCGCCAGTCCGTTGGACTCCAAGTGCCGCCATACTTTGAGCCGGAAGTACTGTTTGTTGATCACTTCCGGCTTCTTGGCTGGAAGGGAATTGATTTGTTAGGGTTTGTGTGAGAGGGTGATAGTTGGAGTAGTTGTGATTGAGGGTGGGGGTGAAGATGTAGGTGTGAGAGAGTGAGGTTGTTGGTGTTTGTGTCAAATAGAACTGATGAATGACTGATGGTGTGATGATTATCTTGACAATAAAATGGGCTTTTGCAAAAAAGGATTTATGTTGTTAATTTTTTTTGGATCTCTTGGGCTATTTATTTATGACTTAGTGGTATTGCAATTAAAAGTATCATAATACTGATAGCCTGGTATTTTAGGGTAGTTCAGTCTTAATTTTAAGACCCACAACTAGATGTATTTTTTTAAAAGAAAAATAATGATTATCTATAATAAGATACTGATGATAAAATGTTTATAAGAATCTTATCACTATGACAACTAAGGTTATTATCAACCCGAGTCTTGTTAACAACCACAGAAACAATTTATAATTTCTAAACATTTTCAACTTTAACACAAAACATAAGAAACAGCTCTGCAAATACACTTCTTGTATTATACAAAAACAATGTAATATCTGGGTAGGTTAGGTACTACATTCTTTGTGCAAACAAGCAACATGTGTTGTAGACAAAAAGTTTTTATTCAGTATCATGATCCATGTAATAAAAAAAATGTATACATACACTTATCAAAGTCAATTATATTAATTTATTCAATTTTTTATTGTTATGCAACATCAAGGTGATTTTCCAGTATTCACATTTTGAGACATGATAACTGCAAGTGAAATGCAGATAATCCACTTGCACAGCTGCTTCAGGTAACGTCAAGGGAGACACTTTAATGCCTAGATCACATGTGACACGAGACAGTGCTCTAGGCCAAGTACTTGGTACATATAAAATATAAACATAGAGCCGAGTGTTCAGCAGAGCAAGTGATGTAAGCTTTAACTGTCTTGGCCGAGTAACATTTTACTGTCTCGGCTGAGTATTTCATTGCCTAATGCACCTGCAATAACGTGCAGTGAATATGATTTCGATGTTATTTGAAGTGGTGGTTCAATATTAATTATAATATGGATAGGTTACTGCGCTGCACGCTAATTGCAGCTAACTTAGTATGCATACTGCATGCACATGTGATATATTAACAAGGCAGTTTTCAGCATTATCCTAGACATCTCAACTAAAAGCAAATAAGGAAAATCAGAAGGCCAGTGACTAGAAAATTTAAATTGATAACCTACCTACTTACCTTGCATTTCTGATAATGTCATATAATTGTGGGTAGGAAGTTTTAGTGGCCAAAAATGTTTAGCAGATGACAAAATAATAATTTAAATTTGTATAGATATTCTCCAGACATATACCAACAGAGACCTTCACGATGATGAGTCAGAACTAATGGAAATTGGAAAATGACTTCACACCTGTGGAATGAATGTAGACAACAAAAGAAAACCTAATAAATTGAATGTTCAGACAAACTTTACTATTACAGCGCACGGTACCATTGTACTCTTCCTATTCTAGAGCGCCAAATAAATCAAATGAGTTTTTTTTACGAAAGAGGTGGGCAGTGGATTCTGAGTCACATTTTTCACACTCCAATAATTATACTACCCACTATCAATAATTACAAGCAGAGGTAGCCACCCAAATCAACGCAACGATGCACGAAACTACAGAATAGAACGCAAGTGAAATTACATTGCATCAAAATGAAATAATTGTAGCGAGGCGCACTTTGGTGCAAAATATTTTTTATCACCAAATACAATGCGGGTACTTGAAAAAACATGTGCCGAACTTTATTAACTTATTTAGCAACATAAATGTGCTACTTTGATCTAGTTTTTTCGTGAATTACGCGGATAATTCTAAAATAGCAAATGTTTTTGCAATATTTTTGACATCACAAGGAACTTACTGTTTTCCGTAGAAGCTTGGACTTCGTCTCCGTTCTGCATTTTTGGTATTTACTGCAATCGGGAGGAATTATTAGGAACAATTTTGACGATCTAAATCATCAAAATTAATTAGAAAATAATTTATTTCTTTCTTCGCCGGACAGAACCGTCACACACAAAAATAGAACGCGAAATATATGTAATGCCAACGTTATAAACCTAATTTTAGTGGTGTGGTAAATAATATGTAGGTAGGTAAATCTAATGTTGTGCAAAAAATCCACAGGTGTTTCGATTATTCAATTATTTTAATTCAAAATGTATTACAAAAGTAATGTGACTTTAGAAACTCTACAAATAAGGAACTATTTTTTTTAAGAAAACATGTTTTTCATGTGTAATGTATTATAATAAGCTAACAAAATACATACAAGGATTAAATCACCCGCCAAATAAATAGTTTAGTCGATTAACGCTAATGACATCACTTTGACCTTGTATCACAATCGTACCAACATGACAAAATTTTAGTGAGCTAGTCTAGTCTGTCTGAACGAAATATAAACCGCGGGATATTTAAAAACTTTTTTGTGTAGAGCGCTGTGAGCATGTTTAGTCGGACTCGTTTTCAACTGCACGAGAAATACACAAAAAGGATTGTTTTAAATAAAACGAATAAGTCAAGTAACTTGCATAGCATAAAATAAACGTTTAATAAATACTCAAGGTTTGTAAATAATACAGATTGATCGCAATAACATAATAATTTATCGTATAGTCTGGGACATGTGCAATGGCGTTAACATAAGTTCGAAAGCAGCGTCTTTCAAGTTGGCTCCGCGTAAATTTGCTTCGTGGAGGTCGCTACCAGAGAGGTCACAGCACTGAAATCAAAAAAATAAAACTATTACAAACGGTACAAAATCTATTTAACCTTTTTTTTTTTTTTTTTTTTTTTTTACAATGGGAAAATGCTTTACGCATGCCCTTTAGCCAGGGAGGGCTAAAGGGGTATGTCGGGCTCACCACCAGACTACTAGAGGAGTGCTAGTGGTCGGTGGCATACCGACTAAAAACCCATTGATATTCCTTCAATCACCTCAGAGCCAATGCGTCGTCAAACCACTCATCATCAGACGAGAGGTTTGACGGCGCACCAGCACTAGACAGGGTCACGGGGTCCCGGTCGGATTCGACCGCGGCCCTGTCGGTGATTGTCCGCCTGAGGCGGACCCCTCTGCCGCCCCTATGGGGGGGCGGGGGATGTCCCGGAATATTAAGGACATCCCCCGGCGTAGGAGGCCTGTGCGATGCCGGGATGGGGCTCCCCGCACCCATGCCCAGCTGGCCTCCATCGAGCGGAAGAAGGCGGTGGAATTCCCGCCGCCTCCTTCCGGTCCTCCGCCGGCGGAGTGGATCAGCCTGAGGGTCTTCCTCTCTGATCCGCTCCGCTGTCTCCTTCTGCAAGATAACCTCCTCGCAGAAGGCGACCATGGCTTCCCAGGATCTGTCGCCATCAAGCATAGTCTTAACTACGCTCGGTAGCGAGAGATCCGGGCCAACAACGGCCTCCAGTACTTGTCTCTGCGGTGCCCAGGCGCTGCACACTTCCAACGTGTGCTGCGCCGTATCCTCGGGAGCACCGCAGTGTTGGCAGGCCGGAGTCACCTCTCTTAAGGCGACTCGGTGCAGATACCGTCCAAAGCATCCATGGCCAGACAGTATCTGCACCAATCGGAAAGTGAGTGCACCGTGTTTACGTTGCACCCACTCTCCCAGCGCAGGGCGGATGGCGTCGATGGTCCACCGGCCAAACAGGCTGGACTCCATCTCCACCGCCCATTGCTGAATCGCCTCCTCCCTTGCCTGTTCCCTGGCAAAGTGTACCTCCTGAGGAGCCAGGCGAATACCCTCAGCGCGTTTCTCCTCACGGTGTCGGTACAACTTCGCCAGCACTTCCGCCTCCTTGTCCCACGGCAGGGTGCCCGCAATAGCACATGCCGCTCCGTGCGACACAGTGCGGTAACCCCGTATCGCTCTGATTGCCATAATCCTCTGAGGCTTCTGCAGAAGCCTCCGATTACCGGCAGTCAGAGCGTCCGCCCACACTGGTGCACCATAAAGAGCCATGGAGCGGGTCACCCCGGTGAACAGACGGCGGCAGTGAGCACCTGGTCCACCCAGGTTAGGCAGGAGGCGGGCAAGGGATCCCGCTGCACTTTGGATCTTGGGGGTCAGCAGCTGGAAGTGCTCGGAAAATTTCCAAGAACTGTCCAGCGTGAGCCCCAAGTATCTCATGCGGTTCGAGAGGTTGACTCTAACTCCATCGACAATAATAAAGGCATTAGCTGGCGGCCTACCGCCTCTGCCATGGAAAAGCAGGGCCTCAGTTTTACTGACCGCCACTTTCAGCCCCAGCGATCGAATACGCTCAACCAGTAGGCTGGAGCCTATTGAAGCCAGATGGGCGACTTCAACATAGCTGCGTCCCCGTGCAATGAACAGAGTGTCATCCGCATAGCAAATGACACTCGTTCGGGGAAGCAGCTCTCCTCGCAGGACATAATCGTAGCCGATGTTCCATAACAAGGGGCCCATTACTGAGCCCTGTGGAACACCGGACGTCATACGCCTGGCGCGGATCCGCCCTTTGTCGTCCGCATAGAGAACGTCTCGTTCTCTCAGGTAATGGCCTACTAGGCGCCTCAGGTATAGGGGCACCGCGTGGTAGCGCAGGGCCTCCTCAATACATTCATAGGGGAGACTATTGAATGCGTTGGCGATATCAAGCGATACCGCCAATACGCGCTCCCCTTGAGCTACCCCCTCCTGCGCGATACACTTAAGTCGCAATAAGGCGTGCACGGTAGAGCGACCAACTCTGAACCCGTATTGCTCTTCTGCTAAGTCAGGGCCCACTGTGGACAAGTGCTCGACAATTCGAGCAGCCACTATGCGTTCTAGCAGCTTGCCCATCTCGTCGAGCAGTATAATTGGCCTATAACCAGATGGAGATTCTGGTGGGCGTCCCTCCTTCCTTAGCAGACATAAGCGGCCATCTTTCCACGTTTTAGGGAACCGACCTTCTTTAAGACATGAGTCGAAAAGCTCCATGCATCGGTTACCCAGATGTTTAAGGGCCAGGGCGGCAACCCTGCCTGGTACACCATCTGGTCCTGGGGCCGTCTTCTTTGCCCTCAGGTGTAGGACCGCACCGCCGAACTCTCCTTCAGTGATGGAAGGGATCTCTTCTGCAGGTTGGTCTAAGGCTCCGAGTTCCACCATTGGTGGTGGTTCATGTGGAGGACTGTCGGGAAACAGTCCCGTAACGATGCTCGTAAGAAGCTGAGGCTGGAAGGACTCGGTGGGCGGAGAATGGGAAAGTTTTTTCCTTACCATACGGTACGGACGTCCCCAAGGGTCCCTATCCAGGTCTTCAATGAATTCCTTCCAAGCCTCACACTTCGCTTCACATATTGCCTCTTGTAAGGCTTTTTTAGCCTGCCTAAATCTATTTAACCTATCCCAAGCAAAAAAAAAATCAACTTTAATTACAAATAACGCCCACTCTTTTCGGTAAAGCCAGTGGCCGTCTCTTGTCAGAGTATGCCAAGCCACCAAAAATCCTAGTATTATTAAAGCAAGGACTGATTTATAGCAATTAAGTAGGTACCTCTAAATCAGCGCCAGCCAAAACTGCTGTCCTGAGATCACAGTTTTGTAGGTTTGCGTTCTTCAAAGTCGCCACACGAAGGTTTACCCCCGCCATATTACTGCCTTCCAAATTGCAACCTGGGAACAGAAAGTTAAGTAAATGAGATTTGTAAGTAGAGTTGCACTTGAAACCTTCCACCACACTGGGTCGAAAGAACTAGTGACATGGTAATACAAAGAAAAATAGTATAGTAATGAGCTGAAGATTCAACAATAAGAAATAACATTTGATGAGGATAGATTAAAATAATACAGTTATATCGTCGTTCAATTATCGACCTGAACATACTCAATCGTAAATAAATTTCCCTTGAGTTTTTCAGCTATCATGCTGATGTTAATGAAGTAAAAAAAAAACCTTTTAAGTTGACACCCTCCATAATAGCTCTGGACCCAGCGGGGTCTTCCATATTGCATCCTTTTAAATTGGCACCTGTAACAAGCAATGTTACCCTATTAGGTATTTGCTTTTTTCAAATTTTCACCTAGAAATCTTGTTGCACAAGACTAGTATAATATAGGTACTCATATTTGTTTGTATTTCTAAATCACAATCATATTTATAAATGGGTAAGTTTGGGAAGTTGGTATATCCGAGATGAATGCTTGTTACTCAACCACGCTATAACAATTGATTGGCAAGGGCTCAGCCCCTAAACCGCACCACGACAGCCTTCCAGGCGGAAACCGTGGGGCTAACACTGGCGGCAAAAGAAATACTGTCGGAACTTGAACGACCGTCAGGAACTAGACAGGCTCACAAAATAATCTTCACCACAGACAGCGCCGCACTGTTAAATGCACTCAGGCGACCTGACACAAGATCGAAAGCGGTGGCAGAATGCCGTACAGCACTACAAAACCTAGCAACCGCGAATAAGGTCAATATAAGGTGGACTAAGAACGAACCTTGGCAAAACGGGGGGCAAAACTAGTCCCTAGTTCATCGGACAAAAGCCTAACACATCCGCCAACAGCGGAAATAAAAGCTAGACTGAATCAACATTCTGTACAAGAACACCAAAAATTTTGGAACAAAAGAACGGACAGCAAGCACACAAAGATGCTTCTACCAAATATTGATAAGAAACTGACAAACACACGCATGAAGATGAGAAGAGAAGAACTACGTACGATGGTAGGAATTATAACCGGCCACTGCGACCTGAATCACCATCTGTTTAAGATGGGTGCGACGGACAGCGTAATCTGTCGCGGTTGCTTCGCAGAGGAGGAAACCGTAGAACACGTGGTTGTACACTGCACAGCTACAGAAGAGGCCAGAAAGAAGACTGGACTGAGGAAAATCCTGGATACGGGCCCAGATGACCCTACCGGGAAACTGGAACACACCATCCATCAACCCAGGGTCCTGCTCCGCTATTTTGGGGAGCTAGGCTGGCTGGGGTAGAGTTAGTACAAAAAAGGGGTCAATGCACAATACACCCCACAGCGGGACGTCAGTGCAGACCACATGTAACCCCTTCCCCAAATTAGAATTAGAACTATTGATTAGATTGAGCTAAAATTGGGTATAGAAGCAGATTAGTAGATTCAATCAGTCTAAGTATGATTTATATGGCGGCGATAGTAGAGGTGAGGACATTATTAGACTGAAAAGTTTCTAACTATTAAGAGAAATAGGCTACTTCTTTTTTATGTAAACGTGAGATGAGGCGAGCTAAGCACTCTCCTGATAGTAAGAGATCACGCCAGCTCACTACAAGAACAGTGCTACACTGGACTTTAATTCACACATTCCAGTGTTACACTGCTCAAGCGCACGTCCACATTTGGACATTTTCAGATGGTCAGCCTTGAAAATCAATATATTTTACTAGCTACAGTGCCCTTCAAACCGGAACACAGTAATGCTTACATATTACAGCTTTGCAGCAGTAAATCTGACACCGTGTTGACCATACCCATCTAGACGGCATCCTGCAGGGGACGCCTGCCAACAGTAAATTTACTTATTGTATACTAGTTCTAGTAGACTATATGGCTTTGTATGGTAAAAATAGTTTACCTTCTAAGTTGGCACAAAGTGCTTTGACTCCCAACAACTGAGCACCTTCCAAGTTGGCTTGAGAGAGATCAGCGCGCTCCAAACAACATTGTGACAAGTTGGCTCCACTCAGGTTGCACTTCGATAGGCAGGCATACTGTAAATACACACAAATATTCAATTAACAATAATTTATACTTCACAGGGGTCAGTAGGTCCCACTACTTCTGAAGCAAATGCTGAGTGGCCTCCTATTTGTTCATTAGTTTGTATTTTCCTGTGTTTTAATTATGTACCTTACTTTTTAGTTGTTTGAACAAATAAAGTTTCTTATTATTATTACTAGCTGACGCCCGCAACTTTGTTTGCGTTAGGGAATTTCCAACATCGGGATTAAAAATATCCTATGTCGGTCTCCTGGTTCTAAGCCACCTCCCCACCAATTTTCAGCTAAATCGATTTAACCATTCTTGATTTATAAATAGTGTAACTAATATGACTGTCTTTTTTTTATTTATATTGATGATGATTAATTAATTATTATTTAATGTGAACAAGACACTTCTAATGATACCTCATTTGCCAAATTATGGTAAGAAGTTAGGAGGGAACAGATGAACATACATTTTGTTTACATAAGCTATAGTCAAGCGTTTGACCACCACCTCACCTGACTGAATACATACATACCAGTCAGTATCATTACTCTCCTATTGCTCGCCATAGTCAGGTAATAATATGAGCTGTTGCCTGCAGCTTCCTAGTATCCTATGAACATGTCCAGCTCATGAAAGGTACGTAACTTCAAGTTAATTGGTTTAATATTTTAGGCATGATTGAGGAGCAAACATTCATCCATCCTAGCAAATTTCGCCTTTATTATTATTATGATTGGAAAGGACGAGGGAAAGCGACCATAAGGAGGAAGCCCGATGCGCTGTTCTGACCTGATCTGCACACTCTCAACACGAAACTATCATGCTATCCATGCAGCCGAAAACCAACCTAGCTGGCACAAAATCGTCAGGGAAAAAGTGATCCATGGAGGGGTTTAGTTACCCTCAGTATTGAGGAATATAACACAAGGAGGAGGATAAGTAGGATAGGATTTATTGATAACATGGATGTTCAAGCTGCGAGAAAATTGCACCTAAGCACTGATTTTTATCATTTTTCTTACCTTAAAATTAATATTTCTCAAATCTAAGCGGTTCAAGTCAGCGCCTGCTAAGTTGACACCCTGGAATCTCAACTCTGAGGTAACCGGAGTCTTTATAATGGAATGTACCACATCCATCCTCGTTAAGGGATGGCTGGAGCCAGAGTTTGTACTTGATTCATCTATTAGTTGGTTTAGAGGCTGTATCATTGACTCTATACCTAAAACAAGAAAATTTGGTAGGTAAGTATGTGAATTTCTATCAGTCTGAGAAATTATCTGTAGGTTTCTAATTTTAAGCTTAAAATTGACATTAAGATCTTCATATGGCCTAAATGCAAAAATTATTTAGCAAAAATGGAACATTTACTCATAGATAATAGAACTGATCGCAAATAACCCTATAAAAAGAGAATATGCATAATTTGAATTCCCAGTAAAAAAACAATTTAAGATAATAAAAGAAAGCAAGCATACTCAGAACTGTTGGGTACAGTTATTTGTTTAAGTATTTATTTGTTGATAGACGAGCAGCTTCTGCTGATGTATCTATGTATGTCACACAGTATTAGATTTGTTATTTTAAGATTTTTTTTTATCAAATAAATACACTTAGAATGTTACATGTAACAGTCTACTGCTGGATGTGAGCATCTTTTTATGTAGTTTGTGTTCACTATTGTCTCCCTGTCCAATGCTTACTTACCATAGAACACAGCTTCTTCAAGAACTCCTCTGGGATTGACTTGAGTGTCTAATATCACAGCACCATGCCTCAAATAATTAAGAATAGGCTCAAAATACTCCGGGCTTCTATCAATAAGGTAAGCGCCATGCTCATCTCTCACACTTGGATTCATTAAGTACACGTTATTATCGCCAGCGAACATTCTCGCCAACATAGAATGGGGCTCTTTAGCCAGTAGAGTAGACCGGGAGGTAGTGAAGTGTCTACCACCAACATTCAGGGTAATCCAGTCTGATACAGCCGCCTTAGGCTGATCTGTTATGCTCAATTTTACACTCAATTTCTCCGTAATATCACTCACTTTTCCATCATCAGAAGTGCACAAACTCAAGTAAATCTTCTCGTCGTCACGAATGACTCGGATATCGAGGATTTCGCAACCATTTTCAGCGTAAATCTTAACATTTTCTTCGGTGAGTTGGAAGTGGGTTTTGATGACAGATTTTAAGGTTTCCAACGAGTCTTCAATGAACAATACTTTGCCATTGTCTTTGTCTTTGTTTTGAAAAACATATGCACGTCTCATTACGTGAATCTGCAAATAAATTATTAATTAAATTTGTAAATTTCGTTGCCTGAACGAGTAGGTACCTACAATACAAAACAAGGAATTCTCTGACAGCTGTTTGATAACTGTCAAAATTACAATGACATTACAAAAGTCAGCCTGAAATCCGTTCGGATACACAAAATAATCGACTAAATTCTATAATCGACTAGATTTAATTAAGATTAGCGTCATCTATGGTTAAGTAGCATAAATTGACTTTTCTATCAAAGCCAACAGATGGCGCTATTGACACCCAAACTTTTGCTACTCAGCAATAGATGGCGTTAGTTGTCTAAAAATGGTATTGAAAATTACATCTAAGTATTCTCTTCCAGCGTAACCCTACCGATGTAAGTAGAAGAATAACCTATAATGAAGGCAATATACTGTAATTAAACCAAAACTTACATTTACAACTGGCGGCCATTATGTAGGGGTTTCTTTAAAGGGCTCTTCTTCAAATCACTCCCACAGCGCGTCACTGAGCCCGATCGGCATTCAACCTGCACCATCAGGAATACTCAGACCGTTGTCGCTCTATTCAGAGTGTCCCCATTCCTGAGGAGGAGCGTTTGCTTCCGTCATTGTCGACCTACAAAGATCAGAGGACCGTTTATGACGGCCATCTGCCGATTTTACGCTCAATCGATCCGTAGTTTACAGGTTTTTACGAGCTATTAATATTGCAAACACTTACGCTTGCTTGACTGAAATTTTCAGAATTGTTTGAATATAATATAGCGACTTACTATTGTAACAGTCTAAATAAATAAATAATTAATTGGATAATTATTTTATAAGTAGGATGTAGGTAGGTATGTACCAATTGCGACTTATGGGGAAGCCGTTTGTCCAGCAGTGGAGTTCTAAAAGCTGATAAGTAATGATGATGATGATAAAGAAAAGTATGAAGTCTTTAAAGTAGCAGTAGGTATGTAAACTTGGTATTTATAAAAAGTTTAACAACTTTAGTAGGTAGGTATGGGTACTTAGGTAGGTACCTACTATTACCTACTTACCTATTTTTTATATGAACATGTCACCAGTTCGTTGTACCTATAATTTTCTCATCGTTGTCAGGTTAATCTAAAGATTGTCAGAAATAAATATCTTTACGCCGTAAGACCACCCATTGTCCTTCACTTTTCGTGTTCGTTTTGATAAGAACCTGTATGTTTTTTTTCTTTTTTTGGTTTTTTGCTCTGTTTTCCCATAGATCTATCTTAGTGCATTAGAGCTCGATGTTAGCAAACATTTTTATTTAAGTATGTATAATTTTGCTAAGAAGTTCATTTTTCATAATAATATGAGTCAACTTTAGTGGCACAGCCTGTCAGTCCATCATTCTTGCTTTTTAGTGATGCCTTTGAAACTTATAACAAACAGCTGCTACAAATAAGTTTGTCACAGTAAATAACTTTTTTCTCGAGCGCGATTCTTCTCAGAATTTAATTCTGAAAAACTTAATAAAAATAAGTACCTATGTTTTCTTTTCGATTCAAACATCTAAATAAAGTGAGATGTGTAGGTTCTTACTCACGAATCAGAAGTGAAGCAAAATAGATACGTACATACCTACGTTTGTACCTACGTGATAAAGCATTAGAGTCATGGCAAAAAGGAAAAGATTTAGGTAAATTGAGCTGTAGGTAAATGATGTAAGATGTTAAATACACCATAATACACATAACCAAATACAATGCACCCATCTCCCTAAAACATACTTATTAAGACAGAAACTTTAATGATCTCTGAAAAAAACGACTAGGTAGGTACCTACCTACCTACTTCAGTCTTATGATTATGTGGAACCGATATTTTTTCACCTATATTGTGTCCCAATATTGGGAAATGATCTCTCCCCATCTCTTTCCGCACGCTGTATAATAGATTTCGTAGGTAAGGACTGAGAATGGGTGAAACTTATATATTTACACAATTTAATTAGAAATGATTTAACAAAAAAAAATAGTTAAAACTAACGTTGAAGTTAAAATTTTATACTTTGTAAACGGGAAGAGTAAAAATTTAATGTTTTGATTTTGGAGAAAGATCAAAATTTTCGCTCAAACGAAGCCAAAGAAAACAGCATGTAAAATAATACACTGAGTCACTCATGCAATTTATTATCCAATAACAGAATTGCGGATAATATAAATATTTCTTTCTTATTTGAATACCAAATTGTACAGAAAATATGGTTTTAATTTTGAACGAAACGGCAGAAATAGAGGTAGTTACAACGAAAATGTTTTTTTAGCTGACTGCGAAGAAGAAGGGTTATGTTTTCAAAGGTGATTGAGTCTCAAATATTTATAGAATTAAATTAATTAAATACCGAGTATTTAAATAACTCTACCGACTAGAAAACCATGAATTCCGCTTTTCTAAATCAGCAGGAATGCAATATCAAGATAAGCAGCAGATACGATTGTGTTTACTCCCTAAATCTCTGTTATTACCAACAAATCGAATCTCACTGAAGATTACACACCACGTTTCGACGAAGACATTAATTGGCTGTAGAACCCACTGGTTCTCGCAGACGAACCGATGACACAACGGGAAGCACTCTACCACTGTTTTATTTATAAAATCCAAGTCCAGTCACTGAAGAAACGCCGAACTGAACTGTCCAATGACATTTTACAAACGCCGGCGCTAAAACACCGCGTTCCTATCATAAACAGTGCATAAAAACGTGATAAATCGGGATGATGGATGCCGTTGACGTGCCTCCCAGTTACCCGCCGCCTCCGGTCCCGCAAAGGCCGGTCCGTCCGAGGATCACGCTCCAAATACCCTCAGCAACCACCCCTGTACCTGTACCGATGACTCCGAGAGACCATGGACCCGTGTATCTCACCCCGAGGTACCAGCCGAAGACTCCACTCACGGCGGTTTCTCACGGCTCCGATCCTCATCACCCGTATTACAATCCTTTCGTCCACATGTACCATAACAAGGCATCAGAATTCATGTTCAAGCAGTTCGAAGGCTTCAAAGACTTTACTATGAACACAGCGAAGAGTGGATTGAGTGCTGGTGAAAAATCCGCCTTCTGGTTCTACAATAAATTGCGGATTTGGTCGAAGAGGTGGTTCACGCATTTCTTCCTGACTTTGTGTTTGGTGCTGTACAGTGTTATGGGAGCTGGTATATTCATGGCTTTAGAAGGTTAGTACCCAACCCAATTACTAGGGAATTTGTATACCTAGCTTAAGGAATATGTCAAAAAATATTACTTAGTTTTCTCTGAAAACTTTGCAGAGCGCTGACCAGACGGTTTTATCGACTCGACCAAGTATATTCTACGATTTACACAATAAATTAACAAAATTATAGAAACGTTCTAAAACTCAACTTCCTAAATATGCGTATTATACACAAATAACGGGTTTTTTGAAAGAAATACTACGGTTAATTTGTTAGGAAGTTCTGCAGATAATACTCATAAATTAAATATTAAGCGTGTACATTAAGCGGTTAAATCTTAGCGGATAGTCGGATAGCCTTTTTCTTTAGATAATCTTCTTTTCTTTATTTTATTCCAACCCTCCTGCAAGTATGTAATGTCAGTAATGTAGGCAGACTACCTAATATATTTTAATGATTCATTTCCATGAAACGTCTGACTTAACAGACACAACTATCCTACACAAAAGTTTAAAATAAAAGTTAACACATTCAGGCCTGAGAAGTGAAAATGAGGTGTTAAATTTTCGTTTGGACCCAAAGCGATATTTTGAGCGTTCTAGAAATGTTTGCTTTATTTTAAGCTGAATTTTAAGTTGTATTATACTTAGGTATTATGTTATGCCTAGTTTTGATTATTTATTTTAGTGATGATGCAGTTTTTTTGACCGCTAAATTTAACCCGCTAAGCGTGCACGAGTCTCCGGAGTGGTGGCTATCGGCTTATGTTCTGAGCAGAATACAAATGACTTTAAACATTTTTATTAATTCTCTGGAGTCACGTAGGAATGACTTATGAAAATGTTTTAAAAAGGGTTGTTAGGGTGTTTGAAAATAATGAAAAATAAGTTGGTAGGTGTACGTATCAGAGTTTAAAAGGTAATTTTTTTTCGTATTGCGATGAGCTGACTACATTATTGCTGTCGTTGGAAGTCAGTGGATAGGGAGGCTCGAGACCTCTCGACGTGGCAAATTATGGGGGGAGGCCTGTGTCCAGCAGTGGACGTATAGAGGCTGATATGATGATGGTGATGATTAACTGTCTACAACTGTAAAGCCGTGTTAGCTGAGTGGGAGGTGCCTCGCCTTTATATCCGAAGGTCGTGAGTTCGTACCCAGTATCGTACACCAATGGATTTTTCTGTTCAAAAAATCTATGTGTGCATTACAAACACGGCGAAGGAAAATATCGTGAGGAAAGCGGCATAAACCTCAAAGTTGGAAAATATGTGTCAAGTGCACGAAAGGAGCCTCGAGGCGCACTTGAAATCCTTTCACTACATTGGTTCGAAAGAACTAGAGAAACGATAAGAAGAAGAGTGTATTCAAAAAAATAATTAGGTACAGATATTTCAGTCTAAAAATGCACGCCGCTCTCACGCGGTCAGTTTTGTATGGCGACGCTATTAGAAGGGCGTAAATTTATATTATAACTATAACCTACTTAATAAAAGTGTGATGGTTATTTTATTTACAATTTAACCTAATTTCCCAAACAGCTAATAGATACGTAAACAGGAATACTAATAAACATTCTTTTCCTTATTCTCAGTATGTAGACGTAAAATCCTATTTATTATTCCAACCATAATTATAGTTATATGACGCTAAAACTCATGGCAGGAAAAACATATTTTTAATAAACAGATTTACCTACTTATGCTTAACTATAAACTATTAGCCCGACCTACTGTCTCTATTATGCCGAGATTATTTAAACGCGGTAGGCTCCCATTTCCCATGGATCCATGGTCTCGATCTGCTTACATAAAAAAATATTGTCATAATTAGTAAGTCTCTGGCCAGGTCTGGGGTGAAGATCTGCGAAAAGTAGCAGGCAGAAGGTGGATGCGGCAAGCCGAAGATAGGGCGCGATGGCGCAAATTGGGAGAGGCCTATGTCCAGCAGTGGACTGAGATAGGCTGATGATAATGACGAATATATTTGATTTTCACATCTATTATTTGATTTGATTTGAGATTCACTTCTAATAACTAAAAATTATTAACTTTATGTATTATGAATTTACATAGTTACCTAGACAAAGAATTTGCTGTTTCTTGAGAAGTCGTGTCTCGACCTTAAAATTGAAAAGTTATAACATGCTAACATGTTCTAACTTTACCAGTTCAATTCATTTGCGTTTACCAAGTTTCCAAGCCTCTTACAACGTAGATCAAGTAAGTCAATTACTTGAAATCCGCCTTTTTTACAAATTTTCATATAGAAATACATGAAAATTCATAGCTCCTTAAACACATCAAACAAACATGTGAAAACAATTTAAATCGCTGTACAGGATTTTAGTCCTAGTGTGAGGAACAGAGACTAAACTTTGGTACTACACGTTTAAGATATCGTAAACATTAGTTAAGATAAGTACGTTGGAGATTAGGTAGTTCCAGCAGTGGGAACAAGTGGGAAATTATGCTTATGCTTGAAATAAAATAAAAATAAATGCGTATTTTATGCTTATTAGTTATCAAATCATATTGTCCCTGCTAGTTTTGAATGAATTAATGAAATCTTTATTGTACCAAAGAACTTATCTAATCAAAACAATCACATGCAAAGTCCATACCATGTCCTTTGGTCCTACGGTGGCTACGGTGCCTCGGAAGCTGGAAAGTAAAGTGAAAACTTAGTAGGTACAACTCCGTCCCCACATATTAAGACTCTAGATTTTTGAGATTAGTTACTCAGGGTTCTTGTTAGTTGTTAAAATTGGTGTTTTTTTTTCCTGATTGATCATATTAAAATACAGACTCTCAATGACCAACACACTTGTAAGAATTAAAAAGCGATGTGTAATAGCTTTGAAGGGAGTTTCAGAACATTTCATGGAAATTATTTAAGGGTTGTTAATTGCATTTTTTGCGTTAATGGGCCCTAAATGGGCCTTTTGTCTTTCGATTCTCACCCATACTTAATTTTAATTTGAGTTTTGGTTAAATGTTTTGTTCTCAGTCAGTTTTAAGTAAAATCAATTTTGGTATCTAATGGTCTAATTATTATTAATTATTAATAATATTAATTTATATTTATTATATTAATTTATTTATTAATTATGAGCGTCTGGTCGAAGCGACGCGTGATCAGAGGGCTGGCAGCTATCTGGGCCAAAGAATAAGCCGTGCAATACAAAGAGGCAATGCAGCCAGTATCCTCGGCACGCTGCCATCGGGTATCGAGTTGGATCAGTTGAGTACCTATAGATCGTTTGCAACGGTCTATGGGTGGCCCAATTGCTTCCTTTTGTAAATTTTATAATATACCTTTATAAAGATTGTATCTAATTAAAATAAATTGTTAGATCTTCTGGGTTTGTACAACGAATAATTGTGTTCTGTTTTGATCACTCATCTATCGCATCAAAAATATTAATGCGAAATTTCAGCCTTATTATCGGTTAAGTGATTTTCGCGTGATTGAGATACAATACAAATACATCAATCTTATTTACCTCATATTTTTTTCCTATATTAATAATATAATAATGTTTGGACATTTCACACAACGCCATCTAGCCCCAAACTAAGCAAGCTTGTATTATGGGAACCAGAAAACTCATACAATACTTATATACTTTTTTTTTGTAAATACATACATAGGATACATAGAAAACACCCAGACTCAGGACAAACACCGATGTTCATCACATACACAGTGCTTGTCCTGAAGCGGGAATCTACCCCGCGACACAGGCTTGGCAGTTGCCACGAGCCACTCGACCAATCATGTCGTCAAATATGTATATTAATTTATAGGTATGGTTTTATATTTTCTAAGTTGTAAGTCGACTGAGGTCTCAATAATTTCATATAAGAATAGGACAGTCACGGGGTACATGCCAAGATTTTAATGACAACTTCTTTTTACCCGTTCACGTCAATCTTTCTTGACAGTCTGTTGTCAGAAATAGCTGGTTATTTTGAGATTATTTTTACTGCACGACGGCGTAAGATAATTTTGGCTTCAGTTAAAACATGTTATTATATTCTAGTATTTAATAGTGTTTCGTTTTTAACTTTAAATTCTCAGGAACTAATAAAAAATAATATAGTTAGGTACTAATAAATTGTGTTATAAAATAGGTACAGACGCTACCTAATTGCTCTACAATTTAAGGAAATCAATTTAACTAATAGTTTGATAAACGATATTAGCTCATATTTGTATTATGATGAGTTATTTTTAAAACATTCATAAAATCCAACACATTTTATGACTTCATCAATTACGTTGATACAAACATTTCTTCGGAATTCTATTTTAATATCTGACTGTGAACTTGAGAAGATAATTTTGTGTCTCTGAGATATTAATCATGGAATATTCGGGAAGTGGTGACTGAACTATTCCAGGGTCATTTGAAGAATGGGTTTAACTTGTGAATCATTCCTTCAGGTGATCTGAACACTTCGACACCAGAATTTATTGTTTATTTCATTTGCATACATGTAGGATCAACGTATTAGCTTTATTTAACTTGACACTAAGGTCTATATTCACCAATAGATAATCGGAAGATTAGGCCTCTTCGTCCGGTAACTTTGACGTTTAATCTATGAAAATTCGTGTCAAAAACGTCAAAACAAATGTTTAAAATTTAACCATCTGTTGGTGAACTCGGGTCTAAATAGCTGACGCACGCAACTTCGTTTGCATTAAGAATTAACAAAATTACTTTTTAAATTCGCGCTTACTTCATGGCGAACATACCCTCCAAATTTCAAGTCTCTACGTTCAGTAGTTTGTCCTGTGCGTTTTCTGCCAGTCACAAAGTCAGTCAGGACGATATTATGTGAATAATCATCGTCATCATATGCCTATCGCAGTCCACTGCTGGACATAAGGCCTTTCCCAAGTCACGTTCTCACTCAATAACTCGTTTACCCCAGCGTTTATCAGTGAACGACAAATAAACCCATTATACCGCTCTTTAGTCTTTAAGGGCTAAGAAAAGGCCTCCTCTTGAATTTTCCAACCTATGGTCCTATACGCCAAAGTGTTCCACTGTCTACCTACTGATGGTGTCGACGTTATTTTGCCATCCTTTGCAGGTTTTGACGACACCGCTCGCTCTCGGTGTCATTTTTTTTGTTAAGATTACTAGTATATTTTTATTTATGTTTTCTTTGGATTCATCACCAACATCATCCGCAGCCTGACTTGACCCACAGCTAATTAAGACCTTTTTGATATCTCGATTCTACCAGTTTCATTTTTTCGATTGCATTTGATAAAATACGCCTTGTATTTATCTTTATATAGAATATGAGAATAGTATTTTAAAATAAAATAAAATATTAAAACCAGATACCAACATTTGTAAAAGTTGCCATTGAAGCAGTCATAAAACCCTGTTTCTACTTCTTTATTTACATAAACCTTTTCGTCTTGGTCGTGGGATTTTAATGTTGGTTCCGGTGCGGTCTGTGGGCTGGTTTAGTGCCAAATAAACTGATTTTATAGGAAACCCTGTATAATGTTACTTTTATATGATTGTTGTCATCGTTACAGCTACACTCGTGTTTTAGGTTTAAATTGTATGTAAACATGAGACGAGTCGAACCATGCGCTCTCCTGATGGTAAGAGATCACGTCTGCTCATGACCAGAACAGTATATAGGAATTTGTAACATTGCTAAAAGCCGAGTGCTTTTACTAGCTACAGTTCGCTTCAAACCGGAACACAGTAATGCATACACATAACTGCTTTGAAGTAGACTATCTGGCATTGTGTTGTTACCCATTCATCCTGCAGGGGAGGCGTACGTCCCCTGGCAGGTAACGGTACGAAACGGTTAAAGTTTGTTATGTATACTGAGTAATGGCGAAATCTCACGTGAGATTAGAAGGGCGGGGGACGGGGTCGAGCAAAATCTCATGAAATCTCACAAGGTAAGGGGGGGTCGAAAAATCGCCAAAATCACCTCACGTAATTAATGGATGCCCCCTATCAGAAGGCGCTGGTATTCTGTTGCAGCTGCATAAAGAGTCATATAAGTCCCTGTGAGTAGGAATAACCCTGGCAACTTCCCTTTGTACCTCAATCAAACACCTTGTAGACGATCGTAGACGCTTCATAGGCTCAAATTCCTCGACGCTTCCCGTTGAGTTATGAAGTTCCATTTAAAAATAGACTCTACGTGTGTCCGGCGACAATAATATTAGGTGATTATGAGACAGGGCGAGATTATCGGTCTTTTGATGGGATAAGTTCTGGCCTTGACTAAAAAAAAATTGTAGGCGCTGTACCTTGGCCGTTGGATTTGATTTGAGCGTCAAACCTTGATCACACGTACCAAGTACTCGGCTGAGACAGTGCTCTCGGCCGAGTACTCGGTACGTATAAACATAGCGCCGAGTGTTAAGCTGAGCGAGTGATGTAAGCTTTTACTGTCTCGGCCGAGTACTCGGTGCGTGTGATCTAGGCATTAGAATTAGAGAAATTACTTTTATTTCTGTCTATGGTTCATATACATATATGTTGTTATTGGCTCTATTGTTTGCGTTATCATAATAATATTTCGATTGAACAAAAAAAAATCAAAGATATAAGAAGGAATTGTAAGATAAAAATAACAAAGAGTTATTACTGTAACTCAAAGGTATAAAGATGAAAAGATTGCAGAAGAGAAAAAAAATATGATGTCAAAACTGTCAAGCAAAAATCCACCACAGGTGACAATTCACCAAAAAAACTATAAAATCATTAAAAAAATGTTTTAAAAATACAAAAACCTAAAAAAATAAAAAGGGTGGCATTCGTACTAAAACTATAATATTAAGTAAACCTACTCCCGAAAATAACAATTGCTATTTTACTATTTTAATCTTCTATTACCTACTACTGAATCAAGATGCCAAGTAAGTGGTTTATAACATAAAGGGCACCACTAGGGTAAAACAAGATTAGATGCACCCCTTCTCCTAAAAGCCTTACTTTCGGAAATCAAATGAACTTAATAATAGGTAGAGCTATGATTACATACTCATATAATCAAAGAGGTAGAGTATGAAGCATACAAAATATGCTAAAAACTTTAGTTGGGGTGTAGCGAACGGGGCACTGAAGCAAAAAGACTAAAAGAAAAAAAAAATGCTTCCCTATTAACACCTTCTTTTCATGGTACCATCAGAGAGGGGGTTGCGTAAGGATAAACTTTAGTTCAGGGCACTGACCTCTACGGTCAACGGCCACCTAGCCAGAGGTCAAAATCTGCCAGATAAAAGCTGGGTGACAGTAGGTTAGGTTGAATCTTTTTTTGCGTCCTCACGCGAGCTAAGCGAGCGTGTTTAGCCTTATGTAAATAAAAAAGAAAAAGATTTTCTTATTGCCCCGTTTGCGACACTCTGACCAAAACTTTACTTATTATAATTTCTGTTTTGTTTTCAAAAGTAATGGCCTCTGCACACCAAAGTATACTCTAATAGCCGCCGGGTTCGCGTTTTGTGACTATTTAAACTCGCTGTGGCGCCGGGAGCCGGCGGCGTCTTTGGTGTATAGAGGCCTTAAGGTTTTTAGGAAAAGGGGACACCTATCCTTTTGGGGCATCTAACCCTGTTTTACCCTATAGTAAAAGCCGAAAAGCCTCCTCCCTGGTGCCTCGACTTTCGATCCGAGGGTCGTAAGTTCGAACCCGGTCTTATATATATAGACTTTTATTTTTATTTTTTATTTTATATACTTTTATATATAGACTTTTCTGTTCAAAAAAGATCACACGTTCTTAACGGCGAAGGAAAACATCGTGAGGAAACCGGCATGTCATGGAACCTAAGAAGTTCGAAAACATGTGTCGAGTGCACGAAAGGAGCTTCTTCGAGGCGCACTTGAAATCCTTTCACCACACTGGTTCGAAAGAACTAGTGACACGATAAGAAGAAAACCCTATAGTCTAGCTAGTGAAATAACGAAGATTTCAAAAACATAACCCTCTTTCGCATTCTGATAAAAAAGCTATAATCTTACCAACACATTTTTCAGCGTACAAAGAAGCCGACATTTGCAGTGGTCTGCGAGCCACCAAGAGTTTCTCCATCAAGGAGATCCTTGTCAGGTTCTTAGCTATGACCTGCTACGCCTTGTGTCGGCTCATACCAATAATATTCCACTTGGTTTTAGGACTGGCTTGCATTGTCTGCCATAGTTCGCTTTGTTGCTTATGTTTTTAAATTGTTTTGGAATATTCACAAAGTTTTAGTTAGTAATAAGTTTGCCTGTTTGCCAAAATAATAAGTTACGGAAACTTTCGTATACAAAATAAACCTATTTACTACTCGAGCGAGTAAACATGCCACCTGGCTGACACTCTCGCTCGGAACTTGATGCTTCCCCCGCTGCCCCGCGCGGCGCCCTCCGCGTTTCTTCTTCCTCTAATTGCGAAGCCTTATCATTACCAAGTATTACAGGACCTCTTCTCTATCAAGATTATCCAATTCCACGCTGTACTTTGCACAAACGTCATTTGAGCCAGGTGTCATGTTGATTCGCCCGAGTAGTAATAATAGCATTTGTTACATTCTTTACTGTTTTTTATCTTTTTCAAAGTCTGTGATAGGTTTTTGTCACTTGTGATTGTGAAATTTTCCAGTATGCCTGCCTAAGTAATAAAGAAATAATGTTTATGAATGAGATACCTAACGCTATTTCGGTAAATGCTATCCTCGGAATGTGTAATCAAAAATATAATTTATTGCCACTCTGAACAGTCTTTTTATTAAAAAATATAACGAGTTTTTCTTCAGAAATTTTATGTTAGAATGTTATGGAAATTTTGACGACCAACGATATGAAACATGTACCTAACTTTTTAAGAGCTATTTGCTTTGAAATGAGCCCAGCACAAACAACCTAGCATAAAAACTTAGTTATTAATACTAATTAGGCAATAAGTTTCAATGCACTGATAAAGTTGTATTTGTTTGGCCTTTAGTGCACTCGCAAACGGATTGCTGATTACAGCGACCGGTGTCCGGCGTCCGTCAGTTTTGATACATTCGGTAGCTGTTGCAAAATTTATTAAAACTGACTGACGCTGGCCGCGCGCGACAGCTACAAAATATATGAAAACTGACGGACGCCACCTAATGGTAGCTGTAGTCGGCGACCCGTTTGCGGATGCACTAATTGTGCAGGGTATGATACATGGTGGTGACCGAAAAAGGGTAATTAAGAACACTAACCCGTGAACCTTTGATCCGTGAACATAGAAAAATACTAAAAATGCGTTATGATATAGTATTTAAAAAAAAAAAATTAAATAAACAGTTTCGAGATAGGGCTACATGAATATTTTCTTTATTTAGCCTACAACGTAGATTTTAAAAAATAATACAGATACCATAAATATTAACGAATCTTACCAATTTCTTTTATGATGCCAATCGAGTCAACGATAGCGAACCCAGTCACTCAACTATACAATCACTATCAATCATTTAGTAAACAGACTAAAAATATCTGCCATTATTCTGCCCATAACCTACCATAAATAACTGTTTGTTTCCACAAAAGAAGGCTTCTATCGATCACGCGGGGGGAAGCTAGGGAATCGTTTGCTTTGTGAGGCTCTGACATGATGGATGAGATCAGTCTGACCTTGAACTTGGAAGGAACAGGCGGGGAACACACTAGGAGCCCAAACCCAGGGGGGCCTTTTTTGTAGCTACGGTATCAAGTTTATACTCGAATAGGTAAAGTAGGCTTTCAGTTTAAAAATGCACGCCCTACTGCAAGTCAATCAAAGCTATCTGCAAATCGACTGCAGATTAAACAGACTGTTAAGGCATTTGTATGGCGACGATAGCATACACGGAGAAAAAAAATGGGATAGCGAGACGAAATAGTTACCGATAATATATTTTCTTGTACCCTTTACTAACTTTTGTTAGCTAGTACTATTATATTGTAATCGTTACTAAATTTCGTTAGCAGGAACTATTGATATTAATAAAAATAATAATAAAACAATTTATTTCAGATTAAAATCCATACAACACAATACAATTAAATGTCACACAAAAAAAAATAATTAAAAAGTACACAAAATTCAAAAATTAACACCAAACAAATAAAAAAATATTAAATTGACATAAATAAAGGAGGCCTGGACTGCGCGTGCACGCTCGTCCAGTATCTCATGAAGGCACAGTCGGTATCCAGCCTCTCCGCTATGAGGTTCAGGATGGTGTTGGTGCTGTCGCGCACCCTGCGTATCAGGGACGCCGTGCGCTTACGCATTATCGCTTCAAAGCCATCTACTCGCGCCTCCGCGAACATCCCTGACGCGCTACAGAAGCGGAATTATTGTAATCGTTACTAAATTATTCTCATTGTCACAAATTCAACTAGAATTTTAGTAACTATAACGATTTTTTTTTCCGTGTAGAATGAATGAATTTATGAATAAAAGAATGAATAAATTAATGAATTAGAACTCTCTATTGTATCAAAAAACCTAGAGATACACGTACTAGTAACGAAGCATGTACAATGGGCGGCCTTATCGCTAAGCAGCGATCTCTACTAGTGATTAAGGATTAATGCCTACTTGCACCAAACTGTCAAAGTCCCTAAGCAATTACTTTATTCGCTTGGTAGTTCTTAACAGTCCAAATTCTGACCGTTAAGAACTGACAAGCGAGTAAAGTAATTGCTTAGGGACCTTGCCAGTTTGGTGCAATTAGGCATAAGAACTCTATGTCTATCATATGATAGCTACCACGTTTTTAATTTTTTTGTTATGTAAAGAAGTGATAAGACGGAGTTTTGGCGGGAACATGAAAAATGGCGCATTGGCGGCTTTAAATTAATTGACAAAACTTGTATAACTTTGAGTGTTTATGTGTAAAAACGGTGGTTTTTTATCCATTAAGTGCTCGTGAACGTGTATGAGTGTTGGTGAATAGTGTAATGCTGTAAAACGTGACTTTTCGTGTTGCCTCCAAAACTCCATAGAAGCCTCTAGTAAAGTCGCAACCACCACTACTTTACAGGGGCATGACTTGACCTATCGACTCTGACTTATGACAAAATAATCTCTCCTTTTTTTTTTTTTTTTTTTTTTTTTTTTTTTTTCGGATGGACGTTTAATGCAGTTAGCCGCAGATGGCTGTTACTGCGTCACCGGACTCTCTCCATAATCTCTCCAATTACTTGACACTGGCTATATACCTTTGATGTGAAGCCAAAACCGAAGGACTTAGGTTCTTCGAAAAAAAAAAAAAAAAAAAAAAAAAAAAAGTGATAAGACTAGGTAGGCTTTCTCCTAGTTTTCTGAGATTTAGCCTATCCATAACCAAAACAGTGATACAGGAGCCATTTAATCATCTAAGCTGGGATAATTCTTTCAAATCAGAGTGGTGAAAGGATTTTAAGTGCTCTCGAAGGGGTTCCGTTTGTGCACTATATAATTATGTAGTAAGGTAAGACAAATCAAATTAGCCCTAATGGAAATTAAATACCCTCTCCCGATCCTGGCTACATCCCTTCAAAGACATTGGCATTGAGATATAAATCACAACCAGACTTTTGCCTTTGAGTTTTTGGCTTCTTCGCTGTTTGTGCTTGCTTCATTTTCCTTATCGAATGGAAAAGCGAGGCGGTCATGAACTTGTTTTATCACTTGGTTTCAAATGGATTCTATTGATCACTATAATAACATTTTCACACAATAATAGAAGTCTTGTGTAGCACTGTTCTAGTCATGAGCAGGCTTGATCTCTTACCTTAAGGAGAGTGCTTAGCTCATCTCGACCCATGTTTACATAAAATAATAATAATTGGTAATCATCCTCTGCAAGATTCCGTCTAGATGACCAACGCAGTGCCTTCTTCTTGGCCACAATGCAGTATTGTGTAAGCTTTACTGTCTTGAAGGATAACTGGTGGAAAATCCTGTGCTTTCGAGATTGACCACCAAAATGTATCAAAGAGGACGAGCTCTTCCAAACCAGTGTGGTGAAAGGATTTCAAGTGCGCCTCGAAGAGGCTCGTTTCGTAAACTTACAATAATAGCACTGATTCACTTGGACAGTCAATTAAACTTTTTTGTGGTAAATCTTTACGAAAACATTAGTTATCCCGTACAGTTAAAACGCTGTAAAATTGATACGGAATAAATAAAACCTGGGCCTAAAAATATAAACAGACTCGTAAAATAAAGCTGAAGTTTAACTGGAGATTTAAAAAAAAACCTCGAAAAATAGCAGTAATAGCGTTAGATCTCATTTCAGTAACGATAACAGTCGTTCATCTGTCACCGTCGGGATGCTGAGCCCTTGGATGCAGAGACAAATAACTAGAAATGAAGCATCAGTTTTTAGACGATTTCGAATCGGACTTTGTCTCAATAACATTGAGTTTCTATTTCTAAAGACAAGGTGTATTATATAACTAGCTGACACCCGCAACTTCGTTTGCGTTGCCGTTTCTTAGGGCTCACTTTTAGCTCTTGACAAACACATCCCCCAAGTTTCAAGTCTCAAGTTTGGCATGTACTTTCAAAGCAAATTCATAGAAAAACCTTGAATTTTATTGATTTTTGGTCATAAATGGACCCTGCTAAACTTTGACCCCCCGTTTGGACCCCTTGGAGTGAGAATATTTAAAATTCCTTTCTTAGTACTCACTTTCAGCTCTCGACGATTCCATGCTCCGAGATTCAAGTCTCTACGTTCAGCAGTTTGGCCTGTAAGTTGTCTGTCAGTCAGGTAGGCCTTTTATTAATATTGATTTAGCTTAACTACTTCTAGAATGAACGTAAAATCTTTGCTAACAGTACTTATCCATTCTCTATATTCAACTATTTTTGGTTTTTCAACAGATTAAACATGGATAAATTCGTCCAAAAAAAAATCCACTCACGTGAATTGCTCAGGAATCAAACTTATTACCGACTGCTTTGTTATTTTTATTTATTGCGTTTCTATTCTGTTTTACAATCATCGGGTTTTATAGGCAAGTGTGTCTTCTAAGACCATCGTGCACCATAACATTGTCAACTACATTGTCATTATTTATTTATTAAAACAATGCCTTCATTGCATATCAAGCTTATTATTATTATTTTCAAAATGTGTTATGTATTACTTTTTATATTATGAAGAAAATCATTGTCATTCGTGTAGGTGCAGTGCGTGATTATTATAATTGCTAATTGGCTACAGATAAAACGAGATTTCCCGTTAAAAATCTTATTCTACCTAAACCATTAAAGTATTTCAAGTGACTCTGCATTTATCTGTGCCTCAGTTTAGTCAGAGGTATTTTGTGGAATCGAAACCATTTTATATTTTTACGGGCTTAGGCGGACGATGACAGTTTTAAGATTAAACTGAAGATATAACGAATAAATAGGTACAATATTAAAATTAAATATTTATTAAACCGACGACACCTTGAAAATGAGCTAAAATTATTTTAAAAGATAGATTTTCATGATTTGTAGCTTAGAACCAAATTGAATCGATATTTAATAAGCCTTCAAATAAAATCAAATTGCATCAACCTACCGGTGTCGTATTCCATTCAGGATGACGTCAACGAATACAAAATTACACCCTTCGTTTAGTTTGCATTGCTAATTAAAAAAAAACATTTATTAGTACATGGTTCCACTTCTTGACCAACACTAAATTTCAAGTCGCTTAGTGGTTTTGCCTATTCGTTGTCTGTCAGTCTATCAAAAGTAAGCCTTTTATAGATATTGATTATAACTTATTGAATATTTTTTCATTTATTTTATTTTTATTTATTATCAAACAATTACACTAATATATAAACTATAAGTAGTCTTAAGTATTTATAGTATTACTTGTAGTGTAATCAACCCCGTTGTACACATATTACTAAACATAATGGGCTATTATTTAGGTAAGTAGGTAAAGTACATTATTAAATTATGTAAGTAGATAGTAGTAGGTATCCTATGAAAACATTTACCTAATAAGTTACTATAAAGTAATCTAGCTACAACAATAATTATAATTAGCTAGGTGCGCTATGATAGTTAGACGTGATCTGGTTTATGGCTTTCTTGAACGAAGCAGGTGACGTTGCAAAGAATTCAAGTTCTGAGAAATGAGTATTGAATGAGTTTGTGATTCTATGCAAAGGTGCTCGTTCACCTGCATTCGTTTTACAGGGAGCGTGTGCAAACAACTTACGTTTACAGGTAGCACGTGTTCATGAGCGGTATGGTACATATATGCATATTTGGTTAACAAGTTTGTTACAATCAAATTTACCATGACAGATATTGAATAATAATAGTTGATCTAAAAGAATATGTTTATTTTATTTTTTATTTTATTTATTGATCACCAACACAGTATACACTAATACATTTTTTTGGTTACATGATACATAGCTCAGGCCAAGTGCCACTGCAATTATAGGTGAAGACGACATGCAAGAGGTAATTGAGCGAGTAACTTAGTGAAATAAAATTAATATTACAAATTATATAAAACTTTGAACAAAATGTTAGTTACAAATCATATTTACAAAATTAACACAAAAATTTATAGTTAGAACACAAAATATAGTTAGACAATATTCACAATAACTAGGTCAGTCTTAAAAATAACAATTTCTTAACAATATAATTTAATAATAATCATTAAATTTGTAAATTAAAATTAAAATAAAATTATATCAGTATTAGGATTATGGTACAGTTTGTCACATTTAAAATAAGATTTTAGCTTAGTTACATTGTCAGCAAACAGATCTATTGACTCAGACTTAGAGAGGGCATTATACTGCCTGGCAATTCGTGTATATGTTAGTTATAAGGTATTGTATTAAGGTATGTTTGGTCACCTATGTAAATCAACTAAGTACTTTCGACTTATGTATTTCAAACACATTCATTTAAGCACGTTTTATGTCGACCATACAAGTTGAAAACATAACAAAAATGTACCTACTCGTATTCCGTGTACTCCGGAACGGGTATCTCAGGGATCGGGATACTCAGGGAATAACCCTTATATACTTACGGTTACTATACCACATACATACGAGTAATCTCTCTCTCTCTTATCGTGTCACTAGTTCTTTCGAACCAGTGTGGTGAAAGGATTTCAAGTGCGCCTCAAAGAGGCTCCTTTCGTGCACTACACGAGTAATAATACTTAGTAAAAAACCAAACATATTAACAAAGGTTGCTCATAATTATTTTTTTCGCGTAAAGAAATAAACTACCTACTACATACCTACCAAGCTATAAATATTATGTGATAAAACGACCGACGATTACGAAATCTTCAGGCAATTTATAAAAGTTTCATCATTAGGTATAATTATTCAAAATCTGTCGTGGTTTTCGCCAACATCTCAGCCCACTAATTTCCACTAATGTGAAAGTTTGTGACGATGGATAAATGTTTGTTGCTTCTTGGTTCATCACACCAAAACAACTCCAATATACATGGACAATTTTTAATCACCAGAAAAAAATACGCATAGTCAGTTGCCGTTACTGAACACCGATAGGCAAAAAAACTTGAAAAAATTAAGTCGAAGTTTTGTCAAAATAAATTTAATTAAAATTGGATAAATGTTCCTATGGATTTGCGCCAGGCGGTACCTTTTATTGAAAATAATCTAAGTTTTATTCCCTGGTAAAACCTAGCTCGAGCCAGCCCGCAAAACCTCGGCTCGGGCGCCGCACTCGCTCCGCTGTCACTCTGCCATTTTGCCAATCCAAAAGGAGCCTCTTTGAGGCGCACTTGAAATCCTTTCACCACACTGATTCAAAAGAACTAGTGACAAGATAAGAAGAAGAAGTCTAAGAATGTACGGCCTCTACTATTTTGTCGCCTTACAGACGCTATAATTCGTGCGAGTAAGGTGTGTGCATTTCATAACTGAAAGATCTTTACTGTCATTACTTGCTCCACTATAAAGGCTTGCGTCCATAGGCCGGCATCGGACGTATCGGACGCAACGCACGTAACGGATTTTAGGTTGCCCTGTATAAAAACTCATACAACAGCGTCCACTGATCGGTATTCCGTATGACGTCATCGGCAATGCCTACATGCGATGCGTACCGACGACGTCATACGGAATGCCGATCAGTGGACGCGCCCCACGCGCTCGCTCCGCATTGCCGGCCATTTGTCGCGAAATGTAATCACGGCTATCATTTTATAGCGAGAAATGTCATAAGGCATTACAAATATCCGAATGAAGGTGACATCGGCAATCCGATTGCTAATACTCGCGTCGGCAATCAGCCGATACAGTGGACGCAGTCTAATTAATCCTTACGTGCGATGCGTCCGATACGTCCGATGCCGGTCTGTGGACGCTTAGCTTAAATCTATCGGTATATTCTATTATACTTGTCTTGAAAATGTTTTTGAACCAGAAAAACATTTCATCAATACTTTTTCCAAACAAGCTATCCAAATTCGTAGAAGTAATTTTTGAAAATATAAAACCACAGTTATAAAAACATTTTGTTTGTATGTTTGTTTGAACTAGATTGCAAGGTTTGCGCAGTTCATGTAAATATTTATTCAGACACATCATAACGCCTGCTGTACGTCGGTACTATTGACTACAAAACACCAACTCAATAGAGAGTATCCTCACAAGTGTTTTAAAATTTTTATTTTATTTTATTTCTTCAGGTTTTTGAGCCGGTGGCTCTAAAATTTCAAATTGTATTTATAGAGCTCTTTAGTTAGGCTTAATCCCAGGTGCTCCACGAGTCCATTGTTCTAAAAAAAAAAATAGGTTCATACTTTTATTGTATGACGACTTGTAAAATAAATTAATATTCCTTTACCAACTGCTTCATGGAATTGTTTGGTACAGTTTTTACTTTTATTTTTTTGTATGCTAAACTTCTTCTTATCGTGTCACTAGTTCCTTCAAACCAGTGTGGTGAAAGGATTTCAAGTGCGCCTCGAAGAGGCTCCTTTCATGCACTCGATACATGTTTTCGAACTTCAGGTTCTACGACATGCCGGCTTCCTCACGATGTTTTCATTCACCGCTGAGAGAACATGGGATGCATATATAGATTTTTTCGACCGAAAAAACCCATTTACGCATGACTGCCACCGGGATTCGAACCCGCGACTATCAGATCTATATATGTATAACATATATAGATATGCTAAACTAACTAACTAACTTTTTGTAAGCTATGAAAACCTTTTATTTTAAAAACGGAGACAGTATACGGAATGGATCAGGTAAACGAAACAACCTATATTCACCACCAGTTGCCGTTACTGAACACAGATATAGAAAAAAAAATATATTTTAAAATTAAGCCAAATAAAAATATGGTTAGCATTGTGTTTTTTTTATGGCCTTGCAATCCCTATCAATATCCTTATCAATCGGGACGCATCATTGGTAATTATTTGAGTTTCAATCATCGTTTGACAAACTCGGGTACCATGCTCGAGCCAGCTCGCAAAAGCTCGGCTGGGGCGCCGCGCCCACTGTTTCTGCCATTCTGTTATTTTGTAGTAACTAAAAAAATCTGACTTCAGAGGTACAACGTCGTGCCTACCCCTTCTGCATTGCCCATTCAAGTTTTTTTGGAAATTAAATACGTTTTGTCTCCGTAAAGTTATAAAGACTGTTCGAAAAATTATCCACGACTGTACCTTACGTACAGACGGGCACTTTGCATTTGAGTAAACAGATGGAGAGTTGGAGGCTGTGGAAGATTTGTTTTACGAACCATCCCAGTCATTTTCTGGAAGTAAATCGACGATATTAGAATAATCAACATAATTTGCACAAAGTAGGAATTTTGCCAGGAATATAAATAGTGTGCTAGTAATTTAAATCATTTTATACTAATATTTATGTAAAATTATTCGTTCGAGTGTTCCCCTGAGCTTGATCGTTGGCTCTAATTATGTAATAACTTTTTCCTAGCGTTGTCTATTCCCAAACTTAATTTGAGTCAAATCTGTTCGGTAGTTTCAGCGTCGAGTAACATACGTACCTACATCACTTTGCTTACTCTACCAAATTTGAAAGTTGCAAACAACTTTCAGAAAAAAAAATCCTTACTTAAATTTGTAAGCACAATCGATAGTTACATAATTGAATTCTTAAAATAACATTATAACCTTGGTTGGTTTACAGTGTAAATGAATAGTGAAAATACGGAGAATGTGTAAACTTTACACATTCTCCGTAGAAATGCTTTTGATATTTATTGTCGAGAACTATGTAGGTGAAATAACAGCTGTAATTTGAAGTGAAGCTATAAAATTCTGACCACCGGTTTTGGTTATTCAATGTAGGTACTTATGAGTTACAGCCTCAATAAACACCGGTCTTAGACTGTTCAGTATTCAGTGTTCATAAACCCTACTTTAGTTTAGACATAAACTTGGATTGGTTGGTAATAGGAATGTAATAAAACTGATCTAGTTTCGAGACCTACAAATATACAATAAATTCTAAGTTTATGGTTTTTTAAGAAGTTCGTGGAAGAAAGACGTAGATCAGCTTGATGTACAGTCGGCTGCATAGACATGTATGTATTCACTCCTATGCATTCACATGCAAATGCATATAAATATATTACCTACTCATTTTGAAAAGAAAAGTACTCGCAAGCATTTTTAAATTAATTTAGTCACCTTACGTTGTCAGAATAAGAATGTTTGTACAATAATTAAGGGGCATCCTCAAATCCGAATTCCATACAAAAATGTTTCGAAAAAATACTCAAAATTAACCCTACTAATTTAAAAATACGTATAAAATCTAAATTAAAGTATGAAACCTTTCACTTTTTTTATTCACGAAATCCAAAAAACATAGAGGAAACGAATAGTGTGTAGAAATTACTATAATACGGCGTACTTTTTGAGTATTTGTCCAAAACATTTTTGCATGGAACTCGGATTTGAGGATTACCCTTAAGAGTAAATTATAAATGTAAAAGTTTGGGAGTGTATACAATATACATATCTGTGCAGCTGGCTCACATACATTTTAGATAACTATACAAGCTATAAATCTTACGTGGATGAATAAATATATAATGATTCGAGCCATTGAATTCAGAAAATTGCCTTGTTTATCTATGATGAGAACCCATAAGTATTTTTGTCTTAAAACGTGACAAGATAAGCTAAGCACACTTTTATTTTTCAAAAACAGACGCCAAAAAAGTTTTCTCTAGAATAAAGTGCACAAAACAAGTCGTAAATCTTACCAGAAAGGGTTGTTCTAAGGTCTGCCGGAGATAAACCTGTCTTTGGGTCTAGATAGAGCTAGCTTTGTCTTGGTTTTTACACAAATTTTTCCCTTTCAGCCGGAGAACAGGAAATACAGGATAATATAAAATTCTTAGAGAATTTTCTTCAGTTACATCGTAAGGGCAAAGACAAATTGTATCGTAAAGTAAAAAATATCGAGATCAACAGAGCAGCAAGCATCAGCCCGCGGCAAAATAAAATCAAACTCATTATTTGAGGTTTATATCTTCGGACACAACAATTATTTCTACAGAGTGATTCTGTGGAGTGATTAAATATCACCCGATTCAATTAAAAAAAATTGTTTAATGCTCACACGTACCTCAGTCGATACGTAATTCTGTCGATAAAAATAAATAAGCTCCGATATTATTAAAATTTCAAAGCCTTTATCAATCAAAGCATTCGAGCATATTTCAAAAATATAATATATAATATATTGTTAGGTGTTGTTCGTGGCCTTGCTTACATGTACTCGATAATTATAAGGAATAATTCCTTTTTTTAAGATTGATGACTTAAATCGGTTCAATAACTTATGTATATTATTTTTTAACGTTCGAGGCGGACTTCTGATTGTAAAACTGTGTAAACAAAAAGACAATCTACAATAATAATAATAATAAATATTTATTTTAGGCAACTTAATATTACAGAAAAGTAATAAGACTAACACACATACAATACAATACAACATAATATTTAGGATTTTTTCTTCGTTGACACCATGCTGTAGCGATGGAACACCACCCTGGCAGTCCAGAAGTCAGATGCGAGGAACGTCTTCTTGTGCTTTGCTGGTAAAATTCCCAGAGGTCCTTAATTCCATTGTTCTTCATTTCCCAATGGGTCCATGAAAAATATTACTATGAAAAGTACTGAGTTGGGCATTGGCATCTATTTTTAGACTTTACAATAGAAAGATACTTGTACATCTTACATTTTCACTCAAAAACTCTCTCATGCAGACGTTTAAATCATACTAATTAACGCGACACACAAAAATAGTGGAGGATTCGAAATATTTAGGCGCATAGCTTGGAAAAGGTTAGTTATTTTGGTTCATGGAAAGATGCGTCGACCTCCGTGGCATAGCGAGCGGATAGTTGACTAGCAAGCTGGTGTTGCAGTTTCGATTTCTGCTGAATTCTGATGTTCCTAGTAGTTTTGATGTGTGTGTAATAATTACAATATGGATACAAAATTAAATATTGTTTATTAAAATCAAATCAAATTGTTTATTTCGGTTCAATCAATGACACCATATTTTGTTAGTACATAAGGCTTATTCTAAGGTTAGTAACATATTATTGCTCACCCCATGAACTTTTTACATACAGCAATAACGAAAGAGAAAATATTAAATTTAATAGGGGAGGTCTTATCGTTAGAAAACCTTTGGATGGACTGGATTCTGTAGGAAAAAATAAAAAACGGTAGAATAGTTTTATAAAGAAAATACTTTTTTTATGATAGCATGGGTCGCTCTACAGATTTGTGATCGGTGGCGTGCCCAAAATATTGTGTCACGATGGCACGCGTACCATTGGTTTGCCATCCCTGGTCTAGGGCATTAAATGTTATTTCAGATTGAAGCTTAATTATGTCAAATTAACGTAATATATTTCGTAGTTTTAGAGTAAACATGTTTTTGGATGTATTGCAAAATTGCACAATTTCTGCGAGTGCTTCCGAAATAGCATTTTGGCTAGTGAATACTGAAAAACAAACAAAATAGGTACTCGTATTTGAGAACTACATATACTTATAAGTACTTGGTTTTTTGACGTGACTACGTCTAATAAATCGATGAACGCCGGCTGCATGCACGAAAACGTGGGCGTCATTGTCCCGTTACACTGGTCAGTCACGTTAAACATTAGTCCGTAAACCAAAACCAAAATTAAAAAAAAAACCCAAAAGTTTTTGCCATCAGGGCCTATCCCTAATTAGATAAAAACTAAAAAACGAGTAGGTACTTCTAAAGTTTTTATGAATATTCTTTCGTTCTTATTGTTTCTTAAGTAACTTAAATAATTCAGGTATTCAAGAAATTGTCAAAAACATTACCCTCCCCTCATTCTTCGCAGTTGAGTAAAATTACATCATCCTACCAATTACTGCCAAATGTCATGAAAATAATTTCATTTATATTCCGAAACCAATTATAATTATTATTAAAGATATCCACTCACAGCATCCAATTCAGAATCGTTGCATTTTAATTTATTTCATAAAATGTTTTCGTTTGGAACTTCAGAAACTTTGTTCTCAATTTTATTTTTCTGTTGTTTTCAATTTAGTAATACAACGGGGTTTTGATTTGCGACCCCGAGGCAGAGCTATGACAGAAATTGAACAAGTTGTTCGTTTTGTTTTGATAATATTTTTCAAAAAAAAATTATGTGAACAAGAAACGAGAAGAGCCTAGCATTCGTCTGATGTTAAAAATAACGCCTATCCATGACCAGAACAGTGCTACACTGAATTTTGATTTACGTAGGTCAGTGCAGCGTGCAGCAAGTCTACTTGGAGACATTTTGATGGTCAGTCTCGAAAGCCCAAAAACTTCACTCCTACTGTTGACACATTACTGCTTTGCGGCAGAATATCTAGCACTGTGTTGTAAATGGTAGTATCTACTGAATTCTCGACTTTTTCGTTTGACGATGTAAAAACTGGGGTCTTTGTTGGTTCAGAATATTTATTTCTCTTAAAAAATACTAAAACAATCATTGTAGGCTGACAGAAAATTCAACTTCATAGTACTAAAAACATAACAGAATCTATTACATTTGTAATTATAATTATTTATTAAAAAAAATAGCACGTCTCAGTTTTTCAATCAAAACACTTACTATACCTACTTATTTCAATCTGGTTTATTTATTCATCTTTAGTTCGTCCTAAAGACTGAAATAATACTATGAAAAAGGTTTTATTGAAACTAGGCGTATCACTTAAACATCATTGAAACTGTTAGTGACAAGGAACGCTAACAACGCTACTCAATTGTGATATTGTTAGTCATAAAACTGCTGGCAGTATGCCATCGCATTCTCCAGAATCCAATGCAAAAATGAATAAATGCCGAACAGTACCGATAGTGTATAAAAACGCGTGTTTTCCTTTTACCTAGGAAGCAAGCGGTTTAATAAATTGTCAGGATTTGCCAGTTATGGTATTCTGTTATTTGGGAATACCAATACGCCCAAAAAAGGCAAATTAAAGTATCAATATTTTTACTTATTACGAAAAATTTACGTATATAAGTTTTGTTATTTTTTTTTCAAAACTGGTAAACGTAGAAACTTGAAACTAAAAATATGTGTTCCCGGGAGTTGTAAGCACATACTATGAAAGGATATTGAAAAATAGAAACTCCAAAATATGCAAGTAGTCTAATAAATTGGGTTTTTCGGATTTTGGAAGGCTTATGAAATATAATAATTTATTAGCCTAGATCTAGATTTTCATCGCCTATCTTGTAATGCTAGTGTAGTTACTGCTTCTCAAAGCTCTTTAGGTACCTACTGTGCTTGCAAACAGTACAAGATAGCGTTATTAAGAGTATTAATTACTTGTCCTACAACTACATAAAAGCAATATATGTGGGTACTTATATCACCTGTTGTTGCAGAATGTAATTGTATTAAATGTAATGTGGCGTGAGTCTGGCATTACTAAATGTAGCAAATTTTTGAGCTTTTATCTTTACTTGTCGAATTTCATTTAAATCGTTTCAGTAGTTTTGACGTAACTTAATATGTCAAGGAATTCCAGCGGCTACGACCGCCATTTTGAATTTTCAACGCTACTAAAACTGTAAATTTTGACATAAATGAGACAATAATCTTGACTACAACAGGATTTAAAGAATAATGAAAAAGTAGTAGATTTTTTCTACGACCGCCATTTTGTATTTTCAACGCAACAAAAACTGTAAATTTTGACATAAACGAGTCTCTCAATAATCTTGACTACAACAGGGTTTAAAGAATAATGAAAAAGTTGTTTTTTTCTGATATTACCACGTTTTTGTTACGTCACTTTCTTGTTTGTTTGTCTGTCGTTCTGGGTGGAATCTTGCAACTCAAATTTCGAGCTTCCCAGTTAACTATGCTGCTGATAATTTCAGGATAGCTCACAAGTCGATGACCATCCATTCTAATAACCGCTTTATATCTCGTAGCGAGATAGAGCAAAAGCATGTAAACGTGGTATTTTGATATTTTATCTACATTTCTCGTTATGAAGTTAAGCTTTTTAATAATTCAAGCTAGTAAAATTTGTTGAAATGGATCTTATGAATTTGCTAGTAGATAATGAATCACTTAGCTCGACCATGTAACATTGTAAATCCAGCAGCACTCGTTTTAAGAGATTTATTAATTCGATTTACAATGTTTCTTATACAGAGTTAGTGATTTAGACGACTGTAAAAGCGAGCAATAGCAATTCGTTTCAATACAGACATTGTAACTTCAGATACAGTGTTTCACCATTAAATAAGTTAGGTGCACTTGCGTAAGAATTATAAGGTAACTTCAAAGACTTGAATTAACGCAAACACAAAAGCAAATGCCTTAGATACAAGATACAAGATACAAGCATTTATTAATAACATTTGTTACAGGTCAGGACATAGTAGGTGTATTCATAAAATTGAATAATAACTAGGTGATAAAATAATAAAATCCATCATTTCCAATATAATTATGCTACTACGTAGGTAATATTGATTAGGATTTAATTTAGATATTATACTCTGTGTCTCTTCATAATACATATCGATCGACCGATCCCCTGCAAGTATATACCTACTGCATGATTCTATCTATGTAGATTGATACCAATATAGTGCCATTATATTCGGTCAAGCAATAAAGAAATCATTACTACCATCATTTATATACATTATATCATTATTATATATATGTCATTTATATACCAGTTGAAAGAGCAATGTAGCTAGTGAACGTTATAGACTTTCGAGAATGCCCATCAAAATTGCTCAAAGAAAACGAGCGCTTCACCGGCGCTTGTAATTCAAAGTCCTGTGTAGCGTTGTATTGTTCATGGGCAGGTGCGATCTCTTTCAATAAGTAAAGCACTTTACTCGTCTCATCACTTGTTTACTTTAAAAAAGACGTTATCTTACTTGCTCTACCTAATTCTTTATTTACTTTGTTAGAGCTTTGTAATCCATTGTCTAGGCGTATGATCCAAAGTAAATGGCATTTTCAGTTGTATAATTTTACGATAATGTGTTATTGTCACTGTTATTTTTATTTCAAATTGTCACAGGGGTTGTTTTACTTATTGGTTGTTGAAAACAAATTTACAAAGTTTAACGACCTCAGAATATTTTAACATAGACGGTAAAATAATTCGAGTTAGTTCATATTGTTTTTGTATTGGCTTATTACAAACAAACAAACATAAACAAACATTCACACACTCACACCCCTGCACTAGGATTCCCTGTGTCGCAGGTGGCATGGACACATACAAGACATCACAACATTCAAGACCCGAGAGCATACATTTGTGTTCGTCACAAATATTTGCCCCGGCCGTGGATCGAACCCGGAACACCAAGCTTCGTAGGCAGGGTCACTACCAACTAAGCCACGGTGTCGTATTGTTTTGAAAGTATTTAACTAAATCCATATTGCCGTCATATTGACGAAACGATGGGTCGAGAGGCAAGTGTGTTGGACTGCCACGCTGGTGTCGCGGGTTCGATTCCCGCTTCAGAACAAGCACTTGTGTGATTAACATCGGTTTTGTCCTGAGTCTGGATGTTTTCTACGTATTCTATGTATGTATTTATAAAAAAAAAAGTATTTAAATATGTATAAGTTATCTGGTTGTCATAGTACAAACTCTGTTTAGTTGGTAATGTCTAAAATATTTATAAAAAAAATGTTTTTTGGACATCTTTGTCCCGACCGGGAATATAACCCGGAGCACCCAACTTTGCAGGAAGAGTCACTGCTATCTTAGCCACGGTAGGGATATTTCAGTCTAATAATGCACGCCCCTCCACTCACACGATCAGTCTAAGTAAGGTCATTAGTACGCTGGCAATTAGTGGAGTAAGGTGCATTCTTAGACTGAATGATTTACCGCCTAATATTGTATGTAATCTTTGCAACAGAAAACAAATAATCCATTTATCTATGTCAAAATCTTCCACTACCAAGTTCTGCTTTGGATTTTCAACGGGAAACAATGGATTTGCTGCAAAATCTAGTTCAACTTAAACCTGTTTAAATTCCAAATGCATTCTTACTTACAAGAAAATCCCGCTTTGAGGTTTCAGAAAAGTATTATCCAAAACTGCTTTAAATTCGAGCAATCGCGGAATTCAAACGAAGCAAGAATTCCGGTTGGATTTTCATCCTTCGTTTACATTCATATAGTAGATGAGTCCAGCTACTGGACGGTCTGACCTCGATTTAGTCGCTAATAGTTTTCCAATGTAGTCATTGCAATTTCCGATTTAAAATCAGTGGCTGTGAACTTTCTATGTGTAATATAAATATATAATAACGAATTTGCCATCGGTTTAAATTCATAAAAATTAAAATATACCTACACCAATGCTAGATTTTACAAAAATATTATGTAGAATTACAAAATATATTATCGCGATGAAAGAATTAATTTATTGCAATGTTTTTTTATAGTATTTTAGTCTCGATGTAATTTCTGGTATGATTAATTCACAGTATTCACTTTAGGTACTTAATGCATAAAAACGTCGTTACAAAAACTTTCTTCAACTTTGTTGTTTTACGTTAGACATAACAAAGCAATGAGAAAATAATATTTAGATTAGAATAAACTGCTCCATATTATTATAGATAACTCATTAATAGCTTATGATCAGTTCATAGTCCAGTGACTAGCCTATCGTGCACGGGGCACACGTCAACAAGATCGCTTCGTATACATAAGTAAATGAGTAATGCCATAGCAATTTCTCAACCTTGTGAGCGACGGATACCTTGGCGTTAGAGCAGGGAAGGATTTGTGGAGCTTTGATATAGACGATAAAGCAGCTTGAATAATGCTTTCAGATTAGCAACATTATTGTAAGGCCCATAAGTTAAATCACATGAATCAACAACGCTCTTTTTTAATGAATATGAATTATAATGATTTTGTTTTGGTAGAGTATTACTTTTATTTTTTATGCTATAATATTCATCAAAATATGGAGTAGAAGGTATGTTTTTCATTGTATTTCTATTTGCCGAAAATGATGACAGCATTATAAACGGAAAACAGGGGTTTTCCATGATTTGTTTACTTAGATTTTAATAAAGTCATCTGAAATAGGTTAAATTTACTTATCAGCTAAAGATTCTATGACGACAACAGAATATAGACTACTTATTCTTAAAAAATAAACAGATGCCTCTTATGTCGAAACTTGGGGTTGGGTCACCATGTGCTGGGTGAGCTTACTCAGAGCAGGTTTGCAGCCAAAAACCCTAACTCTCGTATGTCTCTAGTCAATCGCTCACAGTTTCTCTGCTCCATGGTCTCGTCCCCGTAATAGGAAGTACGTTAAAAATGTATGCTGAATTTCAGAACCGATCAGTCAATGTTGTGGTTGCTATTTTTGCAATATTATAAAAATAATGTTCGCTCATGAATTTTTTGTAAAAACGTAACTGTGAATTACGCATTGAAAGATAGATGGACAGATTCGACAGACAGTTTATATCGTATAACCTGATGTCCGTGGCTTTATAGTGATTTGCCCTCTCGCTCGCGCGTACCTACATTTTTGAAGATTTAAAAATTACTACTTGTATTTACAAAATGGACCACCAGTGTTTAGAAAATAACATTACAAACGTGTATTAAAAAATCCAATTATCTGTATGACACAAATAAAGTTTCATTCATTCATTCAAATTGAAAATTGTGCAAGTTTAGGTACCTACATACGCAGTTTTTTAGACTTGTGTAAGTTTAAACTTGCGCCGGCATATCGTAAGGTGTGGGCATTACGGTGATTTAAAACAAATATCACAAAGTAGAAAATAATTAAGCCCACCTTTTGTACAATTAGATGTATAATTTGTGCAGTAATGTAACAATCTGCATAGACAAAAATACTCGTGTTTTTAAAATACTGATCCTAGTATTTATATGTTTTTCTTTACAAAGCTACGTGAATAGAACTTTATTTCCGGCATCCATGAAGGAAGCATCTGTGACAGATAAAGTCGACTTCATACGATTTATTTAATTCATGGGGCTAACCTACTTAAATTTTAATTTATGTTAAAGCTTTTGTTACAAAATGTTAAATTCTAACATTTTGTTTAAAACATGTTACATTTATATATTTACAAAAAAAAACATATATTAGTTATATAGTATAGTTAGTATAGTATCTACGCCACCGTAGAGCCTCTACCTCGTCGTAGAGGAGCTACGCAAGAGCTACGTTTGTAGCTTTTGACTTTTGCTAGACATTTTTGATCACTGATGCCGCTTCGATATGTGAATACCTATTTTTAACTTTTAATTATTTGTATAAACAGACCATTTAAATACTTAGATTGAAGATGGCAATTAATATGTATCATCCAGTCCCCAAAGAGAATTAGGGGAAACAATAAGAATAGTTTTTGCCCTTTCACGTTAGGCCAAGGGGACAAAAGGAATATACCACCAAAAATATAATACCAAAGTTAAAAAAAATAAAATAATTTTTTTTAATGACTGCGGGTTAATAACTGTATTGTGAACACAGCCTTATACACCCTGGAAATGGAAACATGGCTAGTCGTTGTTTTGTACCTGCCTTTACTATGATGCTTCGTTGCATTAAATTCAACTCTGTAAATTCTAAATTGTTGAAAATGTTATTTATTGTAAAAGAACAACCCTTTCTTATTTTGGAAACGATTTAAATAATAATCATCACTATTATACAAAGCTATAGCAGTCAACGGCTGAACCTAGATCTCTCTCTAGACACGCCACTAACCCGATCTCCGGCTTTTCTACATCTTTCTGACGTCGTTCTCACAAAAAAGTATTTTAACTTGTCATATAAATAAGAGAAGGGTAATCAAGGCAAATTTCCATACAAAATGGTTCGGACAAATACTCAAAAAGTACGCAGTATTATAGTAATTTCTTCACACTATTCGTTTCGTCTATGTTTTCCGATTGTGTCAACGTGTTTTAAAATTAACACTACTAATTTATAAACACGTATAAAATCTAAATTAATCGGAAAACACAGACGAAACGAATAGTGAAGAAATTACTATAATACGGCGTACTTTTTGAGTATTTGTCCGAAACATTTTGTATGGAAATTTGCCTTGAGGATTACCCTTAACGCGATTTTAAGTTCTGCGTTGCATTGTTTTGGATATTAGTTTGTATTAAATTACTTTCGAAAGAGTTTGTTTTACGTAAAAATAAGATACTTATATTATGTTGCTATAAGCCCGGGATCTATTCAATTCAACCTTTGAATAACGAAATAATTCAGCAGGCAAAATGGACAAGTCGTGTATCTGAGAGGTTTATGATTTGCATGAGAAGTTGATAAAAGAGGGATTTTATAGAAATTGATTTTTTAGTATAAAGTTTACGGTTTCTCTCATTCAAGTCTCCTTTTGACCGCAAATATGTATGAGGCTAAAACGTGTATTACTTTTTAGATTTTGGTCATAATAATTCTTAAAATGAACTCAAAATAAAAAAAAACCGTTGGATGTTTTGTTTCAAGAATCTTACTGATAAATGAAATATTACAAGCGCTGTTGTGTTAAATGTCTATTTTATTATTTATATTAATTTATTGTTTCCAGGTCCAAATGAAGATAAATATGAGCAGAACATCACTGATATCCGACGACAGATGGCGTACAGGGTCCGAGACATTTTCGTCAGGAATCAAAGTCTCCTGCAGGTAAATGTCAGAACTTATCAACAAATCAATAAATAGGTACATATTAAAAGCTTCGTCCTGACTGACTGACAGAAAACGGTCAGGCTAAACCAGAAATTGGAGGGAAATTTTGTTAATAGTACGCAACGCAATTTGCAAAACGCAAAGTCTAACCACTTAGTAAATGTGTAGTATACTTAGTAACCCTATATTTTTTTTGTACAAGCAAGTCTCGTTAATTACTAAATTTATCCTGAATATGTGATTTATTATAATGCTTGTTATGGAATAAATTAAATATGAATTATCAACGCAATCGAAGCTATGGGTGTCAACCCTTCAGAGGATATAAAAGAAGATGACGAAAATATTGAAGTCTTGGTAACCACATTGTTTTGGTCATGGTCAGGCGTGATCTCATACCATCTGCAGATCACCTAGCTCATTTATGCCTACTTGCACTAAACTATCAAGGTCCCTAAGCAATTACTTTACTCGCTTGGTAGTTCTTAACAGTACATATTCTGACAGTTGAGAACTGTCAAGCGAGTAAAGTAATTGCTTAGATACTTTAACAGCTTGGTGCAAGTAGGCATTAGTCACTTGCTCATATAAAAATCCTAAAATGTATGTTAATTCGTATTTCAGGACCCACAATTCGACCTTCTCTCATACGTCGTGGATGACCTGGCAGAGTATGAAGCTAAATACACAGAGTATATGAAGCATTTGAACAACAACGACGTAAAGAAATCGACCTGGTCTTTCTGGAACTCTATGTTCTACGCTGGCACCATCTACACTACTATAGGTGAGGTTTTCAGAGTACTAGGCATAGAAAGTATACCGAGTAACATGTTATATATCATGGTATAAAACTGATCACACATAACACTTGTTACTCTGGAGGAAGCTGTGATGTCATAATACTTGTTACCATTCACAATTTCATTGGTATCGTATCGTAAATAATTATAGCAGTCAGTAGTGTGCTAACTGTGAGTGGAAGTGATTGCGTGAACGTTAATACGTTAAAACGTCGCGTCATGCGTGAATTATTTTAATAAAATGTGACATTATCCCATCAAGCCACTGATGAAAAATCACCCGCTATAGAGCTGTTACAAAATGAAATCATATCACCATGTGACAATAAAATATAAGTAGCAATCATTTCCATGCCTACAGAGTACCTCCCTAACTTTTTGGAAAGAAAATATAAAATATATAATAAAAATTCTATAGATTGGAGCTAGATGGCGTTGTGAAATATCATTATTATTATGTCTCTGTTAATTTTTCATACTTTGCTTACAAGTCTTGTCAAACAGAAAGGTAAGACTAACCATAGTACTCATAGTTTTTACCTTCAAATTCGAGAACATAAATTAATAGAGGTATACTCCTGTAATAGAATTAAAGAATATTTTTTTTTACCTAGGATAAATTGAATTTATAACAATAATTATTGTTATAATAGGTTTATTTATACCTAGAATCTAGAATCATTATTATCATAGATATTAGGTAGAAAAATGATTCTAAGATTCTTCTACTTCTATTAATTTATGTTCTGCAATTAATTTTGTTCCATTCTGTTACCGGTACAGTAGGAAACAATAATGAGTAGAATTTCTAGTTTTTATTCTAAGACGTTATGTCAATGTAATTTTTAGGCTATTGCATGTTCTATGCTATGCTATGACATAGAAGCGCTGGTATATTTTTATCGTAACGTCAACAACTGTAAAAATAACTTAGGGGTGAATATTTTTTTGGAATCATCCTACATAATATTCGAGTTATTAAATTGAAAAAACGTTCTAGTACATCAAACGTAGAGCTTCTACGTCGTAGAGCCCTACCTAATAACGTAGTACAACTATCGTAGCGCTTTCTACGTCGTAGAACATCGTAGAATAGCCCTATAATTCATCAATTCTACGTCGTAGAACATCGTAGAATAGCCCTATAATTCATCAATTCTACGTCGTAGAACATCGTAGAATAGCCCTATAATTCATCAATTCTACGTCGTAGAACATCGTAGAATAGCCCTATAATTCATCAATTCAACGTCGTAAAACATCGTAGAATAATAGTTCTTTTAATAATGTAAGGTTAACAAATGGATGTGTAGGTAGGTATAAATACAGATGTATTTGCAGCTGAGTGTACCTTGTTAGTCAGATGCGCTAATGGCTCGATAACGAGATGGAATGTAAGCGCCTCTAATGGACTCTCTTAGTGCTTCAGTGTTCAAGATGTCTAACATCTGTCTTAAAAATGCAAGTTTCTTTGTTGCTGCCGCAGTTTAAAAGAAAATTAACAGGGTTCGTTTATTTATAGTATTTTTATTAAAACCAGTTCTAGTTTTGTAGCACCTTCAAAGTGGATTAAATGTGACGCCTAAAAAATCACAATAGCAAGCGCCGCTGAAATACAACACATTGCATCCATTTTAACAGCAGGCGTTGACATTGCTCTGCATTAACTGGCAAAATAACTGAGCAAACTTTATGAACCACTCGTCCCGTGCACAAGAATAAAGATAAAGATTTTTATTTTGCTCGAAACACTTTTAAAAATTTGTTCTTTTTTTTTTATTTACTTCTTTTATAGTCAGATGTGTGAAGCAATTTAAAAAATATGTTTATTTTTGTATACCTATAAGCGATAAAAAGCATCATGTGTAGTTTTTAGGTGAAAGTGTTGTTGAATCTAATAAACACAATTTGTTTATCGTTCTTCTTTGTGGATAAAAATAACTCATAACGATTTCTTGTAGAAACGTGTGTGTTTACTTCTGCATATTACTGCTACCAATTTGTCTATGCCCCATTATATTATGTATTCGAAATAACTTAAGTTTATCTAATGAGATTATGAGATTAAATTTTAATAATTCCATAATATCAATAAGATAACATTTTACACAATACGTAATATTTGTGTATATCTTAGTACTCTGTGGTAATAATATGCATTATCAAATATGCTTTATCGAAATGTTAGAGCTACTTACACAGTTCTTTGCACTATTGTTTTCGATAAAATGTCAAATAAGTCTGACCGTGTTATTATTTTCGGTGCATTGCAAACACCGACTTGAATATAGGTGTAGATGTGTTATTTTGGCAACGCGCCCGGAAAGCTCGGCGCTCCGTCTCAGTCCCGCTTGAACCGTCAAATATTTATTTCGGAAATTCTAACAGTGTTGAAATAACAATAGTTTATGCAAGGACAACTCGGCAAAAGTGAACAAAACAGTCAAAATGGATCAAGAGGTTTTGCCCATCCACGTTGGTTTACGGAAACGTTCGACCAAAAATAGATTCTTTTATTAGACATCTCGTTGTGACCCCGATACAGGAGTTTCAACGACGAGAGGTAAGTTAACATACCATCATTCAATGCCCATCAATGCTGGCTCAATTTATTTGTGGCTTGATTGGCAATAGATTGATTGGTTGCTGCCAATTATACAATGCATCTCACCTGGGTTCAATTCCCTCAGTGTACACGCGGGTGTTATAACAAAACGACGTTTATTTTTCAGGTTGCGTGGACTTTGTGAAGTGGGAATGAGTGAGGACGAAAAGGAAAAACTATCCTGTTCCCTGACGCTTAAAATACCGGTAGCTAAAACGGACTCTGAAGGGCAGACTTCGTATAAGTTAGTGGTCAAAGCACCTGATGATACAAAACCAGACGAGATGGAAACTGATCCAGAGAAGCAAAGCATGTCTTTGAGGAAGAGGAGAAATCTGTCCAAGAATAGAGGACAGGCAGCAAGACAAAGGGAGAAGACTCCTGAACCTGGTAGGACTCCAATACCACATGAAGATACACCGAGTTCTGAAGAAGATGAGAGCCCGCCGTGTAATTCAAGAGAAATAGAAGCCGATAAAACATATAAGGAAATGCAAAGATTGGTGCAACAAAAAGCTGGTAACAAAGATCCCGAGTACGATTTAGATACGCAGGAAATTCTTGAAGCAAGAGTCAGTGCAGCGAATGAGAGAAGGCGCCGAAGTATTTCACCTTTCGCTTTACCAGATAAGGAGGAGTTATTATGCAAGCTAGAAAGAAAAGGCAGTTTTATCGATCCAAATAACAAGCTACTTAGTACAAAGTACAACTTAAGTCCAAAGGATGAAAATACTAACCGTCGCGGCTCTTTAACTATTGATCCTCCGAGAGAAAAACAAAATACCCTCTTACCACTTTCACCCAGCACGGCATCGCCAAAAGAGTGTGAATTTCCATACCCTATGCCATCAACACCTAAGAAACAAGAAAAGATAGTGTATCCTGATGAACAAACACCAGAAGAAGATAAACCGACGAAAGTAAAGTCACCGGTTAAAAAAGATGATGTCTTTACCTTTGATGATAAGGATACTAAGCCAGCAGTGAAAACTGCTGTCAAGTCCGAAATTCCTGGAACTCCGGGTGAAATAGTCACAAGGGTTATACAAGTCGAAAGAACGCCCAGCAAAAAGCTAATTCCAACAGAGAAAAAACCCACTGTTGAAGTAAGAGAGAGGATAGTTAGAACTCCTAGCAGGAAAATGTCAGTAAGTCAGACAAATGTACTCAAACAATTAAAACAACCAAAGGAAGAACAACAATCACAAAAAGTAGCACCGGTGAAGCCGGCACGAAGTAAATCTGCTACCAGAGTTGGGGTCAGTTTTTACATCAACATTTTTTTGTTACTTGTAGTCGCTTTGTTAATAGCATTGTATTATTTACTCACATAAATGATATAATGTGAGCTACATAGATTTTAGAATGAGAGATAACTAACCAATAATGAAATTTGCAGAATAAGACTAGTGAGAGTGAAATGAGCGAAGACCAGGGTTATCAGCAGATATCCAATGCAACAGCAAAGCGCAAAGTCGTACCAACACCACGCCGGTTCCAAAAAAACAGGTCTCCAAGAACAAACCGATCTCAATCTATGAATCGACCACCGGCTGAGGTAGTAAAGGTAGTAGACAGAACTGGAACAGGTATGAGCCAAACGAGTCGAGAAATAATCGAGCTCATGGCAAAAGCGAGAGCTAGAAGTCTATCTATACCCAAAGATGATCCACGACTTCCTCCAGAGTATAAAAGACAAGGTAGAGAACTGAAAACCCCAAACAAGACCCCTGTTAATCTAAGACAAAGTCGTGGAATATCATGTCCTAAGACAATCCAAATAATTTCAACTAAAGAAATTTTGTCTGGATTATCCAGCAGGAAAACAAGTGCAGCTCAAGATTTTGCTGGCAAAAAAAGTGAACCACAAAGTGGACAAAGCTCAGGGTACGTAGATGCCAGTCAGTCAGAAATGACCTCTAGCTGTTACTCCTCATCACCGAGTGAAAACGAATACGAGTTTGATCTATCCGAACGAACAGCAGAGCTGACTCGTAAGTTAAACATTTTGAGTCAAGAAGTCGACGAGCGTGATGCTAAATCTGGTATTATTTTGGCACCCGATAAAACAAACGGTGCTAAACCTGAGATTATTGAAAAACCTGTACCAAGAAAAAGATCGATCGCTGTAACTAAATCAAAGAAAGAAAAAGAGAAAGAAATACAAGAAAAAGTCGAACCAAAGATTGAAGAAAACAAGAAACCACTTACAAGATCGCGAATAAAACTCATAGCTAATTGGCAACAATTCAAACAAGAACAAATTTTAGAATATAGGCGGATCAAACTGCTCAGGAACAGATGCGTTTGTGATTTGTTGTTATTAGTCATAATGTGGGGACTAGGTGGGATGATGTTCAAAACTTTAGAGGGGTCGTTCGAAAACGCGTATAAGTGCGGAACGAGAAACGTGAAAAGAGATTTCATCGAGAGTTTATGGAGAGGAAGTCATTATATGCGCGAAGACGATTGGAAATCTATGGCGAGAAAGAAATTGTATGAATTTGAGAATCAGCTACATACGGCACATGAAGCGGGAGTAACGTCATACAGCGGTCAGAGATCTTGGAACTTTATGAATTCATTCGTCTATTGCATGACGTTAGTTGCGACTATTGGTAAGATTTTGGGCAAATGATGATTTTTATTTTACAAAAAATGATGTTTTTTTTTTCTCTATAGAAGACCTTTATATTACAACCACTGAATGGTTCCTTTACCTTACAGTTGTCAATTCACAACTTTCATTGGACCGCAATTTTGTCCTTTTCAGTCACCCCTCTAAATAAATTCTCCAAACCTCCGTAACTTTCATTTCACTTCCAGTTTTCTACCGAACCTATCCAATATAGATTATATCTATCATCTTCAAGTTTTTTTTTTTCTAGGTTATGGTCATATAGCACCGAAGACGACGTACGGCCGTGTGGCTACCATTGTCTACGCCATCATCGGGATCCCTCTCTTCTTGATCGTGTTGGCTGACTTCGGCAAACTCTTCACGAGGATCATCAAGTTCTTCTGGGCCTTCATCAGGCGGTTCTACTACACCAGGAGTTGTAAAAAAGTCAGAAGAACAGGACCTGTTCAGGTGAATATTCTATTACTAGCTGCTGACCACAGTTTCGTCTATTTAATTCGTATTATGGAATTTGAGCTCATTCAGTTCAGTAGTTTGAGCGTGGTTGAGTAAGAAACATTCTTCCATCCATCCTTACATTATTAGTGTGCAGTCTTCTTCTTATCGTGTCACTGGTTCTTTCGAACCAGTGTGATGAAAGGATTTCAAGTGCGCCTCGAAAGGCCTTTCGTGCACTTGACACAATGTTTTCGAACTTTTTAGGTTCTATGACATGCCGGTTTCCTCACGATGTTTTCCTTCACCGTTAAGCACGTGTTTAATGCACACATAGATTTTTTGTACAGAAAAATCCATTGCTGTACGACCGGGTTCGAACCCACGACCTTCGGATCGAAAGGCGAAGCAACTCTCATTCGGCCAACACCGAAGTGATTTAAAAGTCAAAAAATAATAGTAAACTGTGACGTTATATTGCAAATGTGTTTGTGGTTAGGTGGTTTACAGTCCGTGTACCTGCAATGGCTGAAACATTTCAAGGCTGATACTGTTTAGCTTCATATTATATTTTTATTTATTAAACGCTCATTGTCTATAGTGTCATATAATTTTAAGAGACGTGATAAGACATTTAATCTTATCATGTTGTAAAATTATCATGTAAAATTAATTCAATTATGTAATACAAGCGGTAATCTAAGCTGGCCTCAAAATTATATTCTTTAATACCATATCCAGGAAGCATTCTCCAATTCTTATTCTCCATTTTACTTGAAAATAATGTACAAATAATTATCTAAACAAAGCAACAAAGCAATGCGAAGTCTTTTTAACGAAAATGAAAAATTGCGCGCCATTTTGCCTCCGAGCATTATCATTTTCCGCCTGTACCCAACATTTCAAGATCAAAGATATAAAAAGTAATTATCGTTTTCCAGGAGGTAATGAAGGGACTGAACATCGTCTATGACGTCGTGCGGCGCCCTTCGCAGATCTTCAACGAAGACGAGATCGACCCTCCTGTGGTTGAAAGACATCCAAGTCTTGGACCTCCTCCATTGCCGCCAAAGCCTGGTCAGCTCCAACGAGACGTTGAAAATGATATGGAGCCAGACACACCTGCGCCTTCAGTGTTTGAAATCGACGATGAATTCAACCTACCAATATCCGTTGCTATATTTATACTAGTACTGTACATCATCATCGGTGCAGTCGCGTATAATCTATGGGAAACTTGGGACTTCTTTGAATCTTTCTACTTCGTCTTCATTTCTATGTCAACCATCGGTCTCGGTGATCTAGTGCCCGATCACCCTATGTTCATGATGGCGTCGATTCTGTATCTTGTATTTGGACTGGCTCTTACATCCATGTGCATCAATGTAGTGCAAGTGAAACTGTCGAACACTTTCAAGAAAGCTAGTGCTAAGTTAGGTGCGACAATAGGGTTAAAGGTGGCTGAGGAAGACGGTAGCTTAGTACCGATCACGCCACCTCCAACTGAGATAGCTCCGGTACATAAAGCGAAAACTGATGACGAGAAAAGTAAGGAAGCAAATGAGAATGATACTAAAAATAGATAAAATAACTAAAATACTAATTAGGGTTAAACTTAATAAGGCCAAACTTTTTGACCGCTCTGATATTAAGTAAAAATGGAGTTCTAAAATGGAGTCATCAAGTCAGAGCGATCATAGAGTTTTGCATGAACCTGGTGAAAATCCAGGTAGTCATGACGTAGAACTGTGGTGCTCTTCTATAACATAAGCTATAAGCTTGTTATAAGTGATATTGTTACTAATATGATTTTTTGATATTTTATTATACTTTTGTGTTTGTTTGTATGTGTTTAAATAAAGTGGTTTTTACAAAAATATTACAAAATTCATAATTTCAACATTTTCTTGATTAAGGTTTAGAGCTAGGTATTTTTCTAATATTACAGGTTGTTTCGCAATATCCTCAAAGTCAATGTTATTTTCAGGTTTAGCCGCTGCTTTGTGAGCAATCTTATTACAATATCCTTTGTATACAAGCATATTGTCTGAAGTTATGATAGTTTAATTTTCCATTTTGTAGCCTAAATTATAAGCCAAGTTTCACTACCCAACCCAAAGAGCTTTAAGTTATCCTAGGATCAAAACTAACTTGAAATACTAGCTTATATAGCCACGCGGCCAATCTGATTAATATTCGCAAAAAAATCCATTTTCGCTTTTTTATATTCCATTTAAAGTAACTGAAAAAGATAGATGGACTTTTGCTTCTCAAATTCGCCATTTTTTTTAATTCGCAACGCATACGAAGTTATAGCTAGCTAGCAATTAAATATGGTTTGAGCTAATGTTTACCTACAGATTGACTTACTCTCTTCGCCGAGAGTAAGCCTGAGTCCCAGTAGTGGGAACAATATAAGCTGATTATGTTATGATTATGCTAATGTTACAAACCACAACAACCTAAAATGTAGCGCACCGCAACATTTCAGCTCAAAACATAAATCGACAAAACTGAACAGGCTGAAACTTCCGCTAAATCCAATTTTGTCATGAAAGGTAAAGGTTTTTATGTTGATACTGTTATTGGTAAAACAATGATGTAAAGTGAGAATACGTTGTGAAGCGTTTGTTTGAACCAGGATTTATTCATTAGCGAAGCGTCGATTATAAATGCGGTATCAGAATAGAGTATTTTTGTCGCGTATACGGGTGGATTGGTACTTGCAAAACTTCTAAAGCTTGTCGCGCGTATAGCAGCGTTTACGCTCAATTTTTTCTAGCGAGTGTCAGTAGCATCAGGCGTCCTTACAGGCTTGTAGTGTATACGCGTGACAACGAGCGTTGTCGAGTGATGTAAGCAAGTAGATGTGCTACATCTACTTGCTTACATCACTGTCTAGGCCGAGAAAAAAATAACTGTCTCGTCCGTTTAATCGGTACGTGTGATCAAGGCATAACAGATAGTTTTACTTCCCTTGTCTCACTTAGCATTCATGTCACATTGTGTCTGATATTCCATCAAGCAGTATTGTGTTAGCATTACTGTGTTCCGATTGGTGATATAGTGAAATTACTGATATTTTGGATATTGTATACACAATCACGTCAACCTGAAAATTGACATGGGTTTAGAATCACGCAGGCGAAGGTGCGAGCAACAGCTAGTGAATAAATCTCATCAATTAATCGCTATGCTTATCGCTCAGCGTGTGCCTGCACAAGATTGCTGAAAGAATTTAATTACATCCTGTAATCCTAAAGGCGGAGGTACAATGGGTGCTTGCACACCGCTCTCAAAGATCGTTGGACAAAGAATTCATTATGCTCGATGGGTCCAAGTCTTTATTAGATTACTAGCTGTTACTCGTGCGTAATTTAATTTCAGAACTACACGAAGCCTTCTGTTATGTTACCAAGTCATGAAGTGAATTTGGTAATATGATAATATGATACTTATTATCAAGCCTGCTCCTCATCACTAAAACTCTTAGGACTGGCAAAGGCCAGTTAAATATAATATGTTAATATGTAAAAGCGTTCGACATTTTGATGGTCGGTATTGAAAGCCTTTTACTAGCTGAAGTGCGCTGAAACTAGAAAATAGCGATATTGATTGGCGTTACAATTCTTGAATCTGATAGTAATTTCATATTTATAAAAAACATGTAAAAAATGCTAAAATATAACCACATACTGGTTTTTATTTTTTATTCATAAATGTATTTTAAATAATTAAACTTTGAAGGAAGACATTACCTTTATTTTAAATATCATAACCTGTATTTGCAGAAAAATATTAGGGTATGCCAATTGGAACTTGAACTGGATGCGTTCGACGGGGAATGGAGATTAGTAGCACAAGATCGAGACCGTTGGCGAAAATGGGGGGAGGCCTTTGCCCTACAATGGGACAGCTCAGGCTGATAACAATAATAATAATAATGCCAATTGACTTTCACACCAGGAAAATATTTCCAATAATTTCCAATTTTCCAATGTAATCTCACAAAATAATCTTAAGATTGCAAAAACTAAACCGCAAAAGGGTCGATTGATCATAAAGTGTTTCTTCTCTTTGCATTTATTTTACCACTCCCGGTAAGAAATGGGATCCCGCTTAAAATGTTCCTTCCATTTTCGATGCAATTCATTCTGTCTCCGAGCGTCTCCGTGCCCGAGTGTTTGCCAACGGTATGCCGCGGAATAAATCCAAGATCCGATGACACTGTGATTGATTACACCACTACGGAATATTAAAGCTCTTTTATCGATAACAGGGCACGTCTCTATAGAGGTTTTCGGAAAGAAAGGCTAAGAATATTATAACACTTTATGATAATGTCGATGCTATAAAAACGGGTATTTTGAGGTTGAAAAACAGAAATAATGTTTGCAGACAACGATGAATACTCTGAAGAAATATTATAACAATTATAACTGTCGATCTAACGTAAAGTATATTAAATAAAAATAATAAACAGATTGTTAAAGTATTTAACATACTAGTAGGATTGGCTTCATTGCTCCTAAACCACTGAAATGATTAGTCCAATTTTAATACACTGTTTATGACCTGGAAAAGGATTTAGGGTAACATTTTATGAATTTGGATTTGTATTGTTTCCTGCTTTGAACTAAGTACCTACACAAAAAACTCCAGTAAATTTAGTAGGTAGGTATTTTTTATTGAAAATCAACCTTTATTTCTCAGATGTTACTGTTTATATTGTCTTTTCCTCGCACGCTAATAAGGCTAATCAGATTACCTGAACAGCAGAACAGAAGAACGTTCAAGTTACGACATTCCTACGGAACTGTGACGTCACCCTCTTATCCTATTAGGAAAAACGCTCCACACATGGAAATTGTACCCATTATTATTTTAATGTATTCTTTTTGCCTTTACATTCGCGGTATAAAAGGTTATAATATAAAAATTCCATTTCCACAAATTCAATCTGATTTGCATGACGAGTCCAATGCTCAACCTTTAGGAAGTAAAATGGAGATTTTTTAAACGCTCTCATTGAAACAAAAAAACAAAATATTTATTAAGTCTTTTTATTACGGAAAATATTTGTTTTTAAATTTTTTCAATTCAGATATTACTGAATAGCATTATAACAGTAATACTTTAAAAATACCTTAAAGTTTATATACGGAGTAAAATATACGTGTCGCATTAGTCATCTTGAAATATTTTTTATCCCACACATGATTGTTAGCATATAATTCCAATACTTTTAATGTTTCTGTTAAAATCTTCTTTGCGCTGTAAGTTTTATAACTTACATATTCGTCAATGACATCTTTATCGTAGTATCTCTTCATAAAGTGACTTAGCATCATTTCTATCTTGATCAATTCGGTCAAAGTATCATTGCACCACTTGATTTGATCGATAACATTGTTCATGTTAATAAAATTCTTGGTCGCGTAGTATTCTATAGCAGGAAATTCAGTTTCATCACTATAGTATTTAGTAACTATATCACTTATCAAAACTTCGTATTGTTTTATTACATCGTATATTTGTGTACTTTCGAAATTGCAGTTCTGTGTATTAAAGTTGTTAATATAAATCTTACTGTTACATTTTATGCTTCTCATAAAATCATTATTAATATGCTTCACAAAGAAATCAGTTAAATCTGTACTAACTTGATAATTAGTTATAATACCTGTTTTGATCTTTTTCACCAATATCAAGTTTAAAATAAGGGCTGGTAAAGAGACTGGAAAAAGTTCACAGAGTGGATCCATATGACTATACCTTGACCATCCAGTGAGTATGATACCTTTAAAGTTGAAGTTCCTTACTTCACCGCCAAATTTGTAGTCCATAATCAGGTTCATCCAGCTGAAATGGTTCAAGAATCGCTCCTTCATATTTGGTATCATTGCTGTTTTACCATCGGCACCCTTAAAAGCTGAAGCTATCCATATATTCTTGAATTTCCTATGGTAGTTCAGCAAGTTTACGTGTGAGACGCTCAAACTTGAGCTATAGTCCCAATATACAGGTTCTACGTTTGGTAAGTAAATGGTTTTCCACCCTATGAGTTTCATTGAACGCAGCATGTCGTCCCAGATTAAAACAGTTGTGGCTAAACTTAAATCTTTGACGGTCTTAGATATGAATTCTATGTGTTTGATAAAGATGTTTCTGAAACAATAAGAATATTTTTAATTTATATTTTAGATTGTCTAAAACCTGCAAATTATTTAGTAAAGTTGGGTGTTTCTTAGTTCATCCCAGCAAAAGTTCATCTTAGTAAGATCATTATATTTAATGTTATGCTTGTTTCCACTCCTACTTATATACCTATTAATAACTGTTAGTACCATCATAAGCCTTTTTCGTTTTAACTAAAAAAAATCTCTGAAAATCAACTGAACAAATAAAAACTAATATAGTAGATTAATCAAGGCTCAACTAATTTATGGTTTAGCTTCTGCCAGAATAAATATAACTCCCAAAAGAAATGTCTGGCAAAACTTAGTTTCTATTTCTCTGTGTTTTTTTATTAAAAGCAAGCAAGAAAGGTTTTAATATACTCGTAGTTAAAACTGGGTAAACCTCGTTGAATCATCAAGAAAATTTTATGTAGTAATGTTTTAGTGCGATCTCTATCCAGCGCGCATTGCTCCCGTCTTTACTTCTTCACACCGAATAAACTTTTGAATAATTGTCTACATAAATTATTTTTAATGGAAACCTTTTGTAAATCACACACGCTCCCGTATAATTCGATTGGTGCTAGACTAAAAGGTTACGAGTAATTGCTTGTCACACGAGACTTACATATTAGGGACGCCCTTGCCAATACATTGTACACATTTATTAATATGAAACACTTCGTCGCTGCCGACGTGGATGTGCTTCAAAGGCGCGATAGCGTTGTGGAAATTTATCACCTGAAAATTAATTATATTTGGTAAAGGTACCTTTCATGTACTTTTATTATATTAATGTATTTTCATCTTCTTATCGTGTCACTAGTTTCTTCGAACCAGTGTAGTGAAAGGATTTCAAGTGCGCCTGGACGAGGCTCCTTTCGTGCACTCGACACATGTTTTCGAACTTTAGGTTCTACGACATGCCGGTTTCCTCACGATTTTTTCCTACAAATAATTAAATAAATATTTAGGACATTTCACACAACATCATCTAGCCCCAAACTAAGCAGAGCTTGTACCTACTATGGGAACCAGATGGCTGATAGAATACTTTTTTTTTATAAATACAGACATGGAATACATAGAATTCACCAAGACTCGGGAAAAACACCGATATTCATCACACAAATATTAGTCCTGAAGCGGGAATCGAACCTGCGATAACGACGTGACGTTCCGATACACTTGCCACTCGACAAATTGTGTCGTCAAAATAATTTATCTCCCTTGTCCCTTGCAAACTCTATATTACATAGTGTGATGATCCTAGCTTATTCATTGATACTAGTGCCATCTCATACCTGTTCCAGCATATGTTTTACTAGAGCCCTGCTCTCGATGTTGCTAGGGCACAGTGAGTCGGGAAAAGTCGGTATTTCTCGTAAATGCCTGAACTCTTCTAATTTCAGCACATGCTCCAAATGGCCGAAGGTTTGCACGAGTGGGATTATCTCAAAGTCATGGTCTACAGCCTTTCTTAAGAATCTTTGAAGCTAGAAAACAAATTTTAAAGTTGTAACAAGTGGCGAGGCTACTACTAGTTAACAAGTGGCGCTCTCTTGATAATAAGAGATCACGACTGACCATACCCGTACTAGTACTATTTATGGAAATCAAAAAGGCTTTGATTCCCATAGGCCCGTGAAACACTGCTATTGTTATAGCGCCTGTCCACCTTGAGACATTTTAATGGTCAATTTCATTAGCTATATATATATATATAGTACCCTTCCAACCGGAATACAGTAGTGCTTACACATTACTGCTTTGCGACATAATGTATTTCTTAAGATGCAGAGGTGCATTAAGAAAATAATCTCAACAAAATATCCAAATTGAATGCACGCGAAAGATAGATATTATATGTAGATAGATAGAATTGCTTTATTGCACAAGGTAAAAAACAAGTACACAGGCAAATTTAATGCTAGTTAGTATTCTCTTCCAGCTAACCTCTGTGTCTTATGGAGATGTGGTAGTGCTAGATGCGACAGAAATTTTTGCAATAGAGTTAAAAAAAATTTTTTAAGTGGCCAATTATTTGTTATATTTGAGAGATAATACCTCTGCTTTCTGGTAGCAGTTCTTCGAACTGATGTTCACCAGTTTGCCTTCATACGGGAACATATCCTCATACTCCATCAGCAACGCATTAGCTCCATGGCCCCTCAACATTGGAAGCAGTGTTTCCATATACTTGAGCTTCGGAGGAGCTCCCTTAAGGTCGATGTGTACCACAACATATGGCAACACCACTGAAGCAAAAACCGGGGTGTACTTATGACAAATATTTTTTTACGTGAAAACTTCATCAAGGCGTATCGAGCCGACTTTACCCGAACGAGCGTTTCATAGCCGAATATAACGACTCAGTCTCATTTAATACTCACAAAATAAAGTGCTTAAAGCGTCTAAAAAAGTTTTCACATAAAAAAAAATTTGGACATTTCAAACATGCCCCCAAACTAAGCATATAGCTTGTGCTATGGGCATTATAATAATGCTAGGACATAATTCCTATTAGCAAAGCACATCTTAAATTATGGCAACCAGCAGATAACTAATAGAATACCTACCTAAATTATTTAATTACTTTTCATCTTGTAAAAAAGAATACATCATCATCATCTTATAGCAGTTCACTGCTGGACGTAGTCTCTCCGAAGGCGCGCCACTGAGCCCGATCTTCGGCTTTTCCAGCTGTATTGTAAAATGTCCAGAATACATGGTACCCATAAATTAATTACTGTTCCTGGTTCCTATTTGAACGGTCGACCACAATGAGGCAGGCATAAAAGACGCTGGCGTGACGATATCGACGCCTACCAAGCAGGTTGGTGGGACGCGACTAGCGACCGCAGAAAGTGGAAGGATATGTGGGAGACCTTTGCCCAACAGTGGGACACATAATAGGTTAAATAAACAAATTTTGAACGGTACGGTACCTGAAGAGATAGGTGCTGGCGAATGATTGCTGACTAACCACACTTTGATCATCAAATAGAACAAAAATAGGTACACGGCTAACATCAACACGGTGAAAGTGAAGAATTTAATTTTCATAGTCCTCATAGAAGGCAATATGCAGCGCATTTTCGTTCACAAAAGCTCGTAGATTGGGAAATAAATTATTGCCACTTCCGCTTTCGAAATTCTTTGCGATTTTCTAATTTTCTCGCTGAGAAATGTCATGATTGACATTCGACATTCGGTACTTCTTTGTGAGTTGAATACTCTTTATTACAATGGAGGTTCTGTCACTCACTTAAAAGTCCTTCCGCGATCACAAAACAGTTTTTAATTTACAACTTTCTTTGGTTTTTCAACCGACTTCAAAAAAGGAGAAGGTTATTTTCGGTTATTTTTTTAATTGTTTGTTACCTCAGAACTTTGTTATTTATAAACCAATTTTAAAAAAATATTTTTTTTTTATTTGAAAGGTCTTCCAGATTGGTCTCATAGTGATTTCATGAAAATCGGTTTAATACTTTGGTTTTAGAACACAAATAACTGAAAAATTTAGTCATTCAACTTAATGAAATTGCGTATTTTGCTTCCCTGTGACTATTCAGTGGTGTTTCCGATCACTTAAATAGTCCAATTGAAGACGGTTGTAGTATGTTTTTGTAAAACCTTGTTATTTTGGTATTGAGTTTGTATTCCAATGGTAATCACTGCTAATTTCTTTATTAAAAAGTTAAGTTTCACTTTAGCACAGTATAGCAAAGTTTATTTATTTTGAACGTTTCACAAAAAGGATTTATATTTTTCTACGTAGTGTTCAAGTAAAGTCTTACGCAAACTGAGGCACTTGTTCGGATTCACTTCTTATACTACTCCTAACTAGAGTAACTACAAACATAATAACATGGTGTACGTATTCTTATGAAATGAAAAAAAGAACACATACCGTTTTTCATAGGCAACACCACTGAAGCAAAAACTGGGGTGTACTTAAGACAAATATTTTTTTACGTGAAAACTTCATCAAGGCGTATCGAGCCGACTTTACCCGAACGAGCGTTTCATAGCCGAATATAACGACTCAGTCTCATTTAATACTCACAAAATAAAGTGCTTAGAGCGTCTAAAAAAGTTTTCACATAAAAAAAAAATAATTGGACATTTCAAACATGCCCCCAAACTAAGCATATAGCTTGTGCTATGGGCATTATAATAATGCTAGGACATAATTCCTATTAGCAAAGCACATCTTAAATTATGGCAACCAGCAGATAACTAATAGAATACCTACCTAAATAATAAAAAAAAAGAACACATACCGTTTTTCATATGCATAACTACCTTTGCCTCACATACTTACTGCTATAAATGTCCAACTGAGTTAAAAGTCTTTTAAAAACGATTAATTATTTTTTTAAAAAGAGCAGCAAACTAAAAAGTATGTTTGCTGTTTTAGCAAAGTTAATATACCTAGATCGAAATAAGATACAAACTTCTAGGTTTCAAAATAACCATCTTAATTTATAGACTCGTGCACATTAAGCCAAAGTTTCCAACTTACCACGGAGTTTGAAGCAGTTTGATTTAATCTATTTAATAGAAACTATTATAACCCGAGGAGTTTGAACTTTATAGTTTCGTAAAGACAGCCATTTCATAATAATTTCGTTAAATAAGTAGTAAAGGATCTACTACAGGCAACAGACAAAGGGTTAGAGGTTACCGCTTTCTGGGCCAAACTTATATAATTGAGCCTTCTACTTCCGAAATCTCGGGTTTGTCATTGACACGATAGAAGAAGTTGGCAGTAAAAAATTGCGTGTTACTGAAATTACACTAAAATTTTACATTTTTGATCACAAAGTTTCCTCATGTGGTTCAGAAGTTCAGGCGTAATTAAGTGAAAAACAATAATTAATTCAGCATTACGAACTTTTACAATTCATGATAGCATGATCATTATTCGGGCTGAGATCGAAATTTGTAAAATATAAAAAAATGCACTTAAAATTCTTTCCGTAGATCCCTAGAGACCTGTCGAAAGTATAATATAGTAACTACGTGACCGAGCCAGGAACTAAGTTTGAGCCAGAGCACTAAGATGTATCTACTTACACAAGTTTGAGTATCGGACACGGACGGAAATAATAGACAACAAGTATGGTCGAGTGGCAAGTGTGTTGGACGCCACGCCGGTGTCGCGGGTTCGATTCCCGCGTCAAACGTTTGTGTGATGAACATCGGTGTTAGTCCTGAGTAGGTGTATTCTAGAACACAAATATTTGTTCTCGGGTCTTGGATGTTGTGATGTCTTGTATGTGTCCATGCCACCTGCGACACAGGGAATCCTAGTGCAGGGGTGTGAGTGTGTGAGTGTGTGAGTTTCCGCAACAGAACAACCTTTTTTGTTATGAACATCGGCGTTTGTCCTGAGTCTATTAGGTTGTTTTCGCCTATACCCCCAGCGTTCCTACTAGAAACAATTTCGTTTTTTTTCCCGATTCTTACTACTTGGGACAATCAGGAAAAAATATTCCCGATTGTACCGTTCCGTTTTGACTAGATACAAACGGGAAAATACATTCCCGATTGTTCTTACCAACGTACCTGTGATGATTGAGTGTATGCACCATATTTCTATGGTAAGGTACGGTAAGGTAAAACAAAATTGGTACTAAGTTTTATGTTTTTAATTTTGTAGAAGTCGTTGTCCTAACTCGTTTATCTCCAGCTGTTCTTAAAAAGCTGTTAACTATTTAATCAGCGGTGTTTAGCTAAATTAGTAACTAAGAAACTTGTGGTTTCTATTCAGATAATTGAATTCTAACTAGTGAAACTATTTAAAATTTGTCTTAAGAAATTCCTTTCTTATTCTAACTAAAGTCTACAAAAGAAACAGATAGTATTTTTTCGTTTCAAAATTAGTAGAATTTAAAATTCTGTAGAATAAACACTCCATGTATTATGAACTATGACAACTCTCTATGGTTATGAGAGTAACATTATTTTGTAACATAAAATATCAAAATCCCAATGGCGGCTAAGAGCGGCCGTTTGGTATTTTAAAAACATCCAAAACGATTGTAACTTGATGGATTTTGACAAGTGAAATAATAAAAGGATTTTTCTTAGAAAAAATACTCTAATCTCTAAATAAATCTTTAATAGGTAAATTTATTACAGCCTGAACTAAATACTACAACTTATGTTACAAAATTTACAAAAGGAAACAGTTGAGCCATTTATAGACTGTTGCAAGCGATCTATAGGTAAATAAATACGATAAATTAATAGAGTTCCAGTTTTGGCTCTATATTACAGGATCTCAAGTATTTTTTCGGTAGTAGGTACGAGTAGAATAATTCGCATTGGCTTCTATTTTTAAATTGAAGATGTTTTTGCTGGGATAAGCATCTTGTTGAACACACTCTAGCATTTCCTAGACTCGGTAACATGTGATATACAGCCAAAGTTTCTGGCACGCACCCAGCAGTGTTCAACACAGAACATGTTCACACTTAGTTTCAGTTTACTAGACGAGACATGAGCACAGATCTGCTTCGGAGAGCCTAATGGTAGTTGAAATATATGAGGCTAAAACTAGATTTTACGTAACATTACATCGGGTCACAATTTTAAATCGATTTTCAACCGACTTCAAAAAAAAGGAGGTTCTCTATTCGGTTGAATGTGTTTTTTTAATGTTTGATACTCCAAAACTTTGTTCTTTATAAACAGATTTAAAAAAAAAAAAAATTGTATGAGAGGACATACAAAAATATACCAGATTGGTCCCATATATGTTTTATCAAAATTGGTTAATTAGTTTAGTTTTTAAATCAAAATAACTGACAAAAAGTTTATAGAGTAAATAAAATTGCGTATTATGCTTCCCTGTGACTTTTCAGTGGTGCCTACGGTCACTAGATCAGTCCGATTGAAGTCGGTTGTTGTATGACCAACAATTTTCAATGGTAGTTATATATAACTATTGTACACCCTAAAAAAGTCTTAAGGGGAATCCTCAAATCCGAATTCCATACAAATACTCAAAAAGTACGCCGTATTATAGTAATTTCTTCACACTATTCGTTTCGTTCATGTTTTTCTATTTCATCAACAAAAAAATTGTAAGGTTTCATACTTTAATTTAGATTTTATACGTGTTTTTAAGTGGGGTTAATTTTAAAACACGTATTCGTTCGGAGTTTTTTCTTGGGAATTTGAACTCTATCGCTTTATAAATAAAGGCTAGACACTGACGTTGTAGGGCACTGAAGTCCAGTTTTTCGACTCTTGACTGATTTGGGTATATTAATCATTCTGGCAAAATTCTGATATTGTTTCGGATACTGATGGGGTTATAAAAAATTGGATTAGATGGTTCCGTTATTCCTTAAATTGACGCTATGAATAATAAACTACATTCAGATTTGCTTTCAGATTTGATATGCTGGTTTAAATGTTGAAATTACTAAATGTGTAACGTCAGTGAGAATTATCTTTTCATCCTTCATTCATTCAGTCCTCTTTTGTTTAATTCGTATCCATCCCAAAGTTGCCTGGAAAAGATCGCTCTTAGCAGTAAGGCCGCCTGTTGTAACACTTTTTCTTGTTGATTGTTTTATAGAGAAGAGGCCTTTACCCAACAGTGGGTGGTGCAGGCTGATTAGATAGAAAGATAGATTGTTTTTATGCTTAAGGCTAATCCTCAAATCCGAATAATTTAATTTACTTTAATTTAGATTTTATACGTGTTTTAAAATTAACCCCACTTAAAAACACGTATAAAATCTAAATTAAAGTATGAAACCTTACACTTGTACCTTTCTTTTTTTTTTGTTTCGACCTGTGCACCCCCGACCATCTTGTATTATCGTAACCGTCTCCATACTGGTTGTCTGGAATAGATCGCCTAATAGCGATAAGACCGCCCATTGTACTTAATATTTTGTAATGTTTTCTTCTCCTTGTTATTGTTATTTGTCTTATGGTGTACAATAAAGCATTTTCATTCATTAATTCATTCACTTTTTTTGTTGACGAAATAGAAAAACATGAACGAAACGAATAGTACTCTTTGAGTATTTGTCCGAAACTTTTTGTATGGAATTCGGATTTGAGGATTAGCCTTAAGCATAAAAACAATCTATCTTTCTATCTAATCAGCCTGCACCACCCACTGTTGGGTAAAGGCCTCTTCTCTATAAAACAATCAACAAGAAAAAGTGTTACAACAGGCGGCCTTACTGCTAAGAGCGATCTTTTCCAGGCAACTTTGGGATGGATACGAATTAAACAAAAGAGGACTGAATGAATGAAGGATGAAAAGATAATTCTCACTGACGTTACACATTTAGTAATTTCAACATTTAAACCAGCATATCAAATCTGAAAGCAAATCTGAATGTAGTTTATTATTCATAGCGTCAATTTAAGGAATAACGGAACCATCTAATCCAATTTTTTATAACCCCATCAGTATCCGAAACAATATCAGAATTTTGCCAGAATGATTAATATACCCAAATCAGTCAAGAGTCGAAAAACTGGACTTCAGTGCCCTACAACGTCAGTGTCTAGCCTTTATTTATAAAGCGATAGAGTTCAAATTCCCAAGAAAAAACTCCGAACTCTGAAGTTGGAGGTCATCTGAGACTCTATATCGTGCTGATAAGGTTCAAATTCACGTGTAGTTTCCGATGCCAAAGTTAACGATGTAAACTGAGAGACGATATCTGGTTTGATGAAGGTCTGTACCAACCCTTATCACCAATCTTTTTACAAGCGTTTTCGTATCGAAACCGTCATAGAAGAGTTACCAAGTGTATATGTTTTTTTTAAATTTCATACAAAAATATACAAATCGGTTATTAGAGCTGTCGTGTTGTATGGATCTGAGTGTTGGGCATTAATAGAGACGGATGAAAGAAGAGTGCACGTAGCAGAGATGCAAATGTTGAGATGGATGAGTGGAGTGACGAGGATGGATAAAATAAGGAATGAGTATTATAAGAGGAAGCCTGAAAGTGATGGATAAATTAAATAGAGATAGGTTAGTTTGATATGGACACGTGATGCAAAGGGAAGAATGTCATGTGACTAGAAGAGTGATGCTGAATATGGAACACAAGTGGATGGATATTAGAGTAGAGGAAGGATGGATGGACGGTGTGAAAGATGATATAAATAAAACAAGTACAGAGATGACAAATGGAAGAAGACTATTGTGCCGATCACACGTAAGTGGGAAAAAGCCCAGAAAATAATGATGACAAACTCTTGAAGTTTTCATAACGGATTCGATACGGATACGCTTGTCAAAAAGTTTGGTGATATAGCTACCGAACTCGTTGATTGGTGAAAGTAAAGGATTAGTAGACCAGAGGGAATTCGACACATTGGAGTCGAAGAGTATCGATGCGATTCAGTGCTAATTTAGCAATAGGCGCTAAAATATGTTTTTCATGGGTTTTGAGGTGGGAAATACACGTTGACTTCATGAAAGTATTATAACTGTAGTATAAACCGCAAATTTTAAATAATAAGAAAAAAAAATACGTATAATCAGTTGCCGTTTCTAAACAGGCATGGCAAAAAAACTTGGAAAAATTAAGTCGATTTTTTTTTCAAAATAAATTTGATGATAGTTGGATAACTGTTACCGTTAGTTGTTTTCCTACGGTCTTGCGCCAATCGGTACCCATCATTGATAATAATTTAAGTTTTATTCATCGTTTGGCAAACTCGGTACCTACCTAGCTCGAGCTAGCTCACCCAAACCCAAAATTCTGAATGCACAAATATAACGTACAGATAGCTTCATAGATAAGTATCCCCATTGCAGAATAAAAACAGCTTAAAATCTCTTCAAAATGCCGCCTCCGCGGGGCACGACTTACGGATATGTTTTGCCTTCATAAATAAATTTTATTTTAGCCTAATAATGAATAATTTTATACTATTTTTTAAGGTATTTGAAGCTGGGTGTCTTGTGCATAGGAGATACTTATCTATGACGCTGTCTGTACCTAGTATTCTTATTCCTGACTGACTGCACACAACGTGCAGGCCAAACCACTTGACGTAGAGACTTGAAATATCGAGTATGTTCGTCAAAAACGTAGGCGCGTAGGATTTTTTATAATTCGCAACGCAATAGAAGTTGCGGGTGTCAAGTAGCGCTACCTAAAAATTGCATACGTTCTACTCCAGATAAATTCAGAGACCGTGTTCCACATACGCGAATGCATTCTGGAGAATACAGAACTGAGCTTACAGTTTCTTCAGCAAAATTGCTACAATTAAGATCAGAACTTGATCTGTAGGTATTTGTCATGCACTCAAATTAGTCTCTCGCCTAACGCGCTACAATCAAGTAAACTTAATTGTAGATGTTGAACACTGAATTGCAAAGCTCTGATTTCTGTTACAGTCCAACTTGGGAAGCACGATATTGTCTGAATTCCTCGAACTTCTTGAGGTACCGTTGGAAGGCGTCTGCAGGATTCAATCAAGATATGTATCTACCAAAATAGTATGTACAGTCAGCTCTATAATTGTCTTTACACCCAGCTTACGCCGATGTTCTTTTGTGATTAAACTACTTGTGGTTATATTAGGGGTATATCTTAAGTGGTTTAATCACATGAGTAGTTTATTCACACACAAACATGATGTGTTTGTGTGAGTGGTTTAATCTCAGGAGAAAACCGGCGTAAGCTGGGTATAAAGACAATTACAGAGCCGACTGTACATTACTGTACTCTGGTTTGAATGATACTACAATTTCTCAAAGTCAATTAGCACCCTGAGTACCAGCGTAGCATTACTTGTGCAGCACTGCTTTGGTCATGGACAGACTGTATCTCTTACCATCCGTGCTCAACTTGTTAATCAAGTAATAACAATAATCAATAATAAATAAATAATTAGTTTTAAGCCTTGTATTTGTTATATTCCATGTGTACAATAAAGAATTATCTATCTATTTATCAAGGTTTTACAAAAATATACAACAACCGACTTCAATCGGACTGTTCTAGTGACCGTAGGCACCACTGAAAAGTCACAGGGAAGCAAAATACGCAATTTCGTTAACTGTTATTTTCAGTTATTTTGATTTAAGGGGAATCCTCAAATCCGAATTCCATACAAAATGTTTCGGACAAATACTCAAAAAGTACGCCGTATTATAGTAATTTCTTCACACTATTTGTTTCATCCATGTTTTTTGATTTTGTCAACAAAAAAAGTGAAAGGTTGCATACTTTATACGTGTTTTAAGTTAGTAGGGTTAATTTTAAATAACGTATAAAATCTAAATTATGGTATGAAACCTTACACTTTTTTTGTTGACAAAATCAAAAAACATGGATGAAACAAATAGTGTGAAGAAATTACTATAATACGGCGTACTTTTTGAGTATTTGTCCGAAACATTTTGTATGGAATTCGGATTTGAGGATTAGCCTTAAATCTAAACTACTAAACCGATTTTGATAAAAATTATATGGGACCAATCTGAAAGTAAAATCTCTCAAACAAAAAAAAAATTTTTCAAATGCCATCTTTTTTTTAAAAGCAATTGAACTGACATTTTAACTCCTTTTTTGAAGTCGGTTGAAAAAGATATACCGCAAAGCAAAATGCAACATCAAAATATAATAATTATACTGCGTCGTGAACCAGCTTATTAAAACTTGTAGCAGTTTAAGCTCTACGGTTTTGCTACAAACGTTGCTTTATTATATAAAGTGTATGTAGATGTAGATATTATCTACATCTCGGCTACATCACACAAGGCGATAAACAGACAAGACTTTACTGAATGAATAGTTGAAAATGCTTTACTGTACACCATGAGACAAAAATCAATAACATTAAGAAGGAAATATCACAAAAATTTTGTACAATGGGCGTTATGAATTTAGTTTCTAGTTTGCAGCAGTTTCAAAGCGCCTAAGTGCAAAGTGTTTAGCTTGAAAGTTGGTGAGCGCTTTAATATCACTACTACACAGGTCTATGTGAATCAAAGTCCTGTAAAGCACTGTTCTGGTCATGGGTAGGCCTGATCTCTTACCATCAGGAGTGAAAATGAAGTCATTTTTATAGTAGGTATTGAAAAAACGATGACGAAACGAAGTACTGAACGACACGATTGGTCGAGTGGCAAGTGTTGGACTGCCACGCCTGTGTCGCGGGTTCGATTACCGCTTCAAGACAAGCAACTGTGTGATGAACATCAGTGTTTGTACTGTGTTTTCTATGTAACCTATGTTTGTATTACAAAAAAAGTAAATACTATGTATTCTAATACAAGTTCTACTTAGTTTGGAGCTAAATGGCGTTGTGAAAAATTTCCATAATATTAAATAATTTATTTTATTATTTATAGAAGCATTCAAGACCTTTCAATCCAATAACTTAAAAACACGTATAAAATCTAAATTAAAGCATAAAACCTTTCACTTTTTTTGTTAACGAAATCAAAAAACATAGACGAAACAAATAGTGTGAAGAAATTACTGTAATACGGCGTACTTTTTGAGTATTTGTCCGAATCATTTTGGATGGAATTCGGATTTGAGTTAATTTATAAGCGACCTTTCAATCCAAATGAAGCATTAACCGATTCAGCTTTTAGACAATATCCATGGCATAGTTTCGATTTCTGTTTCCAATTGTATGCTCCTCAAAGCTGGTGCAAATTGCTCTCAAAACAATGGCACTTCAACTAATTGTTTAGCTCCAGATTCGCAGGATTTTGTATCTGAAGGGCCTAAAACGTGCAGCTGAACTCTGAAAGGGTCTTATCTGGTACGTGGTAAAGAGGCGGTGGATTGTAAAGCCACTTTATAAAATTAAAATTGGTACTTTTATAGTTCATTGATTGTAAAAGGTGACCTTTAAGCCACATTGTCTCATTTTTCAACCGACTTAAAAATAGGAGGAGGTTCTCAATTCTTTCGCATAATTGTTTCACATAAACAAAAACTAATGGTTAGTTTTTGCTGAGTAAGTTAGCGCGTTTTAGAAAAAATATATATTATTATTTTTCGTGACTAGAAAAAAAAAATTAATGGGTCTCATCTTTTGCATAAACAAAACTAATCGTATATAGTTTATATTCAAACTAACTTTTATAGTTCGGCCGTTCAGAGAATGCGTTCCTGACAACTATCAGTTAGTCACGACTAGTGATGGGCACAACATAACACTGAGTTCGTTACCGTTCCTCCAAAATGAACCGCCGCGTTATTTTTAAGATTATTTTCGTTTTAAATTGGCGGAATCATTTAAAATTTATATTTTAGTTATTTAAGTGGAATCTTATAGTCTTATAGTCCATATTTTCAAATTCTTAAAAAGAAAAACAAAACGTATTATTTTTCTTTTTAAGAATTGATTGTTAGCACATCACTACAAATATAAAGCGCTGACATAATTGAGCTTTTGACATTAAAGCGCTTGTAATAGCGCAGTTTAGATTTAGAAAAATATTGTTTACCAAGTTATTTGACACTCAGTTTGGCACAAAATTATAACATTAATTGATTATTGATATAATAATGTTGTTTTAATGCTCATCAATTGTTAAAACGGTAAACAACCAGCGATAATATTTTTATCGTAACTGCAACGCCATTACAAAGTTACGTCGTCAGTTCAATCGCGACGTGTCAGGAATGCATTCTCTGAACGGCCGTAGGATATATAACGTATAATATAGGAAAATAATTATTTAGTACCGCAACAACAATTCCTAAACCTTCTGATCAATATGCAGTTTGAATTGCATTACAATATTTCGAGCAGCATAACTTGAAATCCTCTAACATAGCCGTTGAAGCAAAGTAGTTAGAAAACTAAATTACTGTTGTCTGTTCTGCTTGTTACAGAATAATTACCTGCTAGGCATTATTTGTATTGCACAAATTTAAAAATGTTAAAGTAAAACTTTTGAGTACCGTTTGTATTATGTCGTGTTTAACTTCCGCAGGCTGCAAAAAAGGAAAATAACTTATTTCGAGTATGAGTTCGAGTACATGAGAATATTTTATGTCCTTCATTAAAAGAATTGATAAAAATGAATAGAAAAATAAGGTAAAATAATGTGTCCGATATTGGGTTTGATTTTTGATTTGCTTATAAACGAGTAGTACTTATAACAAATTAAAATCTTTTATAACACAGAATACAGATCGAAAAAACGCATCTACACACATGCCTCTTTATTTTTTTTCAAGTCAACAAACCAGCATTTAAACTTCGTACCGTTCCTTAACTACCTAAAATTGAAAACCTTATAACACAGCTAACCAAAGTGAAAACAGGCCTTTTGGTAGGTAGGTACCCAATTCTACCCAGTTTCCTTGTTAAAACAGAACCCTTATTGAAGTATAGTTGTATCTAGAGTTTTGTTTTGATTTGGATTTAATTTATATATATTATTGATTTAATTTAATTTACTTAGATTCGATTTTAATTTAATCATGGTATTATTATTTTTTGTTTTTTTTGTATTGTATGAATAAAAGCCTTCTGATGGCCTGAAAAAAATAAATAAAGTAATAATCTATATTATTTCATTGTATTTATATAATGTAGGAATATTATTAAGTACTTAAGAGATAAACGACACCGTGGCTTAGTTGGTAGTGACCCTGCCTGCGAAGCTTGGTGTTCCGGGTTCGATCCCCGGCCGGGGCAAATATTTGTGTAACGAACTCAAATGTTTGTACTCGTGTCTTGTATGTGTCCATGCCACCTGCGACACAGGGAATCCTAGTGCAGGGGTGTGAGTGTGTGAATGTTTAATGTTAATGTTAAATGTTAATTCAGAAACACGTGTGTTGTTTTAGTTTATAACTACCTAACAAACAACAATTAGAGCGCCAACACGAATGCGAGAGTTACGAACAAACATTCCTTCCGCCATGATTATTAAATCAAGTTAAACACTGTACTTCCGCTGAATGCATGCAAGTTATTCACAAGCATAATTAACCGGAAGTCAAGTTGCTTTTAATATTCATGTACAATTTAAAATTCAATTAATAAGCTGCCTGGAGATTGAATAAAATCTGGAAATTCCTGAACAGGGATGAATTTTATTTTAAATAACTTATGACTTTATTACTATTATTATTTGTTTATTGGATAACCAACAGCTATTACACAATACTTATATTTAGTTTAAAATAAACAGTCTTATGCTGTGTGCATAGCCTATTATAGGTAAACACAGATTTAAATAAATAAGATATACTTTTAACAACTTAGGTGCTTTACAGTTTTCAATGGTATGTATGGACTTTTAACAATACAGCGAGGAGCGTACTATTTTTTTTTAATAAAAGCACCTATAACATAACTACATTACTGTGTTCCGGTTTGAAGGACACTGTAGCTAGTAATTACTGAGCTTTCGAGACTGACCATCAAAATGTCACTAAGTAAATAAACGCTAAAGCAGTGTTGCATCAGCCTTTGTGAATTTAAATTTAAAAAATTACTGTGTTGTACTGTTATGGTCATCAGGAAAGCACTTAGCTAGGTACTAGCTAGTAGCCTAGTCACTTGTTTGCATGAACAAGAAAATATTAGAAGGTCAATTACTGAGATAAATGCGTGAATGTGGCATGGTGACTGTGCGGTTTTTAAACCAAACCTTTTGAGATTTATTATGCTGGCGATTTTAGAATACGTGTTTTGAATTTTGAAAGTACAGTGTCTAGGGCTGAAAACGTTTCTACTGATTTTCGAAGGCAATTGAACACCACCTACCTTATGAACTGCAGCTCCTGGCTTATTGGTTTGGTGGCAAGGTCCTGTGGACTCGCACGGCGAGTCCAGGTTCAAAAAGTCTTTGTAAAAGCACACAGCACGGCTATGAACCCGCGACACTTCACTCGTATTAAAATGTTGAGATGCAGATTTGGCACGGCCAAAATTGGAGGGAAAATCGACGGATTTTGAGTAGAACGTCCACACGCAACCGATCACAATGACTCCCGCCAATGCACTCGAGAACCTCGAGCTCTTCACGTTCGGGCAGGCGGTGATTTACCAAACTACCCTCAAAATAACAATAGAAATGCAACAGCGACTTTTTGAAATCACTATAAGCCATTGACACCAAATCTTACACCCGTATTCTAATGCCGACTTGCACCAAACTTTCAAAGTTCCTAAGCATTTACTTTACTCGCTTGGCAGTTCTTAACGGTCAGAATCAGGACTGTTAATAACTACCAAGCGAGCAAAGTACTCTCAGCTAAGTAAGCTCAGGGACTTTGACCGTTTGGTGCAAGTAGGCATAAGACGATTATTTCACTCAAGGAAACACTTAGATTTGAAATTTGACAGGTGACAGCCGAACCTTTAGTAAAGCGACGGCTTTTTGATACTTACGTAAGGAGTTTTTGAGTTTGAGGAATTACTTATAATACGAGGGTTATGCCTACTTGCACCAAATTGTCAAAGCTCCTAAGAAATTACTTTTCTTGCTTGCCAGTTCTTATCGGTCCAAATTCAGACCGTTAAGAACTGTCAAGCGAGTTAAGTAATTGCTTAAAAACTTTGATAGTTTGGTGCAAGTCGGCATTAGTTGCCAATATTTAAAGTTTTTTTTTATTTTGCACAGTGGTCGGTAGCCCTTGTTTGGAGGCATTTTCCGTACGTCAGCATTATTTCATCACTGTACCGTTATAAATCAGCTGTCACACAAAAAGCCGCCGTAAAGTGAGAGATAAACCAAATAATTTACGACCCTCGGTACTAATAGCGAGGGCTTGGAATACCTTATCCCCAGTAAGAACACTACGCCTCTCCTAATGGAGCAAGATCATCAGAACGAATGAAATAATGAATGAATGAATTATTATGAATTTATTGTTCGTGAAATTAGGTGGTAAGATCACACCACGACCACACCGTCACTTTCCATCAGGTGAGGGTGGTGGTCAAACGCTTGACCAGCTTAGTAAAAAAAAAAGGTGATATTTTATGCATAATATATGTAGGTTAGTTCTTCTAGGTGTACAAAAATAAAAGGTGAGTTTAATGTCAGGCTGTATAGTAGGTATAAGTCCACTGCTGGATGTAGGCCCTGCTGAAACCGAGGTTCGTGTAAGGTTCAGCGTCGCAGTAATATCCAACTGCACCTTTCCCTTTGAAATAACCTCTCTCGATACGCACCGGCCATCAGCTCTTCTCTTCCACTTTCGTAGGTCAAAACAATGCTAGACAGGATTTTGAACCAATTTTTTTAACGTTGGGAGGCTAGATGCCTACCAACGCAGTGCCAGATATTCTATCGCAAAGCAGTAATGTTTAAGCATTACTATGTTCCGGTTGGAAGGTTACTGTAGCTAGTGAAATTACTGGGCTTTCAAGACTGATCATCAAAGTGTCTCATAGTGGACGAAAGCTATAGCAGTGTTGCACGGGCCAAAGCCCTGTGCAGCACTGTTATGGTTATGGGCAGTCATAAAGCTAGTTAATATCGAGTACAATTACAATCGAGTTTTTTGACATGCTTTATAAGACGGGAAATAAACGTGTAAACAGTGTTGTCTAGACTCTATATTCTTCAGAATTAACGCAATACGCGCCGCACTACGCAAGCGTATAGTCTCGCACTATATTTTTATTAATCGGACTATCATTACTGCATATACAATCCTATATTGTGCCTTTATTGTGTTGCGCTTCCATCATAAACTTAAACAGAAGGTGCTACTGGAACCTATCAGGATCCTCCATTTTACGTGTTTGGGAACGGACACGGTTTTACAACTGAGATAGTAACTCATTGTTACAATGTATTATATTTTGATGGGTAATATTGCCCTGATTTTAATACAAAATTGGGGTAATTTTATTAAAGATAATGCTTATTTAGACATTTTCACAAAACGCCATCTAGCCCCAAATTAAGCAGAACTTTTAACATAAAATTAAACATTTAAATACTTAGATTTAAATGTATGTAAATCTACTTAGATTTAAATGTATGTAGGTATTTAATGTGCCATCTTAAAAACTAAATTTATATTTAATTACATTGTAAATTTGTGATACTACCTATTAAATGTAAGGAAATAAACTAAGTTCCTATTAGTTAAGTTGCTGTGCCCAACAGGGTGAATATAGTACCATAGCCCTAAGGTGTAAGTGTACATATTTATCTGCAATAAATAAATTACTAAATTACTAAATAAACTTGTTCCTAATATTATATTCAGGGTAATTAGGGTAATGTTGTCCCGTTGACGCAGTCGATAGAGAGATTCTCTAGTTTTTAGGGTTCCAAGTTCTAGAAAGAACACAAGTAAATTTTTTTTCCTCGACAAGCTTCGCCTACGTTGTATCGCCATAAAATTCATAATACGAGTATCATTTTCATTCGTTCAATGATTTTTGTGACCTTTTTCAGCTCATAATCTAAAACCATTTATTCAGCTTAAACGGTTGAGAACCTTCGGCGTGATTGAGTAACAAACATCCATCCATCCATTCTCACAAACTTGCCCCTATACTATTAGTGTGAATATTTGATTAGAGATAGAAAGATAGACTATACAAAATAAAAGATAGCTTATAAATAAAATAAAATAAAAAATATAAGTCACAATGGGCGGCCTTATCGCTAAAAGCTATCTCGTCCTGGCAACCTTTGGTCGGAGAAGTATATAGTGATAAGTGTGCTATGTGATTTAACTATTGTAAATGCAACACTTTGTAAAGTTTTATAGTCGGTTTTCAGATGCTGGTTTATGACGAAATCCGGATTATGGCAACATTGTGATGGCAATTTGGGTTCCATTCCATTGAATTGTAGGTTTATGGGTCGTAAGGTTGCGTTCAAGTCTCAAAATTTATATCTACTTCCCATTCATGTATCCAACCAAGTTCCTTCAAGGGACGCTGGGCTTTAATTCTCTAGAGACTAGGCGTCTCCACGACCAAATATTAACTTTATGTCGCATACTTAGGGGTCAACTCGATTGTAAGACGCTCTTAGCAGAAGCTAGTCAGCTGTACGTCCCAGAAAACCGCATTAGATTTCGTCAAGGGAGTGTCCCTCTTTTCGCAACGAGCTCATCGCGCACACTATCGCGACAAAATTCACCGATCTGTCGCTCTCAACGGAACCTAAATAAGCTTATCACCATGCATCCCCAGTTTGACGTATTTGCGGATGGATGGAGAACAATAGAGAGGACATGCATAAAGTTCTGTGAAAAATAAATATGATAGGTTAGGTATCCCTTAGGGTACTCAATTTAGTTTAGATACCCACTTGTACAATTTGTTTATTTTTTATTTTTTATGTGTTTTTTTGTTTATACTCTGTATAGTATGTAAATAGTAGTAAATCTTATTTTTTACCCTTTAAAACTACCTGCATTGTATTTCGTGTATTATGTATCTTTTAATTTTTGTTGTAAATTGCTTATTTAACGTATTGGAGGAATCTGTAATATTAGTATAAGTTTGTGAAATAAAGAAAGAATTGAAATTGAAAGAAAGAAGTGGTACTAGCATCTATGAATTTTCCGAAACGCGGCGCTTAAGTTTTTTTCAACAGACTTCAAAAAAGCAGAAGGATAATAGTTCGGTTGAATGTTTTTTTTTATGTTTGTGTCCTCAGAACTTTGTTGTTAATAACAGATTTGAAAAAATATTTTTTTATTTGAATGGATAACACTTCTGGATAAGTCCCATAAAATTCAGTGCAGTGATTTGGTTTAGAAATCAAAATAACTGAAAAAAAGTCGTTGAAGTGAACAAAATTGCGTATTTTGCTTCCCTGTGACTTTTCAGTTGTTAGGCACAACTGACGGAATGAACTGGTCACTACAATAACAGTCCGAAATGTTTATTGCATATTTTTGTAAAACCTTGATTTTATTGAGATAATTGATTGATTCAAGCGTTACTTTGCGGAAATCCAGAAATATTGATAAATAGTATAAATATATATAGAAATAATTCCGCTTAACTTCCAAACAAAGGTTCCAATTTACTCATGTTTCGAATTTCGGCGAGTCAACATCTCCTGAGGATGCCTCGTGTAGAGGCGAAACACGTGTCGACTTGGGTTTTCTGTTTTCAGCGCTTTGGTTTACATACAAAAAATCTTAAACTAGAGTTAAGTTAATTGGAACCTTTGTTTGGAAGTTAAGCGGAATTATTACTATTTATATTTATGCTATTTATCAATATTTATTGAGATGATTTAAAAATAAACTTAGTTTTGCTTCAAATTAAATAATAATATATGCATAATAATATTACAAACAAAGTTGTGGGTGTCAATTAGTGGTACCTACAACATATTGAATATGTATTATCTATTCTTTGGTTTCGCTGTCAATGAAGCAGATCCAATGGCACTTTGATGTGCTGCCAACTGCAACCAGATGTTGTGATGCAGCAGAAGTAAATGAATGAAGAACTGCTTAGATTTCTGAAAATAAGAGTAAGAATCGGGAACAGAACATAATTTTATTTATGTGATAGTATGTTTTGTTTTTATCAACATTATGTACTTACTTACATAAAAGACTTAGGCGGCGTCCTAATTGGCATTAATCGTACGATCGGACGATGCGATTCGGTCGCGCGATGAAAATTAGCCATATGAATCATCGTACGATCACACAATGCCAATTAGGACACTGGAGAGATTAGTGTATTTAATCTCGTCGTACGACCAAATCGCATCGTTTGCTCGTACGATCATAAGCCAATTAGGACAGCGCTTTAGACCTCATTGACTGACTGACAACAGCTAGGCTATACCTCTGAACGTTAGAGGCTTGTCTAGAACATGGTCAAGAAGCGTAAGTGCGAACAATTTTTTTTTTGGTTAGCAACGCTAACATAGTTTTGGGTGTTAGCTAGTTTAGCTAGAAAAAACATGAACAATTTTGATTACAACTTACAAAATCATGTTACATGCATTGGGGCTTTAATCTTACTGTCTCGTCCTTTCTACCTGCAGCATCTCTGTGGCGATAAAATGTCTGCCAAAGGATAGACAGAGCACTAATGCGATATTTTTGGCGTATTTCCTGTTTTGAGATGCACAAATGTAAACTCTCGGTAATGGGAATGTTTGCCATCCTTTGAAAATTGGACATAGAAATAGCCAACGTCAAAATCAACAGGAAGTGATCGCGCCAGATGATGGAAAATGGATATAGACCCTCTGATAAATACATTAACCCATCGATAGCCAAATCAAAATCAATAAGCAAAATCCAAAAGAAAGCTAATAAGCCATCATATAATCACGAAATTTTTCAAAATCAATGATTTTCTTATTAAACAATCAACGTTTTACAAAAACATGCAACAGCCGACTTCAATTGACTGTATTAGAAAAGTCTCAGGGAGCAAAATATTCAATTTATTTTACTTGGCTGACGTCATTTTTTCAGTTCTGAGCCGATTTTCATGAAATTTTATGGGACCAATCAGAAAGTATATCCTCTAAAAAAAATATTTTTTCAAATCGGTTTATAAAAAACAAGAGGTAACAAACATAAAAAAACATTCGACCGAATTCATAACCTCCTCCTTTTTTAAGTCGGTTTAAAAAAAAGTGATAGCTATCGTTGCTATCAATTTTTTCAACAGTTGTTTAGCTCTGGTAAAACGCAAGGGTTCTGCGACTAATAGCAGTAACGTTTTCAAACTTATGCCGACCACATACATACATACCTTACGCAAGTTTAGACTTGCAAAAGTCCAGAAAACTGCCTAAGTATCTAACCTTGCGCAATTATCTTCCAACACACGTTATTGTATACTGGCTTTATTATTATTTAATTAATTAATTAATTTTAGTTTATCGTAAAGTGTATGGCCGGCTTTATCGTCAATATGGCTGGCTATCACAACGATTTTTTCTTAACATACACTTGGATCACACAACGACATTTAATCATGAATTGCAGTAGCTCTACCGCAAATTACAAAACTTGGTTTTCGAAACAGTCTCATTAACTTTGACTGTTGAGGAGGCGGTTCTCGTGGCGCAGGTCAGGCAAGAACCCTTGAATCTGAGAGGAATGAAGAGCTATATAGAAAAGATTCTAGGGGCTGGTATGAACTGGATATGGGGTAGAGTCCCGAGCTAGAGCCGCTAGACTTTGATCTTTATATGCCAACTGATTGATCTGATACTTTTTAGTCGTAGATAAATAATATGGAATAACTATGAGGTAGGTAAGTTGGGGCCGGTATAGTAGCGTTCAAACCAGCATTTTTAATCAAAAACTCTACGACGCAGTTTATGGTAACATTCATTGAAAATTATTTGACAACACGTACCTTAATAATGCTTAAATATTAATGTGTTTTTGTTTTCTTCAAATAACCTGTAAATATTTTTAATTATTTCTAAAAAAAACAACTTAATTTTTTTAGGAATAATAAAAAATACCTTTAGGTAAGTTAGGTTCATGTAAAAAATATCCACTTGCAAAACAGACTCTATTGTTTATTTTTTACTCTGTGTTATCCCTTGAAACTTGTAGCGCCCTCAAGGAAGAAATCAACAGTTCGGCACTTCAGTGTTAGATGCTCAAAATTTCATCAAAGAATATGAAATATAAAATAGTAGGTAGGTACAATTTTGAGATACAATTTTTTTCATAAACAAGCGAAATAATTTATTATTAAAAAACGAGATTAATGAAAATAATGTATGACGATATGAATTTTATTAGTCGTTAGAAAAAGGTTAAATACAGACCTGAAAAACTTTCATTTTACTAAATGAACTGTATTTATTATTTTTTATTACTTTATTACATGTATTAACGGATAAAAAACCAAGTTAATTTGTAAATACCTAAATAAATACCTGCTAAGTTAGTGAGTATAAACCTACGTAGGTATATTTATGTAGCAAAAGGTTATTCTATACCTTTACCATTTATGTAGCAAAGGGTTATTTTATACCTATACCGTTTATGTAGCATATCATTTATATGTATAGCAAAATCATAAATAATGTTTCTTTTTAACCTATACCTAAGATAATATCTCGCAAGCAAAGTCGTGAACAGAAAATAAAACATTTCAAGGTCTAGATCAAATCAGCAATCTACGCAGACTTCATAGTTATTTTCAGACACCGGCATGATAAATTGACGCAAATTGTAAACAGTAATGATATACTGACCATCCATTCCAATGTACTATGTTGTGACGACAGTTTATAATGAATCGAATAAATTATGAGAGGCAGATTTTAATGAATCGGATAATATATGAGAGACCATTTTGATTCAGTGCTCACATTAATTCACATCACACTTTACTGTGATAGTATAAAAAATACGAGCGAGCCTATACTTACATTTGAAATTTGACAGGTGACAGCCGAACCTTTAGTAAAGCGGCGGTCATTTTACCACTCACGTAAGTATTCACTTGAGTGAAAAAATCGACTTATAATATGGTTGTTACAGTAGTCGAATATGATGTGTAACATCTGACATCTCACCTTGGTAATAAGCATCATATTTTGCAATGATTCTATACCTACTCCTTTTTCTAAGGTTGGTACCATCTCACAGCCAAATTCCCGTTACACTCTACCATCCCAATTACACGAAATAACTCCCGCAAATTTATAGAAAGCGAGAGAAAAGCTTGGTACACATAAAACAATCTCAATATTTTTTGTAATTTGAAAATAAACGAAGCATCTACGATCTGGGAAGTGTTTAAAATTGTCGACCTAAAACGGATAGAGTAGTTAGTACCCTACTATCTATTTCAGCTGAATAATAAAAACACATTAGCATTATCAGCCTATAATGTCCCACTGCTGGGACTCAGGCCTACTCTCGGCAGGAGAGTGAATGGGTCTTAATCCACCACGAGGACCCAATGCGGATTGGTGGATGTCGCATGCCATAGAACATTTTTTTTTTTTTTGTTTTATGTCCATTGACATGCCGGTTTCCTCACGATGTTTTCCTTCACCGTTGCGAGAACGTGGGGTGCATACATAGATTTTTTCGACCGAAAAAACCCACTTACGCATGACTGCCACCGGGATTCGAACCCGCGACCATCAGATCGCAAGGCAAGGGCCTCATCCACTCGGCCACCACGTCCTCTACAATCTACTACTAATAAAAACACGCCATGTAATATTCATAAAAACCAGTTACATAACTGTCAAAAAATCACTGTTTTGGTCATGGGCCGTAACTTGTAAAAGAAACTTCATAATGATATATTTCGTTTTAATGGATTAATTTTTATACTTATATTTTTTGTTTGATTCACTATGAAGAGAAAACTTATGGTTTTTTCCCTTTTCATTTACGTAGGAAGGAAATATATATTGACTAAAGTGATATTTTTTTACTTATGCCCACTTGCAGTAAGTCTAAGCAAGTACTTTACTCGCTAGGGAAAGCTTAACGGTACAGTTTCAGACTGTAATAGAACAAATGTATTTCCAAATAGCTGTTCTCACGTCAGCGCATTTAAAACGGGCAAGATGCATTGGTCCCGTTTGAACGGATTTTTGACGCGCGTTAAAAATCGCTTGCGCGAATGAGCTCTTAAGGGGAATCCTCAAATCCGAATTCCATATTTCGTCTATGTTTTTTGTTTTGTCAACAAAAAAATTAAAAAGTTTCATACTTTAATTTAGATTTTATACGTGTTTTAAAATTAACCCTACTAACTTAAAAACACGTATAAAATCTAAATTAGAGTATGAAACCTTTCACTTTTTTGTTGACGAAATCAAAAAACATGGACAAAACGAATAGTGTGAAGAAATTACTATAATACGGCGTACTTTTTCAGTATTTGTCCGAAACATTTTGTATGGAATTCGGATTTGAGGATTACCCCCCGGCGAGTAAAGTAAAAATATATTTTGTTACTTTTTATGATAGAGTTATATTAACAATAGGAAACCCTAGTAATTTTAAATCATAATATTTCTCTAGCCCTGTAAGATCTCTTTTTCGAAATTAAGCCTCGGATCAAAATTTACTAGAAGTTGGCGAAAATTTTCAGATACCTACCCTGTCAATAAAAATAAAAAATCTATATTTTCAAATATTTTTTGTTACTTTTTACCATGTAGTTTTATTAAAATAAAAACGCCTAATAGTTTTAACAATATAATATTTGTCTAGCCCTGTTACTTCTCTTTTTCGAAAATTAGCATCGAACCAAAATGAACTAGAAGTTAGCCAATGTGGCTCCCTTTTACTGGCACATTTTCAGTTTCTTTCACATTGTGATTCTAGGTATACTTTAATACTTATATAGGTAGTACACATTTATTATCAGTTGGTAATTCAGTATATGACGTCAAAAATATTCAGTATCAATAAGGAAAGTATACTTTATACTACACCATTAAAATGTGATAAAATTATAATGAATCATATTATTTCCTCTCATTGTTTTATAATATGTAAGTGCGTATATGTATTGTAATAGGAAACTGAAATTTGTAGGAAATTCCATAAAATAATGATTAAAATATTAGAACTTACAATACGTTTTTAAAAGATGTTTTTTTTTTTCTTTCGAAGAACCTAAGTTCTTCGGTTTTGGCTTCACATCAAAGTTATAGTTATAGTTATATTATAGTTAGCCAGGGTCAAGTAATTGGAGAGATTATATTGTCATAAGTCAGAGTCGATAAGTCAAGTCATGCTCCTGTAAAGTAGTGGTGGTTGCGACTTTACTAGAGGCTTCTATGGAGTTTTGGAGGCAACACGAAAAGTCACGTTTTACAGCATTAAACTATTCACCAACACTCATACACGTTCACGAGCACTTAATGGATAAAAAACCACCGTGTTTACGCTTAAACACCCAAAGTTATACAAATTTTGGCAATTTATTAAATGCCGCCAATGCGCCATTTTTCATGTTCCCGCATTTTACTAGGGTAATAATGAATAAAATAGTTTCCTCTCATTGTTATTTTAATGTCTAAGTAGTATTTACTAGTATTATTGTTTTTTTAATTAGAATAAAACTACTAAAAATTTATTTTATTTATCAACATCAAATAACCTAAAAGTCCGCTAGGAAATTGCAATAGTTAAAAAACGCGAAACGCTAAAAAAATTGGCGCCGGATGTCACAGGTCACTTATTTTCTTGACGCCCTTTAAACTGCTCCAATTTCTTTCCTATTTTTTTTAATAGGCCCTAGTTTTTTTTTAACTTTTGAAGAAGCTAATCATGCCGCGGGTTAATGAACTGTGTCGTTTCCGACCTTAGGTTGTGGTAATTTGTTTAAAATAGTAGCCTTTTGGGTTGCTTTTTTGTAATATTTTTGTTCTACTATATAAAGATCGGTTTTATTTCACAAGCTTTCCTTGCTAACTATACCAAACCATGCGATGGACCTACCGGTAGCAAATCACTTCTCCAAATATAATATTTTTCACACCACCTGTAAAGCAAAGCATTACCTACCAAGGGAGGTTATATTGTATGAAACTCCCAAGGGTTGTATTGTGATTTGAATTTGGAACGTCAAATTCGTGTGGAAACTCGTGGAAATCTCTAAGTAAAAAAAGTAGAGTATGCTCCTCTGGGATAAAGGCTGTCTTCGTCTTGAGTAGCTTGAACCCCTCGCGTCTCTCAGGACTCTACATAACTCCCTCGCTCCGCTCAGGAGTTAACTGAGTCCCTCGTTAGCTCAGGGTTCAATAAGCCACCCGCGACATAAGACACAGACGGGTTCGCCGCCTGCATGAGGAAAAAGGCAGCCTCACTGCTGACCAGAGTCCGCGGGAGCACCAACAACATCCTGCGCATGATAGCGGACAAGTTTGATGGTACGCTATACAGACACTGCATTGCTGTACTTATTAAGTAACTCCACCATAATAATCTAAACTAACATAGATTTAAGATTTAATCATAAAGTATATTAACTCAATTATGGATTTGTACTTGTACTGTGTTATCTGAAAATAAAAATTATTCTATTATTCTATTCTATTCTATAAGACACTGATATTGACGGTGGCAAATTTCTCAAAGTATGGATCTTAAAAGTAGCACAAAAAATGGTGCGGTGGCAAATCACTACTAACCCATAATTTTTACAGATGCGTACCACCGTACCTTACCAATAGTGAAGTCTAGAATTGATATTTGTCTGCCTTTAATAGTACGATGATACACAAGCTTTTTTACAAGCTGATTGTTGGCGTTTTGAAACGCTAGCGTGTGAGCGTGTTAGCTTTTGAGAAGGATTGTCAACAAGCAGATTGTAAAAACGCCGATGACACTGGGCTTCTTTACTATTGTCGCTGGCGTGTAGCGTATGTCATCGTTATAGTAACTGAGAAATTAAATTAACAAAACTCTGAGAGTAGAAATTGCCACCTTAATTTTTAGAGCTCAGGAAAGAGGTCTCAGCAAAAAGCTCACTAACCTCTTTGATACTTTTTTAAATTTATATATGGTTATAACAAGAGGTTGTCTTCCAAAAAGTATCTAATAGAACATTTTGTATGATAAGACCAGATACAAAATGGAAGAATGGAAGTTGGATATGTATGGTTTAAAGAAACAGTTTTTTATTGTCTATGGTATGGTAATTTGCTTAATCCCGCCAAAACATATTGGGCTGAAAGTGGTCATATAATTTCGACACTAGTTACACGATAATCACCTCATAAAAATCTCTTTGGTCATCATTTATAAATCGGTATAACAATGTACCAACAAATCAATACCAATAAATATTTTCAAAATACCTACTTACTTTAAACTTTTTGATGTATGTATCTTTTGCCACCCGAAGCTGCGGCCGATTACCGCGCTTGCGTCGTTGACACGGTTCTTTACTGGATTTGCGGAACGGCTTCCAAATTTGAATTATTGCGGTTCCATTTTTGAAAAGATGTTCTTGAATGGCATTCTTTTCGGCCAGGTTTTTTGTACATTCATCCAAACATGCGTTTATCTGTGGTAAGTGTAGTGTAATGCGGTGCGTTTTAACTTTTTTCACGGTCGCTTAGATATCAAAGTGGATGTGACTTAAAAAGTCAAATTGATTGTAGACAAGTTTTTGACTCTCTCAGTTCCCACGCATTTATTCTGGTGTATCTGCTCTACCGGCCGAAGTAGGGATCTCTCGGCTCTATATCACAAGTATATCTATACTTAGCTTAGACTGAGAAGTCTTTAAATAGACCTGTACAAAGATCTAAGTTCTAAATTAAATTAGAAAGGTTCTGTATTTTTATCACAAGTTGTAAACTTATCTTCTCTACTAGATCTTTTTTGGAAAAATAAACTTTATCTTATCTTATCTTAACAAAATAAAAAATATTCTGGTTCATCAGATTGAGTTTTATATAGACCTTAGAACATTTTAAAGTTAATAAATATTTGGACATTTCCTACTACGCCATCGTGGAGCTTGTACTATGGGAACCAGATAGCTGATAAATACTTTTTTTTATAAATTGTCGTCAACTTTAAAAGTTGTGTTCATATTTAATTTAAAATCTTTTTTTTAAACCTGAATTTTAACTAATGGCAAAATGTACCTAACGCAGCTCGTAACGTGATGGCAGAGTATATGAGGCCCTTACCTTGCGATCTGATGGTCGCGGGTTCGAATCCCGGTGGCAGTCATGCGTAAATGGGTTTTTTCGGTAGTAAATATCTATGTATGCAACCCACGTTCTCGCAACGGTGAAGGAAAACATCGTGAGTAAACCGGCATGTCGTAGAACCTAAAAGTTCGAAAACATGTGTCGAGTGCACGAAAGGAGCCTCTTCGAGGCGCACTTGAAATCCTTTCACTACAGTGGTTCGACGGAACTAGTGACACGATTAGAAGAAGAATTAGCATTAACAGCCCATGTTTTGTAAATTGCTTAGGGCAGCTGATTTTATATATTTTTTCTATCTCTTACTTCATTCTTCTTTAAAATTCTGATACAATAATTCCAAGTTAATAATTAATCCTCCACAGATCTCGGGTTCATAATTTAATGTAAATTAATGAGAGATCTCATGAATAGACGATTCAACTCCAACCGTCTAATTGAAGATGTTCAAGTTAATAATTTCTTCGATCTCAAATTAACATGGCTTCTAAGAGTAAAACAATTAACTGTTTAATCTCGGTCTTGGCTTATATGTTTTACTGCAGTAACATATTTCTAACTAAATCTCAAAAGTACCGACTTATCTCTTTTTCATAGATAAAAAGTATTTTATTTTTCTAAATTAATAAATTTTGAAATCGTTCACGGCGTTAAAACTAAGAAAAAGTGTATATGTGGTATAATTTACTGCTTATTTATTTAAATAATGATACACTTAAAAAAAAAAAAAAACATATCTGTAGAATAGCTACTTTACCACCTATTCTCTGTGTTACCTACTGTACAAAATACTGTAGCAAAAACAAGGTCCAAACTGCAATCGAGAGTTAAAACTTTTTATTCAAGTGCAAGAAGAGGAATGGAAGTTGTGAAACCAAATAGAACTACTAATTTGCAAGTACGGCTTATTCACGAAATGCCACATGCGTTAAATGCTAATTACTTGTACTCGTAAAAAGGCAAATTCGTTCTGGAAAGGACACATTTTAGTATACCGTATGCTACAGACAAAGGACCCACTTGTAGCAAAGTCAGAGGCCTCTGGGCGACTCAAAAACTTCATCATAAGAACCAGCCACTGATTGATATTTGCAAGTATTGCACGTTACGATGTTTTGCTCTAGGCAATTAAAGGAGCCTGGTCATCGTCGGACAAGTAGAGGGGAAAAGATCGCGCGGCAGATCCCCGATCAGATGGTCTGACCAGGTTAAAGATAATGCGGCATTCTACAATGTGGTGCAGGCAGCCAAAGACTGGAACCGTTGGAGACAGGCCGTCCGCACATACAAAATGGGTGATCACGATCTTCAATAATGTAATAATATAATGAAGTACAGAGTACAGAGAGAAAATTAAAGGAGCGATTTGAAAAAAAACTACATTTACAATATTAACTTACAATAAACTGTAGGTCTATTTGCAAGTAACTATTTGAGTTTATCCACCAATTTCCTTTTAATACTAAGTGAGCTATAATTACGAGTACATGTTCATCCATCATTAGGTACAATCTCCGCTCGAAATCTAGAGTGTATGGAAATATTCCAAGAACCGCAAATGAATAATTACGCCAATGAGCGATGTTCTATTTCTAAGTTCAATGTTTTTTTCATGCTAGTTGATAGCTGAAAAATGATCTAGTAGAGAATATGAAGAAATTACAAAGACACTAACGTCAATAACGTTTCGTTTTTAACCGAGCGAGCGCAAAGCGTGGGCTAAGGTCTCCGTTTCAGCTTGGGCAAAATGCTTTCGTATGTCTGTCTTTCTGTCAGGCTGTTCTCCTCTACATCTCCTCCTCACATTTTTCAACCGATTTTCATGAAATTTTGTGAGCACTTTCAATAATTATACGGAATATTTTGTCGATTCAGTTTCTGGGTTTTTTTTCAAAATGGCAGAAACTTGGGGGTTGAAATCGTAAAAAAAAAATATTTCAGGCATTTCAAAAAATTCTCAAATACCTAACTTAATAATATTTTATGTTGCCCTTATTAAGACGCAACTTTTTTGCTAACAAGATATTTAAATTATAAAAAAATAGGTAAATAAATAAATTCTACTACTTCTACTACTAGACTCGCGAGTTCTACAGCTTTTAGAGCCCCTTGTTTTATTAGTTTGACTGTAAAGTAATTTATGAGTCTTGGCTTTTCGGTGATTAATCTACTTGAAACATATTGAGATTATTATTCTAAATAATACTCAGTCATACTGCTTTTTCATGATTGACCTAGCTCTTAAATGGGGTAGAAAATATAAGTGATTGTTGTAAGATTACACCATTAAAGAGTTCTTAAGCTTCTATGACACAGTGCTAGTTTACAAGCAACCAGCCAGCGAGTTCGCTAGTTGCTTTTAAAATTGCCACGTGTAATCACCTTTTTTACAATCTGCTAGTTGAAAATCCCGGACCACTAACTCGCTCACTCGCTAGCTTTTAAACTCGCTGACTAGCTCGTAAACTAGCCCCATATCATCGGGACAGAAATAATAAAATATACTGATGGTATATAATAGTAACTATGTTTATAGTAGGTGAATAAAAAGTTTTATGGATGTTCTGGATGGATACGACTTTTGAAATTTTGCTTGTTTTCGGATATAAACACCAAGCAAATTTGGATAGGCTATAACACTGAAAATTTAGATTTTTCATCTTTTCATGAAACGGGTTACAAAGCAATTTAGTCTCGATTGAAAAATATTGTGACATCTAAAGCCGTATAACTGCGTTGATACAAATTCCTGTCATTTATCATAAGTACGTGGTACCTTGAAGGACCCTTGTGTATCTTACAAATAGGTAAGTGGCGTAGAGCGATGAGAATAATAAGTAAGTATCTAGTAATAAGCTAACGAAAGAATGAAAAACATTAATTATTAGTTTTACGTCTTACAACATTTTCTAACTTTATCATGTTCACGTAATTTAATACGAATCTAGATCAAAATAAAATGTTGTACAAAATATTAGTAATATATTAGTATTTTTAATTTTAAGTTGATTGTATTCTGCTTTGTGAAATAAATAAATAAAATAAAAAAAAAAATGTTTTCTTAGTACGCGTAGTTACCCTCCAAATTTCAAGTTACAACGTTCAGTTTTGTAATTTTAATGTCAAAATAATCAGTTTAGAACAATCTATATTACATAATTTACAAAAGGAAACAATTGGGCCACCCATAGACCGTTGCAAACGATCTATAGGTAGCTCAACTGCTCCAACTCATTCAAGTTGGTTGTCTGTCAGGACTATAAGCTTTTTATAAATATTGATTGATGATGATGTGAATGAATATTAGTAAAATCTCGTTCTAAATGTTTTATGATATCATTGAATCAGTGCCAAAAGTTGCATCTGCGCCATTTCTTTAAAGCACTATTTAACCAGTATACTTATAATTTTTGCGACAGTCAATGCACCTGTTTCAAATCTTTAGAAAAGTTTCCAACATTTTATTAATATACTAGCTGACCCGCGTGCAACTTCGTCACCCGTTTAAAAAAAAAATATTGACGATGTTGTTTGATCCACCCGCGAATAAAATGTCACAGCATAGCAAAGTGACAGTACTAAGCAAATCAATCAATACTCCTATATCTACCCTCTGAAGAGATGTAGCGTAATTTTATATTAGGCTATATAAAATTAACCTTAAACGTCCTTTACAGCCTTTCGAACCCATAATTTTGTAAAGTTTCAGTTAAACCCGTTCAGTAGTTTTTACGTGGTACCCATCTAGATGGTATCCCGCAGGGGAGGCCTCTACTTAACTTATCAAGTAACTTAACTTATCAAGTAAGAACATAATCAAATTATCAATTTAATGGAAGCAGGTCAGATCCACGATGTAGCTTATCCTCAATCTATTAGTCGATTATAGTTGGTACAGCCTAACGGACCGGCTAATCATGAGCATGCATGCACTGCGGAGGATTAAATGGTAACCTATTCTGAACCGCTTTCAGTTGCTCTTGTAAATTACTTCGGGAATCATACCGAAGTAATTTACAAGGGCAACGGAGCTTACAAAGTCTATGCAAAAATGCTGCGTTCCAGTATACTCACTCAATGAGTTTGTATAGACTTTGTAAGCTCCGTGGCCGACTTTCTAAGCTGTTATAAAAATATATCAGAGCTCCAACAACGTTTGCGTTGCGAATTTTCCAAATTCCTTTTAAGAAGATAAGTAGATACACACTTTCAGCTCTTGATCAACGCCAAATGAAATCTATACATCCAATGGTATTTTATTGAAAACTAAACTGAATTATTACACCAAATATCAATGCTGCACCGCTTGAATACTAAAAACAAGCTACAATCCGGCGAGTTTAAAAGCTAGCGAGGAGCGAGTAAGCTTTCGGGAAGGATTGTCAACTAGCAGATTAAAAAAAAGCCGATGACACGGGGCGAGTTTACAAGCAAGAAGCGAACTCGCTGGCTTTTAGTTTGTTAACTAGCCCTGTGTCATCGACGATTCAGTGCGTTTTCAGGTTAGTGGATTTTCAGATTCGCCGCTCATGTTTTGTTTTTTGCAGTGCACGTGTATGCGTGACAAGCCATAAGAGATGTCTCATGCTACTGACACTCGCTAGAGGAATCCGAGCGTAAACTCCGGTATTCGTGCGTATACGAGCGACACGCTTTTGAAGTTTCGCGAGTACTAATCTGCACGTCTACGCACGACAAAAATACGCTAGTCTGAAACCGCACTTTCACTTTATTGGTAATGAAAAGAACTAACCACATAATCAGCATATAATATAACCATTGCTGGGACTCAGGCCTACTCGCGGCAAGAGAGCGAATGGGTCTTAATCCACCACGCGGACCCAATGCGGATTGGTGGATGTCATGCCCCAGAACATTTTTTTTTTCAGTCCTTTGACATGCCAGTTTCCTCACGATATTTTCCTTCGCCGTTGCGAGAACGAAAAGAAGATTTTTTAGACCTAAAAAACCCATTTACGCATGACTGCCACCGGGATTCGAACCCGCGACCATCAGATTGCAAGGCAAGGGCCTCATCCACTCGGCCACCACGTCCTCAAACTGCCGCGCCAACAGATAATCTAAATTGAAATCGACTGAGAACTAGAATAGGACGTGTAACGAACGATACGTTCCATTATTGGCCTCGGATAATGCGTTATTGATCCCCAAACGGTTTGAGGACTCGGCCTTTGTTACGAGACCAACCTACCTAACGGTCGTTAAACGACAAGAGGCTTGTAGTAGTAATAGCAACTGGTCATTTTGTTCATGTTTAGACCCTTGTTCATAATTTAACCGTTATTTTACGTGATATGAAAAACGGGTTCTGTAATGACCTACTTTCTTAAGGTACAAATGTAGGCTTTTCGTTCTAATAATATTAAAGACGAAAATTTGTGATGATGGCTGGATGGATAAATGGATGTTTGTTACTCGATCTCGCCAAAACTACCGAATTGATTGAGCTGAAATTATATAGGTAGCTGAGTATAGATTAAAATAAAAAAAAACGATATCAGATCGCACAATCCATATCTTATAAAGCTAGAAAACTCAAAAGAAACTTTTGTATAGCTCGTTATAAATAAATCAATAATAATAAAACAGTTGTATAACTAGACAACATATCCATAATATGAAATAGCTGAAATCTTTTCCTTTCCTATCTTTTAGAATTTTGATAGGTATAATTGATGAGCGCAGATTTAAGTCGGTAACCAAATATTTTTTCTTCGGTCTGCCAACATTTATTGGCTTTTACCTCGTTATTTTCTCCCTTCACAATTCTTTTTCTGAAGCTTTTTCTAGTTTATTGATTCAAGATATTTATAGCCAATAAAGTTTATATTAAAACTGGTAAACATGAAACTCCTAAATATAGCATGTCAGGTTGATAAATGCGATGGTTTTTGCTTGATGTCGCGATGTTTCGCGTTCAAATGAATGCAACGGCATCGCAGTGCTGTCCGCGAGCTAGACAAGCTAGACTTTAAACCTTTTAGAATCGGACAAAACATTTTTTACGCTAAATCTTCAAAAAAAAGAAGTTATATTTATCAATACATTTAACGACAAAAAATCATGTGAACTTGCGCAAAAAGACACTTGCCGGATTATACTTATGCGCCTTCTTCTTCTCGTGTCACTAGTTCTTTCGAACCAGTGTGGTGAAAGGATTTCAAGTGCGCCGAGGCGCACTTGAAATCCTTCTTCGAGAAGAGGCTCCTTTCGTGCACTCGACACATGTTTTAGATGTTTTAAGTTCTACGACATACCGATTTCCTCACGATGTTTTCCTTCACCGTTGCGAAAACGTGGAATACGTACATAGATTTTTTTGACCGAAAAAACCCATTAACGCATGACTCCCACCGGGATTCGAACCATCAGATCGCAAGGTAAGGGCCTCATCCACTCGGCCACCACGTCCTCCACTTATGCACCGAGATACTTGCGCAAAAACTATTTATATTATAGGTGAAAAATAAACTTGTGTGCAAGAACACTATCGCGCAGAGACACTTGCACGTGAGACACATACGCAAGAACTTAGCTGTTCGTTAGGCCACGTGCGTGACAAATCACTTGAATGAAAGAAAAGTCACTTGCACGCCAGAACACTAGTGTGAATAGACTTGCGGAAAACAAAGGCCAAAAAACACTATGAATGAATGAATAGGCACTTTTTCATAGGACATTTTTTCCAGATTTGAACTTTTCTTGGTATTCGTAGCTCTGTTACAACTCGCATGGCGATGTGTATCATCCATCTTGTCCCTTGTGATTAGAGCGGAGAGATGTATTACCGGTAGGAAGTACGCCTGTATGAGTTACCGGAATGAAAATGAACATTTCGATGCTACAAAATCCTTCCTACTAATTTGCTAAAAGCTGTATTCTGGTTTATCAGCTCATAACAACGAAGAAACAGAAAAAATCTTATTTAACCACGTGTTTTTATTTATTTATTTAGACTTAACAAATATGGATGCATTTAAAAAATATGTTAGGCAAGGTATAATACATAAAACCAAAAATAGATTCACCGTGTTTAAAACTTTGGCCCCATATTTGGTACCTTGTATTTTAGACAATGGCTTCAAGTTTAATAGATCTGAAACGACTTTGCACAAAGGTTCAAATTATTTGTGATGTACCAATTAGACCAAAGTTGCCCAGACAGATTTGTATTAAAATCAGCAACCGTCATTATTTTACTAACGTGATTTACCCCAGCGGGGATGCAAACTAGGGATGTTTAAACTAACTACTTACTCAATTTCCATGTCAGGATTCGCACGTTGTTTAGAACTGTTGCTATCGGCTTTGCCTGTCTGGTGTAGGCTTAATTTTTTTCTCTGTTTTTAGTTTTTAGCTATTTTTCGATATTTTCTAACCACACGATTGGTCGACTGGCAAGTGTGTTGGATTGCCACGCCTGGTGTCGTGGGTTCGATTCCCGCTTCAGGACAAATATTTGTGTGATAAACATCAGTGTTTTTTTCTGAGTCTGGGTGTTTTCTACGTATTCTATGTATGTACAAAACAAAAGTATATAGGTAGGTATTGTATCAATTAATTATCTGGTTTTCATAGTACAAGCTCTGTTTAGTTTGGCTTTATTGGCATAGTGTGAAATGTCTAAAAAATCATTATTTATTATATATTTCTTATCCTTAAATGTATGCGTAATATACTCCTTCCTATCCATCAAAATATAAATATTTTGGATAAACATTTGCATGAATTTATAATGATGCTCTGTCACATCGAAACTGCAAAACCAATTGGGTTAATATTAGAAGGTTTAGTGAATTTCCACGTTATCACCTTCAAGATAAGAAAAAAATGTTGACTTTTTTAACATTGTCAACGATATAGGTTTGCCTAGTGTGGGGCGATTAGTGAATACCAATATAATATATTTGAATCCCTTTACAAATTGTTATATAAAGTATTTTATTGTTATATTGTTATCTTGGCTAATAAATAGATGTAAAGATATTTGTTTTTATCCTTAGCCATTTTTGTCGCAAAATAATAACAGGACCTTACTGTTATCTGATCAAGTACTTAGGTATTTGCATTCATCTCGATTCGTTGGAATTGATTCCCTATTCAAATGTAAGACCATCTTGATATTGGGATTCCACCTTCCGATGAAGCACAGTATAAAGCAGTAATATAAGTAACTAATTCACCCTTAACAGTTTTTTTTAATTATTACTTTAATTAACAAAAATTCCATTATGTTGCATTCACTTAATATAATTGAAATTTACTTACTACCGAAAATATAAAATAATTTATAAGTAGCCACTTTTGCTTTTGGAAACATTTATATCGGCCCTTTTTTCGTAAGTCATCCCTCAACCTGACTGATGATAAAATTGATCAACTAAGAAATCAGAAAAAAAACACAATAACACATATCATTATTTCTTTCTTATTATATCGAATATGAAGACTGCTATTTTATTAGAAAGTTTCGTTCAACTGATAGAGGTTTTAGTAATCTATATTCTGTAGCTAAAACCCAATCTGAAGTGTCCGTACTGCATTAAAATTAATATTAATTAGGGATTTCCTATCCTCTGAAGCGTTGGCGTAGTGACGGAAGTATTCAGAATGTTTGATACCCAACTCATACTCAATTTTAGTCTCGATATGAATGGGTAAAACCCTTTTATTTTGGCTATTGTTTCGTTTTAGATGCTGCCGAGCGAAATTAATTCATTTATTTTAAGCTCTGTTATTTGATTTATGGGTTTGGTCCTTTAGGGAGATACTTTAATTTTATTTTGTGGTTCGGTATTGTATGAATCATTTTAATTTTTATTTTGTCAACAAACGCGGGCCCCGGAACACAGCTGGCGATGGCTGCTCGGTGACCAAGATGTCGGCGCCCGGTAGCTTAGCCAGCAAAGTTTTGATGATGCTATTCTGACTCAGGATCACCTTTTCAAGCGATTCCACTTTTTCAGTCAGTTCAGTTCAGTCACTGAATGTTGTAGCTCTTGAAGTATTTTATCACTCTTACTTTGCGACATTTTCAGTTAGCGTAAATACGTGACAGTTCGCGTTCGGAACCGGGACACTACACCCCTCTGCAGGATATTGCCTAGATGGGTACCAACACGGTGTCACATATTCTGCCGAAAAGCAGTTATGTGTAAGCATGACTGTGTTTCGGTTTGAAGAGAATTGTAGCTAGTGAAATTACTGAGTTTTCGAGACTGACAATCAAAATGTCTCAATGTGGACGAGCGCTTTAGTAGTGTTCTACGAGCCTATGTGATTTAAAGTCCTGTGTAGCACTGAAAAAAGTGTTACAGTCAGGAGAGCTCTTAACTAACCTCGCCCCATGTTATATAAAACAAAAAAATGGTTATCTGTAAACTTGGTTTACGGACGATAGTTCAACGTGACTACCAGCGTAACGAGACAATGAGCGTTACCGGACAATGACAGCGTTACCGGGAAATGACAGCCTTACTGGCCAATGACGTCAACGTTTTCATGCATGCAGCCGGCGTTCATCAATCTATTAGACGTAGTCACGTCAAAATAATTGGAAACAGACATCCGATTCAAGTCGGCACTATCTCCATAGAACCTCTCTACTTTGATTAAACTAAGCCTGATGTAGAAACGTCTAAAATACGGCATTATCATAAAATTTAAGCTCTCCTCACAAACATGAGAGTTTAACATATAAACAAAGTTTATGTTATGAAATTGGAATATTTCTAAGCTCACAATACTAAGAGTCAAGTTCAGACGCTTTTTAGTTGAAGAAGTGCCATAACACGAGGCTCCACGCCTTGAGAAAGCATTACTACGAGTCTTTCAATACTGAATGGGTTCGTGTGAATATGAATATGGAACTGCCTTCCATTTCAAAGGAATCAACGGAATATGGAACGAAAGGAGACTGCATATTGGTGCTCAGAGCTTTACAAAAGTAACAGAATTTGGTTAACAAAGAAGGTAAACAACCAATAGTGGAGGCACGGCGCGGACCCACTTTTGTTTTTATTTAAACTTAGTTCTCTGTGAACTACATACAAAACATAGTATATGTATTCAGCAGCTTATTACGGTTTTTTTTTTGACGTGACTACGTCTAATAAATCAATGGACGCCGGCTGCATGCACGAAAACGTTGACATCATTGTCCGGTAACGGTAACGCTGTCATTGTCCGGTAACGCTCATTGTCCTGTTACGCAGGTTAAACTATTGTCCGTAAACCAACTTTAAAGACACCTATTTTTTAAAAAAACCTTTCCCATAAAGAGATTGCTTGCGAAATAGAAGATTATATTCCACCGAAAAAAACGGTATTTTATAATTTTAGTCCTGTGTATCATTGTTCTGGCCACGGGCAAGCGTTGAGGGCGTAGTCCCCATTGATGCCTACCATCCCGCTTTGGATATCGAGGTAAGAATAGATTTGACTCACTTCTCTGATCTAGTCGAGCCCAGCAACATTGATCCTGGCAAGGACTAGAACTTTAGCAAATGTGATCTTGATATATTACATGACTTACTGTCAAACGTTTCCTGGGATAACGTCTTGCTTTGTGATAGTGTACATAATGCTACTAATAACTTTTATAGTACTATCTACAGCATTTTTGATTCATGTATGCCTAAGAAAAGTCGTAAAAATACAGTAACTAAGCGATATCCTACCTGGTTTACTCTAGACATTATTCGTGATATTCGACTCAAACTAAAACTTCATAATAATTGGTAACGCACTAAATCTGAGTCATCCTATAAATGTTTTTGCGATCTTAGAGCTTCCCTGAAGTCCCGTGTTGCTTCCGCGTATAGCTTGCATATGGAAAATATAGAGAGAAAACTCATACTAAACCCGCGCCATTTCTGGCGCCATGTTTCTAGTTTGCGTACTAAAGGTGGTTTTGAACCCAATGTTACGTACAAGGGGGAATCTCGTTGTGGAGTTGAAGCAGTGGAAGCCTTTGCAAACTTTTTTGCAAGTGTATTTCTTCTGGACGTGCCATTGCTGTGCGCTGAAACTATCAATAACCATGACTATAGCTGTAATAGTAACTATATAAATATATTCCATTTTACTCCCATGGACGTTAGTAAGAGTATTACTAAATTAAAATCTAGTAGCTCAATTGGACCGGACGGTATTCCACCCAGTGTCATAAAATGCACTAAGCGTTCGTTTTCTGTTCCATTGTGCCATATATTTAATCTATCTTTAAGAACGGGTGTGTATCCCTCACAGTGGAAAATTTCGAGAGTAACGCCGATACCAAAGACCTCCAACAAACTTGCCGTGGAGGAATACAGGCTGATTGCTATTTTATCTCCGTCTACAAAAATCTTTGAAAATATCCTACACAAGCTAATATACGAGCAGGTCGAAAAATACCTATACAGTGCACAGCATGGCTTTAGAGGCAAGAGATCTGTGAATACCAATTTACTTACTCTGGTAGAGTATGTATCTACGCAGCTTGATCACAGACGTCAGTGGATGTGCTCTACTTTGATTTCCGGAAGGCGTTTGATAGGGTCAATAATGACATACTGTTGGCTAAACTCAGTGCCATAGGATTCGCGCCAGACCTACTGCGACTTATTGCCGACTATCTGCGCGATCGCCAACAGTATGTCAGGCTTGGAATCTACGAGTCAAGACCATATCACACGCGTTCCGGAATTAGCCAGGGCTCAGTTCAAGGGCCTCTACTTTTTGTTCTAATGATAAACGACTTACCCACTTGTTTGAAATCTGCCAAATGTCTTCTCTATGCGGATGATCTCAAGTTGTATACCTCTATTGAGTCTTTGGAGGATTGCTTGGCACTCCAGCGAGACATTGATGCGGTGTGTCAATGGAGCATTGACAACAAAATGGAGTTTAATTCAGCAAAACACTTTTGATTATACATTAGATAATCACATAATCGCTCGAACAACTATGGTAAAAGATTTAGGAGTAACATTCGATCTGAGGCTTACGTTCCTCGATCATATCACTATCGTTGCTAAGGAATCCTTCCAGAGACTTGGTTTTGTGCTCAGAAATGCTCGTGAGTTTAAAAGCGAGCACGTTATCAGACTTTTGTTTAGTGCGCTGGTTCGCAGTAAACTAGAGTCCAGCTCTTGCATCTGGAATCCATATGAGAGCACCTATGCTCTCCTTTTGGAGAAGGTACAGAAGGCATTTTTCAGATTTCTATACAAACATAGGCTGGGATACTATTATGTACCCGATGAGATTTCTTCTTGGATGACTGGGCTATAACTCTCTTGACACCAGGAGAGCGCAGGATCAGATCACAACTATTTGCAAAGTGTTCCGCGGTACAATTGATGCGCCTGATCTACTAAGTGAGTCACTTCTACTCTTCGTGCCTAATAACTACACTCGAAGCAGAAAGCACAGGCTCTTTGCTCCGCCCTTGTGCCGTACTGTCGCGCGCGCCAACTCACCGATACCTAGGTCCCTAACTGCCCTCAACAACCTCCTAGAAGCCAGTCCACATAGTGACATATTTGCGGATCAATGGAAAGAGCTCACCTCTGATTTCCATTGGTACTGCCAATCAAAATTTTGACATAAATATAATTAATTATGTGTATTATTTATTTGATGACTATTTTAAATTTATAATTTTTAATTTGTAATTGAATTTTTAATTTAATTTGTATTGTAATAATTTTATATTTATCTTTAAATAATGGAATTGGTTGTTTAACCGTTTTATTTAAAGTAAATAAATAAAGTGCGTATTGTAAAGTGCGTATCTCTAACAGGATAACACGGCACATATTATCAAAAAACCATACAAATGTGAAAGAGTCACTATTCGAAGATTGCATACCTAGTGTAATGCGTTCCATGAATGCATCGACTGATAAGAGCCACGAACGCCAATTTCAGATGAGACGCGGATTCAAATTCGATGCTATTACCGCATAGAGCTTTCAAATGCTGGATTCTAAAGCACCTATCTGCCATATGGCATAGAAAAATAAATACTATTGTACGTAAAGGCCAAAAAGTGTGATCACTTATCCCTAACCTAGAGTTTGAGAAGCTAGATGGTGTTAGGATAGGTGTATGTTTGTTGCTAAAACATGCTAAGACCACTGAACTGACTGAGCTGAAACTTGGAATAGGCATTGTTCATAAGCTGAAATACTCCTTCCGCCTTCACTCGATTAGATAGAACCTACTCGTTACCTAACCTACATAATCTAAAATAGAATGCTCACTTAAAATTCTGATGTAGAGTCATTTAATTAATTTTCCTGGACTTCATTGCTTATAGGTACAATATAACATACTTATATATATATGACATATGCTTAACATAAAAATATATGTATTAACCCATTTTTATTGAATTTCTCACCATTTTAGTATCGAAAATCGGTGCCAACAAAACAGCATAACTAGGACACACCATCAAATATCCTTTACGATTGTACTGTCATCCCGTACGTACTTTACTGGCGATAAACGTAAGAGGAATAAGAGTTTTGTGACAAAGGATCAGTGGATCGGTTCCAAGTTTATTGGCCAATAAACCATTATAAAGGTTATTGCTGCTTAGATGATTACAGACTCGTAAGTACAGGCTCTGTGTTGGAGAGCTTTAGGTTTTATTGTCACTTGTTATTTTGAACTTTATTTAGTGCCTAAGTTTCAGTAAATCTAGATAAACAAAAATGTTTTATTTATAACTAGCTGACTCCTGCAACTTCATTTGCATTGTGAATTAATAAAATCCCTTAGTGGTGGATAAATATAAAATATATTCTGTGTCGCTGCGCCCTAACAGGGCTTATGTAATTACTATACGAAACTAGTTAAGACTTTTTTCAAATATATATAATTCTTAAATCCCAGGTGCGTCCGTACTTTTTGACGAACACGGCCTCCAAGTTTCAAGTCTCTAAGTTCAGTAATTTGGCCTGTACATTGTCTGTCAGTCAGTCAGTCAGGTCCAAGCCTTTTATTATTGTATATTGATAACTTAGAAGTTTTTTTAAATCTATATTCACCTCGATTTTGACCAATATGGGAACGTAGGATCATCACATCAACACAATCAACAGCTGGAAAAAAGGCTCTCGCGAGGCGTGCCAATCAGCCTGGTCTTTGGCTTATTTACTTTCTGGCAAAAATGCAATCACGCTACATACTATGATGCAACGTAATGCATGCGAACCACACTCTTTTCTTTCTCACGATTCTAGTTAGAGTGGAACTTCAAAATTCCCAAACTCATTTCCTACTTCTGACGAACCAGCCACCTTCGAAATAAAGTGTCACTTTATAACAGCAATAAAGTCCCAGTCCAATGCAACGAAGACGAAATTGCAAATTCGAAACTACCATTAGTTTTATGTATGTTCGTTTCAGAGAACCCACCGATTGAAACGTGACCGCACCAAATGGAAATATGTCGGTCAGATTTCTAGAAGATCTAAATGTGACAGATTTTCAAGTCCAAGCTACATGAAACGCATCAGTTTTAACGAGTCATCTCACGGGAGAGACGCCTAGACTTTATCTGAATTTTGCCGGAAATTGCTTTCATTTCCGCAAAATTACACGAGTTATGGCTCTTGGTTATTCAATATCGTGCATATTTTATCTCGAAATTTTTCAAGAAATTTTTATATAAAGTTATATTGAATATATTACAAACAAAATGCACTACCAAATACTTAAATAGATATAGATTATCACATTATGTATGAAATACCATGAATGGTGTGACTTAAACCTACAAAATATTAAGCATGTCATAACCTACTGTACTAAGAATCGCTCCTGTAATTCTGAAAACAGCATTTTAATATATGGTCCTCCCATGCCAAAAGCAGTTCATTGTTACCTGTGATACGTATAATAAAGGCCGCTTTCAGACGCTATTTCGTTTACATATTTTTTTGGCTGGAATATACATAATTATTTTCGTATTCGATCTCAATGAGTTGAGCATTACCAAAATTTTCTATGTGTTTTTGAAGTAAAAACTGCTTTAAGCGTACTGAACATATTAGTACGCAAAATATTTCGTGGAAGTTAATTGGACTGGGCTACTGGGCTCCCAACAATAGATGTTACGTGTAATATTACTATGTGAAAATGGTAATGTATCAACTGTCTTTTCTTTAACCTGAACGACATCAAATTATAATAATAGCGTAAAATTTTAATCATCTTCATCATCATCTCAGCCAGGTAGGACCCACTGCGGGGTATAGGCCTCCTTTAGCTTTAAAGGCTATCCACATATATCCGGGTCAGGGCTATCCGTGTTCAGAGTCGTAGTGTCAGTGTTCCCGGATGCCCCTGACACGGAGCTATGTGAACGAGTTCATACAAGTTGTACGTAACCGATTTTTTCCCCGTCCTTGACGGAACACGTCAGGGCCGGGTTCCCGGAAATGTGTGGATAGCCCTTTAGCCAGCCTCCACAATCTTGTGCATCTCTGATCCAGATAGTCCCCGCGACCCTTGCGACTATTTTGATACCTAGTACAAAATAAAGTGCTTGTATTTGTGCTATGACCGTAAACAAGTACTTATTTCGTTTGCATATTTTTTTGCCTGGATTATACAAGATAATTATTTTCGTATTCGACCTCAATGAGTAGGGCATTACCAAAATTTTTTGTGTGTTTTTGAAGTGAAAACTGCTTAAGGCGCACTGAGCAAAATATTTCTAATGGGCTCCCTTGCTAATGGGAGAATCCCTTGGACTGCACACCGAACAAACGCATCCATACTGGAGGAACTAAAATAGGAAAAAACACAACGCTTGTCGTCGGTCTGTTTGCGCCATATACTCCAATACTTCGGCCACATAGCACGCACGTTTAATTAACATACTTTCTACAGTCATGTCAATGTACTCATTCAATAGTTTTTAGTAGTAGTTTTCACTCTCGTTCTTTTTCGGAAAGACGAACCGAAAAAGAACAAAATACTGGGCCACAAAAAAGATAGGTATATGTATTGAAATGCCACAGTAAATGTTAATGAATTTGTAATGATGGTCGTGTCAGTGCCGATAATGTCGAGAAATCTATTCGATTCCTTAATGTTTCAATTCAGAGGCTTTGTATTTTTACGACCACCTTTATTTTAAGGTTTCTTTTTTTAGGTGAGAGGCGGGACCTCGATATATTTTTCTAGTCGTGATCAAAGTATATCTGTCTAGAAAAACATTTAAATCACAGAAATTATGCTGAGTTTCAAGAATAGGATATTTTTTCTTCAAGTATAAGCTGCCAGTGGCTTTGGCGAAGATTAATCGAAATTAAAAATAGCATATAGCGCGTTTCCGCCTAACCGGTTCAGTACTTTTGGTGCAATTGAAGAACAAATATCAAATCCTATCTTATCTATAAGAAGCAAAGTCATGTGCAGCACTGTTTTGGTTATGGGCAGGCGATCTCTTACCATCAGAAGAACGCCTAGCCTAAGAGAACTCGACACATTTTCACATAAAAAAAAACTCAATATTTTTTTCTTTATACCAAAAGTTTCTCGTATGGAAATAGAAAATAAAATAGGAAAGTGTATTAGCAGCCGCGGCCTTCAGCTCAAAGGAGGCTTTGTAGGTCAAAAATGTATACGAGGGAAAGTATCTAACGAGTTGAATATTTAAAGGGAAGGAAATAGATTAACTGAGTCCAGCCACATGACCTTTCAAAATGCCCAAGCTCGCTTTTTAAATAAAACCTACATGGTCTTTACTATCCATATGTATACACGGTAAATTTTAAATCACCAGAAAAAAAAATACACATGGTCAGTTGCCGTTACTGAATTCAGATATGGCAAAAGAACTTGAAAAAATTAAGTAAATTTTTGTCAATTTTTTAAAAATTAAAAATGTAAAACTGTTATCGTGGGTCGTTGTCCTATGGATTTGCAGGCGGTACCCTTTATTGATACTAATTTAAGTTTTATTCATCGTTTGGCAAACCCGGGTACCTAGCTCGAGCCAGCTCGCAAAAGCTCGGCTCGGGCATCCCACTCGCGCCGCTTCTGCCATTTTGTAGAAATTCAAAATTCTGACTGCACAGATACAACGTAGAACCCCGTCTACATTGCCAATTAATTTTTTTTTGGTAATTAAAAATTGGTGGTGTAAGGCTTCGTATCAGGGACCCTAATACTAAGTTTACGGCACGCACTTCTGTTGCTCTAACTATACTAACAGAAATTTAATTTATAGGCGTCCCTTGCAGGATGTCTAGGTAGGTACTAACACATTTATTCACTCTTGTTTCGAACTTCGGCGAGTCCACACCTGATGATGCCTCGTGTAGAGGCGAAACACGTGTCGTATCTTTAAACTTTGGTTTTCTGTTCGTTGACTCTTTGGTTTATAATATAGTAATATGTACTAAAGTTCTAAACTAAAGTTAAGTTAATTAAAACCTTTGTTTAGAAATCAAGCGGATTTATTACTAAATATATTTATATAATTTGTTGATATTTATGGATTTCCGCAAAGTAACGCCTGAATCAATCAATTAACTAACACATTACCTAATAATCTGTCACAAAGCAGTAATGTGTTAGCATTACTATGTTCCGGTTGGAAGGGTACTGTAGCAAGTGACTGGGCTTTCGAGACTGACCATCAAAATGTCTCAAGGTGATCGAGCGCTATAGCAATGTTGCACGGGTTTATAGGAATCAAAGCCCTGTGTAGCACTGTTATGGTTATGTGCGTGCAGGCGTGATCTCTACCATCAGGAGAGCGACTAGCTAGTCTCGCCACTTGTATCCATAAAAAAAAACAAAATATTTGTGAACACATATTAAAATGAAAATCAAACTCTACAAGATATCTATGAATCGTGGCTTTTATTTTATTTTTAATCTTATGACGTGACTAGGTCTAATAAATCGATGAACGCCGCCTGCACCATGCACGAAAACGTTGAAGTCATTGTCCGGTAATGCTCATCGACCGGTAACGCTCATTGTCCCGTTACGCTGGTTATGACGTTGTAATATTAAACTATCGTCCGTAAACCAACTTTACAGACAACCATTTTTTTTATGATAAACACAAGGTAAACTAAAAATAGGTTATGATTAAGGTAATGGCTCTTTCCCACTAACCTATATAAACTACTTATGAACAATCCATCGCCCTTTATGTTGACTCAGGACGAACGGGCACTTAGCTCGGAAAATATATTTGACGATCCATCATGCTGCCTTCAAGTGTTGTTTTTCAGTCATAAAGTTTCCCCTGTTGCTGAAAGGGGGACATATAGAACTTTTTTGGTCCATCTGTCCCCCTAGGGTAACAGAGCAGGGTGACGGATGGGAATAATTCGTAACTATACTAGCTGATGCCCGCAATTTAGTTTGCGTTGCGAATTAACAAAAATCCTTTCATAGTACGCGCCTACACTTCTTGAATAAAATCCCTCGAAATTTCTAGTATCTGCGTCCAGTGGTTTGGCCTGTGCGTTGTCTGTCAGTCAGTCAGTCCTAAAAATAAAAGGTTGCCTGCCATAATTTTGAGGACTGACTGACAAAGAGAGAAATTCGCTCTTATTATTTTATTTTACATAGAGAGAAATTCGATCTGGTTTGTAAAACTTGCACCAACGTGCACTATTTTCCGAAAATATTTTTAAAATTTCGGAAATGTTTTGACATTTGATCTAAAACCGGAGTTTGTTTGACATGCGGCGAGCTGAAAAATCGACTAGTGAACGAAAATGTTAACTTGCTCTTGCGTAAATCCTATTCTATTGTTATTCGTAAAAATTTTGCGTGCCTTTGTTGACTCATTATACTTACACATGTCATATCGGTAAAAAAAAGCTATTAGACACTTAGGTAGGTAGGTATATTTAACCGTTATTAAAACTACTAGTCAAATAGAGAAAAGTAATGATATCGTGCGTGAAACCATAAACAAATATGTAGACAATATTTATTGTATTAACTTTACCACAAAAAAAAGTAAAAATTAGGTAAGTAGGTATGAAGAAAATTAACTGTTATAGCTTGGTTTTGTTTATTTTTTATTTAGTTGTATGTATATTATTAGGATAGTTTTATTTAAGTAGGTTATTTTTTTATATGCACTTTATATTGTAGTTAAATACATAAAATAAACAAAATAATAGTAGGTAGGTTAGTAATTATAATTATCCTCTTTTGTTCAAATATTTCGAGTGATATAGTGCGAGATCGCTCTTATCGATAAGGCCATTGTACCACTTTTTCTTCAGTATTGTTTCTTCTTCATGTAATTTTATTTTAAGTAAAGATAACATCTATCTATCTATAATTAGTAAGTATAATTAAAAATATAATTTAGCTATCGCAAACAAACTTGTTTTACACAAGTAATTATTCAATATTATATGAATATCTTCAAGGTAGGTATTTACTTTGTTAAGGCTTAACTATGGCAGTCGCTACATTGTAATCTGGAATTTAGGCCAAAATACTAAGGTTTAAACAGCGTCAAGGGGTGTTAATAAAAATAAAAAAAAATTATTATAATATTATTTGGTCTTTTATCTTGAAAACCATTAAGAAACATTTATTTTATTCGCTTATTTAATATGAAAAAAAAAAAAAACAAAATAAAGCTGTTTTTGAATGTTTTTTTTGATTCTTCTCCTAAACGGCATTATATATATTATATATTTTTATACCATTAGCAAGGTGAAAAAAAGTTAAAAAAAATAAACTAAGATTTTTATGATACGCTAATAATTCTTGCGACAAGGAATTAATATACGTAATTTTGCAATAAAAGTAGGCGTGCACCGCTCTGGACCTCAGTACCCATCTGACTACGGGACGGGGAGGCCGCGTCGCTCTGGCGCGCACCGCCTCGCGAAACGATTTTACGAAACACGACTGAATAAAGTAATATTCACACCATAATACTGTTGGATAGTACGTCCGTTAAAGATAAATTTATTTATGTATGCAAATGAGATGGCTATTGGCTTTATTGTCAATACGCGCATGAAACAACATTTATAAGAGGCTCGGATTTGACTGACTGACAGACAATTTACAGGCCAAACCGCTGAACCTAGATACTTGAAACTTGAAGAATGTGATCGTCGAGAGCTGAAAGTGAGTACTGGCATGTAGGTAGGTGAGTGAGTAGTGGGCGAGTAGGTGGGCGAGTTGGTGGGCGAGTACGTGGGCGAGTAGGTGGGCGAGTTGGTGGGCGAGTTGGTGGGCGAGTTGGTTGGCGAGTTGGTGGGCGAGTTGGTGGGCGAGTTGGTGGGCGAGTTAGTGGACGAGTAGGTGGGCGAGTTGGTGGGAGAGTAGGTGGCGAGTAGGTGGGCGAGTTGGTGGGCGAGTAGGTGGGCGAGTAGGGGGGCGAGTTGGTGAGCGAGTTGGTGGGCGAGTAAGTGGCGAGTAGGTGGGCGAGTTGGTGGGCGAGTAGGTGGGTGAGTTGGTGGGTGAGTTGGTGAGCGAGTTGGTGGGCGAGTACGTGGGCGAATTGGTGGGCAATTAGGTGGGCGAGTACGTGGGCCAGTTGGTGGGCGAGTAGGTGGGCGAGTTGGTGGGCGAGTAGGTGGGCGAGTTGGTGGGCGAGTTGGTAGGCGAGTAGGTGGGCGAGTTGGTGGACGAGTTGTTGGGCAAGTAGGTGGGCGAGTAGGTGGGCGACTTGGTGGGCGAGTAGGTGGGCGAGTAGGTGGGCGAGTTGGTGGGCGAGTAGGTGGGCGTTTTGGTGGATGAGTTGGTGGGCGAGTTGGTGAGCGAGTAGGTGGGTGAGTTGGTGGGCGAGTAGGTGGGCGAGTTGGTGGGCGAGTTGGTGGGTGAGTTGGTGGGTGAGTTGGTGGGTGAGTAGGTGGGCGAGTTGGTGGGCGAGTTGGTGGGCGAGTAGGTGGGCGAGTTGGTGGGCGAGTTGGTGGGTGAGTTGGTGGGTGAGTTGGTGGGTGAGTAGGTGGGCGAGTTGGTGGGCGAGTAGGTGGGTGAGTTAGTGGGCGAGTTGAAGGTAGAGTAGTTGGGCGAGTTGGTGGTCGAGTAGGTGGGCGAGTAGGTGGGCGAGTTGGTGGTCGAGTAGGTGGGCGAGTAGGTGGGTTAGTAAGTTTGAGTTAGGGAAGTAGTAAGGAAGGTTGGTAGGTAGTAGGTAGGTAGGTAGGTAGGTAGGTAAGTAAGTAGGTATATAGGTAGTCAGGTAATTAGGTAGGTAAGACAAGTTTTCTTGCCCCATTTTTTTTCCTTCGCTTCGCTCAGGTTAACGATTCGCACGTCCACCTTGGGTTCTACTTGCTATCTCGAAAAGTGAAGTTGTTTTTCAAGTCGTTTTCGGCCAAGTTTTTTTCGGTCAAGTTGTTTTTCGGCCAAGTTTTTTCGAACAAATTGTTTTTGGCTATTTATTTTTCGGCTAAGTGGTTTTTCAGTAGTAGTTAAGTACTTACTTCAGTAGTACTTAAGTAAGTAGTTGCTTAAGAACTTACTTAAATAGTAGTTAGTACTTATTTAAGTAGTAGTTAAGTACTTACTTAAGTAGTAGTTAAGTCCTTACTTAAGTAGTAGTTAAGAACTTGCTTAAGTAGTACTTAAGTAAGAAGTTACTTAATAACTTACTTAAGTAGTACTAAAAATACAAAAAATCTAACTATGGGAATGTATAGGGTTGGGAAGGGGGTGACCTCGGAAAAACTTCAACTTTTGACGATTCGCACGTCCACCTCGGGACCTACATGCTATCTCGAAAAGTACAAGTCGTTATCTACGCCCTAAGTACCTAACTTAACTAACTTACTTAAGTACTACTTAAGTAAGTACTTAACTACTACTTAAGTAAGTACTTAACTAATACTTAAGTAAGTACTTAACTACTACTTTAGTAAGTACTTAACTACTACTTTAGTAAGTACTTAACTACTACTTAAGTAAGTACTTAACTACTACTTAAGTAAGTACTTAACTACTACTTAAGTAAGTACTTAACTACTACTTAAGTAAGTACTTAAATACTACTTAAGTAAGTACTTAACTACTACTTAAGTAAGTACTTAACTACTACTTAAGTAAGTTCTTAAGCAACTACTTACTAAAGTACTATTTAAGTAAGTACTTATGAAAGTAAGACAAGTGCCTACTTTCTTGCCTATTTACTTGCCTACTCACTTGCCTACTTACTCGCCTACTTACTCGCCTATTACTCGCCTACTAACTCGCCTACTTACTTGCCACTTAATAACTTATTAAGTAGACACTTGTCTTACTTACTTAAGTAGTACTTAAGTAAGAAAGTTAAGTAAGGTACTTACTTAAGTAAGCAAGTCAGCAGGCACTTGTCTTACTTACTTAAGTAGTACTTGTGTAAGTTAGTTCAGTTAGGTACTTACTTAAGTAGGCAGGTAGGTATGGTAGCTAATAGCTATGCAGTAGGTAGTAGGTATGCAGGTAGGTAGGTAAGTAAGTAAGTAGGCACTTGTCTTACTTCCTTAAGTACTTACTTAAGTAGTACTTAAGTAAGTTAGTTCAGTTAGGTAAATACTTAAGTAGGCAGGTAGGTATGGTAGCTAATAGCTATGCAGTAGGTAGTAGGTATGCAGGTAGGTAGGTAAGTAAGTAAGTAGGCACTTGTCTTACTTCCTTAAGTACTTACTTAAGTAGTACTTAAGTAAGTTAGTTCAGTTAGGTACTTACTTACTTAAGTAGGCAGGTAGGTATGGTAGCTATGCAGTAAGTAGTAGGTATGCAGGTAGGTAGGTAATGTAGGTAGTAGGGCATAGTACCAGGAAATCCCGGAACCGAAAATCCCGGGAAATCCCGGGATTTTGGTCTGTGTCCAGCACCGGGACTAGAAAAATCCAGAACCGGGATTTTCGGTACTTTCGGGATTACCAAAAATTAAGTGTATAAGAGCTTTTTTAGGGTTTTAATCTTTAAAAACATAGCTAAATAGTGCATTCTGTTAGTACAAAGAAGAAAGGACAGTAACTCCTCTACCTGCTGGATCCTACCCGCCCATCTTACTAACTTTCGAAGGTGCTGTTGAGTTGATGTTCAAACATAGGAAATGTTGCAATATCAACTTATAGTTGGTATCGTCGTCCCAATGCTTTGCAATGCAATGTTATTTAAAGAATGAAATGGGCTTTGGGGTTGTTTGTACTGAGACGTGACGGTCTCCACAACCTAAGCCACTGAATGAATTATTTTTATTTCTTATTATTAGTTTATTATGAGCCTGAATCATCCCACTGTAGGGCAAAGGCCCTCCCTTTCTTCTTTCCACTATTTTCTGTCAAGGGCAACTGTCTTCCAGTCTTCCAAGTAGGAGTCTAGCTCGTCTCTCCATCTTCTCCGATATTGTCATCAACAGTCTAATAGCCTACTATTCATAAAAAATTATGAATAATGATTCCGTTTTCCGCAATGCGACTATGCTTTATGTTGATTAAAACCAGCTGACTATGGATAAATGGATTTATAAGCTTTTTTAATGACAATAGTGCCCTATTATCTCAAACTCCGGGCGTAGCTCGTTTCATAGTGTATTTTTGCATCTTTTATCTGCATATCTAGCAGAACAGTGAGTGTTCACGCTTCGGCTGAGTATTTCATTATAGGTAGGACGCACTGGTTAAAAACAAAGTATAAGTAGATACTGCTATACGTTACGTCTTTGACAAAATATAGAAACTGACACTTACATATACATATACATATCGATGAGTGGATATGACTATGAGTGTGATAAACTACAGAGGAAATTAACAAAATCGGCACTTTCTCATTTTAACATTCTTATGAGACCGATCATTGACATTGACATGATCATTGAGCTTTGACTTGTGAAGATTAATAACAAATAACAAATAAAGTACGATTGAAAACTATTTTTATATCAGAAATCAAATCAACCTTCGTTTAAAAGTGTGGTTACGCATGTGACGTACTAACTTTTGAACTGTTATCTTATATAATTCTGCAAACAAAGAAATATCCACTTCAAAACTTTCGTTATAAGCCATTTATACTTAAAATATAACTTAAAAAGTGGGACTGTATTGTTAATGCAATAATCAATTAATTACGCGAATTTTCTCTCTTACAAATCATGCTTGCAGTAAATTACATAAATTTAAAAATATAATTTTAAACTTTTCGTTATTTTTCGCTCGATTTTTCTTTATTTTATCGTTTTCTGACGTTTTCTTTTTGACTTAGTAATAGGCTACTAATTATTTTCGGGAGTACCGAAAATCCCGGTACTCCCGGTTCCGGTCGGGTGGCGGTACCGAAATCCCGGTACTGGAAAAAGGAACCGGTACTGGAGGCCCTAGTAGGTAGGTAGGTAAGTAAGTAAGTAGGCACTTGTCTTACTTCCTTAAGTAGTACCTAAGTAAGTAGTTGCTTAAGAACTTACTAAAGTAGTAGTTAATACTTATTTAAGTAGTAGTTAAATACTTACTTAAGTAGTAGTTAAGTCCTTACTGAAGTAGTAGTTAAAAACTTACTTAGGTAGTAGCTAAGTCCTTACTTAAGTAGTAGTTAAAAACTTACTTAGGTAGTACTTAGGTAAAAAGTTACTTAAGAACATACTTAAATAGTACTAAAAATACGAAAAATTAAAAATCTAACTATGGGAATGTAAAGGGTTGGGGAGGGGTGGGGGGGTTGACCTCGGAAAAACTTCAACTTTTGTTCACCTCGGGACCTACATGCAATCTCGAAAAGTAAGAGTTAAGTACTACTTAAGTAAGTACTTAAATTTGACTTAAGTAAGTACTTCTTACGAAAGTACTTAAGTAAGTAAGACAAGTGCCTACTTACTTGCCACTTAATAACTTAGTAAGTAGACACTTGTCTTACTTACTTAAGTAAAAAAGTTAAGTTAGGTACTTACTTGAGTAAGCAAGTAAGTAGGCACTTATCTCACTTACTCGAGTACTTTCTTAAGTAATACTTCTGTAAGTTAGTTCAGTTAGGTACTTAATTAAGTAGGCAAGAAAGTAGGTACGTAACTTACTTAAGTACTTTCTTAAGTAGTTCATGTGTAAGTTAGTTCAGTTAGGTACTTACTTAAGTAGGCAAGTAAGTAGGTACGTTACTTACTTAAGTACTTTTTTAAGTAGTACTTGTGTAAGTAAGTTAAGTTAGGTACTTACTTAAGTAGGCAAGTAAGTAGGCACTTGTCTTACTTACTTAGGCAAGTAAGTAGGTAGGTAGGCAAGTACTTAAGTAAGTAAGACAAGTGTCTACTTACTTGCCTACATACTTGCCTACTTACATACTTAAGTACTTTATTAAGTAGTACTTAATTAAGTAAGTTTAGTTAGGTACTTACTTAAGTAGGCAAGTAAGTAGCTACTTGTTTTACTTACTTAAGTAGTACTTAAGTAAGTTGTTACTTAAGAACTTACTGAAGTAGTACTTAAGGGCTTATTTAAGTAGTACTTAAGTGCTTACTTAAAAAATACTTAAGTACTTACTTAAGTAGTACTTAAGTAAGTTAAATTAGGTACTTAAGTAGCAAATAAGTAGGCACTTGTCTTACTTACTTAAGTAAGGTTACTTAGGCAAGTAAGTAGGTAGGTAGGCAAGTAAGTAGGCAAGTAAGTAGACATTTGTCTTACTTACTTAAGTACTTACTTAAGTTTTACTTAAGTTACTTAAGTTAAGTTTACTTAAGTTCTTACTTAAGTAAGTAAGTAGGCTCTTGTCTTACTTACTTAAGTACTTACTTAAGTAGTACTTACTTTCTTAAGTAGTACTTAAGTAAGTAAGGTACTTACTAAAGTAGACAAGTAAGTAGGCAAGTAAGTAGGCAATTAAGTAGGCGAGTTAGTAGGCAAGTAAGTAGGCGAGTAAGTGGGCAAGTAAGTAGGCAAGTAAATAGATACTTGTCTTACTTACTTAAGTACTTATTTAAGTAGTACTTAAGTAGGCAAGTCAGAAGGCACTTGTCTTACTTACATGAGTACATACTTAAGTAGTACTTAAGTATGTTAGTTAAGTTAGTTACTTACTTAAGTAGACAAGTAAGTAGGCACTTGTTGTAGGCACTTAAGTACTACTTAAGTAAGTACTTTTTCGAGACAGGTTACGAGATGGACGTGCGAATCGTCAAGCTGAGCGAAGCGACGATTGCCGCTTCGCGGTGCGAACCCGGACCCGGACCCGGACTCGATCCGGTCCGGGTTCGGGTTAGAGTTAGAGTTAAAGATTCGAGAAAGTGAGTAAGTGACTAAACTAAGCAGAGCTTGTACTATGGGAACCAGATAACTGATACAATACATACCTACTTATATTTTTAATACATACATAGTGTACATATAAAACACCAAAACTTAGGACAAACACCAATGTTCATCACACAAATATTTCTCCTGAAGCGGGAATAGAACCCGCCCCAGTCCCCAACATACATGCCACTCGACCACTCGAAAACTCAAAATAATGATATAATGTAGCCTAGGTATATGATTTTCAAACAATTCGCATACCTACCAAATTTTGGTTCAGTAGTTTTGGCTTGATTGAGTAGCAAACATCCATTTAGCGAATTTTTAGTAGGTAGGTAGGTATGGACCTGACTGAGCGCGGACCGATTAGTAAAAAAATAATCTGTTCTGAACTATTTGTTAATATTAGGTGATATTATTAGGTAGGAGGTACCTACTTATCTTTGAATAAACTATGTAGGTAAATACTGTTGCATTATTTTCTGAATTTATCTTGTTTAAATGTCGGTAGGTAAGAAGTTGAACGATAATATTTTTTGGCCCGCAACAGTAAGTCGGCATTCAATAAATATCCTAAATTTATTTTATAAAAAAATATGTACCTACTTACGAAACGTTTCTTGCTACTCAAATGATTGTCTGAATCTGACCTTACGCAATGGCAAAGCCGCGCGATGTCTGTTTCTGTTAGTCGTCGTGAGCGTGCGGGGTGCGCGGGACAAATCAGAGTGATCCACCCATTTCTGCTGACGTCATAGCAGCCACAGCATTCTTAATTAAGTATATTTATATTTAGATCTAAGGCGTTGTCCTAATAGAACGCGATCACGCGACCATCGCAAGTTCGCGCGAACGTCGGTCGGTCGCGCGAATCCGCGATGGTCGCGTGATTATAGGACAATGCCTCACAATGACATAGCGATTCCACAATGATTAACGAATCTCCATTATTTGATCTGTGACCTTCATGGTGCTCGCATACTTACATAACTAGTATAAACCCGCATCTTCGTTTGATTCTTGCAATAAACTTGCAACTTTTTTTGATACGCACTTGCACTTCTTGACGAATTAGATTCCAAATTTCAAGTCTCTACGTTCAGTGATTTGGCCTGTACGTTGGCTGTCAGTCAGTCAGGAATATGCCTTTTATATATTTTTATTAATGATTGATGAGAATATGTTTTTGCATGGCATAATAGTCTGACGATGTTAAAACCGTAGCTGTAACAGTGGATCCGAAAAACTAGGAATGGAGCTGAATATAAGATATTGGCTGAGGCATTTATACTGTGCTGAAAATTATAATATATTGGAATAATCATTGTAAAAACACTAATTAGAAGAATCTTTGAGTACCTCGTTTTAACTATGTACTAGACTTCTAAGTAGATACGAGGGATCGCTGCTTCAGCTAGCTTCATTTAATTACGACAGTATTATGAGTAAATTATTATGAGGATGTTTTTGTAAAAAAATAAATTACTATTAAGGTTTAACTTTACAATTACTCACATAAATAAATTCTAATAAACATGGTATCGTAAAACAGAATAAAACTACGTAGACTTCCTTTAATAAAAATTAAATGTACCTATTACCTTCCATCATATGCAGGCTTCCTTCGTTCTGACTGACTGACTGACAACGCACAGGTAAAGCCACTGAACGTAGAGACTAATGCCGACTTGCACCAAACTATCAAAGTTCCTAAGCAATTACTTAACTTGCTTGACAGTTCTTAACAGTCTGAATTTGGATCGTTAAGAACTAGCAATCAAGAAAAGTAATTGCTTAGGAGCAGTTACAGTTTGGTGCAAGTAGGCATAAATGTCCAAGGGATGTTTGTCAAGACGTGTTAGCGCTTACCTACTAATATACAATTATACAGTAGGAAAGGATTTTTGTTTATTCGCAACTCAAAATTGTTGGATGAAGCTAGTTTTTTTTTTGTTTGTTTTTACCATGAAGTTTGATTTAAGTTTGATATACTTTACAAACTCACACCATTGTTACTCTACTAACTACTGATATTGTTTTGAAATCTTGCGGACCGAAACGAACTAGAAGTTAGCCAAATTATCCAACTATTTTTTTAGCTAATTTTCTGATGTAAGTATGGTTCATAACATTAATACTTATTTGTTGTAAACCATTTGTAAGATAATATAAATAAATAAAAAAATAAGATAACTCACAACTTTTCGCAAAGCTAATTTAAATAATGTTTTCCGGAATAGAACAAAGCTCGTTCTGGTTAGTAGGTTGCAGGCCGCGGGCTAAACAATGGGAAACGAAATATATATTTTTTGTAAGTTAAGTATTGGTTCCTTTTACAACCGACGGACGGACGAAGCCAATATTATAAAATCAGAAAAGGTTAAGTTAGTTTTTATTTACATTATGGCATGGAAGCTATGTGCCATGCCATGCGTTTAGGTATTTAGGTTTTTTCACACCGGAATAACTGACTGTCTGTATGACTTTGAGTGGATTTTAATTAGGTATCTGAATAAATACATTTATTATTATTATTATAACGTAACTTTCAATATTCCCAATGTAAGTAGATACGGTACGTAAGTGTAGAAACATTTTTTTTACATACCTATTAGATTTTCTTTTATTACCTACCTATATCTCCATCTTTAAATCTCAAAAATACCAAAAAGGCAAGTATTTTTTTTACCTTTTTATTCCTTTTGGATGCTATTAGCGCACAAATTAATCTAAAATTAGATCATAGAGTCCCAAAATCAGTTTAGAGACAAGAAAAATTTCAAAATATCTCTTTTTGCTACATTTTGGATAACATTCAACTCATCTTATCAAGTACCGTTATCCAATCTAAAAATCCAAATACCCGATTCCAGCAAACAAGGATACCAAGTAAATGAACAGTCTGATTGATTCCTGATTGATACCGTTTACGCTTGTTCCGGAACGAGAGCTGAGTGATTGGATGACAGATGAAGTGATCATACACAGCCATGCTTCAGCGCGGTGCGTTTATGGATTCATCACTGGTCACTATTTATTTATATTTAGTGACATTTATAAATGGTATAAACAGGGTATAATGGAATATATTTTTTTAAGATTAAACATACGAGTACATACATTATGGGTAGATGGAAGATGGTAAAAAATAGTGACTAATTGGTAAACCTATAATAGGCAGAAAACTTAGGCAAGGTAGACCTTCTAAGAGATGGAGTGATGACATTGCCCAAATGGCTGGTGTTACCTGGAGTAGAGTAGCTAGAGAGAGAAAGAAATGGCAAGACATGGAGGAAGCTTTCTCTACTAAAGGTCCTTGCACAAAAAAATAATATATAAAAGAGCAAACGGCAGAAGAAGCAAGTAGAATAGTTTTAGCGGAAAAAAGGATAACTTAATAAGTTCTCGCGATCACGAATAGCATCGTAATTAATTAGCACTTACTTTTTTTTTATCAGTTGCAACTTTCGTTTTCTGGATGTAAATATTGTAGGTACTAATTAGTTTTCGTTAATTGAAAAAAGTTACACTTATAAAGACGAAGGTTATGAAAATTTATAGATAAATGGTCGCTATACTAAACCTTCTTAACCGATCGACAGGGGTTAAATTATCCATAGATATACATAGTAAACATACTATATTCATGCAGATAAGGCATACATATTAAAAATAAATTATTTGTACATGTGCATTTTGTTTTTGTTATAGAACTGACAGTGGTAGAGAGGTGCAACCGCGTGGGGAAATAATTTAAAGCATCTGGATAAAGAATGCATTCATAGAAGAATAATGATGACTATTTATAAAACTGTGCTTTCAAATGAAAAGTTGCGCTTCGCTATCTCCTCCTTTTAATGGGTTACCATAAATATGGCAGGGTACAGTCGATGGGAAAAAGAGATAAAAGTTTTTTTTATTCAAAATCTTATAATATGTGGTAAAAACAAAGAGTGGTAAATGTTTTTTTCAAAAATAATCGCTCCCCGCGGTTGACCACTATCTCAAAATATTTTAATTTAAAAAGTGAGCAGGGTTTGCGAATTATTTAACTGGAATAAAATCGATTTTAGCATTAAGGCTGTTTATTGTACCTTCTATTATTTTCGCAAATGTTTCCTCGGGTGTACAGTACAACGTTATAATCTAATCTAATCTAGGAACTTACCTTATAGTAAGAAAAAAATAGTTTAAAACTCGAAACATCTAAAAAACAGGGTTTTCCCGATTTATCACAATCTTAAGTATATTTTTATCTTATCTCTTATCTTTAAGAACCTGTCGTTCACATCTGAGATTCATTGATTCGGACAATGTTACATTTATTATCTTTGATATATATATCTCGAGGGTGGCCTCTCTTTCATATATACTGTCTTACACATGTACCTACTTACTTCAGCAATAAGTGTATGAACTTGACAGAAAAATAAATATATGTTTGCTATGAAATAGATGCTTTTATACATAAATTAAATTAAACTAGCTGTCGATCGTAACTTCATTTGCGTTGCGAATTAATAAAAAAATCCTTTCTTAGTTTTTGTTTCTTACTTCAGCTCTTGACGAACACATCCTCCAAGTTTCAAGTCTCTACGTTCGGCGGTTTGGCCTGTATGTTGTCTGTCAATCAGTCAGTCAGGTACAAGCCTTTTATACCTATATTATATTGACAGGAAATTCACGTGCCGTATTGAAGGGTTTATTGAAGACGCGGTGGGTCGACGATATAACGAAAGTTACGGGCAACTTTTGTATGCGAAAAGCACAAGACCGGAGAGAATGTCGTGTACAGAAGGAGGCCTACACCCAGCAGTGGGTAATTATGGGCTGTGGATGATGATGATTGAAGGGTTTTAAATGTTTTAAAAATTATAATTCGTATTAGGATGAATGCAACACGCTCCGCTCTAGCGTATTAACCCCTCGTATTACGGACTATACGTGAGTTTCCCATACGACCCCAAAATTAATGACCAACTCGATTTAAAACTTGACAGATTAGAGATCAGGACAGTAGTAGGGACTATCAGGTCCGGTTGTAAATTTTTACGGACGTAGGTAAGCTAGTGAATTGGCCACGTCGAATGAAATAACAGTATATCAAGAAGACGCTTCGATCCTTCGTTTTTTTTTCCTTCGATGTTGGGAGATTCCCTTTCGATTTTGGGAGTTATGGCTATTTTCCTCAGCATTAAATTATTTATTATCTTCTTAGGTTTTAGTACTAGAAAGGTGCCAAGACTGTAGACTAAACCTACGCCAGTCTGTCTGTTTGTGTGTCCGACTTTTATAGAAGAATAAACCTTCTGAATCACCAACCATAGATCAAATAAATACTTGAAACTTTTTTTTTTATAGCGATTGTTCATCAGAATGATGTAATTATGTTTAATTATATTAAGATCTTTCGAAAACTCTAAAATAATGCCATTATCAACTTGTGCCATAAAAATGTTTTTTTACATATAGTATTTATTTATATAAGTATTTATGTTTATGTAGGTTTATGTATACAACTTATTTAAACGCGCCACCGTCATTATCTATTCCCATCATTTCCAGATCCATCCAAAGGTTGTCTGGAAGAGATTGCTTTTAGCGATAAGACCGCCCATTGTGCTTCACTTTTTTTATATTGTTTGTGTTCCTGTTTATTTTCTTGTTTTGTGGTGTGCAATAAAGAATTATCTATCTATCTATCTATCTATGTATACAGTTTAAAATAATACTGAAATATCGTTTTGAAATTTAGCGACATTACATCTTAGTGCAGGTGATTGTACAGACAGCGTCATACATAAGTATCCCCCTTGCATTATAATACCCAGCTTCAAATCCCTTCAAATCACCGCTGCGACGTATGGAGAAGTTTTGCCTTTAAAAAATAGATTATGTTTGTATAACCGTATGTAAGCCTAAAAATAATTTTAGTATCACATTTTTTTGAAAGGATTTATAGCTGGGTGTCTTGTGCAAGGGGGATACTTATCTCTGACGCTGTCTGTACAACATTGAACATTTCACACGACCATCAATCCGCTTTATCTGTCAAATTTGAGTGTTTTGCCCTACGTCTTTGTTATCACGTTTCGTTTCACGCGATAATGTAACCAAATCACGAGCAAGTCACGGTAATGTCCATTTTGCATGTGTGCAGTCCTTTCGTATGGTTGTAGTGATTTCCGGTTTCGGAAATTAGTTTGTGGGCCCTAAATGCTCCGTTTTTTATTTGTTCAAATAATGACTGGGAGATTATTGGTAGAAAAGGTTAATACCACAAAGTATTAAAGTATAGCAACACAATGTAGTACATTGAAAATACGACCAACAAAAGAAGCCACATTTGCTAACTTCTATTATATTTTGGTCTGATGCTAATTTTCAAAAAAGAGAAGTAACAGGGCTAGATAAATATTATTATGTTAAAACTACTAGGCTTTTTCATTGTTAATAAAACTTTATCGTAAAAGTAACAAACATTGTTTGAAAATAGAGATTTTTCATATTTATTGACAAGTTATCTGAATTTTTTTGGTCCTGTCTTACGACTCCATTTTGGTTTGGTTAATGTCCATCTTAGTGTTTTATAGGAACACCGTTATTCATCTATGGTTAATACAAAAAACTGCCGGTGGTTTCACCCGGTGGTACGAGGATAGAATGTTTACCAGATTTTTAAACAATGTATATTAATTCAGTAGTTTCGGCAAGATTGAAGAACGAATATCGATTTAGGTAGCTAACCATCTTCTTCAAATTATTATCACTTTTCGACTGCAAAATTTCAATAACGTGTAAAAATTGTGTATGTGCTCGTATGTAATTATAAGTAAATACCTTGGTATATTTTTTCTCTAAGAGCCGTACCAAATATTTTCAACGCTATTAGTGTCTAGTCTTCATGTAACTCCAGTTTTTTTGTGAGTAGCTAATGTATTTCTTATAATAAGTTTTATTAGGTATTACGAAATATTATGTCATTATGGTCATTATACTTTGTTTGAACTTAATAATTCAAATAATAAATTTTAAACAAAAAAGAGTGTATTATCAAGATTTAACAAAACAAATATACCTACCTATATTGCTCTGTCCTTTGCAAATCAAGCCTCAGGAAACAGCAAATTCCAATCTTTCTGCAGTTACTTAAGGTAGAGCAATTTAACAAAAACATACCTGTTACTAACTACACTGTTTTTCTATGATTCTTATCATCGCATAAAAATTGTATCTCGTTTTTTTTTAATGACGAAACATCATCGGTAGCAAGCCACAGGTGCGCAGTGGATCAAAGCGGCAGTCGACTCTTGTACCCGCTGCAGAATGGACGCGAGTGTTTGCTCGTCCAGTGAATACAACTGAAGTGAAGTGGTTACAGCTCTCGAACGGATTTTCAGTTAATGAGTTTGGGTTTTGTGTTGTGTGAAGTTTTTTTTTTGTTTTTTTGGACTTCGATTGAATAAAAATGTGAGTATTTTGTAATGATTTGATATCGCACTGTTTATCTATGATAGAAATAATCTGAGATAATAAGAAAAATATGTTTTTCATTATTCAGTTTTGTAGAGATTATTTTAATATTTACAAATAAATTTTAATTTATACAACAGTTTAGATACACGTAATAACTTCAATATCGAATATTAAAATACTGAATTGTTTATTTTTTAATTGATGATACTTTTTGAAGACAAAGTTTTCACGAGAGTTACGTAACACTGAGTTTTGATTATATAAAATTAATTAACTATTCTGTACATCATTAGGAGATTATTATCTAAGCTCTTACCACAAATACCATAACAGTAGCACTATTGATTTTGAATTAGTGATTTAATATTTCACAGTCTATTTCGATTCACCAAGATCCAGGGTCTCTCAGATAAGATTTCCATACCATTAACGTGATATTATTCGTTGCGTTTAAGTTATTATTATTCTGGACTTTGGGGTTATGACTTGAAAAACTAATGAAAATTTATGATGATTTTGCCCTAAGAACTTATTCACATAAATCTTTATAAAACCTGCAGGTATCAAAATGTATTCACACTCTATATTTTTTTTAGTATGGAATGGAATATTATTTTACGTGAAAATATCGAATAATATGTTATTTAATATAGGTATCTGTGTACATATTTGACATTTATTTATTCAGAGTAACAGAGAAACAGTTTGTTTAGCTTTAAGAACCCGCCAAAACACTAACCCAAAACACACACTATCTACACGTTTTCTCTCGAAATACTAACCAAAAAACTTTCTTTTCACGACAATCCCTATATTTTAGCCGGCCAGAGTCTATTTATTTTACGTCAATGTCAATAACACTTGTTTATTTAGCAAAGATGTTTTTGCGTCTGTCACACCATTACGTCGTAAAAAATTCTAGTAATAAACGTTACTCAAAGAATCTCTTTGCATATATTTGCTAAGAAATTAAGTAAATCCGGTTCTGACGTGGGTGGTTCCTATGTTAACAAGGGTTTCATATTCTATTGTTTTAATTTATTTTGTTTCTTATGATACTTCACTTTACATGATAAAAGTAAGCACATCTTTATGATGATTAATGGGTACCTCTTTTATAAGGTGAGTGGCAAACTTTTTTTTTTTCGATTTTGTAACTGTAACAAAATTTTACCGTTACAAAATCGACAAAAAAATAAGTGATTTATATTTGACACCTTTTCAGCTCTTCTAATCATAGGCTTAAATATATAAGGTACCTGTGTTTCTAATTTTTGTATTTCCAATATTAGTTTTTCGTAACTAATTTGTAAAATACAAAAAAAAAATCTTGCGATCATGCGTATGGCACATATGTATTTGGGTAGGTACATAGGTACATACATACATACATACAACTTAGGAAAATACGAAACAAAAAAAACTTATATAACCTCGTCAAACCACTAATACACACGCAACATTTACTATTTATTTTTTAATTAACAGAAAATTGAACTATCATTCACCTTTGTATTGCAGGTTAAAAGAAACCTATTTAACGTGTTAACCAATTACTTAAAAGGTAGAAATCTAAATAAACAGGATTATTTGTATTGCGAATTATTACGAATGAACAAAATTCCTTTCGGAATACGTATTTTCAGCTCCTGAAGAACACATCCAAGTGTCAAGTCTCTACATCCACTGGTTTAGCCTGTAGGCGGTCAATCAGTCATCCTTTTAAATATATTGATAGACATTATTCAACTCTGAACCCAATTTCCTGGTAGGTTATTCTATTTGCACCTTACTAATTGCGGGTGGGTTGAAATGCGAAAACCATGTATCAATTTAGAGCAGTCGATTGGTTCGGCCTCGACTGCCATCTTGAAAATACAAGAGAAACTCGTCAATTTGTTGAAGATTCATTTCCTGAAAAGGTTATCTTCCCCTTCGACCCAAATTCAAACCAAACCAAACTTATTCTTTTTTTACAATGGCAATTTAATCGTCCAGTAAGATAACTTCCAGCTAAAAATTTTGGCAAAACTGACATATTTCGAATTCAAAATAACGGCTTTTTTATTTGTAATGGTAAATATTATATATTTAATCAAATAAACATGCACGAGTGTAGTTTATATACATTCGTGCAATTCATGATTCTCGTCAAATAAATGACGCAGAATCTGCGTATTTTAATGTATATAGCATAATTAAGTAAGCAAGCACACTGTTTACCCAACTGCGCAGAAGGAGGGTTAAGTGTTTTGGGTGTATCTCATGTATGGTTTGTGTGACTCTTTGTGGCGCCCTGTAGCCTCAACGGCTGAATGAATTTTGATAAATGAGATGACATTGGATTTTAATTTTGATTATTTTGATTTTAGTGCGCGAGTGATGTAAGTATAAAATGTCAAAACATTTAACCCAAAATGAGTAAAAAAAAATTGGTTGTCTGTAAAGTTGGTTTACGGACGATAGTTTAACATGACTACCAGCGTAACGGGACAATGAGCGTTACTGGACAATGACGTCAACGTTTTCGTGCATGCAGCCGGCGTTCATCGATTTATTAGACGTAGTCACGTCAAAAAGTTTCTAAAAACCATCAAAACTCGCTGCATTTCGGTAAATGAGGTATCTTAAGAGGTATTTTTTTGGTCATGGGAGTCTCATAGAATTAAATTAAAGTGTAAAAAATCCAACATAGTGATAATATTTTGCCAGTTGGGTTCTCAGTTTTTATAAACTTTTAGCTTATTCGCTATTCTATTCAATGTAGAGCTAAAAATAATTCAGAGCGTTCGCAATTTACCATGAAAATGCCAAATTAATGGCAAGTCTTCTTCAAACAAACATTTAAGTACTAGAAATATCCGTTTTTAGTACATTTAAGGCATAGTTATTCATAATTAACGGACTAAGTTCGGTTGGGTTGTTTTCTGTCTGCCCTTCTGTTTAATAATAATTATTACGTATACAGATAAAGAGAGTTATTTCGCATAAAAGTGTCTAGACTTGGTGTGTTTTGTACCCTTATTTTATTTTAGGCTTGATTTTAATTAATATAAAAAAACATCAAAACGTAAGCAATCCCTCTGCTCTTTAAAGAAAAAAGTTTTCTAAGAAAGTGTACTTACGCAAGTTAATTCCAATTTCAAAACTTTAATCTATTAAAATGATGGCCTTCATTTAATATTCTTTCATTTGAGGCTTATGGTTTAATTTGAAATTCAGATATATTTAACAAGTAGCACTTTACATAGTGAACGAATCTATAAAAAGTAGTCGGTATATTTTAACTGCGGTAAAGAAATGTGCTTGTAAAATGAAAGAACAAAGAATATTTTTGGATAGCGACTGGTATTGGGTATCTGGTAAATTCAATATTTTAAGAACTATTCACCATTGGGAGGTGTACCCTGAAGTATTACGTCTAAATGGGTACCAACACAGTGCCATATATCCTGCTACAATGCAGTAATGTGTAAGCAGTACTGTGTTCCGCTTTGAAGCTTGATTAATTTTCCCTATCGTCAGTTACTTCTGAGCAACACAAATCTAATTATCTAACCTCTTCCACCGGGTGTGTAATTGCGCTATCACTCTCTTGCATTACTGACGTCTTATTTGTACCGTTTTAACAATATCGCCATAAGTACATAATATAAAAGAAAGGTCTAGTAATAATTTATTCATTCATTCAAACAGTATCTCCAATTCACTTAGAAACCACCAAGATCTGGTAGTTGATGGAAACGCCAGTATTGACTATTTCTTATCTTGTCCATTAATTTTTTCATTAATTTTACATAATGCTTACAGTAAGTAAAAATAAACGTATCAAATAATAATGGGAAATATCTTTGAAATATCAAATGCCAAACAATATTTTATTCCACCTTCAAACATTCAGCGAATTTCATTCCGATAAAATATGACAAGCTATTCGTCAAGCCACATCTCCGATTCCTCAGTAGAAAATGATGGATGGAAGTCATACGTTTATGACAATGACCGCTGTCGATAAGGGCCTTTATCTTTTTCACGATGGTAATAAACTTGATAGGTTATCAATTTATGTAGGTTTGCGAACGTCCTTCATCTGGATGAGTCTTGTTTGTTTTTTTTGGTAAAACAATTCAAATAATCTTAGTACGAAATTTCTTAGCTCTACCGTGTCTCTACAATCTTTTTCTACAACCTTCTGGTCATTTTGGATACATTTTCGTGTCATCTTGCGTAAGCCAAAGTTTTATTGGTTCATAAACATAGGTATTTTATTCATCTATCAATTTTTTTAACAATTCGTCTGCAGCCGGCAAGCTGAGACCAACGACAAAGTCGTTACCCTTAGTTGTTAAGTTAGCTTATAGGTACATAGGTTGTCTGGAAGACATTTTGTTTAAGGATAAGACCGCCTTTTTTAAAAACCCTAGTTGTACATTGTTACATGTTTTTACAATTAAGCTTTTTATTATCTATCTTTACAATACTTTTATACTCATTTATTTTATTAGTTGGATTACATAATGTGTTTTTAAATTTTGTTTTGTGAAAGAAGGTTTCAAATTTTCTGTCAAGTTTTACCAATTTTCAAGTAAATTTCTTTATTATTACTAAAAATATTCACAATGCTCTGTTGCTTAGTAGAAATATATGACGTAAAAGCAGTGAGATCGTGTGCACTTATTTGACGAGTCTGTAATCTGGTGAGATTACGTACCAACAACCAACATAATTATTTGAACACACAGATTAGCTTTATATTGCATCGTCTAGCTGGCTTATCTAATATCTACATAAATATGAATCTCTCCTAATCTCCTGACTAGATAGTTTTATAAAGGGACTAGCACTCCCGCAATATCGTTTGCGTTGCGAATTTTCAAAATTCCTTTCTTAGTACACACTTTCAGGTCTTGACAAAAACATCCTCCAAGTTTTAAGTCTCTACGTTCAGTGGTTTGGCTTGTAGGCAGGTCAAAGCCTTTTATATAATTAACTACACAGATGTAGTCAGAGAAAAAAAGGGCTGACATAATTGTAACCGACGATCATCATTCTAGTGGAATACACTGAAATTTAGCACTGACATGCGATAATGTTGTTTAGTTATTATAAGCTGAGTGCTTTCTCATTGTTAAAAATATGTGCTTGGTATATTCATGTTATTTTATAATATTTTTTGCCTGTCTATTATTTCTGAGTGTTGCGCAAGCCTGTAACTGTTCCACATTTTAGATATTTATATTTTGAGTGTTGTTTATACTCAATGTGAAATAAGTGTAAATATATAAATAAAAAAATATAAAGATATAAAGTAAAGTATACTATATTATCTGTAATCAGAAGAAAGCAGGTGGTATAAGTTTTGAGCAACAAAATCATTTCTAATTTTAATAATTTCTTATTTTGAAACTTATAATAATTATTTTTAAGATATTTTCATCAAATGTAAGTTGCAGAAGAAAGCCACTTAAATGTAAAGCGCACAAAAGAAAACTCTAATAACATTGTGGTCACAAAAACTAGTTATTTCTTTTTCAAATTACTCTTGAAAGTTCTGGCGGAGATTTTTGTTCTCGTGAACTTTGCACTTTACGTTGAATCACCTAAAGCCGGGTACAGCTAGCATCAAAAGACGATGACCATTTCAGATTTTGCTAATAATAATAATTATATTTTTGACAGTTAATTTTGAATTTTATTGATGTTCATTCAATACTGGGGCTTGTCATGTAGAGCGATTTAGGCATAGTTAAAGTTGCAAAGCGATTTTAAAAATCTAAACGTGGCCGATGACTTTTGATGCTGATTGTACTTATTAGCGAGTTGTAACTGTAACTTGCATGATACAGTAACAAGGTTCTAGTGTGTACCTACCTACGCGTGAAATAGATTTCTTATCTTCGGCTCGCTGCGTGCAGCACGCGTGCCGCTCGTTGCAGGCTCGTGAACCACGTACACACTAAGATTTTTGGTAACAGTACATTCAACGGTTACGGTTACGGCTCGCTAGTGAGTCCCCGGCTTAAAAACCATCCCTCTTCGTGGTCACAGGCGTGGTCTAAAAGTTTCTTCAATGGTGACCACAAATTGGGAAACTGCTGGTTACAAAATGGCAATAGTAACTTAGAGATCTTTCCGTCTAAGAATATGAATACACGCCCTCTGTTTTCGCCGCTTTACAAATGCTTAAGGCCAGCAGCAAACGAGTCACCGACCTCAGCGACCGGTGGTGGATGGCGACTGTCAGTTTATTATACATTTTGTTGAAGCGCGTTGAAGCTACACGTGTTACTAGTGGCGGCGACGCACTACAGCAATAAACTGACGGTCGCCCGCTACCGGTCGCTGTGGTCGGTGTTTCGTTTGCGGCGATCGTTAGTTTTCCTCGCGGGTAAAGGATCGGGCATTTTTAGACTAAAAGAGACCGTTCGTTGTAGTTTCATAGGAGAGATTACATATTTTTGCTTTTATCGACAACTCTGTGTTGGTGACGACGTATGATGTCATCATTGTGTAGTTAGTGGTGTTAATATGCGGATATTAGAGTGACGTCATCACAACCTACATTTTTAGATAGGTACGGAAACCTAAATGATAGCAATTGATAGCAGTGAAATGCCTTTAAACGATAAAAAAATAATGTATCACAAACTAGTTGAAAACTTTGTTTGCGTTCTGAATTAACAAAATTCATATCTTATAGCACGCACCTAAACATCTTGACGAACAAAATGTATACTACTTGAACATAATAAAGGTGCTATCAGACGGATCACTCGAATTAATGTTCACTACAGTGAATGCTTCATTTTTGTTTCATTCCATGTTCACACGGCTAAGCTAAAATTACATAGGAAAGAACGTTAACCTGTTATTCTCATTCAAAGAATCGTGGAATGAAGTCGTTGAAATCTGTTTAGGGGCCGAATCTGAGTGAATGTTTTTTCTTCTTTTCAAACGAGGAGGTTATAAATTCGGGTGATTTTTTTTTTATGTTTGTTACTGCCTAACTTTTTTGTTTATAAACCGATTTGAAAATTTATTTTTTTGTTTGGGAGGATATCTATACCAACTTTCAGATTTTGCCATAGAATTGTTTTTTTTCAAACTAACTGAAATATTATGTTGTCAAAGTAAACGAAACTAGGTAGTTTGCTTCGCTGAATTTTCACTTGCCTTTTTACTGGTGTGCTAAGCTCTCTCCTCGCTCCAAAATTGAAATCGGTAGTCTATGTTTTTGTAAAACCAAATGAATGTTGTGTGTTCAGACTGTTCATTTTTCATTCATTCGGAGTGGAAGTGAATGACGTGAATGCAAATATTAAACACCGTTGGATCGGTTTATTAATGGATTCATCAGAACTCGTGTTTCATTTTGTGTTCAGAAATTTCATTTCGAATGAAAGGAAAATGAAAGGCGAAAATGAACCATCTGAAAGCACCTTTATGACATCTCGCCCAATCGCCCTCAGGGCGGGCGGCGCCTTTGTTCTTCAATCGTGACGTCACAACACGATAGCATTATCGGTGCTGTCACTTTTGACAAGCGGATCACTTTGATCAAAACTATGTTTACACCAAAACTGCGCCGCAACTGTGCAGATCTTTTGTTCAAGATTATTTATCTTGAAAATTGTAATGTTGTGTCCGTTTTCTTATTTATTATTCATAGTGCAATAAATATTTGGACTGATAATGTAATGCAATGATTCCATATTATATCAAGAGATATTGGAATAATGTTTTAGACATACATAGATGAATACCTAACGGTGTTCCTATAGAACACCAAAATCAAGAGACAGTATCAAACCAAAATGGATGACAGCGTTTAAAGGGTCAATAAAAATGAATTTTAGATTTTAGATTTATATATTAAATTAAAACGGTTAAACCAATTAAACATTATTATAAAGACCAGTTAGCCAAAGTGATCCTCCCTTTTCAATTTACTACATTGTGTTTCTAAGCTTTAATATTTCTATGGATTTAGACTAGTTTCTTATTTTGTTATGCCAACCAAAAGCCTCCAACCTGGCTTTACAACTCTATTTTTGACTGACTTACTCTTTCCTGAAAATCATTTAATTTCGATGTATGTTATCATGTCTTGTATAAGCCATAAGCCAATGATTGGTTGATTTTTTTGGTTGCCATTGGTTCGCTTGCTGAGTATCACGATTAAAAATAGCCTGATGAAAATGAGTTTTTCAGCTCACAAACTATACTCATATCGAATTTCAGCTCAATCAGTTCAGTGATTTCATTGTGATTGAGGAACAAACAAACATCCATCAATCCTCACAAACCTTCGAATATGTTTATAACGTAGTTAGACGACAACATCCTTGCTCTATACTATTATATCTTATATATATTATATCTATTTATTATATATTATATCTGGCAATGCAGTCTTCTGTACTCATACGTATAATATCATTGTGACCGCATCACGATTGGTTCAGCATGTAAAATGGCTTCCTCACATTAGCATGCAAAACCAATGTCATGTGATTATTACTGATTGAATAGGCCCTTGTCTGACAACATGATAGTTTTTAATATAAGCCTTGAAGACGTAGTGGTCGAGTTGTAAGGCCTTCCTTGTGAATGGTTGCAGATTTAAATCCCGGTTGGAGTCATACAAAAATTTTGGACATTCCACACAACGTAGATGGCGTTGTGAACAAAAGCTACCATTCTGAGCAGATACTGAGTTTAATTCCTGAGATGAAATGGAAGAATAAACTTACCTTAGACACTAAGTCCAAATGTAAACTTTATCGTTCTAGAAATCGACGAAGAGCAGTAAACATTCAACCTGTACATCCACATATATGGAGGCTTTCGCCGATTGGGACCACTAGGAATTGAGACCACGGTCCGAATCGCCGGATAACATTTTTGAATCCGTCGATTGGGACCACAGTCCACGTGACGTATATTGTACAGTCGTCGTTAGATACAGATCCGATATAAGAGTGTGATTTATTCAATATGTACCTACCCATCCTAGACTTGGATGTACTCTATTACTAATTATTGTTTAACCCTAAGCTATTTTAACAAACGGTACGCATTGGGTCTGTGTGGTGGATATGGCCCATTCGCTCTCCTAGCCGAGAGTAGGTAGTGGGAATTTTATAGGCTGTTTATGTGATATAAAGTTTATTGTAAATTTATAAATAAAGTGATGATTTTAGCCATCTGACAGGCAGACAACGAATAGGCCGTACAAATAAACATAGAGACCTGAAATTTTGAAAAGAATTTTGATCAATTCGCAAACGAAATTGTCAGGTGCTAATTTAAAATATTTCGTATTGTTTTGAATGAACTTAGATAATTTTAATGGTGGGCAAAATCGGCGGCTAAAAGATGAGTGCCAATTTAAAATAAGGCACCAAAGTGTCGGCTAACTCTAAAACAAAAGAAGTTGGTATAATGAAATAAAATAAAGGAAGGTTTAATTTAATAGGATGAAATAACTTAAAGGTGCGGGCTGAATGTAATTTCCTGTTTGAGAAAGAAATTTAACACAGACAATACTTTGGATTCGGATTTAAAAAAATCGTAATGTACGTAAAATTAAATGTTTTTTTTTAAATCATTATAATTATCAATATTACAAAGGTTTAAGAGTATGGATAGATAGATAAAAAGATGGATGTTTGCTCATCAATCAAGCCAAAACGACACTACCGTTAAAATCAGGAATGAGTAAAGTTTATGAGCTGAAAAAAAGCCTATTTTTTTATAATAAGCCTGTAGCCTTTTAATAATATGCATTTTTTTATTATGTAGGTCATTACCTAGGTATAGTAGTATGTGCAAGTAAGTGTACACAAACCTACCATTATAAAACTGTCTCTTAATATTCAAAGGTTTGCTGGAAGAAAACTCTTTGAAGAGTTGAGCTCGTCTATGTACAGTCAGCTGCACAGACATGTCATCACTCCCAAGGTTTTACATTTATATTATACTCTTAATTTTGCAAAGGCATTCTTCTTACAAGAATTCTGACGAGTGAGATGACCACATTGACTTGAAAATGCTTGCGTGCACTTTTCATTGCAAAATAACGAGTAATAAAAATGTGAACACTTGGAGGTGTATACATGTCTATGCAGCTGACTGTACCTATACATGCCTTTCAATAATTGTATTACCTATGTATTAATATGTTTTATGAGCTAATAATAATCTAAGAAGCTTCTTTAAATTCTGATACCACGCGGATACAGACGCAGCATCTACATAAATGCTATAAAAAATATTGTAGGTCCGGGTTATTTTTCCATTTTAAAGGAATCTGGGCAGTCTGAGTAAATTAATGGTATTTTTATTCTGTTCCATTAGGTCGGGCAGCGGCCACCTGACGCTAACTTATACCTCTAATAACTTCTATGGGTTCGCTTTTTACGTGACTTGGGTACAAATATAAATATTTCGATTGGTAGTAAATTAAATGAAAATGTAAATTATAACCTATTGTTTGTTTCTTAAATCTTATTATTATCAAATATATACCTACATATTTTCTTCCTTATATTTAATAAATTTAACTAAACATAATTTTTACCTATGTACATAAATTTACACACTAAAATAATATAAACGAACTTAAAAATAAAAAAAGATAAAAATGGATTTTTATCAAATGTATGATGTTCTAATGCATACATAATGTCTTTACTTTTAGGAAACTAGTTTTATCAATTTATCAATCAATAAATATATATAAAATCCTTCGACCTGACTGACAGGTAACGCACATACCTAACCACTGAACGTAGAGGCTTAAAACTAGGAGGATGTGTTGCTCAAGTGCTCGAAGAATTTGTATTTATTTATTTAAAAAGTGCGTAAAAAGAAAGGAATTTTGGAAATTCGCAATGCAAGCAAAGTTACGGATGTCAGCTAGTGTTTATGAAAGACATAACACTTTCGTTATTCCTTTTTTTTTTCTTCAAAAACCTGTTGTATAATTTGAGGTTTAGGCTAGGTTAAATAGTGCTTTAAAATCCTTAGAATATAGAACATTAAAACCTGTTTATTATGGATCGTTAATAAAATTTCTGGGGGCTTTATACTGAACTAAGAAGATCCTGAATGAACCCAGTGGAAGAATACAAATTAAAGTATTTTTTCACTTTAAAATCCGATCAAAATTTTTGGTGGTAAAAGTTATTTTCCATTATTTAAAAAGACAATTTTATTCAACTATATTATATACTTCTATCTCATTATTATTATTAATAATGCATGTTTCATTAAAACTAAGCGGTCCTTTTCAAGAAAATATCTTTTAAATTTCCAGTTTACCGTTAGAGTTTCTAAAAGAAATGGAAACTTTGACCCTTCGTTCGGTCACAGATTTTCAAGAAAAAGTGCATTCTGTATCATTTCATGATAAAAGCATTTTAACGAAGACATATAATATAATATAATATATAATAGGATAATTTTTTTTAATAAAAAGATCATAATGTACCTGTATTATCCAAATAAAGTTTTCATTAATTTATTCATTCATTCATTCATTCACTCAAGCAAAATGTTACAAGAAACGATTGAAATAATCGAATAATTACCATGCTAAGTAGTTTTTATCTCGCCTTTTTATTCTTGATTTTAATTATTTAATAATTTTACAAAACCTTCTCCATCGCTAAAACCTGATAAAACAACATTCCAAAAAGCTTTTAAAAGATCACAACAATAATGTGTCGACATTTTGAATTTACAAAAATTTATTCAGAAATCAAGTTATTCGTGTGTTTTATCGTACCTAACCTAATAATCATCTTCCTACATAATATCGGAAATCAGGGGCCTAAGTAATATCAAAACGTTTTATCGTTTGACCTAATTTTTCACCTACTGTTCCACTAACCTTATTTTAAATATGTTATGTGTTATATTGTGTTAATATCAAAAAATAAGTAACGTGTGATTGATCCTACTTTCGGGTGAGAGTCGTAATATACCAGATTAAAATGTATTTGTAAAATTAAATCTTTATCTAAATGCACATACCGTGTATTTGTGGAGGCTAATAAAACGTAAGTATAAACATTGGCAATATATTTTGAGATAACTCATATTTTACAAAAAAAAATGATATTTTAGGATTTTGGTCAATATTATTGCTAAATAATGCTAACAAGCTCGTATATTTTATCAAATTAATGTGTAAGCACATGTATATTTCATGTTATATTCATGGAATTCTCATAACATGCATGCAGATTCACACTTCAATCTAAATTCAGCTTTTGAAATATTTTCGCGTACTTTTTACTAATAACACCTTTCATTACTAAAATCTATATTTTTTTCACATGCGAGCGAGAGGGCGAATCACGGGTAGGTACTATTCGCCTTAACTATCGATGATTATTAAAAATCAAAATATTAACTATTATTTATAGAAAAATATGTTCTCTTTGATTAATTATCTTGTAATTTAAAATGGTTCTTATAAAAATTGGTTGTCTGTAAAGTTGGTTTACGGACGATAGTTTAACGTGACTACCAGCGCTACCGGACAATGACAGCGTTACCAATGACGTCAACGTTTTCGTGCATGCAGCAGGCGTTAATCGTAATCACGTAGTCACGTCAAAATATAAAATAAATATTAATATTATAATATAAATGATCAATGAACTTCAAACCAATAACAACAATCACAGTCTATTATAATAGCTCACTAAACCAACGATCTGCTACATCCACTGTATGCTCTATCGATCTATGAGACGAAAGGAATAACAATTCGGTTTAATAATCTATTTTATGATACATAATGTTTGTTTTACGATCGTTAGACGACGACACAGACGCGCCAAAGTCGCCTGTATGCAGTTTGAATGGGTGACACACACTGTAATAGATTTTCTATTGTGAGCGAGGAAACTCGTGATGTTTGTATGATGAATATTGATGTTCTCTACATACAAATATTGTCCTGCAAATGTTGATTTTTATATTTTTACCTTACTGTGGAAGGGGTTATGTTTTTGAACTACCTTTTGTATGTCGTTTAAATCTGTAACTGCGATGGCATTTCAGTCCTCAATTCATAAAAATCGGTTAGTAAAGGTGTATGATAGTGATAAATAGATTGGCGCGTAAGTCAAGCTCTATATAGTATATATAGAGGCATATACATATATACTCTACATATATACTAGTGTTTTTCATGCTTTTAATTGAATACGCAAGATGCGTCTTGCTTGTCTTGTAACTCCTTTGTTTCTTTATTAAAAAGTTCTTGTGTTTTATTTTTGTGTGAATTTTATATAAATAGAAAGGAGGTTATATCCCGCGGGCCCTGATATCGGCTGAGATAATTATTGTGAACCCTGTCTGAAATTCGTCAGGTTTATTTAGTCAATATAATTATCAAAACTCGTAATATGCTTGTTTTGTGTCATGTTTCTTAAAAAAATGTATTAGTATACTCTATGTTGGTGATCAATAAATAAAATAAAATAAACAAATATCTACCACAAAATCTATAGTAGACTTATGTGACTGTTTTATGGGGTCAATAAAGAAAATAAATGTAATAAATACAAGGATATTTATTACGAAGGAAATGTTTTTCACATGGCCCTACTCCACTAAGATGGTTGCTCTGATAGTTTCAACGTAACTTTTTCCGTTTCAACGGATTGACTCAAATTTCCCTTTATTCTGAAAGAAGCGTAAAACTTATCATTGTACAATTTTTTTGTTGGAAAAAGGTTTTAGTTTGCAGAAATCGATGGGGAAGAGTTCCGGGAACTTTCTTTGAAGAAAGCTACTTTTTCAGGGTTGCCATGCTAATTTACGAAGGGCAGTGACTCATAATATATGTACATATAAAAGGCTTTTCCTGACTGACAGATAGACATATAACGCATACAAACCACTGAACGTAGAGACTTTAAATTTAGGGGATATGTTTATATCCCCTAAATATATTAAGTCTCATTTAGTCGTATCAAGAAGTGCAAGCGCGTACCATGAAGTTATGGATGTCAGCTAAATCTAAAAAAAATAATAGACATATCCTAAGCAAACTCTTATACAGACTATAATAAAACATTTAGTTGTCTAATTTATTTATGCACACTCACAATGTGTACGTGAACAATAAGTATGAAGCGTGACTTAAATCGCAAAGGTTAAAAGATGCTGCTACACACGATACGATGCGACGTGGATTATACAATCTCTCGTCGAATAAAAAAATTACACGCTGAAAAAACGTGCGTAAATGAGTGTATAGAACTATGTAGAACTAAGTATTGAAATAATATTTAACTATTCAAACAAAGTTATATGCTAGAAGTTTTCGTTTTTCATTATTTTTATTTCTGTATGAAACTTAAAAATAATGCATTAACATAACAGTGATATTAAATTTATCAAATTATTTTTCTTTCCTCCTAAGTATTCATATAGTGTTTGATAAGAAGGTTGGTAGGATTTTCAAAGCTAAAATAAATATTTTAATTTATTTAAATTAGATTTCGTGTGGCCTATAACGTTTAACAACGTAGCATTTATACGTCGCATCGCATCGTGTGTATCCTCATCAAGTTATTGACAACAAATACGCCTCACAAGTCCCTAGTAAATAAGGTTATAATATGAGTTTGTATAATGCTGCTCCTCTCGTGACTGGAGACTACATTGTTTATACACAATGGTGAAATTATGTGCTTAGAAAATCGTTTTAGCTTAAGGCCAATCCTCAAATCCGAATTCAATACAAAATGATTCGGACAAATACTCAAAAAGTACGCCGTATTATAGTAATTTCTTCACATTATTAGTTTCGTCCATATTTTTAATTTCGTCAACAAAAAAAAGTGAAAGGTTTCATACTTTAATTTAGATTTTATACGTGTTTTTAAATTAAACCTACTAACTTAAAAACGCGTATAAAATCTAAATTAAAGTATGAAACCCGTTACATTTACATTTTGTATGGAATTCGGATTTGAGGATACCCTTTACTTAATATTATTCTATGATTATTTAATATAATATGGAGCAAAAGCAGTCACTATCAAGGTCAGGCAGGGGTTATACATAAGGATAGTGTTCTTTAGTGTCCGGTAACTTGTGTCTAATTATAAAAAAAAAACAATTTTGTCCTATTTTATTTAGATACCAAAGTACCTATTTCACTATTTATATATTATTTTGCATACGACCCATTTTAATTTTATAGCCTTATCTAAAGTAAAACAACTTTCTTTGTAAGAGCCCTATAAATTCATTAGTCTCAATTTATTAGTCCGTGAAGGTCAATTTGAACCGAAAACGATGTCGGTAGATACTTGGCGGTATGTAGTCTTGATTCAACCTTATTTTATTCTGTTAGTATTGTCTAGGTACTCGGTTAAAAACTTTGCTGTGATTTTGATGTGTCTATGTCTAATAAATCGATATACGTCGGCTGCATGCATGAAAACGTTGACGTCATTGTCCGGTAACGCCCATTGTCCCGTTACGCTGATGACGATGTCACGTTAAACTATCGTCCGTAAACCAACTTTACAGACAACCATTTTTTTTTGTATTCATGTCAAAAAAAAGGTTGTCTGTAAAGTTGGTTTACAATTATGGAGACCAATAGGTCCGGTCTGAGCATAGTGTCGTCCTACTAATTTTGTATAACTTGTAAGACATAGTAGGTACTGCTAATTAAAAAATGGTTGTCTGTAAAGTTGGTTTACGGGTGATAGTTTAACATGACTACCCGCGTAACGGGACAATGAGCGTTACCGGACAATGACACCGTTACCGGACAATGACGTCAACGTTTTCGTGCATGCAGCCGGCGTTCATCGATTTATTAGACGTAGTCACGTCAAACATAATTTTGTTAATTCACTACGCAAACGAAGTTGTGAGTATCATTAACATATTTACAAAAATAAATGGGTTATGACGTTTATAATTTGATAGTTCTTGAATAGCCAGTTCTAACTAGGTTATATTTAAATTATTAGAATATCTTTTTATAGTTTTTATTGGTCGTAGTTGACCCCGGATAACTTATTTTTATTGTTTTTGTACAGTCTGTCAAACATTACACTTAATTCTAATTCTAATTCTAAAAAGGGGGTACAGCGGTCTGCACTGGCTTCCCGTTGTAGGGTGCATTGTGCATTGCCCCCCGATATATACTTAACCCTGCCCCAGCCATCCTAGCTCCTTAAAATAACGGAGCAGGACCCTGGGTTGATGACAGCACAGTTCCAATAGCGTGCTTGTTGACACGTTAGGTGGAGAGGAGTCCAATAACTTGCGCAAGCCCGTCTTGATCCTACTCTCCTCTGTCTCTTGACAGTGGATCACCACGTGCTCCACTGTTTCCTGGTCTAGCAGGCAGCCTCTGCAGATATCTATGTCTGTGGCTCCTATCTTGAAGAGGTGATGATTGAGGTCACAGTGGCCTGTGATTATCCCTACCATCAGGCGAAGGTCTTCGCGTTTCAGTTTTAGTAGCGCATTTGTGAGGTTTTTGTCTAACTGGGGAAACATTAGTTTTGTATGTACGCAGTCGCTACCGCGTTCCCACAGTTTCTGATGTTCTCTGTCTGTGAACATTTTAAGCCTACTCCTGATCTCAGCTGTTGGTGGGTTGGAGGTGCTGACATCTTTGGTGGTAGGTGTGAGTTTTGCTCCTTTTCTTGCCAGTGAGTCTGCCTCGTCGTTGCCTTTATTCGAGGAGTGACTCTTTGTCCATTTGATACAGACCTCTGCCCTGTCTGTAAGTCTTTGTAGCGCATTATGACACTCTGCGATCGATTTGGACCTGGTGTCCTGTCTACGCAGGGCATTTATTAGGGCTGCACTATCAATAGTGAAAATCACTTGTAAGGGTTGGTTCGTTTCCCTTTCTGATGCTTCCACCCAGGTCAGCAGTTCATCCGTGGCTCGGTGAAGCCCTAGTGTTTCGGCTTGAAATGCTGTTGCTGTGTTGTTTAGAGGCTGTGCTATGGCGATTCCTGCTTCTGGGCAGTACACGCCACAGCCTGCTCCTGTTTTCTGTTTCGCTCCATCCGTATATACATTTATTATAGATTTCGCCGGTGGGCTTACGGTTGCCTCCCCCGGGATCGATACCACATATTTTTTGTTTGATAGGTTGTGGCAATTCTGTCCGTGCCTTTCTGGGCTTCAGGTATAATGCTAATGACCCTGTCTAGTATTTTGCAGTGATTTGTGTTTCTGCTATGTCCCTTCCAATTGTTATTGGACTTTATCCTGAGCGCTGCTGCCATAGCTTCTTGCTGTATGTGTAGATGGAGCGGCGGCAGGCCTAAAATTATGTTTAGCGCTGCTGATGGAGTGGATCTCGAGCACCCACTTATGAGAGAGCATGCTAATCTTTGTATCTGTTGCAGTTTGTTTGCAGTTGTAATAAGGGTTGTTCTCGGCCACCATACTACAGCGCCGTACGTTAGCACTGGTCGTACCATGACCGTGTACAGCCATCTGCAGAGTCTTGGTTTTAGTCCCCAGTCCTTACCCACAGCCCGGGTACATTGCCATAGGACGTTTGTGGCTTTCGTGGTGACATGGTCAAGGTGCTTACCCCATAGGAGTTTGCTGTCGAGCCATATTCCAAGGTATTTGACCTCATTACTAAGTTTTAGTCTAGTTCCAAATAAGGTAGGGAGATTCATTTTTGGTATTTTCTTCTTTCGAGTGAAAAGCACCATTTCCGTTTTAGTGGGGTTCACAGATAAGTTGTGGTTTTTGCACCATGATTCAACTACCCGAAGCGCACTTTGCATTTTATCACATAGAGTAGATTCGAATAGTCCCGATATCATAATGGCTAAATCATCGGCGTATCCTACTGTCAGGATGCCGTTCTTGTTGAGTGCTTCAATGAGTTCATTTGCTACCAGAATCCACAAAAGGGGAGACAGTACCCCCCCTTGTGGACAACCTTTGGTGACGAGGCATCTGGATACTGTAGACTTCTCTATGAGTGCTGCTCTGTTCGCAAGCATCTGTCTTATCCAGTCGTTCAGATTATCATCTACTCCACGGTTTCTGAGGCCATTCTCTATGCTTAGAAACGTGGTTTTATCGAAAGCACCCTCTATGTCTATGAACGTTACTAGACATGATTGCTTATCTTCTAGTGCTCCTTCGATCTTGTGTACTAACTGATGAAGTGCTGTTTCTGTTGACTTACCAGATTGATAGGCGTGCTGGTTTTTGTTAATGGGATTGTCTATGAGCGTGCCACTGCGGATGTGCCTGTCGCACAGTCTCTCTAGGGTTTTTAGAAGAAAGGAGCTTAGACTGATTGGTCTAAACGCCTTTGGTTGGGTGTAGTCAGTCTTGCCAGGTTTGGGTAGGAATACTACTTTGACTTCCCTCCATTGTTTAGGGATATATTTCCATGCTATGCAACTTTTAAATATGGAGGTCAAAGTTGCCTCGATTCTGTCGAAATGCCATTGAAGGAGTGCTGGGAATATATCATCAGCCCCAGCTGATTTGAAAGGTTGGAAGGTTTTCACCGCCCATTCTAGAGACTCTGTAGTTATTATAGAGTTGGCCAGTTCCCAGTCGACTTCCCTTGCTTGATGGTTGCTTTCTGCCCATGTGGCATTGTCGTCAAGTATGCAATCTGGGAAGTGGGTCTTAAGCAGGAGCTCAAATTGTTCTTGCTCTGTAGTTGTATAAGTTCCATCAGGGTATCTTAGGGTACCTAACTTATTTTTTGTGTCTTTTGACAAAAGTTTATTTAACCTAGCCGTTTCACTTTGAGAGGAGATCGAACTGCTGTATTTCCTCCATGAGTTGTTTCGGCTCTTATTTATTTCCTTCTTGAATTGTTGCCTGGTTAGCTTGTAGTCTTTCCAGTCGTCTTCATGGTTAGTATTCATCGCCCTGTTAAAGTGGTGACGTACCTTTTTCCTTAGTTTGGTGAGCTCTTTGTTCCACCACCTGTCTTTACGGTGAGCAATCGCGTTGTTGCTCTCTTTTACTAATGGGCACGCTTTTTCAAAACTTGTCTTAAGACTGCTAGTTAGAAAAGCTAAGGTCCGTTCTATCTCTAGTGGTTCAAGCCGTGAGGAGTGTCCTACGTGCTGTCCTTTTCCTAGTGCGGTATCCAGGCATTCCCTGAATAATGTCTTGTCCGTTTTCTTTTTATTTCTATATAGTCTCGGTGGGATGTCGCCTATCTCTAGGCTGAATCTTATCCGTCTATGATCTGCGCATGATGCTTCATTACTTGCAACTCGCCAGTCACTTATGTATTCCGTGATTGACTGGGTTGCTAACGTGATGTCTATTATTGTCTTTGCCCATGATGTGACAAACGTGGGTTCGGCACCTCGGTTATGAATGTCCAGATTGTGTTTGAGAATAAAATCCAGTACATCCCTCCCTCTTTCATTCGTGTCTGGACTGCCCCAAACGGTGCAGTGCGCATTTGCGTCGCAGCCTATGATACATTCTAGTTTATGGAGCTCACAGTAGTGAATCAGCTCCTCGAGTTCACGAGGAGGAGCTTCCCCTCCTATGTCCATGTATGCTGATGCTAGTAGAATAGTGTTGAGTTTTCCTTCAAGCAAGGTCTCTAGTTTCACCACTGTGAGATCGTCTGTACAGAGATGTGTTACAAGTGATGAATTTAAATTTTTAGGTACATAAATTAACGTACGAGTTTTAGTTTGCAAAGGTGGAGTAAAAACATTGCCCTTGAGGGCGTTCAGACTTACCCTTCCTCTGACGATGTAGGGCTCCTGGACCAGTGCTATGGTGTTAGGCTTCTCTTCCAGGGCTCTTCTTAGGGCAGCGAGTCCAGTGACGCTGTGTTGGATGTTGGCCTGAATAATGTCAATTTTGCAAAATTTGGTCGGCCTATGTGGGTCTCTATCTTTTTGGGATAGAGTTTTATTATTTATGCGATTTTCTCTTAACGAATTAAAAACTACAACTAAGAGGGAAAAAGGTTTTAAACTAGGTATAGGGAGGCTGAGAGAATTCCGCCCTATTGTTGTCTGCCCGAGCTGCCGGGGGACGACATCAGCCGCTCCGTGTCCATGGATGACGCGGGCGAGAGGAGGTTGAGACAGGATAGGTCCCCTGCAATCTCACCTCCCTCGTCCGCGGCATCCAGGAGTCGGCTGATTTCGTCCTGCGACAGATCGTCCTTTCTACCTGGGGCAACCGGGATGTTGACTACTATCGGCGCGTCCATCGCCGCGTCCGCGGCTGCTGCACTTATGCTTGCGCTCGGTGCAGCCGCCGCGGGCGCGTCGATCGCCCTGCGAACGTCCCCTGCCCTCGGTTTACGCAGCCGGATGTGAACGGATGCGCATTTGTAAACAAGTCTACAGTCTACTTTTCTGAGGTCTGGCTCGTGTTCCGCCGGGATGCCGAACGTCAGTACGTTGTTCACGACGTGCCCTATTTTGATGGTGTTGTGGGCAAAGATACGCCAGTTTTTGATTCTTACTATTCCTATCTTATTGTAATAGTCCAGGAATTCTCTAATATCAGCTGAGCTGCCGTTGAAATCTGGGATGAAGACCGTTCCTTTGAGATAGGCCGGTAGTTCCTTCTCTGGGACGACCATAAGCCCGCCCGACCCTGGCCATTTACGCGGGAGTTTGGCTACGTACTCATTTAGCCAGGCGAGCGTAAAGTCGTCCCTGCATGTCATTCTGAGACCACCCCGATAAGGTCTGGGCATAAGGCCAAACATTGGTCGGGGGTGGTCGTCATCCATGTGTTTGTTTTGGAGGAAGAACGCCACCGTCCCCTCCTCGACGTCCCTCCTCACAATTGTGGCCTGGAAATCAGTGAGGTTCGTTCCTGACCTATCAAGAATTACCACCTTGAGGTGCGATTTTGCTACCTCAGAGAACGACGCCTCACCGACTCCCAGCTCTTCAGCGTTAGTGAAATGGCCAGTGCCCGAAGCCACCGCCACAGAGGAGTCCGAACTCGCGTGAGCCTCGGTCTTCGACTTTTTATCAACCGCTGCGGTTGACGGTGATATTATGTCCGAACTCCTCTGCCGCTTGGGGCCCCGAGCACTTACCGGTGTTGTTATGTCCTGTTCTGTTGCCACTGCCACTGTGGTGTCCGACGTTGCCGGTGCCAGGACCGGGTAGTTGGAAGCACTGGACGCCTTCCGCCCTTTCGCCTTACCTTTTCCCTTGACGGGATCGGGTTCGGGGAGAGGCTGCGAGGAGTAGGTTACCAGTGTCCTCCCTATGCTGACATCGGAAACACCGGACCCAAAGTAGTGGTGGCCCCCGCTAAAGGTCACGTCGCCCGACCTAGTGACCCCGGGTGCTACCCAGCCTGCGCCCATTGTTGCCGACTGATAGGTTGGCACCGAATGGTGGACCAGCCCTGGGCCGGACGCAGGAGTGGGCCAGCATGGGGACGAGGGCGGGCGAGCCTCCGACGAGGTTGAGGGAACGCACGCAAACACCGTTCCAACCGACGGCGCAATGTCGTCGATTCCGGGTGGGTGCATGGTGCCTTCGTACACGCCCTGGTACAGCGAAGCCAGCATAGCTGTTTCCGCGTGCCGGCGTTCATTTCGTCGTGTTAACCGGAGTTGATACTCCGTCTTGGTTTGGTTTACGATACCTGCTGGGACCAAGGCACCAGTGTGAGCTGAAAGCCCCCTGGCGCCTCGCCCAGTGCCAAAAGCCAACACAGCGCCGCCAGATGTCACCGCCGCTGCTGTGTCTTCGCGTCTTCTTTGCCGCTGCCTCGCCTTTCTGCTCGTCCCCGGAAACTGCACTGGTCCAGTCGGAGCAGGACTTTCTCGCGAGGAGGTAGGCGCGGGGGTCGTTGCGCCCGCAGTTACCCCAGGTGCATTCGCGGGGGGCGGGGCCTGGGGTGCCACCCCACCGCCGCCTTCGGTAGCTAACTTCACACCACCCGGCCCGGAAACCGGGGGGCGCCGGGCGCTAGCCGGATCGCACGGCAACATTGACTCGTTCATTCTATTCATTTTATGTTTTAGTGTCTTTTACTGCTGGAAACAGAACCGGACAGGGTTTAGTTATGGGCATCCTGGGGTGTGGAGGTAGATGCCCATCGCTACCTCCCCCCGACTTTTGTGGAATGGGTGGCGGCAGCACCATGGTCCGCATGGTCCTGTCCCCACACATCATTCCAGTCCGGCCACGGGCGGCCGTTGAGGAATGCGTTGCTCGACCCCAGCACGGCGGCGTGTAGTTGTCTTGCCTCGCACCTCCTCTACCTCCTCTCTCTCTTACTTGTCCCTCAACTAATCAGTATTCCAACATACAGACATAGTTCGGTTACATTACGGTACATTACACTTAGTTAAATTTTATAATTACGGGTCTTAACCCTTTTTGCTAAATTTCCCATCGCTTCAGCTGAACTGCGAAAACCGTTGTCTGGGAATATTACGGCTGAAACGTAAGTAAATTATTTATTGAAAGTTTACCGCGATAAAGAACTGTAAGAAAAATCAAACTATGAGTGATAATCGCGAAAGTCTACAAAACATCTATTAAATTCATAAAATATATAAAAATTTAGATAAAAAAATTATGCGTAAAAATTTGCTACGCTACGCGCTCAATACGTATATAGATTAGGTATGCAATTATGCATGTTTAGTCATAAAAAAATTAGATCATGGCAAATAATATCTTATTTCACTTTTATTATTCTACAAGATTCAAAGTAAAAAAATATGATATATTATAAAGGGGATACATAACGAAAAATTGTAAAGCAGGCTGTGTGTGCACGTTATGAACTAAGTAGAGATTGAAAATTGGACTTATTATTTGTTGATTTGCAACGTTTGTAGCTGACTGTAACACGCAATCTGAATAGCGGAACCTAGTAACTAGTAAGAAACGACCACGTGTTTAGCAAGACGAACTTTATCGTTTCTCAATGGAATAATAACTATAATACGGCGTACTTTTTGTATGGAATTGGCTCTACACTATTAGCCGGATACGTTACGTTTACGTGCCGGTAGACGAAAATTCTTATTTATAATGACCTACTCCGACCTTGCTTTAGCAGGTAGTACAGTAGATACCAGCTAAACACATACCATAGGTCAATAAACTGACGCGAGGCTACGTTATTAATTTCTGTAGTAATAAGTCTGCCCGTCTTTTGGTATTAAGGGGAATCCTCAAGGCAAATTTCCATACAAAATGAAAAGTGAAACCAACAAACAAACAAAAAAGTGAAAGGTGTCATACTTTAATTTAGATTTTATACGTGTTTTAAAATTAACCCTACTAACTTAAAAACACGTATAAAATCTAAATTAATGTATGAAACCTTTCACTTTTGTTGTTGACTCAATCAAAAAACATGGACGAAACGAATAGTGTAAAGAAATTACTATAATACGGCGTACTTTTTGAGTATTAATCCAAAACATTTTGTATGGAATCGGATTTGACGATTAGCCTTAATTTTAGCTTATGCGTTAATGTCCATAATTATATGATTGATAACATGTATTTAGTAAAAATGTAATTTATTTTATGCGTTTTGTAATCATCGCTTCTTATTACTAATCCTTTTTCAACTTACTTTGAAAAAGGAGGAGGTCCTCAATTCGTTTTTTTAATGTTTGTTTCCTCAAAACTTTGTCATACTTATCCGATTTGGAAAATTATTTTCTTGTTCGGAAGGATTTATAGCCGGAATGAATAGTTTGGAAGGCCCTATATAGGCCCCATATATTATTAAAATTGGTTAAGAAGTTTAGTAAAAATCAAAATAACTGAAAAAAATATATCGTTGAATTGCGTATTTTGCTTTCTAGTGACTTTTCAGTGAAATCAGTCACTAAAAGAAATTGGTTGTAGTACGTTTTTGTATAGTTTTTATTACTCTTTTAACTTAATTCTGGTTTCAATTTAGTATTCAAAATTAAGATCTAATTTCATAGTTACATATTTAGTCGATAATTTCAATGACATTTATGTCGTTAATTAATCTAAAATAGTCCCATATTAAATATTAAAAAAGCCTTGAAATACCATAATTGCAAGAGTTGAGCGTTGGTAATATCCATTCTATTATAAGAGTCGTTTATTAATACTCTTGGGAACTAACACGTGCTCAAGGTAGAGTTCAAGAAGGTCACTTTTTCTAATATTGTCTTCCACCAAAAGTTTAAAATATTGTGGCGTTTGATTACGTAGCACTATTTGGTACGCTTTTAGCCGAGGCCTTAGTCTCAGCATAGGGAAAAATATAGACTTATTTGATGATTTTTTAATACATTTTGTTGGCTTACAATAACACTTCTTTCCATGACTGTCTTTCTGCCAAGTTTTTTTCTATTTAAACTTCAACCAATTGTATGAAATGAAAGCTAGAAGCCAGTGGGTTGGCTTGTAAACTCACCCCATATCATCGACGCTTTATATTTAATGTCAAACAATCCAATATGGCAGCAGGGCTACTTCCCAATTCGTACAGTCCGATAATAATAATTTATTCATATTTTAGTTTCCATACTTTCAATTTCAATTCGTTTTTTACAATCTGCTTGTTGACATCCTTCTCAAAAGCTAACTCACTCACTCGCTAGCTTTTAAACTCGCCGGCTTGTAGCGTGTAAATTAGCCTGTGTTATCGACGCTTAACTTATATCACTCGCGTAACCTAGGTTAAATTCAATAATTCAACAACACCTCATTTAAATCCGTCAGCCATTTAGCTACATAGAATCAAACAAACATACGTACATACATACATACACTCGAAAAACAAAACACTTCTCTCGCACTCGGGGGGTGAAAACCCCTCATTCCCGTCACATTATCTTGAAATTGAAAGTCGACTTCAAAGGAAAGTATCACATAAATCAAAAACGACCAAAAGCCGTTAGCTTTGTCTGATATTACAAACGGTGACCTACCGTGGCCCGGGGCCCTTGCCGAAAGCACCGAAAGTGGATAACGGTGACCCAAATAGCAATAGCCAGCTAGGTCACTCACAGGCCTAATAAAATTAGCATTGCTACAAATGTTGTTGAACATTATTACAACTAGTTGATACTCGAAACTTCGTTTGCGTTGCGAATTAACCCTAATAAAATTCCTTTCATATTACGCGTCCGCCATTGCAGCGCTAGATTTGGACGCATTCAGACAGTGACACGCCACAGCCACAACACATTGCGTTCAGGATGAATGAATGAAAGAAAGAATGAATGAAACATGAGCCCAGCCATTTTCGTCTAGTTTTGAATGCTCTACGCTTTCTCTACGTTTGCTCTACCTACGATAAGGAAATGTTTCACTACGAGTCGGTAACGCTGATTTTACGCTGTGATAATAAAAACACTTCGTTTTCAAATAAGATGGAGTGAACTAGCCATTTAGATCCATTTTAGTTTCAAATAAAACGTGATTTTTATACTATTTGTATATTATATCTATTTTCGCATGAAATACTAAATACAGCACAAAAAAACATTATTGTACAAAGTTTTACGTGGTATGGATGAAAATGTTATTTTTTTCTTGTCATGATTTGCTGGAAGAAAACTCTTATTAAGGCTAAGCTCGCCTTTGTCTTTTCTTATATGATTTATATTTTAACGTGTTTGTGTGTACAATAAAGAATTACAAGATTACAAGATTGAGGTATATATAAGAGGGTTATGTTAATCAACCATGGTATCTAACGTGAGTATTATTCAATCAAGAATTTGATTAAATCTATCCATGCATATTCAATAGTTAACATAACAACACAGCAATCTTACTAAGCCGGGCCGATAACTGATAGAATACCGATTATGAAAACACAAAACATTTTCAAGAATTAGTTGTGGAGAAATATTTAATCATAAAATAACAATATTGATAAAGTTATTTAGCACAAGCTACTTTGCTTGAGTGGTGTCAGAATAAAAACCATCGGTGTTCGTCTTGAGTCTGGGTTTTCTATACAGGGTGGTTTTTTGAGAAGGGCACTGATGGCCAAGTCCGAAACCACGGGAGTTAGAGAAAAGTCGAGTCATGCCCTCGATTTAGAAGAAAACAATAACGCATATTTAGTTCTTCTTTTCTTTTACTTTTGACAGAAATCAATCCGAATGATTTTTAAAAAAATTAAGCAGCCTGTTTTTTGAATCAATAGATTCTGTTGCTGATGAGGATTTATCTTTGCAAAATATATATTTAGTAATTAAATAAAATAGTTTAGTTTTAAATCAAGATAACTGATAAAATATATGTCGTCGAAGTAAACGAAATTGCGTATTTTGCTTCCCTGTGACTTTGCAGTGGTATTTACGGTTACGAAAACAGTCCAATTGAAGTCAGTTGTACTATGTTTTTGGAAAACCTTGATTATATTGAAATTGGTTTACTTATTGATAGGAGATAATCGTGAAAATCTACGAAAAACTAATCTAGTGGATGTTGCTTCATAAAAACTTGTTTAGAGTAATCGAATTAAAGTCGCTATCAGTTCGAAAAACTTCAATACTTTTCCAATTAATACCTATCGATAGATGTAGATAACTCGATTATTGTCACTATTCGATTGAGCGATCGATAATGTTGATGGTGAATAATAAATTGAATTGCTCCAAAGCAACCGCCACCATTTAAAGTTGGTTCAACATCATTTGGATACAGCTCTACTTGCAGTAAAGTCCATCAGGTGAATCGTGGTCAAACGTAAAACTATCTATCTATATAAAACTAGAGCCATAATATATATTATAGATAAATATATTATATATCTATAATATCTGTAAGCTCATCTGTGTGTATACAAAAAAGGCTTAGTCCTTTCTAAACCAACACATGAAATTTCGAGGGTGTATTCGTCAAAAGCTGAAAGTGCGTACTTACCGTAAAGTGCGTACTATGAAGGAATTTTGAAAAATTGCAACGCATATAAAGTGAGGACGTGGTGGCCGAGTGGATGAGGCCCTTACCTTGCGATCTGGTGGTCGCGGGTTGGAATCCCGGTGGCAATCATGCGTAAATGGGTTTTTTCGGTCGAATAAAAAACCCATTCGCTCTCCTGCCGAGAGTAGACCAGAGTCCCAGCAGTGGGAACATTATAGGCTGATTATGCTTATACAAAGTGGCGTCAGCTGGGTTTTAATTTATAAAAGTTTTCCGGTGCTATTGTTACAATTTTGACGAAAATTTAAAATGTTCTATCTTATTAAATTTTTCATAGTTATAAATGTTACTTTTGGTTTTCAAGTATATTTTATTGTTTTCTCTCTATTTTTCACTCTTTATTTTTTATTCCCGTACTGGGCCTACTGTTTAATATTCCCAATATTTTGTGGTCCAACTGGAGAGTGCCTCAAGTTGAGTACCTACCAAATTGGCGGTGAAAATAACATTATCTATTTTCTGAGTAAACCAATTCAAATAAATTATTAACTTGAATCAGTTTGATATAATTGTTAAGTTTAGAGGGTTTCACTTTGAAGTTTGAAGCTTGAAACAAAAGTTTAATGAATTTTGACGTAACTACGTACCTTAGGTACCATTATAATTTATTTATTGTTTATTTAATTTGCTTACATGTAAGATCGTCTTATTATTTTTATTAATTTATGTTTATGTATGTTTATGTTTATTTATGCAAATTAACTTACCGGAAATTAACCATTTTGTGATCCGTGCGTATTTTTTGTGAAGGTATACTACGTGATAGAATACAAAATAATGCACAAAATATCCACGTACAAATAAGTTTCTTGACGACCTCTCTCTAAGTTTCAAGTCACTACGTTTAGCGATTAGGCCTGTACATTATCTGTCAATCAGTTAGATCCAAACCTTTTATAAATAACTGATATAATATTCCAATAATTGAGGTTTTACTAAAACATACTTCAAGCGATTTCACTTGGACTGTTCTAGTTCTAGTCACAGGGAAGCAAAATACGCAATTACTTGGACAAATATTTTTTTTCAGTTAATTTGATTTAAAAACTACTGAACCGTAATAAAATTTCTATTCTATATTCTATTGACCAATCTGAAAGTCTCTCAAACAAAATATTTTTTCTAATCGGTATACAAACAACCAACTTCTGAGGTACTTAAAATACATAAAAAAAACTGAATTGAAAACCTTCACCTTTTTTGAAGACGGTTGAAATGTTACAATGCGTATTATCTTAGCGCTATGTTGGCAGATACGTTTATTCACACACCAATGGGTAGTTCATTGGATTATCTACAGGTACTTATCAGCCACCTACTCATTCCCTTTGTTTATCTACCGATACTAGCACAATATCCGCTACCGAGCTCATTCATTTGAAAGATAATAACGCGTTTATTGGAAGGGCTGATTGTAAAAACCGTAAAACAGTTTTTAGTTTAAACTTTTGCAAGACACGGATGGTCGAGTGGCAAGTGTGTTTAACTGTCACGCCAGGGTCGCGGGTTCGATTCCCGCTTCAGGAAAAACATTTGACAACTTTTCCTCCCGTATGTCTTCTTCATCTTATCGTGTCACTAGTTCCTTCGAACCAGTGTGGTGAAAGTATTTCAAGTGCGCCTCAAAGAGGCTCCTTTCGTGCACTCGACACATTTTTTCGAACTTTAGGTTCTACGATATGCTGGTTTCCTCACGATGTTTTCCTTCACCGTTGCGAGAACATGGGATGCATACATAGATTTTTTGACCGGAAAAACCCATTTACGCATGACTGCCACCGGGATTCGGACCCGCGGCTATCAGATCGCAAGGTACGGGCCTCATCCACTCGGCCACCACGTCCTCCCGTATGTGGTGATGCTTTACTTTACGTTGGATTACATGATATGTAATGGTACATTGTCGAATAGGTGATGTGAAAAAAGTCTTGTGCAAAAAATTCAGAATTCTTATAACAAAGAATGACTAAACTTTCCATTATTTTCTATAAAAATATTCACCTGATTCTTTATCCTCACCTAGATTATCATTCTACAAAATATAGTCTCCGTTTCTAGATATAGATGATATAGAAACGTTTGTTTTCTATAACTTAACTCGCAAGATCAAAATTGAAACCCTTTGAACCTTTGAAATCCTTTCGACATTCGAGATATTTTACGGCACGAAAATTTTAAACTCAGATAACGCAGAAACTCAAAGAAGTTAAACAATTACGGTGGGCTCTAATTTCTTGAAAAGTTTTGATTATGTAAAGGTGTCCACAAATTAAAACGTTAACATTAAAAAACATGTTTTTTTTTTATCAAACCAAACTTTAAGAACATGAGGCACTTAATTTATTATTCTCGTATATATCTTGTTTTTCGTAATGTTAGTATGAATTAGTATGTATGTATGTACTGTCTGGTTGGCGGTAGATATATCACCCATCTAGAAAAAAATATGCAGGCGACACCGCACTAATCATCTTTTTCGCCGACGGATATAAACATAAGTTTCAAACTTTATCACCTTATCTTGAGCCTTATTTCCTGTTTTATTCAAGAAGTGGGCATTTCAGCTAAACTTAACCTTCGCTGAATATTTTACTAATATCCCTAACTTCTCAAGAGGATACAGCCTACAAATGAATGTTTAATCAAGGTGAAAATGACCATTATGATTCTGTCGTGAAGCCGGCGTTTGGTCTTTTGGGAAACCTTTCCTGAAATTTTCGTGCGCTCTGAAATAATTTATGTCTGGATTTTACATTTGCGACATGAAGTTTGTTAACAATATTAAATGATAAAGAAGTGTCTCGCACTCGTATATCACATAAATTCATATAATGTAATGTAAGGTTGAAATTTTCAAGTACGTAGAGACTTCAACATTTCACGTACGCTTACATATTTATTATGAACGCGCGTACTAAGATATAAATTTATTTAATTGGTACCTTAATAGCGCCTATTTAATTATTATCTAAGAGATAATAGAAAATAAGTTCCTTGTTAGAAGAACAGTGTCACATAAAGCTAAAAATAAATCAAGTTTATATATTAAGTACCTACTCACGGTGATTACGAGTATAATGGTGACTTTGACCTCAAGGATGTGATCCAACGTTGAACCAATAGAATCCAATGTCACACCACAGATGATTACTGATTACATAACGCATCCGGCAATTTGAATGTGAGATTCTGTAGGCATTCACTGTTCAATAAGAATCGGCGATACAGTTGTTATAGGGTTTTTTGTACAATTAACCATCAATATACACCGTAAATTTTTAATCATCAGAAAAAAATAGGCATAATCAGTTGCCGTTTCGCCATCACATCGCCAACACTGATAATAACAAAAAACTTGAAAAAATTAAATCTAATTTTTGTCAAAATAAATTTGATATAATAATAATAAAAAATAATAAATAAAAGTCATTTATTTCAGGCCATAAAAAAACCCATAAATTTACAAAGTGCCTAACTAAAGTACTTAAGATTAACCTATCTATCTATTTATTTATTTACGGTTCTCACTCTGGTGCACTGAGAGCCAGAACCTGTACATGGGGCTATATATGTTGTCAGCCAAAGACTTAAGTATGGTGTTTTTGGAGCTCCTAATACCGGCCCAAAAGGAAGCAATTCTGTATATATCTGTATATATAAATTGGATAACTGTTACCGTTAGTAGTTTTCCTATAGATTTGCATCAGGCGGTACCTTTTATTGATAATAATATAATTAATAAATTCATCGTTTGGCAAACATGGGTAGGTACCTAGCTCGAACCAGCTGGCAAAAGCTTGGCCCAGGCGTTGTACGCATTCGCCCCGCTGTCACTCATTTTGTAGAAACCCAAAATTATGTCAGCACAGATACAACGTAGTAACCCTTCTGCATTATCCATTATTTTTTTCTTGGTAATTAAAAATGTTTGGTGTATATTTAAAAGACTTAGTCCTGACTGACTGAATACGCTCAGGCAAACCACTGGACGTAGATAAAGGAAGTTTCGAAGGTATAATATGTTTGTCAAAGAGTGTAGGCGCGTAGTGAGAAATAAATTTGGTTAGTTCGTTACGCAAACGAAATTGCAGGCGTCAGCTAGTAGGTACCTTCTATCATATCAGGAATGTCGAATTCCAATGAAGTCGTCAACCTTTCACAAAGATAATAATCATAATTTTCGTGAATTGCTGATAATTTCGAAAACTGTTAGCCTATATGATCGACAGACAAACAGTTAGAGCCGTCGAGTGACGTCACTTCACAAACTATTTGCTTTCTTATACAAATACCACTCGATGGTGTTAGTGTTAGTGTAACGTTTGAGTGTCAAGCGATGTGCTCATAATGTGTGAATTTAATCATGAGGTAGACAGGTAGACACAACAAACGAATTACTTATAGCAATTGAATAGTTTGACTAAGTATTTGAATAAGAGCAAGGAGTTTAAGCAATACCTGCACATAGGTTTTGACAAGGTATGAATGATATAAAATGTATTTACTTAATAAGGCAACCATAAAAAACATTATAAACCTCTCCCAGAAAATAAATATTAACAATTACCAATATGTATGCGTGATTAACTAAAAAACACCTATTATGAAATCTCACTATTCTCACGAGTGAAAGAATGTGATGCACTTTACTTAAGTGCGATAAAATGACTTAAACCTCCAAGACTATGTAGGAATACGGGCAACATTTTTATAGTAGATTATGCACTAAGGGGATAAATCAGTGTCTTATGTCTCGGGTGGCATATTGAACCCTGAGCTAACGAGGGACTCAGTTAACTCCTGAGCGAAGCGAGGGAGTTATGTAGAGTCCTGAGTGACGCGAGGGGTTCAAGCTACCCAAGACGAAGACAGGCTTTATCCCAGGGGCCCATATTCTACTTTTCACTTCTCTGCGAGGCAAAAAAAAGCCAGGGCTCCGAAATCAGCAGGCAACACCGTCTTTTGTTTCACAATCTTTGAAGTCGCGCCTTTTTTCTTTTTTTTTATGAGAGGCCAGTTTGATTTTAGAACAAACCTTTTTACGATGCCATATGGGCGTTTTTTTACTTGAGTATTCCACCAGAGTTTTCCACGAGTTTCCACACGAATTTGTCGTTCCAAATTCAAATCACATTACTACCCTTGGGAGTTTCATACAACATTACCTCCCTAGGTAGGTAATGCTTTGCTTTACCTTGATGATAGCATGATATGTAATTGGATATTGTCGAGCAGATGGTGTGAAAAGTATTTTTCACACCATCTGAAAAATCGTCACAACGTCAAATTCGTGTGGAAACTCGTGGAAAACTCTAAGTAAAAGAACGCCCATTATGGCGTTGTAAAAAGGTTTGTTCTAAAATCGAACTGGCCACTCATAAAAAAAGAAAAAAGGCGCGACTACAAAGAATATAAAACAAAAGACGGTGTTGGCTGCTTAGTTCGGAGCCCTGGATTTTTATTGCCTCGCAGAAGGTGTGAAAAGTAGAGTATGCTCCTCTGGGATAAAGCCTGTCTTCGTCTTGGGTAGCTTGAACCCTTAGCGTCACTCAGGACTCTGCATAACTCCCTCGCTTCGCTCAGGAGTTAACTGAGTCCCTCGTTAGCTCAGGGTTCAATATGCCACCCGCGACATAAGACACTGCTTTATCCCCTTAGTGCATAATCTACTATTACTCTCATTATATTGCTTGTACCCACATATACCTGAGGGTGTAAGGGATACCAATGGTTAACCTGCCCCAATGCACATGGCACAGTTGGGTGGCCAGATGTGAAATGAATAGCAGGCAAATGAGTGATACCTATGTATGAACCAATATACTCTCGTTTTCCGAAGAAAGTAGATGAATATAAGGGTGAAGGAAAGCCAAAGAATGGATCATGATGACACGATTGGTCGAGTGGTAAGTGTGTTGGACTGCCACGCCGGTGTCGCGGGTTCGATTCCCGTTTCAGTACAAACACTAAGTCTTGTGTAATTCACCTCGGTATTTGTCCCGAGTCTGGGTGTTGTTTAAGTATTATGTGTATTTGTAAATACACAAAAAAAGAATTACGTATTCTATCAGTTATCTGGTTCTCATAGTACAAGCTCTGCTTAGTTTGTGGCTAAATGGCAATGTGTGAAATGTATATATAAATTTATTTACAGATGAAATAAAATAAATGATGTTCAAAGAAATTACAATTTAATTAATATGTAATTAAAACTCGCGATTTTTACTACTAACCTACTAATTATTATCTTGTTCTTGACGATAAAATTGCTATTCTTAGATATAAGATCAAAGATCATGAAATTGGGATGTAATGGCAGAAACACGTTATCAATAAATTAACTAGCAAAGTCAAGGTTCAATCAATGACTAGACATTAGCTCTCAAAGCAATGTGTTAGCATTAGTGTGCTCCGGTTCGAAGGACACTTAAGCCTACTTAACTTTACTTAAGCGAGTAAATAGGTGTCTTCTAGACCTTCGAGATTCATCGTCGGCCACAACATAAAAAAAAAATCCAATAAAAAAAAGTCAGGTGTGATCTTTTACCATCAGAAGAGTGCTAAAATTGCATAATGCATAATCAACCTATAATATTCTCAGTGCTGGGACTCAGGCCTACTCTCGGCAGGAGAGCGAATGGGTCTTAAATCCACCACGCAGACCCAATGCGGATTGGTGGATGTCGCATGCCACAGAACATTTTTTTTCTATCCTTTGACATGCCGTTTTCCTCACGATGTTTTCCTTCACCGTTGCGAGAACGTGGGATACATTGTTACAAGATGTTTTTTAACCCCCCCTAAACCCCAGAATATAAGAAAAAGATGTCCAAAGGGTTTACAACATTTATTAATTTTACTAACAATCAATCAAGAAAGGGTTACACAACAATAACAAGAAAAGGTTACAAAACAATAACAAGAAAAAGTTACCGGTTAAGTATATGAGATTTCATCAATCTATATGAGTTCATATGAGTTTATATTTATAGGAGAAGTTACAAGATACAAGGATAAAAGAAAATGCCATGGCTCCTCAGACGGAGAAGATGGGTACCTGAGATGAATTGTTACAAGGATAAGCTTAATATCTAAAAGTATAATTCTAGTCATAAAACTTATATGCGAGCTTATAAAGACTTAGATTAGCCGCAGGTGTGTTGCAGATGCATGTGTTGGTGTTAAATAAATAGAATTATTGTTAGGCGCCAATAGCAGGGGTATCGGCTGCTATACCGAGTGAAATTTTGTCATAAATAGGTATTTGTAGAAATATGTAGGTTTCGCTTTCCTGTGAAAGAAGCCAGCCAGTCCAGGACGGGTAGACCTCCTCGGACGGCTGCTCCAGAGAAAAGAGGCCGCTGGGCTCGTTGTAGGGAAGTCCCGGTATAAAAAAAAACCCCCTGTAATTGATACATTCAATTACAGAACATGACTACACACATAGTGTAGAAGATAGGAACCTAATATTTAAGTATAAGTTGCAAAAGAATGATAAAAAAAAGGATCTTGATTGGTCGTGCAAACACGACCGCACTAAATTTAAGAATTTAAGGTAAAATAAGGAGAAATGCAGAAAACATAGGTAGATAAGCTGAAGGCATAGTGAAGAAATAACTGGGCTTTTATGTAAGTGCAAAATAAAAGTATTTAATTGGTCGGTGACCACGGTAATTTGAAATGCGAGAAAAATTATATAAAATGTAGAAAAATATAGAAAAATATGCTGAGGGCGTTGTCAGGAAGTTACTAGGCTTGGATTTAAGATGAATGTAAAAGAATTGGAAGCATCACACACATGTGCTTGTTTACAATTTTGCAAGAAAAACATAAAAAACGCAGATTTGGCAAATATTGCAGGTTATGTATTGTGAACACTGGGAAACGTACCTGGATTTAGTGTCCAAGAGGTTTTTCGAAGCGAAGTAGAAGAAAGAAAAGTGACGCCACGCGGCTGAGTCCAAATCAGCGCGTGCGCATGCAGAAAAAGTGTGAACTCGGGTCACAAATCTGTGAAATTCGGGCCCGATTAAAATCAAGCAATGGCGAGGAGAAGTAGTCACAATTCACTTGAAAACTTGAACTCACCAGAAGAAAAGAGAGGAGGAACTTGAGTAGGTGTGAACGCGACCGCGTCTTGGAATCGAAAAGAAAGTGTTTGGCCTGCACTGCAATGGGTTTTGAAGTAATGTGGCCGCTACAAAAACACCTGATACTAGGGGAGTATTTACCACCAGCAGGGTAATAAAAAGTCCATTACAAAAACACTAGAAAACGAAGTAAATAAAATTCCAAACTATTGCAGCGAGGTTAAGAACTCAAAAACATCATATTTGGGGGTGAATGACCTTCCCAAAACAAATAAATTACTATTTTTACGTCGAACTGTCTAAACATTGAGGATGTCGCCTTTATTTGATGGCAACACGAGAAAAATTAACAATAGATAATGTTGTGAAAAAGTGGGGAATATTGCACAGATTAAACAGGTTTTAAAAATGAATGGAAACAGACTAAAAATGTAGGTAAAGATGTGCCTAATCAATCGATTTACTTGTAAAAGATCGATTTAAAGAATAAAGTGATTTTAATATGTGACAATGACTCCCCCCGTCAGAAGAATTTTGCTAAAGCAGCAAAATTCAAGCTGGACCTCCAGCTTTGAAACACTGAACGAGAAAGGAGAGAAAGTACAACAGTAAAAGACTCATACCAAAGTCAACGAACAATTAGTAAGACAGCAAAAGAAAAAAACCAAGAAGTTGTAAACCAATAAAAAAAATAGAATTAATTAAAATAGAAGCTTAAAAAAACATGCTACATAAAATTAAGAAAACAATCTCAAACCAAACATTATAACAATCAACGGTAAAATGTCAAAACTTAACCACCTAATCGAACCCACGACACTCAGAGCTACTAAACGGTTTAAGCCGTTAGCACTAAGAGCAACACTGCAAAAATGCCTTTTCGCCGCCTACAAACGAGACGAAAAGGGTAAAAGAAACTCCTACGAAACAACCAGAGATACCTAGCGATGAACAACGCTGGCACTCAACTAACCTACGTGCAGGATGAGGCTTATTTTTACAATGGAGTTTCCGCAACCGCTCCTTGTGTAAAACCTAAAGCTAAAACAGACAACTAAGAACTAAAGGTAGAAAAAACCGTAAAAGAAGAAAACTTAACTAACATATATACAAAAAAAACTATCAACCATTCCAGTAAACCATTCCATATTTTAACCAACCGCCAGGACCAGATGTTACACGCCAAAATAAATCTCCTCTGTCCGGGCATGTTGCACACAAAGACACAAAAGAAGAAAAAAAACAAGAGAAAAGAAAAATTAAGACAATATGTACAAAAAAAACAATCAATACATTCCAGAAAACCATTCCATGTTAAAGCCAACCGCCAGGACCAGATGTTACGAACCAAAATAATCTCCTCTGTCCGGGCATGTTGCACACAAAGACACAAAATTAGAAAAAAAAATACAAGAGAAAAGAAAACTTAAATCAATATGTACAAAAAAAACAATCAATACATTTCAGAAAACCATTCCATGTTAAAGCCGACCGCCAGGACCAGATGTTACTAACCAAAATATTCTCCTCTGTCCGGGCATATAAAGTTACCTACCTAACCTATCGACGACCGTCGCCTTTCAAATATTGGACGTGCCAAGAACCTAACGGCTTGCCCGTACAAAAATTTTCCAGCTCATAGACCAATGATGAACGCTTACCAATGACTCTACACTTCTCATACTTGGGAGCCAACTTGGCCATGAAAAATTTGCTAGCATCGCTCTGGGGAAAGGTCTTCTTCCACACAATGTCACCTATTTGGTACTCGCAAGAATGGCGACCTTTGTCGTAGTACACAGCGCTTCTGGAGTGTGCTTTTGCGATAGCGTCTTCCACCTTTCCAAACACCTCGCGCAAAGAACCAAGTTTGGAAGCGTAGTCATCACGCGATGCACAAGCAAGATCTAAAGGAGCTGATGGGGAAGAGCTATAAAAGAGACCACTCGGAATAGCTTCGCGACCATGCACAAGCGAGTAGGGTGTGAAGCGTGTAACCTCGTTGACAGCGGTGTTTAAGCCAAACTGGACTTTCGGAAGGGTCGTGTCCCAAGAACGATGGTCATCTTTAACCAAGATAGAAATAGCGACGACAATGGTTTTGTTGTACCGTTCAACAGTGTTAACCTGGGGACAATAACGAGGTGTGAAGTGTATTTGAGGAATGTTGTATTTTTGGAACATGCATTGGAGCTCACTTCCAGTGAATTGCGATCCGTTATCCGCAATGACTGTACGTGGGACTCCATGCACCAAAAACACACCATCCTCTAAACACTTCCCAACCGTTTTGCAAACTGCTCTTCGAAGAGGGAACAACAAGCAGTACTTGGAGAAGCAGCAAACAACAACCAGTAAGTATGTGAATCCGTTTCGAGACCGAGGCAATGGGCCAACTAAATCAATGCTAATTGTCTCAAACGGTCGAGAACACACTTTGGGATCACCCATAAGACCTTTAGGAGGTTCCTGTGAGTGTTTATAAGCAGAGCACACGTCACAAGAGTTCACAAAGTTTACCACGTCCTGATACATCTTGGGCCAGAAATAGCGCAAACATAACTGCTTGAAGGTCTTAAAGATACCAAAGTGAGGAGCTGTGTCACGACAATGACAGAACTGAAGGGCTTCCGAACGTTTGTAAGAGGGAACGACTTCCTTCCAGTCGAATTCACTCGAAAATCCGAACTTACTCTTCGAGTATCTACACAATTTGCCGTCGATTACGCTGTAGTTGGGACAAGATTTAGGAAATTGTTTGCATTTGGCTAGCAACTTGTCGAACCACGGGTCGCTCTGCAATGGGTCGATGCTCAAAACCGGGACACAACGCGACAAAGCATCAGGCACCACATTGTCTTTGCCCTTCCGGTGTTCGATGACGAAATCGTATGGCGACAACCGGCATCCCCAGCGAGCTAAGCGTCCAGTAGGATTCGACAAATTGAAGAACCAACGCAGACTAGAATGGTCAGTGATGACTTTAAATTTGGGACCTCCTTCGACGTAGGCACGAAAATGTTCGACAGAAAAAACTACAGCCAAAGCCTCTCTCTCTGTGGCAGAGTAGTTTCGTTCCGCTTTATTAAGAGATCTACTAGCGAACGCAATAGGATGCTCTTGACCGTCGTCAAGGATTTGCGTAAGGGTACCTGCGATTCCGTAACCAGAAGCGTCGCAGTGGATGGAAAAGGGTTTGGTGAAATCAGGACAAGCAAGTATGGGAGCAGTGACTAACGCTGTTTTTAACTTTTCAAACGATGATTCGGCTGCTTCACTCCATTGAAATGGAGGAGCATTCTTTCGGGTCGAGGTCAAAGCATTAAGTGGAGCGGCTAAAGAGCTAAAATCTTTGATAAAACGGCGGTAATAAGAGGCCGTCCCCAAAAACATTTTAACCTCTTTCCGGTTGGAAGGTATCGGAAAGTCAAGAATGGCCTGGATCTTACTTGGATCAGTTCGAAGACCCCGTTCGTCTACAACGTAACCCAGGTATTTTAACTCTTTGCGAAAGAACTGGCACTTTGTCATGTTGATCGTCAGGTTGGCAAATGTCAGACGTTCCAACACACGGGACAGCAACGACAGATGTTCGTCGAAGTTTTGGCTAACGATGATGATGTCGTCAAGGTACACAAACACCCTATCGTTAAATTCAGGACCAAACAGTTTATCCATCAACCTTTGTTGTGTAGAGGGCGCTGACGTCAATCCGAAGCATACAACCTTGTATTGGAAAAGCCCACGGCCCGGGACAGTGAATGCGGTCTTTTCACGAGAGGCCTTGTCCAAAGGAATCTGCCAAAACGAACTCTTGAGGTCGATGGAGCTCAAAAATCGTGCGTCCCTAAGCCGATCTAAAATGGTGGAAATGTATGGCAAAGGATAAGCGTCGTGTTTACTGACAGCGTTAAGTTTGCGGCTATCGATGCAGAAACGCAGTTCACCGTTCGACTTGGGCGTGAAAAGGGTCGGATTGTTCCACGCACTGGTGCTCGGTTCAACAACGTCTTGAGCCAACATCTCATCCAACTGCCTATTCAGCTCTTTCAAACGTTCGGGAGACATGGGATAGTACCTTTGTTTGATAGGAGGTGAGTTACCTGTATCAATAGTGTGTGTAAGCAGAGAAGTGCGACCTAAACCTTTCTTCTCAAAAGAAATGTTAACGAACTGATCTACCATCACTTTTGCAGAATGTTTTTGTTCAGTGTTCAGCTGTTCGAACGGTTGTATGGACCGAACTTCCGAAACGTCATTGGAGACCTTTTCAAAAAAGTCTGTATTGTTGAAGATTTTGGGAGCTAAGTTGAAATGCTTCCAAAAATCGACGCCTAAAACTAGAGAAGTAGAAACATCAGGTACAACATAAAACTTAATAATACGGGTCAATTCGTCGAATTGCACCGGCAGTAAAAAATAACCTAAAACAGAAGCGCGAGAATCGTTTGCGGTGGCAATGTGAGTAATGTCATTGCAACCGTGAAGTACGAATCCCGCCTTCAAAAAAACTTCGTGAGAGTTGGATCCTAAAATGGTAATGCTGGATCCAGAATCCAACAACCCACGAAAAGATTGGTCAGCTATGGTGACCTTAACAAAAGGGCGATTGTCCTCGCAATCGTAATCATTTACCGTTGAAATATGTTTATAAGAAGAAATAATAGCATGGTTAAAAGTAGAAGAAACATGTTGGTTTGAGATAATTAGTTTTTTGAATTGGACGACGAGGCACCTTCAAGAGAAGCAGAAGAAGGGTTGCAGCTTGGGCAGCTAGGAAATGCAACACCACTTCGCCCGCAACGGTAGCAAACGATAGCTTTCGATTGGCATTCCGCCAGTGTATGGGCGCTAACACGGCAACGAGCGCAAAACCTGGGTTTGTCTTCTGAAGACACAGCATGGACACGAGGTTTAATTGTACCCTGATACGCTAAGTCAGGAGCCATTAACGCATTGGATGGTTTCTTAGGTGGCTCTGCAAAACTCTGTGCGCGCAATTGACCACATTCTAGCATCCTACATAGCTCTTTCAACCTTTTCAGAGTCGTGACCTCGTGAGTGCATAACGGAACGGAGTACTCTGGCCGAATGTTCTCGAAAACAATGTCGAATTTTTCTTTCTCTGGAAGAGGTAAAGACAAACGACTGAAGTAGTTCTGCATGATGGAGACATACGTAACAATGTTCTCATTGGGACCCTGTGTGCGCAAACGAATCTCTCGCATTAACCGACGGTCATAATCGTAGGGCAAGAACTCGTCGATGAGACATTGTTTGAGTTCCGACCAGCAGCTAACATCGGACTGGATGCCGCGAAACCAACATAAAACATCTCCCTCAAATAATTCGACAGCCGAGGTGAAAATTCTCTCATCCGGAATACCACGCGAAGCACACAATTCTTCTAGGTGTTGCAGAAAGGCACGCACACATGAAGAACCATTAAATTTTAAGTTTAGAGAGTGCACAGATTGGTATTTGGCTGGAGCTGGATTGTGGACAGCAAGAGGAGCTACGGTATCCCTGTTACCATCAGACGTGCTCGTCTTGAAGACGGAAAACATACTATCCAATTTTCCTAAAATGGCATCTAACTTGAAAGCTACCACACTATGTTTATCTTTGAGTTCTGAATCTAACTCGACTGCTTCTGAATCTATTCTATTTAACCGGTGAAAAAGGTGGTGAGCCAGAGCTTGAATTCGAGTTAAGCTCATCAAGCTTGGGCGAGGCGCCTTTGTGAGGTTAGAAAGCTCATTTAGTTTAACTTCTACACAGTTCAACTCCTGCTTTACGTCCCCTTCAAATGAAGTAATGAAGTGGGATGGCGTTTCCCTCGATAAGTCCCTAATTTGTACGCGTAATGACGCTACATCATCTTTCGGTTCCGCATCCCTAATTCGAACCTCGTATGCCAGCTCGTCTTTATGAAGGGCGGTGTAGGTAATAACACGATCCTCCATAATTGAAAGGATTCAAAATAAAATATTTTTAAAACAAAAAAAAGGTCAATGTAAATGTAGAAGTATAAGTCAACCGTTAAAAAGACGGTGCCTCATAAATAAGTACTTAGAACTAAAATCAGAGTAGAGTTTAACCAGAAAACAAAAAAAGTTGTTCTCCGGAGCGAATAAACTTAAAAATAATTTTCAAACCAAGTGTATCAACAGTATTATTTATATATAAATGTATTGTATTGTGTAAAAGAGTGTAGAATAAAAAAAATAGAAGAATTGGTAAAACAAATAAAAAATAAAAAACAATGGTACCCGAGTTCACAGAAAGAAATCACCTTAATATTATAAAATACTGTTAAGAGCTTATAATAAAACTTAAAAGTAACAATTTTTATCACAGCTGTTACGACATGACAATCATCTCAGGTAAAGGCCCCACACGTTGGGCGCCACTGTTACAAGATGTTTTTTAACCCCCCCTAAACCCCAGAATATAAGAAAAAGATGTCCAAAGGGTTTACAACATTTATTAATTTTACTAACAATCAATCAAGAAAGGGTTACACAACAATAACAAGAAAAGGTTACAAAACAATAACAAGAAAAAGTTACCGGTTAAGTATATGAGATTTCATCAATCTATATGAGTTCATATGAGTTTATATTTATAGGAGAAGTTACAAGATACAAGGATAAAAGAAAATGCCATGGCTCCTCAGACGGAGAAGATGGGTACCTGAGATGAATTGTTACAAGGATAAGCTTAATATCTAAAAGTATAATTCTAGTCATAAAACTTATATGCGAGCTTATAAAGACTTAGATTAGCCGCAGGTGTGTTGCAGATGCATGTGTTGGTGTTAAATAAATAGAATTATTGTTAGGCGCCAATAGCAGGGGTATCGGCTGCTATACCGAGTGAAATTTTGTCATAAATAGGTATTTGTAGAAATATGTAGGTTTCGCTTTCCTGTGAAAGAAGCCAGCCAGTCCAGGACGGGTAGACCTCCTCGGACGGCTGCTCCAGAGAAAAGAGGCCGCTGGGCTCGTTGTAGGGAAGTCCCGGTATAAAAAAAAACCCCCTGTAATTGATACATTCAATTACAGAACATGACTACACACATAGTGTAGAAGATAGGAACCTAATATTTAAGTATAAGTTGCAAAAGAATGATAAAAAAAAGGATCTTGATTGGTCGTGCAAACACGACCGCACTAAATTTAAGAATTTAAGGTAAAATAAGGAGAAATGCAGAAAACATAGGTAGATAAGCTGAAGGCATAGTGAAGAAATAACTGGGCTTTTATGTAAGTGCAAAATAAAAGTATTTAATTGGTCGGTGACCACGGTAATTTGAAATGCGAGAAAAATTATATAAAATGTAGAAAAATATAGAAAAATATGCTGAGGGCGTTGTCAGGAAGTTACTAGGCTTGGATTTAAGATGAATGTAAAAGAATTGGAAGCATCACACACATGTGCTTGTTTACAATTTTGCAAGAAAAACATAAAAAACGCAGATTTGGCAAATATTGCAGGTTATGTATTGTGAACACTGGGAAACGTACCTGGATTTAGTGTCCAAGAGGTTTTTCGAAGCGAAGTAGAAGAAAGAAAAGTGACGCCACGCGGCTGAGTCCAAATCAGCGCGTGCGCATGCAGAAAAAGTGTGAACTCGGGTCACAAATCTGTGAAATTCGGGCCCGATTAAAATCAAGCAATGGCGAGGAGAAGTAGTCACAATTCACTTGAAAACTTGAACTCACCAGAAGAAAAGAGAGGAGGAACTTGAGTAGGTGTGAACGCGACCGCGTCTTGGAATCGAAAAGAAAGTGTTTGGCCTGCACTGCAATGGGTTTTGAAGTAATGTGGCCGCTACAAAAACACCTGATACTAGGGGAGTATTTACCACCAGCAGGGTAATAAAAAGTCCATTACAAAAACACTAGAAAACGAAGTAAATAAAATTCCAAACTATTGCAGCGAGGTTAAGAACTCAAAAACATCATATTTGGGGGTGAATGACCTTCCCAAAACAAATAAATTACTATTTTTACGTCGAACTGTCTAAACATTGAGGATGTCGCCTTTATTTGATGGCAACACGAGAAAAATTAACAATAGATAATGTTGTGAAAAAGTGGGGAATATTGCACAGATTAAACAGGTTTTAAAAATGAATGGAAACAGACTAAAAATGTAGGTAAAGATGTGCCTAATCAATCGATTTACTTGTAAAAGATCGATTTAAAGAATAAAGTGATTTTAATATGTGACAACATACATGGATTTTTTTCGACCGAAAAAAACCATTTACGCATGACTGCCACCGGGATTCGAACCCGCGACCATCAGATCTAAAGGTAAGGGCCTCATCCACTTGGCCACCACGTCCTCACGTGCTAACATTACATACTTCACATAACATACCGTAATAACGTCATATATTTTTTATTCCACGCGAGTGCGCAAGATATGGTACACGTCATTCTGGGTCAATAGTCAAAGTCGAGCTCCTGATATGTACCTGCCGTGTAAAAGCGAAGCCACACTGCTCCAGTGCGTTGCGTTGCGTCGCAGTTTTATACTGTCATTTGGATAAGGTCATAATTTATGTTATATAAATAGGCCAAATCTGAGAAATTAGATTTTTCTTATTTTTCTTATTGTATTACAATTCTGTTTTTTTTTTTTAATTATTATAAGGTTCAGTAATTTAAATAATCACTAGAACATACTATTATTTGACTTAACAACTTATAAAATAAATCAGTGCTATTCTAAGGGCCGTGAAACACAAGTTCAACAAAACAAGATTTAAGTTCAGTTTAGTGATCCCTGAACTTATTTACTTTAGGTACTACTTATGGTTAAGTAGTTAGTCTGCTCGATATTAAAATTTTATATTTTATATAGTTGTGCGTACATATAATGTTTATGTCGCAATCAAGTTCAGAACTGTACAATCTTTGTTAACCTATAATTTTTATTTGTGGTTGTGATGTGTTTTGTGCGTTTAAATAAATAAATAAATTTGAAACAACGACGCAACGCAATACAACAGAGTAGTGTGGCGTCGCTCTAATTAGCACTTCGGAGCAATTTGCAGTTGCTGCAATTGTAAACTTTACAAAAGTTCCAGCTAGTTGCAGCTACAAAAAGTTGCTGTTTGGTCTAGATTAATAATGTCGCTTCGGTAGATAAAAGAAAAGTAAATAAGTACTACATTCTTATAACCCAAGAATCAACAAACGCTTGCCAAATACCTAGAGAACATTTAAATGTTAATCATTATTGAGAGTTCAATGGAACACAAGTGCATTTGAACATTTGAGTGATTTACGAAAGACGGATAGGAATTCCGTTTAGCAATTTCAAATTATCACTATGTGTTAAGATAATTGATTGATTCAGGCGTTACTTTGCGGAAATCCATAAATATCATAAAATTATATAATTATATTTAGTAATAAATCCGCTTAATTTCAAAGTTTAAAGATACGACTCGTGTTTCGCCTCTACACGAGGCATCATCAGGAGGTGTGGACTCGCCGTAGTCCGAAACGAGAGTTACTCTCGTTTTTACGTCCACCATTTTGGCACGTATGTTGTCTGTCAGTCAGAAATAGAAGCCTTGTATAAATTGTTGAAAGAGAAAAAATAACAGCTGAAATTTATCAGCCATCTTAGATTCCATAAAAATTTGCTATGCTAATAAAAAGGAAGTAAAAAGAAAGAAATCGGAAATAACGAGGTTCTATTTATTAAGAAAAAGGCAACAAGGGCCAAAAACATAAAATGTAGAGCCGAAAATCGATACATGTTTTTAATTTCAATAATCATTCCTCTGTTTACATTATTGATATATTTCAACAAATTTTTTTTGGAACTAAAATTTGAGAGTTCCACAAATTTTTTTTTTGAAAGATTATCATTTAGGTATACATCATTTATTTTCGGCTCTACATATAGATATTTGGCTTTACATATAGATCTTTGGCTGGATACAGAAAGTGCGCAGATCGTTGCTCAGCAAACCATAAACTAAAATTGTAATGCGCAAAACATGTTAGATATTTACTCAATACCTACTAATTAAATAAGTGATTAGAATAAGGAAATTAGATTTATTGTAATTGGCACACGAAAGCGGTGGAGCATTGCAATAATTTAGGTAGATATCCACTATTTTAGGCAACTTGCCAATATTGTTATGCACTGAACTATATACAATCTTAACGTCTTCAGAAGTCATAAAGTTTCAATTAATCGATTTACAAAAGTGTGTGGTAGAAAAAGAAAAAAATACACAAGTACTTAACAAAAATTTGATTGTGACAAATGTCTTCATTATAATTATTAAGTATAAAATAAATAATTTAGTAATTATGAAACAAATGCTTGGTTATCATAAATATTATATTAATAATGCCAAAAAAAAATAGAAACTTTGAATTAAACTTAATATTATTTTACTAAAAATTACATATGAAGTTCTTAATTATTTTAATATTTTACATACAGCATTTACATAGTATGTATTTTTTTACTTAGCTACGATATTGTATAACACAAGAATAATTTGTTATAACTGTTTTGGAAGGTATTTCAAACATCATTCTCTATAATTGAAACATCAAACGCAAGCATCCTATTGCAAAATGGTTAACTGTCGGAAAAATGATTGCCAGATCAAATAATACATCAAGGCTGGAAAGCTTTAGTCAAAATAAATTATGTTCTGTAGTTTTTCGACCCAAATACATGCATACCCACATTACCCACATTGCGGTAAGACAGTGTTTTTGACCACTGTCTTAGCAGAATGTGGGTACGGGTAGTAATACCTATTTATACTACCTACCTAGTAAAAATAAACATTGAAAATAAGTGAATTATTTATTTTATAAATGTAATACAATGGGTTAATAAAAAATTAAGTTGTATAAATGTTATATAAACAATTATAAACATCTAACTTGAAATTTTCCTGCTTAGAAATTTTCATACACATACATATTACCAACTTACCTCAGTTTTTTTTTTAAGCATACCTAGTACAATCTTATTTTGTGCAAGTAAAATTTATCACTTATTTGTTGCAGTGCCTACCAATAATTTGATATAGCTGAACGAACTCGTGTCTCTCTTCTATAAGCACATGCCTAAGCGTTTATTATAAATAAACCATAACATCAAAGCATAAAGATTAAATTTCAAAATTGTAACGAATTTTAGGTACCTATCTTCCGTAGATAAGATGAGATAGTCTTTGTTCAAAAGATTTATTTCTGAACAAAAGCTACCATTCTCAGCAGACTGAGTTTCATTCCCGAGATAAAGGATGAAATGGAAGGATAAACTTACCTCAGACACTAAGTCCAAAGGTAAACTTTACCTTCTAGAAAATCTAAGAAGAGCTGTAAATATTCAACCAGTAGCCACACTACTAGCGAAGGAGTTTTGTAAAAATTAGAGGTTATACAGAGTTCATTTAGTTACTAATACACTATGTAGAGTAGGAGTAGACAATGTTAACAATGTTTGGACATTACACATAACGCCATCTAGCCTCAAACTAAGCACAGCTTGTATCTACTATGGTAACCAGATAACTCATACAATACTTATATACCATGTTTTTTTTTAAATACATACACAATATATTTAACTCTAGTTTAGAATTTTAGTATCTAAACCAAAGCGCCGAAAACAGAAAACCCAAGTCAGAACTCGACACGTGTTTCGCCTCTACACGAGGCATCCTCAGGAGATGTTGACTCGCCGAAATCTGAAACGAAAGATTGATTGATTGATTGGTTGACTTGGGTTTTCTGTTTTCGGCGCTTTGGTTTAGATACTAAAATTCTATTTTTTTGTATAGATACTACAGTTAAGTTAATTAAGACCTTTGTTTAGAAATTAAGCGGATTTATTACTAAATATATATATACCTACTATTTATTAATATAATATATGTACATAGAAAACACCCAGACTCTGGACAAACACCGACGTACATCACACAATTGTTTTTCCTGAAGCGAGAATCGAACCCGCGACACCGGCGTGGCAATCCAACACACTTGCCATCCGTGTCGTCAAGTAGAGTATATACCGAAACCAAACACCATGTAGGCACTAAAGTATTGCTTACTCCATTAAAATAGGCTACAATATCAAAATGCCACAGTCATGGTGCACCATCAATCATAATATGGGCTGATGGATTCGACCTGGATACTGTTAGAGGTCATTATAAGTGCGTGCGGCACTCATAGAGTGCATACTTTACTTTTTGTATAAAATGCAGGTAGTAAAATATTATAAACGCCTTATAAAAAAGCTGCTTTACCGTGCGTGAGGTATCGAAATAAAATTTATATACATAAAAAAACATCGATATAAGAACATCGATATTTTAAAGTGAAACATCGATAAATCTACGTTTGTGACTGAGAGAGGTTAAGACATTCCGTCCTGTCTTAACCTCTGAAGTTGGTGCTATGTAAAAACATTCATAAAACATTGCTCATGAAGAATGTACCGCCGATATTTTGAGTTTCAACAACTATGTTTGAAAAACATCGATTTATCGTTTGCATCCCTAGTTTTTCTAGCTATACCCAGGTGTGTTCGGGAACTCTATTAATTTATCCATGGTATCTATTCATCTCCATACACATTCGGCTTTTTTTCTGTTAGTTATGTATAAAAATGAAGTGATGTTCGTTAGTGCGGTTTCAGACTAGCGTCTTTGTGTCGCGCGTACACGGGCGGATCGGTACTCGCAAAGTTTTAAATGCTAACCGCTCTTATACGCACGTATATCGGCATTTACGGCGTACAACGGCGCTCGTTGTGCGACACACGCTGCAAAAAATAAAACACGAGCATCGAATCCGTCCGATTAATCAGCTAATCTGAAACCTCTCTAAAACTCAAAAAAGGCTTGACTATTTTCTGGTTTTTTTTTCGTTTTATTCGCTGGCATAGTAAAAAATGAAAAACATTTGTTCTACGGGTGGAGGAAGTTGCACGCGTGTCAGCTAGTATGTTAAATAAATGTTAGGATTAGAATCGGTATCAGTACTATGTTACTCAATACTCAATACTCAATTTTTTACTAAAGATAAGACTGATTATTATTTCTTACAATGTATTCTTTACATTTTAAAAGTTACTCGCTAGCTATGCACGGTTTTTAAGTAACCCTTTTTGGAAAGTATTATTAAGATGGTTCTGAATTACTGTATTTACCAATCGACGTTTTATAACATTTCTAGCAAATATAATTTCTACTTTAATTTCAAATAAATAATAAAGCGGCCTAAAAGCCAATATTTTAAATAAACTTCCCAGAATCAAATATTATTCAATTACTCGAAACAAAGTTATCGAAAACTGACATGGAACGGCGTTTAGCAGAACATTCGTGTCTGTGGCCAATTGGGTACAATTTTGTTAGCCTGCAACCACCATAGCTTGCCAGGGCCGTAACCAGGATGTGTCCAAAAAATACATTGTATTATATTATTTTAATATGATTGAAATTGCGCATGGAATTTATCATAATCAATACGCATTGCGTATTGATTATGATAAATTCCATTTTCTGATTTATTTTAAATTTGTGATCGCACTTCTTACTTTTACTTATCTTCTATGGACGAAAGTTTATAAAGACGGATAGATAACACCCTAAAATAGTGTTTAGAGTTAGATAAAGTAGTGGATATAGTTTATAATTTGAAAATGGAGTTAAGCTCGAAAATGATAGAAGAGCTTAGTATGTTTATATCAGGTCGGGAAAAAAGTTCATTCGCATTTTACATACGAATTCAAGTTTTTTTTTTTTCATAGTTTTATTTTATTTAATTATAATATATGTGTGCTGTTTTGTTCGATAACTTGTTGCCACTTTGTAGGTGGTGACATAATCCCGTTGCAGCAGGAATTTTGGGACTTCTGATCAAAAAAATGCGGCAAGTAGTTTTGACAGTCCTCTCTTGATGTTAACCTAACCCTACCCAAAGAATTTTGAAGATACTAAAACAGGTGGAAATCTGAGGGTGGAATGTCAGGGCTATAAAGTGGATGCATTAACACTTCCCAAACAAGCTCTCTCAATTTTTGCTGAGTGGCCAAAGATGTGTGTGGTCTGGCGTTATCATGATGAAAGACCATACCATTTCTGTTGATCAATTCCAGCCGTGTTTTCTCAATTTCTTGCTTGTGTCTCATCAGCTGTTGGCAGTAGAGATTCAAATCGATGGTTTTGCCCGGTGGTAAAAGCTCATAATGAAGGATGCCCTTCCAATCCCACCATACACATAGCATCACCTTATTTCGCGTTAATCCAGGTTTCGCACAGACTAGTAGTCTGTGGTGCTTGACTGCCCTTTAACCATGATCGTTTGCGCACGTTCTTGTCGTAGGTGATCCACTTTTTATCACCAGTGATCAATATTTTCAAAAACGGTTCGGTTTCGTTACGTTTCAATAGAGAATCGCAAATGCGTACACGATTCGTTTGGTTTATTTCAGTGAGCTCGTGTGGCACCCAAATATCGAGTTTTTTGTATACCCAGCCTTTTCCAAGTAGGTCAAAACTGTTTTCTGGTCGATTCACAGTTCTTCAGCTACGTCGTAACTACTAATATGCCGATCTTAATCCACCTTTTCAGAAATGGCATTAACTTTATCCGTAACAGAGCGACTAGAGAGAGACTAGATCTTGGACATCAAAATTCCTGGACTGAAAACACTTGAACCAACATTTTGCTACTCTTGCAAACACAACATTCGGTCCATAAACGTCACAAATTTTATTCGCGGGTTTTTTCGCATTTTTCCCTTAATAGAAATAAAAATTCAAAATTTATCAAATTTCGTCGTTAGATTCACTCTGATTACCGGTCAAAAGAACCATTAAAAATGGCTGGAAATTGTTTTTTAATTTTTTATTCCTTTACTTAAATGTCATATTTTTAATGGTGTCAAAACCAGCTAGATACAAACAGTACAACCGAAGAGATTTTGCTACAACGTCGTACATACAAAATACGAAAAGACTTTTCCCCGACCTATTATTTATATTAAAGTACAGGTCCCAAATATTATTGATTAGATAACTGATCTTTGTCAAAATGTATTATGTGTTTACATAAATAAATGAAATTACTATTTTAATAGCTTAAACCAAATTATCGGAAAATAATGTTTATGAAAAACTAATTGATTTCTTGAGACAACCAAACATTACCATCAGTTATGCGCAATTTTTCTTTCAAAACCTACTATTAGAGAACGTAAAGGTTTAACATACTATAAGGTGCATGCTCCTTGAAACGGCTCTGTAACTGACCCAAATAAGCGTCGTCGTTTCATTTGACTGCAGTGCCGTTTGTGCCGATTGGTCCTTGTTTTGGCTTGTTTTTCAGATAACGTTTCAGACCGAAGTTTTGGTAATACCTGCACGCACATTTCCACTTCTAAATTCACTTTTTTATGTATTTGTAGAACTGGTTGTGTTCAAAGCGTATCGAACCCAATGAATGGAACAAATTGGTTTAGTGAGAGAAGTATGGTACGTCGACAAAAACATTGAGCATACACTGTGTTCCGATTTAGATATTATCAATCATATGTACCCTTTTAACCTTGAAGATCTTAAAGGATCGATCTAAAAAACTTATACATACCTAGAATTTTTTTATTTTGAGTAGGTATAATCGTAAGGATATTTTAGTTTAAAAATTCATTCTCTCTCTTATATCACCGCTTTAATAAAGCCTTTAACACTCGCGCGAGTGGATTTACCTAAAATCGGTGTAGTCGCTGTTCGTGCGTCGACATTTTAGGTAAACAACGAATTTGGTTGCGTTTCGTGCGTTTTTCAAAATGGAGAAAAAATACCTTCCCAATTGGAGGCGTTTTGCGCGTTCTTTAAAATTTCATTTGTTTTAATAGAAGGACATCAGAGCAGCAAATCTTTTAGACATTCCAATACTTAATCTGTTCAGATAGTGGTCTCAGTGCTGTGGTTAATCGTAGAGTTCGAGCAAAAAAAACAATAATTTTATCTGATATTGCCATTATTATAATTAATCCAAAATATGGAATCATATGATGATTTAAATAGAAGCTTGGCCTTATTTATGTTTAGCTCGATATAATTAGTAGCGAGCAAGTGTACGTCGCTCATTAGTTTAACGTCACACCTGTCAGTGCTAACTAATTCTGTTCACTGCACGTTTTCCGAGAGTTGAGAAACTTTGAATTACACGTTAAATTTAATTCTAGTTTGCTGCAAATTCTTTCTAATTCTTCCTTCAATAACGAACGAGTAAGTTTTTTAGAACTAAGTTAAAGCGCAAATATATTTCGAGTAGAAAAGAGCGGGGGAAAATCAAAATACATCCTGTATATCTTGGTAGATAAGATAGTCTATACAAATGTAAGGATGCAAATGTAATTGATTGATTCAGGCGTTACTTTGCGGAAATCCATAAATATAAATAAATAGTATACCTAAATATATTTAGTAAACAAAGATCTTAATTAACTTAACTCTAGTTAAGAATTTTATTATCTAAACCAAAGCGCCGAAAACAGAAAACCCAAATAATAAATAGTATAAATATATTTATACTATTTATTAATGCAAATATATATTAATTCTGAAAACATCACCATAATTTCAAAAGCGCTTTTATATTACAACCAACCACAATTACTTTTACAATAAAGAAAACCCAAGGTTCTAAAGTCCCAATATCATTTCCGAGCTACCTGTTCTCTTCAAAGGGTGACCTCTTTATTGTGAAAGGTTGGCCCTAAGATGCGGGCTCTCACCTCCTGTCTCTCATCATAGTCAATGTAAATAGCTAGTACAATCTAAAGAGACTTGCGTTCAGACACGTTGGTATGCACTTGGTGTAATATAATACCCCTAAAAGTTTAATGAAAATGAAATAAAATTTAAGTTTTGAAGTTCAATACTGTCACTATGAGTCACGAAAAGAGCCTTTTCGAGGCACACTTGAAACCCATTCACCACACTGGTTCGAAATAACTAGTGACACGATAAGAAAAATACTATGAGTCATAAGTTACTCGAAATAAATTTTTCGGCTCAGTCCGTAACTTCGTTTACGTGTGCCAAGGCAAGTTTTTTTTTGTTCTCTTACAAACATAAATTTGTGATCTATTTGCAATTTATGAATGAAAATCTTCAAAATTTCAAAATAGTATAATGTTACTTCCAGCTTTTAATGTTCTCCCCAAGACTTTTTCTTGTTTTCATAAAAAAACATAAAATTAAATGAGCTAGTGTTCCGATGAGCTGTGGAAGACGCTTAGGATAATGGAGTTCAAGATAAAGTATCAGATCTTCCAAGTATTGCGGGTATTACTTACCTTCTTGCTTTGAGGGCTGAGTGGTCAGATACGCTAAACTTTTCATATTGTCCTATCATTTGATATTTATTTTAGAAACGATTTTTACTTTCATCAATCGCTTTTCTTTATCTCTAATTATCAATTTATATTTCATTCATAATCTTTAAATATCAATTTATTTATAATTTTGTTTAACTTAAGTTATATATTTTTCATGCCCAATTTAACGGCCAAATAATAGAGCTTTAATATGAAATGAGGACGAAACTCGAGGCAATCCCCTGAGATTTCCCAGTTCTAGACTAGTGTTTGTAAGAAGGGACATCCAAACGACACAAGGACTATGCAAGCGAGAATATTTATTCATGACTTACGAAAAAAATCTGCTTGTTTCTCTAAACCTAGTCGCCCGTAGTTTTAAGGAGTTGAGGTAAATTCGTCTTTGGTGGACGATTTTTGATATATCAGAGTAACAAAACCATTTTGAGCGTATCCGCACTTTTAAAGCTACATAAAAAACTTGAACAACTAGTCGTAAACAAATAAAAAATATAGTTATTCGTTCTATTTGTGTACCAACAATCATCTCTGGCCTTAAGAAACAAAAAATTATATGAAGCCAACCCGTCTCGGCTACAGGCGATTCGTAATTGTAACGATTTAAGACCGCAAAAAAAATAGTGTGAGAAAACTTGGGTTAAATCAAGAAGTACCAAATTATTTGATTATGTCATGTGGTAAAAAATCAATGTAGTGTTATGTTTGTAGTGACTAATGATGACTTTTTATGTTCCAGGTAAATCATTACATCATCATTAACATTTCATAGAGGTAAGCAAGTGATATAACTAAGATAAATTATAATAAGTACTATAAGTTCAATATACCGTGTCGACACCGTGGCGTAGTTGGTAGTGACCCTGCCTACGAAGCTTGGTGTTCCGGGTTCGATCCCCGGCCGGGGCAAATATTTGTGTCGAACACAAATGTTTGTTCTCGGGTCTTGGATGTTGTGATGTGTTGTATGTGTCCATGCCACATGCGACACAGGGAATCCTAGTGCAGGGGTGTGAGTGTGTGAATGTTTATGTTTAATGTTTATGTTTAATAAACGGGTTAACCAAAATGTTATTATTTCTTACGTTTATTCAATTGATATTAAACTATCATTATTTATGCGATACTTTTTGTTTTTTTTTTTTGTAAGAAGTGATGAGATGATCTTGCCGCTTATCTGATGGTAAAAGTCGCGCCTGCGCATGACCAGAACAGAGTTACACAAGACTTTGAACTATTTTTGCCGGTATTACACTGCTATAGCAATCGTCTAAAAAGCCGTGTTGGCCGAGTGGGAGGTGCCTCGACTTACGATCCGAAGGTCGTGGGTTCGAACCCGATCCTATAAGTAGCGGCACGTAAATCTAGCGCTGAACGATATGCGGGTTACTACCTTACTTTTTTCTTCTGCGCAATTACATACGGTCGCTAAAATTATGTGCCGCTACTTGTACACCAATGGATTTTTCTATTCAAAAATATCTATTTGTGCATTTAAAACACGGGCTTAACGATGAAGGAAAAAATCGTCCGGAAACCAGCATGTCATAGAACCTAAACAGTTCGAAAACATGTGTCAAGTGCACGAAAGGAGCCTCGAGGCGCACTTGAAATCCTTTACCACACTGGTTCGAAAGAACTAGTGATACGATAAGTAGAAGAAGCACTCGTTTACTTATAGACATTTGAATGATCAGTCTCGAAAGCTGAGTAATTTCACAATTTAAACAATAACTAAAAAAAAAAAAAAAAGCACACTTACATACGTACATACAAGATACGCGCGAAAAACATAACTCTTTCTGTGTTTAAAAAAATCTCTTTCCGCTCACTACGAATAGAATCACTCTCTTTTCACTCACTACGGATGCTGCAAAACCGTGGTAGACTCGAATCTCACTTCAGTATTTACGAGGCGCCTCTATCCGTAGTTATTTAAATTTATTACCTCTGAAAATCCTCTTCGCCATTTTATCTTTTTCGTTCCATGTTCAAGCATTTCTTTGATCTGAGGCTATCTATGTGATAATTCTTCTATGTTTGTTTTAATAAAAAGCTGCTAACTTACTTTTTGTAGGTAGTATCTAGACTCTAGTAAACTTATCTAGACTGTGTCCAGTAGGTTCGTGATTATTTATCACATCACATATAATATTAAGTATCTAATATTATTACGAAAGTTTATGTAGATGGTTGTATGGATGTGGATGGATATTTTTTTGCTCAATCATGCCAAAACTACTCCAATTTAGCTCAAATTTAGTGTTTCGTTTATGAGCTGGAAAAAGATAACCAATTGCATTTAGGTTGATAGTTGGACTATGAGAACTTGGTATACCTTTGTGTGGCCTGAACATTTTGTTCCAGTTGGTTCGATTAATCGAACCAGGTGAACTGGTTATCGTGTTTAGACTTTGTAGTCGAACTACGCGGACCTAAGGTTTATTAGTTCACCTGGTAAGATTCTAAAATCGAACCAACTGGAAAAAAAGTTCACGTAATCCGATTTATCGAACCATGCGGTCCAACCACGTAGCCAGAAGGTTATTTGTATTCGTTTATTATCCTGATACCACGCGGGCGTAAACGCAGCAGATAAAAAATATTTTACTACAGATTCGTGTGGCAATAATACCTTAGATCTATTATATAATTTCATACACAATGTAGAACAACAAAGCTCGCTCTGGCAATGCAATAAATTTTATTTTTTTCATTAAAAAATAAAAAATGCAACACTGACAATGCAAACTCAGTTTTCATTCTTGTGCTTTTTGTAGACTTAGCAAAAGTAGAAATTGCTGAGTTGATACACAGACCATTTTTCAATTCAGAATAAGTACAATTGCAAACAAAAGTAGTCTCTCAAAGTAGTATTTATTGTGTAACAGTTTGTTTACCCATATAAAAAAAGCTATTCTCAACAAAGATTGGTGTTTTTTAAATTTTTCTTCCATTTGGATCCTCAAGCATAATGGTTTTCCAATAAATTTAGTCCATCCCTAAACCGATTGGTTATTATTCCGTTTTCAACCCACTTAGAATAAAATTGGAATTGATTATGATTATGTAGATTTAATAACATCTGCGTAGTATATTTTTTTTATAAATACCGTGTTGTGTCGGAACCTTATCTTATCTTATTAATTTCTTACGCTGATTGGACGCACGTCCGATCTGAATAAACGCAAACCAAGATGTAAAGTGTAACAAATAATCAGTAAAAATACATTTGCCTCGGCCTATTGTGTTATTATTAAATCCATTGTTATTCGTTTAGACGTTACATTGTAACAAATAATCAGTAAAATACATTTTCCTCGGCTTATTGTGTTATTATAAAATCCATTGTTATTCGTTTAAAAAAAACTTATCATTAAACCGTTGTTTTAAGCCACAAAACATATTTTACCTAGCTGTTGCCTATGATATCTCCTGCTTGTTATAGAAAATATAAATTACCTATAAAAAATTTAGTCAAATCGATTCATTAGATTTGACACGATTAGGGAACAAACATGCATTTAAAATTTCTTGATACCACACAAAATAGATTAAATTTCGTGTGTAATATTTTTGCCTCCTACTGTACACTCTTAGATTTTATCGCATGGCTGGAAATATTGGTTCAGTCCAACTGGTGCTGTGCAAGTTTCTTCATCCAACAGCGATCGCTCAAAACGAATTGCTTTTGAGATTGCTTTAAAGCATTGTATTTTTCTCATTGTTTCATTAAATTTTAACTCAAAAACTGTTTATTATAAACAACTAATTACTAACTTAAGGCTAATCCTAAATCCTATCAGATAAATATATCCTAAAGATTCGGACAAATACTTTTTGAGTATTTGTCCGAAACGTTTTGTATGGAATTCGGATTTGAGGATTGGCCTTAATGATAAAACATAATTAAACTAAAATTACTTAAATATGTATAAAAATAAAGAATTAGCCTACCTGAAATTATAAAAAAAACACAGAGTATAGGTCATTCGAAAATTGAAATATGTTTTTTGGTTTTTCTTGTTTGTTTGTTTTTGAGTCTACTTTTAAATTTAAATCAAGGTTTACAAAAACATAGTACAACCGACTTCAATTGGACTGTTCTAGTGACCGTAAACACCACTGATAAGTCACAAGGAAAAGTCATAAGCAATTTCGTTTACTACGACAAAATATTTTTTTCAGTAATTTTGATTTCAAAGCTGAACCGATTTTCATGAAATCTATGGGACCAATCTGAAATATATGATGACACAGGGATAGTTTACAAGCCAGCGAGTTAGCTTGTAAACTCACCCCGTGTCATCGGTTTTTTTACAATTTGCTAGTTGACAATCCTTCCTGAAAGCTAACTCACTCACTCGCTAGCTTGTAAACGAGCCGTGTGTCATCGACGCTTAAGGCTAACTCGTTTTTTTCAATCCACATCACCATCTGATATTATCAACCTGAAAACCGTGTAAAATTCCCACCACATTAGAAATCGATATATCCATGTAATGACGTGCTTCCTATAAATAGCGCTCGTCTGTGGCTATAAATACATTGTTTGGAAGAATGCCTGCGATGATCTAGGGTTGTTTGTTTGTGCGCCAATATTAACCGGCATGCTTTTAGCGAAAGATATGTGGTTTGGTCGAAGACACAAGCTAAAGCGTTTTTAATTATAACAGAACGGAATCCGCTTGTCAGAAAACAAGGTCTGCTTGTTTGTCTGTAAAGTTGGTTAACGGACGATAGTTTAACTTGACTACCAGCGTAACGGGACAATGAGCGTTACCGGACAATAAGCGTTTACCGGACAATGACGTCAACGTTTTCGTACATGCAGCCGGCGCGGCGGCGTTCATTGATTTATTAGACGTGAATAGTCACGTCAAAAAAATTGATAATAATAATGAAAATGATTCATTGTAAAACACGTTAAACAATGTAGAACTAAAGTTTTACAAAAGGCGGTTTTATCGTTAATCAATCAGGATAGAGTTTGGGACTTGATGGCATTGTGTGATAATAATAGTAGATTATGCACTAAGGGGATAAAGCAGTGTCTTATGTCGCGGGTGGCATATTGAACCCTGAGCTAACGAGGGACTCAGTTAACTCCTGAGTGAAGCGAGGTAGTTATGTAGAGTCCTGAGTGACGCGAGGGGTTCAAGCTACCCAAGACGAAGATAGGCTTTATCCCAGAGGAGCATACTCTACTTTTCACACCTTCTGCGAGGCAATAAAAAGCCAGGGCTCCAGCAGCGAACATGCACCGTCTTTTGTTTCACAAACTTTGAAGTCGCGCCTTTTTTCTTTATTTTTATAAGTGGACAGTTCGATTTTCGACATTTTGGACATTGTCGAGCAGGTGGTGTGAAAAACTATATTCCGTTTTACCACTCGTATTATAATTTTACTTAGCAGCGTTTTTGATGTGACGAATGACGAATGTGATGAAGTTTTATCAAGATAAAACTAACAAAATGAAAAAGTAGTACCTCAGTATTTAAATATGTATATACGAGCATAAATCTTAATATTTATTTGAATTCTTATCTGATTTCGTTCATTTTAGAGTACCAGTTGATATTTTTGCAATCTTGTGTCACTTAATAAAAACGGAATTTGTAATTGTTTACTGTGTATAAAAAAATTGAATTTTCGTAACTTAAACTGGATACTTAAATAAAATTATTATAATTATAGTATTTTACTTATTTTTCGTGTATATCTCTCGCGTTTCTTTTGTCTTAGCCCACCGACACCCTGCGGCTTCACACGGGAAGTGTGAACTATCACTCACTCTGTTGTTTTTAAAAGTGCAGTGTGCGCCTGTTTTCAGAAAATATGGCTTTTTCCTGACGCATATTACTAGGAAAAAGTCATATTTTCTGGAATGGACCTAGAATATTGATGGACGCACTTCGATTTAATGGACTCTCTTTGAAAGTGTGTGAATGTGTAAATATTTTACACAGAATGTGCAGTGAAATATGAATGCTAATTCTCTTTGTTAATTTTGATAAAAAATATTTAAATATTATTCTAAAATTTCTCTCAAACTTTTTCTTTCATTTCTTAGCAAATATATTTTTAAAGCTACCAATTTTGAAATAGTTCGCTTCTTGTTTCAACACACACTGACTCTTTAGTGAATAAAGATCGGTAAAACCATCTTGGGATTTTAAAATTTTGAGTCAAAGTAACTGCCTTTCTCAGTTTCTTCTGTAAAGAATCATTTACGGGCTAATCAATCATAATGAATCAATTATATGGAATACATTACAAGGTGATTGAAATTGATTGAAGCTCAGATTGACGTGTTACACTGATTGGGAATATTTGCATCAATAACTCTTTGATACAGTACAGAATACAGTCGCAATGAATTTCAGGTATCTACATCCAGGGGTTTAGCCTGTTCATTGTCTGTCTGTCAGTCAGTCAGGACTAAGCCTTTTATATTTATGTACATTATATTCACTAATAATCAACCTAATCGTTACATAAATATTTATACCAAAATAAAAAAAAAATTGGTTGTCTGTAAAGTTGGTAACACGAAGAAAAAAATCTCGTTATGGATACTAAAATTCTTAGTTGAATTTGTGACAGCGAGAATAATTAAGTAACGATTACATCGGTTACTATTTTGTCTCGCTATCCCATTTTTTTTCTCCGTGTACGGACCATAGTTTAACGTGACAACGTCATGACCAGCGTAACGGGACAACGAGTGTTACCGGACAATGACGTCAACGTTTTCGTGCATGCATATGGCGTTCATCGATTTATTAGACGTAGTCACGTCAAAAAGACATTTTTTGTATCTATTCTTTTAGCTGGTGATTTTCCCAAAGATACAAGAACCACTATGTATTGTACATTACCACCTAATTTTGTTTAGATTTTAAAACTGTTTAACGTTGCTAAACATGTTTCACTGATGTAATCACAGATGTAATATACAAACTGTCAATAACTTTGCAACGTTTTTTTGCGTATGACTTACCTAATGGATGACGTTATCCAAACGGTTTCCACGTACACTTTTTGCTCAGTGTGTGTCATCAGTAGACAAAAACAGTGATGATGAAAGTCACCATCACAAAAACAATATTAACGTTGAGCGAATAGGTAATGTAAGTAAAAACTGACTCATTGGCTCATAAGCTGAAGAGTATCGGTATTGAGAGAACCTGAGAATCTTATAATTATAGAGTGTTTTAATTATACCTAATGATCTTTTTGGGAACCAGCCAAATTGCATTTATGGATTAATAACGTTTTCTTAACACGTACCGAGTACTCGGCCGAGACAGATACTTCTTAGATACTAAAATTCTAAAATAGAGATAAGTTAATTAAGACCTATGTTTAGAAATTAGGCGGATTTGTTATTAAATATATTTATAATACTTATTAATAATTATCAATCTATCTATGTATTTAAGTTTTACGAAAACATTTTTAAATTAAAAGTGCAGGTTTGTTCAAAAAAAGAAATTCCCACGTATATGATGTTACGGCTAGGTTATAATAATTACATAAAAAAACGATTTACCATTACATTCAATGTGACAACAAAAACACTTTTACCAGAGAATTATAAATGAAATTAAATGAAATGAAATGAAAATCTGTTTATTTTTAGTACACTGCATGCTGCGATCAGAATAAAAACAGAGATAGTTTACATTTACGACAGACAGCAAATAGGTTGGTAGTGCGTATAATATTATGTTTCTAACTTATCCAGGTAAAGTATAATTAATGTATAAGTATCAGTTGCAATGTTTGCGCCTCAATGGGCTTACAGATAACTCCAAGGCGCCCAAACACTATTCTACACACAATGTACAGTTTAAAATAAATAAACTTATTATTTACTTTACAGATTAAGAAAATAAAAATGTCAATAAACAGTGCACCCGACAAAAAAGCTTAGCATCTGCTAGGCCGCGTAAGCAACCCTAGATGAGGCACCAGACTAAAAGAAAATAAACAAAAACATAGCGTTTTACTAATCAAGAAAATATTAAATAAGGTAAGAGTTAAGACGGTAGCAAAATTATTGAAATAATATTAACATACACTGCAATATAATATATAGGTACTAAATATTAATGTAGTTAGCCAGCAGACTAGTCACTGGTTTACACGAAGTGCCTGCGCTGCTGCGCTGTTATCAACACCTGCCTATTGTTATTGTTGAGTAGGTATGCATATATTATTGACTAAAGTAGGAACTTTTTGAATAAATCACAGTAATTCATTAATACCTATTGTTTTCTTGTTTTAACGATGGTTATTATCCATAATTTCTGTATTCTGTAGGGTTTCATTAATGTAACATTGCTACAATGTATCAAACATACGATGAACATGAAATTTCAATTAACAACGAACGGAGTGCAGAATACGTACAATAATTTATTTACATGAGATGAATATGAGTAGGTATCTTATGTGAAATATGAATTAATCAAAAAATATATTGGACTTCACTGACTGACAGACAGACAACGTATAGGCCAAACCGCGAAACGCAGAGACTTGAAACTTTGAGGGTGTGTTTGTCAGGAATAAGCGTATCAAGAAACGATTTTTGGTTATTCGCAACGCAGACTAAGTTCTACTAGTATTAAATAATATACTAGCTGACGCGCGCAACTTTGTTTGCGTTGCGAATTTTTTAAATTCCTTAGTACTCACTTTCAGCTCTTGAAGAACAAATCCTCCAAGTTTCAAGTCTCTACGTTCAGCGATTTGGCCTGTACGTTGTCTGTCAGTCAGTCATTCACTCAGGTCCAAGGTTTTTATATACACCACAGATTTTTTATTACCAAAAAAACTGAAATGGACAACGCTACGTACTACGTTGTATCTGTGCAGACAGAATTTTGGGTTGCTACAAAATTACAGAGTGACTAAGCTAGGTACCCGGATTTGCCAAACGATGAATATAACTTTAATTATTATCAATAAAGGGTACCTGACGCAAATCTATAAGAAAACAACTAACGGTAACAGTTATCCAATTTTTATCAAATTTATTTTTCAAAACTTCGACATAATTTTTTTGCCATATCTGTGGTCAGTAAACGGCAATTGATTATGCGTATTTTTTTTTCTGGTAATTAAAAATTTACGTTGTATATTCATATATAATAATATAAATATAAATGGCCTCATTCCACACGTTAAGCACCTACCTATCTATACCTACCTCATCTTCTTGTTGCCAAGAGCTAGCCTAAGACAATAACTCAAGAAAAATTACTATTCTTTGCACGTTTTCGCGAACAAAATTCGCGTCTGCAAGGGTCCTATCGCCAGAAAAACGATATTAGTTTTACCATCTCTCCTGTCCGTCAAGAGCTGTTTCTTTGAGGGGTGAAAACAGAATACTTCTTTTGAATAACTTATGAGTGTGTTGTATTTACCCGGCTGCGAAGATGGAGGGTAACGGTTTCTGCTTCTGAATTTTCACGCTTCAGAGCGTGAGAAATTAGAGCGGTTTTAGGGCTCTTTCAATTTAGACGTTTCGTGTCGGACTGCTGAGTGCCGAAGCGTTGCGTTTGTCGTGCGGCGTACGTAGACCAGCGCACAAAGCGTATAAAGCCGTGTTGGCCGAGTGGGAGGTACCTCGACTTTCGATCCAAAGGTCGTGGGTTCGAACCTGGTCGAACACCAATGGGGTTTTCTGTTAAAAAAATCTATGTGTGCATATAAAACACGTGCTTAATGGTGAAGGAAAACTTTGTGAGGAAACAGGTATGTCATAGAACCTATAAAGTTCGAAGAAAATGTGTCAAGTGCACGAAAGGAGCCTCTAAGAGACGCACTTGAAATCATTCACCACACTGCTGCACTGGTTCGAAAGAACTAGTGACACAATAAGAAGAAGTAGAAGACTTTGGGGTTGAAACATTAGGTCCGTGGGGCTCGGACGCTTTGCTCTTGTACAAGGAGCTAGCAAAGCGGCTGATAGATAAATCAAACGACCAAAGGGCTGGCGCTTACCTCGGTCAAAGGATTAGCATCGCTATTCAACGAGGTAACGTCGCCAGCCTTTTGGGTACTTTGCTCGCGGACAGTGACCTAAATTCTGTGTTTTATTTGTAATTTTAGATAGGCTAATTCTTTCTATTATTTTTATAATTATTTAAGTAATTTTAGTTTTATTGTGTTTTAGCATTAAGTTAGTAATTAGTTGTGTAAATAAATTTTTAGTTTTATTGGTTATAAAAATATATGAAGTAGAAGACTAGCGTAAAATCGAGTGGATTCGCCGCTCGTGTTTTCTTTTTTTCAGCGATCGTACGCGCGACACGCTACTCGTACGGCGTTGTCACGTGTACGCGCCCGATAGCCCATTTTACTATGACACTCTATCAAAAAACCGAGCATAAACGCCTTTGTACGTCCGTAAACACATTATACGCGCGTAACCGCAGGCGTGCTGCGGGTGTCAGATCAGATAGTTATCTAGATAACTTTTATACAGCATTTTAGCACTTATATACTACTTTTTTTATACAGATAACGAATAAAAAATAGACTGGATACTATCGATATTGCGTTTGTGATTGCAAACCATGAAGAAAAAAGATATTATTAGGGTGATATTTATGCCCGCATTATTTGTTCTTTGATCTGATCTATAGCGGGTTTGATCCCGATTGATGGATGCTGGAAGATCTTGCCAACAATAATAATCAAGTCGTATATTATTGATACAGTAACGTCATTGTTGTATTGTTTAAACTTTCAAACGTATTCCAAAACCATCCGTTTTTTTTCGAAACTTTGTAAAAAAAATATTATATTTTTTTTGTTCTGAATTAGAATAATCATTTTAAGAGTATTTTGGATCCCTTGGGTGGAAAAAGTCTAACAATTTCTCAGAGGTGTGAACTATACTGCAAAAAAAACCTATGAAGCTACAAAAAAAAATCTATTTATATAAAAGTCTTGGACTTAACTGACTAACAGACAACGTACAGACTTGAAACTTGGAGGATGTGTTAAACCAAAACAAAAGCTGAAAGTGAGTAGGTAACTCGTAAACCGTGAGTTACCTACTCACTTTACCTACTCACTACTTCACTCGTAAAACGTGAGTTACCTACTCACTTTCAGCTCTTACAAGTTTCAAGTCTGTACGTTGTCTGTCGGGTCCAAGCCTTTTATATCAATTGATAAATAAATACAATTTGAAAATACGCAACGCAAACGAAGTTACAGGCCTCAACTATTAAAATATATAGGTAGGTATGTTATGTATGTATTTACTTGGAATATCAACACACCTAAAGTAATTAATTTCTTCTATTATCTAGTTTACATATCGTAATGTAATGTATTTATCCGGAGTGTCAACAATATTTATACAATATGTAAACAGATTGTACGAGTAGGTACAGTATACGCCGTACAGGGTACATTCTGTTTACATAGTTCATCTCATGCATAATGGTTTAAATGTTTACAGTGATCAATAGTAATAAGATTTATTTAGTAATATAAGTCATATAGTGAGCCAGAACGGTTCATGTAAATTGTATATTAAACACTTTAGAATTACATACAAAACACTAAGCAGTTGCTTATGCTAATCAAACATACTGGTATTTCAAGTTCAGAACGTATGTATATATCTTGGCTTTTATACATCTTATATTATATATAATCAAATATTCGCATCAAAGTGCCTATCTAAAGCGTCGATGACAGACAAGCTTTTTTACAAGCTGATTGTTGGCGTTTTTAAACGCTAGCGTGTGAGCGTGTTAGCTTTTGGGAAGGATTGTCAATAAGCAGGTTGTAAAAACGCCGATGGCACTGGGCGACTTTACACGCTACAAGCGAAGTCGCTGGCGTGTATCGTGTAAAAAAACGTGTGTCATCGTACTATAATAAACTTATGCCGACATGCACCAAACAGTTAAAGACTTTTCTCGCTTGGCCGTTCTTATCGTAAAATATCGGTAGGTTTACAAATTTTATTTTCATCGGAATCGACCCTGAGGGCCCTTGAGAGTTTTTCGATTTTCTCCATACTTTAGAATTTCGCCATCCAAGTCCTGTTGAAAAATTCACCTTGTATAATTGACGACACGAATGGTCGAGTGGCAAGTATGTCGGACTGCCACGCTCGTGTCGCGGGTTCGATTCTCGCTTCAGGACAATCACTTGCGTGATGAACATTGGTGTTTGTCCTGAGTCTGGGTGTTTTCCATGCATTCTATGTATTTATTTACAAAAAAAGTAAACAAATATTGTATCAGTTATCTGGTTCCCATAGTACAAGCTCTGCTTAGTTTGGGGCTAGATGATGTTGTGTGAAATGTCCAAAATATTTATTTATACATTACAAATTTTACATATATACAACGTGTAGTGTTATGTCCCTACAAACCCTGAAGGGGCGAATTCAGACTAAGAGTGTGAATACTATCACGTGTGCAAAGGTTGAATACATCGTATCGGAAATTTTCATACAATAATTATTTAAGACAACCCCTTTTGCTATTTACTTCTCCATCTGTACACTCTCCACGTCGCACATAGACACACGTAAGGAACATGTGCTCATGCCTATGATCTAGGTAAGTTGAGTAGGTAGGTATTTATGAACCTTTCGATGTAAAGAATTAAGAAAAATTTTAAATAATTTAATTAGACTATTTCAAACTATTGAGAGATTAAGAGAAAATACATACAAATGTTCGTTTTATTTGTATTATACCTACCTAACTATAACTAAAACTATAATACATACCAATCATATAATAAAAAAAATATACCTTGATTTATTGTTTGAATGAGAGTAATAAATAAACAGTGTTCGATAAAGGTTCGTGGCTAGGTTCTGACGTCATTAGATACAGATTTATAGTATCGACGATAAAATGAAAGTTTCGTTGAGTGATAAACACTATTATTACAGATTTATGTCTAGTATTTTGTAAAAAAAACTTCATATTTTAATAACCACTGCTGCTTTACAGCAAGGTCACGCTAGGGCAGCGCGTCTTCCCTGGGATGGGCCTCACAGCAACGTGCGTGAGGGACACCGGTACGTGTTCTTCGGATATCCCGGGGTCCCTCTAATGCGCAGAGGTCGGCCACCATGGGGTTTTAGTCGGTATGAGTCCGACCTACCCCTCCGCCCTCCCCCAAGGGCGGTGGGCATCCATGAGGATTTCCCCATGAAATTAAAAAAAAAAAAAAAAAGGGCAGCGCGTCTTGCATCGGCGATGGGCGGAAAAGCAAAATAATAATAAAAAAAACAGACTACTAAAGATCCTATATACAGGGCGTCCCACGGCTATGCCACATGGAGGGAAAGTACCTTGAATATTGTAGATGGAACATTTTACTGAAAGAAGACCTTATTTGAATTTAAAGAACAATTTAAACTGCATTCATAGATATTTAAATAATTACATGGTTGAACCGGGAATCGAACCCGAAACAAAACGAAATTGAACACGAGAAAAATAATCAATTCGAATTTATGGTCTTCCTTTTATTTTTGACACTATGTTACTTAACAAAAAAATATTTATGATGAAGCGATTCGATCGGTATGATAAAGCTACAGGTGATCATTTTTCTCGTGTAATGGGTTTGATTCTTGGTTCAACCATGTAATTATTTAAATATCTATGAATACAGTTTAAATTGTTTTTTTTTAATTATAATGTCTTCTTTCAGTAAAATGTTCCATCTACAATATTCACGATACTTTCCCTCCATGTGGCATAGCCGTGGAGCACCCTGTATACTAAGGAAAGAGTGAAGACACTGCATTTGCCGCTGCAGCAATGTGACACTATAGTACGTACTGCCAACATTTGATTAAGTCGCAAGACGTGCAAACCACAGAAGTATTAATGTATGGAATCACACTGTAGTATTTTTTTCTAGAATTTTCCCCGCGTGTTAGAGAGATTAAAAGAAACCATTTCCTTATGTATGTATTTTACCTTTCAAAATATTTTAAAAAATATTCTTTACAAAAAAAGAACTACTACAGTAGTAATAATTCTTTGCTAACAAATGTTACAATAATAATTGCGTCGGCGTCGTCTTTCAACGCACAAACTCGTTCCAATTTTAAATTTGAACATCGAACAGCTAATTTTATGTGATATATTGGTTTTGTCTCTCGCATTTTAAACGGAATCTATTTATTCGTCTCTACATAATTTATTTTCTTCGCTAATTATTCCATGTTATTTATAGGTGTACTTACTAACATATGTACCTATGTAGGTAAGTAGTAAGATAGTATTAGGATAGGTAGGTACAGACAGCGTCATAGATAAGTATCCCCCTTGCACAAGACACCCAGCTTCAAATCCCTTCAAAAAATAGCATAAAATTATAATTAGACTGACATGGATATAAAAATAGACTAATGTAATGTTTTTAGAAGCCTTAACTTTTTCCTACGTTGCGGGCGCAGCGTTTTGAAGGGATTTGAAGCTGGGTGTCTTGTGCAAGGAGGATACTTATCTATGACGCTGTCTGTACTATCAGAAAGGTAAAAAAAAGATATATTTTTATTATTTATTGAGGGAAGGGTTGGTAAAAAAGACTTACCTTAATGTTAACTAGGACCAGATAGGTGTAACCCATTCCTACAAATTATAATGACTAAACAAGAAATGTAGACTAAAATTGTATAAACCAGGTTACATATAGCAAATTTTATTGTTTTAGAATGCATTGTCATCGAGTTGTGAGGTACCCTAAAAGTTTAAGCCAGACAGCTAATCGGGAAGTGTGAAATTCGATTGTAAGATTCCACCCGGATCGACAGACAAACAGATAGACAGAAAAAGTGACTTGATGAAAACGTAATGCCATCAAAAACAACTTTGTAAAAAGAACCAAGTCTGGCTTTGTACCGTAAAAAGTTGTGATATCCATGTAACACCAAGTCGGTTACTTTATTAAGTCCCTACTTAAGGGACCTATGCCTACTTGCACCAAACTGTCAAAGTCCCTAAGCAATTACTTTACTCGCTTGGCAGTTCTTAATGATCAGAATCTGGAAGTATCTCGAATATTAATTTCAAAATAATAAATTCAGTAAGTGGCAAGAAAACTTAACCTTTTGTCCCAAAGCATGACACCATACACCATAATTGAGTTCACATCACTCACTTCTACGGCTCATGGAAAACTTAACAAGTGTGAAAAAGTTCACGGTCTTAATACGCTACCTTATTTTAAACCTTGTTCTCTTGCGAATAGAGCTCTTTATAAAATGTGGGTGTACAATGCAACGACACGTGTCGACGGGACAGCGGTCTTATTAGGTCCGTTGGGACGAGATCAAAGGTTGCTGGTCCAGACAATTGAAACAAGTATTAAGGTCGCCGCAAACGAGTTACCGACCACAGCGACCGATGACCGTTAGTTCATACACATTTTGTCGATATTGCGCCACGACCGCCACACGTGTCGCCGTTGGTGGTTTCACACTAGCGTATTTTTGTCGCGCTTATACGAGCGAATTATTACTCGCAAAACTTCAATAGCCCAACGCGCGTATACCGGCGTTTCGCTCAGTTTTTCTCAATTCTAGCGAGTGCCAGAAGCATGAGGTGTCTCTCACGACTTGACTCGCCCGCCACCAATCGATAAGGTCGGTGACTCGTTTGCGTTTGGCCTTATTTCAAATTTAAGCAGTATCTACGAGAAAATTATGTGAATTTCCAACTGTATAAGTGGGACTCGTTCCAAGCTGGAGTATCATAGCTTTTTCCAAGGTTATACAACTTATTTATTTTTATTAAAAACTGTAAGCGACTTTGATGGATGTAAGAGACCTAACTCGTTAATATTATATTTTATTTATGTACTTATTATAATAAGCTGGAAGTATTTACTTTACCAAACTTTTCAATTTATAAGATTTCACGAAGTAAAATTAATTTGTTTTTTGTATGAACAGATAGTGCCATTATTTCAAGGTAAAAAGTAATATAAATATGTATGTATGTACAAATGTATCCACATATTGTTTAATTTGTAGCATGTCTGAAAACTTAATGATGCGTTTTTCGATGCCATTTATATTTCTTCAAGGCTATTCTAGAATATAGACAGAGATCTTTCAGTCTTAAAATGCACGCCACTTCACTATCATCGCCATACAAAATTACGCAATACCAACGGTGACGATTTTTTAGTGCTATTTTCACCTGAAGTCTTTCACCTGAAAGATATCTTCACCATTTTTCCATGACGTAAATAAAATGTCACTCCTAACCTCTTTTCATTTCGGGAGTGAAATACCTACTCCCAAAAATAAGTAGGCATTATTTCCGTGAGTTTGTTCAGTCATATTTCACGTAGCCATTATACAAGCCGCCATAAATATCCATCATCGTATTTTAATGTTCTTTATGAAAGGATTTATTGCGTTTATTTGAAGAGTGCGGTCACGAAAATAGACCATATTTTTAGTTCAGTGAAATACTTAAGATGGAGCAGAATATTATAACAATGATGGTAGTGTATTGACGACACAGTGGCTTAGTTGGTAGTGACCCTGCCTACGAAGCTTGGTGTTCAGGGTTCGATTCCCGGCTGGGGCAAATATTTGTGACGAACACAAATGTTTGTTTTTGGGTCTTGGATGTTGTGATGTCTTGTATGTGTCCATGCCACCTGCGACACAGGGAATCCTAGTGCAGGGGTGTGAGTGTGTGAATGTTTATGTTTATATATGTGTACAACGGGGTTTATTACACTCTAATAAATACTAAATACTACTTACAGTTTGTAAATTTATACTTGTATCTTGTATTTTTTCTTAGTGTCATATTTTTTCTTTTAATTTAGCTGTTGTCTGTTATTTCTATGGGTGTTGTGCAAGCCTATAATTGGTCCACATTTTAGTGTACGTAAGTGTTCTGTGTATTTTGTACTATGTGTGCTGTTGGCATTGCCTTATTGAATAAATAAAAAATAAATAAATGAGTATAGTTGTTTGTTGTTCAAATAAATAGTGTGAACAGCATATTATAACCATGATAGTAGTGTGAGTAGAATATTATAACAATGATGGTAGTGTGAACAGCATATTATAACAATGATGATCGTGTGAACAGAATATTATAACCATGATGGTAATGTGAGTAGAATATTATAACAACGATTGTAGTGTAAACAGCATATCATAACAATGATGGTCGTGTGAACAGAATATTAAAACCATGATGGTGTTTGAGTAGAATATTATAACAATGATGGTTGTGTAAACAGAATATTATAAAAAATATGGTAATACTTAATATTGTCATGAGTAGAAATAACAACGAATTCAATTAATCTATTATAATTTTTAAATAAATTAAATTTCAATTAGTCTTATTCATAAATTTTAGTAAATATAAAATAGTTTCAATCTATCGAATTAGTATTTTCGAAAATCAAACGGTACCACTAGGTATTGGAACCGCCGCCCGCGGTCCCAGTCTAAGAAAATCATTTTAGAATCCGTCGATTGGGACCATAACCCACGTGACGTATATTGTACAGTCATCGTCAGATACAGATCCAAAATAAATTCGAAATATATTTAAAATCTTAAACAAATATTACTTAACCACTTTCGAACGTAAATGTACAATTAATATAATAATAAAAAACAATAAACATTCACACACCTACACCCCTGCACTAGGATTCCCTGTGTCGCAGGTGGCATGGACACATACAACATCCAAGACCCGAGAACAAACATTTGTGTTCGTCACATAAATATTTGCCCCGGCCGGCGATCGAACCCGGAACACCATGCTTCGTAGGCAGGGTCACTACCAACTAAGCCACGGTGTCGTCCGTAATACAAATTACAAAACCTTTAATGCTTATTGTTTTCATGTCTGTACCAAATAAAGGGCAAAGGGAGGCTTGGGCACGGCAGGCTAATGACGGTCTATTGTAGTAGGTACTTTCACTAAGTGCCTATAAAAGTTAGATGACACTTAGGACATTGTTGGTTCTCAGCGGTTTTTTTAATAAAGACATCCCAATGGTAGCCTAGCTACTTATGAATACCGATAGAGCTATTCTTAAAAATCCGTGGTTGCAGTTAAGGGGAATCCTCAAGGCAAATTTCCATACAAAATGTTTCGGACAAATACTCAAAAAGTACGCCGTATTATAGTAATTTCTGCACACTATTTGTTTCTTCCATGTTTTTTTATTTCGTCAACAAAAAAAGTAAGAGGTTTCATACTTTAATTTAGATTAAAATAAAAGTAAAACACTTTAACTGACGAAAAAAGGCGTTCTCAGTTCGACTTATACCTAAGAATATTTTTTAAAACTGCGTATTTTAACCGACTTCAAATAGGAGGAGTTTATCAATTCGGTTTAATGTTTTTTTTAATGTTTGTTACCTTAGAAGTTTGTTTTTTGTAAACCTATTTGAAAAAAAAAAATCGTTTGAGAGTATATACTTTCAGATTTGAAATTTCATCAAAATCGGTTTAGTAGTTTAGCTTTTATATCAAAATAACTGAAAAAAATATGTCTTAACAGAGTCTTTTGGACGTACCTAAAATAAATTGCGTATTTTACTTCCCTGTGACTTTGCAGTGGCGTTTATTTTTGTACAATACAACAATGTTTAGGCACCTTGTTGCTGCTTTTTAGTTAAAGTTGGCTTAACGTTATTTATTTCCTCTAAATACCTCTATCAATCAGTCTTACTTACGTAATTCTCTCTCCGCATTTTTTGTTCCAAGTCTAGCCAATTCATCTAGCGAGCGTTGCGAACAGTCTTAGAAGAGGGGTAAACCATAGAGAGTAGAAGATCTCCACGCCAGTTACAAAAACGGTTTGCCTCGCCTTGCTGTCAGTTACCTCACTTTATTGGTTCGTCAGCTCCATAGAGCAAAGTGATACGTCTGTATTGTTGGGTTGGGATTGCCAAAACGGTGAAGCCGAAACCGAAAAGCCGAAATTTTTACCATTGTCCCTGTTTCCTGAGGGCCTTTCAGTTATAAAACTGCTACGTACGCCCTGAACCTGTTATTCTGTGTAAGTCCTCTCTATCCTACTTTGCTTGAAAGAAATCGTTTTTTGTGATAAGGTCAAAATTTTTACGAGTATTATGACTTTAATTTGTATATTCCCTTTAAATTATTTTTATCCTTGTATACGTTCTTGTGAATTTCCTCTTCAGTGATTTTGAGATAATTATGTTAAATAGTATACAGTGTTATTAATCACATTACGCTCGTAATTTAAAAGAAATTTATTTTGAATAACTTAGAGAGTGTTTTGGGACAAACCTCTCTAAAATCTAAATTATGGCTATCGATTTAAATTTAATCATATCACAGCTCATGGTTCAATTCCCGCCCACTTATTTCTGTACTCACACTATTTTTTCTACTGTCTTGAGTTAGGCCGAATTTCGGCCATAAGATAATGATTTCCCCTCACTTTTAGTTCGTCAGCTCGACTGAACGAATCGACGTACAGGCCATTAATTTGTTACGAGATTACTTTGTCTAGTTTATTGGAATTCGGGTGAGTGGTTTTCTCTAGGGCACACCTGTTGAGTACATATGCCGAAAACTCAAGCTTATGTGAGTTTCATCTTCACCAAGCAATTTACTCACTGCAAATAACTACTAAGTATAATTTTGTTTGTCATACTTCGCACTAACTAATATTGTAAATGAAAACCATGTGAGATTGTAATAGATGTTTGAAGTTCTAACTTTGAGATGAAACTTGGTAGGGATTTACTTAGTTCAAGACTCGAAAAGCATAGGAAATTGATTTAAAAGTGATTGAGTAGACAATAATAATATTTGTGTATTGCTTTATCTCAGCTAAGGTTTTAAATGTGCAATAACTTTTTGAAGTGACTACGTCTAATAAATCGATGAAAGCCGGCTGCATGCACGAAAACGTTAACGTCATTGTCCCGTTACGCTGTCAATGTTTTGTTATGACGTGTCATGTTCAACTATCGTCCGGAAACCAACTTTACAGACAGTACAGTTCTTTATCTTTCCTTAAAATACTAATTCTTCCTACTCTTTATGAATAATGAAGGTCAGGTTTCTCACAGAAATGTTTTTGTGTTTTCTCAAAAATACCTCCATCTCTGTGGGTGATGTTTTAAACGGCATCAGGTGTCGCTTGTTGGCTCAATATAACTAAGAGACCCTGAGAACAGGTGAAGTCAAAATGTTTATAATCTAATAACCTCTTTCACAGATGAAAAAGGGTATTAGGTGAAAGCAAGCTGCAATAAATATGTCTCTACCTATATCAAAATATACTGCTAGCTCACTAGTTAACATATAAAAATTTCATTCAGTAGTTCTGGCGAGATTGAAAAGCTAACTTTCATCTACGTATCAATCAGTCTCCGCACAAACTTTTTTCTATTAAGTGAGGTTTCAGACTAGCGTATTTTTGTCGCGTATACGGGCGGACTGGTACTCGCGAAACTTTCTTACATTAGTACTACTCGGGCGAATAAACATGACACCTGGCTGACACGTGGATCGGAACTTGATGCGTCCCCCGCTTCCCGCGCGGCGTCTTCTTTGTTTCTTCTTCCTCTAATTGCGAAGTCTTATCATTACTTATCATTACCAAGTATTACAGGACTTCTTATATATCATGATTATCCAATTCCACGCTGTACTTTGCATACACGTCATTCGAGCCAGGTGTCATGTTCATTCGCCCGAGTAGTACTTATAAACCGGATTTCTGCACTACACGCGGCTCTATCCATGTGGTATCGAGATTTATAAACAGTATAGTAGTCTACGTCCTCTTCCAGATCATAAACTATACCCAGACCAAAATTCAGCTCAATTAATTCAGTTTTTTGGCGTGAGTAAGCAACAAACAGCTATCCATCCATCCGCACATACTACCGCTTAAATAATATAAATGGGATGCATTAGTCTGATTCTAAATAGATCAATGTTCCAAGCACTTTGCCGTTATAAATCGGTAAAATCAACATTAATCAGTTTTTATTTAAAAATCTGTGGTTCATTCGAAAATAACGTTTAAAATGCAGTTGGCCAGTTGTTTATACTGTCTGTCAACTGACAGGTCCATGGGCGAGAAGGCCACAGCCGGCCGCCCAGAAATACTGATTCATATTTTATTTTACTGCATGAAATGAGAAAGTATGAACGTTTATGTTTTCAAATATTAGGTTTTCTTTTCACTATTTGTTTATTTAAATCTACACGCACTTTTTTTTAAAAATTTAATACGCTTCCCTTGAACCGGGAACTGTCTGTTCGTGTTCCTTTAGCGCTATAAACATATAAGTCTGTGTACACCAGAAATTTTTAATTACCAAAAAAACTTAAGGGGAATCTTCAAGGCGAATTTCCATACAAAATGTTTCGGACAATTACTCAAAATTATAGTCGCCGCTCGCCGTATTACAGTAATTTCTTGTCACACTATTCGTTTCGTCTATGTTATCCGATTGTGTCAACAAAAATTAGTAAGGTTTCATACTTTAATTTAGATTTTATACGTATTTTTAAATAAGTAGTGTTAATTTAAAACACGTACAAAAAAACATTTTGTTTGGAAATTTGCCTTGACGATTACCCTTAAATGGATAATGCAGAGAGGGGGGTACTACGATTTATCTCTGCAGTCAGAATTTTTGATTTTTTTCTATAAAATCACAGAGTAAAAGTGGGTCTGAGGCACCCGAGCCGAGCTTTTGCGAGCTACCTCGAGCTAGATACCCTGGTTTGCCAAACGATGAATAAAACTTAAATTATTATCAATGATGGGTACTGCTTGACGAAAATCCATAGGTAAACGACTAACGGTAACAGTTATCCATTTTTATTAAACATATTTTGACAAAATACTACTTCATTTTTCATGTTTTTTTGCCATATCTGTGTTCTGTGATTACATTTCTTTAGTGTATAAAATGCCTGAGACATCTAAAAAAACGGACATTCGGACAGACCGATATGGCAAAACTCCATATACAACAATAACTCATATATATCTTTGTTTAAACCAAGGTAAGTAAATATAAAAGTTTGATAAGTAAGGTACACCACACAGCTGCCGAACGACAGAAATTTTGGCGAGTTCCGACCGTGGTTGCGGTCACATGAAACATTCATTCATACAAAAACAAATAATAAATGAAAGGGTCTTCTGTAATAACAAGGGTATCTTTTGCTGTAAATTCTCCACCATTTTCAGCTGGAGAGAGGTTAGTTAATAAATTAGGATACCGACAAAACGTGCAAAAAAGACGCTTAATATACGTGATGAGGTTATAACCTCTAAATTGTGTGTTTCTTTGTTTCATCAACTACTCGTAACTCAATACATACTATAGCGGGAGGTAGGAGGTAGCAAATAGAGAGGCACTTAAAATAACACAACAATTTAATTTCAACCGATCCAAAATTATAAATAATACAATTTTAAAGTCACTGTTTAATTACCTATGTGTGTAGGTATTTATATCTCTACATTTTCTAAAACAATGCAAAGTTTTAACATTAGCAATATATAATGAAATTATTAAAGCTGTTTTATCTTAATTATGATAAAAAAATTACGAAATAATACAGGTAACATGAAAGAGAATCCTCAGAAAAGTTTATTCCCCCTGCTTGATCCTCTGTTTTGTGGTTAAAACTCGGACACAACTAGGGCTACCAGATGTGGGCAATTTAATGTATTCGTTTATAAATTAACGAAATGAATGAAAAAGGTTTATTCTAGCTACATCTATTGGTTCTTATTTATTAATAGATGGCCATGGGTTATGTTCTTCATGATTTATGTTTAACCTATTATTGTGCAAATAATTTTTTAGGGTATTTTATTTGGCTAATTTTAATTATGAGCGATTAAATAGTCGAAGTTAAATAATAAATAAGAATATATTTAAAGAAAAATAACAGAACGAAACATTACAAAGGTACAATCAATGGAGACGATTACGAAAAATATAGGATGTTCGGTGATTGGTACGAATTACTTATTGACTTTACAGTGTTTTATTTATTTATTTATATATTATATTTATTTGTTTTAGACATTATGACCATCTTCTGCTCTATATTTTTATGTATTCTACAACATTTTTAAGTTTTTGACAAATGATAAATAAATTGTCTTGTTGTATATATGAGCTGATCACTCCACGCCAGGAACTTTCGACTCCGGGACGCAGTGAAGGGGTACGCGAAGTACCTAATATTTTATCGTATTTCAAGTATAACCCAGACATTTTCAAAATAACCCTAATCCAGACCAATACCAGTGCCCCGTAACTCACACTACGTTCTGACATATTAACGTTACAAGTACGCACAACCTTATGCCGGAACGTGAAATAAAAATGACATTTTGACGGATAATGGACGCGAGCCGCGCGAGTAGGAGGACGAATAAAACAATATGAACTTTAGTATCGTGACAATTGAACTCAAAATATCCTACTTTGCTTGAAGACTTCTGCTTCTTATGATACATATAATCTATTCTTTGTCATTCCCTTTCTTTTCTGTGCCGATGCCTGGCATATCATGACATTTTCTGATGTCTGGTAACCCTAAACACAACGCGTCGGTGAAGTATCTACCGATGCTATAAGATGCCTACTACAGCCTTCTGCTTTTGTTCACAAAGTTGTTCAACCTTGTTGAAAATGTAATAATGAAGTAAGTTTACAAAAACAGATCGTGTTCCGGTCTTACAATTTTCTTTGGTTAAATTATTTTAATGAAGACTCTGTAACCAAAAATGATAATATGATCTGCGAAAGGCTGCAGGCAGAAGATGGATGTGGCATAACCGAAGAACATTGCGAGAGGCAGTACAGCAGTGGACTGAGATAGGATGACGATCACAAGACCAATGAAAAGCGTTCCCTGCAGGATTCCTTCTAGATAGGCAGCAACACAGTGCCAATTTCGACATAGACTTCTATCCATATTACGCCAATTTCTTCTGTTTTGACCTGAAACAATCAAGGTTTTACCATAACATATCACATCACTAACCCATTGTAGCCTCTATTATTTTTGGTTATTTTATTTTTAATATTCCTTTTATAATGTATGTTTCTTCGGGTGTACAATAAAGTGTTACTATCTAATTATCCATCTATCTATCACTGAAAAGTCACAGAAAAGCAAAAAAAATTCAATTTTGTTAACTTCGACGACATATCATTTTTAGTTAAGCATTTTGATTTAAAACTAAACCACTGAAACGATTTTGATGAAATTGCTATGGCACCAATGTCAAATCGGTTTATAAACAACAAAATTCTGAGGTAACAAACATAAAAAAACAACCTTTTTTGAAGTCTGTTGAAAAATCTTTGTGTTTTCCGTTCTATGACAGATTTACTAAACCGAATCGTTTATCACTATTTCCTAAAAAAGACCATCTCATAAAATATCTCTTCAATGATTCGATCTCAGTAAACACCAAAAAAGTGGCCTAAAGAAATATTGGGGTCTCTATCGGCCCCAGCAGAACTGCCATTATCTATGACTAATATTTTATTCAACGAGTGCTATTCAAAGTGATTTACCCTGAACTAATAGTTATTAAAGCTATCGAATTGTGGAAGATATTTTATATTGAATGCTTCTTGGCTTTTTGTGGGAATAAAATGTTTCGATAATATTTGATTTAAAGTGCTTCTGTGTTAACAAGTGACGAGTCGAGCTAAACACTCTTCTAGTGATAAAATAACACTTCGCCCATGGCCGGAATAGTGTTACACAGGACTTTGATTTTCGTATGTGTAGTGCTCTGAGTACCTAAGTATTATCTCCTCCTTACTACTTCGCACGTGATTATCAGAAAAAAAACCCATGTCCTTGAGTAGGTCCTAAATTATATAGGTATGTACCAAACTAGCTGACGCCCGCAACTTTGAGTTGCGTATTTTCAAAATTCCTATCTCAGTACCCACTTTCAGCACTTGACGAACACATCCTCGAAGTTTCAAGTCTCTACGTTCAGCAGTTTAGCCTGTGCGTTGTCTGTCACTCAGTCAGGACTAAGCCTTTTATATACACGGTAAATTTTTAATCACAAGAAAAAAAATACGCATAGTCAGTTACTGTTACGTTACTGAACACAGATACGAAAACAAAACTTGAAAAAATTAAGTCGTATTTTTGAGAAATAAATTTGATTAAAATTGGATAACTGTTACCGTTAGTCGTTTTCCTATGGATTTGCGTCAGGCGGTACCCTTAATTGATAATAATTTAAGGGTAATCCTCAAATCCGAATTCCACGTGAACAAAAAAAGTGAAAGGTTTCATACTTTAATTTAGATTTTATACGTGTTTTTTAAGTTAGTAGGGTTAATTTTAAAACACGTATAAAATCTAAATTAAAGTATGAAACCTTTCACTTTTATGTTCACAAATCAAAAAACATAGAGGAAACGAATAGTGTGTAGAAATTACTATAATACGGCGTACTTTTTGAGTATTTGTCCGAAACATTTTTGAGGATGCCCCTTAAGTTTTATTCATCGTTTGGCAAACCCGGGGTACCTAGCTCGAACCAGCCCGCAAAACTTTTTTTTGGTAATAAAAATTGGTGGTGTTTATTGATGATCGATTGGTTATCTAATATTAAAAATCAAACTGCTGAAACTACTCTACTTATACCTTTTATAGACACCTGAGCAAAAAACTAGAATTGGTGTTCCTATCCTCCTTTATATTTTCCTTTCTGTTTTGCGAAAAACAGCTTACAAAATAAGACTTCAAATTCTCCATTTGTTGCAACAAAGAAATTCGAATTCAAAAAGACTTCAAGAGAATCGAAGTTGCCACATTATCAATTTAAATCGACGGATACCGGAAGCGATAGGTATACAAACTTTAGTACCTCAATGGCATCATTACTAACTTTTAACTGCAGTTCGGGCTGAGTAAAACTTTTAAACTGCAGTTTCTGACTCATTGGTTCAACTTTAAACCTTAAATAGTTACTAATTGAGTTGCGATTGGAAAACAAGGAGCTAATTGTGATTGAATTGTCTACACTTTGATTAGGTTTTAGGTGAAAAACTATAGAGAAATTGAAAGTTTAGCTATTACAGTGCCTTTGACTGTGAAAAATATTTAATATATATATTTAATTATTTTTATAACTACCTATACCTATCTCTTTGTCTTCTTCTTCTTCATTGCGCTCTTGTGGTCGTAGTCTTCAGGATTTATATTTTTGAGTAAGGCTGTGACTCGCCTCACGATATCTCACCACTTTTCTCTGCTCGCAGACGTTCTGGTGCACTCATGCAAAGGGCCGCCCACCGCAGATTTAATTTGGTCGGTCCATCGTGACCTTTCGCGAGGCCTGGTCCCTTCCACTCTGCCCTAAACAACTAAGCGCTCTATGGAGGCATTGTCCCGCCTCGAGACGTGCCCGAAGAACTTGAGGATGTGAGTTTGAACTAAAACTGATAGACGCTGTTTGATAGAGAGTTCCTGGAGTATTGAGTTAATGGTGCGGAACTCTGTCCATGAAATTTCAAGCATTCTCTTTCAGCACCATATTTCCAGAGCTCAATGTGGATATCTCAATGTGGACTAATATTATTAGCAGTGCTGCACCGGCCTATGGGAACCAAAGCCCTGTGTAGCACTGTTATGGTTATAGGCAGGCGTGAACTCTTATCATTAGGAAAGCGCCTAGCTAGTCTCGTCACTTGTTTTCAAATCCCTGCGTAGCACTATTTTGGTAATTTGGTAAAAGGTATTGCTTGTCTCTCGTCACATATTATGTATATATTAAAACATTTTGATATATTTTGTAATACATCACAAAATTTTAATTACCAAAAAACTTTAATGGGCAATGCAGAACCCCTTCTACGTTGTATCTGCGCAAACAAAATTTTGGGTTTTTTATATAAAATCACAGAGTGACAGTGGGCCTGAGTCACTCGAGCCGAGCTTTTACGAGCTAGCTACCAAACGTAATGAAATAATAGGGTTTGCCAAACGATGAATAAAACTTTAATTATTTATCAATGATCTTCAAAATGACAGAGTGACAGCGGCACGAGTGTGGCGCCCGAGCCGAGCTTTTGCAAGCGGCTCGAGCTAGATACCCGGGTTTGCCAAACGATAAATAAAACTTAAAATATTGTCAATTTTGGGTACCGCCTGATGCAAACCTATAGGAAAATGACTAACGGTAACAGTTATCAAATTTTTATCGAATTTATTTTGACAAAAACACGACTTATTTTTTAAAGTTTTTTTGCCATATCTGTGTTAAGTAACGGAAAATTTGCGATGTATACAAGATTGTAGTAGTTAGTTTGTAATAAAGAATTTCCGACTTATACTCGTACAATTATTCATGCCAAGTTTCAAGCAAGTAACATCAAGGAGCTAAAGTGACGTAGCTAAATGGAGTCATTAGGCGAAACTTTGACTTGTATTCCCACGAACCGAGTAGCTTTTGACTTTACTTGAAGTTTCTACTTTTCACAATAGCTTGTCTTTTACAAGTGTTTGTATGTGCTAGTAGCGATAGTGACTTGAGTACTTGTCTTCTGACATCGTTTTCAAAGTTGTTTAATTTAAAGTTACGTCATTGTGATTTTCACATCGTACTCACATTGTTTTGATGTATAATCTCTCCTCTCGCTTTCTGTTTTTGGAAGTGATCTCGTGAAATGCAACGGAAGTGTGTAACAGGAAGTTAGCTATCAGATGGTACCAACTTAAGAAAAACTGTAACTGTATTCAAGGCTTACAAGGATAACAAGAATAAAACGTTTCGTAGAGCTGCGTAGACATCTCATAAAGCTACATAAACTTCGCGTAGAGCTAAAATGTATCTCGTAGAGCTACCGCATCGTAGCAGTGTCTACGAGTCACAACTATATTCCAGGCCCACACATACCACGATGACTAACTATAACAAGAATAAAACGTTTCGTAGAGCTGCGTAGATTTCTCGTAAATCTACATAAACTTCGCGTAGAGCTAAAATGTATCTCGTAGAGCTACCACATCGTAGCAGTGTCTACGAGCCACAACTGTATTCGAGGCCCTACACAAACCACGATGACTAACTTTACGTAGAGCGCTGAAAATATTTTGCAATATTATGTCTGCGAGACTCATAAGTATTGAAAAGCTCATATAAAAATGGTTGGCCGAATACCAAAATATTAAATCGAGAAAACCCATCATCATCCATCTTGTGTAAGCCAGAATGTCTAAATGTCGGATCTATCAAGCAGCCAGAAGGTTTTGGTAAAACGTTACACAAGCCGCACTAATCTTTATTAGGGTTGACGCTATATCCCCAACATCTATAATCCTTAGTGAGCAATAGTATGAATAATTCATACCGAGGCGCGGCGCCTTCGAATACCTCGTCTCTCCTACCTGTCTGGCCGACGTCATCACATCGTACAATTTAATCATGAAAATAATTTGGATCATCACAATTTGGAAATAACAGTTTGGATAACCATATAATTACGCGTTATTCGTCATAAAGATAAATAAAAATAATTGTTTTAATAATAAAATCTAATTTTTCGAAAAAAGTCTGTGTTTTAGTGTGATGACCTTATTTCGATGTGTTTTGTTGCTCGGTTTTATAGGAATCCAAGTATGGAAATTCGTTTTGGGTTTTTTTTTGGGAATTGGGTTTAACCATTCATTGCATTGTGTGTATTGTTTCAACATTATTTGTTAAATAAAGCTTGTTTGTAAGAAATATTTCCCTTTTATGTTAATGTATAATTATTTAACGAAATGTGTCTTACCAGACACATGTCGCTATTGCCACAGATAAAAGTTTTCAGAAAAACCAATTACCAAGCAAGAAAAGATTTCAAAGATATTCTCATTACCTTTCGTAGCATTTCGTTGGAAATACACGAGTTCCTTGTACTTATACAAATATTGTTTCCATAATAAAAATAATTGGAATCCAGACGCCTTTTCATTAAACAAATTAGAAATATGTTTATGCCCTTCGGTATCGTGCACAACAATAGCGATTTTCGTTGAATCAGTAAATCCTTGGCACAGCTAATAAGAAAAAGCTGGAATAAAAATAATACTTAATATGGCGCATAGGAACCGTATTTAATTAAAACAAGCTACAGCTTACGGCTTCACCCGCTGGTAGCCATGTATTTTTCCAGCTCTTGAAGTATGCCCATACTGAATTCGAGCACAATTGGTTTTAGTAATTTTGTCGAGATCAAGGGCTACATTCCATTTGGACAACGTTTTGTTTCGTAACCCTTGTTGAATACATAACTATCCAAAAGTGGCATTTCACAAACATTTTATTTTTCATTCCTTTTGTAGCATTTGGACAACCTTTAAAATTATATATTAGCGTGTATTTTATGTCATTTGACAAACCTTTTGAGCCTACCATATTCAGATCAGTGCTAGTGTAGCAGGAAGCAGATTTAAATACCTATAACTTGGTACTGTGATTCTGCATTTGCGAGTATAATAGGGCGTTTGTTATGTGAAAAATTTATGTGATGTTTCCTCAAAACAAAACAATGAACCAGTTATAAATTTTATGGTCTGTGCCTTTTTGCAGGTGTTCAATTTCTTTTATAATTTATGCAGCATCATTTCACGCCGATACATTTGAACAGGGACTTTTGTTTTGAATTCACGGATAGAATATAAAATGGTAATTTTATAATCCTTTGAATATTCGCGGGAATCAAAAAGCAATGAATCAAAACCTGTTTGTTTGGGAGTTAGTGAAAGGTTAAAGGTATTAAAGGTCAATGTTTCGTCTGAAAATGTTAGTTTTTATTTTAACCTGAGATTATTTGATTTAGAATTTTTAATGAACAAACATTTCACCTTTTCAGATAAAAAAGGGTTTTGTTTTAAAATATATACGGGGGGGGGGGGGGGGGGGGTATGATTGATCACCCACTCCTTTCGACAATATACACCATAAGTTGTTAATTACCGGGGAAAAAAATTACGCATAATCTACAGGCATAAAAACCATGTATTTTTTTTTAATCTTTTTATTCTTGCAAAATACTATTCTGGGGCATTGAGCTAGAGGTGTGAGGGTTCTGGTAAATAACATGTAGGTATGGTGTACCCCCAGTGGTGTACCCATTTTCTATTTGTATCTCCTAATCTTTGATTAGGTCTTGAAGAGCTCTTCTTTTGATTCGTTTGAATGTTCTGGTTGCCGGTTTCATAAGGTTGGTGGCTAGTTCAGAAAAGCTAGTTTTTTTTAAATAAGTAAGTATAATACAAATTGGACGTACTGTTACCGTTAGTCGTTTTTCTTTGGCTTACAAATAGGTGGATAGATACATTATTCTTAAATGCACACCATCGCAAAAACAAATAAAAATATACAGAAAGTAGTAAACAATGGTAAAAAAGTTGACAATGGGATGTTTTATCGCTAAAAAGCAATCTCTGAATAACCAAGAGACAGTTGGATAAATATTCTACATATATTGATTCTAACTCTACGAGCATGAGATGTGAAAATAACTATCTAACAACAAGTCAGCAACTTTGATTAAATCAAGTTTTAGAAAGTACAGTTTTAGTTTTCATCCCGGATTTCAAAACATTACCACAAAAAGTTTTAATTTCAATAATTTATTGAATCACATTTTATGTAGGCAAATAAATGGTATCCCATTATTATGCCCTTTTGCTATACCTTAGCGCGGACCATTAAATCAAAATGATCAAAGCTTTTTAGATACAATTTCAGTAGAATATTTTGATGAAGGTAAAAGTAAAATTACAGAGATTTTAATTAAAAGAGACAGGATCTGATAAAAACATTAGCTTCTAATTTTGTTACAAGAACTAAAATAGGTACTTATAAAATAAACATCGACAAAAAAATCAGCTACTCTACCATTTTTTATCATAATGAAACGTAACATATGAGGACGTGGTGGCCGAGTGCATAAGGCCTTGCGATAGTCACGGGTTCGAATCCCGGTGGCAGTTATACGTAAATGGGTTTTTTCGGTCGAAAAAATCTATGTATGCATCCCACGTTCTCGCAACGGTGAAGGAAAACATCGTGAGGAAACCGGCATGTCGTAGAACCTAAAGTTCGAAAACATGTGTTGAGTGCACGAAAAGAGCCTTTTCGAGGCGCACTTGAAATCCTTTCACCAAACTGGTTTGACGGAACTAGTGACACGATAAGAAGAAGAAGATCATAATGAAAAAGAAGACTTGCCTATAGTACGACGAGACAAGCGTTTTAACAAGCTGATTGTTGGCGTTTTTAAACGCTAGCGTGTGAGCGTGTTAGCTTTTGGGAAGGATTGTCAACAAGCAGATTGTAAAAACGCCGACGACACTAGGCGTCTTTACACGCTACAAGCGAAGTCGCTGGCGTGTATAGCGTGTAAAAAGCCGTGTGACATCGTACTATTAGACGGCCTTTGAGATTTAGAAGTAAAGTAAAGTAAAGTATTTATTTATTGCGTGAAATACATGTACATGAGGATGAAAATAAAAATTATAGAGTCTCAATGTATTCAACCATCGCGGGCATGCAATATTTGATTTACAATATAAACACGTCTTTTAGTTAGTTAATATATGAAAAAAAAGTGTGAGAAGCAAACATCCTTGTACTACCATCCATCTTCACACACTTTTGCTATTATATTAGTAGGAAATCAACGAAATACCTCCATATTGTCCCAATAATGTCGAAATATTTACAAAGTAATTCAATTTTGGTTCGCACTTGAGTCGCGATAACAACCACTTCAAAATTAATTTAATTATCGATGTGATAAGGTTCAATTTCGACTGATAGTGTTAATACAGATTACCGTATCGTATACGCACAACCCACGGCTACCTGTAGTCTTATCACCAAAAGTTTGACACGCGTATTCATATCGAAGCCACTAGAAGGAATCAGCTTAGATGATTTTTTTTAACCCGTCATGCAAACCGTTGTTGACTTCTCTGTAACGGATTCGATATGAATACGTTTGTCAAAAAGTTGAGTGATATTAGAAATTAGGATCTATTTTTGGTATGTCAACGTGAATTTAAGCTGAAATTCCATGAAAACTCAGATATATCTAACTGATCCTACTAATATCTACTGAAAAGACGAATGTGTGTTAGAACTTTGCGCTTATGAGATAACTTATAACAAAACTGTTTACAGTTTGTAGCTTATTTCTAAATTACCATGTAAAAATTATATAATAATAATAAAAGCTTTTTATTTAATGCACTCATTATTATCAACAAACTACCAAAAGGAGTTTTGTCGGGAACGTGAAAAATGGCGCATTGGCGGCATTAAATTAATTGACAAAACTTGTATAACTTTGAGTGTTAAAAGTGTAAAAACGGTGGTTTTTTATCCATTAAGTGCTCGTGAACGTGTATGAGGGTTGGTGAATAGTGTAATGCTGTAAAACGTGACTTTTCGTGTTGCCTCCAAAACTACCTAGAAGCCTCTAGTAAAGTCGCAACCACCACTACTTTACAGGGGCATGACTTGACTTATCGACTCTGACTTATGACAAATAATCTCTCCAATTACTTGACACTGACTATATACCATTGATGTGAAGCCAAAACCGAAGAAGTTAAGTTCTTCGAAAAAGAAAAAAAAAAAAAAAAACTACCAAAAGGTATTAATATAATATATATAATAGCTAGCTACAATCTATATTACTTACAAAATTTACAAAAGGAAACAATTGGGCCACCCATAGACCGTTGCATACGATCTATATGTAGCTCAACTGCTCCAACTCAAAACCCGATGGCAGCGTGCCGAGGATACTGGCTGCATTGCTTCGTTTCTTTGTATTTTTCTGTGCAAGAACCACCTCTAGTGGCAAAATACTCTTCCATGTCTTGCTATTTCTCTCTGTATCTAGCTTCTCTACTCCAGGGAACACCATCTATTTGGGCAACCATCTCTTATGAAGTTTATTATGTTTCTGTCTATACTGGATAGCAATTCGTCACTATTTTGGACTCTCTTTTCTTAGCACTGTTTGCATTATATAATACATATTATATTTGTATGTGAGAAAAACACCATTTAAATTATATCTTATTATAGCCCATGACGCGTGCCGCCCTAATCCTTTAATTCCGACCTACAAATTTTTCACACGCAACTTCAAACCCTAAATCATAGAAATAAAGTTGAAACTTGAAAGTTTTATATACAGCTGACTTTCGTTTTCCATTATTCATGAAGAGAAACCTAATTTACTATTCACTTTTGAAGTTTTTGCCAAAGAACTCTGTTCGGCCATGATAGTGTAAGTATGAAAAAGCTGTAACCTCGACCGCAATTTACATTAAACATACTTCCTATACATTTAAAAAGTGTTTATATTTTTTTTATGTTATTAAGATACCTATTTTTATGCTTATGCATATTTCTTTTTTATTCCTCTATAAGGGGTCCATAAGGTCCATAAGGACAGCAACAAAAATGTCGTAGGCTTTTTGCCTATTATGGAATTAGTTTTAGCGTTGGTTGCAATCCTTACGACTTTTATATTGATTTATTATATTTATATTAAAATGGGACGAGACAAGCCATATGCTCTCCTAATCACACTATTTCACACTATTTATCACTACTATCATTCCTCTCCATCCAAAGGTTGCCTGGAAGAAATTGCTTTTAGCGATAAGGCCGCCCATTGTAGCCTCTATTATTTATGGTTTTTTTATTTGTAAGCTTCCTTTTATAATGTATATTTCCTCGGGGTGTACAATAAAGCGTTACTATCTATCTATTTAAAAAAAAGTATGTATGAGCCAAGAATTTTCAAACTCATTCATTTTGGACTAAAAAAACTGTGAACTTCTGTTCACTCACTCTCTCATATAAGGGAAAATAAAAGAAATGTAAAAAAAAAATAGACAAAACAAATATTGTGGAAAACCCACCTTTTCATAAATAACTAAAGGCATCCAGATGGACATTTCAGGAAACATGAAAAGGTTGCTATTTTCCACAATTTCAGCAAACGAAATGTTTAGCAAAATAAATTTTGGTTATCTTTAGACTCGGTATCATAAAGGTCACAGCACATTATACCAGCACCGCAACTGCACAGCTGCAGCACGAGGAATCGCGTCGCATCGAATAAGGCTATGGCTAGCCGCCAGCGCGCTAACTACGCGTCATCCGCGAGGTGCAAGCTCGCAGCCAACGCGCCAGCCACGAGGTGCAAGCTTACTGCCACCGCGAACACAATTGTTATATGGCATTTGTGATTATAAACACGCATTGTTGTTTCGCTGGTGACTCGGAGTCGGCGCGCTGTAAGCACGCGGTCCGCTATCTAGAAACGCGCGGGTGGCAAGTCGAGTTATATCGTAGAAGCAAGCGCACTGATGCCCGCCGCCGTTGGCATTTTCATATTAGCATTACGAAGTATTTTATACGACAAACTATTTAATGCTCTAATTTGAATGACAAGTTAATTAGTAGTTTGGAGCGGTGCTGATGCGGTGCCTGTATAGTGTGCCTTGACCTTTAGGCTGGCTAGAGGATCCCTTTATGATTTATTGTGGCACACGTCATGAAGACACGCCAGTGACCCTTGTCAAGGGAATTTTGTTTCTTACTTTATTAAGGTTTTTAAGGGACGGGTGAGGTACGGCGCGCAGTCAAAGAATAGATAATATGATACCATGGATACAACGTTACTTATTTTAATTTAAAATCTATTAGTACTATGACACACAAGCTTTTTTACAAGCTGATTGTTAGGTTAGTTAGGTCGTTTTGAAACGCTAGCGTGTGAGCGTGTTAGCTTTTGGGAAGGATTGTCAACAAGCAGATTGTAATAACGCCGGTGACACTTGGCGACTTACACGCTACAAGCGAAGTCACTGGTGTGTAGCGTGTTAAAAAGCCGTGTGTCATCGTACCTACTATATGTAAAATTAATAAAAAAAACATCGTTAATTTTTTTCAAAAGCATATCAATTTATATAATGAGCTTCTAAAGGTCCATCTTAGAAAGTATTATAAGCGTAACCGCGTACGTATATTAAAAATGGTGAGAAATTAATTCTCGGAAAAGCCGGTTTATTTTTTTTTATTAAGGATTTTTTTTACCGATTTTACCAGCTAGAGGGAAAAATCGATTGATAGCTGAAGGAAAACGATGCGATAACTGAGATAAAAGCTTATGATGATGATGCTCATAAAAAATAATGGATCATAAACCAAATGCTTCTCTGCCTTAAGGCGGCTTGAAAACTCCGACACCATAGATCAAAATTATGCAGATAATCATAACCCTAATTTTTGCTTTGCCGTAGTCGGGTAAGAATACTTCCCGCAATTTTATTTATGTACGTAGAAAGCTTTTTTGACGTGACTACGTCTAATAAATCGATGAACGCCGCCGCCGCGGCTGCATGTACGAAAACGTTGTTGTCATTGTCCGGTAACGATAATTGTACCGTTACGGTCCGGTAACGCTCATTGTCCCGTTACGGTAGAATGTTTTGTTATGACGTTGTCATGTTACTGTCGTCCGTAAACCGACTAACAGACAACCAATTTTTTAGTTGCTTTAGTAGTTGATTTAGTATAAGTAATAACTATCAAAAATATGTATTATAACTTTACTATTTAATTACTTCGTTGTGTATATTTCTATAAATTATCTTATTTTTCCTTAAATCTTATAAGAATAAAACTTACAAATCTCTTCCAGATCATCTTTCGGATATGCCTAAATATTAATAAATTAAAATGTTCTTACTTAATTAATGCTTATGTATACATAATAATAAAAAAGGTCATTTGGATTATAACATTAATAACCCAGCGATCATATCACCAGCATGCAACGTGTCCAGAATTCTGGCGGCTTTGCCACGTTGAATGGCAATGCCACGTAAAAGCCAGCATTCTGGATACTAGAAAAGCATATAGTCATAAGAGTCATAACTTAACCGGATTTAAAAAGTAATTTGGAAAATATGCCTAATGATCCATCTCTACACTACAATTTCTATAAATAAGCAATTGCTTTATCAAAGCCTCGTTTGTCAGACAGCCAGTACGTACATACAAAACTAGGCATATTTACGTCTGCAGCTATTTGTTACCACCCTCATGATTAATGGTACCTCCCTGAACAAGGTTGAGTTCATGGAGGCTAGCATCACATTTTCGAGGCGCTGGTAAAGTCGTGCAAGTAAAGATAGCATTTTTCTTGTAGTGGTTTGGTGTGAAATAAAAAGCTTATAGTTTGTAAAACATTATTAATTTTCTGTTTCCTAGTGTGTCATATCAAGCTATCTAAAACCCGAGGACACCAATAGTAAATAACAATTCAATTCATTGAATAGAATTGTTTGGATATTTCATGCATTACCAGACTAAGTAGAGCTTGTATAATGTGGTTCTCTATTTATTCATACCTATTTATTGTTTTTATGTTCGTAATTATTTAAAATTTATATTATTTTCTTATCTCAATCATATTCCGTCGACCTTTTTTTTTATTTTTCTGTTCTTCCCGTTGAACGTAGCAGTCACAAATATAGATTTAAGTGTCTGTGGTAACAGTAATCTCAGTTACAAAATCAATAGTCTGTCATTCCGATTCCGTCATAAAACTAATATCAAAAGTGACCTCTGTGAAACATTGTGCACATTAATATTCGTTTTAAATGGCTCGGTACCTATCTGATCACCAATGTGGCTGGAATTAATGTTTTCGATTAGAATTTACCCTTCAAAAGATACTGTTATTTATTAGCTTTTTTAAATTACTAGTTGACACCCGCGACTTCGTTTGCGTCGCGAATAGGCATGAAAATAATACCTAGTAAGTAGTAACATGTTATTTATCATGGTATAAAACTGATCACACATAACACTTGTTACATTCTGATAACTCTGTTACCAAATCACCACCCGGCGCGTCCCGGCAGGCGATTTTGCACGCCGGCCGGAGTTACCTATAACACAATAGAAACAGAAATACATGAGGCATGAGGATATGATGGCCGAGTGGATGAGGCTCTTGCCTTGCGATCTGATGGTCGCGAGTTCGAATCCCGGTGGCAGTCATGCGTAAATGGGTTGTTCCGGTCTAAATAAATTATTTATGCATTCCACGTTCTCGCAACGGTGAACGAAAACATCGTGAGGAAACCAGCATGTCATAGGATAGAAAAAAAATGTTCTGTGGCATGTGACATCGACCAATCCGAACTGGGTCCGCGTGGTGGATAAGACCCATTCGCTCTACTGCCGAGAATAGGCCTGAGTCCCAGCAGTGGCAACAGTCTTCTTCTTATCGCGTCACTAGTTTTTTCGAACCAGTGTGGTGAAATAATTTCAAGTGCGTCTCGAAGACGCTCTTTTCGTGGCAACGTTAAAAGGCTGAATATGCTATGCTACAATTGAAACATAAATAAGTTATTATAATCTCAAGCAATTTTATTCGTCGCATAAAACGATAATTAAAATGTTTATGGTTTTAGTTATGCACGTCATTGTTGTCTTTTATGGATTTGATGGTTATCAAAAATGTAATTACCTCGTCCATGTAAGGGAGGTATGCAAAATGGGTAGTTAATTTTGGGTGGTATATGAAAAAAAACATTAGATCCATACTTTAGGTACAGATAGGCAAGTTCCTAAAGTTCCTGTCCACCTACTACCTACCTACAACTCACAGAATAAACACTTACTTTTTCTCTTACACATTTACCTATGTATATTTTTTTACACTAGCGACTTCCCAAAACCAGTAATTTTAAAGTTAAACCTGAACTTGTATGTATTAGGAGAACCAACTTACATCTAGGACAAACCATGCGTGGTTTTTTAGATGTTTTGCTTAATCTTTATTTTATGTACAAATTTTTATACAATAAATAAAAAATAAAAAAAATCTCATCTCATTTTGTGTGCATCAATTTTTTTTTGAATATCAGCGAAGCCCTACGACATTGTCACCTATCTTCTTCGACATCTAAGTCACAGATTGATTTTGGCGTAAGATATTTTAAAGCCGCCAATTTTACCTATTCCATATTAATAATATACTAACCACTATAGAGTTTATGGCTGAAAACCAGGGCTGAGTGAACTCACTCAGCACATGCTGAGTCAACCCTCTATTTCGGCATGAGGCCTGTGTTTATTTTTCCGAAAAAGTCAAGATTATTTCAAAGGAAAATATTTTTTTATATGGTTGTTAACCGTAATTGTTGTTAGTACCTGTGTTAGTAACCATAAAAATAGATTTCAATTATTCATGTCACATAAAGTTCAATTCAAATAAATTTTCATTGCAAAATTAAATTATATTCATACTCAAATACTAACTATCGAACATTCTGACTGGATTATAAAGCATGTTTATTGTTTGCACTTACTTTTCTTGTGTCCAAATAATTGATTTTCTATATCTATGTCCACTTCTATTATACTTGGAAGTTTAAAGTATAAGAATCGCTTGTATATTATTTCCTGCAACCATAGATTAATAACGGTGTTCCTATAGATCGACAATATCAAACCAGAATGTAGTCATAAGACAGGACCAAAAAACATCAGACACCTCGTCAATAAAAATGAAATATCTCCATTTTCAAATAATGTTTGTTACTTTTTACCATGTAGTTTTATTAACGATGAAAAAGCCTAGTAGTTTTAACATATAATATTTATCTATACTGTTACTTCTCTCTTTCGAAAATTAGCATCGTACCAAAACGTACTAGAAAATAGCCAATATGGCTCCCTTTTCTTGGGCACATTTTCAATGTACTACATTGTGTTTCTATACTTTAATACCTCTGTGCCTGCAACTAGATTGTACATGATGCAATGATTTCGCTTTTGTTATAAATATTCCGTTACAAAACTCGATAGTAACCTATATAGGTTATGAGTAAGTCTATGATGGGCTTGTTAACCCACTTTTATCTAGGCTACATTTCCTCTTTTGTACACTCTATGCGTAACATTATGGATTTATCAAATGATTTTATGAAACACATTATAAAGTTTTAAAAACGTAGACTAAAGTTATTAAATGAGTGTATAAATGAACATATGTGTTGCCTTTTTAAAAGTTTTGGGAAGTTTAGGAAATATAATTTGTTTGTCCTATCAAACTGGACAAACTGGTGGAAAAACACAAAGATTGATACTAAACTTTACCGGTATTAGAGATTGCCTAATTGAAGAAGAAAAATCTGCTCTAACATGGGTCTACCATATTTAAATTAAATACTACAATGTACAGACAGCGTCATAGATAAGTATCCCCCTTGCATTATAATACCCAGCTTCAAATTCTTTTAAAATCACCGTCGTCGCGGCGAATGGAGAAGTTTTGAAAATAGATTATATTTGAATAACCGTATGTAAGCCTAAAAATAATTTTAAGTATTACAATTTTTTGAAAGGATTTAAAGCTGGGTGTCTTGTGCAAGGGGGATACTTATCTCTGACGCTGTCTGTACAAGCTCTACCAAATGTTATAACAAGATCAAGTGCTTAGTTTATTACGTCCATGTCCGCTTCAAGCCGCGTTCTCACCTCCATCACAATGTTTATTAACACCACATCAACACTATTACTAAAACCAGCCGTTAAATGTTTTAAAACATCCACACAACTTCATCTCGATTGAAATATTTTATCTTCATCCGTCTACAAAACAGACTGGAGAGTTATTGCGCCCCCAAGTTCTTTCGACGAAAGATAAGCCCGGGTTATCCCTTTCTTTGATTACGATTACTTGAATCAGCTAAATTACCGTTTCTTTTTTTGCAGGAAATGTTCTCCACCAATCAACGGTACTAATGAAGCAATCCACAGACGGGATATTGGAGTAAAACCCGCTCGAACCGCCTTCCCAGCGCAATAAAACAACCCGTCGATTCGTTCCAAAGACACCACCGTCGGATATCAAACTGTATCACTCAAGACGCAAAGACGAAATTCCAACAAGCAATTCCACAATCCAATGGCTCTGCTCGGTATCGGAAAGTCGATCCTAGCAATATGTCAATTAAAGTCCACATTCGATTGTAATCAAGCGCGCCATTCCAAGACCAAAAAGCTTCACGACGAAGCTGTATTTCAAACTTGACTCGAATTGCTGGCCTTTGTTATTTGTTCAAATAGACAAAACCAATGTATGGTTACGATAGGAAGACGAGAATATTGATCGCCCAAGCCAGGGACTCGTATGGCGACCCCAGGTCATAACTGTCACCGTTCACCGCCCAGCTTTGTTACTTTACCTTCGTGTCTTCTAGCCCTGGTGTCTGTTCTGTTGCTCTCGGAGGCAGCACTTGCCGCAGTCGACTTCGACGCGTCTATCCAAGAATACAACATCACGAATTCAAACTCTTCTGACAACTTCACATTCTTTGAAGATAATTCTACGAATCATTACTTCCACATAAAGCATTCGAAATACTCGCTCCCGGTAGCAATATTTCTTGCTATTATTTTCTTGATCGTTATAGTCGGTACGATCATCGGTAACGTCTTGGTTTGTGTTGCTGTCCGCTTAGTGAGAAAACTGAGAAGACCAAGTAACTATTTGATAGTATCGCTGGCGGTGAGCGATTTGTGTGTGGCGATTATGGTGATGCCAGTAGCTACAGTATACGATATTATGGGAACGTGGCCTTTTGGGCCCATCATTTGTGACTTCTGGGTATCTGGCGACGTCCTCTCTTGCACCGCAAGCATCCTCAACCTCTGCATGATTTCTGTCGACCGATACTATGCGATCACAAAGCCTTTAGAATACGGCGTGAAGCGAACTCCAAGACGGATGTTGTTCTGTGTATTCTTAGTCTGGATAAGTGCAGCTTGTATATCGCTTCCACCAGTTTTGATACTTGGCAACGAGAAAACCGACACTTCTTGCTCAGTGTCGCAGAACCAGGCTTACCAGGTTTATGCTACAATGGGGTCATTTTATATTCCTCTGACGGTAATGATAGTGGTGTACTACAAGATCTTCAGCGCTGCGAGGAAGATTGTGAAGGACGAGCGACGAGCACAGTCTCACTTGGAGACGCATTGCTACCTGGAGATCAATGTGAAGAATGGAGGCGCGGCTGAAGCTAAGCTCCTGGGAGTTCAACCGCCTGTTCAGCCCCCTCCGAGGGGATCTACTGCTAGCACCAATACTACGGTAAGCACTTAATCCTAGCCCGCCTCCTCCGCCAATCAATTTCAGCTGCTTGGTATTATAGGATCAAATAGTTATGTTGACCATTTTCCGAACTACTACTTTTTCCTGCGGTACTTGCTAAATTCTAATGATACGATTATCTGAAGTTGGGTATCTTGCGGCATCTTTACTTCCTAATTCCTAAACTGTATTTTTTTTACAGATCAGCGTTGAAAAAACTGAAAGCTCTATTGGAAGATGCTTTAGTGGTCAGCGCAAGTCGAACGAGTCACAGTGTCCAATGCTTCAAACCAATCAGAACAAAACTCCGACTAAACCAATTCACACCATCAACAAATCACCTACTCAACCAGCTCCCGGTAAGCCTCAGGGTAAGGAGCGAAGAAGACAATCCTCAGAGAACAATCAGAAGCTGACAACGAATAGAATTCGGTCGTCACTCTCCAATTTTGCTCACAAAAGTCACATCGCCAAAGACTTACTGCATAGTCAGTCCCCGCACCAAAAGAAGCTCAGGTTCCAACTGGCCAAAGAACGCAAAGCATCCACAACCCTCGGAATCATTATGTCAGCATTCGTGATCTGCTGGCTACCTTTCTTCTTGCTAGCGTTGATCCGACCGTTCGTCGCGGAGGACGCTATTCCTGATGCCATAAGTGCCCTTTTCCTTTGGCTAGGCTACTTCAACAGTCTTCTAAACCCTGTTATATACGCCACGCTGAACCGAGACTTTAGGAAGCCGTTCCAAGAGATTCTATTCTTCAGGTGCGGGAACCTGAATCATATGATGCGTGAAGAGTTCTACCACAGCCAGTACGGAGACCCCGATCAGCATTATTGTGTGAACCATCATACGGCAAAGTTGCATAACTACGAAGAGGGTGTTGAAATAGTGTCCGCCATAGACCGTGAAGAGACTCGAGCGTCGGAAAGTTTTCTATGATTGTCAATGCCCGAGGTCCGCGAAGACCTGGATACTGTGATCTAAATAAGACTTTACGTGTAATAAATCCACGGTCTACACAAATGTGTAGATTTCGACATTACTTGTGTATTATAAAAGGCTGTTTCAAACCAACTAGTCGTTATGTTATAACTTATCGGAGTTACAAAAATTCCCAGGAATTGTAATTAAACTTATATAACTTAATTATTAATAATGAATGAATTTGTTAAATTTAATTTATTTCAAATAATCCGCATTAAGAAGAGGTTTGATAAAGATGTTTAGAATGACCAAAGAGGTAAATTAATTTTAAAGTGAAAAGTTACTGTTAAGCTGTTGTGAATTTAATAAAGATTTAATATTAATTATAATTATAAATGTAAAATAAATGGTTTATATGGGTTAACATTAATATTGTAGTCAGAAGTATTAATCCATGTGATAGTAGGTTTAGACTTCAAAATAACTGTCTTTATGCATGTTTTTTCATATGTTTCATGTGCAATATGTTTTACCAAACTGTTTTTCAAAACTTCTTGGAGTTCAAACTTAAACTATTTTTTCGTAAGTAAAAACTAAATCATAACATACTTAAATTGTAATAGAACGAAAAAATAGGCACTGCCAGCTATAATTAATAAAAAATATTGTATATTATTAATATTATTGGCCTATTATATATATAATAATTCAAGATACGACAATTAATTTCTGTGTAATTGTTCTTGTTTGTTTTTAAAGTTTATTAATAAAGGGATATTTAGTTTCATAGTTATTAAAAGTAGAGGGAAATAGTGATGTAAATATTGTTAATAATAATTAATATTGTACATTGTTAATAATAATAATTATTAAATAATTGTAAATTATTATAAAATGGCAGATAACCGTGTGGGGAAACTACGCTTGGAAAAAATAATTTGACATTGCGATTTGATGTTTTAATGAAATAATTATGAATTAATTCAGTTATTTGATGTAGTTTCATTCCATCGTGAATAAAGTGTGGTTGTTTGTATATGTATAAGTATCTACTTTAATATTACAAACACTATTTTACAGAACCACTTGTAGTAACAATATGTAGTATTGTTTTTTCTGTCATAAAATAATTAAAAAGTACATTTTAACTGTCATTTTTTTCAAATTTATTAAATTATTGTAATGACTAGATTGCACAAAATATCCAAGCGTTTTAGTTTTTTATAAGACGATACTTACTTGTGTATCAGAATATAACTTTTTGTAGTGTATGTCATACTATCTAAGCTAGATTTGTTTTAAGAAAGATAGTCATTTTGTGCAATATCAAAAAGAGCAGTTTAGTTCAAAGCTATGTGTAATATAAATGGGTGATTAATTTTGTTTTTTTATTATAATAAGTATAGTTTTACTAACTTTTTATGAATAAGGTTTTTATTTTAGGTCTCTTTGTATATTTATTGTTTAATTTCTGACTGCAATTTATGAAGAGGTGATTAAATACATGTTCCCTCACAGACATTAATGTTCACTATCGTACAATACCTACCTTCTAATTTGACGAAAAACTTAATTAATTTAAAAAATCCTTTCATTTAACTTCTGTAATATTATCTAATTAATGTACCTACCTATCTGTTCACTGAAGAAATCTTTTCCTATCTTAACATTATTGTATTTTTCATAATGTAGGTTCTAAAGAGAAACGAAATAAATATTAGATTAAAAAAAATATGTTTACTTTAATTACCTACAGAGCTGACTGATTCTGGGCATCTGCTCTGTCGGCTCTGTAATTGTCTTGACACCCAGCTTACGCTGGTGTTCTCCTGTGATTAAACCACTTAAAGATATACCCATAGTATAAACCACAAGTGGTTTAATCACAGGAGAACACCGGGGCGTAAGCTGGGTGTAAAGATAATAACAGAGCCGACTGTACATTTTTGAAGATACACATAAGTCAGTCAGAGTATAAATTTCAAAAAAGTAGAGCGGTGAATTTGTTACTACAACCTCACGTTTTGATATGTTTAACATAAGACCGACAGGCCTGGAATGAGTTGGGGGAGACCTTTGGCCAGCAGTGGGACAATGTAGGTTAACAACCAAAAAACAAGTCGTTCTCTAAGCCGAGAGTAGACCTGAGGCCCAACAGTGGAACATTATATACTGCCTATGATCAAACCTGTAGCCACACCAAGCACCATTAAAACTTGGCCAAACGAGCCGGCCACTTGCTATACCTAACAAAAGAAAATCGAAAAAAAGATCGCAATCTATAATAATCAATGCTAAGATCACAAAACTAGTTGAGTGACCTTATGTCATCGGTTAGGTCATTACAAAAATAGGTTGAGAAGAAACTAGAAAACTCGTTTTTATAACAGAAATTCGATTCTACTGACATGTTTTGCCAAGACTGTTGCAGTTGTGATTAGTGCTCGGAGGAAAATGAGTAGAGCGATTAAAATTAGAAAGATTTTTATTTTGCGTTTGTAAAACTTTGTAGTATATACGTACGTTGTGTTGCGAATCAATAAAATTTCTTTCTTAGTATGCACCTTTATATTTTGACGACCATATCCTCGAAATTTAATGTCTCTAATTCCAGTTGTTTGGCCTATGCGTTATATGTCAGTCACGACTAAGCTTTTTATAATAAATGTTGATGATACCAATGTACAAGTGATTCAGTTTTTTTAATATCTATTGAGGTATTAAACTTGTATTTTTTTAGAAATAGAAATACGTACCACCTATGATAGATAAAGAATTCCAAAACAACGTAAGATTTTCTAGCATTTTTTTTTTCAAAAAGAGTTTTGCTTAGTTAATCAAAACTGAAGTATTTTCAGTCAGCGTAATTTTTTCACTTCCTAATTAACATGGCATTTCTTATTTAAATTTGATGAGCGTTTTTTCACCTATTAAAATAACGTCTATTCTTCGCTATCCAGGGTTATAGGGCGTGTCGAAGACGTCACTACCTAATTCCTATTCAACCAGCAGCGGAATATGCATGAGTTTGCTATGCTAATGAGAGTCCAGCTATTTTCGTCATCTTGACACGGTAAGGTCATTGTCTGACATGACAAGGAAGCGATGAAAGCGTGCTGGGTATCGTTAGATGAAATTGGCACCGAGCGACGGGAATAGCACTTGGTGTTCCGTTGCTAAAAGGTGTTCTTCTATTAAGTCACTAGTTCCTATAACCAGTGTGGTAAAAGGATTTCAAGTGCGCCTCGAAGAGGCTCCTTTCTTGCACTCGACACATGTTTTCGAACTTTAGGTTCTACGACATGTCGGTTTCCTCACGATGTTTTCATTCATCGTTGCGAGAACTTGGGATGCATACATAGATTTTTTTCGGCCGAAAATGCCATTTACACATGACTGCCACTGGGATTCGAATCCACGACAATCAGTTTGCAAGGTAAGGGCCTCATCTACTCGGCCACGTCCTGCTAAAAGGTAAAAGAAGAATGCTTTATGGTGCATTATTAACCAGTGGTATTGGCTGGATATCAAAGCCTTCGTTAGATAAAAAGTATCCCACGTATTCCTAATCTCATCCACCTACCAATTTCAATAAACATCCATCGATCCATTCCCACACTTTTGTGTATTATTGTAATAGCCAGCAATGTAGAGTGTGCATATTTGTCTATCCACCACACACAACTTCATTTGCGTTAAGAATAATAATTAACCAATTCGCAATTTTCTAAGTACGCGCTTACGCTTTTTGCCAAACATACACTCCAAATTTCAAGTCTCTTCGTTCAGTGGTTTTGCCTGTACTTTGTTTGTTTGTTATTTTAATTGAGGGTAAAAAATAAAAGTACCAGATAAAGGTCAATGGGGGAGAAAACTATAAATAGCGACAAAAAACAAAAAAAATGATTGCTTGACAAACTTTATCAATATTAATAAATAATATAAATATATTTAGTAATAAATCCGCAAAGTAATTATCTTTTATCAATATTTTGGCTTCTTCACAAGCAGGGTTACCCATACAGTAGGTATTTATGATGCCTCCACACCATAGAAGTATTAATGTATAGAAACACAATGTAGTACATTGAAAATGCGACCAAGAAAAGGGAACCACATTGGCTAACTTCTAGTACATTTTAGTCCGATGCTAATTTTCGAAAATGAGAAGTAATAGGTCTTCTTTTTTCTTTGTCTTGCTTTCTCTGGATTTTTCATTGTCAATAAAACTACATCGTAAAAAGTAACAAACATTATTTTAAAATTAAAGAGAAATTTCATTTTTATTGACAGGGTGTCTGACAATTTTCGGTTCTCTATATTCCGCATCCATTTTGGTTTGGTACTGTCCATTTTGTTGTATAGCAACACCGTTATTCGTCTATGGCCTACACAAGTAACAACAAATTTTGCTAAAACAATTGGTACTAAATGTTGCATCGAAACCGATAGGCGAAAAAGCTAGTCGCGACACTGCGTGGCTATAGCAACACTGCCGCATAACTTATTGAGTGGTCTATGAATTCCGGAATTCCACGAAACTACTACCTACTTTGTATTCATGGTACTCTCCAAACATAGTATATTGGCTGCAGTGTTTCAACTCTGGAGAAATTGAAAATGGTGTGTGCAATGCATGCATCAATTTTGTATCGCATTGAAAATTGCGAGAAAATGATAGAAAATATTCTCCTTTTGAGAAGAAAATATTTTTAAACTTAACCTCCTTTTTTTAATTTAGAAAAACCTGAACCTGTATAAAACCAGTCGATTGATTAGAGCATAAAGATCATCAAATTATAGAAAAATAATTGTCATAAATTTAAATGTTTTTTAAGACAAAATATTTATTACAGCCTTTTGTTACAGCAAAACAAATGGAATTAAAAATATGTAATACTGCTTTATAAATATAACACGGTGTAATATGCAAATATCGTATTATGACCGTGACATTACTTGCCTAAAGTTATCCTTACTTGAATGTTTTATCGACGTTGGAGCTACTTTTAGTCACGCACTGCCTTATTAGTGGAATGAAATTACGAAACCCAAAATAAAGTTGTACTAATTAGGTTTACTTACCCAAAAAATTAGGAAAGTTAGGAATTGATAAGACAAGCAGACAAGTTTAATTGAGTTAGTTTTGTCTAGGTATTTTTTTGAAGACTCGCTTTTGATATAACTGATGGTTAGTAAATTACAACTGGAGTAAGCTCTACTATTCAAATACAAGAAGAATAACTCTATATATATGAACTAAAGTACTTGTAGCAGAGAGCAATTGGACGAGGAGAGCCGAAGATTGGGAACGAAGAGAGCCGATAATAATGCATTGGTACATTTCATAACAACCTTTTGTCTATTTGACGCAAAAATTAAACTTTGGACTAGAGCTCAAAACACATCGTCAAGCTAACTGCCAATAACTCATTAAGAGGCTATGTGAAAATTTGGAGCCGCTGCGTTTCATTCTTACTCGGCAACGGTACAGTTTACAAACTTGATGTTAATACAGTGATTACATAGAAATACTTGACAGATTCCAAAGCAAAACGATCAGAAGTCTACTTCAAATTCCTCCCTATACAAGCAACAAGTACATTTATATGGACCTCGCCATAAAAACAGTGAAACAAGAAATATAAACTTATAGTGAGAAATATCAAGTCAGATTAGACAGACACCGCAACGAACTCGCAGCACAACTGCAGGGACAAGGCAGCCTGCAATTCTTCAGATTGAAGAGACACGGCATGCCGGGATTGGCAAGGAGATTTACAGACTGCAACTGAAGGGAGCATCGTTGGATGTCTCCCCACGTACAACACGGAGAACCAGACATCACATTGGATTATTGTTGGAGAAACAGATTGCCAAGAAGCAGGATAAACAAAAAAAAAAAATGCAGTCATTACTTCAGAATATAATCTAAATAAATGTAAGACAGAAACACGATTGGTGAAACTTTTCTCGATAGATTTATTTTTTGAAATAGGCCCTCTTAAAATCTGATTTACATCCATCCTCCGAATTTAGAGAATATTTACGGTTTATTTTTATACTATTGAGTGAGTAATCACAGAACTTAGATAAATGTAAAAGGATTTTTTTATAAATTCAATACTTTTCAAGCAATACGATGTATTATCATTTGTCGCTTACGTCCGTTACTTTTGAGCGACAAAAATCTATATCTAACCTCTTCCCTCGGGGTAAGGTGTCTAATTGCGCTATCACTGTCTTACAATTCGGCAGCTGTCATATCTGACAGTTTCACATATCCTCTTAACTCAAAAATCTATGAATGAAGTAGGTACTCTATTCAAACTATTAGAATGCAAAATTACGTTGATGTTGTTATAACGAGACTATAAGTTTAACTATTTAGTCTTTAGTGACTGACTGACAGACATTGCACAGGCCAAACCACTTGATGTAGAGCCTTGAAATTTTGAGATTATGGTCATCAAGAAGTGTAGACGCGTACTACGCGTACCTACTCTTGATACCACAAAGACGAAGCCGCAAAACAGCTTAATCAAAATAATTTTATTCAACTAGATATTAAAATAATGAAACTACCATTTGAATCCTAAATAGTTAACCCAAAGGAAATTAACTGGTAACTACTTCCGGTAATTAACCGGGACCCGTTATACGTGCTTCGAAATTTTGGTAATAAAACGTAATATTCAAGTCAACATGGATTAGCATTTCAAATTGTATTTTGACTCTACTATGAAACGATTTTCAAAAACATAATAGGTACTTTTATTGCTTGTATTTTTTAATACAAAATATTAAGTTTAGAGGTTTTTACTCCTACCTGTGTGGTATAACGTGGTATATGGTGAAAAAGAACGCATGAGTAGATAAAGTAATGGATAATTGATTGATTCAGGCGTTACTTTGCAGAAATCCATAAATATTAATAAATAGTATAAATATATTTAGTAATAAATCCGCTTAATTATAATTATTACTTATTTATTACTAAATATATTTATACTATTTATTAAAATAATGGATGTCTTTGTTGCTTAATCACACCAAATCTAATGAACCAATTGGGCTGAAATTCAGTTTGGGTATAATATAGAAAACAGATATAGGCTATTAACCTAGGTTCTTTTTTAAAACTAGCTGACGCCCGCAGGTTTAATAGCGTTGCGATTTTTCAAAATTCCTTTCTTAGTAAGAACGCAATTTCAGTACTTGACGAACACACCCTCCAAATTTGAAGTGTCTAGGTTCCGTGGTTTAGCCTGTGCGTTATCTGTCAGTCAGTCAGTCATGTCCAACCTTTTATATTATAGGTAGATTGGTGATAAGCTAAGATGATGGTAAATCCTATCCTACTAATATTATAAACGCGAAAGTTTGTAAGGATGGATGGATGGATGGATGGATGGATGGATGGATGTTTGTTCCGCTTTCACGTAAAAACTACTGAATGGATTTTAATGAAACTTTACAATAATATAGTTTATACATCAGAATAACACATAGGCTACAATTTATAAAGCGCAGACGAAGTCGCGGGCACCAGCTAGTATGGCTATAAATTAAATTGAAACTATCCATGAACTGTGATTATGACAGATGATAAAAAGTTAGTCAATAGACTGCATAATAGAAACACTTCTATTTAATTACAGAGAATACAGTCATTAATAGCTAGGTTGCTACCTAATAAATAACTATTACTGACGGTGTTGCCAGTAATTGTGGATTTACAGTGAAATGGAGAATTTACAATGCAACAATGCATGTCATAAATGGCATGTTTTGAATTTAATTGATAGCCCGCTCAACATTGCAACGAAAGATAAAGAAAAAAGGTAAACATTTTTTATTTAAAAAAGGCCTTACATATTAACTATAGAAAACCCAAATTATACCTAAGGAAACATTGAAAAAACCAGTAGTATGTAGAGTAAGTAGGTATATAAGTTAATTTGATAATTTAATATTAATTGTACTTCAACATATTTTTCTATTAGGTATTCAATTTAATTACTGCTGCAAGCCAACCAGTACAATAATAATCTTTGATTTCCTTGTTCTAACAAAGTACTACTGGACTTGTATGTAGAAAGAGAGACCGCTATTACGGCTGGTACAGGTCTAGGTACTTACTTCAATAATTATATTGCACTTACATACGTCAACATAGGTTTTTTTTAACTAGGTGATCACAATACAAGGCCATCACATCATCGTTTGACGTACGGTTTTTAATAAAATCCGCTAACAGTACAACGGTGTTAGTACTACAGTTTAAACGATAATACTGAGTGTAGCGAGGGATTCAAGTTAGCCAAAGACAGCTTTTCTTTATCCCCTAGGACTCTTACTTAGGAACAAACAATACGTGCAGCGTCGTCTTCTATATGTCTATTGTTTTGTATCATTATTGTATTTATTTACTTTAACTACTCGTAGAACGGCTTCATCATCATCATCCTCAGCCAGTATTAGCCCACTGCTGGGCATAGACCTCCTCCATTTAATATCAATCTCGTGCTTGTCTGTGCTGTGCGGATCCAAACGAAGAACGGCTCACACCAATTTGACTTCACTGGAACATTTTTGGTGGGGAATCTCGAAATACCCAGATGTTTTCGGTGTTGCCAGTTTATGTGTCTTGTTCCTATATTTTACCCATATACATACAAACCAGTCAAACTCTCCTTTTTGCTTCACCATCCGTAGTCGGGTAAAAATCAGAGTGACATGTTGGTTTTATTTTCATAACAACATTTTTTTATAAATTCTATGAGAGATCCATCTAACAAAAATAGGAACCCTCTTTTACGTCAATTTTTGTGTTTGTCAATATAATAATGTAAACATATATTAATGTATTATTATACCTAAAGTAATTTTAGAAAAAGTGATATCTACAAAATCATTATAAATTTAACTAATACCGTTTATAATACTGACACATCCCCATATGGGTAACTTGTATAGTTTCGTAGTACCCACGTCAAAACCCATTTTGCTAAACTACAAACGTATGGCCCTCATTAGAATGGTTTGGAGGCCGGAGCGTTAGTTTGTACAACCCTCTATTTACCTTTGTACCCGATTTACTAAAATAGATTAGCCGTTCTAAGAATTATGTGGCCTGTTTTGTTATTTTTTTTTTCAAACGACACGGCATTTATACCTGACTGAAATATATTTTACTAGTGCTAGTACAAAATTCTAATCCTTTATTTGCTACAAATAAAGTTGTAGGAGTTTTAAAAATAGTTGTATGACAAACTTGCCTATTAATTCAAAATTTTTAAAAAAAGTTGAGAAAAAAATATCTTTTCTGATCCCAGGATAATGATTTTGTTTACTGAAAGTTTTTCATATATTAGATTTGAACGTTTCTTCGTAACACTTTTCATCATAACAATACTCTACCTTTGTTTAATAAAAGTAAAGTTACAATAATTATATTTTCTGTCTAAATAATTATAATAAATTAATTTTCATCAATAAGGCGTTGGTCGAAAGAACGTTCATTCAAGCATTGTTTTCAGTTCTAAACGATCATTATTTTTCTGTAGGTATTAACCTGCATCTTAGCTGTCCGGGACACGCTCTAAGCCAACTGAGCTAAGTAGTCTGTACTACAGTTGACGTAAATTCTGAAAATCTTTCTGTAATTCTGTAATTCTTTATTGTACACAAAAAACGATATCGTATAAAATATTTAAAAGAAAATACATGTACAAAGGCGAGCTTAACCCTAACAAGAGTTTTCTTCCAGCAAACCTTAGAGGATAGAGAGAGGCTATGGTAAATGTGGGGGCGTGTACTGTAATTTAAATAATAATGGCTAAATTAAGAAGAAAAATATTTATAATATGTAATATTTATAAATATACTTGAATACCTACATATAATAAATACTACTACTAAGATACATACTAACTATACTAAAATTTATACCTATACATAAATAAATATAAAACTACATAAAATATATAATTATACCATACATACAAAATAATGTACTTATAAGTATATATAAATATGCATAAATACGGACAAGTATCTATCACAGAGATAAGTAGTGCTCTTTGACTCTGCTTTTAAAAATGGTTAGTGACTGACTGGCTCTAATAGCGTGAGGAAGAGAGTTCCACAGTTGGACAGCATGGACAGTGAAAGAGTCACCGTAGCAGCGGGAGGAATGAATTGGTGTCTTGAGAAGAAGGGACGTCGTAGACCTGCATGGCTTCCCACGAGGGACAAGATAGCTGAAACGCTCACGGAGGTAACTAGGAGATATGGGATTCAATAGAGTATTATAAAGGAGAGTGAGAATATGAAGGTCACGTCGACGTCGAATAGGGAGCCATTTCAACTGAGACCGAAATTGGGAAACGTGATCAAACTTTCGCAATCCGAAGATGAAACGGATGCACAGGTTCTGAAGGCGTTCTAATTTATTAACAAGTTCCTCCGTGGCATCAAGGAAGCATACATCAGCGTAATCGATGATAGGTAATAGTAAAGATTGAGCAAGACAGACTTTAGTCTCAAAGGGTAAAAACTTTTGGAGACGCTTGAGGGATTGGAAAGAATAATTCACACGTTTGCTGATCAAATTCACCTGAGGACCCCACGATAGCTTACTGTCGAAAATGACCCCCAGATTCTTAGCGTTGCTAGAGAATTCAATCGGCACACAGTCATACACAACTGAAGGGAAGGAATATTGTTCTAATATGTTTAGCATATAAGGAGTACCTATGATCATTGTCTGAGACTTTATAGGATTGACTAAGAGACCAAAGGCTTTCGCCCATTCACTAACGTTGTGAAGGACAGTGTTAATTTGATCGATGCCATCAGAAATCTCTACAGCTTTGAAATGGTGATAAAGTTGAAGATCGTCAGCATACATATGGAAGTGACAGGTAATAACATTAGCAATTGAGTTAATAAAAGTAGAAAACAATAGAGGAGAAAGAACCCCACCCTGCGGTACACCAGCTGTGATGCTACACCAGTCGGAACAGGACTCCTCCGTGCGTACACACTGCGAACGACCAGATAGGTAGGATTCAAACCAAGAGATTACTTCTGAGGATATGTTATAAGAGGAAAGGATAGCTAGGAGGATATAGGTAGGTACTAGAATCGGAAAATCTTTGCAGGTTTTCCGATTCTAGTACCTACCTACTTGTAGAACCATAAGATTTTTGTCCATTTTTGACATGATTCATAAATGGACAAAATTTGAGACAGTGTTTAATAATTTCCTGCTCATCTTTGTTTACCCATCACCCAGATACACGCTGCTGGCTCAACCTTTCCACATCATTAGACATAATCAATCATCTTCATTAGGATCGGGTGTGCAAAGCTGATAACGTATTACAGCCATTGACAGAAGTGACTGAACAATCAAAATCTTATAATAAAAATTGGTTATCTGTAAAGTTGGTTTACGGACGATAGTTTAACATGACTACCAGCGTAATGGGATAGTGAGCGTTACCGGACAATGACGTCAATGTTTTCGTGCATGCAGCCGGCGCGGCGGCCTTCATCGATTTCATAGACGTAGTCACATCAATAAATATTTTAGGTATTTCACACAACGCCATCTAGCCCCAAACTAAGCAGAGTTTTACTCGTGTATATCTTTGTACTCTGTGGTTTTACTATGAAAACCAGTTAACTGATATAATACTTATAAACTGTTGTCAGCCGATTAAAAAAAAAGGATAAGGTTCTAAATTCGGTTGTTTTTTACCTCAGTCTAAAGGATATTTTCAGATTGGTTTCATGGAAATGTCATCAAAAAGGGTTAATTAGTTTAGTTATCAAATCAAAATTACTGAAAAAATATATTGTCGAAGCAAACGATTGCGTATTTTGCTTTCCTGTGACTTTTTAGTGGTGTTTACGGTCACAGTCCAATTGAAGTCGGTTTTAGTATATTTTTGTAAAACTTAGAGTACCTATAACTTTAACTAACTTACTTTTCGAAAGGGTTTTTCTTAGAATCACCTTAATCATCTCAATATCATAAATTTCTTCCCTCAAGCTTTATGACTACCATAAATTATAAAAAGAAGAGTGAGTAACTGAGTTACCTGAGTAGGTACTATTTTAAAGTTAACTTATGGACTCTACCGCCTAGTAATAGAGGGCATGTTTTTTTTGTGGGTGCTATTATTGTAAGCTTGTTTATTAAAGTGACAAGACCTTTTTAACAAAAAAATAACTAATCGACCTCAAATTAAACTGAATATTGAGAAAAAGTTACTGTAAACCCCATTGAAAAGTCACAGGTAAGCAAAGTAAGCAATTTTGTTTATTTGGATGACAAACATATCTTTTTCAGTTATTTTTTACTTACAATCCAAAGTACTAACCGATTGTCATAAATATTAAATAACTACATCCTTTCAAATAAAACAAAAATTCACAAATCGGTAGGTAAATGACGACGTTCCGAGGTACCAAAAATAAAAAAAAAGAATTGAGAACCTTCTCCTTCGTTGGAAGTTGGTTGATAAAATTATACTCAACCGGAAATTATCATAAGTTATGTTTAGTCACGGTCTGAATTAAAAAGTTGGTGTATCCTACCTAACATAAAAGCACTTAGCATAAATATGAAAAAATGGCACTACTTACACCTACATAAATGTTAACAAAATTGCATAAAGACATTTTATCATACCTCCCCTTCATATATCCTTTATAAGTCCATCGCAGTTCACTGATGTGCATAGGCTTCTCAACTTTTTACATTATTAATACAGGTCTTTATTACACGCTCTTTGAATTTTAGGTAGAGTAAAAGTATCTTAGGGAACACAGCAGGTTAAATAAAATATCTTTCTCACCCTCATTTTCTTCGTTTGAATTTTTTGAAAATAAATAAAAAAAAAATTTTTCACGCGTTAATCTTAGAATAGGAAGCCACAATCATTGAGGCCAATAAGTTGCTGGGAACGGGCGATATGTGTGTGCACCAATCATAATTACAAATACCTACAGATACAATTTTAGTCAAAGGCTAAAGCTGACAATTAAGGGTGAAGCCTTTGCTATAATACCTTTATAATTTCCACATTTGGCCACCTGCCACGACGAAAAGGCCTTACGGCGTATCGTAAATGTTTAAAATGTCTCCCTCGATGGCACATACGACTATAAAATGTCTCCCTCGATGCCACATACTGCCATAAAATGCTTTGCGCAATCTTGGGAGTTAACTTATTTACGTCGCGTACGTGTTTTGGAATTTTTTATGAAATGTAAGTAAGAAAGTGAGAAAGTAGATTGTTTTTATTTATGTAGTCTCTGTATTGTCAAGTGGTGATTTATACGGATGCTCTACGCCTAGGGTAAAACAGGGTTGGGGCCCTTAAAGGATAGAATAAAATCAAAGTAATAACATTACCTATAGGTAAGTAGGGAATAAAATTAAAAAAAAAACTGCTAAAAACCTATCCCTTTATGACATCTTACCCTGTTTAGAATTGTTGTTATATCTTAGGCTTAGGCACACATATATGGCTCTCACACCAATAAAGGCTCTCGATCTATTTAAAAAAACATTTTATATTTTGTACTCTCGTGAGGCTTCCGTCGGTTGGGACCACTAGGTATTGGGACCACAGTCCTAATCGCCGGAATACATTTTTGAATCCGTCGATTGGGACCACTAACCACGAGACGTATATTGTACAGTCGTCGTCAGATACAGATCCGAAATAAAAGTGCATCCTATAAATTTATTCATATCCTAGACGTGGATTTATTCCATGCGCTAACAGTTTAAACCAGCCCGTTCACTAAGTCTAGCCGCGCAGGTAAGTTTGTAACAAAATTAAATGCTATCCCTCTTTAATCCCAGCCCGTTTAGCCTGTCGATCTCAAGGTTATGCAGCCTTTTTGTTCCAAACGGGAATTTTGGTAGCTCGTTCGACCAATCACTGATAAGAAGCTTATCAGTTTAAAAAGGTGAAAATATTTGCATTGGACAGTTTGTTATTAGATGGTTATGAGACACAGTTCTGAATGTTTGTTTGAAATGTGAGAATACAATTAGTACAGTGTAACTTGCTTCAAATATTAAATCATCAGGTATGTTTTACACTTTTTGACTTATTTATAGACTTAATTGAGTCAATATGTTTTTTAACTTAGTATTAACTTTAGTGTTTCTTTTTGTTAGAATACCCATATTATTTTTATAGTTTTATTCATATTCTAAAAATATTAAATACCAAATTTTTTGTAATATAAAATTCATAATCATTTTTTATACAAAAAGGTATGCACACTAGATTATACGTTATTTTTAAAATAAAAACAAGCTTTGGAATACAAATAACAGATGCAGCCAGTATCTGCAACATCTGGTATATGTAGAGTTGGTTAGTTGAAACACAGAGTACTAGGATATCACAAGTTGAAGTAAACTATATCAACAACAATGGTATATTTTAGTTTTAGAAGGTAAACTAGGTAAGTAGGTAGGTAAGCTCATTTTTTTATTTTGTACACGTTGTAATAAAAACTTTTAATATTTATCGTAGAATTTAAAAAATAAAATTAACCAAATGAATACCATTTTCCCAATAAGTATCAATTCCTTTGGCAAAAATAGGTGACCAACATAATGTTGCTTAGAATGGTGTTCTGCGTGTCACCATATTAATTTAGAAGGACGGATAGACCCGACACTGATAAATAACTATCACAGAATATGCGACCTACTCGCAGTAAGTACACTCAGATTTTTTTATCTCAACACGTAATTTTTTTTTGGGTAAACCGTCTCAAAGAATTGAGATCGTCCCGCCATCGTTTTCGCGACCGACCCCGACGTCGCTATCCGTCCTCAGGTATTTTTATATGGAGCCTGCGCTGTCTCACTGCTGGACAAAGGCTTCCCCCCATTTCTTCCATTCTTCCCTGTTCTATGCCAAACTGGTCCAATCTGGGCGTAACGCTATGAGCTCGTCTCGCCACCTACTCCTCGGTATGCCGCGTCATCGCCGTGTCGCGTCAAGGAACCATTCGGTGATCATCTTGGCCCAAAGGTCCTTCGACATGCGGCAGACATGACCAACCCAATCCCATTTTGAGCTCGGCGGCTTTCGGAGTATAAGTTCCATATTTAGTAAGTAAATAAGATTTTTTTATTTCAGGTACAGTTGCCAATGGCCCCTTAAATATCTACACAATATAAATTAACACTACATCTAGGAACTAGAAACACAAGATCATCAGACTTTCATTACTGTTAGTATCACATTAATTCTGTGATAGCCACGAGAAACTACTCGTCATCTTGTCCTGGGTTGTTTATTAGGAGGAAATTGCTAGGGTAGGTCAAGTTTAATTTAGTGACGGTATGAGATGAGATATTTAGAAGATCTACCAAGATCTGGACCAAAATACACCTGCAATTATGGTGATGGCTGAAGTGGCCCCAAGTTTGATATTTAGCAGTGAGACTAGGGTTGGGGGTTCGATGGCCATATTTTTTTTAATACGCGGTCAAATTTTAATCACCATAAAAAAATACGCATAGTCAGTTGCCGTTACTGAACACATATACGGCAAAAAAACTTGAAAAAATTAAGTCGAATTTTTGACAAAATAAATTGGATTAAAATTGGATAACTGTTACCGTTAGTCGTTTTCCTATGGATTTGCGTCAGGCGGTACCTTTAATTGATAATAATTTAAGTTTTATTCATCGTTTGGCAAACCCGGGTACCTAGCCAGGTCGCAAAACCTCGGCTCGGGCGCCGCACTCGCGCCGCTGTCACTCTGCCATTTTGTAGAAATTCAAAATTCTGACTGCACAGATGCAACGTTGTACCCCGTCTGCATTGCCAATTTTTTTTTGGTAATTAAAAATTGGTGGTGTATAAGCCGCATGGAGACTTTTTACACGGTGTAACATAACATCCCTAAAATATTTGTTTGTTTGTTTTTTCTAGCCAAGTCTGTAACTTCGTTTACACATAACAAGGCAAACATTTTACAAAACTGGAATATTTTTTTACTAGAACATAAATATATGTATTTTGTATAGGTAATTCATAATTCATTTATTTTGAATTTCAAGCATTTACATACAATTTAAATATCTAACATAATTTTTACTTATTGGCTCGCTTGAGACATATTATGGGTTTCAGCACTAGCACCTTCCAGCACCTTCCAGGAACATTGTGATTTTCAGCCAAGAAGTAAGACTAATCTACACAGGAGAATCTATGTAAGTACATTTAAGTATATTATTACTAATTATATTAAAACTTTAAAATTATTTAGGTACATCCACTAGGTAGGTATACTTTTTGTTTCCTAACATCAAATACTTTGGTGAATTCGGGTGTCAGAGGATGTGTGGTGAAGAGGTGTATGTTGGAAGGGGTAGAGGTGTATGTATTAGTATGTTAGAAATACTGGAGTCGGGGTGTATGTGCTGTGCAGTTTATATGTTTGCATGCGTGGTGTTGAACAGGTTAACTATTTGTGTAACGTATGCACCTTGCCACAAATTTATTTTATACTAGGTGGTGCCCTCGACATCGTCTGCGCAGGTATCTTTATAAATTCAAATTCAAATTCGTTTATTTATAATTATACAAAACATAACAGATATATCCAAATCGTTATATATATTTAAATTTAATTAAATTGTAGCCTATGTGTTATTCTGATGTATAAGCTGTATTATTGTAAAGTTTTAATCCATTCAGTAGCTTTTACGTGAAAGAGTAACAAACATCCATCCATCCATCCATACTTACAAACTTTCGAGTTTATAATATTAGTAGTATTTACAATATTATTTGGCTTTTAGCAAAACTGTGTGTGTGTGTGTAAGGTATTAAACTAAGTGCGGTTTCAGACTAGCGTATTTATGTCGCGTGTATACGGGCGGATTGGTACTCGCGAAACTTCAAAAGCGTGTCGCGCGTAAAAGCGTTTACGCTCAGTTTTTTCTAATGTAGCATGGCTTCTCTACACGCGCTGCAAAAACCAAATGCGAACGGCGAATCCGCGCGGTTAATCCGTTATTCTGAAACCTCTGAACTACACTACGCGCTAAAGCAAACGTTATAAATAACAAAACATTACCGTATAATTGCCGCACATTACCTCACACTCAGAAACTGCTTACGAGTGCATTTTCCTCACATAATAGCGCCTTCATCTCGGAGATGCGGCCCCATTAGCAACACACGCTCCAGCCACAGATTCCCCTTATAATAAGACTATTGTTCGCGCCCCATTGAGAATCGCAAACAATATTCAGTACCTAGTCCCTACTATGTAGGTAGTAACTTCTCAAGAAGGACAACTCCAATCACATCAAAAAGTTCTGGTAATAGTAAAAAAACTGATTAGAAAAACAAGCTTAAAGTTTAAAAAAACTGAAAACCCGACTGCGAAATGATTATACATTCATTGTCAATTCAATAATCCGAATTTAAAGTAAACATATCACTTTTGTATATATTTTTAATCTCCTTTAAAATACCTTAATTTTGATACCCTACTCGATTAAAAAAAGCATTTGAGCCCTCGATACTCAAACGCCTGAAGTTTTAACATTAATAATTATTATCAACTTAATATTAATTCTAAACCAATTTTGAATCATCATCAACCTACAGCAGTACACTGTTGGACGTCGGTCTCTTGATTCTCTCAAGACGCCACTGAACCCGATCTTCGGCTTTCCTCACCCACCATCTGCCAGATAAAATACGCAGATTGTTTTTCCATCCTGCTAGAGGTCGTCCTGCACTACGCTCACCTACTCGTAAATGCGGCTATTTCTCACAGGCTGTTGAATGAAGATAATTTTGACGTGACTGACTACGTCTAATAAATCGATGAACGCCGGCTGCATGCACGAAAACGTTGACGTCATTGGTAACGCTGTCATTGTCCGGTAACGCTGTCATTTTCCGGTAACGCGCACTGTCCGGTAACGCTGTCAATTTCCGGTAACGCGCACTGTCCGGTAACGATGTCATTGTCCGGTAACTCTCATTGTCCGGTAACGCTGTCATTGTCCCGTAACGCTGGTAGTCACGTTAAACTATCGTCCGTAACTTTACAGACAACCAATTTTTTTGTTACCATTTCGTTGAGCACTAGCTTTATGCATGTCTCTTAATTTTCCTGTGTGCTCTTCGTATGACCACTTAGCGTTGCGGTGTGTAACAACCTCAACCTCTCATGCGCCAACAGAATTCATTAAATATAACGACCCTTGGAAAAGCTCTCGTAATTCTGTTATATCAGGCTTTTACGTTACCAAAGCACAGACTAAAAAGTAAGACTATCTAGGTAACCATGGCACGGACTAAAAATGGTGAATTATTCCTATCTGTCTCCCTGCATGATCCTCCTAGGGGGACAGATGGGGCAAAAAAGTAATATCTTAGATTTAGATGGAACTTTTATTAATTGAAAAAGTTCTATCTGTTCCCTCGTCATTAGAAACAGGAGGACAGACAGAACTCTCTACTCCTGCCTGTCCCCCAGTAAAAAAAAATTAGTGAGGTATACAAATAGGTAGGTATAATATACATTTATTTAGTCTATTTAGGTATAACAATGTTAAAACTGCATAGAATGTCAAGCCATTTACCAAGCCATTCACCAAGCGGTTACCTTCACTAACTGACTATCTAGATCAAAATAAAGTTAAAATATCATAGGTTTTCGATGGATCATATGTCTCTACAACGTTCCCGTGTTTTGAGTTTAGTGTTTTATATAATAAATAAAATAAAATAAATACTACAACGTACCTAGTTAACATACTAAACAAAGAATCACTTTGAGTTGGGTTGCCAGTTGAAAATAGGTTTTCACTATTTAAGGAAGTTGTCTATGTCACTATACCTCATTATAACCGCTCAAATTTCTAAAAAGGTATGTTTGTAGTTAAATACAAAGCATAACGAGGGTAACCTATAGATTAAAAACGGTGTTCCTATAGAACACCAAGATAAACGACTTAAACTAAGATGGAATCGGAAACAGGTCAATTTTTATCCAAACACATGAAACATCTGTATTCGTATTTTCAAATATTCTCCGTTACTTTTTATGATGGAGTTTAATAAAATGTAAAAGCCAAATTTGAAAGTATAATTTTTATTTAAAACATTTCACTAGCGCTGTTACTTCTTGAAGTTGAGCATCGTACTAGAGGTATTAGAAGTTGGCTAAATTGACCAACTTTTTATGACACATTTTCAATATTCTAAGGTATGATTCTATACTTTAAAACTTATAATGGGGTTACTCTATTCATAGAATAAATAGCGATACATGAACCCCATCAGTGAATGAAGACACACGTCCCACGCACGCTGAAAGAGCTTCCCCTCTTTTGTTTCGGAAGGTCCATTTGTCAATGACAAGCGAGACCTTCGAGCCACAAAGGCACGGTTCAAGGGCGCACCACCATGCCAAAACAGATTTATGTGTAGCTACTTCTTTGTAGATAGCTCATCGATTAATCGAACTAACAAATGTTTGCCGACTACTAACTATCTACTACTCAGACGAATAAACATGATACCTGGCGGACACGTGGCTCGGATCTTGATTCTTCCCCCGCTGCCCCCCGCGGCTTATCATTGCTTATCATTACCAAGTATTACAGGACCTCTTCTCTATCAAGATAATCTAATTCCACGCTATACTTTGCACAAACGTCATTCAAGCCAGGTGTCATGTTTATTCGCCCGAGTTAGTATGAATATTAGCAATTCTTTCTCTTTTTTGACGCTTTCTAGATTATGATTTTAAGGAGTTAATAATCTCTATTGAAGAGGGTTTTTTTCTCATATGGCGGTAAAAAGATTAAACACCGTGACTCTATGTATAGTAAAGTATCGTCTAACACAATCCCGCAAATAAAAAAAAAAAATAAAGTTGGATTTAGAGTTGGATGTTCCTGCTCAATCACACCAAACCCAATGAACTAGTTTTGCTATAATTCGGTATACGTATTAGTACTATTGGGAATAGCTTTTGAACAGATAACAGACATAGACTACCTTTATATTCCGACAAAAAGTGAATGAATCTACGAGTAGAAGTTGTAGCAGAAACTAAAACTTATTATATTATAACAGGAAAATAACAATGAACATTTTTGTGTAACAAAACATGTGTTTTCAAAACAGGAGGTGAATGACACTACATAAAAACAAATAAGCAATATCTAACGGTCGAAGGTTCGCGTAAGGCTCGTCTACACTGTTATCTCTTTTTAGTTATAAGTCTTATAAGTTATCAAAATTATATTATTATACTGGACACTATTATAATAAACACGCAATTTTAAAAAGAACGAAGCGCTAAAATTGAAAAATAGCTCGGTTCCACAGAAAACCAGCGCTTAGCAGCATCTCAGCATATGCTGAGTGGATACCATTTTAGTATCAATAAATTATTGTAATATTTTCCTATGTTGTGAACTGTGTGATTTGGTACAAAATAAAATTTATTCTATTCTATCCTATTCTAATTGATGTCCCTTGGTTTAACACAGTAAAATTTCAACTCAATAGGATAGAATCAATAAGCTTGATTTAAATACAACTCTGAATTCCAATTTTATTAACATTTAAATAAGTAATTACTTATACATTTTTTTTGTTATAGTTCCTAAAAATGCAACATACATTCTGTAGTACCTATAGGAAACACACCACAGTAAAAGATATAAGTACTTAGTCATATTATTCCTCAAAGTATGAAGATAGGTAAATACTGATTATAACCGCGAGCCGCGCGAAAGATTTTCCTTTAAAAAATTTTCGGCCTGTACATACAAGTATTTTATACCGTTTTAACCGTCTTTAAATTACCTATGTCACTGTCAGATAAAAATAAAAAAATACCGGAAAGAACTTTTGAGTACTTAGCTTTACATTATGTATATTACTTATAACATTTTACCATTTCACAATCCATTGACGTCATAAAAGTACCTATTTACTTGCCACTAAAGACAAAGGTAACTTTATAGAAATTGTGTTTTGTCATGCAAAATACTGGTAAGCGATAAACTTAAGAATATCAGTAAGGTACACAAGCTTAAGGTTTAAGAAAATCCCACTGCGTAATAATTATACATTCATTCTTCTTCTTCTTATCGTGTCACTAGTTCCTTCGAACCAGTGTGGTGAAAGGATTTCAAGTGCGCCTCGAAGAGGCTCTTTTCGTGCACTCGACACATGTTTTCGAACTTTTTGGTTCCATGCATGCCGGTTTCCTCACGATGTTTTCCTTCACCGCTGCGAGAACGTGATGGGATGCTTATATAAAAATTTTTGGCCGAAAAAAACCATTAACGCATGACTGCCACCTGTCATACATTCATTCACAAATCATTATTCCAAATTAAATTTAAACATATAACACACAACTTTTTCAATAGATTTTGCATCATTTATATACAATTTGTTTGTTAATATCCCTACAATGCCGAAGGGGGGGTGTTCTACCCCCCCGTCGGCACAACGAATGTTCTAAGAATAGTTATTTTTGAATTTCCATGATTTTCATTGAAGAACTGATTTTTAACGTGGTGATAACCCTAAAATCAGCTGTTTGGTGAACTTTCTAAGACCTCTGACCTTGACCTCAGTAATGTTAGTGATGAGACAGATTAAGGCTTATCTTACAGAAAACTTAACAGCATCTGAGAGGCAAATGGTTTTTTTGTGCTAGATTTTGTTGTTTAACTTAAACGGTTCATAAATACCTACCTACTCAACTTACCTAGATCATAGGCATGAACACATGTTCCTTACGTGTGTGATGTGCGACGTGGAGGGTGTGTACAGATGGAGAAGTAAATAGCAAATAGGGTTGTCTGAAATAATTATTGTATGAAAATTTCTGATACGATGTATTCAACCTTTGCACACGTGATAGTATTCACACTCTTAGTCTGAATTCGCCCCCTAAGGGCTTGTAGGGACATAACACTACACGTTGTATAAGTTATATGTTTACATTTATTTTGGAAAATTCATTGACAATGAATGTATATTTATTTCGCAGTCCGGTTTTCAGTTTTTTAAACTTTAACCTTTTTAATACATACATAGAATACCTACATAGAAAACTGACCCAGAACAAAGCTAGACCACAAACGTTATTTGAATAACGTGACGTCACAGCCTGGGCACAGCTTGCCCGTCAAATTGCCCAGAAAACTGACCACTTACGGTGAGCGGAGATGTGTGGTCTACCGAATATCACAAACTGTACGAAGCTAAGTATTTTATATTTGATTTAGGAACCGCCTTTTAGGTCTGTGTTCACCAATAGATAATCGGAAGATTAGACCTCTTCGTCCGTTATATTTGGCGTTTAATCTATGAAAATTCGTGTCAAAAACATCAAAACAACAGTTTAAAAATTAACCGTCTGTTGGTGAACTCGGGTCTTAGAGTTACCGGTACATTTTGAATTATTTTTCGTCGCGTTAGATTGTCGCGTCTATTCTCTAAGTACCTACATTAAAATGTATCCTACACCTAACCAAATTTATGACGAAGTATTTTTGAGTTGGTTTATCGAACAAATTACAAAAAAAAATCGTATTTGCATTTCTACTCTCATTTAAAAAAAATAAAAAACGAGGTGAAGAAAATTAAACAACTACAAAACGTTTTTTTTTTTTCAATTCAGTGTTCTTTGAGGAAAAGATTTCGCTAAATACAAAATATAGGAGTCCGCAAATTGGAGGAAACATCTTCGACCGAATCAGGAAACAGGGTTGCCGTTGGTAGTCATATATTTTTTTTAATTATTTGGGAATTTAAATATTAATTATTTTTAAGTACTAAAAATCTTACAGCCGATGAGATTCAATGTATGATTTTTTTTTTCGAGGACAATGGATAACATGCTGCTAAGAATGACCCATAAAATTATTGCCCTAATTTTTATATATATTTATTTTTGTTTTTGATTCGCAGTCGGGCATAACTGACAACCCTGATGAACCTGAACAAAAAATGGCCAGCGGTCAATGGGTGTATCGGCGTTCGGTCAATTGAATTTCGGCGTTCACAATATGGTCCTTAGCATTTATGTTCAGGTTCTGAACGCTCCAATGACTTTTGCTTCGTATAAGGTTGCTATATTATTTCCTTTATATTTTCCTGAAGACGAATGAATTAATTTTGTAAAGCACCTAGTAATTTTTTTGAATGGTTTTTTTTTTAATGTTTGTTACCTCAGAACTTTGTTGTTTATGAATCAATTTTAAAAAATATTTTTTGTTTGAGAAGATATACTTTCAGATTGGCCCCATACAAAGTTCATCAAAATCGATTTAGTGGTTTAGTTGTTATATCCAAATAACTGAAAAAATGCATATGTCGTCGAAGTAAACCAAAATGCGTATTTTGCTTCCCTGTGACTTGTCAGTGGTGCCTACGATCACTTGAACCGTCCGATTGAAGTCAGTTGTTGTAGGTTTTTGTAAAACCTTGTTATGTAAGCAAACATAGACGATATTACTATAACACTATTAACATAGAAGAATAAGTCCAAATTAGATCATTCTGTGGCGTACTCACTCAAAATCTCCCAAAATAAATACAACATTGGTCGTTATTCAAAGCGCGTTTGCGTAACTTTTGAACTGAAAAAATCTCTGTGCATGGAACTGGGGTTAAGAAAATTAAGGGGTTTGCCAAATCCCTTTAATTATTTGTAAAAGGAATCCAAGCGGCCGGCGGGTAAAAAAACGGCCAAGTGTGTGTTGAACTCGCGTATTTAACGGGTTTTGTTGTACAGGTATATTAACAAAAGCTGGCATAAACAACACATTCACACGTACGCTTGTGTAGTGTCTGTGTATAAGAGCGCGGCGAGTCCCTATTGTATGACCTGTCAGAATTATCATCCTAATTTGTCAAAGTGTAGTAAAATTGCATTAGTGTGAGTAATTTGACGTCGCCAGCTTTTGTTAGAATGCAACTAGGATTTTTTTTTTTGTAGGGTTATAGGCATGACCCGGTTCAATTTTTTTGTTATAATTATGCACTATCTACAAGTTCCAAGCTCGATACGAGCCTTCAATAGATAAAAAATGCCATGTTCGTCTGTCCATGTGTCACAGACATTTTATCCAAAACCAATAGGTTTTTGTGCTGAAATTCGGCACACGTCCAGATGATAGATGTCCTACTACAAAGAAACGCAATACCAATAAGTTTTTTTTTGTAAGCCATCGGAAAGTATTACTTATTATTTTTTTCATGAAATAGGCTATCTATATATAGAATATTGAACTCATTATGTGGTTTTGTAGACACTTACCTGAATCAATGTTTATCCTTGAAACTTCATTTTATACTAGCTGATGCCCGCAATTTCGTTTGCGTTAAGAATTAACTAAATTCCCTTCTTAGTACGCGCTTCCACTTCATGACGAGCATACCCTCTAAATTTCAAGGCTATGCGTTCAGTGGTTTGACCTGTGCGTGTAAATTTTGTAATTAATATAGATTTTAGTAAGTATAGATTTTATTATGATGTAATATATATTATATATATATATTATGTTAAAACTTATGTTAATATATATATATAATATATTTTATTTATGTTAAAACATGAGTCTTTCCTCAACTCCTTTTTTTATAAAATTAAGTACAATCGCTAACAAAAGTTCTATGATATTTAATAGTTATAAATTCCCGTTCCTATCTTTAAAGCACGGAACCATAAAAGTCTGTTTTGTATGTAGTTACCAAACGATGTTTTGATAAAATTCTATCGGGACTCTCATTGTGTAGTCTGGGTTAACTTTGCTTAGTCAAAACGACCTTTCACAGGCTTTTCGAATTCATAATACACAAGTATACGAGTAAGGCCCAGTTAGAGGTTGTTTTCTATTAAAACTGGTCTGAGAATTGTGAATATTTAATGAAGGCTTTTCACTGTTTTGTTTCGCTTTTTATAAATCGATATCACAACTATAAAATAGTTACTCAGAGAAAGGAGAACAGCAGTAATTTTAGAGTCTTAATAACACGAACTATTAATCCGACAAAAAAAAAATCAAGGAAAATTCATAATTCGAGCTGCATTCATAAATGCTTTGCCGGGTTGCCTGAAAGAGATCGCTTACAGCGATAAGCCTAGGGAAGGAACAAATATCTATCTATCTATGTACCCTCACGCGTAACTTATTACGGGATTTTCTGATTTTGTTTATTTTTTTTGACGTGACTACGTCTAATAAATCGATGAACGCCGGCTGCATGCACGAAAACGTTGACGTCATTGTCCGGTAACGCTTATCCGTTACGTTGTCAATGTTTTGTTATGACGTTTTCACGTTAAACTATCGTCCGTAAACCAACTTTACAGATAACCAATTTTTTTATTGGATATAGGTTTATATTCATTACATGTTAGTTATTTATAATATTTTTATTAAATAAGCAAACAAGGCTCTTATATTTACCAGCCAAATATTTAGCTTTTCGCTATATTTCCTATAATAAAAGCGATGACACAAATAAATATTTTCATTTCGGAAATTGGTTTCCGTTGTACGCGTGCTGCTGACGTGTCAACATGAATACAAAAATCAGGCGTCGTGTAGCTCGTCATGTACCTCGTCACGTAGCTCGTCACTTGCTGTCGATTGTAAACACACGGGTAGAGATACAAAACAGTAGGACCTGGTAACGTGGTAACTGGTAACTACAACTTATAGAATAACTTTCTTTTTTCTTTTACACATTACGTTACCTGTATTTTTTACACTAGGGACTTCCCCGAACCTGTTTACGCAACTTTAAAGTAATTTTTAAGTTAAACCTACACCTGTATGTATTAGAAGAACCAGCTTACATCTAGGACAAGCCATTCGTGGCTATTGTGATGTTTTGTTTTATCGTTATATATAATAAGAATCATTTATTGTATAAAAACTGTATAATTCAATCGTTCGTACCGACGACGCCGCACGGTTGCCGCACCGTGCGCTTTGTATGATAATAAATGACTGTCCGTACGCCGCACGACAAACGCACCGCTTCGGCACTGCAGCTGTCCGACAAGAAACGTCTAAATTGAAAGAGCCCTTAGATAGATCACCCCTCTGCCGCCCCTATGGGGGGGCGGGGGATGTCCCGGAATATTAAGGACATCCCCCGGCGTAGGAGGCCTGTGCGATGCCGGGATGGGGCTCCCCGCACCCATGCCCAGCTGGCCTCCATCGAGCGGAAGAAGGCGGTGGAATTCCCGCCGCCTCCTTCCGGTCCTCCGCCGGCGGAGTGGATCAGCCTGAGGGTCTTCCTCTCTGATCCGCTCCGCTGTCTCCTTCTGCAAGATAACCTCCTCGCAGAAGGCGACCATGGCTTCCCAGGATCTGTCGCTATCAAGCATAGTCTTAACTCACTTCTCTGCCATGTTAATTCCTTCTTTTGTCACATTTTTATACTGCGTGTACGTATAGCTGTATTACATTCAGGTTTCTTAGTAATATCATAGACCAATATACCACTCGTGGTATATATTGGTCAGTGGTATATTGGTCTATGTTAAAATCAATGACAATTTTGTAAACGAACATAATCATTTTCTGTGTAATTTATTGTTATTCTAGTACTTTCCTATGATCAGACAGAAGAATCAATGAAACACACTGAATAACTATATTAAAGGTGCTTTATTTAACGAGGGAGAAATCACATTATATGCTTACATACAACTATATATAGTTATATATAATCCTCATTATATGTATATCACACACACACACAGGCACAGTACTAATACCTGCCTGAAGTGCACAAATCTGTAAAAACAGCACACCTTGCGAGGCGGCTAGTTATACGCTCCGAGATACAGTTGTCCAAACTAGTTCGGAGTGTATAACAAAACCGACCTCGCTAGGTTAAATATATAGATATCAGCTACCAGCTATGTATGTAAAATCTTAGACCTAAGATGTGTGTCTATTGAAATAAATATTTGAAATTTGAAATTTGAAACAAGTGAATACTGCTAGGCTTAATGTATACACCATCCTGTTGTACTAAATCTGTAAGAAGATGTTTGTATTCCTTTAAATATAAAATATAATAACATTAAAAAGTCCTAAATTGTTAAGATAAATCAAATCTTTAACAAGTCAGTAAGTAGGTAGAAACAAGATTTGCGGAAGTGCTCTAATGTGAGCGATGTAGCTTACTTAGGCGGGTCTCAATGTAATGTAATGTTGTAAAGACATTAGCTAAAGGACATCCATCCACTTGAAGAAGAGATTAAGCTATAAAAATATCTAAGGCGTCGATGATATACGGCTTTTTTACACGCTGATTGTTGGCGTTTTTAAATGCTAGCGTATAAGCGTGTTACCGTTTGGGAAGGATTGTAAAAACGCCGATGACACTGGGCGACTTTATACGCTACAAGCGAAGTCGCTGGCGTGTAGCGTGTAAAAAAGCCGTGTGTCATCTTACTATTAGCTTTTGGGAAGGATTATCAACAAGCAGATTGTAAAAAGCAAGCTATAGGCGAACTCGCTGGCTTGTAGCGTGTAAAAAAGCTGTGTGTCATCGACGCTTAACTGGTCAGCGACAACCCTTCAGTAGTAGTATAGCGTTTGATAGACATCCTACTGTTATTTCAATCCTGTGCAAGAAAAATAAACTATGAATGTTGAATGTTCTGAGTTACAGAGGGTTAATTTTAATTTCAATAATAAGTATTTCTATTAAATTTTACGTTATTTCATGAACATTAAAGGGCCAAAAAAAGTTGCAATAATAATATGAACATGTGAGATTTGATAGCCAAATTTTGTAACAAAAAAAAATATTTCGCGAAAGTAATTCTTAGTCAAATAACCTACTTAACCGACTAAAGGACCGTTGTTTTCTATTTCCCGAACCCACATTTATTGTCGCCATAAAGCTTCGATGACACAGGGCTAGTTTACAAGCTACAAGCCAGCGAGTACGCTTGTACCTTGTAAGCTCGCCCCGTGTCATCGGCTTTTTTACAATCTGCTTATTGACAACCCTCCCCGAAAGCTAACTCGCTTACTCGCTAGCTTTTAAACTCGCCGGTTTTCAGCTTGTAAACTAACCCTATGTGAAAGTATTGATGCCATTCGCAACGGTGCTATTTAGATTGGTGCCGTACTTTGAACTCTACTGTTGCGTTTCTATTGTTATTTTGAGGGTAGTTTGGTAAATCACCGCCTGCCCGAACGTGAAGAGCTCGAGGCTCAGCAGTGCATTGGCGGGAGTCATTGAAATCGGATGCGTGTGGACGTTCTACTCAAAATCCGTCGATTTTTGCTCCATTTTTGGCCGTGCCCAATCTGCATATCAACATTTTGATACTCGTGAAGTGTCGAGGGTTCATAACCATGCTGTGTGCGTTTTCCAAAGACTTTCGATTCCGGACCCGCCGTGCGAGACTACAGGACAGTGCCTGCCACCAAACTAACAAGCCAGAAGCAGCAGTTCTAAGGTAGGTGGTGTTCAATTTCCTTCGGAAATCAGTAGAAACGTTTTTAAGCCCTAGACACTGTACTTTCAAAACACATACTCTAAAATCGCCAGCATAATTAATCTCAAAAGGTTTGGTTTAAAAGCAGCACAACTACATTATCCATTATTATCTAATTAGCTAGGTCAATAAATTGGTAGGTAACTAGGTAATCAATGATTGTATGTATGAGCCACAGAAGTATTAAAGTATAGAAACACAATGTAGTACCTACATTGAAAATGCTACTAACTTTAACTACTACATTGGCTAACTTCTAGTACATTCTGGTCCGATGCTAATTTTTAAAAAAGAGAAGTAACAGAGCTAAGTAACTATTATATGTTTAAACTAATAGGTTTTTATTGTCAATAAAACTAGATCGTCAAAAGTAACAAGCATTATTTGAAAATAGAGATATATAATTTATATTGACAGGGTGTCTGAAAATTTTCGGTCCTACGAGTATATACCTAGGGTAACCGTACTATAATATATAGTATTGTACTGTATTTCGGAACTCCGTACTATATACTGTTGAAGAAATATAAAGTACGCGAAAATACTATATTTCAGTAGGTACAATAGATCGATGTTTATATTTTCCTCTATAAACAACACGCCTGAGTAATTTCTGCTATTGGGCGTTTTCATGTCCTAGTACAGTAATTTTCAGGCCTTAATTAAAGATGTGTAATATTTATCAGATATAATTTAATAAGTGGGTAAAGCTGATAAAGCGATTTGTCCTAGTAAACGATAACTCTGAAAAAAAATTGTGGATGACTTCGCTCACCGCGATCACATATTATGAATATTTACGTATTATATACATATACATTTATCCATAGGTCCTGATTGAGTGATTTTTAGGACTAAATTAAGGGCATAAAAATTTGCAGCTCACTTCGCTCGCTGCGATCAGGTTTATTATAATGGATGGTTTTAAGTCCTGGTACAGCAATTTTCCCCAATAAACCAAAAGTCTAAAAAAAATTATCGGCTCGCTGCGCTTGCCACAATCACATTATGTGCTTTTACGTACACAATGGTACTGTTTGAGTGATTTTCAGGACTAAATTAAACGGTAAACAGGACTAAATTGCGGCTCGCTGCGCTCGCCGCGATCACGTTTGGGTTTATGTGTCATTAATTACATGTTTTGGTGATATTCAGAATACACCGTTATTCATCTATGGTATGAGCACCTTGCTATAATCGGATTAGCTGATTCAACAAGCAATATTAACAATATGACAACACTGATTAACTATGAACGTAAATCGTATGTGTGACGCGGTTGAATAATTATATTTACCAGTATTCTAATTAACAATAATATTTGGGGGGTTTCAATTGATTGTGTTGTATCGTTTAGAGTAAACTTAAATAATTATAGTTTGCAGTAGGCTTTATAAACTACTGTCAATGTCACGGGGTGTTAAAAGTGTCAGTGTCAATAATGTATAAAATAGAATATACGCATTACAAGTATTTCTGTAAAACAAAACAGTTTTTCATTTGTCGTATTAATTAATTACTTCAGATAAATACAGAATATAACAGTGGCGACGAGGATGGGATATTTTTTTATCAATAACTCACTCGTAAAAGTTACCATAAATTTTTTCATACTTAACCTCAAGAAAACACGAGGCGCTGCACGGTGGCGTGGCGGCGTACAAGGCCGTAAATGGAAACCCCAGTTAAAATTGAACAAGAAAAAAAGAAAAGACAAGTAGTAACAAAAAAACCAACGATGAATTTTGGAAACATAGAAACATTCACGGGCGAAAATTGGTTGGCGTACGCCCAACAATTCGAGTGTTACATACTTCTAAATGACATACCAAAAGACAAAAAGGTTCCATTGCTCATCACGAAACTGAGCACAACTGTATATGAAAAATTAATCGCTCTTTGTACTCCAAAATCACCTGCCCAAGAAACCTATGAAAATTTATGTGAGAAATTAAAAACATACTTTCATCCCACAAAGAACCATACCATTCATAGAGCTGAATTTAGACAAAGAAAACAAAAAGAGAATGAAACATTAGAACAATATATTTTGGAACTAAAAAGACTATCTTCAAATTGTAACTTCAATAGCCTCGATGAAGAAATCAAGGAACGACTGCTTAATGGAGTATACTGTGATTCAGTGAGATTTGAGCTGCTGAAGGAGGCAGAAAAATCATTGGAGGATCTGATCACATTAGGAAAAACAGTGGAAGCTGCTTACAACTTAACATTCAACCATGAAAAACAGCCCGAGCAATCTCAGATGTTCAAGGTGCAAGGAAAGAGATTTGTAAAGAATACCAGCAGTGGATCAAAGCAACATTCTACTACTACTGCTAGTGATAAACAAAATATATCATGTTTCTGCTGCGGGAAACCGGGACATCTGAAGAATGAGTGCACATTGCGGGAAAAATTTTGTAGTGAATGTGGTGTAAAGGGCCATGTGTTCAAAGTGTGTAGTAAAAGGCAATTAAAAATTAAAAATGTGAAAATAAACCAAAATGATGATAACAATGTTAATCAATCAAGCGAAAACGAAGAAAAAGAAGAAAGTGCAGAAGTGTTCGACATATTTTTCTTCAATGAAAATAAAATCCCATCAGCTACACTGGATGTGGCTGTGAACGAGAAGGTATTAAAGTTTGAAGTTGATACTGGAGCCGATGTAAGTACAATTACTTTGTCTGATAAACAATTGTATTTTCCAGATTTAGAAATCAAAAAGAAGAATGTAATATTCACAAACTATATAACTATATATCATAGTGAGACAGTTCGGTTGTGTGGTGACTATCGAATAACAATAAACAAATATTTGAAAATTGATCATTACCCTTTGCCAACCATTGATAATATTATGATGAAATTACAAGGTAATAATTACTTTTGTGAATTAGATTTGCGGGAAGCATATTTGCAAGCTCCATTATGTGAAGAATCCCAAAAACTAGTGACAATTGTTTCAGAGGAGGGAATTTTCAAATATTTATATTTACCATTTGGGGTCAACACCGGGCCTGGTTCATTTCAAAGACTCATCACACAAAAGTTAAATGGAATTGAGGTAATAGTGTACATTGATAATATATATGTATATGGGAAAACATTGGCAGAAACTTGGGAAAGGCTAGAATGTGTTCTAAAAAGACTTAAAGATTGTGGTTTGAAATTAAAAATGAATAAATGCAAATTTTTTGAAGACAAGCTGGATGTTTTTGGATTAGAAGTAAATAAGTATGGAGTTAGAGTCATACAAAGTAAAATTGAACCTATACTGTCACTGCCAGCTCCTGAAAATATGAAAATGCTAAAATCATTTTTAGGAAAAGTAAATTACTACAACAGATTTTTACAAAATATGGCAATAACATTAAAACCATTATATGATTGTTTAAAAAAAGAAAAGTTTGAGTGGACAGAGGATTGTGAAAATTCATTTAAGAAAATTAAAGTAAACTTAGCGAACACAACCCCACTGTCTCACTATGATAAAAACTCAACAATCATATTGACTTGCGATTCAGCTGACAGTGGTGTAGCTGCTATACTGTCGGTGAAGGATACCAATAATGTAATAAAACCAGTAGCGTTTGCTAGTAAAAAACTGAATGACACACAAATTAAATACCCAATTTTAGAAAAAGAGGCTTTTGCAATTGTGTTTGGAGTTAATAAATTCTATCATTATTTATTTGGGAGGAAATTTATTTTACAGACAGACAATGAGGCATTGGCCAAAATATTGGGACCTAAATATGGAATACCCAAAATGGCAGCAAAGCGGCTACAGTACTGGTCAATTTTTTTGAGTGCATTTGACTATGAGGTACAGCATATAAAATCCAAAAACAACCCAGCAGATTATTTATCAAGAGCAGCTATAACAAATAACAGTGATGAAAAATTAAAAAACTCAGATATTATTAACAAATCATTTGAAATGAATATTGTTAACTATGTAAACAAATCAAATTTTCAATCTCTAGACTGGCAATGTATACAAAATGAAACAAAAAAAGACAAAATATTATGTGATGTTTTGAGATTTTGTAGAGATGGCTGGCCTGTTAAAAATGATATGGGGAAGGACTATGAACCATATTTTTCTAAAAAAAATGAAATTACTATTGATAGAGAGTGTATACTCTGGGGATATAGAGTAATAATACCCCAAAGTATCAGAGATGGTATTAAGAGTGAACTGCATGCCAGTCATTTGGGCATAACCCGAATGAAAGAGATATCTAGGTCATATTTTTGGTGGCCAAGCCTAGATAAAGAAATAGAAGATATAACTAACAATTGTTTAATTTGTTTACGAAATCACAAAAACCCAGAAAAAATTAAATTAACTGTTTGGCCACAGCCACCAACAGTATGGCACAGATTGCATGCAGACTTCTTGGGACCACTACACAATAAAATGTATCTGGTAATAATAGATGCTTATTCAAAATGGCCAGAAGCATTTGTTATGGGTAATATAACAGCACAAAAAACAATACAAATGTTTAAAAGCATATTTATAAGATATGGATACCCTCTACATTTAGTGACAGATAATGGTCCAACATGGACTAGTGAAGAGTTTAAAAATTTTTGTAAAGCAGTAGGAGTGAAACAAAGTTTTACACCTACCTATTTCCCACCCACAAATGGCTTGGCTGAACGTTTTGTAGAGTCATTCAAATCACACATAACAAAAATTGTACAAAGTGGTAAAACACTAGAATATGCTTGTAACTTATTTTTGTTTGACTATAGAAGTACAGTGCATAAAACAACTGGTCAGAGCCCAGCAAAATTAATGTTAGGCAGGGAGTTGAGATGTCGCTTCTCTTTATTGAGACCTAACCCGTTGAATGACAAAATTGATTTTGATACTATTAAGCAATCAATAAAAAGTAAAGATAATTATAAAACATTTCAGATTAATGAGAAGGTAATGGCTAAGGACCAAAGAAAGAATAATAAAAAATGGTCTTTAGGTAGAGTCATTGAGGTTTTAGTTCCTGGGGTCACTTATATTGTAGAAGTCGATGGCCTCAAATGGAAGCGACATGTCAATCAGCTGCTCAAGTGTGGGCAGACTTTAGAATAAGACTTTAGAGTATTTTTTTTTTTTTCCCAATTGTAAGAAGTAGCTATACCTTTAATAGATTTTAGAAAGTAGATATAAATATATATTTTATTCTGTTAATTCTTGTAAAAGAAGGGGAAGGGACCTTGTTAACTTTTGTTAAGTTAGTGTACTTAGCTTATACAAATAGTAATAATTAATAAGATATATATATTTTAGTCAAATACCTAACTGTTAAATACATATTTAAAGCGGGGGAGAGTGTTGTATCGTTTAGAGTAAACTTAAATAATTATAGTTTGCAGTAGGCTTTATAAACTACTGTCAATGTCACGGGGTGTTAAAAGTGTCAGTGTCAATAATGTATAAAATAGAATATACGCATTACAAGTATTTCTGTAAAACAAAACAGTTTTTCATTTGTCGTATTAATTAATTACTTCAGATAAATACAGAATATAACAGATTGATTTTCAAAATATTAATGAGAAGAGCGTTCGTATCAAAACATTCCCGCAGATATTCTATCGTAAAGCCAGTTTTGTGTTAGTATTAATGTGTTCTGGTTGGAGAGGTACTGTAGTAACTGAAGTTACTGGGCTTTCGAGACTCAAAATGTCTCATGGTGGACGAGGGCTAAAGCAGTGTTGCACCAGCCTTTAGGAATCAAAGCCCTGTGTAGCATTGTTATGGTTATGGGCAGACGTGAACTCTTACTATCGGGAGAACGCCTAGCTATTCTCTCCACTTGCTAACACAAAAAAATTGCTTAATAATTTTATTATTTAGCAGTTTAAAAGTCAAGATTTTTTTCATAATAAACAAACCCTGTTTAGAACAAGTTTCACGGTGGTTTTAAAACTTACTTCCTAACTACAAATTAAAAGGTATGGGTAAGGCCTTAGCCTAGCTGTGGAGGACAGTACAGGCGTTTAAGCCTATACAATATTAATAATATAATAATAATAATAATAATATAGCCTTTTTTAGAAGAATTCAAACACGCATCTTGCTGTGTAGCACAAGCCTTGCTAATGCGAATCTACTGTTGGTAATATTAGGTAGGCTGCTTTTTCCTTCGAGTCCGGTCTTGAGTTCGAATCCCATAATCGGATTAGGAGCTTTTATCTATGTACAGTCGGCACAAGAAATTCTAGGAACAACTACGATGCTACTGAGTGAATGGCAATCCATTCTAAATTCAAATTTTAGGCAGACATGTGACATTTGTATTTATATAATAATTGTTTGGACATTTTAAACTTTGTTATTCTAAGAATTTTGATGAATATAAGATGTATTAATGAATTGCACGAAACACGATCTCTACGTTTTAGCTTTGTATATCTTAGTTATCTATGGTTTCACTGTGGTAACCTGTTTTAAATAAAAGCAAAATTATAAGCTTGGATAACTTATTTCTGGCTGTAAATTGTTTAAATCTATTTCTCTTGGATGCGGTTGGCCATAATTCAGTACTATTTGGCTGAGCGTACGTCCAGCAATGTTTTAGCTACGTAAAGGATTTTATTTCAATTTTTACGAATCAGGTTAGCGGACGTAAGAAGTTCAAAATAGAGTACAAGAAGAATAAAAATGAAAAAAAATTCTGGACCATTTTCGTCAGGTCTACAATTTATCTAAATTTATCTAAAAGGTATTTGTGTGTGTACTACTCGGGCGAATGAACATGCCCTCTTGCGCTCGCTCGCAACTTGATGCTTCCCCCGCTGTTTGCCTCATTCAAATTTTTGGTGTTATTGCAGAAACGACGTAGTTAGGCAATGCATAGTTACTAAAGAAATAATTAATCATAATACAAATTAATAAACTGTTAAACGCGGGACAAAACTAATTAATAATAATTTATTAAAAATATTAATTTTGAATTGTCAATTCATAAGATTAACTTCATAGAACTGTTGAAAATATTGGTAAATGATGATCTCATGCATAACTTATTTATAGTTATGCATGGGAATACAATATACTATGACACCTGGCTCGAATGACGTTTGTGCAAAGTACAGCGTGGAATTGGATAATCTTGGTAGAGAAGAGGTCCTGTATTACTTAGTAATGATAGGGCTTTGCAATTAGAGGAAGAAGAAACACGGAGAGCGCCGCGCGGGGCAGCGGGGGACGCATCAAATTCCGAGCCACGTGTCAGCCAGGTGTCATGTTAATTCGCCCGAGTAGTACCAACTCCTGCTAGATTGTAGAACGCATAAAGACACTATATTTTTAATTAATTTAAAACTTAATGTTACCCATAACACAAGAGACAGCAAAAAAAATCACAAACTCTTTTAAATGCCACAAGGTTAAAAACAAATATATTAAAATGCTGAAAACTTCATAAAAAGTTTCAAATGAAATTCTAAACGAGATGCGTAGAGTACGAAATTAGGAACATTACAATGGCCCGGTTTGTGTTCAACACTGAGAATTTATTTATACCATACAAATAGGTCGAGGTAGAGTTGACCTGGCACTTATGAAGTACTTATTCATACAGCACTCATTAAAATGGCAATGATTCGAATAGCACCAATTCTATTCCACTTAACGCACCAATATGTTGATTGGTGCTATTTTTAGAAAATTAATTAAATTAATATAAATTTACTACATAATGTGCCTAGATTTTTCTTGTAAAAAACCCATTTAAAACTACCAAAAAGATACCATGTGCTCTACAACGCTGAAAGATAACATCGCGAGGAAACCGGCATATCACAAAGAGAAAAAAAATTGGCATGTGACTTTCAACAATCCCCATTGGGTCTGCGCGGTGGATTTAAACCCATTCGCTCTTCTAGCCGAGAGTAGGTCTGATACCAGCGGGAATATTATCGGCTGATTATTCTAAAAAAAATTGTACGAAGTTTCGAATCATTTTATGTGAATATTTTCTTTATAAATTAATTTTGTGCCGGCTGGCAAAACAACGAAAGATGAAACGCGACAAGAACCCACTCAATATCACAACAAATAAGTGATTGGGAGATACTACAGCTTTTTTTTAATCTTCACTAAAATATTTCTTTGAATTGTAATAGAACTTTGAATAACAAGAACCTCAATATTCTTCGACAAGCTTTTCGTCCCAATTTCAAGAACAGTCCTTCCACATTTTAAACAATTCTGTGTTCACATCTACAAAAGGGTTATTCTTGTTGTAATTTAATTAAGGTGCCGACGCTGGCTAGGCCCTTTATCCGGGCTCAACCAAACATTCGTAATTGGTTCGTGCCCGCGGCGCGATTACTAACCAAATTTTACATTCCTCTACTAGTTATTTCTGTGTAACTTCGGGGAAGGTACACACTGGTTCACGTTACGTATCTTTTAATCACATCTCACCCCAGTATTGTTATAAATGTGAAAGTTTTCAGAGATAAATTCCTCTTTATTGCATACGTTTTGACGTGACTACGTCTAAATCGATATCATATAAATCGATGAACGCTAACTGCATGCACGAAAATGATGACGTCATTGTCCGGTAACGCTCAATGTGCCGTTGCGATAGTTTAACGTGACAACGTCATAACTTTAAACTATCGCCCGTAAACCAACTTTACAGACAACCAATTCTTTTAGTAACATAAAATATACCTACATGCATTTAAACACTTACTCGATCCAAGAACTAATAAAATGAAAGAATATGCAAATTTAGAGAACAGGTTTTGAATCACGGCACAATCTACATACATATAACTTTTCTGTCTTGCATCCATTTTGTAATAAAATAAAATTCCTACTAATATAATACCATAAAGTCAAAGTTTCTTTGGACGAATGGATAGTAAAGTAAAGTTTTGTGATGTGATAAAATGTTTAAACCACCCAAGAAGCAATAGGTCGTTACCCCCCAAAACCAATAGCAACTTAGAGCCCCTGGATCCAATACCCTAATATCAGAGCTGAGGAAGCTATTTATCATGCTATCTCCATAAGTAGATCCGCTAAAGCCTTAGATCCCGCCTGCAGAGCGGAACTCCGGTTTTACAAGAAAAGGCAATGAATAAAAATTGGCATGTAACATAAAATAAAAGGTCACACAAAAAGATTTAGTTTATTATTATTATTATTTCAAAATATTCATTTATTTACCAGTAAATATTAATGATATTAGATTCTATGGCAATTGATGACACAATAAAAATTGAAGCTATATATTTATTGACATAGGATAATTTTGAGCACAAAATTATTACCGAAATCTCTGTAAGATACAAATAAATATTTATTATTGTAAACAATACTACTTAAATATTTACGAAAAACCCTTCTGAAGCCCGTCAAAGTCAAATGGAGCCCTACGATACAAGACGAAGGGAAAACAAGTATTAAAATAATCAGCTATTAAAAAATTTACAAAATTAAGCCATTATTTTAATTAAATTTTCAAATTTTTGTCAAACGTAACCGGACTCTCTCTCCATTGAATAAAGTGAGAATTGGGTTACCAGTAATACTGTTATAAATCTTTCATCAGAAGAGTGTTGATGTGAAATGATCAGAGATTACGGCCAGCCTGTTTTTGGGCATTGAGCTGTGGATTTTTACCCGACTGGAAAGAAAGAGAGTTATGTTTTGCGAGTGTCAGTCGGCATATATCAACTGTAAGCCAACAAAATGTGTGAAAAAGTGTCAATAGTTCATAAAAACTTGATAGATTTCGGTAAATACTTTAGGTAAAATTTTTAAATTCGTTTTTGTCGATGGAATATCATAGAATAAAATCAAAGTGTAAAAAATTCAATAATCCAATCTTAATCCAATACCTATATATGATTTCGGCTGCTAGGTTTTTCATTTTTATAAACTTGAAGCACTACATTCTAAACTGTCCATCAAAAAAAAAAAAAAAAAAAAAAAAGTAATAAGTAACTCTACCATAAATAATAATGTAATTAACTAACATAGTTTTTAAGATTTAATTATAAGGCGATTAACCCAATTATGGATCTGTACTGTACCTACATTACTGTGTTATCTGAAAAATAAAATATAATTGAATTGAATAATTGAATTGAAAATGTCTCAAAGTGGACGAGTACTATATCAGCGACGCTATAAGTAAATAAATATGTACTAAGACAAACTAGACGCTCTCCCGATGGTGAAAGATCACGCCTGACCATGACCAGAACGGTTCTTCACAGGACTTTGAATCACAAAAATAAATTAATGCTAGAGAAGGTTTGCGGGAGAGTAATAGCATTATGGGTAAACAGATAAGATAAACAAGAAAGTTTTGCGAAGTTTGTCTGTTGTCTCAGGCACTTAGGCAGCTGTGAGAACCAGGAAGTACTTTATCATGAACTAGCTGACACCCACAACTTCATTTGCGTTGCGAATTGACAAAATTTATATTTCAACCGACTTAAAAAAAGGAGGAGGTTCTCAATTCAGATGTTTTTTTTTCAATGTTTGTTGCCACAACTCATTCTTTGTTGTTTTTAAACCGATTTGGAATAAAATACAAAAAAACACTCGAGTTATTGTGACTAATCTAACGATACCTTAACTGAGGAGTGTCATTCCAAAAATAATTATTTCCACTTTTGAAAAAAAAATATCTAATTATAGAAATCCATTTTTAGCATTCGTTTGCACTATAATACTAAATTATGTATCACAGAAACGCTAATTCCTCTCTAAATTTGACTTTCAATTCACGTATCCAAAACAATTAAGTATGCTTATGTATTACAAAAGCCGTTTGGAAGATACGAGGAAACAAATTAATAGACATACATACATACAAGATACGCGCGAAAAACATAACCCTTCCTTGGCAGTCGGGTAAAAAGGCTACATCCCATTTGGACAATGTTTCATTTCGTAACCCTTGTTAAATACCTACGCAATGTTAAAAACGCCTTGTTAAATGCCACTTGGCATTTCGTAACCTTTTTATTTTTCATACATTTAGTAGCATTTGGACAACCATGATTTTATTTAGATACAGTCAGCTGACATTTCTTTAACTGTGATATATTTACGAGACACTGGTTACTTCCTCCTTATTATTACCTATTTCTTTATGCGTACACTGATGAAATAATGTTACTTCGTGGTATAGATTAAAATACACAGGGTGGAAAAGATCAATGGGCACTGGATGGAAACCCCTTTAAATCCTTAGGATAGATTTATTTTTAATGAGAAACAAAACTACATTCACAGATTTCTTGTCAATTTTACCTAAACCGGAATCAAACAAGCTAAAAATTTCAAAAAATAAAAACTCGTTTAGGATACAATTTCTCTTATAAACATTTGGAATAAAAAAGATCATGATATCTCACATTAATTTAATTTTATCATCAGTTCTATTATGAAGGACGCATAAACATGAAAGAAAATTATTATCATTCTATATATTTTTTTTTTTTTTTCAATATCTTTCTAGACATTGATACTTGAACGATTTAAAATTATAATTTTGATACAATTTAATGATTTAACTTATAAGTTGTGCGAAGTGAACCCCTCGTTACACAAATAAATAAACAAATAAAACACAATAAATTTGCGTACAAACAAATTTAGTCATTTTTGAAATTCACTTCGTGTAGCCTTTTGCAAAGTATTGTGGTGTATGCTCCTAATAACACTTTCTCATAGTATATTATACGACAGACGAGTATAAGACCAAATGTTTAGCAGAGAGATTTTATCCTTAACAATAATCCTATCAATTAGTAGAATAAAGTAATGAATTTTTATTTTTGGAATATTTAACTGGTTTAATTCCCGGTTTAGGTAAAATTGAAAAAGAATCTGTGAATGTAGTTTTGTTTCATATTAAAAATAAAGGAATGTTTCCTAATGTAATATAATCTATCTTAAGGATTTAAAGGGGTTTCTCTCCAGGGCCCATTGATTTTTTCCACCCTGAATAGTATAGACAAAAAAAAATTGCAGGTCTAATCCATGTTTATGCTACAATAATTTATCTAGTTTTTGAAGGCGCAAAGCGTGATTTAAATGTAAAACATTTTTGTATTAGGAATATAAGTAAAACTGATAAAGCTGTGATTAAAGTATTCAACATGAACGATGTGTTAGATATTATTTTACCTGACTGTACTATTCAAGCAAAAGGTTTGCCAAATGAAACTAAATACACGCTACTTTGAAAAGTTGTCCAAATGCTACTAAATGTATGAAAAATAAAAAGGTTGCCAAATGCCACTTTTGCGTAGGTATAAAACGAGGGTTACGACATTTCGTAAACTAAACGTAAATGTTTCATTAAACATTGTCCAAATGGGATGTAGCCGGTAAAAATAACTGAATTATTGAGAACGTCCTCCTTTGAATAAGTCAAAAGTTTATTTAATTTCAACAGAATATTTTGCATGATTAAATTAGTAATGTCAGAAAATGTTACAAAATAATTAAACACTGATTTTTGTCACCTTTTTCCTTTTCAGAATCAAAATAAGAGCAAGTGAGAGTATCTAAATTGAAAAAGTTTTTTCAGGCGAGTTGATGAAATTCCCGGTGTAAATAAATAAACGCCAATTTCAGGCTCAGTTAATTTCCATTTAAATTGAAATAAATGAGTTTTTTCAGTCCTGAAATAACTTTGATATTATCAGGAGTATCAACAAAGCTAGATCCTAAAATTACAGACTTAAATACGTACCAATTTTTTTTTATTAGGTTCTTTAGTAGGTATTTACTAAATACCTACTCAGAAAATTATATTTTTTTTCTGGACCGTTTATGACTTTGGAAATACGTTAAATTTGATTAAACTAGGTTAATGTTCATAAAAATTAAAAACCTGACTACCGAAATATTATTGGAATATTGGATTTTTTACAAATTAATTTTATTTTAGGAAAATTTACGAAATTAACGTGGTTTTTTGACAATTTATAACACATTATACAGCTGCGATATTAAATTGTTTGACGTTAAAGGTAACGTGACTTAGACGAATCCAACGACACCTCATTTATCAAAATCCGTTCAGCCGTTTAGGATACAGGGCACCACATCCAACAAATATACATACATACACTCGAAAAAAATAACCCTTCTTCTTCGCAGTCGGGTAAAGATAAATTGGTTTCTATCTAATTATTTCAAAGAGATTTATATATGTGACAATATCTACGAGGCTATTTTTACCAGACTGCGAAAGAGGGTTATAATTTTTCAATCTATTTCCAAATCTCCAAATGTTTTCCTGGATGTGTTGCGCCCGTATTCAAAGTTGGAAAAATATTATTTCGCTCGCGTAAAACCAATTTGACACGAATGGATATTTTGTAAACACATAAACTTCAGTAGCCGGGCGGGCGCCGAGAATCCTACAAAAATAACAAAAATCCTAAAATAACATCAATACTCTTCAGATTCACAATCGCTTACAAAGACAAATTGTAATTAAGAAATTAACAGAGTCAACTTAATGAGAAACGGACAAAGTTTTTCATGCTAACGACACCATCTTTTAAGAGACGGAAAAAGTTCCTGATAAATTAATTAAAAGAGCAAAGAAATTATCTGTACTTTGGCTGTATTTTTGAAAAGTCTTCCTCATGACTTTAGCGATTTCGTGTTATATTTTCGGTACGGAAAACCGAAAAACTTTTTATCATGTTTAGATGAAAAACATAATTTTTAACAAGTGTCATAGAGCTTCACCTAAAGCTCACTTATAGTGCACGAAAGGAGCCTCATCGAGGCGCACCTGAAATCCTTTCACAACAATGGTTGAATGAACGGCCTATTCCTGATCGTCCTTACCCCCAGCGTTCCTACTAGGAACGATCAGGATTTTTTTTCTCGATTGTTCCTAGCTACGATCTTACTAGGTACGATCGGGAAAAAAATCCCTATTGTTCCAACCTACTGTTTTGAAAACGAGAAAAAGGTTTAAAATAGAATCTAGTGACATGATAAGAAGAAGACTTATAATTGACGACACCGTGGCTTAGTGACCCTGCCTATGAAGCTTGGTGTTCCGGGTTCGATCCCCGGCCGGGGCAAATATTTATGTGACGAAAACAAATTATTGTTCTGGGGTCTTGGATGTTGTGATGTCTTGTATGAGTCAAGCCACCTGCGACACAGGGAACCCTAGTGCAGGGGTGTGAGTGTGTGAATGTTTATGAATGTTATGAATTCAAAATCAATCAAAGGCATTTATAGCAATTTTCACAAAGCGCTGCCTACGTACGTAAACGTAAAACCATAACTCTCCTTTTTAGCCGTCTGTTTTGTCAAAATAAGGCAGTCTAACAAGGCAACTGTAGTTCCAGGTCACAAATTACACCTGTGTCTAAACTGTGAGAACTTATCTTGAGACAGATTTTCCACACCGTTGGTTCCTTACGCTCTGCAGAAGTTGCAAGGCTCAAATAGGTAGAAACATTCAACTTCTTACTGGAAGTGAATTTTATTTAATTTCATGACTGATCAATCGGGAAAGGTATAATAAAGATAAATAGTCAATCTCTATACCTATATTGCATAGTGCGAAATATCAAAAAAATATATACCTATTTATGAATTTAAATTATTTATTGCACTAAAAAAGTTACATTGAACTAAAGGCAGGCTTAACGACTAAAAGCATTTATTACCAGGAAACTGAATTCTATAAAAGTTATCTGAGGGCAAAAAAGTCCCCTCAATTAGTCAGTTAGAGACTTACGAACAATGAACATACATAGTGTTTCAAACGTCTTCTCATAGATTCATAATGAAGTAAAGAATCGAAGTCCATACAAGAACGAGGCAGCAAAAAATGTAAGATCTGACATTTTGTCAATTTAAAATTATAGCGTACTAGCTGGTGCCCGCGACTTCGTCTGCGCAGGTATATCTATAAATTGTAGCCTATGTGTTATTCTGATGTATAAGCTATATTATTGTAAAGTTTCATTAAAATCCATTCAGTAGTTTTTACGTGAAAGAGGAACAAACATCCATCCATCCATCCATCCATCCATCCATCCATCCATCCATCCTTACAAACTTTCGCGTTTATAATATTAGTAGGATTAGCTGACGCCCTCAACTTCGTTTGCTTTGCGAATGTCCAAAATGCCTTTCTAAAACGCACTTTCAGCTCTTGACAAACTCGTTCTCCAAGTTTCAAGTTTCTAAATTCAGCAGTTCGGCCTGTACATTGTCTATCAGTCAGTAAGTCAAGTCTAAGCCTTTTATATATATTGATTGATTGATTGACATACATATAAGTTCCTGCAGTGAATTTTTTGGTAGAGACTTTTTCTACTGAGCCAATATTATTACGTGAAATCGTTCCCAAAGCAATAGGGATCATTGAAACAAGTCTGTGTCAATTGGATAGTGAATTAGTAATGTGAGAACATCTGGAATAGTTCCATTTAGCACTGAGTGGGTACGACAGAGTCACTGACCATTCTGGCTCTGGATCGGACGTGCCTATGCGCTTCACAGAAGACTTTTGATTTCTATTGATATTTTCAATAGCATCTATGACTACCTACATGTACCGATATTATTATAGCCGGTATATTTCTAAGACACGTAAGGAAGGCAGGGTCCTATTGTTTAAATAGGTATCTATATATAATTAAAAAAAATAAGTTTACCATATTATGCTGTACCAACATAATCATAATGAAACAAAAGTTTAATTTCCATTGACAGGCTTTGAATTTTCACAAAGCAGTGCAAATATTTTTCTACATTTTTTTAAATAATAAATAAATACTTTAATTTAGTTTTTATACGTATTTTAAAATTAACACTACTAATTTAAAAACACGTATAAAATCTAAATTAAAGTATGAAACCTTACTAATTTTTGTTCACACAATCGGAAAACATAGACAAAACGAATAGTGTGAAGAAATTACTATAAAACGGCGTACTTTTTGAGTATTTGTCCGAAACATTTTGTATGGAAATTTGCCTTGAGAAAACAATAAAGGTATTTTTAGTAGATGTATGAAATTTACTGAAAAAATTCAGTGATACTCATCGGTGATTACTGCCTAAGTCAAAATAGAAGGTTAGAAAACTTTATTGTCTAGTCATAAACAGTCAAAGGTACAAAGCAAATGTGTTTGCAGACCCTTATCTCAGTGTGTGGTTAGTTACCCGTTTTTGCCTTCTTGTAAAATGATCCCTTGGGTCCTTTGTGACAGGAAACAACGGTAGCTTTTAGATGTAGAGAAGAGGTTTTAAAGGTTTAGAAGAAAATATTGAATTTCTGTTTTTTATACAAATTAAGCTAAATTTTGTTCAAGAAAAATGAAGAGATGTAGTTCCTTAAAACACGTTGCAACGTAAAAATATTTTTGGAAGTAGTAGTTCTTAATCAGAACTTAGTCGAAAACAGAAATTATTTTCAAGAAAAAAGAATATGTAGGTATTGTTGAATTTATTTTATTTTATTTGCAAAATCAATACCTAACAGACAGGAAATGGTCTTATTTTTGACTTCCAACAGAATGGTCGAGTCGGATATTATGGTAGACAAATACGAAGTTGTTGTAGCTAATTTCATGTAGAAAAGCTCTTTATTTTTATCAAATTAAAGTCTGTCACTTCACTTCAATGAACTGTGCTAGGTATCGAACGTAGCCTTCCAAGTGTGTGATATAAAAGGATAATTATAGAGTCAGTACGTTTGAAATCCTTAACCAAGTTGTTTTTATTCCACTGCTACCACATAACCTGCTATAGATATTATGGTATTTTATAGGTGTTCTTATATATTTAAACGTTTTTTAAGTTGAAAATCTCTGACTTCACCTTAGATCTACACTACACTTCTACGTTAACATACTATTAAAATAGAGATACATAAACATGCTATAGAAGGTAGAGACTTATAAGTCGACATATTTGCTAAATCACGCACGACTCTGTCAAGTTGCGAACAAAGTAATCCTTGTTTTAGCTTTGTATCTGTTGTTTTATTGTCGAGTTAGAAAATTTTATCATAGAGACTTATAATATTTTCCTTTAAGGTCGTGTTATATCTCGTTAAACTAAAATACCAAATTTAATTGCAATCGGTTCTGTAGTTTCGGTGTGATTAAGAAACAAACATCAATCAATCTACGTATCCATCCTTCCGCACGAACTTTTGCCTTTATAATATTAGCACAGAGTACTAAAGGTATTATTATTATGTCATTTTTTCACCCGACTTCAAAAAATGGAGGAATTCGCAATTTTTCTTTTTTTTAATGTTCGATACCTCAGAACTTTGTTCTTTGTTGTTTATAAACCGATTTGAACAAATCTTTTTTGTTAGGATAATTATACTTTCAGATTAGTTCTATAGAAATTTCATTAAAATCGGTTCAGTAGTTTTTAAATCAAAATACCTAGCTAAAAAAAATATGGCGTCGAGTAAACGAAATTGCGTATTTGGCTTCTCTGTGACTTTTTAGTGGTGTTAACGGTCACTAAAACAGTTGAATTGAAGTCTGTTCTAGTAGTGTTTGTAAAACTTTGATTGTTATACCTTTAGGATTGTATATTCATCTCACCATACTTTACTTATTTTATTTACCGTATTCTACGTAACGCTAAACGAAACCCATATCATCTCATACTCATAAACGTAACACAGGATAATCCAGTCGAAAAATTTGATTAAACGAAAAATAAAGCCGTTTTTTCGCATATTTTGCTCAATTTGTAAACATCCAAACAGTTATTTACTCAACCTCAAAGCCTTGTGAGTGAGCAAGGCTTAGTGATACAATAATTAATCCCGCTTTCAAAGCAAGCGTGCGGAACTCAGATTATCTTATACCAGATTTGCAAATACTGAGAAACTGGAGAGTTTTTGAGAGACGCACTGAGATCCTATCATATCCTACTATCCTATCCTATCCTATCCTATCCTACTTCCTACTAATATTATAAACGCGAAAGTTTGTAAGGATGGATGGATGGATGGATGGATGGATGGATGGATGGATGGATGGATGGATGGATGTTTGTTCCTCTTTCACGTAAAAACTACTGAATGGATTTTAATGAAACTTTACAATAATATAGCTTATAGATCAGAATAACACATAGGCTACAATTTATAAAGATACCTGCGCAGACGAAGTCGCGGGCACCAGCTAGTAAATAATAATTGGATCAATCCTATGTATGTACGAGTAAGGCCGATTTACACCAGACGAGCGAATGCTCATCTTATCTCCACTATGTCAAGTTCTATTAGTGTAAAGGCGGGTATACACTAAACGAACAACGAGCTAGAGCTAGAACAAGAGCAATATTTCTTGATCTCTTAGTATAAACGAAAGCTCGTTTTCAGCGTTTACACCAAAACTAGAATTCTAAAACACATGAACACTTTGATGAGACCGCTCCGGGAAGCGAGCACGTCCGAACACATAAGAACGTTCTAAGCTACTGTTCGCGCTTGATGTGCCGTTTACATCAAGCGAGCATTCTTAGAATATTCCATAGAATCTATACTAGCAAGATAGAACAACGAAGGAGTGTTCTATCTATTGTGCAAGAATTCTAGTTCTCAGTGCTTGATGATACCTATATTGGTGTAAACGCTGAAAACGAGCTTTCATATCAGTAAATGAAAGCTCGTTTTCAGCGTTTATACCAATATATCATCAATTAGTGGACTACGAGATCAAGAAAGAACGCTCTTGTTATAGCTCTTGCTCTTTGTTCGTTTAGTGTAAACCCGCCTTTGACACACGGATGGTTGGGTGGCAAGTACTTTGGACTGCTACGCCCCGTAGTGTCGCGGGTTCAATTGTGCGGTGAAAATCAGTGTTTGTCCTGAATCTGGGTGTTTTTTTGTGTATCCTATGTATCCATTTACAAAAAAAAAGTATAAAACTATTCGACGACACGAATGGTGAAGTGGCAAGTGTGTTATGACACACCGGTGTCGCGGGTTCGTTTCCCGCTTCAAGACAAGCACTTGTGTGATGGACATTCGTGTTTGTCCTGAGTCTAGGCGTTTTATCTCTATGTATATGGAGTACAGTCGCCCTTAGGGTCGCCATGTCGGAAATTCGACGCTGAGCACAGCAGACCAGCGATTTCCACGATCATCCTAGCTAAAGATATTAGAGCTATTATTAGGAAAATGACACGAGGGAAATCGCCGGGTCACGATGGGCTCAGCGTCGAACATCTGAAACATGCTGGTGTACACTTACCTGGGGTACTTGCAATGCTGTTCAACCTTTGTATAAGCCATTCTTACTTACCTCCTGGCTTGATGCAGACTCTGGTGGTACCTATTGTCAAGAGTAAGACGGGGGATGTGTCTGACAAGTCTAACTATAGACCTATATCTCTGGCCACTATTTTGGCAAAAGTACTTGACAGTGTGCTCAACTCGTGTTTAAATAGGCACCTTAAGTTGCAGGATGCTCAATTTGGCTTTCGGCCTGGACTGTCAACTGAGACAGCCATCCTGCACACAAGCACACAGTCAAGTATTATACGGATAGACAAACTCCCGTCTATGCTTGTTTTCTAGACCTATCTCGGGCATTTGATCTCGTCCCGTACAACACTCTGTGGCAGAAGCTCGAAGACACAGGTTTGCCGCCGGAGTTGGTGTCAATCTTTAGGTATTGGTACCTAAACCAGGAGAACCGTGTGAGGTGGGCGGGTGAGTTCTCGGACTCGTACAGGTTGGAGTGCGGGGTGAGGCAGGGGGGGTTAAGCTCCCCCTCGCTCTTCAACCTGTACGTTAACGCGCTGATCGAGCGACTCAGCAGCATGCCTGTGGGCTGCTACGTGGAAGGTGTGTGTGTCAACAACCTTAGCTACGCTGATGACATGGTGCTGCTGGCTCCCTCGATCAGTGCTCTCCGAAAACTACTGGCTGTGTGCGAGTCTTATGTAGCATCCCATGGACTCATGTATAATGTGAAAAAGTCTGAGTTCATGATTTTCAAAGCAGGTACCAAATGTCCCACTTTTGTGCCACCTGTAATGCTAAATGGTGAGCCACTCAAAAGAGTGTATCAGTTCAAATACCTCGGGCATTTGGTAGCAGACGACCTGCGCGATGATCTGGACATGGAGAGGGAACGCAGAGCATTGTCAGTCCGCGCGAATATGCTGGCCCGCAGATTCGCTAGATGTACAGACGCGGTTAAAGTCACCCTTTTTAGAGCGTACTGTACATCTCTGTACGCTGCGAGTCTGTGGTTCCGGCATACTCAAAAGGCTAACAATGCTCTGCGGATCCAGTATAATAATACGTTTAGGGCACTGTTGCGGCTTCCGCGCTTCTGTAGCGCATCGGCGATGTTTGCCGAAGCGCGTGTTGACGGCTTTGACGCCATCTGGCGCAAAAAATCTGCGTCGTTGTTACGCACAGTGCGCGGCAGCAGCAACAGGATCCTAAACGTCATAGCTAATAGGTACGACAGTCCTCTGATGTGGCAACTCATTCAGAGGACTAAGTCTCTCTTAGTTTTTAAATACTAACACCTAGTTCTAAGATTAGATAGTAAGTAGGTATTACTAACACTGTGGACCTTGCTGTCTGAATAAATAAATTTTATTATTATTATTATTATTATGTATTATATGTATGTAGGTATGTACAAAAAAAAGTTGTACAAGTATTGTATCAGTTATCTGGTTCCTATTAGTACAAGCTCTACTTAGTTTGGGCTACATTGCGTTGTGTGAAATGTCCAAAATATTTATTATTATTATTTATTAAAAAAATTGAGTTTAGATAAATAGATAGATGTTTATTATTTAATCACATAACACAATATCTCTAGAAGAATTACTCTTTATTCCGATACCCCGCATGTAAGTTACGGCATATATAGTTACGATATAATATACAGGGTGTGTCGTAATGAGTGGATAATCCTTCAGGTGCGGGTGGGGGACTTCAGGACTGATCAGAAAATGACTAATAATTCTTGGTGTATTGTCAACTTTACAAGAAAATTTGAGCACCAAGAAATGTGGCGAAGAAATTATGAAAATCACAGTTTGTCGATAATATCAGAAGTTTACTTAATTCACTAGGACGAGGGTTTCCTAAATGTATCCTTATTTACAAAGTTTGAGACCCAAGACCACACTTCATCTTAGTTAGTGTCTCGGTAGAGTTGAAATGACACACATTGGTGTCAATTTAAATGTCGCCAAAACTAAATAATTTGACACAACTAAAAATTTTACTGTCTCTTTTATAACAATCAAAATAAAAAGAATGGCTTGATTTGTGGCTACATCTGAATTGACACCATTAATTAGTTCTTAAATTCTTTATTGCACACATAAAAACTATTAACACACGTAATTAATAAAAGGCATGTACATAGGCGAGCTTAACCCTTAAAAGAGTTTTCTTCCAGCAAACCTTTGAGTATAGAGAGACAGTGTTGTAATGGTAGGTTTGTGTACACTTACTTGCATTTACATATATAAGTTACTAGCTGGTGCCCGCGACTTCGTCTGCGCAGGTATCTCTATAAATTGTAGCCTATGTGTTATTCTGATGTATAAGCTATATTATTGTAAAGTTTCATTAAAATCCATTCAGTAGTTTTTACGTGAAAAAGGAACAAACATCCATCCATCCATCCATCCTTACAAACTTTCGCGTTTATAATATTAGTAGGATAGGATTAACTACGAAAATACTATACATAATAAATAAAAATACATAAAATAGTACTTTAAATACATATTTATTATACATACATATTATACTCAATACTTAGGATGTGAGATAATGCTCTTTTACTTTACTTTTGAAGATGTTTAGAGAAAGGCTAGCGCGAATAATGTGTGGAAGGGAGTTCCACAGATTCACTGCGTGTATAGTGAAAGAGTCACTGTATCGACTCGAAGAATGGTCGGGAATTTTGAGAAGAAGGGACTTGTTTGACCTGCAGGGCTTCCCACGGGGCACCAGAAATTCAAAGCGTTCACGGAGATAAGAAGGCGAAAGAGGATTAAATAGAATATTAAAAAGGAAAGAGACTATATACAAGTCACGTCGTCGACGTATAGGAAGCCGACGTAAGATTTTAACTGTTGTCTAAACTGCGAGACGTGGTCGAACTTGCGCAAGCCGAAAATGAATCGAATGCTCAAGTTCTGAAGACGCTCGAGCTTATCAACAGAAACTCCCAGGCGTCAGGGTAACAAACATCACCATAGTCAAGAAGCGGTAAGAGAAGAGTCTGTGCAAGAGTGATTTTGGTTTCAATGGGTAAAAACTTCTGGAGACGCTTGAGAGATTGGAAAGTATAATTGACCCTTTTACTAACATAATTAACCTGGTTGACCCACGAAAGTTGACTGTCAAAAATAACACCTAAGTTTTTGGCGTGGTTAGAGTAAGAGATAGGCACATCTGCATACAAGACAGGCGGTAGAGGAGATAGGCCTACTAGGTTTAGCATATGCTTGCTACCAAAAATCATGGCCTGAGATTTTGAGGGATTAACTAGTAACCCATAGGCTTTCGCCCAAGTGTTGATTTTAACTAAATTTAGATTAATACTGTTAATTCCTTGGGAGATCTCATCAGCTATATATCTATAGTTGTGTTTTTTCACATTCTAATTCTAATTCTAATTTCTAATTTGGGGAAGGGGTTACATTTGGTCTGCACTGACGTCCCGCTGTGGGGTGTATTGTGCATTGACCCCTTTTTGTACTAACTCTACCCCAGCCAGCCCAGCTCCCCAAGATAGCGGAGCAGGACCCTGGGTTGACGGATGGTGTGTTCCAGTTTACCGGTAGGGTCATCTGGGCCCGTATCCAGGATTTTCCTCAGTCCAGTCTTCTTTCTGGCCTCTTCTGTAGCTGTGCAATGCACAACCACGTGTTCTACGGTTTCCTCCTCTGCGAAGCAACCGCGGCAGTCGCACCCATCTTAAACAGATGGTGATTCAGGTCGCAGTGGCCGGTTTTCACATTATTCTAGTAAGCATTCAAGTACGGGGTTCTTATCCAGCGCTGGAAAGCTACTGGAATAACATTATTCCAGTGGCATTCCAGCCAATTCCAATGCCAGTGAATTGTAATTGAAATTACTGCACTTGAACTTGCATACTTGAACCGGGCATAAAATTATATTTCATACCACTTGCTCGCCAATGTCATATTTCATATCATGCAATCTCAAGATAAAGCAAAGCATTACCTCCCAAGGGAAGTAAAGTTGTATGAAACTCCCAGGGAAGTAAAGTGATTTCAATTTGGAACGTCAAATTCGTGTGGAATCTTGAAAAGCTTTAAGTAAAAGAATGCCCATATGACATTGTAAAGAGGTTTGTTTAAATATCGATGAAACAATTCAATTCAACTTTTCCCTAACTACCAATACAGATCAAAAATAAGATTATAAAAATTCAAATTCAGATTCGTATACAAATAGCCAAAGAGTTTCAGTTTCAATATCTCCCGGAGCTGGATTCCTGAAGAGCAATCACCTCTGTAGACTGCCCAGACATTTTTTACTACCTCCTGCATCCCAATCACAGTACCTTCACAGAATCATTATGGTTTCTGGACTTCGCAGTATTGACACTAGGCTTAAGGTTATTCATTATTACCTTTATTTTTGTAACTGATATTACATGTAGGTTGGTAGTTTGTTTTTGTAGAACCTTGATTGGTTCTACAAAAACATACCACAACCGACTTAAAGTGGTCTGTTTTAGTGATCATAAACACCACTGAAAAGTCACAAGGTCTCTCACACAGCGTCAGTCACAGGTGAACACTAAACTATTAAACCGATTTTGATGAAATGTCTATGGGATCGATTTGAAAGTATATAAACAAAACCTTTTTCAAATCACACAAGTATAACACTTAGTGTAGGCACTGCAAACCAAAAAAATAAGTATCACAAGCCATCATATTGTATGTTATTTTTAGATTATCATAATATTTTTAAGCTTGTTTATGGTACAAATAAATTTATCTTATCTTAATCTGTTTACAAACAACTAAGTTCTCAAGTAATAAACATAAAAAAAAGGAATTGAGAAATTCCTCATATTTTTTGATTGATTAAAAATCACAAAGCAAAAAAAAACTTAGTTACCCACATGCATACATAAATTAAAACTTAATGTATGATGTCCTGTCCATATACGAATATAATGTCTCTTTAATCCCTAGTAATGATAATAAATAGGTCATTAATATAATACCTTCAACTTAACTTAGTTAGAGACTTAACTGGGCACGTTGCCGTCTGGTGGTGACAACGACCGACTAGGTTATTTATAGATTATTTTTTATATTATTTTTTTTATATTTCCGTGTTATTTATTATTAATCTCTGTTATAAATATAAGTACTTTATTATACAGTAATAAATAAAAAACTTAGTTAGAACATTGATGAACATGAACATGAAGAAAATAAATAAACGCTAAAACAAGTTTTTCTTAAAGTACCTCACTATTTTTATTCATCAAAAGTGGTCGGTCTGGTTTAAGTTAATTCCGTGCCATATTGAGGGAATAAATTGGAATCCATTTATTCTATAACGAGTAGGATTTCCTCGGGCTCTAGAATCCAATTGTGCGATATGAAGGTGCCTCAGGTAACGACTGCCATACGTGAAGTTTGAAAACGTTATTATAGAGCCGACGTGATATACGGCCTCATTACGATTAGAAAACAGATAACCTAAATATACCATTTATCTAGGGTAAATCAGGGTTAGATGCCCCAAAAGGATATGTGCCGGTTTTCCTAAAAACCTTTTTGAAAATCAAATGAAAGTTAACGAAAATCAAATAATAGGTAAAGTATAGAGCATAGAAAAATATGCTAATCAATTTTAATTTTATTTGTTAGAGACAATAAACAGCAAATTTGCATTTTAGTAAATGATTTTGGCACTTGCTAATCAATACTGCAGCCCACTGCATTATCCACACGGAAAAAAAATATCTTTAAGGAGACAACAAGGTCAATAAAGCCAGATTGAATACAGTCTAGTCAATTACATAAATGAAGCATGATTTCACAATACTGACGCAGATTTAACACAATACTGAAATAAGAACTTAACTCTACTTAGGTATTATTACTCCTATTTGATTTTCAAAAGTAAGGAAAAAGGGGCACCTATCCTTATGGGGCATTTGAGCCTGTTTTACCCTGTTTACATAAGATTATTGTAGACATATATAGATTACTATAGGAATAAAGCTTGTAGCTTACCAACTTGTAAGTTCGAAGTTGGGACTCTCTCTCTCATTAGGAAGTTTTGCCTTTCACGTCGACCCGATAATTAACGGATAAAGTCAGAAAATATGCGTTGTCGCATAAATTTCTGCTGTGAAGTATTTTTTTTTATTTGAGACTTTTATTAGTTATGGAATAAACAATAAACATAAATACTCACACCCCTGCACTAGGATTTCCGGTGTCGCAGGTAGCATGGACACATACAAGACATCACAACATCCAAGACCCGAGAACAAACATTTGTGTTCGTCGCACAAATATTCGCCCCGGCCGGGGATCGAACCCGGAACATTAAGCTTCGTAGGCAGGGTCACTACCAACTAAGCCACGGTGTCGACTTAAAGTTTAGTTTAAAATAAGTTAAGTGGAGATGGGGAGGATCACAGGTGGACCAAGGCAGTTACTGAATGGAGGCCACTAGATCAGCGACGGCCTCGGGGCAGACCACCAGCCTGATGGTCCGATGACTTTGTGAAGGCAGTAGGAGCACAGTGGGTTCACCTTGCACGAGACCGATAAGACAGGCGACATAGAGAAGAGGCCTTTATCCAACAGTGGATGTTGCAGGCTGAATATTATAATAGATAGATAAAATAAGTTAAGTTTTACATTTTTGAAGTGTGGGTTTTAGAACGGTGAGTTTCTACGAGTCACGTCCATACCTATCAGTGATACTTGCTGGGAAAAATCTCAACAAGTAACACTGTGTCATTTGGTGAGAGTCGTTGGGAAAAAAGTTGCAATAAGTCACCTTGTCTCAAATGGTCTTAATGGTCAGAATCTGGACTAGTAAGAACTAACAAGTAAGTAAAGTAATTGCTTAGACATTTGACAGTTTGGTGCAAGTAGGCATCAGTGATACTTGTTGGGAAAAATCTCAACGAGTCACACTGTCTCACTCGGTGGTGTGAATCGTTGGGAAAAAAGTTGCAGCGAGTCACACTGTGACACTTGGTATGACTCGTTGGGAAAATTTAGCAACAAGTTACACTATGGCACTTGGTGTGACTCGTCGGGACAAAAGTTGCAACGAGTAACACTGCGACACAGGATGTGACTAGTTAAAAAAAAGAAATAAATTCACACTGTCCATCAATGGGAATAACGTCTCACTGTCCTAGTTTTTCACGATGATAAGGAAAATATACCATTTATGAAGATTATAAGTATTTGATAAATGTCTAGGAAAAGAATTCAAGGAAACTTTGCTTTTGATCATAGAAATTTCTATCGAATCACATTTGCTCGAATCACTTTCTATTGTAGACCATGCCTTTCAACATGGTTCGTAGTACGGTATTCTATATACGCGTGAATAATATTCTTAGAATACCATTTCTATAGAACATCTGCCTGGTAGGTAACTGGTCTGGATTTCAAATTATACTTCGAATTTCGGTTGATTTATTATAATATACTAGTTGAATCGTAACTTATTTTGCGTTGCGAATCAAAAAAAACATTTTTCTTTTTAAAATTCCATTCCAAATTTGAAGTCTTTACGTCCAGTTGTTTGGCCTGTGCGTTGACTGTTGGTCAGTCAGTCAGAACTAAACCTTTTATGTGTATTGTTTCTCGATATTAAATGAGTACCAATAGTATTAAATAGTAGTAATAAATAGTAAAAGTAAAATAGTATTAAAAAACAGTTACCAATTGAGGACGTGGTGGCCGAGTGCATGAGGCACTTACCTTGCGATCTCATGGTCACGGGTTCGAATCCCAGTAGCAGTTATACGTAAATGGGTTTTTTCGGTCGAAAAAATCTATGTATGCATCTTACGTTCTCGCAACGGTGAAGGAAAACATCATGAGGAAACCGGCATGTCGTAGAACCTAAAGTTCGAAAACATGTGTCGAGGCGCACTTGAAATCCTTTCACCACACTGGTTCGAAGGAACTAGTGACACGATAAGAAGAAGTTACCAATTAGCAAAGCTTATTTATTTATTACTGTGCATTTAAATAGAATATTTCATTATTATTTTTATTATTTTCAACCGACTTAAAAAAAGCATGAAGTTTTCAATTCAGTCGTTTTTTTTTTATTATGTGTTTTACATACCTCAAAATGTGCTTTATCAACTGATTTATATTTTTTTATTTGAAAGATCATTCTTTCGGATTAGTCCCAAAGAAATTTAATCAAAATCAAAATACTGCAACAACTGCAACAATAATTATCATCTAAGTACAAAAAGAAAATTGCTTTTTTTCTTTTCTTGAAGTATTTTTTTTCTCGTTATAATAATTGATTATAAATAAATATGAAACATCGCTTCAAAATTCAAGCAAAGCTTTAAATATAACCTGAGTCCTCTCTGACCCTTTAATGAAGCGAAACTCAGGGGTAATTCCGTTGAGATTGAAATACAAAACTCTCTGTGACACTGATTTATCCAATCTCAAATACTGTGTCCCAACTGGGCATAGACAATTCAAAAACGAAGATATTAATCGTCGTGTTCCAAAATCGAAATGCCAGGATCACCGTCCATCACGGAGAATGGGGTGGAAGACGCAAAGGATTAAAATTGTAAAAGGCGCTTTAGGTGATGAGAAATCTGTTTCTATAATTTATTTTGATTTAAAAAATCGTTTTAATAACTTACATCTCTAATATTGTTTAATAACTATTCTTATGCGTTTCTACGGTACAACAATCATACATGATCAGTCTGATTTAACATCGATTTATTTAAATTATGTACAAAAAAATTGGTTGTCTGTAAAGTTGGTTTACGGACGATAGTTTAACGTGACTACCAGCGTAACCGGACAATGACGTAAACGTCTTCGTGCATGCAGCCGGCGCAGCGGCGTTCATCGATTAATTTGACGTAGTTACGTCAAAAAGGGTCAGTACCTATTTAGGCAGGCTGTCGTATCTTTTTGCAAAGGCTTACTGGTGATACAGACTTTAATGCTTTTGACAGCTTATGTCAAAGTCTGGAACACTCTCCTTTCGAACTTTGTGGGGACGAAAAGGCAGCTTTTCCCTCCATTGCGATAGAAACTTTTTGCAGACCCCCTTGTGGATTAAAATTCAGTAGATTCGATCAGACTTGGCCGTTGTTTGAGTGGGCATTAAAACGCGCCAGCCTTACTCAAAACTTTTTATTTTGCCGAAGTTTGGAAGTTAGGATTTATCGGTGGTTTGATCGGTTTCCATTGATTTTTTAATATCTTTGCAAAATAAGGCGGTAATTTTAAGCTTCCGAGATTTAAGTTCGTAATGCAAGGTGTCTCAACAGAAGTTTATATTTGACTTTATTTAATTGTTCTAAGCTTCTGAGTGGTAAGAAATTTTAACAATTTACCCTAAGTTACAGGATAATATAATATTACACAACTCAAAATACCTATTTACTACCTAAAGATAAACATAAAGAAATCCAGAGAGCTAAATTATTAGAAGGTATCACTTGGTATCTCTGTGGTATCAGCAAGAACTGTTATGGAGACATAAACAGTTTATGGCGTAACAAAAAATATAACATAAAATTTACATCGGCGTATTCGAATATTGGAACCAATTTACCAATTTCGTCAATCTCTTTTGTTGCCATTTCTCAATTTTCTGTTGAAGGGGTAATGTTCTGTTGTTTTATAGCAAAGAAATAGATTCAGGTGATTTGAGGAAATATAATTGAGAAATTGTTATCTAACTGGTGAAACAGAAATGAGCAGTCGTGGAGTTTAAAGTTCTGTTATTAAGTGTAAATAAGTGCGAAATTTTATGAATATTTTAAACTCCTAACTCGTAGTTTTAGGCATATTATCTAAACTAAGGTGTAGTGGGGTTGGATAAGCTCGCATGTAGGTCTCAGCTATTTGCTATGACCGAGGGCTATAATTCCCGCAATGCAGACACCGATGCACACCCATATGAAGCATGTTCCAAGTCATAAGATATACCTACTATGTGGTTCTTGTTTTAATTTGAGATTATACTTGACCGTGTATAAGCTCGCTTGTAGGGCTTAGCTATGCGCTATAATCAATAGCTATAATTCCCGCAATCCAGACAATAATGCACCCCATAAGGAAATATGGTCCAAGTCATAAGACGATAAGTTTTAAATCGACACTTAAAGTGCTCTGTCGGTCGCTGCTATCTCAGTGGGAATTGAGCCTAAGGCGGTGTCCTAATGGAACGCGTTCACGCGATCGTCGCGCGAGCAAGCGATGCGACCGTCGCGCGATCGCGCGATCAAACGTACTAACGTCAAATAGGCGTCCCGATTGGCAATCGCGCGATCGCGCGACGCGACGCGATGCCAATTGGGACGCCTATTTGACGTTAGTACGTTTGATCGCGTGATCGTGCGATCGATGTTCTATAGCGCCGAAATGTGTTGTACTATGACGGTATTCTGCTGTCACACCGAGCGCCGGCGCTAGCAGTACGCAACGTTCTGTCGCGGCGTCAGGACTGTTTGACAGGTTCTCAATATATCTGTACAACACAATGCAGCGTTATATAGCTCAACGTAACGTTACGCCTTGACGCGCACTGAGAACGCTTCCTGTTTGGCAACCTACTAGCGATCTGGTTGGAAGTTGTCCGCGACGTTCGGCACTTATCGGTGCGGGTTCGCCACAAAGTATAGAGACTGCCTGCGCCGACTACCTGCGCGTAATAGCGCGGTCGGTTCCGATAGCGCTGGTAGTGCTGGCTTTGTGTTTACGCACAAGGGGCAGAAGACACCTCCGCGTGTGTCCGCTAGTGGCTTGGACCACCCCTAGGCCACTGGCGTTGCTTTGATCACCGTTTTCCGTGCACCTCGATCGACTGTTGTAATTTGCTCACTATCATAAAACCGAACGCGCTTGTTTACTACACGGCAACTTATTACTGACCCAGAACACTCCTGAGTCAATAACACACCCTTTATTCTTTATAACTGGGTAAAGTCACAGAATAAAGAATTGTTTGTACGGAACTTTAATTGTGGTTTACAGATGTACATAATCATACGTATCTATACAAGTATGTGTTCTCTGAATTACAGATTTATTTGACAAGTTAAACTTTTTTTCAAATAGGTAGGTGTGTACTTAGTGGAGTTGAGTTTTTTGGAACTTTATTTTAAAGTGAAGAGAATTTCCAATATCAGTTTTAAAACCCTCAGAGACTGGATAGAGCAATTTTCGACTACAAAATTTGATTCCTATCTTCGAACGAACGTAGGTAAGTAAGTACAGTCGATAACAAAAGTAGGCGAAAATTAAAATGGTTTCATCTCTATAGGTTGACCTCTGCCAGCCTGCCTGAATAAAACCTTCTACGTGGTCTTCGGCAAATGCCCTAATTTCAAAAATTGTCCTAAAAGTGTTGTGAAATCCAACTGATATAATTTATGCAAAGGTTTATTTCAGATGAGTTATGTATTTGTTACCAAATCATAAGGTGCTATTTATTTTATTTATATTTTATTTATTAGGTAACACTACAATACTTATATTATACTATAAATATTACAAACATTCTCAGAAAAGTTCTAGAATGTGCACCAATTAACCAATTAAAAGGCTTGCACGACATTCATAATACGAACAGATTCTTAGATATTTTAGATACTTTTGCTGCTGACTGTGCGTGGTGAAATGGTATGGAAAGTTCAATAACCTATAATAACCTTTTATGAGTTTCTATTCGCTTGTAGAAAAGACTAACTTTGTAACAACTAAAAAGGGTGGGTGTAGGAACAAAAAGCTTTTTTTTATGCTGTTTAACGTCGTTTTCAACCGACTTTAAAAAAAGAGCAGGTTCTCAATTCTTATGACACTCATATTCTTATGACCTAGCTTAGAGTCTAGGTTATAAGAATATCTATATTTACATAGAGTAAATAAAACTGTTTTTACCCGACTGCGTAGATCGAAGTTTAAGTTTTTTGAATATGTATGATTTATTGTGTGATTTTTAATTTTAATATATGAATGTATGTATCTTTGTCTGTCTTTATGCGCCGCCCTACAGCCTAAACGGCTTGTTGGAACACAGCTATATATTATGGGACTCATCCATTACGACATGATTTGATGGTCAATCTCGAAAGCCCGGTAATTTCACTAGCTACAGTTTCCATCCAAACCGAACACAGTAATGCCAACACATTACTGCTTTACGACAGAATATCTGGCATTGTGTCGGTACCCATCTAGACGGAATCCTGCAGGGAACGCCTCCCAACGGTAAACTTACTTCTATGATCCTTGCATTACTACCAAAATGTCCATGCAGTACATTTTTTACATTTTTGATTTAAAGATCATAATTTTAATTTGAATATAATATTTTAAATTTAATTTAATTTATATTGAATTTTAATGTACATTTCAATTTAATTTTAATTTCAATTTATGTTTCTAACTTAAGAATAAGCCTATAGAATATATGTTACTAACTTTTTCTTCTTATCGTGTCACTAGTTCTTTCGAACCAGTGTGGTGAAAGGATTTCAAGTGCGCCTCGAAGAGGCTCCTTTCGTGCACTCGACACATGTTTTTCGAACTTTAGGTTCTACGACATGCCGGTTTCCTCACGATGTTTTCCTTCACCGTTGCGAAAACGTGGGACGCATACATAGATTTTTTCTACCGAAAAAACCCATTTACGCATGACTGCCACAGGGATTCGAACCCGCGACCATTAGATCGCAAGGTAAGGGCCTCATACACTCGGCCACCACGTCCTCTACTAACAAAATATGGTGTCATTTGAATGCTGATATAAACAATTTCGATTTGATTGATTTACGACAGAATATCTGGCACTGTATTAGCACCATCTAGACGGAATCCTGCAGGGGATGCCTTCTTCTTCTTATCGTGTCACTAGTTCTTTCGAACCAGTGTGGTGAGAGGATTTTAAGTGCGCCTTGAAGAGGCTCCTAAGGGATGCCTTCCAACTTACTTCTATGATCCTGAACCATTTAACCTATTTGCGGTACTAATCTCAAAATTAAATTGTAGCAGCTGTCTCGACCTCCGTTGACAAGGGTCCAGCCCTAAGCTTTGCAAGTGGGATCTGTAATTGCTACATTCTAATTGCCTGAAACTTTTTACTATACTAATTTGATATGTTATACTAGTTTTCAACCCGTAGGTAGGTACGGCTCTTTCCATTAATTTTAGGTCTCGGGGTTTGTTTCAAATTAAAAATAACTCTATATTAAATTTTAAATAACTTTCATCCTCTCCCAGATTGTTTTACTTTTTTAGTTACGTCGCAGTACGTGCATTAAAATCTATGTGTGCATTTAAAAACACGTGCTTAAGGGTGAAGGAAAACATCATGAAACCGGCATGTCATAGAACCTATAAAGTTCGAAAAACATGTGTCAAGTGCACGAAAGGAGCCTCTTCGAGGCGCACTTGAAATCCTTTCACCACACTGGTTCGAAGGAACTAGTGACATACGAAGAAGAAGTACTGACATTTGCTTAAAAGCGCTAGATTTGAACGCATTCAGTCGATGATACACAAGCTTTTTTACACGCTCATTGTTGGCGTTTTCAAAAGCTCAAGCAGATTGTAAAAACGCCGATGACACTGGGCGACTTACACGCTACAAGCGTAAACGCTGGCGTGTAGCGTGTAAAAAAGCCGTGTGTCATTATTAGACTACTTTCATGAATGGCAATACCTCCATTAAAATGATTTATGTATTCCATGATCTCATTTGCTTCATTAAGTTCGGTATCAACTCCTAAACATTCCCTTACTTTGTATAATTATTATTCTTGATTAAATTAAACTTGATTACCAAATCCATCAAGATTAATGTTCTGAAAACGGTATAATTATGTTCCAGACTCATTTGATGATATTCGTTTTAGAATATGTGAGCTAACCACGAGATAAATTATCTTTAATTTCATTTTATCTAATTTAACAGTATCTTGAATTTGAACGGAGCTTTTTCGCGTAGCAGATGTGGGGATTGTGTGTCTGCAGATATGCGGTTAAACGCCTTTTATATCTTAAGTTATATTAAAATATTCAGTAAAATTAAAATATTTGTCGAAGTCTTCTAATCATGTGTGTTTGATGTTGGGAGTAAGAAGAATAGCTATCTAGGTGAAACAAAACACAAAATTTTGAAAAATTCCTTTAAAAAAATCGTGACCTCCAAAGTGCTTAAAATTGACCACCGCTGAAAAAAAGTAATTTCACCACAGTTAAATATTTCAAAATTTGTCTATCAAAACATTATTATGTATGTCCTACCTAACCCGCTTATTACGGGAGACTTACCGAATATTTTTTGTGCTCAAATAATTTTGGCCATAATGGGACTTGAAATTGACTTATCGTTATCAACACTTTTTACAAATATTTCATAACATTTAAATAATATTACCTATACTTACCTACCCATAACCTACCCTGCAACTGGGTTTTTTCTCTACTTTGCTAATTCAGGTTAATCGAATGAACAGTGAGAATATTATTGCAGTATATTAGATTCTAAATTACTCAAAGCCTTCAATTTTCACGTAAATCGCAACTTTGTAAAATAATCTGCTCGTGGCATGTTGGTACGAAATTACTGCGTCGTAGCGGCGGCTACGGGTCGGTTCTACGAAACGGTTACCTTTCCACGAATGTACCGTTTTACGGTCTACATGGTATTGTAACTTACTTTTTACAAATAAATTATCTTTATCGATATCATGTATCTTTATATACATGTATGATATATATGTCATGTATTTATATGTATACCTATACTTTTTTATGTTACCTCGTATAATCATTACTGCTCTATGGATTTCGACAATTAAAGTATCGTTAGATTCGTCTCAAAAACCCAAGTTTATGAAGCTTTTAAAAAAAACTAATTCTAGTATTTTTAGCGCTAAATTAAATAGTAAGTCGTTAATATAAAATAATGGCTGCAAGAAGGATACTGAACACTGAGTAAATTATGTTTAGTACCCTATCACGCCGAAAGACATCTTACACTAGGCTTGCCTATGTGTTCTCCAATCAAGAACACAGAGTTGTCCAGTAACGCTACCAAAGTCTGGTCACGTGCAATATACTAGGCTACAGCTTCTAGGTCACGCCGCCCGGGCTAATCCGTCGAATATTGAGTAAGATCTGTAGCCCTATCACCAATGTTTTTGAGAAGCGTATTCGCATCGAAGCCGGCACAGAGAAATCAACTGTTAGTATGACGATTTGGAAATTGATAAACAACAGTTTCCTATTACTGAACTTTGTGAAAAGCATATTCGTATCGGAGCCATCACAGGATTGTGATCAGTTTTTGTTTTTTTTTAAACGTCATACTTGATGACATTTCTGTTCCTCTTGTTCTTTTCGTGCTATTGATACATACTTTTATTACTTTTCAAAGTATACTGAAATTGAATAATCTACAATTTCCTTGTTTTTTCTTATTAAACTCTAGGGTGGCAATAATAGGCCGGGTGCCAATAATAGTTTGGTTTACCCTATCTACATTATAACGTTCTATAAATGAATTCTAATCATAATGGAATATTTATTTATGTTCAACTTTTCTATGTACCTTTTAATTCAGATGTCAAAAAATATACAATACAAAATATTTAGAGATAAGGACAATGTTTGCATGTTTTTTAAAACTTATGACGAAAAAGTATGACTATAACATTAATATATTAAATTCTTAATTCTTTGTTAGACGTTTTAAAAAAAATTAATAAAAAGTAATATGTAAAATTTTTGACGTGGAAAGTTTGTGGTAACGGCTTCGATATGAACACACTTGTAAAAATTTGGTGATAGGACTACATAACTAAATTGAACACGATACGTTACTTGTAGTGCTGAAGTGGGAACATTCAATCAAATGTAGGCGAGGGATAGTCTTTAGAATACGGAGTATGGCAAAATTAATTAACTTGTACCATTTAAATGAAAATATAACAAAAAATTAGTGCGTACGTGCATGTAAAGCCGTGGAGGCCATTTGCTCTATATGTTATTCGATAAATAACCCTATTCAATGTACTTTATGATTCAATAAAAAAAATATAATCAAAAGACTTCTTCTTCTTATCGTGTCACTAGTTCCTTCGAACCAGTGTGGTGAAAGGATTTCAAGTGCGCCTCGAAGAGGCTCCTTTCATGCACTCGACACAAGTTTTCGAACTTTTAGGTTCTTCGACATGCCGGTTTCCTCACGATATTTTCCTTCACCGTTGCGAGAACGTGGGATACATAGATTTTTTCTACCGAGAAAACCCATTTATGCATGACTGCCACCGGGATTCAAACCCCAGACCATCAGATCGCAAGGTAAGAACCTTATCCACTCAGCCAACACGTCCTCATTAACCGGTAATGCTCATTGTCCCGTTACGCTGGTTACGTTACGTAAACCAACTTTATAGACAATCTTTTTTTTGTCGTCACTACGTCTAATAAATCGATGGACGCCGGCTGCATGCACGAAAACGTTGACGTCATTGTCCGGTAACGCTCATTGTCCCGTTACGCTGATGACGTTGACACGTGAAACAATCGTCCGTAAACCAACTTTACAGACAACCAATTTTATTTAATTAAAGGAATAAAGCTACAAATTCAAGTTTCAGATTTAAACAAACAAATTTTCACTCTCTACCAAGAAACGTTCTTTTGAATAAGAAGCCATCATCGCTGTTATATAGAATAGCCCGGGCCAGGGGTGCTTAAAATAGCCAAATCATGAATATTTATGAAACAATAATCGCTCGTCCGTTTAAGACGGTTTCTTTGGATTTTCTTAAAAGTTTTATTAAATTTTCTTGAGGAAATGTGCCGTGAATTTAGTAAAAAATGCTTGAAACTGTAAATAAAACATAAGACGCATATTCTAGACATGGCAAGATCACTAAAAAATCTGTTACAGACTGGATCACTTTTATTTTGGTTAACGGTGGTGATTAGTAAGATTTAATATGTATAATAAGATTTATAAGTCGAGGACGTGGTGGCCGCGTGGATGAGGCCCTTACCTTGCGATCTGATGGTTGCGGGTTCAAATCCCGGTGGCAGTCATGCGTATGCATCCCACGTTCTCGCAACGGCGAAGGATAACATCGTGAGGAATCCGGCATGTCGTAGAACCTAAAGTTCGAAAACATGTGTCGAGTGCACGAAAGGAGGCTCTTCGAGGCGCACTTGAAATCCTTTCACCACACTGGTTCGAAGGAACTAGTGACACGATAAGAAGAAGTAAGATTTTGATATAAAAATGTAAGTGTTAAGAGCATACTTTTAAAAAAAAAAATTATTTGGAATTGGCAATTATTTGACCACAACCTCACCTAACGGTAAGTGACGGTGTGGTCGAGGATGTAGCACGCTTGCCTAGTAATCGAAATCAAATCAAATCAAAATCAAAAATCTTTTATTCATAATCAACATGTTGTTTTTTACAAGGTTTGGAGACTCTTCTGGTAAGTTTGATAAACCTGTGTTAGGAGAGCCCCCTCTTATTCTTTATGGTCTATCTTAGATAAGTACATCAATGTTGTAAGTTTAGGTACTGAAAATTTAGCTTACTGCAGTAGGTATGTATGAAAGTAACTAAGTGTAAGTTTATAAATAAGCTTATTATATACGTAGCATCTATGTATGATATGTATGAGTGTTTGACTGATTCTTTAGAAATAAGGTAGGTATGTAGGTGGGTTTGTTTTTAGTGAAAGTATTATCTTTATAATATAATATAAGTACAAAATAAGGAAAAGCATTAAAGCGAAGTAGGTATGTTTATTGGCAGTCGGGTTTTAAGTACCTAGTAAGAACCTATTCATTCTTGATTTGAAGACTCCGAGATTATAGTGTGTCGGAATAACAGACGCCGGCAGCGAGTTCCACTCCCTGCTGGTGCGCACCAAAATATTTATAAAGTCAAAAACTGTTATGATTCGTTCGTTATTAGAAATCAGTTAATTTTTATTTTGTAGGACCATTTACTTACCTAATAAGAGAGACCTGTTATTATGTTATAGCTGTTATATACAAAACTTAGATAAGATATCCATAACCTATAAAATTGTAGCTGTTGTCTTTTTACAAAATAAAAATTAAAATAATTAAATTTAACATTTTTGAGACGAACATGACCAAACGTAATTATAAATATCTTCGCCGATGACAAAATGGAACTTCAGTTAGTAGGTTCGTTGGATTATATTTTTTTTTCGTACTCGTTATCCTAAAAAATCTTCTCAGTTGTACCAAAAATCAAGAAAAAGCTATCATCCGAGATTTCTGCTTTCATAGGCATTTTAAATAAACCTTCGTCAAGGTCCTCAACTTGGCAGTTCGGAAACTACAAATGAAAGACCAACACGGTCTGTGTGTTTAGGCCCTACTTTTAGAACTACAGCTTTAGTTTAGTGAAGATTTGTTTTGGAACTTAAACTATTTCTAAAGGTGAAAGAGGGTTAAGAAGACAATAGTTTTTCACGACCGCGTTTCGTGCGGTATCGAAGTGTGAAAAAAAAAGTACTTATATTTTCTAAAGCGTCGATGCCACACAAGCTTTATTACAAGCTGATTGTTAGCGAGTTTAAAAGCTAGCGTGTGAGCGAGTTAGCGTTTGTCGATGACACACAAAACGTTCTACACGTTCAGAAGCGAACTAGCTAGCGAGTGTGTTATACGCAAAGATACTCGCTTCAAGCCTACACCAAAGAATAAGTAATATTATGTACCATACCTACACGCCAACGATGATGACACACGGCTTTTTTACAAGTTACAAGCCAACACGCCAGCGAGTGGCGTGTAAATTAGAAGCGGATTGTAAAGAAGAAGAACTGGTCGACTTTACACGCTACAAGTGAAAAACACTGGCTTGTAAAAAGCTTGTGTGACACCGATGCTTAAGAATCTTTTTAGTCTTTAAATTCACTTTCCAGGCCCTATGAATACTAAAAACTGAATAAAAGGTATTCAGTTTCATGTTCAATTCAATATATTAACTTATTAGATTACTGTTGTAAATGAATTCTTAACCTTTTAAACCGAAGCCAGATATATTGGTGTCGGTATAAAGATAACAATGGATGTAATTACATTCTATTGGTGTTGTAATAATTGCTTTCGGGATTGCGGGAGAAACAAATATGAAGGTGTGGGATTATGAGCCTTTATCGTACAAACATCTTTATAATTAATACGCACATCCTTTGTACGAAGGTTTTATTATACAGGGTCATCCAAAAAGTGACGTCAACATTTTTTTTTTTAGATTTCTCACACCTGGGTGTATCCGAAAATACCCCATGTATGTTCCGCTATTTTTAGTAGTTTAGAAGTTATGTTTTTTAATGTGTATTTTCGAATTTACTTCCGGAGCACGTTAAAAAAATCATAAATTGGTTAATAGTAAGATTTTAAAAAAAAATATTCTCAAACATTATTGTCTTGAATCACTCTTTCATACGTTATAATCAAGTACACAACATTCTTCATTACAAGTTACCGAAAAAAGGGTCGAAAGTGAAAATTTTAGGTTTGAGTTGAACGGAGTAAAATTTTCAATATTTTCTCAACAGTACAAAATTGTTGTTAGTTTATTAGTAAATAACTTCTAAACTACTAAAAATCGCGGAACATACATGGGGTATTTTCGGAAACACCTAGGTGTGAAGAATTTAAAAAAAAATATTTGACGTCACTTTTTGGCTGACCCTGTATATTTAAATGTAATCCTACTAATATTATAAACGCGAAAGTTTGTAAGGATGGATGGATGGATGGATGGAGGGATGGTTGGATGGTAGGATGGATGGATGGATGGATGGATGGATGTTTGTTCCTCTTTCACGTAAAAACTACTGAATGTATTTTAATGAAACTTTACAATAATATAGCTTATACATCAGAATAACACATAGGCTACAATTTATAGAGATACCTGCGCAGACGAAGTCGCGGGCACCAGCTAGTATTATTATAATGTAAAGACGTGGACTCACACTGACCAAGACTTTGTAACTTTTTATCATAATCTCATTGTGTACTTGTTGTTGGGGTAATAAATAAATAAAATAAAATAAAATTATACATTAAACTGTAAAGAAATTATTTTTGGATGCATTGAGAACTTCTATAATTCAAATAACTCTTCCTATTATCTTCTATTTTTAGAATTTCAAGCAAAGAACCGCTTGCATCTTATTTTATTTTTTTCAACATAAGACTTAGGTATGATTATTCTTTGTAAGTATAGAAATATATATAATATTATAATTAAAAGGACTGTTTAAAAGTTTGTTAATAAGAAAATAAATTCCTTTAAATTAATAAGTAAAGGAATTTAAATCCATCGCAATATAAACTAGTTGCATTTCTAGTTATTCTATTTTCTAATTACTCAAAAATCCATTAACAAAATGAATTTTCATATTATGCCTTCTTAAAGAATTTTACTCAAAACCAAGATCCTAATTTAATCAAGCAGCCATTCATATCTATAGAAAACTAGAAAATGTAATTTATTATTTAGAGTGCTCTAACTTGCATTTATCTTTAAATGAAAAGCATTTGTGTAACGAGCTTTAGAAATTCTTTAGAAACTTTAAAAACTTAAGTTTTTGAGGTTTTCGATAAAATAGCTATTCGATCCTATGGCTTTCGATTATCTGCTACTATACCTTAAAACTAAAAGTTGAAACTTTGGGATTTCTTATGGACAATAAATAACGCTTTATTATTTTTGCAACGTAAATATTTATATGTATTTATTTTATAATCTATACTACAATCTATGTTACAACATTTAGAAAAACCATAGATATGTGATATTTATAAAAACCACATATACCCATAGTTTGCAACGGTCAAACGATCTATAGGTAGCTCAACTGCTCTAACTCGATGCAATCGATCTATAGGTAGGTCAAAAATATTTAAATATTTTGGAGTATTTCCAGTAGAGCACCAATCTATAGCACCATGGCAAATTGCAACGATACTATTGAGATGCAAAAGTTTTTCTTATAGCTTTCCTGGGAATAGAAAATAATATCTATCTTTTTCATTACGGAACCCTTCAACGATTTAATGCATACTAGTGATGAGCCAGATACGTTTTTATCTATTTAGATTTAAAAGCATTCTCTCGCATTTCTTCTCTCTTTCTCCCTCTACTACGTTGTTTCCTCCTAGTTTTCTACTTCTTTTTATAGTGTCACTAGTTCTTTCAAACCAGTGCGGTGAAAGGATTTCAAGTGCACCTCGAGGAGGGTCCTTTCTTGCACTTTCTACTGTCAACAATACAAGTAAATAAGTAGGTACCTATAGATAATACTAAAAGTAAACAGTTATTACTTGCCTTTATCATACTAAGTTTTCCCCTTACTTAAATACTGTTTTTTTCGGGTTTGTACGTAATTTCGAAAGGCTATTTCATCAAATCACATTTAAACTAATCAAATTCAATAAATATATTGTTAAGTTTTCGCTTCGTAACCATATAAATCAATGAACCTACTTGCTAGGTAATCGTCTACGCATTGAAAAATGGAGCAGTTTTTATACCATGAGATTTTCAACTCTCCTTTGTACTGACACATTAATCTCACAAAAGCTGAAAAGGAACCTTTTTGGGATATCAGTGAATCTTTATAAATAGCTCTTCCCATTGAAATCCAAGTGCTTTCTGGAACTGGGTGAGCGCAAACATAATATTAATATTTAAGATAACTCACTATTGAAGATAACTCACCTACGCATACACATTTATATTAAAATAATATATAAAAGTTAAGATAGAGCCATTGTAATGTGATTATAATAAGTCATAGTGTTGTGATAAGTGGGAAAACCAGTTTCGCCTAATCTCCTTTGCTTATGTTAAATATGAAAACAAAAAATATATACTAGCACATTTCGTGAGGCTGTAGTAACAAATTCACCGCTCCATTTTTTTTTTTCAATTTATACTCAGTCAATTTATTTCATCAAATGTACAAGCGAGATAGCGGTGCGTGGGACTCTGGACCTTAAAGAAAAAAATTGGCTGTCTGTAAAGATGGTTTACGGACGAAAGTTTAACGTGACTACCAACGTAACGGGACAATGAGCGTTACCGGACAAAGACGTCACATTTTTATACCTTATGTGTACACTGTACATGCTGTCGACTAAAATATAGAGCATTTTCTAATAGAAATTAATAACCTGATAATTTTAGCGGCGCAACACTAGTTCACAAAGAGGCCCGTACTTTCTTTGTGCGCGGCCGCCGAGAAAGGCCATTGTCTTCGGTACCTCAGGATTACTTATCCTTAATTACCTGCTTTGTGCAAGGTTTAAAAATGCTGATGGATTAAACGAGCTCCAAAAATAGCTTCCAAAGTAAGGACTGGGTGTTTTGTTTAAGGAAAATTATTATAATTTATTTATCATAATTAAGTCAGAATTAAGTTAATAAAATAATAGATTTATTTAATACCTGGCAAATGCGAATATTAAATTTTTTTTTGGACATTTCACACTACGCGATGTAGCCCCAGACTTACTGAATGTTATTTATGAGACTCATACAAAATAATTCTGGGTTGTTAATAATTTTATTTTATTCAATTGTAATCCAATCTGTGTTATTTCTCATATATGAGAACTATAATTCTTAATAAGTAGTTTTTGCCGGTATCTAATGCCGGGTTTCACGGGTGACTAAAGCCGCACGATTATTGCCGCGTGGCGTAAATCGACCGCCTAATGGCAATTCGGCTAGGTATAGCCTTAGTTAGACAGTCGTTTTTCGCCGTGCGGCTCAAATCGTGTGGATTTTGTCACCCGAGTAAATACTCCATAACAGTTTGGCGATTACGCGACTCTCATGAAAAACGTTACGGTAAAATGGTGCCATGACCAAACGCGGTTAACGGGATGGTGGGAGCTCAAAGAAACCGTTAGTACTATACATACCTTCGAAGATTTTCTGTCATAAGGCTGTGCACGCTCGCTTCGCTCGTACTGTTAAAATAAACATTATTAAAATAGTATCTAGTTATTCTAGAGTCTATATTGTGTATAAATAAAAAAAATCATGTTTACATTACAAGATAAACTTGACACATTAACGTATAAGTATTGACAACTCGTTTTTCTAGTCGATTGAGAATGAAAATGTAGGTAACAAAAATTGACGGGCTATAACTTAGAAAAAAGGCTGAAATCATCTGACATACATAAATATTTGTTAAATAACGTTTTTCACGACACTTTCCCGACACACGACACTTTCTCAACTTAGTAAAATACATTGCAAGCGAAAAGAATACGATGCAGCAACAAAAAACGGAGGTGGCAACATTTTAAGCTCTTTTCTGGTATAAAATGAATAAATTAATAAATGTTTGACTATTTATGTGAGTACGTTTCATATTATGGCAATCGATAAAAGGGTTGTTTAACAATTCATTCAATTAATAATTTGTTTCGAAGAAGTGTCATTGGAAATGTTTTTTTTTTATACCTATATATTTATGGAACTCTTTCGGTATGGACTATACCTACTCTACTATCCTAATAGTATTAAAATTTTATATTTAAGTCAGTGTATTCCCGCTGATACCGCATTTTTGAGGTTTTAAAACCATCTGACAAATCGAAAATAATGTTGTAAATTCTGAGAAAAAGATATGCATAAATTAAGGATGTATGTATGTATAGTCTAGCCAAAGTCGCATCCAGTCACAATTACAAGATCTAAAGTACTTCACTCTATATAAATAAATGCGCGAGTTTGGTTTTTGCTCAACACGACCTGCGATCCAGGATTATTCAGACATTCGTTTAAATAATGCCACATCCTCACCTCATACTCTTCGACTAATAAATGATTGATGGATCACCTACAAGTGTAAAGCGCGCCTCTCGAAGAGCAGTTTCAGACTAGTGTTTTAACCGAGCGGTTTCGCCGCTTGTGGCTTGTTTTTTGCAGTGCGTATACGCACGTGGCACCACTCGAACGAGCGTTGTCACGCCTCCGCGCCCGAGCACCCGCGTCACTGATAGTCACTATTAAAAAAACAAGCGTTAACGCCGGTGTATGCCCGTTCCGCTTTTGACGCCGCGCGCTTGTAAAACGCTCGCATACGCGGGCAAGAAAACGGCTCGTGGCTTATTTTTTGCAGTGCGTTCACACGCCGCTCGTGCGAGCTTCGAGCGTTGTCGCACTTACGCGCCTGAGCCCTGCATCACTGACAGCTTCTTATAAAAAACCCGAGCGTTAAAACACCGGTGTAAGCCCGTTCGGCTTTTGAAGTCACGCGCCTGCCAAAACGCTCGTATACGCGCGCAAAATAATGCTAGTCTGAAACCGCTCTAAGCGCATTTATCACTCTCCTACACGACACCCCAGCAGCGATAGGGAATTAGCGTTATATCAGGGGAACGCGTGATTTCTCAAAGTAAAGACTTCTGAATGTTGGATTTTTTGCACGTTTCATGACTTTCTATTTCTATGGCTTTCATGGCAGCATGGTTGGTGAAGTTTCTGTTTTCTGTGTCGTCAATTAAAGTACACAGCGAAATAGGTCGCGAAATCCATCAAGGCTTTTATAGTCTGTAAGGTGTCACATAGAATCAGAAAAACATAACTCTCCTTCTTTGCAGTCAGGTAATAAGTACTGACAGAAGAATTTATAAAAGTCTTAACTATATTTTCAACTTCATCATTTATATAAGGACTTAGTAGTTTATTGGGTTGAAAATGTTCAAATTCTGGGCTGGCAACTTTTATGTCACCAGAATACTTAGTACTTTGCAAAAACTTTACACAAGACAGTATGTTTAGTGTCGCATTAAAACTAACTATTTGAGGCCCGCAACTTCGTTTGCGTTACGAATTATTATTATATTTTGTTTCATTTGCATACATGTAGTTATAATTTAGGTGTAAGTAGCATAAAGGTACACAATACACTGTAAGGGCGCAACAATTGTCAATTAATTTTTCGGTAGGTAAGTATATAATTTACTTATATAATATCATCTTATGAATAAGTTTTATTTCATTGTCACATTAGTTATGTATTACAAAAATATTGATAAAATTAGCATTAGTTAGGTGATTTGTAAGTAATGTCATTAAAATAATATAAAAGGCTTGGACCTGACCGACTGACTGACAGACAACGTACCTACAAGCCACCTCGCTGAACGTAGAGACATGAAACTCAGAGGATGAGTTCGTCAAGAGCTGAAAGTGGGTATTACTAAGAAAGGAATTTCGTTAATTCGTAACGCAAACGAAGTTACGGTCGTTGCCTCTTAATTTCATGTCCAGTGGTTTAGCCTGTGCGTTGTCATTAAATCAGCCAGTCAAAACTAAACCTATTATATATATTGACTAGCTGCTTTAAGCACTCGACCATTTGTGTCGTCCAGTAAAAATCCAATTTACATTTCTTATACTAGTGTGATGGACAATTTAACATTAATAACGTAATTAACTTCAACGTTTCAAAACTTTCGGGTCACATTTACACAAAAACAGTTTGACTTAGACATTGTTGTCTAATGTTTTTGGAGACTGTTCATTAGTGATTCTACGAGTAATAAGAAGAAGTTGTAAGCGCATTATAGTACTTTATAACTTTAGTATGAAAGTTGAATTGTTTGTCTCTGCAAATTTGACGACACTGATGGTCAAGTGGCAAGTGCGTTGGACTGCTACTCCGAGTGTCGCGGGTTCGATTCCTGCTTCAGGACAATCATTTGTGCGATGAGCATCGTTTGTCCTGAATCAGATGATTTCTTTGTGTGTATGTACAAAAAACAATATTTACTATACCATAAAGATAATTATAACAACTACCGAATATTCGAAATAATACGTATGTAGGCTGTAAGGCTTTCAACGTACCTATCAATCACGCCTCTACATGCCTCTACTTAAAAATCTCCACTATAAATGAGCAATTTTCTAATATACAAAGCAATTTGAAGGCCTCTTACGTATCTAGAGATGACATAACATGACGTCACGTGACCCGCGGTGATGTCCCCGCGTCCCTCATCATTAAGATCACAGCATCATGACAAATGAGCACGTCCCGGCGCAGCTCATAGCATTTTATCCGTGCAAAGGGGTATCAATCACCCCTCTACTTAAAAATCTCCAGTAGAAATGATCGATTTTCTAATATACAAAGCATTTTTAAGGTTTCCAACGTATCTAGAGATGACATGACATGACATGACATGCTGTCACGTGGCCCGCGGTCTCGTCCCCGCGTCCCTCATCACTCAGATCACAGCATCATGACAAATGAGCACGTCCCGGCGCGGCTCATTGCATTTTATCCGCGCGGGGCGGTATCAATCACGCCTCTACATGCCTCTACCCACGTCCATCCAATCGCACTTTTGTACCGCTAAGTGGGTAATTCAGACACATTCAGGAAATATTGGAACGGGTATACGGTTTCAGATAACATAATCAAGTTTTTGTTCAACGACACGATTGGTCGAGTGGCAAGTGTGTTGGACTGCCACGCCGGTGTCGCGGGTTCGATTCCCGCTTCAGGACAAGCACTTGTGTTCCGATGTTCATTACATCGGTGTTTGTCCTGTGTGTGTGGTGGGTGTTTTTATGTATTCTAAGTACAGTAGAATCCGGATATAACGATTTTCAAGGGACCTGCGATACTATGTGGTACGTACAAAACGGCAGGATGTATTTATAAAAAAAAAAGTATATAAGTATTCTATCAGCTATCCAATATTTCCATAGTAAAAGCTCTGCTTAATTTGTAGATAGTAGAGTTATCTAAGCTTTGTATGAAATGTCCAAAAAAATATTTTATGGCACTTGTGTGACACATATCACCGGCGACACGATAGTGGCCACGCGCTACAGCAACAAAATGTATGTAAACTGATTGTCGCTGGCCACCGCTCGTGGTCGGTGGCTCGTTTACGACAGGCCTAAAAGATATAAAATATAGCATTGAATCAAACTTCTAACAGCCACTCACTAAGCTGTGGTTACACAAGTTTCGGTGTAAAAGTCTCAAAGTTTTGAATAAGGTTGCGACCGCATCTAAGGCAATTTGGAACTTCTGTAGCCGTTCTACGAGTAGCTGCTAAGTTTTTAAGACGACATAAGAAATGCTTAATTTAAACTGAGCTAGGCACCTGTCTGGGAGCCAAAATACTAACAAAAATTGCTTATTATCTTTATTTATTAGCACTCAGTAGATGTTTTCATCAATAAACTTATTTATTTCTTCTCTTTCTTCTTAATGACATGGTTTACAAAATTCTAAGTTTTTATAAATCGTCATCTCATTAAAAATGCTTAAAACTTCTGAAATTAATTACCTTTTATAATGAGGCTCCTAATTATAAAACTAACCATTTTGAACTGATGATGATTACTATGTTTTGAAAAATAAAATAATTCTAATCTTATTTTGTCCGTATATAAGGCAAACCCAAGGTATTATCGGTGTATGTGGTTATACTTTTCTAGATGTTGTTACTAATTGAATATATTACCTGATAAGAAAAAAGTTTGGATGAGTTGGCCAAAACAGTTGGATTCATCAATTCATCCGAATCAGATGAAATTTAGTGAACGAGATGACAAACAACTCGCCTTTACACGATAAGCAGAAAAACTTTTTTTTTCTCACAATAAAAATTTAAAAGTAATATATTATGGTAATATGAAAGCGTCTTTACATCACAGACTTTAACACGTGTAAGTAGGATAAGTTTTCCAATATAACTTGTGTCTCAGTCAGACGGTTTCGTGAACATTTATCACGCGCGTCATTGTGGCGAGTGGCACGCAACTCGCAACTCGCAACACTCAACTTTCATAGGACTAGGGCAGGGATGGCGAACCAATAGCACGCGCGCCAATGATGGCACGCGACACAATATTTTGGGCACGCGACCGATCACAACGTTCACTATGAGATGAGATGTTTACTACTCGGTCGAATTAACATGACACCTGGCTCGGAACTCGAAGCCTCCCCCGCGGCACCGCGCGACGTCCTTCGTGTTTCTTCTTCCTCTTATTGCGAAGCCTTATCCTTAGCCATCACCAAGTAACCTACGTCCTCTTCTCTACCATGATTATCTATTTCCACGCTGTACTTTGCACAAACGTCATTCAGCCAGGTGTCAAGTTTATTCGCCCGAATTGTAGATTACCTTCTTATTCTTGCTAAGTAGTAGTACTAAAAAAAGTAAAGTAATATAAATAAAAAATACTAAAAAAAATCGCGGCTGTAGGTTTATGCTTAGAAAAAAAAGTTAATAAATAACGGCAGAAGACGCAAACACCAGTATCCAATCAGAATCCTGGACCCTCCACTGCATTGCAAAATGTATTTTTTGGTAGGCAGTAAATAAAGAGTTTTCAAGAAGTCAAAATAATTTGACGGGTAAGTCTATGGCCTCATTAAAAACTTTTTTAGAAAAAATGGCACGTTAGTAGAAAAAGGTTCGCCACCCCTGGACTAGGATGACTAAGGAGTAGGGCTTACCGCGCAAAGATTTCTTCTTAGAAGTCGGGACGGTCGCCCTAGTTATTTAGTTTCTGCTTATGGTAGGGGAGCCGAAGAAGGGATTTCGGGAGTTATTTCAGCGCGGCAGATTAACATATAGGGTATGCCTTGTACTCGGTTAAGTACCTCCACCAAATATGAGCCCCCTAGATAAGGCCGCCCGTGCAGGATAAAGGATCAGATTTAAAAAAAAAAATGATTATCTGACTTTCTCGAGCGCGTCAGATTAAGATTGGGTGGGTAAATTACATGCTTAAAAGTGTATATTCCACTAATCTGACAATTTGAGCGCGGGGTAAAGAAAGGGGAGGGCTGCAAAGTTGTAAAAAAAAACGTCATCTGGACATTCTCGAGCGCAGCTAAATTTCTAATCATTTTGAAGGAAATAATTCAAGGATAACGAAAAATATATATTCTGACGATTTCCGCAAGCCGAAATAACCAAAATTCGTCGATAAAGTTTATTACTTATTGTCACAAATTCCAACTTCTTGCTCATTTATGTAACAAAATAAGGTATTAAGTAAGATCTAAAGTAAAAAATTCAAAACATAATTCATATAAAATGTACGACACCGATTTTTGGCCGTGCTCCGTCAAGAGCACGTCCCGGTCACGGCCCTGATATGTATACTCTTTTATTTGCTTTGCAAACAGGTTTTCCTTCACCGTTAAGCACGTGTTCATCTTGAATATTAAATCTAGCCTATAATTATTAATCAGCCGTGTTGGCTGAGTGGGAGGTGCCTCGACTTTCGATCCGAAGGTCCTAAATTTGAACCGGGTCGTACACCAATGGATTTTTCTGTGCAAGAAGAATTATGTGTGCATTTAAAACACGTGCTTAATGGTGAAGGAAAACATCGTGAGGAAACTGGCATGTCATAGAACTAAAAATTCGAAAACATGTGTCAAATGCACGAAGGCGCCTCTTTGAGGCGCACTTGAAATCCTTTCACCACACTGGTTTTAAAGAACTAGTGACACGATAAGAAGAAGATTCAATTAATTATAAAAAAGTTGTTTTTTTTTATTATTTTCAACCCGTCAGTACAGCCATCCCCATCATGCAAACGGTCAGATTAACATACGTTACATTATTAAAAATACGTAGGACCATGATGCTATCAATATCTGACGCGCTCGAGTATGTCCATGCAACAGTTTTTTTACATTTTAATAAGGCTATAGCCGCTTCCCCCACCGATGAAAAGGTATATATTATATAACATTTTTTTCTTCTTATCATCTAAGTTTTTCAACCCAATAGGTCTCAATGACGCTCGAGCAAATCCTCATTTAGCATCGTCGCCTCCCGTACTATTACAGCATGGTATTGAAATTTAAACACAAAGACACTTAAGGATAAAGGTACAAATATGACAGACTCAAAACACGAATTTATCCAAATTGGCGGATGGTAGAGCAGATAATTTTAAATTTTATCAATTGAATTTGTTTTCAATCTATAGAGCCGAAAAATTGTATTCGCTTCAATACCCTATAAGGCCCAGAATCCCGCACGACGCTATTCGTGAGGTTGTAGTAACAAATCCTCCACTTTTCTGAAATATAGGGCGCCCTCAAATTAGAAGCGTGAGGAAGCGCTACTGTGGTGCCACTGTGGCGCTTCTACTAGTTTTCATACAATATTAGACGCGCCACTATGTCACGATAGTGGCCACAGTAGCGCGTCTAAAGATTGTATGAGAATTAGTAGAAGCGCCACTGTGGCGCCACAGTGGCGCTCCCTCACGCCTCTTATTTGAAGGCTTATACTTAGTCAATTTATATCTTAAAATAAATAAATATTTTGGACATTTCACACAACGCGATCCAGCCCCAAACTAAGCAGAACTTGTACTATGGGAACCAGATGACTGATATAATACTTAAATAGTTTTTTTTGTAAATACATACATAAAATACATAGTAAACACCCAGACTCAGTACAAGAACCGATGTTCATCACACAAATGTTTCTCCTGGAGCGGGATTCGAACCCGCGACACCGGCATGGGGCAGTGGCAAGTGCCACTCGACCATCCGTATCGTCAAATGTACAAATGTGCGAGCGAGATAACGGTGCACGGGATCCTGGGGCTTAAACAAGAACACGACGCAGAATATCGGGCATTGTTATGAGTAGCTATTATAAGCAGTAGCAGTATTGAACAAATTGTTTCTGATCGATCCAACGCTTCAATCTGCCTTCCACAACAATAGCTTGCTAATCGCCCAACGCTTTCGAGCCGTGTCCAAGCTGTCAGTTCAATTGTGATACACACGGAGAGGTTTCTTGTACAGCTTGGATACCAAAATCAGACATAAAAAATACCTCCATAAATTTATAACGGTTTTTCCTTTATGAATGAAGTCGTAAAACTTCAAAAAATTTAAAGACAATAAAAATTGGATAACTTTATTTAAAGTTTTAATAATATTAATATGCTACATTATGTATTATGTTGGTCAATCTCGAAGCCGTGTAAGAATGAATATCCATCGCTGGTGAATGCCTGATATCTCCTTACAGATAGCAGATACTCTAATTGGATTCAAGTACCTACTCGTCAAGAATCCAGTCTGCTTTCTATGTAAATTGCATCCACTGCAGCTCACAAAGCAATGCCAGATTAGGGGGCGTCCGTTAATTACGTGAGGTGATTTCAGCGATTTTTTGACTCTCCATTCTCCCCTTAGAGAGATGACGTACCATTTTGATCAACCCTCCCGTTACATTCTCGTGAAAAACACTGATATCAATATAACTATTTAATTTCTTCTAATTCTAGGCATATTTTAGTAGAAAAATATTTTATACCTATTGCCTATATACACTGTTTCTTCCCGAAAAAAATATTAAGTGATATTTGTCGAGACCCCCTCTTCCCCGCGTGAGATTGAGTGAGATTCTACTCGACACCTACCCCTCTCTAAACGCCTTGCTAATAAAAGGACGGCCCCTTACTGCAGGTCGGTTTTCGTACCGAAAGTGAATTAGGCGCAAATGCATTGAAATCGTGGCGAAATAATCTGATTCTATTTGCAGCTAATTAAATTAGCTATACGCTTTGCCTTCTTGGTAGCGATAAATTATGGACGAAATGAAATGAGGTTTATTTACCGAAATTTGTGAAAGAAAAGTAGTGGAAAAAATAAGTAAAATGAAAAAAAAATGTGAGACTACGCACATTTAGACTAATAACACTTATGCTTGAAGAATAAATGAGTACATAATCATTTTATTGAAATTTGTACTTCATCGTATATTTTATTTATTTATTTTACATTAAACTCACAGTTATATTGATTTTCTTATACGAATATACATATGCTATAAAATGAGTATATAAGTAGGTAGGTAGGTACTAATCTTAAACCAAATCGAGTCTCGGGCTTTATTATAGTTTTCTAGTTATGTAATAGAACATAAATTGTACAAAAATATATAAAATATGTGTATGAAAAAACACAAAAGTAAAATCTGAGTACCTCTATAGAATTCCTTTTGATAATAACTTCCATTTTCTTTCAATCTCGAATAGAATACTTCAATAGAGAACAACAGAATATGAACAAAATATCGATACGTTTGCGTCATGCTAGAATAAATCAGTGTGAAAAGCGCCTTACTTAAAGTACTATAGAGTTTTGATTAGGAAATGCTTGCATGCCGTGTGCATTGTGTGATAAGGGCCTCTAATTGATTGGCCTTATTGCACTTATTTTATTGTCATTTCACATAATAATATAACTGCATATTATTTTTTTTTGATCTTTTACTTTTGTCGGAAAATGGGGCCGAAAGATTTTTCAAAAAAAAAATGTATTATTGAACCACTGGCCCGATTACCGTCAAAAGTAAAAGATTAAAAAAAATTATACAGTTATTGTTTTCTTATAAATCGAGGGCATGACTCCATTCACGACTTTATCTACGCGCGACAAGCCGCGAGCGCTAGTCTATAACCGCCATGAACAGCAAAATATTGTAGATGTAGTTATTTGATTGTATCGGGTATTTATTTAGGTATTCGGGACACAAAAACGAGGTGAGCGCGATAAATACCCGTTACAATCAAATAGAAAGTCTACGCAAAACTATTGTAGATGTGTAGTTTAAGTACTACGGTGTGAGCTGGCTTTATTTTAAGGTGTCTGTTGTTCCACCGAACAACGTCTAGAAGATTACATTCACAACGTCTGTTCAACCCTACACTGTGGTTACAAGACAAGGGTGTACTGTAACCTGTGGCCACAGATTAATAATGATGTTCCTAGAACACCCAGATACATAGCTTCAGAGAAGGATTGCGTCGCAAAACAAGACATAAAATTCATTCTCCGCGACTACACAAATGCGTATAGTTTGAGAATATTTTTATATTCAATTACGGTGGAATTTTATTAAAAAAAAAATTTTTAGGTAATAAACTCACAAGCCCTGGTACTTTCCCGTTTTTTTTCTGATAATTAAACAATAGACGAGACGAGCTAGGTAATCCCCCGATGTTACAGATAATTGTCCCGCCGTGATCAGACTAAATTTTTAATTTTACTAGTAGTTAGCTAGATTGACATTACATTTTGAGATGTTTTTTATACTACGAGGTAGGGCGTCCATACTTTAATACTTCTCTGCTGTTGTTTATTTTTTTTTATTTTTTTTCTTTCGAAGAACCTAAGTTCTTCGGTTTTGGCTTCACATCAAAGGTATATAGCCAGTGTCAAGTAATTGGAGAGATTATTTTGTCATAAGTCAGAGTCGATAAGTCAAGTCATGCCCCTGTAAAGTAGTGGTGGTTGCGATTGCGACTTTACTAGAGGCTTCTATGGAGTTTTGGAGGCAACACGAAAAGTCACGTTTTACAGCATTACACTATTCACCAACACTCATACACGTTCACGAGTACATAACGGATAAAAAACCACCGTTTTTACACTTATACACTCAAAGTTATACAAGTTTTGTCAATTAATTTTTATGCCGCCAATGCGCCATTTTTCATGTTCCCGCCAAAACTCTGCTGTTGTCTAAACGAGTAAACACACTCCATTATCTTAGTATTGCTGGAATGCCTCATAAGTACCGGCCCCAAAACGTCTTTATGTGCCGGTGCCAAAACGTCTTCTGTGAAAATTAACATAAACATAACACATTCACACACTCACACCCCTGCACTAGGATTCCCTGTGTCGCAGGTGGCATGGACACATACAAGAAATCACAACATCCAAGACCCGAGAACAAACATTTGTGTTCGTCACAAATATTTGCCCCGGCCGGGGATCGAACCCGGAACACCAAGCTTCGTAAGCAGGGTACCAACTAAGCCACGGTGTCTTCAATTATATCTTCAATTTAGTAGTAGCACGGCTTGGTAGTTATTTTCCAAACATTTTACCTCAAGCAATCTAAAGTAGGCTATAAGATTCTGAATTCGCATTGCTTTGTTAAGGCCAAGAATCCCGCGCACTGCTATCTCGCTGATACGCTGACACGGGGCGAGTTTACAACTACAAGCGAACTCAGTGACTTGTAGCTTGTAAACTAGTTCTGTGTCATCGAGGCTTTAGGTATCGTCTGACAACCTTCAGCTGTTTTGAAAATTGGCAAAGAAACAACATTTAAAAAAAGACGATTTAGATAATAATATATAGAAATATTTAAGACGCGTTTCGTTAGTACGAGGAATGATTCTCACTTTTTTTATATGTACTTTTCCGCGCCTTTACTCAACCATTCGAATATATCATCTGTGTTTTGCATAAAAGCGGTGCGGTGCCATAAAAGATGGATAAACTGAAGTATCGGCTGTATAGTTTATAGGGCCTTTATAGGTGGTGGAATCACCTGCCTAAATTGCCACGGACCGGACCGAGTCGTAAAGGTGCGTCGGTCTGTGGAAAGGTTTATAGCTTCAGTTCATGATTACGTCTGGAGAGATATAGGTGAGAAAACTCTAGTATTACAAATTAGTTTTTCACACCACCTGCTCGACAATGTCCAATTACATATCATGCTATCATCAAGGTAAAGCAAAGCATTACCTCTCTAGGGAGGTAATGTTGTATGAAACTCCCTAGGGTTGTAATGTGATTTGAATTTGGAACGTCAAATTCGTGTGGAAACTCGTGCAAAACTCTAAGTAAAAGAACGCCATATGGCATTGTAAAAAGGTTTGTACGAAAATCGAACTGGCCACTCATAAAAAAAAGAAAAAGGGTTCAATATGCCACCCGCGACATAAGACACTGCTTTATCCCCTTAGTGCATAATCTACTATTGCGCATCTTTGTCACGTGGTTCGCCAGAGGACAACTTATTTGACGCTTACATACCTCGATAGCTTGTTAATGATAATATTGATCATTCATTCATAGATTAACAACAGTGATGTTCCTATAGAACACTTACAAAAACATCGATAGATAGCTTGCTTATGATAATATTGATCATTCATAGATTAATAACGGTATTCCTATGAACACCAAGATCAAACAAAAATCTAAACCAAAATGGATGCGGAATATAGGACAGAAAAATTTCAGAAGTACAGTCAATAAAAATTAAATGTCTCTATTTTCAAATAATGTTTGTTACTTTTTACGATGTAGTTTTATTAACAATTAAAAAGCCTAGTAGTTTTAACAAACACTAATATTTATGTAGCCTTCTCTATTTCGAAAATTAGCATCGGACCAAAATGTACTAGAAGTTAGCAATGTGGCACATTTTTTTTGGCGAACTTTCCAATGTATTATATTATGATTAATTCTGTGTGATCATTATACTCGTAAACCGTTATTAACTATTTCGTAGTACTGGAGCTACGGCGTAGCTTAAAACAAATGTGATTCTACGAATTCGAAGAAAACATGCAATATAATTTGCATGTTGAACTTAAACAACTTTCATTACTTACCAAACTTTTCAAAAACAGTGAACATACTACTAACACTTATAATACGCGGCAAGACCTCAAAGCAAACTTCCCTATATAAGTATTAGGTACAGTACTTACGTCTTAGTTTCCTGTAGTACTAACAAGATTCTTAAGGAGTATCCACACATATCAGGGCCGTGGCCGGGACGTGCTCCCATCGGAGCTCGGTCAAATATCGGTATTGTACATTTTATATGAACTCGTTCACACACGTCCATGTCCGGGCGAAGGGGCTTCAGTGCCCGGGCCCGGGCATGTGTACGTTGTAATTTTTTGTCATGAAAAATTTGAATGACGAGTTATTAATAGAGGAGGTACACATTATAGCGTTTTGTACGACTTATCTCAGATGAAATATATGGATTCGAAATAAAAAAACAATATAATGGAATGAAAACGGACAAAAATTATACTGTCGTGACACGGTCACGGCCCTGAGATGTGTGAACCTAAAGCCCCTGACGGAACACTGTAGCACGTTTTTGGCACGGCCACTGCCCTGTCACGTCCCGGCCACCGCCCTGATATGTGTGGATAGACCTTTAGTTCTCAGAAGCTGGATTGCAACTTATACTTTGTTAGTTCTGCCGGTGAAGTTATATTGTTACTTGGTTATTGTGTGGTGGAAGTATGTAACATACGTTTCCTTGTGAAATTAATAACGTAGAATTTATTAGGTAAGAAACTAGATATGTAAAAAGGGTGTAGTGTCGATTCTTACGTTGACATTTTAGGTAAACAAAGAAGTTGGTCTCGTTTTGTACGTTTTACAAAACGATAAAGAATATCTGGTAGGTACTCCATTGCGAGCTTTTTTTTTCGTTGTTGCAAGAAGTTCATAACCACATGTAACCCGGAAAAGCATATCATAGTAGGTATATAATTGTACCATTATGCTATTTTATAACGCCAAAACTACTGAAAAAGACTTAGAAACACTGTAATCTGTGACCTGGAAAAATACGGTAGGTAACAAGTACCTACCTAAGCTAATTATTACCCCAGTGTGTGACGGCCGAAGCCGCAGCCATAACTTGTTTTAAAAGTGTTCTAGTTATAAACATGTACAAAGTATTTCACAACTTACCATTTTAGTGTTTTTTTATGAATGTTAAGATTGTTGCATTTTTCTTAGAAGACATAACTTTTATGAAGCTTGTTAGCTTGGTATGCGAGTAAAACTGACGACATTTTTAAAAATATACAAGTGACGTGTGTCACTTATGCCTTATTTCACAAATATTATTGTTTATTTCATTTGCTTACATGTAAGATCGTCTTATTAGCTTAGGTTCTAATATAGTAGCTAGCGGTGTACATGACCCTGTCAGGGCACTGCAAACATTCTGTCCTGTTAAATGATTTTAAATATTTTAGATTACATACAAATTCTTAATGGCATTTTAAATAAAATTGGTATAATAGTTTTAGCATAATAATATTAGTAAATTTGTTTTGAATGTCATAAAGAATTTAAATTCACGAATCAATTTTATCAACTAGAAATTCGTTAACAGAATAGTAGCATCTTTGAATAAGTAAATTTTTAAGTTTTTTGTAAAATATATTGTAATTTTTTTCATTCTTAATAATGTCAGGGATTTTGTTGTATATAGATTATCTTCCTTAGTGTACCAACCAACCAATTATACTAAACTAGATACCCAAAGAATTGCTTCTAAGCTTGATGCGGATCATACATTTTAAGCTAAGGAAATAATCAGAGAAAGTAAGAATGAGGTAAAAGAAGTGAAGTAATTTTACTTTTTAAGGAAGTTATGTAATTTTTGATGTATGTGTTTAAAGCTCGAGTAAACAATCATTATCTTGAGATTCAGTCGCAATCGCGGCCCTAGGGACCTGTCGTACTACTGCTTAGTATTTATTATTGAATATGTATATATATATATTTACATATATATATATACGTTTATTATACATTGTATTATATTACAAGTATTTATATTATTATTATTTTCTTTTGTTCAGTTTTAACTTTACTCGACCTGTGCACCCCCGACCATCTTGTATTATCGTAACCGTCTCCATACTGGTTGTCAGGAAGAGATCGCTTGATAGCGATAAGACCGCCCATTGTACAAAATTTTTTTTAATGTTTTCTTCTCTTAGTCATTGTTATTTGTCTTATGGTGTACAATAAAGCATTTTTATTCATTCACTTGACTTCTTTGAGCCCTTTCTGTATTTAGGACACATAAACATTTCATTAGTAAAGTTTACATTATAGGTCAGGTACATAATGAGTCTAATAAAAATAACAATTATTATCAAGGTTTTACTGCCAGATGGGCCGACAACATTGCTGCGGTAAGCACTGGATGCGCCTCGTACAACATCGCGACAAGTGGCCTGATAAAAAGGAGGCTTATACCCAGCAGTAGGTGCCGACGGGCTGATATGATGATGATGAAGGTTTTACAGAAACATACATCAACCGACTTCAATCGGACTGTTCTAGTGACTGTAGGCAACTGTAGGTACCATTGAAAAGTCACTGTACAAAAACACAATTTTGTTCACTTAAAAAAAAAACATTCAACCGAATTGATAAGCTCCTCATTTTTTGAAGTCAGTTGAAAATAGAATAAACTGATTTTATCTAGTAAAAAAATTCGTACTTAGAATAAAATTAATAGAGCATTTTTGTGTACCTACATAGTGAAATAATTTAAGTGAGGCAAAAATATACATCACTTTATATAAAATAACGTCAAATTTGATGTTATGCTTTTCTTCCAAACCATTTAAAAGTGCCAAGAACGATGACTGAGGAAATTACCATCTTTTTCCTGAAGCTGAAGCTGTTACATCCACAGAAGTTTTCCAACTTTCAAAGTTTCATAAAATCTTTCATAGTTTTCCAATATCCGCATAAAATGTCGCATAGAAATTCACTTCGTGGTAACAAAAGCACACATTTCGACCCTGCACCCATAGAATAATAACGCTGTTCCTATAGAACACCAAGATAGACAGTATCAAACCAAAATGGATGCGGAATACAGGACAGAAAAAAAATATCACATAATATAAATAATGTTTGCTACTTTTTACGATGTAGTTATAGTAACAATGAAAAAGCCTAGTAGTTTAAACATAATTATAATATTTATCTAGTCTTGTTACTTCTCATTTTTGAAATTGAGCCTCGGACCGGGACATCATGGTCCGTGGTTCAATTTCAAAAATAACGTAAAAAGTAACAAACATTATTTGAAAATAGAGATTTTTTTTCTGTCCTGTATCCATTTTCATTCATTTTGGTTTGATTATCTTGGTGTTCTATAGGAACACCGTTACTAGAATTACCAATAATAAATAAATAAAATAAAATATAAAAAAAAATATTTATTTCAGACCATAGATATTATGTTATCTTAAAAACTAGGGTACTAAGTTATGAAAATATACAACTAATAAAAATTTTTGATGACCCATATAATTGAATAATTTAATTGAATTAAATTAAAAATACAAAAATACAAATTTTAAGATTCTACATTAATATTATTATGAGATTTACCTTTAAACAGTTACAATTACATTTTAAGTAATGTGGCTTCCTTTTTTTTCGCGCATTTTCAATGTACTACATTGTGATTCTACACTTTAAATAATACTTCTGTGCCTGCACCACTCTTACAACCGTGAAATATAAATATTGACTTTTGAAACTAGCTTCAGCGAGTTATCACAGTATTGGAGAGCCAGAAGAGTCTTTTCTTTCACTTTACTCTTTCATGCGGACATTGGAAGATTATGTAACTGCGGCTTCAGACTAGCGTATCTTTGTCGCGCGTATACGGGCGGATTGGTATTCACAACTTCAAAAGCCGATCGCGCGTATATCGGCGTTTACGCTCGGTTATTTCTTGCGAGTGTCAGTAGCATGAGGCGTATCTCGCGGCTTGTCGCGCGTACAAGTGCTGCAAATAACAAAACCCGCTCGGTTAATCACTACACATCTCCATAATACACAGAGGTTAGCTGGAAGATAATGCTAACTAGCATTAAGTTCGCCTGTGTAGGTACTTGTTTTATTCCTTGTGCAATAAAGCATTTTCTATCTTCATTGTATGTATCTATTTATTTATTTAATACTTTATAACTCCTACTACACTTAACAAAATTTTGTACAAATGGAGGACTTAATGCATTTTCTACCAGTCAACCAATTGTTTATCTATCACACTTGCCATGACCAGTACCTACAGTGCTACACAGGGCTTTGAATCAAAAAAGCTTTGTTTTGTGTATTTAATCAAAGTCCTTGTTCCAACCCACAAACTCTACCTCCAGGATAATTCCGGATTAACGTATTATTCACTTTTTTTTTAATGAAAGACAACCCTTAGTTTCATCGTCATTAAAGTGAAGAGTGCTCTGCTACGAACGTAGCACTCGCTACTCGGTACACCCTGTTTATCTCGTGAGGGACTTCAGTGTATGGCTCGGTGAAATCTGGTCCTATAACTGAAACTGTGTACAGTTATGATACAAATTAGGGTAAAACAGGGTAAGGGCGCCTTCAAATTGGAGGCGTGAGGAAGCGCCACTGTGGCGCAGGTGCAGCGCCACTATCGTGACTTAGTGGCTCGTCTAGATATTGTATGAAAACTAGTAGAAGCGCCACAGTGGCGCGCTGGCTGCACTTCGAGTCTGGTGACGCAGTAACTGCTATCTGCGGATAACTCTTATTAATGTCCAGCCGAAAAAAAAATGGCGCTGGCTGCACTTCTACTAGTTTTCATACAATATCTAGACGTGACACTATGTCATGATAGCGGCGCTGCACCTGGGCCTCTAGATATTGTATGAAAACTAGTAGTAGCGCCACAGTGACGCTTCCTCACGCCTCTAATTTGAAGCCACCCTTAGACTCCCCAAAATGATAAGTGCCCTTTCCGAAAACCTTACCTTTGAAAATCAAATTGTAGTAATATTTGGTAAAGTTTGCATAAAATAGTAAAAAAAGTGCTATAAACTTAACCTATTATTACTCCCATTTGATTCTAAAGATAATAATGGCCCTTTTTTAAAACCAAAAAAGGGCTATTTATCCTTTTTGGGTATCTAACCCTGTATTACCCTATAGCTCTTATGTATTCTTATCTCGTTCCATGCAGTCAAATCCGCAGATTACATTTAATTAATTTCTTTAGTAGCGTAGAGCGCCTTGCGGGCAGATGCAGCGATGCAGCTAAGAAAGGCAGCCAGCCAAAATTGGATGCAAACAGAGAGACTGGGCTCAGTAGCGCATATTGGAGAAGGCTTACGCCCAGCATTGGACTAAAGTGGTTTGATGATGATGGTCAGTGTCTTTTGCACATAAAGGATTGATTATTCAACCTATATGTTATGTTATTAATCGATTTATTAGATTAAATTTGTAATAATAATTATGTTTTTGACAATACGGACTACACTATTGCATTGGGTTTAACTGTAAAAATAGTTGTAAGAAGATTTCAATAAATACTAATAAAGATAAAAAAGTAAAAATAAAAAAAGCTTTTATTTCCTTTACACAAATTACATATTACAAATAACATAAGGATTATATTTATTATGTGTAGGGACTGCCTATGGCGGTGAAAGCCTCCTCCAGGGTTTTCCATTTTTGCCTGTCTCTAGCTGTTCTAGACCATAGTTTTCCAGCCACCTTTACTATGTCGTCGCTCCAGCGGGTAGCTGGTCTTCCTCTTCTCCGTTTCGTGTCATTACATAATAAAATATATAGATTTTTTTTATATATAACTACCTTATATCAAAGATTAGTAGATATCTCAAAAAAATATTCACCATACAATTCTGATTTTTAGCACTATTAAAAAAAACTAACTTTCTCTTCTAAGACTTTGGAACGACTGAGATAATCGTCATTGTACTTAACAGCCTTAAGGCGTTGTTTTCTTAATAAATCGTAGTCTACTCCTTAAGCCAAAACCTTTATACACTGGCTTTCACATAGCATGTGCTGAATTATTAAATACTTACCCATTCTCGTACAACACCGACTTACAAATAAACCACGGATGTACAAACTGAAGTATCCAACACCGGACGGTCGGTGGCCGGATATCCGCTATCAACTCCCTAAAGGAAGCACCTGTACATTTATGTGAGCCTGTCCATAATACACGAAAAAAATATATACATTACCATACTACGACGTTGGCCCTATTTTAACCTAGACTAGATTTGCTGATTCGATGAAAACTCTAATAATCACTATGATGTCACATCTTAGATCATTCTACGCTGCTACAATTTTACTTTAACATAGACTCTATAACGCTGCTACGTCGGAATTCGTTCTTCGCTGCTACAATTTAACTTTAGCATAGACTCTATTACGCTGCTACGTCGTAGTTCGTTCTACGCTGCTACAATTTAACTTTAGCATAGACTCTATAACGCTGCTACGTCGGAATTCGTTCTACGCTGCTACAATTTAACTTTAGCATAGACTCTATTACGCTGCTACGTCGTAGTTCGTTCTACGCTGCTACAATTTAACTTTAGCATAGACTCTATTACGCTGCTACGTCGTAGTTCGTTCTACGCTGCTACAATTTAACTTTAGCATAGACTCTATAACGCTGCTACGTCGGAATTCGTTCTTCGCTGCGACGATTTTTCGAGACTATTACGCTGCCGCATCGTAGATCGTTCTACGCTTTTACGATTTTACTTTAACACGGACTCTATTACGCTGCTACATAGTAGATCGTTCTACGCTTTAACGATTTTACTTTAACGCAGACTCTATTACGCTGCTACATCGTAGATCGTTCTACGCTTTAACGATTTTACTTTAACACAGACTCTACTACGCTGCCACATCGTAGATCGTTCTACGCTGCTACGATCTTTTCTTAAATATACTCAATTATGCTGCTACGTCGTAGTTCGTTCTACGCTGCTACGATTTTACTACGAGCAAAGCCACACTGCTCTGTTGCGTTGCGTTACGTCGCAGTTTTGAACTGGCATTGGGCACTGAATACGACACTATTACGTCGTAGAAACTGCTACGTCGTAGACACTGCTACGTCATAGACACTGCTTTAGCAAAGACTACTCCGCTGCTACTACGAAAACCCTAAAACTTAACCTTTCCTAGTGTCAGCGAAGGAAATGAAGCTAATTCTGCTTTATCGTAGATTATACTATGCTGCTATATTTTATCTTGCTATGTCTGAGTATTTAGGTGTAGAACGAGTTAGACAACACGGCAAAGGCACAGGGAGTCGTGGCAGCCAACGTTAATGACATCCGTTAAAAGCTTTACGAAAAAGCCTTATTCTGAAGAACTTAGGGCTAAATTGTTTAAGGCAAATTACTAAAATACTAGCGCACACCCACAACTTCGTTTGCGTTGGGACTCACAGAAATCCTGTCTTATTATTATAACACTTCTTAACGAACATACCTAGTCTCGAAACTTCAAGTCTCGACGTTCAGTAGTTTTGCTTGTACGTTGTCAGTTAGTCAGTCAGGACTAAGCATTTTACACATATTTTGATGAAGGTTATTTATCTTAGTTTGAGCCTAGACGGCGTTGTCTGAAATGCTAGTTATTATTTTTCAAGGCAATAGCTATTTTCAATATTTAGTTAATAAGACTTAATATTTGCATGCCTATTACGGCAAGACATAAAATGGACTCAATCTATTTAAGACCTTATTTGTAAACACATGTTCTAGCAAATAAACAATATTTCATTTAATTTCATTTAGATATAGCTATAAGTTCAGAGACCGGAAGTTATCTCTTCTAAGACGTGCGCTATGTTTGTTCCCAATAATTTCAATTCTGGGTTTTTTTTATAATAGATTTTCCTAGATTCTAAAAGCTTTAAAATTCATCTACCGTTTCAGAATATAACCCTCTCGAGCCCAAGTCACGTCAACAGCTCTCAAGTTACTTAGCACCAGCTTTACCCAGGTATAAACAGAACGGTGTTTTACCTAAAATTCTAAGCCTGTCCTAAGTGCGATTTCAGATTGTTTTGTTTTTTGCAGCGTGTGATCGCGTGACAAACCGCCAGAGACGCCTCATGCTACTGACATTCGCTAGAACAAACCGAGCGTCAACGCTGGAATACGCGCGATCGGCTTTTGAAGTTTCAAACCACGGGACAAAAATGCTCTTCTGAGCATCTTTGTTCTGAGCAACTTCAAAAGCCGATCGCGCCTATTGCAGCGTTTACGCTCGGTTTGTTCTAGCGAGTGTCAGTAGCATGATCGCATGCATCGTGCAAAATAATTGTGTCAAATTGGTTTTGCGCATCTTTGTTCACCCGTCCAGGTATGCGTGAAAAAAATATGCTAGTCTATAACCGCACTAAATCTAGCCAACCAATGATAACACGCACCAACGTTGGCAGATTCACTGATGGAATAAAGCTTTTTTTTGCACGCTATAAAAATAAAAGTGGATAAAACTAAGCTAGGATAAAACCATGTCTGTCTATAAATAGGTAAATATTGTTTGGACTTTTCAAACCTAGCCATTTAGCCTCAAAGTAGGCAGAGCTTGTATCTACACTTACTATGGGAACCAGATAACTGATAGAATAAAAATACTTTTCAACCGAATTCGGTTAATTTTTTTTTTATTGTTGTTAACTTGAATCGATTTGAAAAAATATTTTTTGTTGAGAGAATATAGGTACTAGTATTACAATTTCAGATTCCCACAGAAATTTCATCAAAATTGGTTCAGTAGTTTAGTTTTAAATCAAAATAACTGAATAAATATGTCATCGTGGTAAACGAAATTGCGAATTCGGTTTCCCTGTGACTTTCCAGTGGTGTTTATGGTCACTAGAACAGTCCAATTGAAGTCGGTTGTACTATGTATTTAACATAGTAAAATGGGGATTAATAATTTTAAACCATGTTTTCCGTATTCGAACATTGCGTGATTAAACTATCTCATGCAATTAAATATGAAATACGCTATGTACCTACGAATATACATCGTTAGAAAACATTGTGTACTTTAGTTCACTCGGGACCATTCAGCAAAAGCTCGTTCAAGAGAAATGGCGAAGTTGAGAATTATTTTTTCCGTGACAAAATTCAGCGATTACTGACTACAAGAGTCGAGCAATGCGCATTTCCACTTCTCGAAACCAATCTAAAGGGAAACTCAATTAAATTCCATCTCTTACTTCTCTATATTTTTGTAGGCTACAAGTAGACGTTCATTCTTATTTATTCTGTGATAAAAGGTAAAAAAATATCGGCGGACTTGTTAGGGCGATTGCACACGGGCTATTGGACACCAGACAGCCTTTGTACGTTCGACACCTTTTGGTTTTCTGACAAGTTTTACCTATTTTTAAGGCCTTTGTGAGCGTTTAACACTTCATTCACTCTTCCAACGTTTGTTTTTTTACGTTTATACTTGTTTCTGTGCTTTTAAATTGAAATTTCTCAATTCATCCCGAATGAATCAGCGAGTTTAGGTTCTAGAGTTTTGAATCTGGCTAATTTAACGGTCCCGGCTATAACAAGTTAAGTCGGAAACTTGTTATAGCCGTGACTATTAAATTAGCTAGTTTATCGTGCTTTCCGAATCACGGAAGCGCTCAGTCTGACAAGAACCTTAACAAGCACATTGGTGAGTAGGTATTATTGCTATTTATTTATAAGTTACCAAATCTTAACGATTAAAATAAAAATAGGTAACTAGGTACTTACTATAATGATCGCTGTAAGACAACGCCATATTAAATTATGTAGGTTGTAGGTACCCCATAACAGTAAGATCAAACGGATTCCGAGAATTCCTGAATAATTCCATACTGAAATCGAAATTTGGCTTAGCAGATTAAATGAGCAGGCTGGTATTTTACGTACTTACCTAAGGAGATGGAAAATTACTCTCAGGGCGTAGGACTTAAAGCATTAAAACGTGGTTATTACATACCTATTTGATATACATTTCTTCTTCTTTCTTTCTTTCATTTTCTGAATAGGAATATAACATGTAATATTCTTTTCACACCACCTGCTCGACAATATCCAATTACATATCATGCTATCATCAAGATAAAGCAAAGCATTACCTACCTAGGGAAGTAATGTTGTATGAAACTCCCAAGGGTAGTAATGTGATTTGAATTTGGAACGTCAAATTCGTATGGAAACTCGTGGAAAACTCTAAGTAAAAGAACGCTCATCCATATGGCATTGTGAAAAGGTTTGTTCTAAAATCGAACTGGCCACTCATAAAAAAAAAAGAAAAAAGGCGCGACTTCAAAGATTGTGAAACAAAAGACGGTGTTGGCTGCTGAGTTCGGAGCCCTGGATTTTTATTGCCTCGCAGAAGGTGTGAAAAGTAGAGCATGCTCCTCTGGGATAAAGCCTGTCTTCGTCTTGGGTAGCTTGAACCCCTCGCGTCACTCAGGACTCCACATAACTCCCTCGCTTCGCTCAGGAGTTAACTGAGTCCCTCGTTAGCTCAGGGTTCAATATGCCACCCGCGACATAAGACACTGCTTTATCCCCTTAGTGCATAATCTATTATTACCAACCGATGTCCATAAAGATAAGATAAGGTAGAGCACCTGTTTTTACCATTTACTATTAAAATATCATCACCTGCCTACACATGGTAGTAAAAGTACCACGAGTTTTTAAATTACATAAATTCGAACTAAAGTTGTAATATTTTCAACAAACATGATAAAAACGGGCATAAACTGTAGGTAACTTCGCATTATCAATCCATAATGTTCCCGCTGCTGGGAATCAGGCCTACTCTCGGCTAGGAGAGCGAATGGATCATAACCACTCCACCACGCGGTTTGTGTTTATTTATTTTTAAACAATGTTATGGATATAATGTCTGAAATAAATATTTTATTTATTGTTATTAATGCAAATTGGTGGATCTCACATTATCTAACAACATTTTTTCTTTGTTCTATGACTATGACATGCCGGGTTCCTCACGATGTTTTCCTTCACCGTTTAATGTAAACTATAGGTAACTTAGTTTTTGTGATTTTCGTAGCGATACTTTTCATGAAAATGTCAGCTGAACCCTGAATCTTACAATATTTATATGAGATTGGATTGGGACCATTCGTTACAGAGGTAAACTCCAACTTGGCTGCTTACGAATGGCAGCGTATTTTATTCCTTTTCATACAAATATTTGCAAGCACCGGAGGGATTCCACCAGTTCTCGTTGCATTTTATTCATTTCTTGGCGTTGAGAGTTAGAAATAAGTGAAATAGTCTTGGCTTGTGAATTTAATTTCTAATTTAAAATTCTTCAAATAGACTGATAGAAAATACTTTTCACACCACCTGCTCGACAATATCCAATTACATACCATGATATCATCAAGGTAAAGCAAAGCATTACCTACCTAGGGAGGTATTATTGTATGACACCCCCAAGGGTAGAATGTGATTTGAATTTGGAACGTCAAATTCGTGTGTATACTCGTGGAAAACTCTAAGTAAAAGAACGCCCATATTGCATTGTACAAAGGTTTGTTCTAAAATCGAACTGGCCACTCATAAAAAAAAAAAGAAGGCGCGATTCAAAGATTGTGAAACAAAAGACAGTGTTGGCTGCTGAGTTCGGAGCCCTGGATTTTTATTGCCTCGCAGAAGGTGTGAAAAGTAGAGCATGCTCCTCTGGGATAAAGCCAGTCTTCGTCTTGGGTAGCTTGAACCCCTCGCGTCACTCAGGACTCTACATAACTCCCTCGCTTCGCTCAGGAGTTAACTGAGTCCCTCGTTAGCTCAGGATTCAATATGCCACCCGCGACATAATACCCTGCTTTATCCCCTTAGTGCATAATCTACTATTATTGTACCTACACAGAAATTATACAAAGGCGAATTTAAGGCCCAGAGTACCGAACGCCGCTATCTCGTACGTTTCTACATCTTTTAAGATAAAAATTGACGAACTTTTCCCCAAATTCCAAATATACTTCTAAACATTTCGTGAGGTTGTATTGTAGTAATAAATTCACCGCTCCACTTTTATGAAACTTAAAGTATGGTAATTTATATCTTCTAAAATTTAATTTTTAATGTAGTCTGTGAGATACATTAACCGGAGAAACAAGAAATGTGTTTTCAACCATCAACCACCAACAACTGTGTATGCTATATCGACACTCATCAATTAGGTACCTACCATCAAATGAAAATAAGGTTTAAATTAAAAAAAAACTAATTACTTTTTTGCTGAGAATCGAGCGGCACATACCTAATAAGCTTCTTGTCTGCCTCCGTCCGATATCCTTTCTTCCTTTTACCCTTTCTCTCTTACAAAGACAGCAATCATTGTTTTAACTTAAAAAGAAACTTAATTTAAAGTTGGTGCTTACAGCTCGGATGAACGCTGGCCGTAGATAAAATGAGGTATTATGAAACTCAACAAACTGTATAGGAGAAGGACAGAATAGCAGGGGGAATCTGCCTACTTCCCATATTTTTTTTTATTGCGAGTTATCAAAATACCTCTCTAAGTACGTGTCTACACATTTTGACGAACAGCCCTCTATATTTTGAATCTCTACGTTCAGTAGATTGGTCTGTGCACTGTATAGCCAGGTGTCAAGGACTCGTCAACGGACTTTGTCTAAACAAAGATTTGCCTAAACACCTACATCTTAATTATTTAATAATACCTAATGATTAATTTATTTCGTGTCCATCCCAAGGTTGCCTGCCTGGAAGAGATCTAAGTGATAAGGCCGCCCATTGTACCCCTTTTTCCTCAGTACTGTTTCTTCTTTATGTATTTTTATTTTAAGGTGTGCAATAAAGATTACATTAAGTGTTCAAGGAGCCTCATCGAGGCGCACTTGAAATCCGTTCACCACACTGGTTCGAAAGAACTAGTGACACGATAAGAAGAAGAAGAATAAAGATTACACCTATCCTATATATATGCATATCCATCTATTACTTAAATAATTTATGATGTACCTAGGTGTTTATTAAAATTGTCAATTACCAAGCAATTTTTTTAAGTTTCATGGCAAGAGATTTCCCTAAGAATGACTTCTAACCTTCTCATGATTTGTAAAGTATCTTTCTACCTAATCTGTATTTTTGTTTCCATTTTCCTTTCACTGAAAAGTCTCCAAAAGCTAATCTCAGTAATGCGCCATTGTTGAGTCCCTGTATCACGTTTTTCCGCTATTACCTTCTGCATTTCGACTACAGATCCACCAACCCTGCTTTTAAATTTTGAATCTAAGTATAATTGAAATTAGGTGCAGATTCGAGTAGAATTTCGTGTTGAGGGTAAAAATATACTGTCAGGAAAGACATTACACGAGCAGCTTACACCTGTGTAGTTGTACCACTGAGATAGATACAATTTGTCTATCTCAGTGAGTTGTACTGACTTTGGCGCAATCATAGAAACACAATGTAGTACATTGAAAATGCGACCAAGAAAAGGGAGCCACATTGGCTAACTTCTAGTACATTTTATCCAATGCTAATTTTCGAAAAAGAGAAATAATAGGGCTAAATAATTATTACATGTTAAAACTACTAGGCTTTTTCATTGTCAATAAAACTACCTACATTGTAAAAAGTAACAAACATTATTTGAAAATAGAAATATTTCATTTTTATTGACAGGGTATCTGAAAATTTTCGGTTCAAAATGGATGTCGGAAGTTGGAACCAAAATGGATGCGGTATTCAGAATACCGCATCCATTTTGGTTTGGTATCTAACCTGTCCAGTCCATCTTGTTCTATAGGAACACCGTTATTCATCTATGGTACCTACCTATAGAAAATGAATGAAACAAATGCTTTATTGTACCTACACCATAAGACAAATGGAAACATTACAAAAATCTTATCGCTATTTCTAGCTAGCGATCTCTTCCAGACAACCAGTATGCAAAATGAATAAAACATGGTAAGAATTCAAATACACTCTCTTTATGGTAAGGGATCATACGAGCCTATGGTCAAAACAGTGCTGCATGCATAATGCTGGATGTGTATAAACGCCCTTACAGTAACCAAGTAGGCCATATCGCAGAAAAAAAATCGCTTCGAAAATTAGAGATCAATTTTATGATTAAGTAAACGACTCGACATAATTATCGCCTCTGCATATAGGGGGTTGAATGAAATGTGTAATGACGTGGAAAAAGGGAAAACATACGCTCACCCTGCCTCACCATGGGGTTTAAAGTGGTGTGAAAAAATCCCAACAAGTAACACTGTTACTCGTTTAGGTGTTACTCCTTGGGATTTTTTCCCAAAGAGTAACACCCCGAGTCAATGTGTTGTTACTAATTGGGAAGGAAATTTTATTCAATTTTATTAATATTTTTCACCTACTTTCTTAATATAGAATACCTACCTGTGTAGACATGTTTAGTTAGGTACGTATGTACCTAAGTAATGCAAAATAATGTAGATAGACGGAAATAAGTTTTTGAACTTTTAGAAATAAGTAAATTCAGATTCAGAGATAGATTACAACAAATAATAATTAGGTGTGCTGACTACTGTGCAATTAGAAAATGATATGGGTCGTAGTGCGTGCAACTGCTATTCGGTCGTAGAAATAGTCGTAAACAGAACTATTCTTGAAAATGGAAAGGCCTATTCGCGCCATAAATCTAAAAGGTAAATTAAACATGGCGGCTGGGTTCCGTCGGAAACAGAGCCCACAATCTGGCGCCGACAACGGAACCATTAAAAAACTAACAAAGTAAGTATAAACTGAGGAAAATCTTAGCGATGCGATCTTTATTTACTACCTAGTACCTACCGACGAACAATGAGCGTTCATATTACAATAGGTACTTTAAGCGAGTTTAAATGGAATTGCATAGATCAAATTGGAACCAAGGAGTTGAGTTTCCGTTACCTATCTGAAATGGCAGAAAAGGAAGACCTGGAAATCAAACCCCCAATATTAAAACTCTTCATTTTATCTGACTCTAGCATGCCGTAGCTGACTCTAGCGTAGCTGTTATGGTTGCATGAATAAAAATGTATGTTATGTTGTGTATAAATATGAATATACGAATTTGAATTTAAATTCGAATTTGAATTTGAATGTTGCTTTATTTCATACCTACTAAGATGGTAGTATTTTTTTCCCTAAGACTTATATTTATATGCAAATAACGGGAATAGATGCCCATATTACTCATACCGAAATAACGGTAATTGATGCTCATAACTTTGATCCCCGTACAGTATGTAACTTTACCGGATCAATGTAACCTTTGCAATATAGTAGATACACATACTCATACAGATAGTGAGAGTTAGGCCATCGCGGAATCACTGTAAATCTCGCTATCCAGGCTCAAACTTCTAGAGCGGGGAACAGGGACCAAACTTTGGTATTAATTTAATTATCGTAAGCTTATGATCCATATTGTACTGGCACGTTTTTTCTATGAAATAAACGTTTCTACTTTTTGAATGAATGCGTGAATGAATGAATGAAATGTTATTTGCGTTATACAGGTAGGTACTAGGTAGGTTGTGGAACTTTAAATTAAAATCACTGCATCAACTTTTGTCGTGCAAATACATAATAGATATTAAACCTAAATAATAAAACTGTTAATCAAATTAATATGAGAGGAACTTATAGTTAAAACAATCATTATGTGAATATTAACATCTATCACAGATTTTGTTTACTTTTTACTTTAACCGTACGTTCGAGCTAAAGTAGTTGGTGCCTACTGTACGTTAGAGTTTTAAAGCCAAGAATACTATTTAATATTACCTACCTACCTTCTACTCAGGTAGTCAGGTAATCTTGTCAACTTGCAAGTTTTAATTTTACCCAGTACCGAGTTTCCCGCCGTACCGGGAAAGCGACAACTCGATTTGCATGGAGCTCGCCTACGAAATAGCCATTACAGTTATAATTTTCACCGAGGAGGTTTTATTACACCCAGCGCTTTCCGGCGGCAGTAGTTATTACACTTCGGAGGTTTTAGCCTCTATTTTCTAGTTTATATTATAACCACTTGAGGAACGTAAAGCAAAGTTTACTACCGCTTCGGTTGTTGGATAGTTATTATTGTAGAAACTTAAAATTAAGTCGACGGTTATTATCCTATTTTTTATTTTTTTGGTCCAATAAGTTTTCTTACGCCTATGGCCTCTTCCAGGTCATAAACTTAAAACTAAGTTATGTAGATACTTTACCATATGTTTTGGCGTCCGTCTATCCTCTCAAAGTTTGCTATTAGAAATACATACTTATTAGTTAAATAATTTGGTTTTGATATGAAAAATAACTGAAAAAAAGTCTTTGAAGTGAACAAAATTGCGTATTTTGCTTCCCTGTGACTTGTGTAATTTCAGTGGTGCCCACGGTCACGGTATCACGGTACTAGAACAGTCCGATTGAAGTCGGTTGTTGTATGTTTTTGTACCCTTGATTAGGTTACACACAGTTGTGAAGAAAAAGTCCTGCAGTAGCCCTTAAATGGTCACGGAAATTATGAGCCAGGTGTAAAAGCAACTTTCCCAAACTTTAAAAATGTGAAGTAGGTACTTAAGTACTTAGGTACTTACCTCCCACTATGTAGACACCTGCCTAGGTTTCTACGTAAAAGAAAAGAAACGGAAAAACTTTTTTCCTTACGAGGCAAGTAAGTAACAAGTTTTCAATTAAACTTCCGGAACTTGTAAGTGGAACAAATGTTGTTTGTAAACTTCCGTTCTTCGCGGGTACTTCCGGTGAGCCATTTGTTAGCAGATTAGGAGATTAGTATGACATATCGGTAGGATTTCTTAGATTGATGATGGAGTGGGTACTTAAAAGATGTATGTGTAAAAAATAATAAGTAGTCTAAAAATGAAAACAAGCTTTTCGGCATATTCGGCGGTCCGCCATATTGGATTTAGAGTGAAGTTATTATATTTTTCGTTCATGTCAGGAAACACGTAGGTATATGAGTGGTATTTAGGTTTCTACCTCTTAAAGAATAAAAAACTCCACCTCAAAGATCCACATGAATAATTAGTGGTTTCCAAACCCGATGGGATGGAACGGAACTAGATACCCCGGGCCAATGTTGACCAATTAATTATGAGATTCGTTAGTCCACCGCATAATAAAGTAGGTACCTATATGCGCTGTAATAAAACATTAGTTATTTAGCATTTAAATAAGAAGAATATTTCGAGAAGAGTATTCGTTAGTATATGAATAGTTTTTATTTTTAATAGTACCTATAACATAATCACTTATGGTGTTTTTTGAGAACCAGCTCTGATTTGCAAGACGACACGGATAGTAGGTAAGTGTTTTGGACCATTGCATTGCACCGGGTGTCGCGGGTTCGATTCTCGCTTCAGGATAAACTTTGTGTGATAGACAACGGCGTTTGTGCTGAGTGTTTGTAATATAAGAACTTATATATTATCTATTCTATCAGTTATCTGGTTCCCTTGAACAAGATTCGTTCAGTTTGGAACTGAAAGGCGTTGTTTTTTTAGAACCAGTTTGAATTCTCAGGTTGGTAAGTATACCTACCTAATATCTCTTCCTCGACAAAACACAATTTTTTACCAAACTTCGTAATAAGGTAGTTAGGTAGAGGTAGTATTTATAACTTAGCTTCTTGCTCATTCTCCACACCATATCCGTGAGTTCCGTATAAAACAGGCTAAAATCCATTCAAGGAACCTATCCTTTGAGCCTCAAGTCTGAGACATTAGGTACGCGTTACATATGTATGAATCTCAAGAAGGCGTTTCTTGTGCGAATAGATAAGTAAGAGTTAGGTACATACTTAAACTAATTATTTATTAAGATGCCTAGCATCAAGCTTCTTAACAAAATGCTGATAAGTAATGGAAATAGAGATGGAGTTAGGTAGGTATTTATTAAGTATGCAGTAAACAGGGCTTAGACTGTCCAGTAGATAGGTACGAGTGCAACTGCAAACAGGACTCTACTTTTATTTTACCTATAGTTTAGAAGCTGCAGGATTATTTCGTTACCTACCTCTTACCTACCTATTATTCAAAAATAAATAAATAAGCGGGATATCAATAAATTATATAAATATATTTAGTAATAAATCCGCTTGATTTCTAACAAAGGTTTTAATTAACTTAACTTTAGTTTAGAACTTTAGTACATATAGACTCGCCGAAGTTCGAAACGAGAGTTGACTCTCGTCGTTCGAACTTCGGCGAGTCCACACCTCCTGATGATGCCTCGTGTAGAGGCGAAACACGTGTCGTATCTTTAAACTTTGGTTTTCTGTTCGTTGACTCTTTGGTTTATAATATAGTAATATGTACTAAAGTTCTAAACTAAAGTTAAGTTAATTAAAACCTTTGTTAGAAATCAAGCGGATTCATTACTAAATATATTTATATAATTTGTTGATATTTATGGATTTCCGCAAAGTAACGCCTGAATCAATCAATTAAATAAGCGGGAATCTAATCCGCGACACTCCAACATAAGTAAGTACTTGCCAGTAAGTACTCAACCAATTCGTGTCGTCATATCTATTCAATTTTACATGGGTAGGTACCTATCCTTATAGCCTTTTATTTACTTTTAATATATATTTATACTTGTAATATATATATATACTATTAACACACTTTTGTACTGAATTTGAAGCAAAAAAGGAATTGGATGAGTTGACGAACGTAAATAAAATACCTATTCAATTTGTCAATTCATCCAAAGTGGACGAGCGAGTTTGTGTTGGATGAATTACGAACGACCCTTATTTTAGATTAGGTACTACTTAGGTACCTACATAATACTTATAGAAGCAAATATTGTAGACAAGATTGTAATCTTTCTCTAGAAAAATAGCTGTTTTACGATTATTTGCGCGCCGTCCCAACGCCCTCATAATAACATTATTAACAAGATTATCACGATAAACCTTTATTAGCTTGGCAAGCTGTAAAAGACCGACATGACTTCGTCAAAATGTATATGATGATAAAATATTTAACTTAGGTATGCTTATTTCTGCTTACAACTTTGGCTACGATAAAGCCAGTTATACAACCCGATAAAATTTATCATGATCATGAATAGCAGTACCCAGCTGGACGTAGGCCATATAGCGCGTCATTGAGCCCGATATATGGTTCTTCCCATCCATCTTTTTCCAGCTACAGCGCGCCGTCATATCGTAGGTCATCCTACACTATGCTTCAGAAATAAATATTCTTCATTTTACACAAACAGTAACTTACAGACTATAGGTCCAAGGCGTTATAGAGTGAAGCTAAGATAGACAAGTGTCGTAGCGTTAACCGCGTAAGGTGGGCAACCACCTTATCGTGGAAGAAGTTCAGTTCTGGGTGATGAGCGAGCAAACCGTTATCAGCTTTAGGTATAGCGCGTGCGGTGGGGACATTGATTTTGATATACTAACTTATCATCAACATCGGAGCCTATGTCCACTGCAGGACTCTCACTTAATGGTGGGTGGCTTCACACGGCCTGTGCTAACACGCGCCGCGCCGCGCCAAGTTCATCTATACGGGCCAGAGTGCGCTGTGGACGAGTTCGGATCACCCCTTTCTCTTGTATTAAGACAATACGCGCCCGCCCGGGCAGCCTCAAGGCGCTCGTTTCACACGCCCTGTGGCACGGCCCGGGGCGCGGTGCGGCCCGTGCTATGCTAACACAGGCTATGAGAAGTCACCATAAGACGTCTCGACGAGCGATCTCGAGTCTTCACCATTCGCTGCGGACGTCCAACGACCGTACCTGCCTACTCGAATAATAAATCGCTTCAAATTTTAAAGTGTGAATAAACCTTAAATACTTACCTACCTACCTACCTATGTGACGAGGCTAGCAAGGCGCTTTCCGATGGTAAAATACCTCGCCAAAGCACGACCTAAAGTAGCTGCCAGACTGATAAAGCGCTCGTCTACAAAAAACATCTTTGTACCCCCCGTGTTTTTAACCTTAGAAACCTCACATATACAAATGCGTAATTTAAATCGTTGCTTCAAAAGAAACTCAACACAAAAGTAGCCCATTTTTATTTGCAAGCAAAATTAGCAGATTACAGCTGAACAGACTGTAATCTCGCGCAATGGAGGGAGATTGCAAATGAATAGGGACTGAACGTGAACACCCGTGAAAGCGGGTAAGCCCTGTTATTCATGCTGTGAGAGTGGAAAATGATCGCTAGTTTTCTTATATTTCCTGGGAGACATGGGGTAGGTAGACCTAAATAAGTAATCTTTCAGAAAATTACATTTTCTTAAGTAATTTTCTGAAAGATTACTTATTTAGGTAACCTACCTATGTGTAGGAAGAAAATCGTAGGCCCCAAACCAATCATTACCAAAACAAATAAAAAAAAAAACTTTCACACACTCACCCCTGCACTAAGATTCCCTGTGTCGCAAGTGGCATGGGCGCATACAAGAATCACAACAGCCAAGACCCGAGAAAAAACATTTGTGTTCGTCACACAAATATTTGCTCCGGCCGAGGATCGAACACGGAACACCGAGCAGGGTCACTACCAACTAAGCCACGGTGTCTTCAATGTCAAATACCTACATTCGTTGTTGTTTTAATTTATGGCGAATCGCAGCACTCTCCCATCGAACGACGAACATAGGTACCCACGAAATTGCAATTCTTTACGTCCAGTGGTTTGTATGGCCTGTGCTTTGTCTGTCAGTCAGTCAGTCCGTCAGTAAGTTAGTCAGGACTAAGCCTTTTATGCCTAGATCACACGTACAGAGTATTCGGCTGAGTTCTCTGTACGTATAAACATAGCGCTGAGTGCTCGGCTGAGCGAGTGAAGTAAGCTTTCACTGTCTCGGCCGAGTACTCGGTACGTGTGATCTAGGCATTCTTAATTGAGAATAATATTGCTTTTGACCTTCATAAAAAAAAACAAATTCATAGTGAAAATGTGAAGTTTTTTATATGGAAAAGATACATTTTATTGTAAAGTTTAACCAATGTGATAATAATTGGATTTACGGTTATTATTAGTTTAGATGATATATTCCATCAACATTAAATTTTTACCAGAAAAAAACCGACCAAAAAAGTTGGTTGCTTCGTTTTTTAGGAACTTATTAACTATTGTACATACAGCAAAACCACTATTAATAACTAATATAAAATGAAGGGACTATATTCTTAGTTTGCAACAAAATCACCCCTGATTCTGAAAAAGTACGCCCGATTAGCCTTTATTGTAACATGCCATCCATTATGGCAAAGCTTAGCTACTTTATTGATGTTAAAGTATTATTTTTTGTTTATTTTATGGCTAAAGTGGAGTACAGAAATTAGACTATTTTTTCAGATTCGGGAACATTTTGTTACAAACCAACAGTCTCATGAAATAACAAAATTATTCAATAACAAGTACCCTATTCTTGTCCACTCTAACATTTGGAAGGCTTTTCAATTTCTTAATAAACTTATCGGCTATCCTATCATCTACTTCTCTACCAGTTGCCTCCGAATATTCCCCTAGAACCTTTTTCTGCAACCTTTTGAATGGCAGCTCATTGCCTTTTTTCTCCAAAACCGACAAAATAACTGCGTGCCAATTGAACTTATCGCTCATGACTAACTCTCCAATCTTCGCAACGTTTTGATCATGAAGACATATTTCTTCTGCTACTTCTTCCGGTTCCAGCTTTCCCTTCTTCTTTTGTGGTTTGCCAGCACCGTTTACCACCGGTTCAGTTCCATTTTCTGTCACTTCAGTGGCTCCGTTTACACTGTTGACGGTATCCTGACGTTTACGCTTATTCTTCTTGCCTTCTTGCGAATCATCTTCATCATTGACAGATTTGGTCCTATTCTTCTTTTTCTTCTTACCGTCTTCTGGTTCATCTTCGGGTGCTGTTTCAGCTTTTTGTAGTTCTGCTTGATACTTCTCATTTTTTTTCTTTTCTTTGAGCTGTTTCTTGGATAATTTGACCTCTTCAACAGCATCGCTGTTTGTACACTGATTGTCTTCACCATTTTCAGACTCATGTCCATTTTCTTTACCATTTTCTTGTTTTTCACTGTCATCACCATTTTTATCAGCATCATTTGATTCCTCCTTATTCTCAGCCTTTGCTTGGTTCTGATTTCGATTATTAGCGTTTGATAAAGCAGAAAGTTTGACTGAAATCAAGTCCCAAGCCCTATCAATGTCTGTCGGATTAGTTTTATGTCCGCAAACATTTTTGACAAAGTTGATGAATTTTGGCTTCTTGCGTGGTGTGTTCTGATGCTTGCTAATATTCTCGATGATTCTCAAGACGTTTCTTGGGGCATCTTTTTGCTCATCTAAAACGGACTGAACCAAGTCGACCCAAGTGTTCTGTTTCTTTTCGCCTTTCTTCTCCTTAGCCACAAAACCTTTGGCAGCATAGCGTTCTTCTTCAGTCACACATTTAGTATGTTCTTCATACGATGATCCCCTGGAAACAAAAAAACAATGTCACTAAGACTTTTGAATTAATTAATGTGAAGTTGAAAATTTTTAGATGAGAATTTAATCATTGTAAATGATTATTGAACATAAATAAAACAGGTAAGTACCTACGATTTACATGAATAGCTCAAACTAGTTATCAGTGAGCAAATTAATTGGCAAGTATTCATTGCCATCTGGTGGCACGACAGCCAGATTGCAGAGTTATCAAACAAACCATTGTTTTTAATTTTGTGTTATTAGAGCATATCTGCATATACCTAACAAAGAATATAAACAACTCAACTTCATACCTATAAATACATACATACTTACATAGAGGTCATGGAGCAGGTAGAGTATAAAATAATTTTTAAGTACATTGGCTGCTTATTTAGACATAATAAGTAGGCCGCAGTGTGCAATAGCTAGATAATTTAATACACTAAGTAGAGGAGGTAGGTACTCACAAGAAATCTTTAAAGCAATCCATACAAGACAGGTTGGGCGTTCGGTTCCTACACTTGGTCGTAGTATAATGCTTCTCGACTTTGGGCTTCTGTACGGACTCCCCGCAGTGGCTGCATGTGAACACAACCATTCTGAGATTCGAAACAACGTGCTATTTTGGTTTGTTATTTCCTTGAATATTGTAAATATAACCTCAAACCTAGAATGTAAAATAAACAAAGACTTGAATTAGTGTGATGCGCCAGGCAGCAAATACAAGCACAAAAATTTCTACCTATCTATTTTAAAAATGTACAAACCTTACTTTATGTTCTAAGCGAATTTTTTCAATAATTTTCAACAAAAGTACATTGAAATTGATTGACCAAAAATGAAATAGAACGAATGATTTTAATTCTATATTGACTGAGGTGATGATTATCAGCACCATGCCTGATTGGACGGAGAAACGTCAAAAGAATGTCAGTGGCAGTAATATAATTTGACAACACATAGATTTACTATTAACAGATCTAAAAAATTGGTCATGCGCAAGTCTTTCTCGCTAAAGTGGTTCTTTGGCTTTGTTTACCAACTAGCACTCCAACACAGCTATAATAACTTCATAGCAAAATGTTATCTTTCGAGTAGGGCTTGCATTATCCGTTGATTTTTGGTATCCGGATAATTCGGATAGTAGTAAATCCTATTATCCGGATATTTCGGATAGTATTAAAAAAACCTTAATAATACCATTTAAATCACAATAATGAGATAATTATACGTTTAATAACGTGTTGGATCACTTTCTGAGTACCAACGACTAAAATTAGATAAAAAATTTAAACAAAAAAATAACTTTAACCGACTAAAAAATTTTTTTTTTTTTATTTTAATCCGTATATTTAACTGTCCCTGAATAGCAATAATGACGTTTACTATTTACGGACGGACAAACGAACATGGCGAAACATAGGCGATGTCCTAATAGAACGCGATCACGCGATCGTCGCGCGAGCAAGCGATGCGACCGTCGCGCGAACTTGCGATGGTCGCGTCATCGCGTTCTATTAGGACACTGCCATAAAGTTTTTTTTGTTGGACTGAAAAACAGTGTTTTAAATAAAAATTACTTACTGTAAACGTGTACGTTTTGCACACAATGCTAAAGTAAATGTTTTTAACAGATTAAACCATATTAAAATGGTGTTTTTTTATTTTTTTTACTATCCGTTTTATCCAAATTATCCGGATACTGTTACCCTCATTATTCAGATATTAAAATGGGGCGGATATCCGGATATTACAGATAATTCGGATATCCGAATTGCAAGCCCTACTTACGAGTAACTATACAACTTTATTTTTGTTTGAATCGGTTTTAAAAAAAAATTAAACAATGAAAAAGTAAAAACCAATGAACAAATTAATAAAATAACAAGCACCGTTGCTCTTAAGGTGTAAGTGTACATATTTATCTGCAATAAATTACTGAATTACTTAAAATTTTCCGTTTTCCTATTTCGTTAATTAACACCAAACTCTTAGCCAGTTTCATACCTGCCTGTAAAATAGTGATGGCCAATCTTCTCAATATGAAAATTCGTTCATTTTTATTTAGTCATTCGTTCTTTACTCATTTTCGTTTCGCGTCCGTTTGTTTTGTTTTGGGTGTGTCACTTTTCGGTACAATAACGAATTTTACAATGGTTTTATGAAAAATAGGTACCTCTATATTGAAACAAACGATCAACATATAAATATCGGGACTCAATCATGAAGTTCTATCTTACAGTATCTCTAATCATCTTCCTACATGGTGAGTCAACAACTAATAAGTCTTATGATTCCAAGCTTAACTGTTCTAGCTGAAGTTCTGTTCTAGTAATGAAGTCCTGAAAAGGTATCGCTAGGAGATTCCAACACTTAGGAAATCCGTAGGTAAACTTCTATCGGTTACATTACCACAATAAACTACATAACCTTTACCTGTAATTCAACATTGCCTGCATGATATTGGTATGGATTGTAAAAATCCTGAAATAATTAATTAATTAATTTCCGTCGATTTGGTTCATTAGCTTCGGCGTGATTGAGGAACAAACATACATCCTCAAATAGGTAGTGCAATAACTGTTTCAGAGTGCATCAACTCTGAAGAAGTAGGTATTTATTCTAAGTATGATGAAAATAAAAGTTATCTATAATCCAGGACCCTTCTCCAATACTTCAAGGAGTTGGGATGACTGGAGTAGGATTAGTAACTCAGGGGGAAATGCACAATGCGGCCTACAACAGGAGGCCAGTACATGTCTTTTCACACCACCTGCCGTAAAAGAACGCCCATATGGCATTGTAAAAAGGTTTGTTCTAAAATCAAACTGGCCACTCATAAAAAAAAAGAAAAAAGGCGCGTTTCAAAGATTGTGAAACAAAAGTCGGTGTTGGCTGCTGAGTTCGAAGCCCTGGCTTTTTATGCCTCGCAGAAGGTGTAAAAAGTAGAGTATGCTCCTCTGGGATAAAGCCTGTCTTCGTCTTGGGTAGCTTGAACCCTTAGCGTCACTCAGGACTCTACATAACTCCCTCGCTTCGCTCTGGAGTTAACTGAGCCCCTCGTTGGCTCAGGGTTCAATATGCCACCCGCGACATAAGACACTGCTTTATCCCCTTAGTGCATAATCTACTATTGTACCCCCACTCCAGAATAAGAATAAAATACCTACACCTTAAAACTTAATTTATGTTATAGATGCCTTCCCGAGCACTTCACAGAGGTTAGATGATCAGAACACAGCTATCTGGTGTACAACTTCTATCCTAGAACAGCAAAAGTGTGAAAAGTTAGCCAACACAACTGCACTCGACAAGGGATTGTTTCAGAGTGACTATATTGAACTGCATTGTAAAAGGGTAAGTTTCACTTAATAAAACATAATACCAATGAATAAAACTGTGATTACTGAGTTTGCAGTATAACTACGGTAGCGGACAAGTACTGGATGCGTCTTGCACAACATTGAGATAAGTGGCGTGTTAAAGAAGAGGCTTATACCCAGCTTCTTCTTATTGGGTCACTAGCTCTTTCCAACCAGTTAGGTGAAAGGATTTCAAGTGCGCCTCGAAGAGGCTCCGTTCGTGCACTTGACACATATTTTCGAACTTTTTAGGTTCTATGACATCCCGGTTTCCTCACGATGCTCTCCTTCACCGTTAAGCACGTGTTTTAGAAAAATCCAAATGTGCACGACGGGGTTCGAACCCGCGACCTTCGGATCGAAAGTCGAGGCACCTCCCACTCGGCTAACATGGCTTACACACAGTAGTAGGTGCAGTATGGGCTGATATGATGATGATGATGAAGATTACTGAGTAACACTCTGTCACTTCAATCTAATTGAAGGTTGGTTATGAAAGAACAAATGCATAAGCAAAATAATCAGCTTTTAATGTGCCCACTTCTGGGACTAGACAGATCATTTATATCTGGGGGCACGGGAGTGCCCCCACCAAGTCGAGCAAAAAATAAATATTTCTCTTAATGTAATTGTTTTCAGGCATTTGATGTGGAGGAATGCATGTCATGGGTTGACCGAGGGGAGGCTTCGCTGATAGCTTTGGACGCTGGCGAGGTGTATGTTGCCGGCAGGTTCCATTCACTGGTCCCCATCGCACAAGAGGTAACCTCTATTTTCTGTAGCTTATTTTTATTTTTAATATATTATCACTAAATAGAGATGAGATATTTTCTTGACTTGACATGCAGCACAGAGTCTCATAATAGAACCGCATAGTATGTAACCGTAAAAAGTCATTTGATTCTTTGTAGAAATGGTAAAGTAGATAGCATTAACATATACAACAGAAAAGTAAAAAAAAAGCTGTCACTGAAGTTGCAGTGCTTAATGGAGGTTTGAATATTGCTAGTTGCTTCTGCACACTATTTGCGGCTAATCTTGCAAACACTAATTTATTGCACACCTACCTTTGATGACACAGGGCTAGTTTACAAGCTACAAACCAGCGAGTTTGCTAGTAGCTTGAAAACTCGCCTCTTGTCATTGACAATCCTTCCGGACTGCTAACTCTCACTCAATGGCTTTTAAACTCGCTGGCTTGTAGCTTGTAAAGTAGCCGTGTTCATCGACACTTAACTGTAGTGTTCGTGTTCGAAACTTATTAATAATTTTTCCTAATTTCTAGTTGTATGGAAGGAGCGAGACATACCAATATTCAGTAGCTGTGGTTAAAAAGGGAGCACTGCCTCAACTGCAGCCCGGCATGGGGCTGCAAGCGCTGCGAGGCGCGCGCGCCTGCTTCCCCGGAGTCGGCGCTCTCGCCGGATGGGTCATGCCCATACACGTGGTGAGTTACCTACCTCTGGGCAACATTTGTCAATACTGACAGATGTATGGAAGCCGCGAGACGCTGCTTACAAAATCAAGAGACCGTGGAGCATGTAATCATCCGCTGTCAGGCTACAGAGGAGAGTAGAGTTAGGACAGGCTTACGTAGGCTGCTAGACTCCTCTCCAACAAATGTGTCGGCCAGCACTTTACTGGAACGGTGCTGTCAACAACCCAGTATCCTGCTCCGTTACTTCAAGGAGCTGGGATGGCTGGGACAGGGTTAATTGTAATTTATGGGGGGCAATGCACAATGCACCTGGACTAGACTCGCCCAAGATAGGCAGAATGGCAAGGGTTGGAGGAGGCCTTTACCCAAAAATGGGTGCCCCGAAGAAAATAATCAGAAACAAATTAAAGAAAAATAACGGACAAATACGGCTTAATAATAATAATAATGCACAATGCACCCTTCAACGGGACGCCAGTGCAGACCGTACCCCCTAAACAGAATAAGAATAAGAAGCCGCGAGACATACCAAAACGCAGTGAGTGGCGGTGGTAAGGGAGTGCTGCTTCAGGCGCAGCCCGGCATAGGGCTGCAAGCGCTGCGAGGCACGCGCGCCTATACACGTGGTGAGTTACCTACCACTGGGCAACATCTGTCAAGGTTTCTTCACGGTTTAATAGCGCTCGGCGAAAGTGGAGGGGAGCTCTGCGCAAGTGAGGTGAGGCGAGACGGCGCCTATTGGTTGCGCCGCGGCGGGAAGGTGGCTAAGCGACCAATAGACGCTGGCGCCGGGCACATTCCCCGTCGCGTCGCACCCCTCCCGACAAACACATCTAACAATCGACTTCTGCGCATTCAAGGTCAGCGCTATTAAACCGTGAGGATACCTGTACCATGGAGCTAGAGTCAATTGGAGAGAGCTTTCTGTACAAACCATTGAAAATAACAACCACGTTCCCCTCCTGCTTATTATCCTTGCTCTTCCTAATAATTTCTTAAGAAACCTTATTGTTACAGCTGATGCAAGAAGGCGGATTAAAGATAAAAGACTGCAATAACCACGTGAAGTCGGCTATAGAGTTCTTCGGCGATTCGTGCGCGCCCAACTCATTGAAAGATATGTACAACCCTATTGGAGACAATCCAGATAAGTGAGTACACACAATATTAAAACTGGCTAAATAATTAAGCTATAGAAAAAGAAAAAGCATATTTTATTTGTGATAAGTATGTTACCTTAAAAGGATAGTAGTTGATAAAAAAATACAGTAGTTTGTCATAGAAAAGTAAGTTCTTCATACGCATTATCTAGATTGGATTTTCGTGAATTTAGTACAATACTTAGAAGCCGTTTTGGCCGAGTGGGATGTGCCTCGACTTTCGATCCAAAGGTCGTGGGTTCGAACCCGGTCGTACACCAATGGATTTTTCTGTTCAAGAAATTTATGTGTGCTTAACGGTGAAAGAAAACATCGTAAGGAAACCGGCATGTAAGTCTAAAATGTACACGAAAGGAGCCTCTTCAAGGCGCACTTGAAGTCCTTTCAACACACACGATAAGAGGAAGGAGAAGTATAATACTGGCCGCTATTTTTTATTTCTTAACAACCACTTATCACATAATTATTATCAAAGATCTAATTAATGCTACGTCACTAGAAGAATGTTAGATATGAAAGTGGATGGATATATGAGTAGAGGAAGACAGTACAGAGATGACGGATGATGGAGACGAATGGAAGAAGAAGACATGTTGTGCCGACCCTACCTAAGTGTGAAATGATGATGATTATTAATTAAATTCTAATTCCCCAGGCTATGTAAACTATGTAAGGGCGGCGCGGGCGTGCGCTGCACACTGGCGGATCCGTTCGCGGGCTACGAGGGAGCGCTAAAGTGCCTCGTCGCCAATAACTCGGGAGAGATCGCCTTTGTCCGGGACACGACTATACAGCACGCGCTACTCTCGCATAAGATATTGGGTAAGTGTTGTCTACTAATATTAATATTATTATAAAGGTTGCAGGGATAAATTAATGAATGAAAAATGTATTTGTCTTCAGCTAGCAGCTTCCTCTCTTGCCTTTGGACAAGAAGACACAATAGAAATGAATGCTTATTATCAATTTTTATTATATTATTAAAATGGATAAAAAAGGCTTTGTCATAGAGTTGTAAGCTACCCGGAAAGTTTCAGCTGAATAGCTAATCGGGAATTGCTCGTAATTTAAATTGCATGATTCCAAACGGAATGGATAGATTTTTATAGTATTTTGAGGTAAGGTCGACATTGCTTGCTAATAAATGAATTTAGAATGCATTGTCATAGAGTTGTGAGCTACCCTAAAAGTTTCAGCCGGATAACTAATCGGGAAGTGCTCGTAATTTGAGTTGCAAGATTATACGCGGAACAACAGACAGACAAACAAGAAAATGACTTAATAAAGACGTGGTAAAATAAAACAAAGTTGCTCATTGAAGACCAACTAAGGCATCGGTCGAAGTAAATACTACCTTAGTGTACTATGTTTATGGTTCGAAACTAAGTGACACTATTCCGTCAGGTGGTGTGAACGAAGACCAATTTGAGTTGATCTGTCGCGACGGATCCCGCACGGCCGTGACGCAGTGGGAGCGTTGCAACTGGGGCCGCGTGCCAGCCGACGCCGTGGTCACTAGCAGCGCTTATTCCACCGAACAACGCAAACGGTAATCGCCTTTAAGTGTACTGAGATACGGTTCAATTTGAGTTGATGGAATCCGCACTAATTGATTGATTTCCGCACGAATTTTGATTGATGTAATACTTGAAAGTGCTAACAATCTTAAATTCAAGTCCATGCTGAGTCCACTCTGCCTTAGAATTAAAGGTTTTACTATATTGATTCTATAGCTGCTTTTGTTTTGGTCATAGGCAACTAGCGTGTCTTTTGCCATTCAAAGTGCGCCTCTTTTTAAGTTTTTTTCCCCTGTACACAAAAAAACAACACACAAAAGAACAATCTACTTAAAAAAACATAATGATACACCAAAAATTTTTAATCACGAAAAAAATACGAATAATCAGTAATAATTTACTGAACACACTCTGGCAAAAAAAAACTTGGAAAAAATTAAGTCGAAATCTTGTCAAAATAAATTGATAAATATTGGATAACATTCTGTCATTTTGTAGAAACTCAAATTCTGACGGTACAGATACATCGTAGAATTCCCATTTCACCTTCTACATTGTTCATTTAAATTTTTTTGGTAAAAAAAAATTGTGGTCTATATGTAATGCCGTCTACCTATTTTTGCGCGATTATCTTCCAACACACGTTACTGTATACTTGCGCAAATTTAGGTACCTACGCAGTTTTACAGACTTGTGCAAGTATGTTTAAATTAATATTTTACAGGTTCCAAAACTACCTTGCGAAACTAGTACAACTATACGGAGAGCCAAATCCGAACAATAATCTGTCGAACCGAACCAGCGAATACCGAGATGTGTTCGGTTACTCATCCACTACCGAACAATCGCGGTACCCCTTCAGAGACAGATTCTACGGACAGAACCAGAATGATGATGATAACAGGTAATTATTAACTAGTTTAATAAACGGGTAGATTATTTATTTTTATACTATTTGCAAAATAAACAGTATTTGTAAAATAATAATCAAGGTTTTACAAAATCATACAAACAACCGACTTCAATCGGACTATTCTAGTGACCGTAGGCACGACTGAAAAGTCACAAAAAAACAAAGGGAACGAAAAAAAGCATATTGTTCACTTCAATGCCTTTTTTTCAGTTATTTTGATTTAAAAACTAATAATCAACAGATTTTCATAAAATTTCTATGGGCAATATGAAAGTATAACCTTTCAAACATGAATTTTTCAAATCGGTTTATGAGCAACAAAGTTCTAAGGTAACAAAGATAAAATTAAAATAAAAACATTCAACCGAATTGAGAACCTCTCCTTTTTTTTTGAAGTCGGTTGAAAATGCAGTTATGTAGATACGTGTAAGGAGAATATAGGCTAAGAATGATGGGCATTATGAGCTAAGGAGTTTTCACGTATAGAGGGTTGTATTCGTTTACTTGTTCACTACCATTCATTCATGATATCTCTTCAGAGATAGATTCTTGACAAATCTTGTTTCAATTCAATTCAATCATTTATTGGCCAAAATGTTACATTGCATAACTCTTGTTTACAAACAAGTATTGAAAAATTACTAAATTAATTCATATTTGAATTCATTATAACGGGTCGATAGTAGAATCGACGATTCCTTCGTACGTCGACTTAAGGCCATGGTAATATGGTCCTATTTTCAATGGAGCCAGTAAATTGAAAATTTTTCCGTTCTGAACTAATCCTAAAGTGTTTACCTGTTTTGAATAACGTCCAGAATTCTAACTTATTATGTACAGATATGTACTACTCGGGCGAATGAACATGACACCTGGCTGACACATGCCTCGGAACGTGATGCTTCCCCCGCCCCCCGCGCGGCACCCTCTGTGTTTCTTCTTCCTCTTATTTCGATGCCTTATCATTACTTATCATTACCAAGTATTACAGGACCTCTTCTCTGTCAAGATCCAATCCAATTCCACGCTGTACTTAGCACAACATTCGAGCCAGGTGTCATGTCCATTCGCCCGAGTAGTATGTACAGACAGCGTCATAGATAAGTAAGTATCCCCTTGCACAAGCTTCAAAACCCTTTAAACCGCCCGCCACGGCGCGGCGTACAAATAAGTTTTTCCTTGAAATATATATATAGTAGTAGTATAACCATGTAATCCTCATCACAATTTCATGCTATTTTTTGAAGGGATTTAAAGCTGGCTGTCTTGTGCAAGGGAGATACTTATCTATGACGTAGTCTGTACGTACAGTCTATAAAATTCTATTAATTATATACAGTCTGCATTAATCTGGTCATTTTGTTATAGAGTAAGCACAATGTCTCCATACCAGCCGAGAGCGGACGCGTCGGGGCGGCCGATCGAGCTTCCATTCCGGCTCTTCGCGTCCAACGAAACCACAGATTTGTTGGTTCAAGTAAGTACTCTTTTTAATTCATTATTATTATATTTTTAATAAAAAAATATAATATATTTTTAATAAAAAAATATAATGTATTTTTAATAAAAATAATATCTAAAATAAGTCTTCAAATGTCAAAATGTTATATGTGATAAGCATAGATGATTATCGGTGTTCCTATAGAACACCAAGATGGACAGTATCAAACCAAAACGAAGTCGTAAGACAGGCAGACCAAAAAAATGCAGACACCTTGTCTATAAATATGAAATATCTCCATTTTCAAATAATGTTTGTTACTTTTTACGATGTAGTTTTATTAACAATGAGAAAGCCTAGTAGTTTTAACATATAATATTTATCTAGCCCTGTTTCTTCTCTTTTTCAAAAATTAGCATTGGATCAAAATGTACTAGAAGTTGAACCAATGTGGCTTCTTTTATTGGTCGCATTTTCAATGTACTACATTTTGTTTCTATACTTTAATACTTCTGTGGCGATAAGGCCTACTTACATTTGTATAGTGGATTCAATAAACTAATTTTCTTACTTTCTTTAAGATATGTCTAAGAACTGCCACGGTATACATATTCATAACAATGTACGCGATCCTTATTTAATGAAACCAATAAATAATTTATTTATTTATATTGAACTAGCCGCTGAGCTAGGCTATATAGCTTAAATATGGATATAGTTTAAAAAATATATCCATACCCAATTTCAGCTTAATCGGTACAGTAGTTTAGACTGATTGAGCAACTCTTCTATCGAAAACTACAAATTCAAAAAAAAGGCTAGTGTATGACTGTTATAGCGGTCATCCACTTAGACAATTATTAGTATATAAGTGAGTATCAATAGCCCATTTATTTCACTAACAATAGTTATTTTCAAGTCAGACACAGAAATGTTACACGCAACTGCTAGCTTGATATAATTGAAGGCTGAATATGCAGGTGCTCATATTTGTAATTCCATCTGGATCCTAAAAACCCGTATTCTGACAAATAAATTATTCGTATTCGCATCTAAACAGACCAATGGCGAATTTATTAAAATTACCATTTTAATTTGTTTTGTTTTGTAGGATGCAACAATAAACTTCCGAATGCTAAAGGAAGATCAGCAATTGGCGTCTCATATATTAAACAATGAGTTTGTGGGCTCGCAAGCCGAGAAGGCAGTACTGGGACTGCGCGACTGTCCCGTCAAGCGCGCCGTGCTCTGCGTCACCAGTGACCCTGAGATGGACAAGTGCACTAAAATGAGGGTAAGTCACTAAATCTTAAGTTATTGTAGTGTTTTTAATGCAAATATAGATTTTTGGACTAGAAAAAATCGTTATTTTACGACGTGTGTTCGAACCCACGACTTTTGGATCGAAAGTCGAGGCACCTCCCACTCGGCCAACACAGTGGAACAAGTCCTGAGCAGCACTGTTTTGGTTATGGGCAGGCGTGATCTCTTACCATCAGGAGAACGCCTATCTCGTCTTCTCTTGTTTTCTATATGCCCGTGGCCTTACGTAATTTATTGTATATATTTATCTTTCAACTAGCATTATAAAGGTGTACATTCACCATTCCAGATAGCTCTCAAAGCGGCATTCCTGCAACCGCAACTGGTTTGCTGGCGCGGCCACAGCACGCGGCACTGCGCGCGCGCCGTTGCAGCGGGTTCATGCGACTTTGTGCTACTGGACCCGGCGGATATGTTGCTCGCGGCTCAGCAACACCGACTAGTGCCATTCATGCAAGAGGTACCTTAATTTAAGAGTAGCATAACCACATAACATTCGTCAACATAGGTGGTGATTACGCTGGCCCTTGCATTCAGTCCTCACCTTACTTTGTTTCGTTTCTTTATTCAATACTATTTGTCCGCGTAAGATAAAATTATCTTTCAGCTCAATCAGTTTGGTAGTTTTGCGTGATTGAGAAACAAACATCCATGAAATAGCAAGTGTTTTCGCCGATTTCTCTGGAACGGGGCAGTCACGAATCCTGGGAGTTAGGTCATTGTTCATCACTTATCAGTCACCAACGAATGGCATAAGAATGGGCATGATCCATGGTTGGCCACTCGGTTAAGGACTATCTGATTCCACAAACTTTATCCTTGATTCTATAATGTAATTTAATAATTATATTATAATTTAATTATAGTAACTTCATCATTGATTATCACATAATTATTTAATTACATTATATTTAATTTAGTTATAGAATCAAGGATAAAGTTACTATAGTTGAATTAGAAAGGTTCTGTATTTTTATCACAAGTTGTAAACTTAGTATTAAGGGGAATCCTCAAGGAAAATTTCTATACAAAATGTTTCGGACAAATACTCAAAAAGTACGCCGTATTATAGTAATTTCTTCACACTATTCGTTTCGTCTATGTTTTCCGATTGTGTCAACAAAAAATAGTAAGGTTTCATACTTTAATTTAGATTTTATTCGTGTTTTTAAATTAGTAGTGTAAATTTTAAAACACGTATAAAATCTAAATTATCCTTAAGATAAGTCTTTGAGATCTTTTTTTTTTTGGAAAATAAACTTTATCTTATTCTGTTTCCCAGGTATACTCGAGCGGTAACAACTGGTACTACGCAGTAGCGGTGGCAAAGGAACAAGATCCGGATACGGATCTGACGTACCTCCGCGGGAAGAACACGTGTCACACTGGGATCGGCATGGCGGCCGGCTGGGTGTACCCGCTGGCTTATCTCATCTCTAACGGGTGGATAAGGTGAGTTTACACACAGGGACTGGATTTTCTAAGGTCATCCAGTGCTTTTACATCACATCACTTTAAATGTTAATTAGCTGCTGCCCACGAAAGTAGCCTTTTTGAGGCGCACTTGAAATTGTGTTGTTTGTTTGTTTGAATTGTGATGAAAGGATACACGATACGAATAGACGACACGATAAAAAGAAGACGGTATGACCTCGTGCTGTCAGTATAAAAAGTATCTTGAGTCCTTTTTCATCTGATAACCTATACCCATATTGAATCCCAAGTGGTTGGTTGTAGTTTTGGCTTGATGCAGCCAAAACTTTACTGAACTAGAAAAAAAATAACAAACATTTTGATGGCTGAAAACGCGGGCGACTCCGCTAGCAGCAGCTAGTGTATTTATATATCAGAGAACCCTAGTTTGGGATCAGATCTACGTGTATTATAGACCAATTCATTATCCGTTGTGAGAAACGTAAATCCATTATTGACTAGGTCTTACTCAGCTGTAGACTTTGTTAAAAAAAACTTTTGTCTATTCTAGATCGTACGGTTGCGACGGCGCCCACGCAGCGGCAGAATATTTCACGAAATCCTGCGCACCCGGTGCTTTGAGCTCCGAATATGTGGACTCAGGAACTGTACCTCACGATAATCTGTGTCATCTCTGCCACGGCGCTTCTTACAGGTGATTATAATAATTGAAAATCCTTTACTTAAATTTACCCATGCGGCAATGCAATAGTATGGAATGGATTGTGCGTGAGCATAGTATACTATTTTTAAGTGTGTAATTTTTATTTCGTATCAGCCCTTTTGATATTTGGCGTCTCTTGTCCAAGTGTTTTCTATATAGCTTTTACGTCAACACAAACGTGCTTTTTGACGTCCCGGATTCAAAATTGACGTGTTTGATTGGTCGACGCTAGGTACATAATAAATATAGGCCTAGAATCCGTCCAAACCGTAAACACATCGCTTTCTTTTTTTAAATATAAAACATAGAGAAAGATAAAATGGCGGAAATCGCGATATCAACTTGCATGACAATTTTTATAACACTTCAGTTTGATCGCTCTGTTATGGTGGCTTTACACGGGCCGCACCGGCCTGGGCCGTGCCATAGGTCGCGTGAAGCGAGCGGCCCGAGGCTGCCCGGGCGGGCGCGTATTGTGTGTTAACACAAGCCGTCTCAGGGGTGATCCGACTTGGCCGCGGCACGTACAGACGAACTTGGCGCGTCGCGGCGGCGCGTGTAGCACAGGCCGTGTGAAGCCACCATTACACTCGCAAAGCATAATTTTGTAATATTATTTTCAGGCGTTGCCGCCGCGACGCCAGCGAGCCATACTACGGTCACGTTGGAGCCGTGCGTTGCATGGTAGAGGGCGGCGGTGAAGCGGCGTTCGTGAGACACACGGCCCCCGCCGAGGTGGCCTCCGGACGACGCAGCGAGTGGTGGGCCCGAGACCTGCTCACACTGGACTTGCAGTTACTATGTCCCGACGGTGAGTGGGAAGTCTTCGAGTGGCTTTGAGCCTCGTCCACATCGTCTTAAAAAGCAGATGAACTCTTAACCAGCGGAAATAAAAATACGGATTTTCTCAATCTTTGGTAAAGAAAGGCCTCCCTAAAATAGTTTTTACTTCTGATAGGCTCATGCCGACTTGCACCAAACTATCAAAGTTCCTAGCAATTACTTAGCTCGCTTGACAGTTCTTAACGGCCTGAATTTGGACCGTAAAAAACTGGCTAGCAAGAAAAGTAATTGCTTATGAGCTTAGACAGTTTAATTTCCTTATTCCAGGTACTCGAGCTAAATCACATGAGTATGAGCATTGTAACCTGGGCAAAGTGCCGGGGTCCGTGCTCATGGGCCGCCCCAACCACACGGAACTGGACACGTACGCTAATCTGCTTCTGTACGCGCAGCAATTCTACGGCGCTGTCTCTGCAGACGAGTTCAGGTTTGTATTGACTTGAGTCTTCTAATTCTACAATTAAATTTCAATAGTTCTATATTGCAATATACTTATCCTGGCACAGTTCCAGGTGACTGTCAGATATTCTGCGGCCAAACAGTGAAGTGTAGCATTACGGTATTCTGGTTTAAAAGGCACTGTAGTGTATAATAGCGCTTTTGGAACCAACAAAAAAAACTCCAAGTGCTAATTAGCTTGTTGATAATACGTGTCAATATGAGATTAAAAATTTAAAATGTAACAGTTGTTTCTATCTCTTTCCAGCTTCAGCATGTTCTATTCCCCGTCTCCATACTCCGACTTGATCTTCAGCGATGTGGCAGTTCGTTTGCAGCGGTTGCCACACAACGAGCGATCAGCGGAATTAGTCGCCGGCCCCGCCCTTATCCGCGCCGCTCGTATCGTCTCCTGTGACGCGCCGCAAGCCGCGGCTTATGTAGCTTCCGACCCGGATTTCCTGTCTGAGGGCTATAGGAATGGCGTTTTTGGACATTTATTAGGTGTAGCTCTGTTTGTGATAGCAGTTTTATGGCACTAGCAAGAGTTCGTGCTGTAACGTCACTCGCACGTTTTGGTACTTGGATTGAGGGCCCGATGTTTTTTTATTAACAAAGAACATTTATTCTTCGTTATTAGCTCTACACATAATAAATCAAATAAAGTCAGGCGACTGTAAAGTGGTGGTGGTGGTGGTGGCGACTTTACTAGAGGCTTCTATGGAGTTCTGGAGGCAACGCAGAGTCACGATTTACAGAGGGCCCGATATTTCAGTCAATATCTTGCTTATTTGACTGTCGCAAAATCTGATACCTACTTTCACATCTAAATCCTAAGAACAGTTTCAAGAGGATTGAACAAAGTGGCCCTCAGTCCGAATGCACACCTGCTAGGTAATATTTGACAAAGGTAGCTAAAACTTTGATAAGTACCCTCCACTCTACTCTGAGAGTGCGTTTCCACTGACGTGGAGCTGGGCGGTGTGGAGAGGAGCAGACCGTGAATTGGCCAATCACTGCTCAAAGTGGAGCAGAAGTGGAATTTCAAGCACTGTGATTGGCCAATTGACGATACAGTGGAAACGCACCCTTATTTCACAATTTCAACCAACCCTGGTTTCTTGTCTAATGTTTAAACTGAGTTGTTAAGTTCAATATGCTTATACCCCGATTCAGAATTCAAGATTTTTTTTGTAAACAAAGGTGTGACCACCCTAAAAAAATACTTATCAAAGTGACGTTTACTCAATTTTCCTAAATACTTATGGTACGGTTTATTTGCTAGTCAATATCCATAGAATGGAAAATAGCAATGGTTTTGTACTGATTATTACATTTTATTTAATTTTTTTCAGAAAGTTATAACACGACGAAAAAATATTAGCGAAAAATATTTTAAGACATTGGTATCATCGGAGTAAATTACAGAAGTCTGAAACAATTTTTGGATTTTGACCTAAACGTGTGTTTGTAAATTTTATTCGTCTCTTGTCCGTTTACCAAGTCGAATGCGTTCTTTTTTCGCTTCTCGTGTGCAATTGTGTGAATCGAATGAATATTTGTTAGGTATCTGCTATGCACCTTGGCATTATTATGATTAATATCTAAGAAGTTTAGATTCACAAATTTTATTTCCTATTCTACCTACTTTTCAGTGTTCTGAAGTACCTGAATATGTTTGGTTAAGAATTATTTAGGTAAAATAGGAAACTATCGCACAAGCAAAACCGCGCGCCATTACTAGTAATAGTGATCCGTGGTATAAACTCGTTTTTAACTCTAACCTGTCTCTGTTACAGTGACATATCATGACACTTCTTTGTTTACAAAAAAAAACTTTAATTATAAATCGAGGTATAGCTCTTTTTAATGTTTATACTTCAAAATATAAAAGTTAAATATGTAGTTATTTAGTTTCTGGTAACTATAATTGACTAAAGCAGCTATATGTAAGACAATCAATACACATTATTTTGCATTTAGTAATGTAAGGAAAGGACTTTAACTAAATGTACAATTGAATCTCGATTTACTTTTTGGTGATTTATATTTTATTCCCTTTTAGTGTAGTTAGTATTAATTTTGATGATTATTTGGTCCGTCCATATGTGTGCCTTTGTATTTTTAATTTAAAATAATGATTTTATATCCGTCCAGGTAAAACTATAAGCTTTAATACTTTGTACAAATAAAATCCCTTTAATTATTTAGTTTCTTTTAATATCTTTCTGTGATGGTAGCATTCAAAACCTGTTGGTAGCTTATCAAATTGTTTAACAATCATTCTTAGATCGTATCTACGACAGATTTCCGTAGTGGCTACTTTAATAGTTTCTCCATTTGTATTTATACTGCTCGCATGGTCTTTCCATTTACCGAATAAACAATTTGTTTTGGCCACTTCATCATTAATCAAAGGTATAAGACCATTGCACTTTGGTGTCTCTTTTGCACACAAGTATAGAGCTTTCCAAGCCAAATACCTGAAGTGGTTTATACAGAAAACAAACAGGTAATCTGTTGGTTTGTTCTTCAACAAAGTCTCAATCATGGAGTTACTGAGTCTGACTACCACCTTCTTTTTGTACAAAACCAAATAGGCCAGCATTTCTTTAGCTTCGCACAAAATGGCCAAGGTAGTGCAAAATTTATTGGCGGAAAGGCAAAAAGTTGTGAATATATGCCGCCATATTAATTCCTCAGGGTTGTGTGACAAATTGAATAGGAGACTGCTGATTGGGATTCCTGATTGACTGATGCGGTTTTCAAGGAACTTATTCACATCTGTTACAGCATTTGTAAACGCCATCTTGTAACACATTTGACCATTAAAAGCATTTGATGCTCGGCTGACTTGCAAGTTTTCAGTATTGTAACTGTAACCGAGAAAAGTTATTTCTTTGCTGAATTTGATGGTCGGATGCTGGAAATTCACTTCCGTTTTGCTATAGTTCACATTTCTATAGTTGGTTATTGCGTTCAAGAAGGAATGAGCATCTTCTAAAGAGTCTGTTATGTATAAGTAATCATCCACAACTCTGGTGAACAATTGAATATTAGCATTAGACTTCTTGAAATGTTTTGCAAAGTACAATTCATCCATGTACTTGTAGTAAAGTTCCGATAAAGCTGGTGAATATTTATATCCTTGAACCAAACCTTCCATCCATTCAAAAATAGTAGATCCTGCCCTCACTAGGAGGGGTTTACGAAGCTCAGATATTATATCTTTGTACTGTTGAGCATACTTTTTTTTTAAATTAAGATTTTTCTCAGTCTTTTGGATAGCTAAGTGCCTTTCACATACTATTTTAAGCAACTTTTCTTTATTTACTGCCCCAAAAGCATTACTCAAATCTGTTTTTATGAAATAGAGTTGAGGCTTGTTTAACTTCAACCATTCAAGATGAAACTCATCAAATTGTGTCTCAATTTTCTTCTGAGGCTTTCCAATCAATATTTTCAAAAAGTTCAATCTATCTTTAATCTTATACTTTTCCACTGCATTCTGTGAATTATTTTTATACTGGACAATTGGTCGGTAATTATTATTTGCTTTTAAAATCAAATGCAGTCTCGGAACTTCCTTCTTGATAGATTTCAATTTAGTTCGTTCACCGAGGCTATATTTTTTTCTAATCTTTTTCCCCAAACTTATTGGTCCACATTTTTTCAAGACTTTGGTGAAAGTCATCTCGGAAATCTTTCTATCATAAAAACTTTGCCATTGATGTTTCCAGAAATAGTGAAGTTTGTTTTCATCACCATCTATCTTGCAAGTGGTGACGTAAAAATTCAATGAGATTATTGGTGAGAGTATATTTTTTAAGATCCAAATAAAGATATTATTCAGTATTTGCTTTGATATATTATCGGGTGTCTTCCAAATAGGAGGAGAAAAATTCCATTTGTCAATGAATCTCCTAATAACAAAATGTTGCCGTCTCATGCTGAAGACGGCTGATTCAACCAATCGTCTCAATATCTTACCATTTGAATCGACACACAACGTTTTTGGAATAATATCACAAATTGCTTTCCAAGACTGTTTGAAAACTACTTGTTTATTTACTGGTTGCAAAGTAAAACCTTTTGTTTCAAAATATTCTTTGAAATCGTTTTTAGATTTTAGTCTTAGATTTTGTTTTATTTCAGTAAGCAGAGAGAGCAGATCAGGTGTGAATCCACTAAGTAAGCTCTCGTCAGCTCCAAATACAGACGAGATATCGTCGGATTTTAGAACACCGTGTTTCAGAACATTTTGAAATGAGCGCACATTTTGCTTGTTCACAAAGTCTTGCGATAAACACACTGGAATATCCATAATTACATACACAACTATTGATGGTAAATATCTAATCAATATTACCTAATTAGGATCACAAATACAAAATGATAAAAGTTATGTTAATTTTTTTTTCATTTGTTTTTCGAATTTCGATCGATGTTCGTTTGTTTCAATTTATCTTCAAGTTCAAGGATTTTTGTTTTCTTCCGTTGTCGACATTGTCAATTCAATTCAATTCTTGATTGTGGCCTTTGCGACAGGGTCGACATTGTCAAACAAGCAATCAACTAGGATATATTTCGTTCATTCATTTGATTTTCATATATATTCTTGCTTATGTGTGTGTGTAAAATCAAATCGCAAAATAAAAATTATGCCTCTGATTGGTCCACTTTTAGCGCGCATTTTAATTTAATCACTTTGATACGCGTTATCTGTTTACGACTTTGATTGATTACGTTAATGTTAGTGTACGTTCGGTCTTTGATTATTTACTCATCAGAGTTTGGACAACGAGTCGGTCGTGCTGTGTTGTGCTAGCAAATAAAAAATATCAAAGGTTAACGTGGTTGTCTAGCTACTTAACTTGGAATAATATCGCTTTGCAACGCTAGGAGTGACATAAATATTTCTATTTCAAAGCAAGTTACAGACATGGCGCGATCAATTCCTGCAGATTTGATAAAAGTCTTCAAAGCGTGTTATTTACCGGTTTTGCCCAGTCGCCTTATACAGAAACATGTTGTTTACAATAAATGTTCCGATAATTTACATGTAATGGGAAACAAAATATCCTTGAGAGATAAGAAAGTGTTTATGGTCGGCGCCGGTAAAGGAGTGCAACTTATGTCGTACGAAATAGAGCATCTGCTTGGCAACAAAATTGAAAAAGGTATTATTAGTATACCACAAGGAAGCTTGATTAGCTACACAAAGAGTGATAAGATCATTTACTACGAAGGAGCTAAGAACAATTTGCCTGATGCTGAAGCAGAAAAAACAGCAAAGCTTATCAAAGAACTCGCCGAAAGCCTTACTTGTGATGACATTCTCTTGGTTTTGATAACCGGTGGTGGGTCAGCTTTACTGCCTTTACCTATAGCGCCTATATCTTTGGAAGAAAAGACTCAATTGGTTAGGAAATTAGCCAACGCCGGGGCAGACATTAAAGAGCTAAACATTGTAAGGAAGAGAATATCAGATATAAAAGGGGGGAAATTGGCGATGTGCACGAAAGCTACTATTGTAACGTTGATTATTTCGGATATAGTAAACAATCCTTTTGGTTTGATAGCAAGTGGACCCACTGTCGAAAATAGTGATGATCCTAAAGATGCCATTTCTATTTTGGAAAAGTACAATTTGTTACCCGAACTACCTTTATCTATTAAATGTGTGTTAGAAAAGGAAAATAAAAAGGACACATTTTCAGCAGCTCAATATTTTGGAAAAAATGTTACAGTGACTAGAGCTGACACAAAAGACGATAATGATTTTGTTGAAGAACTCGAGAATGGTCAGAATCAGGGCTTTAGGTCAGTAACTGCTAGCGAAAGTCCTACTGACTTAGGTAACTCCAAAAGAGTTCTAAGAGATAAAAAGAGAGAAATGAAATGCGTTGAAAATGAAAGTTATGAAGATGATAATGATCGTTCACAAAAAGTTCTCAACTTTTTGCTAGGATCCAACGTTGCTAGCGTTCAGGCAGCGTATGATGAACTTCTAACCCTTAAGTCATACATACCGATTGTTATTTCTCATAGCGTCACCGGAAATGTTGAAGAAATAGCAAGTTCATATTTCAAATTAACTAAGATATTTAGTGACTACTTAAATGGGAAACTTCAATTTAATGAAATAGAACATTTGATTAAAAATATTACTTGTATACCGGGAGTTCTTACTGATATTCGTTTCTTAGACAACCTCCTGAATCCGAGCTTCAAGAACAAAGATATTTGCCTGATTCTGGCTGGCGAAACTACTGTGACAGTTAAGGGCCCAGGAAAAGGGGGTCGTAATCAACAGTTGGCGTTAGAGTTTTCAAAAGTTCTACATGAACAGAAGTCCAAATGGGCTTTAGATAAACTGAACATTTTTATGCTCAGTGCAGGCACTGATGGAATCGATGGACCTACGGATGCTGCTGGTGCAATAGCCTATAGAGATCTGTACTCGGAATGTCTAGAAACCGGTATACCGGTAAACACATACTTAGACAACAATGACAGCTACACTTTTTATAAGACTTTCAAGAATGGACTGTATCATGTAAAAACTGGACATACAGGCACCAATGTAATGGATATCAATTTGATAACTATTTGCAAAGACTAGAAAAATGTTATTAATGATACATTCAATGATAGGGAACAACATTTTTGGAATAAAAAAATAAAACCTAAAGGCTAGAACACTAACTCCCTTCCCAAGTCAGTGTCGAATCTCTAGTAATTAGATGACTAGGCCTAAGCAATGGGTAGACAAAATGTAAAAAAAAGTTTTATCTAAATATCAAAGAACCAATTTTCTAAAAGGAAGACTGTTAGCCTACCTATTGGTTGCTTTAGTATTTGATTGATATACTTTTAATATCAATCAAAGACATGGGATCAAAAGTAAATAAAATGTTAATCTTATACATACTTAGTTTTATTTTCATGCTGAGGATGGCTTCAAAAATAAACTTAGTTTATTCTGTTTTTCTTGATTGTCACTTGGCCTGGCCTGTTTCATTTTAGCTGAGGCCAGTACAGCTTTATGACACAAACCGGCAAACTTGTCTTTTTTCCTTTTGTTGTTTTTTATTATTTTTGGAGGTTCCTTGATTGAGCTGGCTAATGTATTCTGTTCATTCTTCAATGAGAAAACATCAAAAGCATTTGAATACACATTTGCTGTTTTACTTTTCTTAGACAATTCAACTTTATTCATCTTAGGTGCTGTGAAATCTGCTTTGTTTTTTGCAGCAACTGTTTGTTTACTGTGTTTTTCTATTTTTTTAGCTGGTTTAGAAATTGAGTTTGTTTTGGATCTTAGAGGGTATTCTCTATTTGATTTCAACAAAGTTGTAATGGTGTTGTGTTCACAGAATGAACAGATTTGTTCCTGTAACAATAAAAATATATCTTCAAATATTTTTTATAGTCAAACAAAAGCCTAAGACATTAATTATTTCTAAATAGATAGAGATATTTTGAAACACAAGTCACAAGATATTATTTAACCTTTTTTTTTATGAAACATCATGGCCAGTGTAGGCTAAAAAAAATGTTTGGTGGAATCACATTTAAATAGGGTTGTTCACAGTTTAAATGTTTTGTTTCAACATTTATATTAATTTCACAATACTTAATAAAAAATATTTCTTACCATCTGATTACTCTGTAACAATTTTTTTCTCTCATTCACATACTTTTCATTGTTATTTGCTATTTTCATTGCCCTTATTTTTTGCTTCTGTTTTTTACTAAGCTTAATGGACTTGATCTGAAAAGGACATACTGAAGTAAGTTATACTCAACTGCTTAGCTACTCCAAAGTATTATCACAAAATATAAAAAAAATAACTGGACCACTAACCATTCAATGGTTTTTGTAATTTTCAGACCAGATAGTTCAAGAAAAAACAGTTGGTAGATATATAATGACTGAAAATTGTCTTACATTCACTTTAGTATCTTTATTCCATTCAAGACAACAATGAGGACATCTCACTTTTGTTGAAAATTGTTTGTCGGGCAACCCAAAACCACCAGTGATTTCTTTGCACCGTGTTCTGAAAAATACATGATTTTTATGTTTTTCACATTATAAGTGTTTATTCAAGTTAATAATAATGAAGTACTTATATACCTATACCAACTACTGAAACAGAAAAAGCTGCTGTCCACAACATTGCCTGCTAGGTAAACAAATAAACAAAATGATCTTATAAGCTAGTATCATAATACAGATATCCTGAAATAACTATAACTTTACCAAACTTTGCTGAATTTTGTAGACGTGTCTAAGCAGAAAACATACAAATATAAAGTACACCCTAATCAATTTGGCAATTTATTTTATCAGTAATGATTTAATTATAATTTGCTTACAGGTAATAACTTCGGAGAAGCTTCAATGTTTCATTATTGTCTGCCTGCTGAAAGCTTGAGGCAATGTTACACAAGAGACCGACACGGGCTTCAGTCATTTCTTGGATTATTATCTAGTTCTGGTCTTGTTCTTTGAGGTTAGAAAAATTAAAAACAAATTGCATAGATAAAAAAATCAATTTATTCCTTGGAATGAAATGGAACGAGTGAACGATTATTAGTGTCAAAGCAAGCAATCCACACTTCAATCAAACAATACAAATCTGGCACTGCGCATGCGCATTTCCGAACCAAGACAAAATATTCCCGCCAAAATGTCAATGTCAAAACATAAAGTACCTACCATTATTACAATTTAGAGTATGCGTTTTTGCTCGATTTTACTTAACAGATAGTTTCATCTCTTTCTTACCTACCAAAAGTAAAAAGGACAGTGTCTATTTGTGTTCGAGAATTCAGTGAGTTGTGAAAAGTCTATGATAGAGTCGAACGCAAAGAGCTTCTATACTATGTATCTAGAGAGCTAACACGACATTTTGTTTTATTTAAGGATTAAGAATTCTGAACCTTATGCCTTGGAAATAAAGTTCTTTTTTAATTAAATCTAAATATAAGGATTCTAATCCTTGATAGAGACCCCCTCGTTAAGGAGTGTGTCTCGTTCACACAGTTGCCAGCATACAATTAAAATTAACATGGCCATATTTTTTTAAATAAGTGGGACAATTTTCGAAATTAGACGATTTGCTCTAAATGTTATTCAGATTCATTTGAAAGGTTTAGTACAGTCGCTGTCATGTAGGTTAGGTACCTAACTGCCGAGAAAAATAATTACTGTTAATTATTTTTCTCTCACTTTATTTATACCTCACTAGAATGCGGCGCATCGCCCTCTTTTTTGTTGATATTTTAATGCACCTATGTATAATATAATTTTAAACCAATAATGCAAAGTAACGTATGTATATAACATTGATAGCTTATTGAGCAGATTGAATTTTCCCTTGGTTGCTTGTTTATGTCTCAATAAAATATTCAAAGTTCAAAAATTATGGTCGCCCTACAGAACGAGACACACTCCTTACTGGTTCTAGCTCTTTCGGCTCGCAGTTTTCGTGAGTCGGCATTCTAGATACATAGTATACAAGTTCTTTGGTCGAACGAATAACAAAATCAAATCGAAATCGTAGTAATTCATTCATTCAAAAACCATTGTGTATTTTGAGAACCCGCGTTCATTATTACTGATTGTTTGTTTACTATAATATTCTCATATTTACCTGTAGGATAGGTGCGCAAAACGCCTTCTCTTAACAGTTTTTATTGTGTGTGATCAAACATGGATGTAGCCGACACATACGCTACACAAAGCCAAGTGAAAGACGAAGTAGGAGTCCGATGCCAGAAGCTGTTTCAGGACTTCCTAGAAGAGTAAGTACGATTATTTAATTCTCGTTTCCATTAGTTCCTGATTGAGAATCCTCTTATCAGGACCATACTGTAAAAAAATACTGCAGCTCTCCTTACAAAACAGATTTTAGAGGTTATGCTATTATGATTGTAGCGGTTTCCCGCCCCAATGCAAACTTCATCGTTGATAACCAGTAAATCAATCACGCCTCATAATTATTATCATTGTAACTCCTACGCTGTCTATGTGTCTATCGAACCTACAGAGCTGGCTAGATTCTCCCCAAATGGCATATCAAGCTTCTCTAAGACCTGAAAAGTGTTGTAACACTTTAATTCCCATGGATAAGCTTGTACAAACCTGGTATAATTGTGTTCATCCACTTAGAATTTTTTGTTATCTATTTTCTAGGTTCAAAGAAGACAATGAACTGAAATACGAGAAGCACTCTAAAGAGCTCCTCAAACCTGAACTCAGCACCTTAGAAGTAAGCTTCGACGATGTCGAAAAATACAACCAGAATCTCGCTACGACTATCATCGAAGAATACTACCGAATTTACCCATTTCTAAACCAAGCGATACTAAATTATGTTCTAAGTTTGGCAGATAGTGGAATGAAGAAAGATTTGCAGGACAAAGAATGCTACATTTCATTTGTAGATGTACCAACTCGGCATAAAGTTAGAGAGTTAACTACAGCTAAGATTGGTACGTTGATCAGAATATCGGGCCAGATTGTTAGGACACATCCGGTGCATCCTGAGCTTGTGTTGGGAACATTTGTTTGCTTGGACTGCCAGACTGTAATCAAAAATGTCGAACAACAATTTAAGGTATGTGGTAGTTATCATAAACCTTTATTCACTTAGTTATAAAACATGTTGGGTGTCAAAATGTAAAATCTAGTAAAAAAAGCTCTAGGTCACTCAAAAAAACAAATAATTTATAATACCTTAAATTTAAGAACCCAGGAAACTTCCGTGCTTCTGGGCTGAGTTATGGTGGCTACACATGGTCTGTGTTAACACGCGCTGCGTCGCGCGTAGGTCATCTGTATGTGCCGCGGCCGAGTCGAGATCACCCCTTTTCACGGCCTGTGTTAACACGGGCCTGTTTTAACTGAATATACGCGCCTACCCAGGCAGCCTCTGGCCGCTCGCTTCACACAGCCTGTGGGGCAGCCCGTGCTAACAAAGGCCATGAGAAGCCACCATTAAGCTGGCTAAACTATTAGACAGGATATCTGATGTACAAAAGACCAACAGAAGTCTTAAGTGTGGAAAAGGGAGTCCACTTACTTAATTCCCTTAAATTTAAAAATACTTTCATTATTTCAGTACACAATACCAACAATCTGCCGAAACCCGGTCTGTGCGAACCGGCGGCGATTCATGCTCGATGCAGACAAGTCGGTGTTTGTTGACTTCCAGAAGATCAGGATACAGGAGACTCAGGCGGAGCTGCCCAGAGGATGCATCCCCCGCAGTCTGGAGGTCATACTGAGGGCAGAAGCTGTGGAGTCTGTACAGGTATTTCGAAATAAATAAGAGAAAAATTGAACAACTGTTACCATTAGTTGTTTTCCTATAATAATAAATAAATAATAAAAACTTTTATAGGGCACAAGAAATTAGATGGTACATTAAACAATTTAAGTAGGTAGGTTACTTAATGTAACGGTTACATAACAATAACAATGCAGTACCAGAGTTTAGTCTCTGTTCCTCGCACTAGGACTGAGAGCCTGTAAAGCGAGGTCACAGCGATTTCGCTAAGGCCTATTTTCATTACTGTAACTATGGCCTTGCGTCAATAGGTACCCATTTTGATAATAATTTAAATTTAATTCGTCATTTGGCAAACTTTCACTTTCAAAAGCTCGGGCGCCGCACTCTCCTCGCTGCCACTCTGTCATTTTGTAGTAACCAAAAATTCTGACTGCACAGATATAAGTAGCGGCACGTAAGTCTAGCGCTGAACAGTACGCGGGGGATGTTACTGCGCATGTTTATTGTATGTGTAGTCTCCCTCAGGTACCTTACTTTTTACTTCTGCACAATAACGGTCAGCGCTTAAGTTACGTGCCGCTATTTGTACAACGAATTACCTCTTCTGTTTTTTTGGTAATTAAAAAAAAATGGTGTATTTAATGATGATTGATTGAAGAATTCTATTAGTTATCTGGTTTCACGTTCAAGTTTTGCTTTGTTGGAGGCTAGATAGCGTTATGTTGAATATCCAATCATTATTATCTATCCACAATTCCACAGGCTGGAGACCGATATGACTTCACGGGCACTCTCATCGTAGTGCCCGATGTGGGGTCTCTGTCACTACCCGGAGCCAAGGCTGAGCTCACCACTCGAACCAAGGTACCTAATGAGGGGCAAATGGACGGCATCAAGGGATTGAAGGCATTGGGGGTCCGGGAACTGCATTATAAGTAAGTTTAGGGATCATTATTTATTTTACACATTTGTAACTATCAGGCATATATCTTCTTATCGTGTCACTAGTTCCTTCGAACCAGTGTGGTGAAAGGATTTCAAGTGCGCATCGAAGAGGCTCCTTTCGTGCACTCGACACATGTTTTTTAACTTTACAGTACAGAAAATATTCAGACACCCTGTCAATAAAAATAAGATATCTTTATTTTCAAATAATGTGTGTTACTTTTTACGATGTAGTTTTATTAGCAATGAAAAAGCCTAGTACTTTTAATATGTATATAATATTTCTCTAGTCCTGTTTTTCTCTTTTTCGAACATTAGCATCGGACCAAAATGTACTAGAAGTTAGCCAATGTGACTCCCTTTTTTTGGCGCATTGTCAATATATAGGTGCCTTCACGGTTTACTAGCGCTCGGCGAAAGTGAGGTGAGGCGAGCCGGCGCCTATTGGTTCCGCCGCCGCGGGAAGGTGGCTAAGCGACCAATAGACGCCGGCGTCGGGCGCATTTTTTCCCTATTATAATTTAATTTAAAGTGCATGATAAAATTATAAAGAGATGCGTACTTTTCGAGTGGGTACATTTATTAGTAATAGGTACTTATGATAATGTCAGTTATATGTCCTTACGGCAATGTCAGCTTTTAATTTTTCTGAACAAAATTTCACATCAAATGTTAAAATTCATGGTCATCATTTTATTTGTGACACTATATTATTTAGCAAAAAATCATCCTTATAATGAAGCCTTTCGATCAGTATGATAAAACTACAGGGTGATTATTTTTCTCGTGTAACGGGTTCAATTCCCTGTTCAACCATAAACATTCACACACTCACACCCCTGCACTAGGATTCCCTGTGTCGCAGGTGGCATCGACACATACAAGACATCACAACATCCAAGACCCGAGAACAAACATTTGTGTTCGTCACAAATATTTGCCCCGGCCGGGGATCGAACCCGGAACACCAAGCTTCGTAGGCAGGGTCACTACCAACTAAGCCACGGTGTCGTCAGAATCCAGCTTAATGATTGTTGGTTCCAGGACCGCGTACCTGGCGTGCAGCGTGCAGGCCATCTCCCGCAGGTTCGGCACGGCTGACATGGCCACCGATGACATGACCAGCGAAGACATGAGGAAGCAGATGACGGATAAGGAATGGGATAAGGTACGATACCAGTGTAACTTAATTTTGCAACTTCAGGGATCACAGTAAACTAGCGCCTCGGAAGTAGGTCCCACTACTTCTGATGCAAATGCTGAGAGATTTTCTTTTTAATGTTGCATGTGTTAGTAAATAAGATGCCATCAAAACCAATTTTGTAAAAAGTACAAAGTCTCGCTTTCTACCGTAAAAAATTCTAAGATCCATGTAACACCAAGCCGGTTACTTTATTAAGTCCCTACTTAAGGGACCTACTGTCTTTAGTTATTACGTAATTAACTAACCTAACAACATCTTATAGTGACCATTATGAATATTAAAAATCTTTTATGTTTTAAATAAAATAGATTGTAACTTTGTAATCCCATACATTTATATGGGATTACAAAGTTATTTATGCAGTTGGTGTATCTAGAAAACTGGACGGATATTACAAAATATTTTAGTTTAACCTTGATTTATACACTAAACACTAATTGCATTCTAAATTTGAAGCTTCTATGTCTGCTAGAAGTGCCTTAGACTTTTGATGATCGGTCAGCCAGTCAGTCAGTCAGTGACAAAATTAAGAATTTTGACTAGTTATAATTCTTAAACTACTGGTTCAAATTGAATGAAATTTCAAATATACCGTGTTTGCCTGCTTGGGTACTGAAAATTCAGGTTTCTAGTTTTATCCACAACGAAGCTATAGGGGGTCGAAAATGGCCTGAACTGCTTCGAGAAAAGGATAGTACGGCCGTGCCACTTTTTTGCTCGACTTGGTGGGAGCCCTGCCGGGCTCCCAGATTATTCTTATTCTTATTCAACTTTCTTCTTCACTTTACACACTTTAAAAATGAATCAACAAAAATGAGCAAAGAGATTGTGTTGTATTGCGTATGAACCTAATCCCAGCTAGCAAAATTAATAGGTACCATACGTAATGCGAAACCTAGGACCGCAATGGCTTTCGCGTTTGCCCGTGCTGTTCTTTCTTTAGCTCGGCTAAAATCTTTAATAATATTGTGACTCGCTACACTCGTGGCGATGAAATTGACCGCTAAGAATAGTTATTTTTTGTAAAAGTGGTGTGTTCTGTCTTTAGCTTCCCGAAAATGTATAATTTACCGTAAGACAAGAACAGTCAAAATTTTTTTTAAGTAATCGTGATTTTGATTAAACTGAGCTAGCTAGCTTGAAAAAAATTACGGACTTGCGATAGACTTTTGGTTCTGTCTGTCCCCTATTACTGACGTGGGGACATATATAACTTTTCAAATAAATAAAGTTCTATCTGTCCCCTGTTGCTGAACGGGGTACAGAAAGAACTTTTTTTGCCTGTAGCAGGGTGACAGATGGAAATAATTTAATCTATTGGCCAGCCTTAGGTTAGCCCATATTTGACGTTATGTTAATTTGTCAGGTATACGAGATGTCCCGCGACCGCAACCTGTACAACAACCTGATCACGAGCCTGTTCCCGAGCATCCACGGCAACAACGAAGTGAAGCGAGGAGTGCTACTCATGCTGTTCGGAGGCGTCGCCAAAACTACTGTGGAAGGTACGCATAATTTCCTTTTTCCAGATTTAATATACACCGTAAATTTTTAAGCATTAGAATTATAAATAATCAATTGCCGTTACTGAACACAGATATGGCAAAAAATTTGCAAAAATGAAGTCATTTTTTTTCCAATATTAATATGTTAAATATTGAACCACTGTTACCGTTAGTCGTTTTCCTATGGCCTTACGTAAATAGGCCCCATTTTGATTAAAAAATTGTGGTGTATGTATACTTCCATATAAATTTTATGAAAATCAGTTCATTACTTTAGTTTAGAAATCAAAATACCTAAAAAAATTATATCCTGCAAGTAAACAAAAAGCGTATTTTGCTTCCCTGTGACTGAATAGTGGTGTTTACACTAGAACAGTCCAATTGAAGTCGGTTGTAGTATGTTTTTGATGATTATTCTATGAGATATAATAAAAGAGTTTATTTCCAGGTACAACCCTCAGAGGCGACATAAACGTATGCATAGTAGGAGACCCCAGTACAGCGAAATCACAGCTACTGAAGCAAGTGAGCGAGATATCGCCGCGCGCCGTCTACACGAGCGGGAAGGCGTCTTCCGCGGCCGGACTCACCGCCGCCGTCGTCAAAGTAAGTGTACACTACCCTAATGGTGGGTTACACTAACCCTAACAGTGGGTTACACTTGCTACTAACATGGGAAGTCACAGCTACTGAAGAAAGTGAGCGAATTTACGCCACGCGCCGTCTACACGAGCGGGAAAGCGTCTTCCGCGGCCGGACTCACCGCCGCCGTCGTCAAAGTAAGTGTACACTACCCTAATGGTGGGTTACACTAACCCTAACAGTGGGTTACACTTGCTACTAACATGGGAAGTCACAGCTACTGAAGAAAGTGAGCGAATTTACGCCACGCGCCGTCTACACGAGCGGGAAAGCGTCTTCCGCGGCCGGACTCACCGCCGCCGTCGTCAAAGTAAGTGGACACGAACCTAGACTAGCCTCTAACTTTATTTTAAAACCTTAAAATAAAACTTAAAAATAAAGATTTAAATAAACTTTTAGACTTTAAAATAAAGATAAATTAGGCACAGAATCCCACGCGCCGCTATCTCGCTCCCACATTTCTTCACACTATTTGTTTCGTCCATGTTTTTTGATTACGTCAACAAAAAAATTGAAAGGTTTCATACTTTAATTTAGATTTTATACGTGTTTTTAAGTTAGTAGGGTTAATTTTACTATAATACGGCGTACTTTTTGAGCATTCGTCTGAAACATTTTGTATGGAAATTTGCCTTGAGGATTCCCCTTACAAAGGTTTCTTGGTATGTTCGCAGGACGAAGAATCGTTCGACTTTGTAATAGAAGCCGGAGCACTCATGTTGGCCGACAACGGCGTGTGTTGCATCGACGAGTTCGACAAGATGGACCTCGTCGACCAGGTGGCCATCCACGAAGCCATGGAGCAACAGACCATTTCTATTGCCAAGGTCAGTCTCCGCCCACGTATACTTCACAAGATTCAAGATTCAAGATTTTTATTCGCCAGAACATAGTATACATAGTATGTTGTTAAAGAATATTATTAGTGCCTTATGTTCTACCATTTAAGGTGTGCGAGTTACAGTGAATGAATATAATACTATCAAATGGTATTTAAATGTCAGAGTGAATTTAAATTTTAACGATACCTACTACTTAACTATAATTATATTAAACAGCACAATACACTAGCACATAAATCTGCCTACTTTTTTGCTAACTTTTGTAAATAGTATATTTTATTTTTCAGTATGATTCATAAATTCCTTTAAGTTATAGAGATATATCTAAAGCTCCGTACTCACATACGGTTTTACTCGATAGTTTAACTCCAAAACGAGTAAATATTAACGTGTGGACCGCATAACTTAAAGCTCGAAGGCTCGCATCGAGCCGGCTCGATGGAATTAAGGCTCGAACGGTTCGGTGAATACTGTACAGTGCGCTACACTCGATAGATAATGCTGAATGTGTGGACGAAAGTTCATGCCATGGCTTTTACTCGACATGATAGCTCGATCGAGCAAAACTGTATGTGAGTACGGAGCCTAAAAGACAAACATCATCGACTAACTAACCACTGTCTATTGCATTAATTGATTGATTCAGGCGTTACTTTTCGGAAATCCATAAATATCAGACAAATTATATAAATATACATATTTAGTAATAAATCCGCTTAATTTCAAAGTTTAAAGATACGACACGTGTTTCGCCTCTACACGAGGCATCATCAGTTCTCGTTTCGGACTTCGGCGAGTCCACACCTCCTGATGATGCCTCGTGTAGAGGCGAATCACGTGTCGTATCTTTAAACTTTGAAATTAAGCGGATTTATTACTAAATATATTTATATAATTTGTTTGATGTCTATTGCATTATAATACTGAAAAATAAAACTTTTACTTATAAATAATACTCTTGAATTAATATGTGATCTACTATGTCCAATAGTCCAATACAATGGTATGACAGATTCAATAAAACCATTCAAATTTTTTTTCCAGGCCGGCGTAAGAGCAACACTAAACGCTCGAACCTCAATCCTCGCCGCCGCTAACCCAATAGGCGGCCGCTACGACCGAGCGAAATCCCTACAACAAAACGTAGCATTATCCGCACCAATCATGTCTCGTTTCGATCTATTCTTCATACTCATAGACGAAAGTAGTGAAATGGTAGACTACGCAATCGCCAGGAAGATTGTCGACTTGCATTGTAATAAGGAAGAGACGTACGATTGTGTTTACACAAGGGAGGATTTGCTGAGGTATATAGCGTTTGCTCGGAGCTTTAAAGCGATGATCACTGAGGTAAGTTAATGCCTAGATCACACGTACCGAGTACTCGGCCGAGAGGCACTAGAAAAACTGATTACAATAGTGCAGTAAAAAATCCAATTCAATCCAAACAAGTTTTAACGTATAACACCTTGTAGAGAGAAAAAAAAATTTGCTACTTTTTACATAATATGAAAACTTGATTGGATTGAATTGGATTTTTTTGACTGCACGTGTGTAATGCTATTTTCTAGTCCCTGGTGGTCTTTTTATTTTCGTAATTTAAAGTAGTAATTTTTAAATCTTCAAAATGGTAGGTACGCGCGTGCGAGAGGGCGCACTATTCGCCTTAAGATCCGTTCGCTCTTCTAGCCCGTTGTAGGCCTCAATCCCAGCCGTGGGAACATAATAGAAGAAAAGACCTTGAGCTTCCAATGCATATGCGGTTAAATGTGTCAAAGCATGGCTGTCGTAATCAAGCGGTTCTTCTCTATAATGCTCTACCTAATGAGATGAAAACAATTAACAGTCCAAACGTGTTTAAAAATAAACTGAGAAACCTTTTGTTGGAGGGGTGCTTCTATACAATTGACGAGTTTGTGACAAGATAGGTTTAGTGACATAGGATAGTATGTAGTTAGTAGGCTTGCTGCTGTAGTGTAGTTTAGGTAGTCATTTTGAAATTGTATTATTTTTTTTTCTGTATTTTTATTAAATTTTTATTTTTGCTTTGTGTGTACTATAGAGACATTCATATACGATTGTGAAATTGTGATTGAATAAATAAATGAAATGAAATAGGAGGATTATGCTATGCGTATGCATCGCGTAGGCTGCCGTCCTACGCTTCATCGTCCGATTTATGGCGATAGATTATAACTCGTTGATTTATTTGTATACAGGATGCGGGCAAACTCCTAGTGGAGTACTACACGGTGCTGCGCGGGCGCGACGGCAGCGGCGCGGGCGGCGGCGGCGCGTGGCGCATCACCGTGCGCCAGCTCGAGTCCATGGTGCGCCTCGCCGAGGCCATGGCCAAGATGCACTGCAGCTCGCAGGTCACGCCCAACCACGTCATGGAGGCGTACAGGTAAATACTAATGTACAGGTGTCTTCGGCGAAAGTGGAGAGGAGCTCTGCGCAAGTGAGGTGAGGCGAGACGGCACCTATTGGTTCCGCCGCCGCGGGAAGGTGGCCAAGCGACCAATAGACGGCGCCGGGCACCTTCCCCGTCGCACCGCGCCCCTCCCGCCAAACTCATCTAAAATCGATTTCTGCGCATTCAAGGTCAGCGCTATTAAACCGTGAGGATACCTGTAGCCGGGTCATGGTGCGTCTAGCCGAGGTCATGCTGTGCCTACCCTAGGTCTTGGTACGTCTAGCGGAGGTCATGCTGCGCCTAGCCATTTTATAACATAAGGTTAATGTTGCAGATTACTGAACAAATCCATAATCCGAGTGGAGCAACCCGACATCCATTTGGACGAAGACGACCCTCAGTACGAGCCGAGTATGGACGTCGATCAAGACGTGCCTAATGGAACTACAGGTAAAGAAATAAAGTTCATACGCCCGTACCTTGATGTGACCTTGGCGCGACGCGGCGCGGCGCGTGTTAGCTGAAGCCACCATTAAACATAACACCGAATTACTTCTTTAAACTTATGATATGGGATATCTTTGAAAAATCAACGTTATTTTCAGACACTCCAGTGAACGGAGATTCCGCACCAAAGAAGAAACTGACGCTTTCGTTCGAGGAGTACAAATCTCTGAGTGATATGCTCGTCGTGTTCATGAGGAAAGCGGAAATCGAAGCCGAAAATAAAGGTAATCTAAACATACAGTATGTAAAATTAGTGTCGATGATTTCTTAAAGGTTATGAACTCATTTTCATTCATCATAATTTATGTCATAGTATCAATTATTATATTATGTCAATTGTAAATCCCTGTCAAACGCCAAACTATTCTGAAACTGGCGCAGCCGGTATAATAATGTGACCTTGATAGTATTGTTTTTGCTCCATATTATCCATATATTATAAACGCGAAATTTTGTAAGTATGGATGGATGTTTGTTACTTTTTGACGTAAAAACTACGAATGGATTTTAATGAAACTACAATAATATAGCTTATACATCAGAATAATACAAAGGCATAACAATTTATAAAGATACCTGCGCCTTACAGTATTAAATAATAATAATCTTATAATTACTAGGTTAGACCTTTAAGATAAGACCAAGTGTATATTATTTGTGTATATAAATTAACTTTTGTTGTTTGAATTATCGTAATACAAGGTCTCCACGATACAGGCTTGCCTAGTGTGGGGCCGTTAATAAATACAAATATGTTTGAATTTATCTACAAAATGCACTGTTAATAATAGTAAATACACTTAGCTTTATTTAATTTTAGCTTGGGTAGCTTAGCTAATAGATTTGTGTTTTGTTAGTAAATAAATATTTTTTTAATTTTTTTTTTTTTTTTTTCATATCTTAGTACTCTGATATTATACCTACATAATATATATTATATCTAAATGAAATAAGAAATATATATAACAAATTGTCGTTTCCAGGTGAAGAAAGCTCGGGCATGCACAAAAGCGCAGTGGTGAGTTGGTACCTGGAACAGCTGGTGTCGCAGGGCACCATCGAGAACGAAGACGAGCTACTCGAGCGGAAGACGCTGGTCGAGAAAGTTATCGATAGACTCATGTACCATGTAAGTTTCTTTATAGTTTGAAGCTAGATGGCGCTGTTAGATATGTCCTGATGAATCAGTTGAGCTTTCTCATAAAAAAACTCTTGCGGTTCATCATAGCAGCAGGGTTTAGTGAGTAACTCTGACAATATTCTGATGCATAGAGTCCGGTGACGCATTGCGCGGTGAATTCTGATGCATTGCGCGCCTTGGGAGAGGCTTACGTCAATCAGTAAATGAGCAAAATTGAGTTCAAAATCTCACTCCCTACTTAATACTATAAAGGTTAAAAGTATGTGATTATGGATGGAGAGACAGATGGATGTGTTTCTCAATAACAACCAAACTACTTAACCAATTTGGCTGAAAACCTGGATATTGTTGAATCTTCGATGCAGATACCACGTAAAAGAAGCCATTGACAGTAAGGCTAGCTAATTCAAATTTGGGTACTCAAGTTTTGGTACCCAACTCCCCAAAATAGGGGAGCAGAGTACCCAGGGTTGATGGATGGGGTGTTCCAATTTCCTAAAATAATAATAAAAATCATGTTTGGACATTCAATACACACAACGCCATCTAGCACGAAACGAAGCAAGCTTGTACTATGGGAACCAGATAACTGATACAATACTTATACTTTTTTTTTGTAAATTTAAACATAGAAAACAGACTCAGGACAAACACCGATGTTTATAACACAAGTTCTTGTCCTGAAGCGGGAATCGAACCCGCGACACCGGCGTGGCAGTCCAATACACTTGCCACTCGATCAATCGTATCGTAATAACCCTTCTTCCTAATTTAATTTAATTTTAATGACCCTCATCTGGATCCGAATTTAGGATTTGCCTCAGTATTCGTTCTGGTTTCTTCCCTAGCTGTGCAATTTACAACCACGTGTTCCACGGTTCCCTCTGAAGCAACCTCGGCAAGGGTAGTTATTTTTCTCATTTCTTTCCCAGGACCAAGTAATTATTCCTCTGTCCACAACGGGGCTGAAGGCATCGCAGAAGTCCTCAGAACAGGAAGTAGAAGACGATCCTCTGTTAGTGGTACATCCCAACTACGTCGTAGACACGTGATCAATGTCCTCAGTATTGTTAAGTTTTGTAAGCTAGCGTAAGGGTACTTTTGTCTAATAAAAACTGCTGTGAAATGAAAAAACCGTGGTATTATTTCTAACATCTAAGTTCGTAGGACAGGAAATAGAAGACTATCCTCTTAAATTCTTAATTGCACACATAAAAAAATATTTAAACAAGTACCTAATTAATAAAAGGCATGTACAAATTGTACAAGAACATAGGCGAGCTTAACCCTTAACAGAGTTTTCTTCCAATATTATTTTAAACATTTTTTTAACATCAAGACGAATGGTTCCTATCATTCAGACTCCTTTTAAGTCGATTCCTGCCACGTCGAGTCGTTTAACGCAGAGTGCCGTCTGATTATTATCGGCACGGCGACAACGCTTCAAATCTTGGGTATGAGTTCTCCGACGACGATTTTTTTGATAGCGAGCTTCATAACGTCGAGCGCGCTACAGTCTCTTGTCGTCGAGTTTCTTAGAGCGAGGGTGTACAGTCGGCAGTTATAAATAAATATTTTTTTGTTAAGAGGATGATAGAACTGATGTAAAAAAAAACGAACAAAGTACTACAAAAACATAAGATTTTTATTGAGATTATAAAAATACTTATTAACTATCTGAATATTAATGCCCCTATAAAGCTGAAAGGGGAATATTCCCCACGTCCGTCCTGGCGAACAACGTTTGTTGTACAACTTTTGAAATTTAAATGTTTTTCATTCATAAAGTTCTTGAAGATTTTTGAAAACAAAAAACAAATTTTTAGGTTGTTTTCTGGTTTGCGAACCCCTCGATCGATTTGTCATGAATAAGTAGGAAACCCTTTAGGAAGCCCCTAAAACGTGTTATTTTTGCTCTATCTCGCTTCCTTTACGAGATATAGCGGTTTTTATGTTTTTTTGAGGTAAGGTTGACATTGCATGGTATTAAATAGATTTAGAATGCATGTGTCATTAAGTTGTCCGCTACCCTGAAAGTTGCAGCTAGATCGCCAATCGGGAAGTGCTCGAAGTTTGTGTTGCAAGATTCAACCCGGAAGGACAGACAGACAAACATGAAAGGGACTTACTAAAAAGCCTCCAGCACCAAACACTACAGTTATGTTTTCACGAAGTACAGTCGGAAAAAACTGCTCTTGCGATCGGAGATTTATTTAAAATTTACTATTTTGGAGATAAATAAATTATGTATAACTGTACTCAGTCGGGAAAAAACCATCTCATGCGATCGGAGATTTATTTAAAAATTAGGTATCATTTTGGGGATAAATAATTAAATAAATTATATTATAAGAACTCCTTGTTTTATTATGAGAGGCCTTTGCCCTACAATGGGACAGCTCAGGCTGATAATAATAATAATTATTACTTGTAAAGTGTTTGGTGCTGGAGGCTTTTTAGTAAGTCCCTTTCATGTTTGTCTGTCTGTCCTTCCGGGTTGAATCTTGCAACACAAACTTCAAGCACTTTGGCCGATTGGCGATCTAGCTGCAAATTTCAGGGTAGCAGACAACTTTATGACACATGCATTCTAAATCTATTTATTACCATGCAATGTCAACCTAACCTCAAAAAACATAAAAACCGCTATATCTCGTAAAGGAAGCGAGATAGAGCAAAAATAACACGTTTTAGGGGTTTCCTAAAGGGTTTCCTACTTATTCATGACAAATCGATCGAGGGGTTCGCAAACCAGAAACAACCTAAAAATTGGTTTTTTGTTTTCAAAAATCTTCGAGAACTTTATGAATGAAAAACATTGAAATTTCAAAAGTTGTACAACAAACGTTGTTCGCCAGGACGGACGTGGGGAATATTCTCCTTTCAGCTTTATAGGGGCATTAATATTCAGATAGTTAATAAGTATATTTATAATCTCGATAAAAATCTTGTTTTTGTAGTACTTTGTTCGTTTTTTTTTACATCAGTTCTATCATCCTCTTAACAAAAAAATATTTATTTATAACTGCCGACTGTACACCCTCGCTCTAAGAAACTCGACGACAAGAGACTGGAGCGCGCTCGACGTTATGAAGCCCGCTATCAATAAACTCGACGTCGGAGAACTCATACCCAAGATTTGAAGCGTAGTCGATGTGCCGGTAATCAGACGGCGCTCTGCGTTAAACGACTCGACGAGGCAGGAACCGACTTAAAAGAAGTCTGAATGATAGGAACCATTCACTAGAATAATCGCAAAGTTGGATCGCCGTCCTGCAATCGACGTAACGATAACTCGACTCGTAAACGCGCTGTTCCAACGCCACGCGTTAGAAAGACGCCGAACGAAACGAGAGTCGACGTGGCAGGAATCGACTTCAAAGAAGTCTGAATAATAGGAACCATTCTGGTAAACAATCTAGGCAAAAACCTAAAATAGCACAATCAAGCATATAAGATTGTAACGGGAATTTATCGCGTTCACCTTATCTATTTTTCTGTAAAATCAAACGAAATATTTCATTCATTAAATATATTTCAAACATAACATTTAGCACCTCTCAAACACTTTATACAGATCATTCAAGCTAGCGATCTGCAGAATCGCTCCATTGTTCACAAAACTAGTCGGCGGTAGGAAATTCCTTCTAATCGCTGGGAATATTACATGTTCTTGTTTCCATTGCTCGTTTTTCTCAACTTCAGGGTTAGGGTCGGTGTTGGGTTGAGCGTAGAATAGGGCGGTTTGTCGGCTGAAGGAATCGAAGCAATCTCTCTCAGAGTTCCAATTAACTTCGGTTACGAGGCGAACTAGGTAGGTAGGCAGTGCGCCCATAAATGGAGTGTGGCCGTCTGAAATATAATCACAGTTATTATTTTCACTTCTCATGCTTGTAATAGTTTAACTTTATGTTATGTGCAGGGGAGTAAAACTACATTTTAGTCCCTAGGGCAAAAAGTGATTGATTATAAAATCTGTTCAAACAGGTTCAGTTTGTAGTAGTGTGGGTTCCAATCAAGTAACAGTGTTACTTTGGGAAAAAGTAATCCCAACTGTTCCTCGATATCCATCTGTAATAGATTTCATGCCGGAAGCTTAGAACTATTTTCAAATTGCGAACTTTGGCCCATAGATCATGGTATTAAGAGGCCTAAACATAACTATTTCGAATATCGTGGTAACATTGGATGGCTGACTCTATTTTTGATTTACGGGATAAACGGGCGCTCATTTCAGTTTGAATTTACTCGCAATTAAAGTGAAAAATCTTGTGTATATCTCGTACCTGCAGCCCATTTTATTTTTATACTCGACTTAAATATCCGCTCTCGCTTTTGGTTCGGGCTGAAAAAAGTCTCGCATAAAAAGGCTTCAGGCCCTTGGTGTACAATAAGTAGTAATTGTTTCATCTCCAGCGGGTCCTTGCATTTACCGTTATTTTCTTACGTATACGTGTTCTATTCTTACGTATACGTACCCAATAGCAGTGGCAACGCCAGTAACTCTCCCTCAGTGTTCAACTCCAGTGAGAAGTACTCGAAAAGCATCGCTCGCTTGTTCAGCAGCAGCTCGGACATTTGTCGCGCCATCTCCCTCATGTCACCTGAAACATCATCATCACGCGGGGTAAAAACCAAATGAACGTATAAAGGTCGTAGCACAGTTACTTCTTTAGCTGAAGAACTGGTACTATTTGGTGGATTTTGCAATAAATATATTTTTTATACCAAATAACACATTTGAATGAAAATAATATGCAGTTACAATTTTGATGTGACAAAGCACAGAGCCGAACAACTTAATCGTCTATGCACAGGAACGTAGGTAGGTAGCTACGCTCGGAGATGGAATTTTAGCAGGCGCTTCAATACGTATCAACTCGGAATGGGATCGTCACCGTATCAACTCGAGCCGTTCAGTATTAGTTATATGAAACTCCCTACTGCAACGCACACTAATCGGAATCGTTACGTAAACGCCTCGCCTCGGGACAAGCTCACGAACCGCGGTGCGGTGCTCGACTTGCCGTCCCCACGCTTACGGTTCTCCGTACCCTAGCTTACGGTTCTCCGTACCCTAGCTTACGGCTCTCCGTACCCTAGCTTACGGCTCTCCGTACCCTAGCTTACGGTTCTCCGTACCCTAGCTTACGGCTCTCCGTACCCTAGCTTACGGCTCTCCGTACCCTAGCTTACGGTTCTCCGTACCCTAGCTTACGGCTCTCCGTACCCTAGCTTACGGCTCTCCGTACTCTAGCTTACGTCTCTTCGTCCACGCCCCACCCGCGGTCTGCGTTGCCGAACCAACCAGCGGTTGGCGAGCCGTAAGCGCGGCGTCGCCTAGCCGTAGCCGAGTCGACGTATCGGAGCTTCTGATCCGCTTTGATTTCGTGCTTACCTGATGCCACCTGCGACACAGGGAATCCTAGTGCAGGGGTGTGAGTGTGTGAATATTAATGTTTTGGTCATGGGCGTTACATAGAACAGAAAGAAAGTGACAAAAATTGAATTTGGCGATAATGTAAATAAATAGCACGATATGTCAGGACAAAGGTCATAGCGCAAATATCAGCTCGGAAAGGGATCGCCAACCCAACGTAAACATGTAATAACGAGAGTCGTCTCAATAAGTAGGAATCCGTACGTGAAGTGCAGTGAAGAGAGATGTAAGCGCGGGCAAAGAGAATATCACCACTACGTTTTAAGTGCGGGGACGACGAGCTGTAAGCGCGGGGATGACGAGCCGTAACCGTGGGGACGACGAGCCGTAAGCGCGGGGACATGCCGTAAGAGCGGGGACGACGAGCCGTAAGCGCGGGGAGGACGAGCCGTAGCGCGGAGACGATGAAATGCACCGGAGGTTATCTCGAGGCGAGGCGATTACGTTACGATTCCAATTAGTGTGCGTTGCAGTAGGGAGTTTCATACAAAGAATACTGAACGGCTTGAGTTGATACGGTGATCCATTTCCGAGTTGATATGTGTGCTATGACCTTAAATGCTTGCTATTGAGCTCACCTAACTCAGAGTTCCACTCGGCCTCCTGACCGCTCAAGCCCAACACAAACAGCTCCTCCAAAGGTAGCGGGTTCGACATCTTGATCAGGCCAAAGTTCTGGAAATCGTACAGCATCGTTTCGTAGAACAGTTCCTCCCTGCAAATGTGGAAAATGTAGTTATCTTACTTGTCAGAAGAAGAATGTTTTTTAGCAAATGAAGAGTAAAATATAAATGTGAAAGCTTGGGAGTGTATATATACATATATGTGCAGCTGACTGTACAAAAAACTTACGTAAGTCTAGTGGTATCACACAAGTATAATTTTGTAGAATGTTGAATCAATGACTTGTGGCAATCTATGCACGCTATAAAGATGAGATTCGCGAGAATTTCTCTTAAATTCGTATTACAATTATTCTCAATATCCAGCCTTAGTTTTTTCACACTCGTAAGTTTAGTTTCCACTCTTTCGTACTGAAATTTCCTAGTTTTGAAAGATTCTTTTGGATCTATGTATGAAAGATTCGCGTCTGTGTGCATTTTCCATCTTTCAATTTTGTTGACTTCTTTCGGCTCTTGGACTATTGAATTGCTAAGTTCTTCTGTCTCGGTAATTACTATTTCTGAATCCCTCATTTCTATTTCTGTTGATAAATCAGTGATTTTATCGGCTGTTTCAACATTATTTCTTGTATTAATGTCTTTTTCACTATTTACTTCAAAGTCGATTCTTTTATCTCGATTATCCGTATTGACTTCTTCACCAATGTCAATCCCATGATGATTAATATCATTTGTTTGGTCATCAATTTCATTTCGATGCCCATTATCTTTATTATTACTCACATCAAATCTAATTCGTTTAAGAGTTTGAGGTTCCTTTGTCATTGCGGGAAAGAACTTGTCTATTTTCTGTACATCTGCATTCACTCGGACCATGTTATTTGCATAAACTTTCGCACCGTCTGTAGTTTTCTTTACTATTTCTTCTATGTTTGATGCGCCTGGTAATCTTGCCTGCCAATAAATTTTAACTTAGTTATTATTTCAATCAGTGGCTTCGCCCGTAGTATGCCCGGAACTCAAGCTACATCTGCGCCAACATCCTAATTAATTTGATTAGTATTTTACTTTATTATCAATATTATTTATTTATACAACGCTTCTACGATACGGATGGTCGAGTGGTGTTAAGACTGCCACGCCCGGTGTCGCGAGTTCGATTCCCGCTCAGGACAAATATTTGTGTGATGATGAACAACGGTGTTTGTCCTGAGTCTGGGTGTTTTCTATGTATTCTATGTATGTATTTACAAAGAAAAAGTATATAAGTATGGTTCCCATAATCCAAGCTATGCTTTATTTGGGCCTAGATGGCGCTGTGTGAAATGCCCAAAATATTTATTTTTTTTTATAACAAAAGCTTTATTTATCCCTCACCTGTGTGTACATCACTCTAGTTGAATTGCAACTGAGCAGCTTACTCTCAATACAAGACTTGATTTTCTCTATAATTTGTTCTTCGTAAAGAAATTGGACCTCGTGTTTCGTCGGATGCACGTTTACATCAACGTTTTTAGGATCTGCGAACAAAATGTATCTTTAGTATTCAAACCTATATCACTCAGATTTGAGATTAAAGGCGCAAGAACTGGTATTTTTTTTCGTAAAAGAAATTCTTCTATTCCTTACCTAATTCAATACTGAGGTAAACAAATGCGTGTGAATTCTTCGGCAGGTATGTGGAGTAGATTGAATCCACCGCTTTCCGGATAGCTGTAAAATATAATTCATGTAAGCAATTTATAGAAGTGAAACAGGAGTTAAGCCTTGATATACGCCATTAATTTACATGAAGCTTGTGATAATTCTTGAGTTCTGTCATGGTGACTACTTATAACATTATTTGAAGAATTTAATCTAATATATTATCTATCCATATTAAATATAAATTTAATATTTAGCAAAAATTGTAAGTGTGACAAAGAGTCAAAAGCTTTTGATAGTTCTCTTTTTTTAACTCCCTCTTCTTGCATCCAGCAACAAACTTACTTACTACTCATAAAAAATATTTTATTACCCAAAGAATCCACAAGTCTGTGATTGATGAACAGCAACATAGTCCCTTTCTTGTGTGAATAGTTGACATTAGTGATGAAGCCGTGTAGAGACAGCTTCAGTAATGGCTCTTTTAGTTCAATCTCCATCAGTTCTCGCGCTATTGTGTTGCCGTGAATCTGAAAATAGATAAATCAACATCATCATCATTTCAGCCTTTATCCAGCATGGATGTTGGACGTCACAGGCAAATATGTATAGGCCTCTTCTATAAAACGCCATGACGAGAGGTCACGCGAGCCACCTCCTTTCACCGATTTCCTGGGACCATAATAATTTATCATAGCTCCATCGCGTAGGGGCCATCCTTAAATCATACATGACCTAAAAAAATATATTGATTCTAAATATGTCCAAAATATACCAACATTACCAACTAATAATATAAAAATAACTATGAGCATTGGGAGTTTGCAAGGTTCTCCAGCTCACTTATACAAAAATGATGCCCATTGTTCTAAACTTCTTGCACTAATTAGCACTGAGCATACATTGTTTTTCTAAATCATACTTACAATTCTAACATTTTCAATAACAGAGCTTTTCATAGATGTTTTCAAATCGGTATTTTCTCCAAACTTCTTTAGTGTAAATCCAACATGGCTGTTATGTATGGCATACCCTCCCACTACATCCATTAGATGTGTGTACTCCTCGTTAGGGCTTCTTAGAGACTTCTTCCGAGCAATCACATTGTAGAATAGGTCTTCTACAGTTATTTGAGTACCATTGTTACCAGCACATGCTTTAATCGGCATTTTAAGTTTACCATTTTCATAGGATGCTCTGGAATGTATATTTTTTTGTTAAGTGTTTAATTTTTGTTTGAAGGAAAAAGACATACAACATAGAAAACAATAGGATAATGAATATTTGATTAATAATTTTATAATAAAGATATAAACTTACTTATAAGCACACTGGTCTGTGTTGGTCTTGGTTAGTATAGTGAGATGTGCAATATGACTGATACTTGCTAGGGCTTCTCCACGAAAGCCATAGGTATCGATCTCCTGCAAATCTTCATACTTCCTCAGCTTGGATGTAGTAAATCTTTCACAAACTATTTCTAAGTCAGCATTTCTTATTCCTGTGCCATTGTCCTGGATCTAATTTATTGGAAAATAAAGTAATAATTTAGATAGTTGTATAAATATAGGTACAGTATGAGCACCAAATGTGTGTTTCTATACTTATCTGAATAAAGGCTGTTAAGGGGAATCCTCAAGGCAAATTTCCATACAAAATGTTTCGGACAAATACTCAAAAAGTACGCCGTATTATAGTAATTTCTTCACATTATTCGTTTCGTCTATGTTTTTCGATTGTGTCAACAAAAATTAGTAAGGTTTCATACTTTACTTTTACAACGGTGTACTTTTTGAGTATTTCTCCGTAACATTTTGTATGAAAATTTGCCTTGAGGATTTCCTGTAAGATTTTTTTTTCCATACCTGCAAATACTTTAATCCTCCAGCTTTCACGGTTATGATTATATTGGAAGAATTTGCATCCAAACTGTAAAAAGATGCACATTACTTTCTAAAGCATAAAGTAAGATTTTTTTAATGTAAATACATTTTATAGTAGGTACCTACCTATTTTCTATTAATTCTTTCAGAGCGTTTGCTGGCCTCTGAACTATTTCCCCAGCTGCAATCCGATTCACAACTTCTTCACTTAGCTTTCGAATAACTCCTGGTTCTTCCATTATTTAAAAACTTTAAAACAAGACAATTATTTTTTCGTGGTTAGGAACACAATATCGGTAGGTAGTAAATAAAGCAGCGAATGTGGATTAACTAATAACAGAGTTTCAATTAAAGATAAAGAGAATTGATTTACTCTTTTTTGCTTATTTGCTCCAATATTCCATTTGTGTTTTTTTCACATAATATTCAGAGTACTACGTAGTTTGTTTATTACACATAACAAACGTACTTTTTGTTTTACCGCCTTTTTCCACAGGCTATTTTCGCATATTTTGCACAGGCTTTTTTACCAAAGTTTTTTTTTTCCCCATTCGGGAGATAAAGTTTTTGACCTATGACTACACGCCTAGTCATACGTTTTTTTTTAAATAATTTATATTTCATACGTGTTTTTATTTTTGTTTTTGTCATTGGTCAGATAGTCGTTAAAGTCAAGTCATGCTCCTGTAAAGTGGTGGTGGTGGCGACTTTACTAGAGGCTTCGATGGAGTTATTGAGGCATCAGGAAATGTCGAGTTTTACAGTATTACACTATTCACCAACACTCATACACGTTCACGAGCACTTAATGGGTAAAAAACCACCGTTTTTACACTTAAACACTCAAAGTTATACAAGTTTTGTCAATTATTTTAATGCCGCCAATACGCCACTCTTCACGTTCCCGCCAAAACTCCAACTACCAGTTTTTTTTTTTTTTTCAAAGAACCGAATTTCTTTAGTTTTGGCTTCACATCAAAGGTATATAGCCAGTGTCAAGTAATTGGAGAGATTATTTTGTCATAAGTCAGAGTCGATAAAAGTCAAGTCATGTAAAGTAGTGGTGGTTGCATAAAGTTAGAATGTAAAGAGGGGTAATGACATTTCAAATAGGATACAAGAAATGATAATAAGCATGTGCGAGTGATTATCTATGTGTTGCTCAAAAATAGTGATGGACATTCAATAAGATGTTTTATCGACATCGATAACTGTGGTATCTACCCATTTATGGTCACAAGTCTTAATTGAGAAAAAAATAGTGCCTACTACACAATCATGTTGTTGCTAGTTATATACAGGGTTAATGAGTGGATAATCCTTCAGCTGCGTGTAGGGGTCATCAGAAAATGAAAATATGTTCCCAGTAGAAATCCCACGGATTTAGAATTTTTACTGGGTACATATTTTCATTTTCTGATTAGTCCTGAAGTCCCCCACCCGCAGCTGAAAGATTATTCACTGATTACCTGTACATATGAAGATTTTAACCAAAGGAATGAGATGGGTTTGGTTATTATTTATTAGATACCTACTAAAGACTAAAGAGCCAAGTTTTGGCGTTATTCAGGGACAAAAACTTATCCATCCTCACAAACTTACATTCATAATACATAGTAGCAGGACTTACCAATATTTACCTACAACTTACTCACCAATCCAAATAGGCGGTAGTCTTGGAAATAAGATTGTAATAGCTAGAAAGTCGATTGTGTATAATATATATATCTGTTCTTATTTTAAAGTTGGTTGATTATAATAAACAATAATGAAGCCCATGCAAATGTTTTATTCAATGACTAAAAAATACTTTATTTAATTCTGAGTTTTGTCATTATATGTAGGCCCGATATGTAGGTATACCTGTCTGTCATAATATATTATGTAGCCTATTAGTTTCAGGTAGGTAAGGTAGGTACTATAAAATAGGGATCCAATTGCAATATGAAGCTGGATCTCGCTTTTTCTTGAGTTGAACCTGTAAAAGAAGTTGATTTATGATTTAAGTACCTATCTAATAATTACTTGACTAATGCCTACTTGAACCAAACATCCAAAGTTCTAAACAATTACTTCACTCGCTTGACAGATCTTGATCGGTCTGAATCTGAACCGTTAAAAATTGCCAAGCGAGATTGCTTAAGAGCTATGACAACTTTGTACAAGTTGGCATAAGGTCACAAAATATTTTTTTTACGCCTGAATTGAAACATTGTTCAACATGGTACTTACTGGAACATGTAACGTAGGCAGCGAACCTTTCTTCAAAATACGTTTAAGTATTCTGAATAAAAAACAATCGTTTTCAAAATTATTGCTGCATACTTTTATATTGTTTTGATGATCGCTCTGTTTCTGAAGAATTTGTAACCATTTTTTTCTGTTTTGCGGATCCTTTGGTAAGCTGAAATTAAATAAGTAAAAACGATTAGTTATAATAATACTCGTATTTTAATAAACAAAATAAAAATGACACAAGTGGTAAATTTATTTTAACTAGGTAAGTTACTAGAGGCTTCTATGGAGTTTTGGAGGCAACACGAAAAGTCATGTTTTACAGCATTACACTATTCACCAACACTCATACACGTTCACGAGCACTAAATGGATAAAATACCACCGCTTTTACACATAAACACTCAAAGTTATACAAGTTTTGTCAATTAATTTAATGCCGCCAATGTGCCATTTTTCACGTTCCCGCCAAAACTCCTTTGCAGCAGTTGCAAATAATTTTCGACTGTCAATGTCAACGTCAAAATTCGTTCATTCTCTCCCAAAGAGCTTCTATACTATGTTTCTCTCCTCATTCTCAATTATTACATTATGGCTATGACTGAGTCGTATTTATTTATTGAGGGTCCAAAAAATATTCAATAATTGATTAGTAAATCAGTCATTTAATGCAAATAAATAGCTACACTACACTTACGCCTTAGGGTTATGGTATTCATATTCATATTCATTTATTTATTGCCATTAGTAGTATAAGTAGAGTTACTATACTTATACCCTGTTGGGCACAGCAACTTTACTCAAATGTAATATTTTTATATTGAATTTGAAAATACATCTGTGAAATACATCTTGCACCAATAGGGTGTTCTTCATTACGTGTTATTATTATAGCGAATATAACGATATAATTTCAATTGTAGGGCTAACGGAACTCTAAAATGCAAAAAATTTACTGATATTAATAAAAAACCATAAAAAACATTTGAATAAAATACATATAAAATATTATGATCAATAGATAATGTGTATGTGACTGGTAATCAAAGAAATTGTAAACCAGTAGGTTTACATGTAGTAACATAGTTTAGCTCTTTGCTGGTATGTAAGTATTTGAAGATGTGGGACGTCAAACTGTGTAGGGTATGTCTTGGCACCGGTGCTAGTGTAAAACTGATAAACTTGAACTCTCGCAATCGGAGAGATGAATTCAACTCCGTGTCCGGCCTCCAGGTAATCCATTTACAGTTTTATGCATCTTCAATGTAAATACTTACTTATTTAAACTACAATTTCACCATGAACCGGTTTGGCATTGTGAACTTAACAATTACTTTGAACCTACTTATCCACCTGCGAAATTTCTTAAGAATTGGATAAAGTGTTTGAGAGTTATCCACAGACTAAAATACACCCATTATGATTTGTCTCGTATATACTACTACTACTCGGAGGCCATTTCTTCATTTGGCCAACTATTGTGTTTATTTTTTTCTATGCAACCATATGCATAGACTACATTTTTTAATCATATCACTTGATTATTCCAGACATACAAAGGCAGTGGGTTGCCAGACTATCTGTGTGTGGAATGCTATGGCTATGTGCGAAGGTTCCTTAAATTCAGGCAGAAATGCCATCGAGCAAACTACACACTGGAGCAAATGTTGGCCACTAACAAGGAGGTAACATTTTTACCACACACTTCATATTCATCCTATTTAAATGACCAATAAGTCTTATTGTTTTTTTGCTTAAATGATTAAGGAGTCAAGTCAGGTGCTCTAGTTAAGTGATCTTGCTCGCCTATTACCAAACAGTGCTTTACGGGACTTTTATTCACATACTAGGCCTGCTATAATGCTCGTCCACTTTGATAGTGAGTGTTTTTTTTTAAACGGAACACTTTACTGCTTTGTGCCAGAATATTGACACTGTATTGGTTTGGTATTCATCTATAGACATAATCTATTTTCTGTCACATCAATAATTCAACAAATTTTATTTATTTCAGATCAAAAGATCACATATACAATCCATTAACCGAAGAGAATTGGGCTTAATGCCTTTTCACACATTTGTAGATCTTGACAAAACTCATTTTGAATGTTACAATTATGAAGGAAACTCCATTGCTCAAACTTTTTCACCGTATGATTATGTACCCGTAGTCAACTACAGCATTGGAAGTGACGAAACAAATGAGTTTAATGCAATAGATGATACAGAAAATATGAGTACTGAGGACCGTGACATAAAAACCGAGAGCATAGATTTCAATGAAAATGATTTTGAATTCACAGAATCACACATAGAATCTGATGTATATGCTGAAGAAAAAACCACCTCAGCACCGTTTGGTTTAGAACAAATGAAAGTTGATTTGGATTCTGAAACAATGGTTGTAAGTGACAATAACCTGGATTCAGTTTTCATTCACCAACTGCTGACGAATAGATCTTCTGACCTGAATTCTGGTTGCAGTTGGACTCCTGGTTTACAGCCTGAAAAACATTTGACAAATTCTGGACATACTTCTGGTCCAATCTACAGCCTACAACAGCCAATAGTGCAATCTCTACAGATGGTGAATTCAAGCTATAATTCAGTTCCCGGCCCGTCTTACCTGCAGCTTCAAACAAAAGGACAGGTGACAGATTCTGGTCAGAAGGTTCCAGGCCCATTGTTACTCCTACAACCAACTCAACAACCTCTACTAATTATGTCAAATTCTGGGCAGAAGTTGGCGACACATTCGCTACAGCCGTCAAATACCGGTCAGAATTTGGCGACACATACACTACAGCTGTCGAATACCGGTCAGAATTTGGCGACACATTCGCTACAGCCGTTCAATACCGGTCAGAATTTGGCAACACAATCGCTACAGCCGGCAAACACCAGTCAGAATTGGACGAAACATTCGCTACAACTGTCGAATACCAGTCAGAATTTGATGACACATTTTCCACAGCAGTCGAATACCGGTCAGAATTTGGCAACACGTTCGCTACAGCCGTTCAATACTGGTCAGAATTTGGCAACTCATTCGCTACACCTGTCGAATGCCGGTCGAAATTCGGCGAAACATTTGCTAGAGCTCTCAAATTCCGGGAAGAATATAGGCCCCTCCAAATCTGCACCAATCAAGGGTACGAAAAAAAATAAAAATTCCCGTCAGAATTTAGGCCCCTACAAAGCTGCACCAATCAAGGGAACGAAGAAAAACCAACCAAAGCATAAAATACAATACATCATACTTCGTCACAAACCAGCGAAACCTAAGGCCCCGAAAAAGATATATCCTCCAATACCCAGGTTTTCCTCCAGACCTCAAACCCAAGAGGAACAGTACATTTTGGTCCAGAACCGGAAGAAGAGCAATAATTATCTGAATTCCAAGTTTAAATGTGAATTATGCTTTCGTGGGTATACGTGTAACAATACGTATAGTAAACATATGGCGAAGCATGACGCGGTAAGACTTCTAACGTAGACTCCGAGACATAATAATATATCTTCTGCCTCTTCTTTTTACTCGACTGCCAAGGAAGGGTTACGTTTTTCGCGCGTATCTTATAGTATGTAAACTGGGTTACCTCGTATCTTCCAAACGGCTGGAGAGACAGTTAAGGTATCTTTAGATTCGTCTCAATCATCCGAGTGTTCTTAGATGGGTTTATTAAAAATTGTTGGTATTATATCAACCATATGTCAGTATCACAGAGTAATAATATAGGAAGACCAGTGTTATTTAGGCCTTATTTCAATAACGAATAATTATTTACATCATGGAACTAAGTTTATTTCTAAGAAGTTATTTAGGTGCACGACATTTATTCGTGTGTTATAATAACTCGTAGTTTTTTATCAACATTTTCGTAATATGAATGAAATTTTAGAATTGGCGTCAAAAACCAACATTTAAAAAAATAATCAAAATGGCGGATTTTTGGAGCTAAATAGTAAGTCGTTAATAATGTTTTGTTTACCAAACTTATCGAGTATGATATCAAAATGAAGGTATTCTAAAGGAGATTACAAAAATATTTAGTTATATTATTTATAACACATTTGCTCGTAAAGGGTCTATTATTGCACCAATTTCAATATCGTATTGTATCTCATTACGCACTAGTGCGATAATGTAATTAAAAAGGAAGGTTTATCAATGTTCTCCGTTTAAAACGAGCGATACTTTTTTTAAATCTTAGCAAAGAGTTTTTATGTCATTTTATGAATAAAATTAACTTTGGGAGATAAAATATAATAAATAAACATTTAATTCTTTAATTTAATTAATATTGACCATAAATTACAACCATTTAATGTAACAAAACACAAATATATTAATTTGCTTTCTTGTATCCCTCACCTACGGCTCGGGCTAGCAATATCGCCTGGCTGTAATTCTCAACTTGCCGCACTTATATCATAATGTACTATTATTAATTTGGAATAATGAATTGACAATGAATGCATAATTATTTTGCAGTCGGGTTTTTAGTTTTTATAAACTTTAAGCCTGTTATCTAGTCACTTGTTCTTTCGAACCAGTATGGTGAAAGGATTTCAAGTGCACCTCGAAGTGGCTCTTTTAGTGAACTTGATACATGTTTTAGAATTTCTTAGATTTTATGATATGCCGGTTTCCTCACGATGTTTTCCGTCACCGTTAAGTACGTATTATTATTGCACACATAGATTTTCTGAACAGAAAATCCATTTGCTCGGTACTCGGTACAGGTGATCCAGACATAACGATTGAGATGATAATTATTATTATGAAACAGCCCCGAATAACTATGTAATTATATTTTCAGATAGTTTCAGGCAAACTTCAATGTGACATGTGCAAACTTAACTTTCGGAATAAACGCAAAATCTACACCCATATGCAGGTGTATCACTTGAAGCGATATTACTGCAAACTATGTAAATTTGACACTACTAGAAGGTAAGCAGTGAACATGTTTTTCACTTCTCAACCTCGTAAAGTTCAACTTCGTGCACGCTTTAGAGGGAGTAAAACTGCATTTTAGGCCCTAGGGACAAAAAGTAATTCCTTATAAAATATATTCAAAGAGGTTCAGTTTGAATAGATGCCGGAAGCTGAGAACTTTTTTCAAATTTCGAACTTTGGTCCTTCATAATTAGTCCGTAGATCAGGATATGAGGAACCTAAACAACTATTTTCTAATTTCGAATCTTGTGTACCTTTACTTCGTTCGTGAAGCTCATTTTATACTCGACTTGAATATCCGTTTCGTATAAAATAGTTTGCTTTAGGCCCTTGGTGTACAAATAACTTTTTCTGGAAAGAAAGAAAGAAAATGTGTTTCTGTTTGATATTCCTACAGAAATGCTGCACTTTCTCATTACAAATGGCATAAAAATGTTGTCTACGAGTGTTCACATTGTCCTGAAAAATTTACGTATGTATACGCAATTTTTTTTTTTGAACAAACATTCCCACACCCACACCCCTGCACTAGGATTCCGTGTGTCGCAGGTGCCATGGACACATACAAGACATCTCAACATCCAAGACCCGAGAACAAACATTTGTGTTCGTCACACAAATATTTGCCCCGGCCGGGGATCGAGCCCGGAACACCAAGCTTCGTAGGCAGGGTCACTACCAACTAAGCCACGGTGTCGTCGAAAAAATAATATACACATATTCATTATTATTATTCTCGTCTGAAATTAGAGGTCCGATCACGAACATTAGTCAGCCCCTGCTTGCTTTATGTAGCGGTTATCTGAGCGGACCCGGGGCTTAATTCTCTAAGCTGTCATCAGTTCTCGTTATCAAATGACGACACGAAAGTTAATTGACGACACGGATGGTCGAGTGGCAAGTGCATTGGACTGCCACACCCGGTGTCGCGGGTTCGATTCCCGCTTCAAGATAAGCATATGTGTGATGAACATCGGTGTTTGTCTTGAGTCTGGGTGTTTTCTATGTATCCTATGTATGTATTTACAAAAAAAAAGTATATAAGTATTGTATGAGTTATCTGGTTCCCATAGTACAAGCTCTGCTTAGTTTGCGGCTAGATGGCGTTGTGTGGAATGCCCAAAATATTTATTATTATTATTAATGGTAGGTACGTCAATTTTGGTATGTTGGTCACCCATTTTGTGCCGAAATTCACGTAACATTTGATAACGAGAGTCGATGACAGCTTAGTGAATTGGCCCCCCGATAAGCGCTGGTAAATCGACGCTGGTACATGTATCCTCGCGGTTTAATAGCGCTGACCTTGAATGCGCAGAAGGTGATTTCTAGATGTGTTTGGCGGGAGGGGTGCGGCGCGACGGGGATTTTGCCGGCGCCGTCTATTGGTCGCTTGGCCACCTTCCCGCCGCGGTGGAACCAATAGGCGCCGTCTCGCCTCACCTCACTTGCGCAGAGCTCCCCTCCACTTTCGCCGAGCGATATTAAACCGTAGAGACACCTATAGCGTGCTTCCTAAGTGTGTTCGCCCTTACTACTCGGGCGAATGAACATGCCACCTGGCTGCCACTCTCGCTCGGCACTTGCTGCGTCCCCCGCCCCCCGCGCGGCGCCCTCCGTGTTTCTTTTTCCTCCAATTGCGAAGCCTTATCATTACTTATCATCACCAAGTATTGCAGGACCTCTTCTCTGTCAAGATTATCCAATTCCACGCTGTACTTTGCACAAACGTCATTCGAGCCAGGTGTCATGTTCATTCGCCCGAGTAGTATTTTTTGTGATCGTGGCTCGGTTTCCTGTGGCTATATTTGATTTTGTATTGCAGGAAATTAACGTCTCGATACACTCACGTTCGTCTGAAGCACCCGTCGGGGACGTACATCTGCCACTTGTGCGGTCACAGCTTCGTGAGTGCGGCCGGACTCGTGTACCACAAGCAAATGTCGCATGCACACGAGGTATCAATGACAATGATAACAAGCTGCGTTCTTCAAACAAAAAGCCCCCTGCAAAATAGGTACTACAGGTCGTTCAACGAAAACTGACAAAGTACTCACTCTAAAGTCATGTATTCATTAGTGTATTCTAAGCTTAGGGGACAAACGGAGCGACATGTTGCGGAACATTAGTCTCTTTCTTCGCAGTCTGTTGAACATACTAAGAACACAATATTCTACAGGTTACAGAGGAAACGCCGGTGCAGGACAAATCGGTACTGTTACAAAACCCGCTATCTTACTAGCCGCCTACAGGGCGTAACAAAGAAACATACATACACATTACTCTCTTTCTTCGCAGTCTGCTAAACATACTAAGAACACAATATTCTACAGGTTACAGAGGAAACGCCGGTGCAGGACAAATCGGTACTGTTACAAAACCCGCTATCTTACTAGCCGCCTACAGGGCGTAACAAAGAAACATACATACACATTACTCTCTTTCTTCGCAGTCTGCTAAACATACTAAGAACACAATATTCTACAGGTTACAGAGGAAACGCCGGTGCAGGACAAATCGGTACTGTTACAAAACCCGCTATCTTACTAGCCGCCTACAGGGCGTAACAAAGAAACATACATACACATTACTCTCTTTCTTCGCAGTCTGCTAAACATACTAAGAACACAATATTCTACAGGTTACAGAGGAGACGCCGGTGCAGGACAAATCGGTACTGTTACAAAACCCGCTATCTTACTAGCCGCCTACAGGGCGTAACAAAGAAACATACATACACATTACTCTCTTTCTTCGCAGTCTGCTAAACATACTAAGAACACAATATTCTACAGGTTACAGAGGAAACGCCGGTGCAGGACAAATCGGTACTGTTACAAAACCCGCTATCTTACTAGCCGCCTACAGGGCGTAACAAAGAAACATACATACACATTACTCTCTTTCTTCGCAGTCTGCTAAACATACTAAGAACACAATATTCTACAGGTTACAGAGGAAACGCCGGTGCAGGACAAATCGGTACTGTTACAAAACCCGCTATCTTACTAGCCGCCTACAGGGCGTAACAAAGAAACATACATACACATTACTCTCTTTCTTCGCAGTCTGCTAAACATACTAAGAACACAATATTCTAAAGGTTACAGAGGAAACGCCGGTGCAGGACAAATCGGTACTGTTACGAAACCCGCTATCTTACTAGCCATCTACAGGGCGTAACAAAGAAACATACATACACATTACTCTCTTTTTTCGCAGTCTGCTAAACATACTGAGAACACAATATTCTACAGGTTACAGAGGAAACGCCGGTTCAGGACAAATCGGTACTGTTACAAAACCAGCTATCTTACTAGCCGCCTACAGGGCGTAACAAAGAAACATACATACACATTTCTCTCTTTTTTCGCAGTCTGCTAAACATACTAAGAACACAATATTCTACAGGTTACAGAGGAAACGCCGGTTCAGGACAAATCGGTACTGTTACAAAACCAGCTATCTTACTAGCCGCCTACAGGGCGTAACAAAGAAACATACATACACATTACTCTCTTTTTTCGCAGTCTGCTAAACATACTAAGAACACAATATTCTACAGGTTACAGAGGAAACGCCGGTTCAGGACAAATCGGTACTGTTACAAAACCCGCTATTTTGCGCAGACTGCGATATTCTGTTCGCGGGCGAAGACGCTTTCGAAACGCACCTCGGCAGCTCCAGCAAACATATTGATGTCAACACTTCTCTGTAAGTAGCCAAAGAGGAATTTTACCGCTGGGAAGCGTTTATTTCAACCCACTTCAAAAAAGATGAGGTTATCAATTCGGTTTAATGTTTTTTTTTAATGTTTGTTACTTTAATTTTATTTAATGTTTGAACTTTGTTGTTTATAAACCGATTTGAAAAATTCTCCGTTCGATTGAAATCTGTTTTTGAAAAACCTTTATTATTTTATCACTTATTTATCAATAAAAACAACTACATTATTATTGTTTGCCTAAAATGAATACGTAATAATAATTATTTAATATTTATTAACAATAAATTAACATTCGAGCGACAAGAAGCAAAAAGAAGATGAGAAGCGTTCGTCCCCTGCAGGATTATATTTAGATCGGACTCGGAACAAACACCGATGTTCATCACACAAGTGCTTGTCCTGAAGCGGGAATCGAACCTGCGACACCGGCGTGGCAGTCCAACACACTTGCCACTCGACCAATCGTGTCGTCAAATAGAATAAATTCATAATCAACATTCATACGTCTCGCTCACAAAAGCTAAATTAAATTCGTTTTAGGGCTCTTTCAATTTAGACGTTTCGTGTCGGACCGCTGCAGTGCCGAAGCGGTGCGTTTGTCGTGCGGCGCACGGACGGTCATTTATTTTCATACAAAGCGCACAGTGCGGCAACCGTGCGCCGTCGTTCAATCTTAGGTACCGACTACGCACGGTTGTCGCACCGTGCGTTAAATTTGGCGACATACAATGACAACTTATGTTTGTTTGTTAGTGCAAAGAGTCTGTCTGTACCGTGTCAAAAACGGCGGCGGCGGCTGATTGATAAGGAAAGGAAAAGCCTATCGACATTCGTCTCCCAATGTTCTATGGTAAGGACCAACGCAGATGAACCACTGTTATGCCCAGATCACACGTACTGAGTACTCGGCCGAGACAGTAAAATGGTACTCGACCGAGAAAGTGAAAGCTTGCGTTACTCGCTCAGCCAAGCACTCGGCGCTATGATAATACGTACTACTCGGTACGTGTGATCTAAGCCTACATGTTTCCTCACGGTTTAATAGCGCTGACCTTGAATGCGCAGAAGTAGATTTTTAGATGTGTTGGTCGGGAGGGGTGCGACGCGACGGGGAAGGTGCCGACGCCGGCGTCTATTGGTCGCTTAGCCACCTTCCCGCCCGCGGCGGAACCAATAGGCGCCGTCTCGCCTCACCTCACTTGCGCAGAGCTCCCCTCCACTTTCGCCGAGCGCTATTAAAAACCGTGAAGACACCTATACAGGTCTCTCAAAGAAAGCTGGCACTGTCAAAGTACTCGCACTAATGCAATTTCACGATACCTTGACAAAATTTTGGTTGATAATTTTAGCAGATCACAATTAAAAAAATTATCGTGTCACTAGTTCCTTCGAACCAGTGTGGTGAAAGGATTTCAAGTGCGCCTCGAAGAGGCTCCTTTCGTGCACTTCTGCTTCTGCAGATCACAATAGGGACTATGTTTTTCGCGCGTATCTTGTATGTATGTATGTAAATTTCTTTGTTACCTCGTATCTTCCGAACGGCTGGATGGATTTTGACATTTAAGGTATCGTTAGATTCGTCTCAATAACCCAAATTTTTAAATAATCAAAATGTCTGGGTTTTTGGCGCTAATAGTAAGTCGTTAATACATTTTTGTTTACCATACCCATCGAATAAGGTATCAAAATTAAGAAAATTAAAAGAACATTACCATGTTTTAATTAATTTTTTTTTGCTTTTTAAATTAAATATATTTTCAGTGCGATGTTCAACTGCGTAATATAGTGGAGGGCAAGAAGCATTTCGCCGAAGAACATCCGGGGCAGGTGTACTATCCGTACATCTGTAACGAATGCGGACATCTATCCTCGGTAACCAGCAAAATGTCTCAGTAGACTAGCGCTATAGTTTTGCATAGGACTATGTAAATCAAGGCTCGATGGGTTCCTATCGAGTTACACCCCAAGTCAGGGTGTTACTTGTTGGAAATTATTTTTCACACCACCTGCTCGACAATATCCAATTACATATCATGCTATCATCAAGGTAAAGCAAAGCATTACCTACCTAGGGAAGTAATGTTGTATGAAACTCCCAAGGGTAGTAATGTGATTTGAATTTGGAACGTAAAATTCGTATGGAAACTCGTGGAAAACTCTAAGTAAAAGAACGCCCATATGGCATTGTAAAAAGGTTTGTTCTAAAATCGAACTGGCCACTCATGAGAAAAAGAAAAAAGGCGCGACTTTAAAGATTGTGAAACAAAAGACGGTGTTGGCTGCTGAGTTCGGAGCCCTGGATTTTTATTGCCTTACAGAAGGTGTGAAAAGTAGAGTATGCTCCTATGGGATAAAGCCTGTCTTGGTCTTGGGCAGCTTGAACCCCTCGCGTCACTCAGGACTCTACATAACTCCCTCGCTTCGCTCAGGAGTTAACGGAGTCCCTCGTTAGCTCAGGGTTCAATATGCCACCCGCGACATAAGACACTGTTTTATCCCCTTAGTGCATAATCTACTATTTCACACCACCTGCTCGACAATGTCCAATAACATATCATGCTATCATCAAGGTAAAGCATAGCATTACCTCTCTAGGGAGGTAATGTTGTATGAAACTCCCTAGGGTTGTAATGTGATTTGAATTTGGAACGTCAAATTCGTGTGGAAACTCGTGGAAAACTCTTAAGTAATAGAACGCCCATATGGCATTGTAATTTTTTGTAAAATTTATTGTAAAATTAAGTCGAATTTTTGTCAAAATAAATTTGATAAAAATTGGATAACTGCAGCTCGGCTCGGGCGCCGCAATCGCGCCCTAAATTCTGACTACACAGATACAATTTAGTACCCCTTCTGCATTGGCCTTTTAATTTTTATGTAATAAAAAAAAAGTTGTGTATAAATGTGTGTTTATCACTTACAGTCTAACCAAAATCAATGGAACCACAAACGCTTGCACACGAACGAGAAGCCTTATAAATGCCATCTATGCGAAATGGAATTCAGACTGCGGAGCAACCTTAAACGACATATCTTGGTAAGCATCATCATCATCACTATCATTATCATTATCATCATCAATATTATCGTCAATGTCATTATCGTCATTCGTCGTCATCATTATCGCCAGGGTCAATCATGTTTGCCATAATAATCATTATCGTCATGTTTATTTATTTAATTTATTTATTTGGTTTACCAACAGTTAATACAGGACTGCATGTTATAGTTAACATAATGTCTAAAGAATTATGATACCTATAGTAACCAGTAATCGCCATTGACATTATCATCATCATCATTATAGTCAAAGGCTTCGTCATCATCATTATCACGCAAAAAGGACCGCCTAACGAGTCCAATTGCAGAAAACAGAGTCACCACACACATCATCATTATCATCAATGTATATCATCGTCATTGACATTATCATCACAATCATCAGAATAAATATAATAACATTACTTTTTTAACAGATATTAAATAACGCAGAATCAAATGTAATAATATGACTTTTTAAAACAGGTTCACACTGGAGAAAAGAATTTCACATGTTATATTTGTGGCAAATGCTTCACACAAGAACACGGTATGCTTTTACACATGAAATACGTTCATTTAAAGGTAAGTAAACCACGCCTTTTATTTGTGACGCTACCTAAGGAAAAAATAATCCTTATGATGAAGATTTTCGATCGGTATGATAAAGCTACAGGCTGATTATTTATATTCTCGTGTAACGTATAATGCAAATAAACATTTGAATTTGAATTTGAATTTGAACGGGTTCGATTCCCGGTTCAACCTTGTAATTATTTAAATATTTATGAATGCCGAATAAATTGTTTTTTAAATTCAAATAATGTCATCTCTCAGTAAAATGTTCCATCTACAATATTCAAGGTACTTTCCCTCCATGTGGTATATCCGTGGGACGCCCTGTATACCCATCTTCTTATCGTGTCACTTGTTCTTTCGAACCAGTGTGGTGAAAGGATTTCAAGTGCGCCTCGAAGAGTCTCCTTTCGTGCACTCGACACATGTTTTCGAACTTTTGGTTCTACGACATGCCGGTTTCCTCGCGATGTTTTCCTTCACCGTTGCGAGAACATGGGATGCATATTACGGAATTCGAACCCGCGACCATCAGATTGCAAGGTAAGGGCCTCATCCACTCGGCCACCACGTCCTCTAAAAACTATCGAGAAGGAAGTCATAATGAAGAATTAAAATGGAAATTACAAAAATATATAAAAGTCATATGTTTATTTTCATAAGACTGTCATAGAATCAAATGGAAGTCACAGAAATTCAATATGGCGATAATATTATAAACTGGATTTACGATTGGATTCGTGATCCTGCCTTTGCCTTGATTTACATTTGTTTCCGTTAATTGAAATCCACGCCATCTATGAGACGTTTGAGAACTAGATTTGTTTTTAAGAACACAATATCCTCTTTTTCAGACCTCCACGGATACGCAGAAAAAAGACATCAACGGCTGATAAAGATACCTATTTGAAGCAAATAAAATGATTAGAATATTGCTATACGATAATTTAAGGAAAGATGCTGTTCCCGAAAAAGTGAATGTGATATCATGATTTCTTGTTTGTGAAATAAATTATTATTTGATTTTAATTATCGATCAGTTATCAAAGAGTTTTAGTCCCGAACCGATACCTACAGTAAGTAGGATAAAGGCATTGATTGTAGGTAGGTATACTTACTTCATTAGAAGTATTAATTAGTATAACTATAGCCTACATTCTTAAATTTACTAATCCGCATCACTGCTGTTCAATTATGTCTTAGGGTGTCTTTACTTACGACAATAGGTAGGTATGTCATCCACATTCTATTATGGAAAGCAGCTGGTACTTAGTATGGGAAGATACATCTTAATTTGTTTGTGACGACACCGTGGCTTAGTTGGTAGTGAACCTGCCTACGAAGCTTGGTGTTCCGGGTTCGATCCCCGGCCGGGGCAAATATTTGTGACAAACACAAATGTTTGTTCTCGGGTCTTGGATGTTGTGATGTGTTGTATGTGTCCATGCCACCTGCGACACAGGGCATCCTAGTGCAGGGGTGTGAGTGTGTGAATGTTTGTTTGTTTGTTTGTTTGTTTATTCTGAGAATCGGGTGACCTAGATACATGTAGGGAAAACGTAAACTATACTAAATGTAGTGGAAGAAGAAATGAAATATTAGGGTCATTACTCACAGTTTTATTTGTTCCTTTACTTACTAGCAGTAGGTATTCCTATTTTTTACAAATCCGATTAATACCTATTCAAAATATTCTGTTCTTTTTCATAAATCTTTTTCAGATTGTCTTTTTTTTTTCAACTCGCCATCAACTCTCTTTTTAAAAATTGGCGGGAACCTCCCTTCTTTCGGCGCGGATACATTTTTATGTTTCATTATGAGAACCTACCGTTTCATCATCCTTCAATACATTAATTTATTATTTTAATTGATCTTTATAATTAATAAGATTTACTAAATACAATTTATAATCATCAACATACATTATTACATTTTGAGACAATCCATTTTTTTCCGGAAGCCTATCATATTTTTCTCTAGATCAACTAACATCCATCAAAGAGGTTTATTTTAAAACAAGTAGGTACTTTCAAAGAAGGTAGGCTAATAAATAGTGTTACTTAACATAACTTACTTCATTAGTATTAATTAACAAGCTGCTGCTCGTCACTTCGCCACTTCTGTATCTGTAGTATCGTATTACAAGTCCTTTTCCAGCTCAAACTATTTTTCTACTGAATTTTTAGCTCGATTAGTTTAGTAGTTTTGACGTGATAATGAAGCATTCATTCATCGTCACTAACTTTTGCTTTCAATAGTATTAGAGAGATGACGTCCTCCCGGGTGGGGCAGGACGATTAGAAAAGCCTTCCATGCAGTGTAGTTTCTTTCTCTATTAGCTTTACGCCCTCACCTCGTTACGCATTCGAGTCGGCTACTGCCATAACCCGGCCACAACCTGCATATGCAAAATGTGACTGTCAGTTTACGTCGTCTAAAGAAGTGAAGATAATATTTACATTTCACTCGATCATATTGGTATTGGTCAAGTGCGTGTCTAACATACTCATGGGGAGTTCGTCCTATCGAATTTTATTGAACATACCAAGTAACTCACTGGATGGATATTAAGGATAGAGTATAATCAATTTAAATTATTGCACATTTCAAGCTAAAGCTGGGGAGTATCACAAGACAACAATACAATAACTTAACATTCCGATGACTGACCACTAACTTGAAAACCTAAGATGGACGGACGGAACCCTAAATTATTGTTTTTTTTAAATCTAAAATTATGTTTAGCTTGGTTTCGTTTGTATCGTGATTTCGAAATTCATAAAATTAATGAAATTGAAATGATCGGATACTGAAAAGACAGATGTGGGACGTTAAAGCGTGCACGGTATGCCTCAGCACCGGCGCCGATGTAAAACTAATCAGCTTGAACTCAGGGAAGCTGAGGAATGAATTCAATACTGTATCCGGGCTAAAGGTATTGTTTACTGATTTTTTTTACTCATATAAACACACTTGTATAGTTTTACTGATAGTATTCCAGTTGCAAATATCTGGTTTAGCGGCTGCAGAACGAAATTTCGAGTGTTGACAAATTTAATAACTCAAATACTTATTGATCAAATATAATGAACACCATATTGTGACACTATCCTATATTGACATACACTGCGTTCTGAAAACTATGTGGCACTGAGTTTCCTCGCTAGCAGTGACCCTGCCTCAGATGTGTATTGCTCCAGACTCAACCCCAGGCTAGGTAGACCTACTCGGCTAGGTATTCAAACATGGCTTTTTTGATGTACTTGTTGATATACTTAAATAAAAAAAGTTTAAATAGTTAATGTGATTAACACTTGTATTCTTAGTAAATCTATGTTCTGCATTTTGGTATGTATGTGTCCGTGCCACCTGCAATTCAGAGAATCCGAGTGTTTATTGTTTATTGGTAATCAACAGCATACATATTATGAAAATTATCCTAAATATAGTATAAGTAACAATGCAAATTATAGATTACCCAGTATCTATAAAGAGTAATATCAATGCGAGTTTGGTACATATTGAACTGACAGGTTACCTACCTACATGAAATTCTACTTAACGAAGTTATTACCCGCAGGTTGTAGGTTGTGGGTGGTTGTAGGTGTAGAAGTGTTTTTGTCTAACATGCTAGAATCGTTATGCTAGTATTTCGACCTATAAGGTTTTTTTATTACAGCATATGCTAACTACTACAATCTATATATAGGTATATTACAAAATTTACAAAAGGAAACAATTGGGCCACCCATAGACCGTTGCAAACGATCTATAGGTAGCTCAACTGCTCCAACTCGATACCCGATGGCAGCGTGCCGAGGATACTGGCTGCATTGCCTCTTTGTATAGCAAGGCTTATTCTTTGGCCCAGATAGCTGCCAGCCCTCTGATGATGCGTCGCTTATGCTAGTTATCATTGATCTTGAAGCTCCAATATTAATATAATTATGTATTGAGATAATTATAATTTGAGGCAATTTTATTTCAGACACACAAAGGCAGTGGAATGCCAGACCACCTATGTGTAGAATGTAAAGCGTATGTAAACAAGTTTGTGAAGTTCCGACAGAAATGTCAGCGAGCGCATTACACACTGGAACAACTAATGTCTAGTAAAAAAGAGGTATGCAGTGCACAGTGTAAATTAATACTCCTATAAACATTTTTATAACATATTAATAAACTCTTCAGATTAAAAAATTTGTATAGTAATTATAAAGTGAGTATAAGCGTAAATTAAGTTAATTTAATTTCTTATAATTGTTTGATTACTAGCTGTTATCCATGACTTTCCATGTGGTATATGGTATGACTAAAATGTCCCTTCCAAATTCTAAACTCAATATATAAAATATGTAATAATTAATCTGTTAATTTCAGATCAAAAAAGCACACTTAAAGTCATTAAATCGAGCAAAAATAGGAGTCATGCCACACCTTGCCTTCATTACACCGGATCGCAGTCATTATGAACAACACAAATTCCAATGGATTTCTATGTCCCTCACTAATGTGACACAGTTCCATCACATACCAGTAATACACCACAGTACGTTAACTAAAGAAGATACGTTTGAGTCTGTCATGTCTGGTTTAGAAATTAACAAAAGCATCAAAATTGAAATCCCAAATGACATTACCATCACTGAATTTGAGATAACACAGCCAGAAGAAGAAACCAAACCATTACCTCACATCGTAAACACAGCACCACTTGTAGAAGAGAAATATGATATTGTGAAAGCCAACGAACATGATATGGATTTTACTAATGATTTTGAAGCGTCGAACGATATGGATTATCATGATCAGTTTGAGTCATTCGGTGATTTTATGTGTAAGTTAGACACTGGTGCAGACGGTTCTACGTTTGACGAGGAATATGCTAAAATGGTACCGATATCAGTAAAGGAAGCGAGGGCAGTGATTGAAATTAAAAAGTCATGTATGGCTGGACAGTATAAATGCAATGTTTGCATGCGGGCATATAAACGTGAAGAGAATTTAAATGTTCATATTCGTATGCACGATAAAGTAAGTATCCTGATTGAAATTTTGAATAAGTAATAATAATGTTTGGACATTTCACACAACGCCACCTAGCCCCAAACTTAGCAAGCTTGTACTGTGGAAACTAGATAACCGATACAATGCATAGATACTTTTTTTTTTGTAAATACATACACAGGATTCATAGAAAACATCCAGCACTCAGGACAAACACCGATGTTCATCGCACAAATGTTTGTCCTGAAGCGGGAATCGAACCCATGACACTCGACCATTCGTGTCATCAGAGTAACATGAGACATTTCACACATGCTAGCTGGAAACAGCCTAAACTAAGTGAAGATTTTGACACTGTTGGTAGGCATCCCCTGCATGATTTATCTCTTAATTTTAGTTATAAATATCTTATAATAAGGACCTTGCTCAAGTGAAGATTCATACTGAAGAAACTCAAGCCTTGATTTAAAATCAAGTCTAGATTCAAACTCATCAAATTAAGCAAGTTAAGATTGAAACTCAAGTATAATGTCTAATTTCAAACTCTAGTCTATGTTTAAACTCAAGTTAACATCCAAATTCAAGTCTTATTTCAGAATATAGCTTATAATATTTCCACATATTTCAGCATTCAAAGGGCACATTCCATTGTAAGCTCTGTGACTATTACTACAAGACTCAGTTTCTGCTGCAAACCCACATGACTGAGAAACACATGTACAAATATCTGTGCAGAATGTGCAGTGAAGTCAGTTTCGATAGGTGAGCATCGAACATAGTTATATTCGGTTCACATTACATAAAATAAATAAGAAATATATATCAAAAATCATATGACGCACTAAGAACCAACAGGACTCCAAGTGCGGAAAAGGGAGTCCTTTTACATTTACATTTAGATCAAAAACCTCAAAACCAAGTTTTTATATTTATGTTCCATTTCGCTTCCTTAACGAGATATAGCGAATCACTTTCATGTTCGTCTGTCTGTCTTCCTATCATTCCGGGTGGATTCTTGCAACTCAAAATTTGAGCACTTCCCGATTTGCCTATTCGACTGAAACTTAATATTGGTCTTTTTACCATATTAGTGTGAATAGAGCTTTAGAAGGTTTGGTATAAACTGTAAGGTATAAGTGCACCTGCAAACGGGTCGCCAACAACAGCGAATGGTGGCCGGCGTCTGTCGTTTTTCATTCATTTTGTGCAGCGCGTAGTCGCCACCCGCGACCAAAGCTACTAAATATATAAAAACTAGTCAGCGACCCGTCTGCGTGCACTTACTGTCCAAAAATAAATGCCGTAACATTTAATTGACAGAGCGACAGCCAAAAACCACTACTGCAACTCGCATCTCCAAAAACAAAACAAAGGCACGCGATGGAACACAATTCCGCGGCCATCTTGGTTACTGCAACCAAAGAAGACCACGGGAACCGGCCGGAAACGGAAACGGGCGCAGAAAATACCCGACAACGTGTTCACATTTAAGCCGATTACTCATGAGGAACAATATTCTATGATTCAGGCGCGAAGGCTGGGAAGAAATTATTTGGAGGCTAAGTTCAAATGTGAACTGTGCTTTAGGGGGTATCGGCTTATGTCGACGTATAGTAATCATATGGCTAAACATGATCCGGTAAGTTTTTTTTTTATATTTACTGGGGAAAACAAACATAACTATAATATATAAATTATAGAAGAAATATAATCACAATTTAAATAAGTTTCCACTAATTTTAATTTAAGTTGTGTTAATGTCAACGTAAGATTGTAAAAAACCTAAGTATAATGTACGATTTGTCGGTTTGAAAAACTTTAAATTGCAAACTGTCATTTAAAATTAAACGCAAGTATTTGTTGTTCTTGCTATTTAAAACAGAGCAATTAGCAACGGTACAGTCGCCCTCTGATTGGTAGGTTAGTGCACTCGCAAACTGGTCGCCGAATACAGCGACCGGTGGCTGGCGTCCGTCAGTCCGTCAGTAAATTGCATTGAAGTTGAATAAAAAATATTTTTATTGAATTACAACATAATTGAAATGATTTTTTTATTCATATTAAATAGAGTTAACGATAAAATGTCAGTCAAAGTATTATTCGTAGTCCGTCTATTTAACCATCAGATTATGTGGTATGTGAATACATAATTTGTAGTCTTAAAAGTTTAATGCCAGCAAAAACCTTTTTAATGTAAAAATAAAGCCAAAACTAACTGCGGTAGTAAACCGCAAAAATACGTGAGATCTTGTAATATTGAGCCTAAACTGGAACTCTATTAATCGTTAAGTTACTCTTATTTTATACAATCAAATCATTCGTTGTAAGTTTGTAACAACTGAATTCGGCTTTGTTTATTCATGCAAACAAAGTTGCGGTCGTTGGCTAGTTAAGGGTAATCCTCAAATCCGAATTCCATACAAAATGTTTCGGACAAATATCCAAAAAGTACGCCGTATTATAGTAATTTCTTCACACTATTCGTTACGTCCATGTTTTTTAATTTCGTTAACAAAAAAATTAAGGGTTTCATACTTTAATTTAGATTTTATACGTGTTTTAAAATTAACCCTACTAACTTAAAAACACGTATAAAATCTAAATTAAAGTATGAAACCTTTCACTTTTTTTGTTTACGAAATCAAAAAACATGGACGAAACGATTAGTGTGAAGAAATTACTATAATACGGCGTACTTTTTGAGTATTTGTCCGAAACATTTTGTATGAAATTCGGATTTGAGGATGCCCCTTAAATATAAATAAACTTATAATGTTGTTATTCCAGAGTATATCGGGCAACTTGCAGTGCGACATGTGCAAGCTTTACTTCCGCGACCAACGCAAGATGTACAAGCACATGAGCATGTACCACCTCAAACAGTACAGCTGTAAGAACTGCGACTTCGTCTCCACTAACAGGTAAAGCCAATTTTATATTTTACATTAAGGCCAGCAGCAAACGCACCGCCGACCGCAGCGACCGGTAGCCGGCGAACGGGTTGAAAAACGTTAATAAACTGTCGAAAAATTGTAAACGAAAGTACCATACTAGTTTTGTAGTTTTGGCGTAACCGAGGATCAAACATACGTATCTATAGATATCATATATCCATAGACCTTATTACTATAACTCGGGCGAATGAACATGACACCTGGCTCGAATGACGTTTGTGCAAAGTACAGCGTGGAATTGGATAATCTTGACAGAGAAGAGGTCCTGCAATACTTGGTGATGATAAGTAATGATAAGGCTTCGCAATTGGAGGAAGAAGAAACACGGAGGGCGTCGCGCGGGGGGCGGGGGACGCAGCAAGTGCCGAGCCAGAGTGGCAGCCAGGTGGCATGTTCATTGGCCGAGTAGTAAGGGCGAATACACTTAGGAAGCAGGTTATAGGTGTCTTTACGGTTTAATAGCGCTCGGCGAAAGTGGAAGTGAGGTGAGGCGAGACGGCGCCTATTGGTTGCGCCGCGGCGGGAAGGTGGCTAAGCGACCAATAGACGCCGGCGCCAGCACCTTCCCGTCGCGTCGCACCCCTCCCGACAAACACATCTAAAAATCTACTTCTGCTCATTCAAGGTCAGCGCTATTAAACCGCAAGGATACATGTACTACTGTACAGGATACATGTGTAGCAGCCAGGTGGCATGTTCATTCATTCGCCCGAGTAGGACTTATTACCAAAGAGCTTTTATACTATGTATCTAGAGAGCTAACACGCCATTTTGTTTTATTCAAGGATTAAGAATTCTGAACCTTATGACTTGGAAATAAAGTTCTTTTTTAATTAAATCTAAATATAAGGATTTTAATGCTTGATAGAGACCCCCTCGTTAAGGAGTGTGTCTCGTTCACACAGTTGCCAGCATACAATAAAAATTAACATGGCCATAATTTTTGAAATAAGTGGGACAATTTTCGAAATTAGACGATTTGCTCTAAATGTTATTCAGATTCATTTGAAAGGCTTAGTACAGTCGCTGTCATGTAGGTTAGGTACCTAACTGCCGAGAATAATAATTACTGTTCGAAAGAAACAGTATTAAAACCATTGAATCAGATATACCTCACTAGAATGTGCGCCGCCCTCTTTTTTGTTGATATTTTAATGCACCTATATATAATATAATTTTAAAACAATAATGCAAAGTAACGTATGTATATAACATTGATAGCTTATTGAGCAGATTGAATTTTCCCTTGGTTGCTTGTTTATGTCTTAATGAAATATTCAAAGTTCAAAAATTATGGTCGCCCTACAGAACGAGACACACTCCTTACTGGTTCTAGCTCTTTCGGCTCGCAGTTTTCGTATGAGTCGGCATTCTAGATACATAGTATACAAGTTCTTTGCTTATTACTTCTTGACATATTTTGTATTTTCAGGGCGCAAGCGGTGGCGCACTACAGATGGCACAATAATGTCAAATACGACTGTCCGCATTGCTTCAAAACGTTTTCGTAAGTTTTATTATTATAGATTTATTCGTATAATCATTCTGACGAAAAAAAAAACACTTATATTATTTACAAGTTTTATTTTAGAGAGTGATCCGATTTTGACAGCGAATTCGACTCTTTTGATCTTTGAAATTTTTGAATCTTTGACTCTCGTTGAGTGTAGCGACACATCTGCGGAACGTACGGCGCATTTCAGTGAAGTGTGGTGGTTCTTAGGGTTTTCATATTTTTTAGGTTGTATAATGAAACATCTTCAGGTATTGACACGAGTGTATTGTTCAATGCTCGGATATGTTATAACTACTTACGCTATGAAAGTATTACGTGGTAATCTGTAACACCGTTAGTGCAAAGGCTATGCACACTACATCAGTTCGCCACAAATTTGCGGCTCACTCAGTCGGCCGCTAACAGTTTGCCACAGCCTAACAGAATATTACGACCGAAACTTCAGTCGCTGAATTTTCGGCGCCGAACCTTCTAGTACGAGATCCCGCTGCAAGATCACTTCGTTCATCGAGCACACGCTTGAAAACTATTTTTTATAAAAAAAAATGGATAGGAGATTGCATTAATACCAGGTTGCCTATCGAAATTTGGCCGCAAGTGTTTATAACTATTTTTGAAAATGGATGTAAATGTTTTCAATAAAATACCATCCACCTCACAGAAATACATGTAAAGACTCTAAAAAAACAGGGTTGCCTTTCGGAAATTGAACGAAATTCTATTTCAAAATCGCTCCTGTTCACACCTGGCTGCGAAGACGTGACAATTTCGTTCAATTTCCGAAAGGCAACCCTGTTTTTTTAGAGTCTTTACATGTATTTCTGTGAGGTGGATGGTATTTTATTGAAAACATTTACATCCATTTTCAAAAATAGTTATAAACACTTGCGGCCAAATTTCGGCTCGATGAACGAAGTGATCTTGCAGCGGGATCTCGTACTAGAAAGTTCGGCGCCGAAAATTCAGCGACTGAAGTTTCGGTCGTAATATTCTGTTAGGCTGTGGCAAACTGTTAGCGGCCGACTGAGTGAGCCGCAAATTTGTGGCGAACTGATGTAGTGGCCAATTTCCGAAAGTAAAATTAAAAATACTTCCGGCCAAATTTTGATAGGCAACCTGGTATTAATGCAATCTTCTATGCATATTTATTTATAAAAAATAGCTTTTAGGCAGTGTCCTTATAGAATGCGATGACGCGACCATCGCAAGTTCGCGCGAACGTCGATCGCGCGATCACGCGATCAAACGTACTAACGTCAAATAGGCGTCCCAATTGGGATCGCGTCGCGTCGCGCGATCGCGCGATTGCCAATCGGGACGCCTATTTGACGTTAGTACCTACGTTTGATCGCGGATTCGCGCGACGATCGCATCGCTTGCTCGCGCGACGATCGCGTGATCGCGTTCTTTTAGGGCGTGTGCTCGATGAACGAAGTGATCTTGCAGCGGTACCTTGGTCTATTCGGCTGATGTGTTACTACACTTATTGATAGATGGTTTATTTGTTAGGAAAGCATCGACCCAGCTGACGCACATCCGGCTGAAGCACCCGTCGGGGACGTACATCTGCCACTTGTGCGGTCACAGCTTCGTGAGCGCGGCCGGACTTGCGTGCCACAAGCAAATGTCGCATGCACACGAGGTACCGACATACTTATAATCACAATACAGTCACAACCACAATAAATACATATTTTGGACATTTATTTACACACATGTTACGAGTACATACTGCTACATCAGCGCGGCCTCCGTACATCGTATCCGCAACATTATCAATACGTGATGATCTATTTCACGTTAACTAGAGCATGTCGCTCTGGACCCACTTCCGTGTCATACTTCGACCGGTTGACACTAGGCTAATTAGATATTAAGTTATATTAAAATCTTGATTATAAGTTTTACAGGAAGAAAGGCCTTTTCCTGCAACCCTGGTCGCCTCCTATATAATTCACACAAATACTCTACAATGCCTACCTAATTATAAAAAAAACAATTGACAGTCCTAACGTGTTTAAAAATAAGTTGAGAAAGATTTTGTTGGAGAGGTGCTTCTATTCGATTGACGAGCTTATGACGAGATAGGTTTAGTAACAAAGTATGATATTTTAGCATTTCTTGTGATTTTATTGTTTTTCTATTATATTTTGTATTTAATACCTTATTTTGAGCTTGCAGTTATGAATTGATTTTGTTTTTATTTTTTAGCTATAAGGAATTCATATTCGATTTGTGAAAAAAATGTGATTGAATAATTTAAATTAAATGAAATACCATTTCGCCCCAAACTACAAAAGCGCACGTGTTCAATTTGTGAAAAACATTTGATTGGATAAATGAAACGCCATTTTGCCCCAAACTACAAAAGCGCACGTGTGAATGTGTTATTCATGCCAGCTTCTGAAAACATACAATTTTAATTATTTTTTTTTTATTTCGATATTAATTTTCTTTTTATTTTTAACTTAATTTTATGTGATATTTTAAGTATTTTAACGTAAGCATAAGCCTTTCTACTATTATAGCATTAAGTCCTTCCTCACATATTAATTATTATGTAAGTGTTACTTAAATAAATAAATATGAGTATTTAAACAGGATACAAACGAGCCAGTCAGTGTGGATCGCGGCTCAAACCCCAACTACTGCGCGGACTGCAATATCCTATTTGCGAGCGAGCGCGCCTTCACCACGCACCTCGGCAGTTCCAGCAAGCACGTCAACACCAACATATCTGTGTACGTTGTATCATCTCAACTCCAAACAAGTCAACACCAACATATTTGTGAATGTTATATCATCTCAAATCAAAAATATAATAATATAAAAATATAAATCACGCATCGCGTGGGAACTCGCGGGCCATACGCAGCGCACACCAACACGCACGCCATACGTAACGCGTGCCAAGTCGCGCGCCATAAGTAGTGCGTGCCAACTCGCGCGCCATATGTAATGCGTGCTAATTTGCGCGCCATACGTAATGCGTGCTAACTCGCGCGCCATACGTAATGCGTGCTAACTCGCGCGCCATACGTAGCGCGTACTTACTGGCATGCCATACCCGCCGCGAAGTGGGTATTAAATAGGAGGTTTTGATTATTCATTCCATTTCCATTTCATTTTTTCCATTCAGAGTTTTTTCGCAATAAATATCTAAATATCTAAATATTAAAAACTTGTATTTTAAAAATATTTTTATATTGTAACTTGTTTATTGAACCCGATGTTTATTGGCTTTTGTATATTCCCTATAGGTTCAAGTAACCAGATAATTATTGGCTTTTATATTCCCTTTAGGTTCAAGTACCCCGATGTTTATTGGCTTTTTTATATCCTCTTTAGGTTCAAATACCAGCGTGAGTCCCGCTGCGAGATGCGTCGTGAGATGCGCGAGGCGGGGCGGGGCGCGCGGGGGGCGCCGCGCGAGAAACGACCGCGGAACGGCACCTCGGAGGTCCTCAACACCGGCGCCACCACCTCCAACAACTGCGAAGTGGTAAGCATCATTTTGTGCCGTGAGTCATACACAGTGCGTATGCAACTCGCGCGCCATGCGCAGCGCGTAGCTACTCGCGCGCCACACGCAGCGCGTAGCAACTCGCACGCAACTTACAACAACTGCGAAGTGGTAAGCATCATTGTGTGTCGTGCACCATACGTAGCCCATAGCAAATCGCGCGCTATACGTAGCGCGTAGCAACTTGCGCGCCATACGCACCGCGTAGCAATTCGCACGCAACTTACAACAACTGCGAAGTGGTAAGCATCATTGTGTGTCGTGCACCATACGTAGCCCATAGCAAATCGCGCGCTATACGTAGCGCGTAGCAACTTGCGCGCCATACGCACCGCGTAGCAATTCGCACGCAACTTACAACAACTGCGAAGTGGTAAGCATCATTGTGTTTCGTGCGCCATACGTAGCGCATAGCAACTCGCGCGCTATACGTAGCGCATAGCAACTCGCGCGCTATACGTAGCGCATAGCAACTCGCGCGCTATACGTAGCGCGTAGCAGCTTGCGCGCCATACGCACCGCGTAGCAACTCACACTTAACTTATAACAACTGCCAAGTGGTAAGCATCATTGTGTCTCGTGCGCCATACGTAACGCATAGCAACTCGCGCGCTATACGTAACGCATAGCAACTCGCGCGCTATACGTAGCGCATAGCAACTCGCGCGCTATACGTAGCGCGTAGCAGCTTGCGCGCCATACGCACCGCGTAGCAACTCACACTTAACTTATAACAACTGCCAAGTGGTAAGCATCATTGTGTCTCGTGCGCCATACGTAACGCATAGCAACTCGCGCGCTATACGTTACGCATAGCAACTCGCGCGCTATACGTAACGCATAGCAACTCGCGCGCTATACGTAACGCATAGCAACTCGCGCGCTATACGTAGCGCATAGCAACTCGCGCGCTATACGTAGCGCGTAGCAGCTTGCGCGCCATACGCACCGCGTAGCAACTCACACTTAACTTATAACAACTGCCAAGTGGTAAGCATCATTGTGTCTCGTGCGCCATACGTAACGCATAGCAACTCGCGCGCTATACGTTACGCATAGCAACTCGCGCGCTATACGTAACGCATAGCAACTCGCGCGCTATACGTAGCGCATAGCAACTCGCGCGCTATACGTAGCGCGTAGCAGCTTGCGCGCCATACGCACCGCGTAGCAACTCACACTTAACTTATAACAACTGCCAAGTGGTAAGCATCATTGTGTCTCGTGCGCCATACGTAACGCATAGCAACTCGCGCGCTATACGTTACGCATAGCAACTCGGGCGCTATACGTAGCGCATAGCAACTCGCACGCAACTTATAACAACTGCGAAGTGGTACGCATCACTGTGGGCCGCGTCTGAAGGTGGTCATGTTAAGGCCCAGAATCCCGCGCGCCGTTATCTCGCTCGAAATCGAAGGAGATCAGGCGATTTTATTTTATTTAATTGTTTTGTTAAAAATTTATTATTTTTGCAAATGTTATTATAACCTAAAATAATTTAATTGGTATACCTGTTTTAATTTAATAAATAAATACGAAACACTCGTACTGTATGATTTTAAGAAAAAAGTTTTTTTAATTAATCGTTGGTAATTAAAAATTGGTGGTGTATAAGTAACTAATAATGTCTTATTGATATAATTTAATGATGAACCGTTTGATTCCAGTGCGGCAAGTACCTCTCCAACGACGTTCAGGCCCGAAAGCACTACGAGGCGGAGCACCCGGGGTCGGACTACCTGCGGCGGTACATGTGCGAGATATGCGGACACACGGCCCGGGTAATACTCCCCTGCAGGATTACACCAACGCAAAAATCTTTCAGTCTTATGGTGGCTTCACACGGCCTGTGATAACACACGCCGCGCCGAAAAATCTTTCAGCCTAATAGTGGCTTCACACGGTCTGTGGTAACACACGCCGCGCCGAAAAATCTTTCAGCCTAATAGTGGCTTCACACGGTCTGTGGTAACACACGCCGCGCCGAAAAATCTTTCAGCCTAATGGTGGCTTCACACGGCCTGTGGTAACACACGCCGCGCCGAAAAATCTTTCAGCCTAATGGTGGCTTCACACGGCCTGTGGTAACACGCGCCGCGCCGCGCCAAGGTCATCTGTACGGGCGAGCGCGTGCCGCGGACGAGTTTGTATCACCCCTTCTAACGGCCTGTGTACGAGTACGTACATTTTTATCGCGTAACCTTCAGCGTGCAATTACAGAACCGCGCGACACACGCGGCTCGGATGAACTCGCCCATAATAGTACATTACGATACGCGTGACCTAAGTAGCCTATTATTGCACGGCGTGAAGTTAGCGCCCGAGTGCAACGAGGGTGCTAAACGCCGTGCAATAATAGACTTAGGTCACAAGTATCGTATACTATTTTATAGCAAGTGTGACATAAACCCGCTCCGGACCGGCGGCGGCGCTTGGAGCAGGGAAATTTCAAAGTATAGTTTAAAAAAATCACTAACCGATAACCCAAATATCAAAAAACGAAAATATCCATGGAATGTAGAGAAAAAGGTTATTCTTAGCAATAAAAAAATATAATTATTTATCTTACATAATGCCTGATTGCTACAAATATTGTACGTAGACTATACGTAGATATTAAGCCAGTAGGGATGTGAAAAAATAATCGATTAAAAAAAACGATTTATGAGCGATTTTTTTACAATAAAAATCGATTTTATTAAGCGATTTTAATATTGCAAATAATAGAGTTTTATAAATCGATTTTTCATCTGCCACGCCCCGACATTTAAGTCTAGCCGGAGCGCGAATCCTATTAGGTCGAATTAGTATGAGGTCGAATAACTATTAGGACTATTAGGTACATTAACGCCACCTGTGCGTCAAGGCGTCTACTACGATGTGCTTTTAAAACTAAAAAAAAGTTACACAATCAAACATTCATCAGATACTAAATGGCGTTAGTCGACGAATTGTACTGTTTTACCGACATTCGGCTGTTTGATAAGTCATTAATGAAATTTCATTTTCCAAGAAAAGATTTTATTTTACAAAAAGCTTTTAGTGCATGGTTTAGGGTTTTTAAAATTCTATTTTTATACATAATTATTTCAATAGTTTAGTTTGGTGTTATGTTGATTATAATTCTAAAACTGTGATTAAGATAATATTTAGGCTGTTATTGTGGAATGTATTGAAAAAATTGGGAAAAAAACGATTATTTTATCAAAATGGATTATTTTTTAAAGGAAAATCGATTATTAAAACATCGATTTTTTATCCTAAAAAACTATCGATTAATTAATAATCGTTTTTTTATGTAGAATGTCACATCCCTACTACTCTAACGGGCACGAAAACTACATTTCTTCAATATTAAGGTAGGTACAAGCATATAAATAACACATTAGTTACAAGAAAGAATACTGCAAAGTTTTTGTCAAAATTTTTGACTTCTCTGTGCCGGCTTCGAAATAAATACGCTAGTCAACAATTTTGGTACTTATATGCTGACCGTTTGTCATTTATTGTTTGCTGTGAATTTTCAAGCTTCAAATGAAGGGTACAGGCAAATAACAGGGAAAGTCACATCTGACAGTTGTGATTTTCTACATGAGTGAAGTTAGTCAATTCATTTACGCACCGTGCCATAATAGGCAACTTAGGTCACGGAAAACCGTGTGTAAAGTGCGGTTTTAGGTCAAACTGTGCTATAAATAATATATCCAATTACTTGACACTGGCTATATGCCTTTGATGTGAAGGCAAAACCGAAGAACATAGGTTCTTCGAAAGAAAAAAAATATGAACTTATAATAAACTCTAAAAATACTACTACTGTTTTCTATCTTAACAAGTTCTACGGTTCTAACTGGGACCGTACAATCTGTACATACTTTCTTTGGTTTTTATTTGGATACCCATGTAAGGATGAACGCCTCTATCATTGGACAGTCTCGTCCAAGTAGGACCGGCAATATCAGCAAGATATGAATACTCCTGAAAAATGCAAATAAAAATTAATTAATTTTGATTTCAGCAATATGCAAATCTTATAGTGCACATGCGCACGCACACCAACGAGAAACCGTACGGCTGTCCGCACTGCGACCGCAGGTTCAGCATGCTCAGCAACCGCGACAGACATCTAGTGGTACGTATTGTTTATACAAGGCATAGGCAAGCATTTGACCACAACCAACGTATTCCACATGCCATCTTAATAGTCCACTCGTGGTATAATAAGCGTCAAACAAGTTGTCCTCTGGCGAACCACGTGACAAAGATGCGCAGAACGCAATTGTTAGGTCTAATCGGTTGAGCTGCGGTTCAGCTAGATGAACACTTTATTGTACACCAACCAGAACAAAGCAGAGTAAAATAATAGAACAAGTACAAAAAGGCCTTAAGGTAGGTAGGCTTCCAGACAACCTGGCAAGGAAATAATAAAAGTGGAGTTGAGATAGACTATGTATCTAAATTATGTGTGTAAAAAAGGCAAGGGCAAGGCATCAAGCCGGACCCCTGTGCCTCCCCCTCCCGTAGTGCCGTTACCGGCGGTATTGGGAGCCCCGGAAGTCTCCTCACCTGCGTCCACATCATCGTGGACGAACGTGGTGAAAAGGAAGGGGAAAAAACCGGCTGAGAAGGTCCAGCAACCGAGTAGGCCGGGCCGAAAACCACGAGTGGCTCCAGCCACAAGGACGGCAAGGCCCAAACCGGCCCGTGTCCCGAACTCGGCCGCCATAGCGGTCACGGTGACGGACCGAGGGACGACGTACGCCTCCGTGATGGCAGCTGCCAAGCAGCGAATTAAACTGTCGACCTGCGGAATAGATAGCGTCCAGTTTAAAAAGTCCATAACGTGAGGCGTAATACTATAGGTGTCAGGCCCGAGTGCGGCACTAAAGCCGACACGTTGGCGGCGAGGATGACGGAGTCCCTGAGTGATCTAGGTGTGCGGATTGCGCGCCCAGTGAAGACCGGGGACTTCAGGGTCATAGACCTTGATGACGAAGTTACTTCAGAGGAGGTCAAGGATGCAGTCGCTGCAACCGGTGGATGCTCGGCGGAGGACGTGAAAGTCGGAGAAATCCGCCGCTCCCCGTCAACTCTCGGCACCATCTGGGTGCGCTGCCCACTTGCCGCAATGTGCAAGGTGGTGGAGGGAGGGCGCATTCTGGTTGGCTGGACGTCGGCCGGGGTGGAGGTACTGAGAGCACGGCCCTTGCAGTGCTACCGGTGCCATGAGTTTGGGCACGTAAAGGCACTATGCAGGGGCGGAGTGGACCGAAGCACATTGTGCTATGCATGTGGCAAGCCGGACCATCTGGCGGCCCAATGCAACGGACCACTCAGGTGCTCCTTGTGTGCGGACCTTGGCCGACCGGCCAATCACAGGATGGGCGGTAAAAACTGCACACCACCAAGGAGGAAACGGGCAAGGGTGACCCTACCTACTCCAATCGCTGGAAAGGCGAAAGGAGAGGCGTGTGGAACCCTACCCGTTGAGGCAATGGAGACCGAGCCTTCTTTCTCAGCGACCGTCTTGGTCCAGGAGAAAGAGGCTAGGAGGCGGAACCGGGGCGTCTGTGATGGACAATCCGGGCCATCTGCCCCGTGACGGGTTAGCGGCACCTGACAACTAGGGAGATCCTTTTGGGGTCAGAGTGGGGGCTCTGGCCGCTCCTATTCGAATCCAGGGATGGCTGCAGTGCACTAGTGGCGTGCACTGCAAGCGCAACTTTGGGGTTGGCGCAAGCCTTCCCCGGGACGGGCCTTAAAGGCAACGTGCGTGAGGGGCACCGGTACGTGTTCTGTAAGATATCCCGGGATCCCTCTAATGCGCAGAGGTCGGCCACCATGGGGTTTTAGTCGGTTAAAGTCCGACATACCCTTCCGCCCTCCCCCAAGGGCGGTGGGCATCCATGAGGATTGTAATCCATCGAGCTGTTAAGCCTACAAGACGTGCCGAGGAAACACAGACTTTTATACCTATTATTTACACTCGCATTACCCTCCATCTTAGTAGTCGGCTAAAACATATGTTTATATGTCCAGGTTCACACAGGGGAGAAGAAATATCAGTGCCATCATTGCAGCCGTCGCTTCACTCAGAGCAGTGCTGTCAAACTTCACATACAAACTGTACATTTAAAGGTAAATACCTTTTCTTTATGTTAGGTTGGTTTCCTAGGTCCTGAATTAAATATTATAGCATTTCAAAAATATATTATTTTAAAACAATTAAGCGTCGATGACACAAGGCTTTTTACAAGCTGATTGTTGGCGTTTTTAAACGCTAGCGTGTCAATAAGCAGATTGTAAAAACGCCGATGACAATGGGCGACTTTACACGCTACAAGCGTAAACGCTGGCCTGGCTTGTAGCGTGTAAAAAAGCCATTAGTCTTACTATTACAGTCAAGTATTTCTAAGATTCAATTCCCACTGAGGTTGCAGCGACGGCAGACTCTTTCAGTGTCAACCAATTTTTATAATTAGATATTGATGACGACACGATTGATAAAGTGGCAGGTGTGTTGGACTGCTACGCCGGTGTCGCGGTTCGATTCCCGCTTCAGGACAAACATTTGTGTCATGAACATTGGTGTTTGACGGGTGTTTTTCTTAGTATTTACAAAAAAAAAAGTATATAAGTATTCTATCAGTTTTCTGGTTTCCATAGTACATTGGCAGTAAAGATTTATAATAAATTACCTAATGAATTTAGAGACCTGAAAGACAATGAATTAAAACACAAATTGTATAATTGGCTCTGTGATAGATGCTTTTATTCATTAAATGATTATTTTAATTTTAAGTTCCCCTAATATTAAATGACCTACTCAACTTGTTTACTCTTAACGAATTTTAATGTTTTTTGACGAATTTTAATGTAATAATACTATTAATTATTAATGAATTATTTTTATTAGCAATTTATGTAAGAATTATTAACAATTATTTAGCACTAATTTTAAGTATTTGCACGACAAAAGTTGATGCAGTGATTCTAATTTAAAGTAAAACCACAATGTACCTGTATTACGCAAATAAAGATTCATTCATTCATTCATTCATACAAGCTCTGCTTAGTTTGGGGCTAGATGGTGTATGATTCTTAGATTTTTTTTATTATTTTTTTTAACTACTTTAAATTGACCTAAATTATTGACATTCTGTATGAATTCCATGAATATTGTGACTTTTAATTTTTTATCTTTTTTTACCTTTTTACTGACATTTTATATTTATTATTTAAAATATGTGTATAATTTTAATGAAATTTATGTGTAGTTAACATATGTGTTATTTTATGTGTAGCTTTCTTTAATTAATATAATTGGTGTATCCGTTTTAATTAAAGGTAATAAATAAATAAATACAAATAAATACAAAAATACAAATGGTGATTTGTGGAATGTACTAAATATTTATTTATTCTAGATTTTTAGTGCCAAATATACCTAAACTAGACTTATGTATGTTATAGATCCCGTATGCGCCGTGGGATAAGAAGAATAGGAAGAGAAGAAAAGAGTTGGAAGCGGCCGGCATCCCCGGCATTGCGACCGCCACAGGTAACAATTCGTTATTATTAGTTATTAATTCATTTATTTCAGAAAAACATCCATAGTAAATATAAAATATAAATCTATAAATTAATGGCAAAATTTAACTTAAAAAAAACAAATAAATGCAAATTAAATACAAATAAATTTATGCAGAATGGTTAGATTAGTAACTGTCGTGAATTATGCCTAGATCACACGTACCGAGCAAACGCGCGAGACAGTAAAATGTTACTCGGCCGAGACAGTGAAAGCTTACATAACTCACTCATCCGAACACTTGGCGCTATGTTTATACGTACCGAGTACTCGGCCGTGAGCACTGTCTAGTTTAGATCTAGGCATTAGTAAGCCGTGGTTATACCTTGATCACACATACCGAGTACTCGGTACGTATAAACATAGCGCCGAGTGCTCGGCTGAGCGAGTGATGTAAGCTTTCACTTAGTTATTTGATTGTAACGGGTATTTATCGCGCTCACCTCGTTTTGTGTCCCGACGTTTCGACTGTATTGTAACAGCAGTGCAGTTGTAAGCTTTCACTGTCTCGGCCGAGTAACATTTAACTGTCTCGGCCGAGTACTCAGTACGTGTAATCTAGACATTATCGTGTTTCTGTCTTACATTTATTTAGATTATATCCTCGGACAAATCACTGTATTAATGTTTGTAACTGGTGCCGTTACTGAGTACTCCAAATTTTCACATATCCTCTTAAGGCTTATCCTCAAATCCAATTCGATACAAAATGTTAAGTTAGTAGGGTTAATTTTAAAACACGTATAAAATCTAAATTAAAGTATGAAACCTTACTAATTTTGTTGACACAATCGGAAAACATAGATGAAACGAATAGTGTGACGAAATTACTATAATACGGCGTACTTTTTGAGTATTTGTCCGAAACATTTTGTATCGAAATTTGCCTTGAGGATTACCCTTAAGCATTATTGTATTTATTTATTCAGAAAAAAGGTTACATGTATTGTTGTTTTATGAGTACCATTAAACCTTACCAGGTTTGTCTTGGTACCAAGGATTTCATTTCATTTCATTTCATTTATTTATTCAATCACAATTTCACAATCGTATATGAATGTCTCTATAGTACACACAAAGCAAAAATAAAAATTTAATAAAAATACAGAAAAATAATAATAATAATACAATTTCAAAATGACTACCTAAACTACACTACAGCAGCAAGCCTACTAACTACATACTATCCTATGTCACTAAACCTATCTTGTCATAAACTCGTCAATTGTATAGAAGCACCCCTCCAACAAAATATAACATAATAATAATAATATATGATTATAACATATCAATAATCTATTACATAATATGAGCTGTTGCTATGTAAAGTAAATTATATATCGCTATATTCTATAGTTCTAGTATCTAGTAGTGGTAGTTTCTAGTTAATTAGGTGAGTACGTGAAGGTTTTTATTGTATTCGAAACAGCTGATTTATTATTCGTTTAATGTTTATTTTGGTGATTTTCCGTGTGTTTCAAGAGGATTTTTTTTAGTCTAGGTATAATATAATCAGTTGTTCTCTCTCCAAAAGTGTTTTCGGCTTTTATGGTCTTAAGTTTTCTGTGTGTGACTTGTCGTGTGGTTATGGTATGTGATGTAGTGTTATCATAGCTAAAGTAGTTTTCGATAAGTAGTTGCATTTTTACTCTCTTGTGCACAGGGGCTATTGGTATTTATTTATCTGGTATTTCAGACAGTAACCCAGTGGAGGTCGTGCCCGTGGCGTGCGTGATCTCGCAGCCGCAACACAAGCTGGTGCTCGACACGCAGGGGGAGTACATCAACGCGTACATCACCTACAGCGACGAATAATACATCTTTATCATCCATCAACAAATTATATAAATATATTTAGTAATAAATCCGCTTGATTTCTGAACAAAGGTTTTAATTAACTTAACTTTAGTTTAGAACTTTAGTACATATTACTATATTATAAACCAAAGTGTCAACGAACAGAAAACCAAAGTTTAAAGATACGACACGTGTTTCGCCTCTACACGAGGCATCATCAGGAGGTGCGGACTCGCCGAAGTTCGAAACGATACTCTTTGGTTTATAATATAGTAATATGTACTAAAGTTCTAAACTAAAGTTAAGTTAATTAAAACCTTTGTTTAGAAATCATGCGGATTTATTACTAATTATATTTATATAATTTGTTGATATTTATGGATTTCCGCAAAGTAACGCCTGAATCAATATAATAAAAAAAAAGTATAATAAAAAATCTTTATTGTAAAAACACATGTAACAATGTACAATTATTGTTTTACAAAAGGCGGTTTTTTTATTTTTTTATTATATAATCAATCAATTATCTTTTCATCATCCATCATCGACTCATCATCATTATCAACATCATTAACCTATAGCAGTCCACGGCTAGACGTAGATCATATTCATATTCATTTATTTATTGTTTCATTTGCATACAGGTTATATAACTTAGGTGTAAGTAGCTTATAGGTACACAATGCATATGAACCCTGTAAGGGCGCAACAACTTTAAGTTAATTTTTGCTCGGTAGGCATCTAATTCTTCGATCTCGACAAATTGAAGGTCGCTCAGCGAGCTATGGAGAGAGCTATGCTCGGGGTTTCTCTTAAGGATAGAATCCGAAATGAGGTCATCCGACAGAGAACTAAGGTGGTCGACATAGCTCAGAGGATCAGCAAGCTGAAGTGGCAGTGGGCCGGCCATGTCTGCCGAAGAACCGACAACCGTTGGGGTAAACGTGTTCTTGAGTGGAGACCACGTTTAGGCAAACGCAGTGTAGGACGACCTTTGGCCAGATGGAGCGATGATCTGCGCGCTATAGCTGGCAGAAATTGGATGAGAAGAGCCGAAGATCGGGCTCACTGGCGCGCCTTGGGAGAGACCTACGTCCAGCAGTGGACTGCTATAGGTTGATGATGATGATGATGATGCATCTAATTCACTTATGTTTATTTCATAGTCAAATTAATTATGTATTACAAAAATATTGATATATTAGCATAAGTTAGGTGATTTTAAATATTGTTAATTCTAATGTCGATTTTAATTTTAATGTCAAATAATATGCTAGATCTCTCCCAAAGCGCGCCACTGAAGCAAACTTGCACCAAACTATCAAAGTTCCTAAGCAATGACTTAACTCGTTTGACAGTTATTAACTGTCTGGATTTGGACCGTTAAGAACTGGCAAGCAAGAAAAGTAATTGCTTAGGAGCTTTGACAGTTTGGTGCAAGTAGGCATGAGTCCGGCTCTTCTCATCCACCTTCTGCCAGCTATAGCGCGCAAATCATCGCTTCATCTAGCCAAAGGTAATTCTACACTAGGCATGCCTAAACGCGGTTTAAAACCTCATATCCATGTATATATAAATGTATAAAAGTCAGACAAACATTCATAAACTTGAAACTTAACATTACACTTCTTCACAGTTGGGTAAAAACGGCTTCTTGTTTCCCGCGGAAAAAATCCCTTCGAAACTGCATAAATGTAGGTATTATAATAATATTGATGAAAAGTGGCCTTTCATGTAAAAAACCAATTGGAGACAACAAGAAATGATTTAAAAAAAAATTATGACATTGTAAAATATGTTTTTTTTATACATTGTGTTTGTCTCGTAAAACCAATTAGCCTGGTTTCATACGGGAAATTATTGTACATATAGATTACCTTTTATTTATTATTTGTGTTTACTAAATCCCTATAATTCTATAGTTATTTATAAATTTCATTGCCACGTAATAAGTATTATACGTTAATTAGATAGGTATGAAATTGTAATTGATGTAATCTGAATTATTAATAATATACAATTTACATATTCGATTGTTTTTATTTAAATGTAGGTATTACCTAAAACATGTGATTTAACTTCTATAAAATTGAACGACGTAAAACTCAATGATTGTAAAGCAACATATTTTTTATACGTTAATAGAATTTAGATTATCTTATTATTAAGAAATCATAATGTTTTTTATTCTCTCTCGGCCCATATCTGGGCAAAGGCTTCACCAAATCTCTCTAAAAAGTTAACTGAAAAAAATGTAGTTTTAAAATCTAATAAAAAACACTTTTTAGGCTTTTGATCTATCTCGATTCTTTAACTTTTTAGCTTAGCATGTTTTTATAGATTTAGAATGCATTGTCATCGAGTTGTGAGCTACCCTGAAAGTTTTCAGCCGGATAGGTAATTAAGTGCTCGAAATTCATGTTGCCATATCCCACCCGGAACAACAGACCGACAGACACACAAAAAAGTGACTAAAGTGGTAAAATTGCGAAGGTTGAAAAACATCAAATTAAAAAACCAGGTATCAGATACATAATTTTATTTAAATTTCAATAGTTACAGATAACAACACATTTAAGTACTAAATGCAACAACTTTTTTCACATCTTATTATTGTCTGAAACATACACAGAAGGAAACTGTTTCTATCCAAAACGAAAGTTTTTACAATTTCTATAAATCTTTGGAATGTATGAAGTAGGTACTTAAGTGCAGATAAAATCTCGTTAAGTTATTCATAAAATGTAGGTACCTAGTCAAGTCTAGTTTTAACGTTAAATAAAATAAAACAAATCAAAAATTTCAGTTCATTAACCAAATTCCAACAATGTTCTATGTAGTGAATATTGCAACCGAATCAGTCAAATATATTTCTAGAATTAAATATGAGAGCCTGCATCTCGAAAAAAATCTGCAATCGTATTGATTTTATCAAAACAAATTAAGTACCTGAGTACCTGTATAAAAAGTATATGATTTTGAAAGATTAATAAAATGTAGATAGGTAATGTAGGTACTATTTATTTGAATTTGGATGATGAACGGAACATTTATAAATACAATACCTAGACTAGATATTTTGCCATATAAATACCTACAATTTTTAAATCTTACAACTTATTGTTAAATGGAATATGGAATAAAATGCCCCAACTCATAGTATCACAACCTAAACATTGAGCCTTTTGTAATAACTATCCAAGTTATAAAACCGTCTAGATTTATGATTTAAAAAACCAATAATTATACCAACATAAACTTTTATAACGATAACAAACAATTAAATTAGGTTTATATTATAAAATAAACACTTTATTATATTAAAAGTATATCACTTTGGGAATGTAAAGTCAAAGCTTCAAACGACGACAGTTTGATAGTGAAAAGGTTATCTGAGAGCACGGCAGTGCCTCGCCAAGTTCATCAATTTCTTCAACCATCTACGACTTAGGATTGATAATCGTAAATAGTTTGTAAACATTCTAAATAACAAGAGTAAAAATATGTAAAGTGTATGTGATTAAAAGCTGGCGGATGTATGCATCCTGAGGAAATTATTGTTCAATTTGTAGAACAGTCTGAGCCAAGTTAAGAGTCCACTTTTTATTTCTTCTTAAGAAACCTGTTTTTTCTCTTTTCGTCTGGCAGTGTTTAAGACTGAACCTTCTATCTATTAGAAAGTCTACATTTTAACCCGAGTTCTCAACTGGAAGAATGCGTTACTACGTAGGTACTGCATTTTGCATCTCGCTCGATCGCACTCCAGTAGCCTACTTTGAATAGCTCCCCTCTCTTCCCAACTAAAATCCTAGTCAATTTCAATGACGTCATAACTACCTAGTTCTGAGAAGCTCCTGCGTTTAGAGTCCCTTGTTGAAGTAAACTTCCTGTAGCTTTGGGAAGTTTTTCCGGATATGCTCCTGAAATAAATAAATAAAATTGAAAACAGAATTTAGTTCACACAGTTCGCACTTATTTAAGGAGTGTAACAGGCAACATTAAGGACAGGACTTTGTAGTTTACTTCGTTGAGATTATTCGTATAATATAATATTTTACTTTTTCCTGAAAAAAAAGTAAGAATAAATAACTAAAAAAACTAGCCTGTTTTCTATGTTGCCTATTTCAAAGACAAATACCTAGATCTAAAAAAAATTCAAATAAGCATTTTACTTAATCAATAAAAATGTTTTGAAACTTTACACCCCACGAAAATGTATCTTGCGCGTTTTACTAGTCTACCCGTATTTCAATGAAATGTGAAGCCTCTTCAGGTTTGAAGTTTAGCACAATCGACTTAAGGCCCAGTTAGGACGGGATCCGCTAAATAGAGACGTCAGCCTCGGGCCGCCATATGAGACCACCATAACACAACACAAACGACCAGGTCTTCTTCTTCTTCTTATCGTGTCACTAGTTCCTTCGAACCAGTGTGGTGAAAGGATTTCAAGTGCGCCTCGAAGAGGCTCCTTTCGTGCACTCGACACATGTTTTCGAACTTTTTAGGTTCTACGACATGCCGGTTTCCTCACGATGTTTTCCATCACCGTTGCGAGAACGTGGGATGCATACATAGATTTTTTCAACCGAAAAACCCATTTACGCATGACTGCCACCGGGATTCGAACCCGTGACCATCAGATCGCAAGGCAAGGGCCTCATCCACTCGGCCACCACGTCCTCGACCAGTTGATGTTCACACGTCCTTAGGCGTTGTCCTAATAGAACGCGATCACGCGATCGTCGCGCGAGCAAGCGATGCGACCGTCGCGCGAATCCGCGATCAAACGTAGGTACTAACGTCAAATAGGCGTCCCGATTGGCAATCGCGCGATCGCGCGACGCGACGCGATGCCAATTGGGACGCCTATTTGACGTTAGTACGTTTGATCGCGTGAACTTGCGATGGTCGCGTCATCGCGTTCTATTAGGACACTGCCTTAGAGTTTTACCTTGAGAGGTGGTTCAAGACTGTCGACGGCTATGGAAGAGCGTTGGTCAAACAGTGCGCAGCACAGTGGAGTGGCGAATGTAACGCACAGCCCGACTAGCGCCAGTTGGAACGGGATCACGGCTAGTGGGTACTGGCAGAACATGCCTCGGCGGGTCGCGTAGCTCGTTATCACGGGAGTTATAGCTGTGAAACAATATAAATAAATAATAAATATATATTTTGGACTTTTCACACAACGCCATCTAGCCCCAAATTAAGCTGAGCTTGTACTATGCTATGGGAACCAGATGACATAGAACACTTAAATATTTTTTTTTTATTTTTTTTTTTTTTTTTTTTTGTAAATACATAATATGTACATAGAAAACACCCAGTCTGAGGACAAACACCGATTTTCATCACAAAAATGCTTTTCCTTAAGCAGGAATCGAACCCGTGACCCAGCGTGGCAGTCCAACATAGTTGCCATTTGAGTCGTCGACAAAAACACATTGTATGTGCACCAATAGGTATATAACTTCCTTTTCCAGCAAACCAGTGGTCTTGTTAAATTTAACTTATTCATTTTGGCTTTAAAACTTTGCATCCAATTTGATCTCATCATCTCTTTTATTTAAATCTGCACACCGGAACTTGGCATATTTCTCGAATTTTTATGTTTTTTATTTCAGAATTTACAAGACTTCAAGTAAAAATATATAGTACTTACTCATGCCGGGGATAGCCATGAGCACCCTGGATATGCAGACGAGCGCGATGCCGTTGCGCGCCGCCTTCTTGGACTCGCCCACTCGCTTGCCGTCCGGCCCGAACACGGGCGTGCCGTTCATTAGCTCACTGGAAACATTAATTAACTGTGATATCACACGAACAAAGCACATATAAAGGCCTCTACACAGAAGTGGATTTACCAATAGGCTGAGAAGGCTGGAGCCTAGGGCGGCAAAATTTGGGCCAATTTTTTTTAACCAGGCCTGGCCTAATGACTTATAAAATAGCGCACAAATGATAGACATAATTTATTTAACAAAGGCGTGTGCTTATGACCACCTGACAGAAGTGAAAACTTCATCAAGGCGGCTCGAGCTGACTTTACCTAAAGGAGTGTTACATAACCGAACGTTGGAGTCCAGTCACATTTATTCCCCACAAAATATTTTGCTTAACGCGCCTACAGAAGTTTTCACTTCAAAATATTTATATGATTGTGAATTAAGGTATCGTAACTGTAGCAGTCGGTAGGGGCCGGCAAAATTTAAAAAGCCTACAGGCGGCAATGAAAATCCGCCATGCCTCTACACACCAAAGCTGCCGGCTCCCGCCGGCGCGGCGGCACAGCCCGCTAACGTGTGGGAAACCAGGCTCCTTTTGTGCCGCCGCGCCCGGGCTGGCGGCTTTGGTGTGTTTTCATTTCATTTCATTTTTTATATCATTTATTCACAAACAATTTTTACATTGTGTCGGAATTTCTAAAACTAAGCGCATTTGTAAATAGTACTTACATTAATTTATTATACGAAACATATACTATTATACCTATTATAATCAATACATACAATAAACATTTTAAAAGCAAAAGTGTAGAGGCCATACATACATTTTGTTAATAATTGTTGTTCATCATCATGATGATGATGATGATCATCATCATCTACAGCCCATAACTTAACTAGAAACTACCCACTGCTAGGTGTAGGCCTCCTTTTGTACCTACAGGCCATTCTCACGGTTCTTACCATTGAGGTATTTAGTACTAATTTGTATCAACCTAGTCATATTTGTTGATAGATACAGCGACAAAATTTTGGTAGATTATTTGAACATAACTAAACGATTTTGCATAGCGTGTAAAAAATAATAGGAAGTAGGTAAAAACCTAATGTGAATGACGGAATCTTATCAAACGTTATCAAAGCTAACGTAATTATCAAAGTACCTACCTATACAATAAGCGTGAATATCGTGAACGGTGAAGGAAAACATCGTGATCTACAACCTATAGAAACACGAAACAAAACCTTTAAACCTATACACCTACTTGCCTAAATAGTGGTTATTTTTACTATCGTTCGCTAAGACTGAGGAAATTCTCTCACTCAAATTATAGCGAAAATGTTCATTTCTTTCAGATATTTTCAAGGTTGCCTTAACTTTTGTTATTTGAATTATCGTAATACAAGGTCTCCACGATACAGGCTTGCCTAGTGTGGGGCCGTTAATACAAGGTCTCCACGATACAGGCTTGCATAGTGTGGGGCCGTTAATACAAGGTCTCCACGATACAGGCTTGCCTAGTGTGGGGCCGTTAATACAAGGTCTCCACGATACAGGCTTGCCTAGTGTGGGGCCGTTAATACAAGGTCTCCACGATACAGGCTTGCATAGTGTGGGGCCGTTAATAAATACAAATATGGTTGAATCTCTCTACAAAATGCACTGTTAATAATAGTAAATACACTTAGCTTTATTTAATTTTAGCTTGGGTAGCTTAGCTAATAGATTTGTGTTTTGTTAGTAAATAAATAATAAAAAAAAAAAAAAAGTTTGAAAAGATGTGTCAAGTGCACGCCTCTTCGAGGCGCACATGAAATCCTTTCACCACACTGGTTCGAAAAAACTAGTGACGCAATAAGAAGAAGAAGCGTGAATAAATAAAAATTAACTCACTTGCTCCTCATCATAGGTATGTTGATGAAATTGGCACCGCACACGGCCGCGAATGGGACAAATCTCGCGTAGATTGGTTTCATGTGCTACAAAATAACAAAACAATCAATTTTATTAAGTATTTTATAATCAAGGTTTTGGAGTTTTGGCGGGAACTTGAAATCAAGCATTTGACAAAACTTTTATTACTTAGATGCTTACTTGCACCAAACTGTCAAAGTTCAAGCATTTACTTTACTCGCTTGTCAGTTCATGACGGTCCGAATCTGGACTGTTAAGAACTACCATGCGAATAAAGTAATTGCTTAGGGACTTCGAAAGTTTGGTGCAAGTTGGGTGCTCTTGAACGTGTATGAGTGTTGTTGGGTGAATAGTGTAATGCCATCGATGTTACATCGATGTGTAATACTGTAAAACGTGACCTTTTGTATTGCCTCCAAAACTCCATAGAAGCCTCTAGTAAAGTCGCCCGCAACCACCACAACTTTACAGGGGCATGACTTGACTTAACGACTCTGACTGATGACAAAACTTAAATAATCCCTCCATTACCTACTTGATACTGGCTATATACCTTTGATGTGAAGCCAAAAGCGAAGAACTTAGGTTCTTTGAAAAAAAAAAACAAGGTTTTACAAAGACATACAACAACCAACTTCAATCGGACTGTTATAGTGTACCTACGGTCACTAATAGTGACCGTAGGCAGGTACATACCACTAAAAAGTCACAGGGAAGCAAAATAGGTACTAAACAATTTTGTTCACTTCAACTACTTTTTTTTCAGTTGTTTTGATTTAAAATCTAAACTACTGAACCGATTTAGGTAAAATGTATGTGGGACCAAACTGAAAGAAAGTATAACCTCTACAACATACAGCTCTATTACCTACCATTCAACAGTGAACGGAATACCGTTAAATATCTAGGTAGGTACTGTAGATACTTTACTTTTGCTCCTTTTAAGTGATGTATTAACTATAAAGTATATATTTAGTAAATGAGTATAAACTCATAGTGTAGTCGTAGGCTATCCGTGGCGTCAGCAACCGGCTTCGACGGAAGACCAGCGTTGGTTGATATACGTACCAAGCAACATATGCTGAGTCGGAGACCTTTTTGCACCACGCTATCTGTATATTGTATTAACATCGTTTATTATTTTTTTTCATGTGTCTATAACTGTTTGTGTATACTGTATCGTGTGCAAATAAATATTTTCATTTTCATTTTCATTTTTTCAACAAAAAATATTTTTTTTATATGAAATCGGTTTTTAAACAACAAAGTTCTGAGATTCATTGATACCTAACAAACATAAAAAAAAACAAATTGATAACCTCATCTTTTTGTGAAGTCGGTTGAAAACGGTGCTGCATGCCGTTCCGTTAGAAGCATTCTCTGATCTGTGCCAGTAGGTAGGTATATGAGGAACCCTAACTTCTCGAATTCATCATCAAGAAAGAGATAATTATTAAACAAGAAAGACGTAAAATTGCGTGAAAGATTATAAAATCACAACTCGGTCTTGGTGATTTGTAACATTAGATGCGCAAAACAAAGACTTATGAATAGTCAAAGCCAGCCTTAGCCTTGTTTTGATTTCATCGAAACTATCTGTAGTTTACAGGTAACTGGTATTTTAATTTATATGGCTTATATTTTATATGTTACTCATAGTCGATTTTATTTATGAACACCTTTGAATCGAAATAATCCTTTTTTATTACAGAAGACAAGGGATAGGTAATAGTTTAATAAGGTTTAATATATAGCTTTTCACACCACCTGCTTGACAATTTCCAATTACTTATCATGCTATCATCAAGGTAAAGCAAAGCATTACCTACCGAGGGAGGTAATGTTGTATGAAACTCCCAAGGGTTGTAATGTGATTTGAATTTAGAACGTCAAATTCGTGTGGAAACTCGTTGAAAACTTTAAGTATAAGAACGCCCATATGGCATTGTAAAAGGTTTGTTCGAAAATCGAACTGGCCATTTATAAAAAAAGAAAAAAGGCGCGACTTCAAAGTTTATGAAACAAAAGACGGTGTTCGCTGCTGGAGCCCTCGCGTCTCGCGTTTTATTGCCTCGCAGAAGGTGTGAAAAGTAGAGTATGCTCCTCTGGGATAAAGCTTGTCTTCGTCTTGGGTAGCTTGAACCCCTCGCGTCACTCAGGACTCTACATAACTCCCTCGCTTCGCTCAGGAGTTAACTGAGTCCCTCGTTAGCTCAGGGTTCAATATGCCACCCGCGACATAAGACACTGCTTTATCCCCTTAGTGCATAATCTACTATTAAATTCTAAGTTGGCGCCCAACGTGGTGCTGTTTTTTTTATACTTATAAAAAACGAAGATTCGAATAATGTCTTGTGTAATAAAAAGGTAGATACAACGCAAGCGAGGTAGTATAATTTCATCAGGTTTTAGTATAATTTCATCAGAGGAACTATAGATGGCTATTTATTACTCACGCCAAAACTTCTGAACCAATTGAGCTGAAATTTAGTTTAGAACCTAGAAAAGAAAACAACCTACTTTTAATCCCACTACCAAACGTGCCAAGCCGCGGGCGACAGTTATGCCTAGATCACACACACGTACCGTGTAATCGACCGAGACAGTGCTCTCGGCCGAGTACTCGGTACGTATAAACATATGTATAGCGCGGAGTGCTCGGCTGAGCGAGTGACGACAGCTTTCACTGTCTCGTCCGAATAACATTTTACTGTCTCGGCCGAGTAGGTACTCGGTACGTGTGATCTAGGTATTAGTATTGTCATAAAATATTTGCTCTTTTGTAGGTGGATCTCGCGTCACACTGCTAATATCTGTACCTACAAACCAATGTTCATGTAGGTAATCATATTCGAATGATCCGCTAACTAGACTTTCATGGTCCATTATCACGTTTCTAGTGAGTTTGACATGACTTGAACGTCATTCAGATGTCATTCGTTGCAGTTTACAGAACTAATTTAGAGGATCTAAAGGCATGTTTACACTGTAATAAGTTGCTTTTGCAGGTAGGTATTTATCTAGGTACATCTGAGTTTGTTAGCTTAGATAGTGTTCTTTAAAAAAACCTCTGTCTGCCTGCCTGCTATCTTTAAAGCATTTAGTGCTCCAAAAAGGGCTAATTACATGCGATTCTACCACCTTATTATAAATGCCACTTTGCTGCACTATATGTAACGCTGGTTTTAACATTTTGTTCATAGTCGAAACATACGTTGAGAAGAACAATTGGGAATATATTTTCCCGTATGTATCTTGTCAAAACGGGAGGTAGGAACAATCGGGAATATTTTTTCCCGATTGTCCCTAGTAGTAACAATCGGGAAATAATATCCCGATTGTTATTATCGTTCCATCTAGTCAGAGATGTAAGTAGATATGTATGTTTGTTTAAAGATAGTTTCATAACCGCTTATCCGATTCTTATGAAATATGGTACGTAGGTTCCATTGATATTATATATTATAGCCATATCAGTTTAGGGGTTTAGGACATAGAAGGCGCGTAAGGCTACAGTTAGGCGGCGACATTGACAGAACACCAGTATTTTCTTACAATTTTAAAATAAACATTGACAAAACTGTGGAGTTTCCTTTCTCTTATCAGAAAACAAATCTAACAAAATGAAAATTATCATAAAACAGCGTAGATAACGATAACGCTATTTTTGTGTGTTGTCGACTTGTCAACTCATAAACGGGTAAGGGCGCTGCTGTGACGTTACAAGTGGAGGTGTGTCGAGCTCCTAGATTGTCTGTGGTCGTGCTATTTGAACTGTCGATTATGTATTAGGTATACTTACAAGTAGGTTAGGTATGTATGGTCATGGAAATAACACAATCGTCATTTATTGACTAAATAGAGTATGTATCAAAAATAGGTAGGTAGGTACTTATTTACATACATATATTATTAGACTACAGTAAGGCCCCTTTCCCACTTGTCAGGTGTTCGGCCCAACAATGTATCGGATGTTTTAGTGGCTGAATATTTATAAAAGATGTTCACATTTATCCGACACGAATTTTATCGGCTACGATATGGATTCATGTAAAATGGAGTTCCCGACATCCGACAAGTGGGTACGGGGGTATGTATGTAATGTATATCCTAACCGAGTAAAACTTAAACGAGTAAGGATCTCGTTGGGATTTTTTTTCCCCAACGAGTAACACTCTTGGGGTGAATATTTCAAATGGGCTCGGATGGTCATTCCAAAGTTTAAGGAATAGTGAAAACTGCTCATACGAGAGTCAAGGCCGATTTTGTTAAAACTAAGCTGCGTATCTGGATTAAAAAAATATTTCATAGCCAAGAATTGAGTTTAGTTTTGTCGCACAAATTTTGTAGAAGTAGAGTTTGCAAGTATGGTTGCATAGATGGATGTTAGTTCCTAGAGTTTCTACAAAACGGGTATCGTTTACACCACCAAAAATGGTACCCGGTACCCGATTTCCGGGTCCAGAAGCCACTTGTCAATGGTATCGCAGTCTCACCTTGACTTTTTTGTTGAGGTAGAGCGCTGTGCCGAGCGCGCCGCCACATGCCGCGCAGTACGACGCTAGCAGCTGCCTGTGAATGAATGAATGAATGAATGAATAATTGAATGAAATGTTTATTAAGTAGTATTGCAAGTTCAAATAAAAAAAATATCTCCACTAATTTAATTGTGATGTACACAGCGAAAACTCTGAAATTATGTCACAATCAGGTTTACAAATAATAAGGTGTCTATACATTTTCTCATCAATGATATTCACAAGATCTTATACCTACATGCAAGTGTACAGAAATTGATGATGAAATCGTTTTTGAGTTTTCACTGTGTATCTCTCTTACTCTTATATATTTTTAATTTTATTTTTAATTTAGCTGTGACGTCATGAAAAAATATGTTATGTACCTATGTGTAGCCTTAAACTAAAAATAAGTAGAACATAAATATAGGACATCAATTTATTTAAGACCATTACATTGTACCTACTTTTGTTTACGCAATTAAATTATCTTTATCATTTTGAAAATTTTGGACGGAGGCATATTAGTACAGGCGACTATACAATAGTGTGAATAGGATAGGATAGGATAGGTAAGGTACCTACTCACTTGGTGGATAGCGGCGCGTCGCCCGACCGGTTGGTGTAGTTCACCACCGCGTTGAACGTCTGGTTCACCCACTGCCAGAACACCGTGGCCGCGTTGGTTTTGTAGAACGTGATCATGCCTGGAAGGAACGGGTTCTGTCAGTCGTCAACGCCATGTGAAGAGACGAGCTAAGAAGACGTTAGTAAAATTCTATTGTAGCTACTTGTCCGCAACGAACGCTAAGTCCCGTTTGCACTTTGATTAGTCAGATACAATGTAGGAACCATGTGATGTGCAGGTACACTGTTGGACAGTCGCTGTACTGGACTGCACCCGCACCTCTTTTTTGGTTTGTTTAGCTCTTTGAGAAAATTAGTCGCAGTGTTACTTGTTGGGAACCCACTGACTATTCTTTTAGTAACCATATACCTCGCACTAGAACCGACATCCAGTGATGATGATGTTCATGGGTGCCTTGCCATTCTGCCCAGCATTAACATTTTCTGATCCTCGTCAGGGTTGAACGCACTGTCGTACAGATACTTCATCTGCCACAGATTGGCCTCGTCGTAGCCCGGAGGCATTCGTCGTCTCTTCGTATAGTGTACATATACTCACATCCAGTGATGATGGTGTTCATGGGTGCCTGAGCCGCCATTCTGCCCAGCACGAACATCTTTTCGCCCGTGTCGGGGTGGAACGCACTGTCGTACAGGTACTTCATCTGCCACAGCTTGGCTTCATCGTAACCTGGAGGCATACGCTGGCTTTTTCTGTCGCAAACATCTCCTAATTAATCTTAAATAGTCAAAACGGGAGGTAGGAACAATCGGGAATATTATTTCCTGATTGTCCCTAACAATCGGGAATATTATTTCCTGAGTGTCCTTATTAGTAACAATCACACACAACAAATATTTTTTCCTGATTGTCCCTAGTAGTAACAATCGGGAATATTATTTCCTGATTGTCCCTAACAATCGGGAATATTATTTCCTGAGTGTCCTTATTAGTAACAATCACACACAACAAATATTTTTTCCTGATTGTCCCTAGTAGTAACAATCGGGAATATTATTTCCTGATTGTCCCTAGTAGTAACAATCGGGAAAAATATTGATCATTTGATGCACTGATAATTTCTTATGATGTTTTGAACTTCTTTTCTGTCGCAGCGCTACATACACCAACGAAATGTTTTGAAAACAAACTTTCGTTTAAAAGTGTTGTTTTCAATAGCTGATCAAAGATTAGGTACAGACATCACAAGGTACCCCGTAAGTATACCTCATAATTTGTCCTACAGTATCCAGTCCATCTAAAGGTTGTCTACAAGAGATCGCTCCTTAGCGAAAAGGTGAATAGTACCCCTGATTCACACACTCGCTACATTTTTTGGCACTAGAAAATGGCATCACAAACGTGCAGTAAATATCCAATTCAATCCAAACCACTATTCTTGTGTAAAACCTTGCCCAAATATTTTAATTCTTTGGGCAAGGTTTTACACAATCATGAAATCTTGTGTGGATTGAATTGGATTACGAGGGAGTACCTTTTAGTACCTTTTTTGGGCTGATTTAGGTTCGAGATGCTAATGGGTTCTTTTCCAGCTTACTTGAAAGTATCGACGATGTTCTTGGCCTCGTCCAGTTGTGCATCAGTCGCCAGTGCGTTGATCGGGTTTGTGAGACGGAGGAAGTGGCAGGCTCGGCCGTAGTATGTGCTCTGGTCATAGCGCGGTTTGCTTAGGTCTATTGGTGGAGGCCCCATCTTTAATAGAAAGACACACGTTCTATTAACTACTGGATACCTAAAAAATCTATCTAGCGAAAATGACTCACATCTAAGTACCTAGTAACCTAGTCACTAGGTGACTAGATCACGAAAGGGGCCTCTTCAAGGCGCACTTGAAATCCTTTCACCACACTGGTTCGAAAGAACTAGTGACACGATGAGAAGACTAGGTACTAGGTACTTAGATGTGAGTCTTTCTCATGTCAGTGGGATGAAACACGCGCGCGGACTGGATTGAGCCGTCCTATTCCCGATTGTCCCTAACCACAGCGTTCCTACTAGGAACAATCGGCATTTTTTTCACGATTGCTAGCGACTTGGAAAAAATAATAGTAGATAGACTAGGTATTACTAGGTGCTAGAGAAAAGACTTTCTTCTTGTATAAATGAAGCTAAGCTAGTTGCATGGTTTGCGTAGATTTAAATAATGGTTTGTGAGAAGTCTTTCTATCTTATCTATTAATTGTTAAGACCTAGTTAGTTTTTACCATAGTTATTATGTTTTTACCAATTTTGAATCTTGAAAAATATAATTAGGTAATTAGGTATACCTAGGTATAATAAAGTAGTTAAACTACAGTATGTACTTAAGTGAGTGTTAACTACCAAGGTACCTACCTATGGTCATATAAGTAGGCACTTGTGTTATGGGAGAGATATCAATGGCATGACGTGGAAATTAATGATTGATGGTGTTAAAAAGTTGGGATATTAAAGTAAAGTAGGTGGTACCTAAATGGTAATAAAGTGGCAGAATATCTGACACCGTTGGTACCCATCTAGACGACATCCTGCAGGGGACGCCCCCAACGGTGTAAATTATATTATTTCTTAAGTTATCCTTTACCTGTACTGTACATGGTGTTTAAGCAAATGAAGTACCTAATTGTATTTAATTTTATTTCTTTTAGTGTCCTTTTTAAATCGTGCCCGATCCTTGAGTCCCGAACACACTCGCCCCTTACATAATAAACCACCTACTTACTGTCCAGCAAAATGATTTAATTTCTAGTGTATCATCCCAAGTAAAGTCTGACCCTTGAACTCATCATCTTATCAAGTTTGTCTTTCGTAAGACAGTGACCGAGTGATGAGATTATGACCAAAGTAGTTAGGTACCTACAATGAAATCGATAACCGCAAAGCAATTTTTTAACACATTTAATTCAGTGATTATCTCAAAATTTGTGTACTCTATATCTTCCAATGTGATGAATTGGCTTTTATCTACCCAAATAGTTGATAATTCTTGAAATACAATATTTTTTAAGATGGATAAAGATGATGATAATAAAAAAAATATGAAGACTTACCTTGAACTTGGTTTACAGGCACAAAATAATACAAACGGCCACGGAAATGTGACTAGGAATATTTTATTTGCTATTTGGACGCCTAAGCTTTTCATATACACAATTTAATTTAGTTATTTTGTCTATTTTACTAAAATTGTCGGCACAGCCCATTCAAATGTTGCGCCGACAGAAAGCCGTCAAGAATGACGGAAAATCGATCACGTAGTGGTTATATTCTCTTTGAATCGATCCATTTTTAGTTTTGTTATGGTGGCGCTAGTATCGCTGAAAATGAAATGGTGTTGCTAACAAAAAAAGGTATTTTTTTGCAAAAGACATTGTAGGTATAATATATAAGGTGTATGCATTGGTGATTTTTTTCAAACTTTTGTAAAATTTTCCGTTCAATATCTACTTGTGCCTATTTGTCTGAATTATTTTTTATTCTATAGGTATTTAATAATTTATATGCTGCACTTCATTTCATGCAGATATTGCATTGATGACAGCTGTTTGACACATAAGTACGTCAGATGTCAAACGTACGTGAAACGAAACTCTAAAAGTTACGTCTTTGCCGAGCAAAGGCGATCCAAAAATAATTTTCGCAAAATAACCTTTTTCTGAAAGGTTTTTCACTATAACAAACATGTCTTTGATCAGCCGAAATGTGTTCCGTGCCCTGGTCCAGGTAAAGTGCAGTTTTGTTTGTAAAATCAATGGATATTCTGCATTCAACATTTATCGTGTTTCGTAACCTTTCTTCTATACGGTGCTAAGTATATTTTGTATGTTTTTCAATGAAAATGAGCAATTTTCCTTCTTGCTCTGTCTTATCGAGTTACATGCTGGAGCTCTCTACGTTGTCAAGTGAAAATATGATCACGAAATCGAATAATGTTCACCTTCTTACTCACGTGATCATTATCGTTCCTTTATTCTATAATCATCATCATCAGCCCACATGAGTCCACTGCTGGACGTAGGCCTCTCCCATTTTGCGCCATTGAGCCCAGTCTTCGGCTCTCCACATCCACTTTTTACCGGCTGCCATACGTAGGTCGGCACCGGAGGGCGCCCTACACTACGTTTGCCGATACACGGTCTCCACTCGAGAACCCGCCATTTATAATAACTATAAAAAAAAATCCCCTACCAAGGATTTTACTCGGCATCTGATAAGTGGCACAAAGGGAGGGATGCCTATTCCCTTCTGTGGGTGACACCAGCCTGATGATGATAATGATATGATAATTTATAAGTTCCTTATCATTTCAGGGTTCCCAACTCAGCAAAGGTGTCCACACAAGTTCGGTAACCGCAGAGAAAAATGTATGTTTTGCGCCAATTGGTTCCCTGGTGAGAATAACTAACTGTCTACTAATTTCCAGTACTATTTATCACATATTGAAGCAAAATTATGTTGGTAAATATTTTAAAAGTTACACACTGAGGATCGGCGCACATATGGCGCAGCGCAGTGCAAAGCATTTATCACTGTCAAACTATTATCGACATTGTTCTCATTGAGATAATATCCAATGTCTGTTGTATTATTTGATATTGGATATTATTTCAATGAGGATAATGTCGATAATATTTTGACAGTGATGAATGCTCTGCACTGCGCTTCACCATATATCCGCTGGCCCTTCTTCCTATTGTGTCACCGAAGTCCCCGACTGACGTCAGCATAGGCGGAAGGCAGGCCTCACTGTCTTAAATGTTTTATGAATTAATTTCGTAATTTTGCTTCTTTACAATTATTATCCCAACTATATTATTGGCTACAATAATTTTCGTAAGTATTTGGCATCAAAATTGTTATATTTGGTTAAAACCAAATTCTACACTGATAAAACACTATTTGGCATCAAAATTAATGTTATTGGCATAAAAAATCAAAATCATTTGAAAAGAAAATTATGTAAAATTTTTATTAATTTATTTTTTTGAGTTGTAGACTCCATCATCAGATCCTGTGTTGTAAGAGTTGTCTGTTGCATGCTTTTTCAAAGCACTGTCTGTTTTTTTATTTGTTAATAGATATTAGCTTAGCATGAGTTGATTGATGCCTTAATGTTAGTATTTGCACCATCCCTTTGTATTTTAATTTATTAAAAGACATAAATGTAGGTTTTGTATAATACCTATGTTTATGTACTATTTTAAACTATTATCATTACAAAGTTATATGTATAGTGTCTCTCCTAAACTAATATAAGTACTTGAGATTATTTCCATAGTTATTTTGGTAAGTTCCAAAAACATAAGTAAGTAGGTACTCAAATTCTGATACATTCCCAAAGTTTTTAAAAATACACACTAACATTAAGATACAATAAATACATACATTATATTATCCACCTAATGTGTCAACAACCACGTTACTGTAACAGTGCTGCCATCAACCCAGAGTCCTACTCCGCTATTTCAAGGAGCTTGGATGGCTGGGGCGTGGTAAGTAACAGGGGGGGCAATGAACAATGCTCCCTTTTTAGAATTAGAATAGGATACATATGTAACATCCGATTTTAACATTATAAAAAGTATACTTACCGAATATGCAGAAGTTGGCATAAAACTTAGGCATAGACACATAGGTATACACAGGGTGACCCTAAATTCAACGATAAGCGGGTGGCATATGGTGGGCCTGGTCGAGACTACTCGAGAAAATAAATGAGAAAAAAGAAACAATAATTATATGAAATCCGTCGAAAATTGACACCCCCTAAGATACTTTTAACTACCATGCATGATACACTGTATGTAGTTGACTCCGTTTTCCGCAATTGGACTCGTTAATCGGTCCTTTTTGCGTGATCAAGTTACCTGCTGGCTACGGATGTAGCCAGCCTAACTCCGTCCAGAAGCGCAGAAGATTCCTGGGCTCTTCGCAGGCTTCGCGGAGTGACCTCGGTTGCCCGAGGATTTCGTGTCGTTGTGCTGTCACTCCCACGCATTCCAGGACTACGTGGGCAGCTGATTATTCTTCTGTTAAGCAGCCTCTGCAGAGTGGGCTGTCAGTGTTACCAGTGTTGTGGAGGTGTTTGTTCAGTAGACAGTGTCCTGTGATTGTACCCACAATCACACGTAGCTCCTGCCTCTTCAGGTTTATGAGACGCTTTGTCAGTCTCGGTGTTAACTGTGGCAGGGCCATTCTTGATTGTCGGCAGTCCGTCGCATGATATGCATGATACACGACACGTACTGTAATAAAAATAAAGTTTTCTTGTTTTTCTTATTTTTTCTCGAGTAGTTACGACCAGGCTCACCATCCGCTACCCGCTTATCGGTGAATTTAGGGACATGTTGTATGCATAAATAAATATGTAGCATGAACAAGCTTTTGTGTTGTCCAGACATACATAACCGTAACATATTACACACTGAAATCTATCAAGTACATCTACAATCTATCTATTGTATGCAAGTTATCAGAAGGTAAGTATACATAATATTTACTTATACAATTTATCTATTCCTTGAACTTAGATCATGGCTAGACAAACGTGTCTAGGTTACACATTGCTAGATAAAATAAGATAGCATTATCTATCATACAAATGTGATTTACACTCAATTTTACACTCAACATGTCTATTCAATATCTAGGTACAGAAATACACTATGAACTAAGTTAAAAAACTATCCTTTGATTATTTGATCAAATAAAAGCTTTTTAATGTATAAATAATTTTCAAATATGGATTATATATAATGTAAAATGGGCGACCTTATCGCTTATTAGCGATTTCATCCAGCAAATTTTCAGAATTTGATCATTGGGTTTTTCTTTAGATACTTCAGGCCCAGAATCCTGCGCGCCGCTATCTCGCTCGCACATGTATTGTGTACATTTCGAAGATATACATTGACTGAGCATAAATTTAAAAAATTGGAGCGGTTTATATGTTGACGTGACTACGTCTAATAAATCGATAATTTTATTTTTATTTACTTTATTTTATTGTCCGGTAACGCTCATTGTCGAGTTTTGGTGGTAGTCACGTTAAACTATAGTCCGTAAACCAACTTTACAGACAACCAATTTTTTTTAGTTTATTTATGCCGCCTTGCGCCAAACCTTCGAAGTTCCTAAGCAATTACTTTACTCGCTTGGCAGTTCTTAACGGTCAGAATCTGGACTATTAAGAACTAACAAGCGAGTAAAGTAATTGCTTAGGAACTTTGACAGTTTAACAAACAAACCAACAAACATTCACACACTCACACCCCTGGACTAGGATTCCCTGTGTCGCAGGTGGCATGGACACACACAAGACATCACGACATCCAAGACCCGAGAACAAACATTTGTATTCGTCACAAATATTTGCCCCGGCCGGGGATCGAACCCGGAACACCAAGCTTCGTAGGCAGGGTCAGTACCAACTAAGCCACGGTGTCGTCAAAAGTTTGGTGCATGTAGGCCTTATTGTTCTTATATGTTTAACATAAGTGAAGGAGATTGGGAAAACAGTTTTCCCCATTGTGCGAGCGAGATAGTCGTGCGCGGGATTCTGGGCCTTAACCTATTTGAAATCAAATTTTGCCTTTTTGTTCTTAAGTTTTTAGATAACTGATTGTAGAATCTGTCTTTATCATTCACTTTGGCTTTCCAGCAACCCAACGCTTCGAAGGAGGGTCGCATCAAATGCACCTTAATACCTGGAGACGGAGTAGGTCCCGAGCTGGTGTACTCAGTACAGGAGGTTTTCAAGGTAGGTATACAAATATTATGTTAAAGATAAAGCTAAAGTTTATTTTTTCCAAAAAAAAAAGATCTTAATACTTAGTTTACAACTTGTGATAAAAATACAGAACCTTTCTAATTTAATTATATATTTATACAGCAGGAATAAAACAATATTGTTTAGAAAGGTCATGGTACGATTGAAATTATTGTTCTTAGAAATAACACTGATTTCTTTTATAAGTAGTTAAGTCAAAAAAATTGTATGTTTTAGTGATTATTTCAATTAGTGAACCTAATAATTAAAAAAAAAAAAAAAAAAAAAAAAAATGGTAGGCTCCCAGATCTATTTAAAGACTTCTCGGTCTAAGCTAAGTATAGATATACTTGTGATATAGGCCCGAGAGATCCCTACTTCGGCCGGTAGAGCAGTTATGAAAACAATAACTGCATATTTTTTTTTTTTTTTAATTTTTTACTGTTTTAATGTACCTACCAATGAATTATGTTGCTGATATAAGTGATAATGATCATTCTTTGCAAAAATAGTTATATTTACGTATGGCTGGTAAACGTAAACAATTTTGACCTAGTCTATAGGTACCTACTAAAACATATTACGTAAGTAGCAGTTGGGCACCCATCTACCTGGAACGTCGTCGTTTCCATTAATGTTGAAACACCCGAATACAATCCAGTGTTTTCTCTTTGTAGTCATATGCATTAAAAGTTTAAAAACTCGTGCGTCGCGTTATCGCGCGAGCGTGAGGCGTTGTCCGCGAACGCGAGAACGCGATGACGCGACCATCGCAAGTTTGCGCGAACGTCGATCGCGCGATCACGCGATCAAACGTACTAACGTCAAATAGGCGTCCCAATTGGCATCGCGTCGCGTCGCGCGATCACGCGATTGCCAATCGTGACGCCTATTGGACGTTAGTACGTTTGATAGCGGATTCGCGCGACGGTCGCATCGCTTGCTCGCGCGACGAACGCGTGATCGCGTTCTATTAGGACAATGCCTAGACTGTCTGAGCTAGCGCTCAAGCGTGTCAACCGCACGAGCTTTGCCACATCATGTAGGTAGTAGCGGCGTGTATCGCGGAGTGCGCCTCCCTTGTATGGCTATGTTTTATAGATATTTATAAACAGTGTGTTTTATCAGGCGGCGAACATCCCCGTGGACTTCGAGTCGTTCTTCTTTTCGGAGGTGAACCCGACCCTCAGCGCGCCCATCGAAGATGTCGTTAACTCCATCGCGAAAAACAAGATCTGCATCAAGGTATGTAATCACAGTATGAATGAATTTTTATTTCCTCCTCCTCCGTGGGTCCCTCACTGCTGAGGATCGTGGCGTCTTGCAAGGACGCCTTCAATTGCTCATCCCCACTTTCCTATGTCTTTGGCTTGTTGGTATATTTGTTACAAAATACAAATACAAAATACAAAATATTTATTTCAAAAACACAATTAACAAAAATTAACAATGAATGAGTAAAAACTGTTTCAGTTAACTGTTTTCGGTCAGAGTGTCGTATACGAGGCACTAAGGAAAATAAGATTGAGAATTAATATAATGCCACAAGGATGTCGCTTCGTTCGCGTGTGGACGCAAAAAAAAACTATATCCTTCCATATCACCCTATCACTTTAATTTAGATTTTATACGTGTTTTAAAATTAACCCTACTAACTTAAAAACACGTATAAAATCTAAATTAAAGTATGAAATCTTTCACTTTTTTTGTTGACGAAATCAAAAAACATGGACGAAACGAATAGTGTGAAGAAATTACTATAATACGACGTACTTTTTTGAGTATTTGTCCGAAACATTTTGTATGAATTTGGATTTGAGGATTAGCCTTAAGATTGCTTGGTATTCTGTATATATCTGTAGTAATTAATTAATACGACAAATGAAAAACTGTTTGTTTTACAGAAATACTTGTAATGCGTATATTATAATTTTCTACATTCTTGACACTGACACTTTTAACACCCCGTGACATTGACAGTAGTTTATAAAGCCTACTGCAAACTATAATTATTTAAGTTTACTCTAAACGATACAACAGTATGTAATTGGACATTGTCGAGCAAGTAGTTTGAAAACGTTCTTTATTCCCAGGGTATCCTTGCCACGCCAGACTTCTCCCATACGGGCGAGCTGCAAACCCTGAATATGAAGCTGAGAAACGCGCTAGATCTGTTCGCTAACGTGGTTCACGTTAAGTCACTCCCCAACGTAAAGTGCAGACATCACGACGTTGACTGCATCATCATCAGGGAACAGACTGAAGGGGAATACTCGGCGTTGGAACATGAGGGCGTACCCGGTGAGTCTCACACTTATACATAAAAGTGAAGTGTAGACTGTAGACACCACGACGTTGACTGCATCATCATCAGGGAACAGACTGAAGGGGAATACTCGGCGTTGGAACATGAGGGCGTACCCGGTGAGTCTCACACTTATACATAAAAGTGAAGTGTAGACTGTAGACACCACGACGTTGACTGCATCATCATCAGGGAACAGACTGAAGGAGAATACTCGGCGTTGGAACATGAGGGCGTACCCGGTGAGTCTCACACTTATACATAAAAGTGAAGTGTAGACTGTAGACACCACGACGTTGACTGCATCATCATCAGGGAACAGACTGAAGGAGAATACTCGGCGTTGGAACATGAGGGCGTACCCGGTGAGTCTCACACTTATACATAAAAGTGAAGTGTAGACTGTAGACACCACGACGTTGACTGCATCATCATCAGGGAACAGACTGAAGGAGAATACTCGGCGTTGGAACATGAGGGCGTACCCGGTGAGTCTCACACTTATACATAAAAGTGAAGTGTAGACTGTAGACACCACGACGTTGACTGCATCATCATCAGGGAACAGACTGAAGGAGAATACTCGGCGTTGGAACATGAGGGCGTACCCGGTGAGTCTCACACTTATACATAAAAGTGAAGTGTAGACTGTAGACACCACGACGTTGACTGCATCATCATCAGGGAACAGACTGAAGGAGAATACTCGGCGTTGGAACATGAGGGCGTACCCGGTGAGTCTCACACTTATACATAAAAGTGAAGTGTAGACTGTAGACACCACGACGTTGACTGCATCATCATCAGGGAACAGACTGAAGGAGAATACTCGGTGTTGGAACATGAGGGCGTACCCGGTGAGTCTCACACTTATACATAAAAGTGAAGTGTAGACTGTAGACACCACGACGTTGACTGCATCATCATCAGGGAACAGACTGAAGGGGAATACTCGGCGTTGGAACATGAGGGCGTACCCGGTGAGTCTCACACTTATACATAAAAGTGAAGTGTAGACTGTAGACACCACGACGTTGACTGCATCATCATCAGGGAACAGACTGAAGGAGAATACTCGGCGTTGGAACATGAAGGCGTACCCGGTGAGTCTCACACTTATACATAAAAGTGAAGTGTAGACTGTAGACACCACGACGTTGACAGCATCATCATCAGGGAACAGACTGAAGGGGAATACTCGGCGTTGGAACATGAAGGCGTGCCCGGTGAGTCTCACACTTATACATAAAAGTGAAGTGTAGACTGTAGACACCACGACGTTGACTGCATCATCATCAGGGAACAGACTGAAGGAGAATACTCGGCGTTGGAACATGAAGGCGTACCCGGTGAGTCTCACACTTATACATAAAAGTGAAGTGTAGACTGTAGACACCACGACGTTGACAGCATCATCATCAGGGAACAGACTGAAGGGGAATACTCGGCGTTGGAACATGAAGGCGTGCCCGGTGAGTCTCACACTTATACATAAAAGTGAAGTGTAGACTGTAGACACCACGACGTTGACTGCATCATCATCAGGGAACAGACTGAAGGAGAATACTCGGCGTTGGAACATGAGGGCGTACCCGGTGAGTCTCACACTTATACATAAAAGTGAAGTGTAGACTGTAGACACCACGACGTTGACTGCATCATCATCAGGGAACAGACTGAAGGAGAATACTCGGCGTTGGAACATGAAGGCGTACCCGGTGAGTCTCACACTTATACATAAAAGTGAAGTGTAGACTGTAGACACCACGACGTTGACAGCATCATCATCAGGGAACAGACTGAAGGGGAATACTCGGCGTTGGAACATGAAGGCGTGCCCGGTGAGTCTCACACTTATACATAAAAGTGAAGTGTAGACTGTAGACACCACGACGTTGACTGCATCATCATCAGGGAACAGACTGAAGGAGAATACTCGGCGTTGGAACATGAAGGCGTACCCGGTGAGTCTCACACTTATACATAAAAGTGAAGTGTAGACTGTAGACACCACGACGTTGACAGCATCATCATCAGGGAACAGACTGAAGGGGAATACTCGGCGTTGGAACATGAAGGCGTGCCCGGTGAGTCTCACACTTATACATAAAAAAACCCGCTTCCCTGCTTAAAGTGCAGACATCACGACTCAGACTGCATCATCATTTAGGCCCGGTGACACTAATGCCTACTTGCACCAAACTGTCAAAGTCCCTAGGCAATTACGTAACTCTCTCGGTAGTTCTTAACAGTCCAGAATCTGACCGTTAAGAACTGCCAAGCGAGTAAAATTTAAAGTTTGGTGCAAGTCTGCATCACACTTACACATAAAACCCGCTTCCCTACTTAATGTGCAGACATCACGACGTAGACTGCATCATCATTTAGGTAAGTCAGGGTTAAAATAGCGTAACAAGCCTAGTAGCAAATCCGAAAATATTTTCTTCACAACTACATCAGATAACTTCGGAAATGTACCTCAATCGTTTCACGTAACGTTGGTTCCTCTCAAAATAACACTTATTTTTATTTGCGTTTCGAAAGGGCTTTGCTAGGTCATTTCTTTATTGATTTCATCCGTCACACCATATATTTAACCAAAAAGGCAAAATTTCATTCTAGCTTAGAAGCTACTCTCAGATAGAATCCCAGCGTTGATTGACCATACCCATCTTTCAAAACGTAGTCTGTGAAAAATAAATAGCAAAACATTTTCCGTTGGTACAAAAAAATCTGATTAAAAGAAAAGAAAGAAGAAAAATGAAAGAAAATTCGTTCATTTGGTCCAGCCAGATTACATGTAGGTACTTATTTTGTAGGTACTTAGAGTTAGATTAGAACAAACCCTTAATAAGTACTTATCATAAAATTATTTACTAATTGGGATGTAGTAGATCAAAATAAGCAACGTAGTATTTCTCTGTATTACAGAGAGGACCTTAACCATGCCTTCAAGTTCCAAGCCTCCAAGTACTAGCCCTGTGAATGATCCTAGTGCCGTGTCAGATGACGTGTCAGATGACGTGTCAGGTGCCGTGTCAGACGGCGTGTCAGGTGCCGTGGATGGAATGTCACATATTCCCAGTTTCGGCAGTCGACGGAGAATATTCCGTCCGCCCCCACATCTCATTAAGAAAAAAAACGTAGACGTACCGAAGTTTTCCAAAATGGGTATTATTTTTTTTTTATTTGGGTACTTTTAGTTATTGCACAAAGCTGTACCATGTTAAATATTATGCACGTTTTGGCTGTATTATGGCTTGGCTTGTTGGTATAAGGTAACTTATGTACTACAGTTATTTCTACTTTGAAGTTTTCCTGTTGTAGGTTAGATAATTGGATTTTTAGTAACGACAAAACTCTAGTCTAGTATATAAAAAATGTCCAAACCAGTCCGTGGATATTCGTTATCCTAGCCGACAGTATACCTGAGTCCCAGCTGTGGGTATAGGCTTTACATCGAGGTAGGCATTTGTTTAGTTCTTGAGAGCCAATTACAGTTGCCCACGGATATACATTAGGAAAATGCTGGTAGGCTAACATAAATTTAGTGCTTACATAAAAAATAAAGAATAGGAGAACGACAAGATAAAGATGCCACATCATGCTTAAATTTTAACTTAAATGCCTATTATGGTTATGTTGGGTCGGCTCTTCAATACCATTATAGAGAAATAATGTGGAAGTTGATAGAGCTTTCAGAGCGTAAAAAACATGTATTCCATCACTATGCGGTGCCCTCTTTCTACAGCCCTGCAGACCACTTTTCAAACAATACAAAATTTTTACCCTTCCTTGTCTCTACATCAAACAGGCGATATCCTGAACTTTTCAATAAAAGACGAGACTTATGAGATAGTGTATTTAGAGATTCGTCACAAAATAAAATGCAGCTCCAGAAAATTAAGACATACAAAACGTCGAATATCTACTATTATATAAATTGAAAAGGACATTCATATATTTAAACCCTCTTTTCTATTAAATAATTGTATAATAATATGACAAAATTTTGCACGTCTCAAACTAAAGGCAGAACATACTTAGGACACCAATTTATTTGAGACCATAATATTGTACTCATGTTATTTTGACATTAATCGTGGGCTAAGAACAAGATAAAAACTCCCTGTTCAGCTATCACTCACACATCAGCTATGCTATTCTACGCATATCCTATTTACGAATGTAATGTAATTTTATGTCTTTAAATAGACCTGTACAAAGATCTTAGTTCTTAATTAAATTAGAAAGGTTCTGCATTTTTAACACAAATTGTAAACATAGTATTAAGATCTTTTTTGGAAAATAAACTTTATCTTTATCTTTCATCATCATCAGCCCACTTTAGTCCACTGCTGGACGTAGGCCTCTCCCATAACGCGCCACTGAGCCCGGTCTTCGGCTCTCCGCATCCACTTTTTACCGGCTGCCTTTCGTAGGTCGTCGCTCCACCTGGCCGGAGGGCGCCCTACACTACGTTTGCCGATACGCGGTCTCCACTCAAGAACCCGCCTGCTCCAGCGGTTTTCGGTTCAGCATACATGGCCAGCCCACTGCCACTTCAGCTTGCTAATCCTATGAGCTATGTCGATGACTTTGGTTCTTTGTCGGATAACCTCGTTGCGGATTTTATCCTTCAAAGAGACTCCCAACATAGCTCGTTCCATAGCTCGCTGAGCAACCGTAAACTGGTGGACTAGCCCTACCGTGAGACTCCACGTTTCGGCTCCGTATGTCTTTATCTTTATCTTAAAAAAAATTGTTCGCAGGCGTGGTGGAATGCCTCAAGATCATAACGGCGGCCAAGTCGGAGCGCATCGCCAAGTTCGCGTTCGACTACGCCGTGCGGATGGGCCGCAAGAAGGTCACCGCCGTGCACAAAGCCAACATCATGAAGCTGGGCGACGGACTCTTCCTGCGCAGTTGCGAGGAGGTTAGTTTGTTTGAGCCTGGAGGACGTGGTGGCCGAGTGGATGAGGCCCTTACCTTGCGATCTGATGGTCGCGGGTTCTAATCCCGGTGGCAGTCATGCGTATGCCATCCCACGTTCTCGCAACGGTGAAGGAAAACATCGTGAGGAAACCGGCATGTCGTAGAATCTAAAGTTCGAAAACATGTGTCGAGTGCAAGAAAGGAGCCTCTTCGATGCGCACTTGAAATCCTTTCACCACACTGGTTTGAAGGAACTAGTGACACGATAAGTAGAAGAAGCCTGGACTGACTTCCTTTTTGTTAGATGAGCTGAAGGCTTTGCAGGATGGCTGATGAAATGACTGAATATTTTATTACGTTTTAAATAGTATTTTATTAAAACAATTACAGCTACTACTAGTAGGTACCTACTGCTAGTAGGTAATTTCATAGGCTAATTATATGCAAAATGAGAGAGAGATGTATGGGCGCGCCGCTATGTAAAGGGGTGGTGAAGCGCCATCTGTTGTGATCATCATGTCATTGTGTCTGCTTGGATGTGCGCACGCGCCGCACTCCGCTATACCATCAAGAAGTTCGCCTGGTCGTGGCTAGGTGGCGTTAAAAAGTTAGAGTATAGGAGGAAACGTCTCGGTACAGTCAGCATCAAAAGCCGCAAGACGGTCACCGCCGCGCACAAAGCCAACATCATGAAACTGGGCGACGGACTCTTCCTGCGCAGCTGTGAGGAGGTCGGTTGTGACATCTTCGGTCAGAGCTTCGCAGTGCAGTGCACGAAAGGAGACTCTTCGAGGCGCACTTGAAATCCTTTCACCACACTGGTTCGAAAGAACTAGGGACACGATAAGAAGAAGAAAAGCGTCGCAAACGGGGCACTATGAAAAATATGACCTAATTATTTTTATTGTCATTAGGCTGTGCACGCTCGCTTCGCTCGCGTGTGGAAACAAGGAATATAACCATAACCTATCTTCTTTGCCCAGCAGTGGGTCAGTATAGGTTGGGAAAAAACCTACCTACATGCAGTTTTTAACTAATAGATTTTGACGTCTAACTCGACGATTGTTGGCCTTAGAGGTCAATGCCCTGAACTAAAGTTTCTCCACACGCCCTCTCTGGTGGTACTATAAAAAATACGTGTTAATAAGGACGAAAAAAATGACTTCTTTTTGCTTCGGTGCCCCCTTTGCTACTTACCTACCAGATCTTTCAATCTACAAGTTCAAAGTGTATACAAATTCAAAACCCGACTGCAATTCTCGTATTCCCCAGATGGCCAAACTCTACCCTCGCATCCAATTCGAGAAGATGATAGTCGACAACTGCACCATGCAAATGGTGTCCAACCCGAACCAGTTCGACGTGATGGTCACCCCCAACCTGTACGGCAACATCGTGGACAACCTGGCCAGCGGCCTGGTCGGCGGCGCCGGCGTCGTGGCTGGCTCTAGTTACAGCGCGGAATGTGCTGTATTCGAACAGGTACATACATTGATGGGCGCTAGTTGTAGATGCACTGTATTCGAACAGGTACAGTCGGCTCTATAATGATCTTTACACTCAGCTTACGCCGGTTTTCTCCTGTGATTAAACAACTCACTAAAACACATCATGTGTGTGTGTGTGTGTGTGAGTAACCGGCGTAAGCTGGGTGTATATAATTACAGAGCCAACCCTTCATACATGGTTGGAGCTAGTTGTAGATGCGCTGTCTTTTAATATGTAACTTTACTTAGGCTTAATCTAAATGAGGAACCTAGACAGATATACGTAAATATATAACGCAAACAACATAGTAGACAACCTGGCCAGCGGACTGGTCGGCGTCGTCGGCGTCGTGGCCGGGGCTAGTTACAGTGCGGAATGCGCTGTATTCGAACAGGTAAAATAAAACCGTGGCTGGACACACTGTCGTGTGTCTAGATAAATTGGCATGAAGCTAGTTGTAACTCAAAAAGCTCGGAATACACTGTCTTTTCATATGTAACTTTATCTAAGCTTAATCCTTAAATTGAATGAGGAACTTAGATGTACGCGAATATTTGAATCCTAACTTGTACGGCAACATATGGACAACCTCTGCAGTGGAAGTGGAAGCTAGTTACGCTATTTTTTAAAATGGTACGTTTTGTCTGTAATATGCAAAGAATCAATCATAATTGTATAGTGGCCGCTAAAGTGACCTTTTGACATTCAAATAACATCATCTCCCTGCCCTTATCCCACACTTAGGTGGGGTCGGCACAACATGTCTTCTTCTTCCATTCGTCTCTATCAGCCGTCATATCTGTACTCACGCCTGCTTTGTTCATATCCTCTTTCACACAGTCCATCCATCTTTTCTTTGGTCTTCCTCTTCTCGTAAATCCATCTACTTTCATATCTAACAGTCTCCTAGTGACATGGCATTCATCCCTCCTTCGTTTTGACATTCAAATAACATCAATTTTATTTTCCTAGGACTTATACGTATTTAGATATGGTCATTTTTGTATATGAACTGGAGTAATATCGATTAAAAAATGGCTGCCATTTCAAGGGGAGAGGTAGGTCGTGGGGGTAAGGGGTATTTACTGATTAAAAAACTTTAAAAACAAGCCCCTTAAATATCCGTAACTCAAGATCAGACTTATTTTATAAAATAAAATAAACATAATCTCAAGTTACTATATCACTTCTATTAAAAATAAAAACATTTTGCACCTGTGAAAATGATTCAGAGTAACAGAGTATCAGTAGTCCTTTCACCACACTGGTTCGAAAGAACTAGTGATACGATAAGAAGAAGAGTAACTTAGTTGTATATGCAAATGTATTATAGTTACATTACAGTAGACATAATTTCTTAATTCCGAGCTTTTTTTTTTCCATTTTCAAATACGTTTGATTTGTATTCGTCGTTTTCCCAATCTTTTCTGTATGATTGAGGCACAATTTCCCAATTCCGAGGGAATGTTTTCCCCATTTTCGAATTAACCCGATTCGTAGGGAGAATTTCCCCAATGTTGTCGCTAGTAATCCCATCCCTGGCGGGCTTTGATGCGATTCTCAGCAATTTTATGAGAAGGGGCTTGTTGATCCTTCGAGTATGTAAGACGTTATCGTCATCATTATTGTAGATAAATTTACACTTGCCATAGTCAATGATACGCCATACCCCTGAAATTTCAATGTTATTAAATATTAAAAATTGTCAATATGTACAAAAGGCTTGGTTCTATCTGACTGACTGACAACGTACAGGCCAAACCACTAAACGTAGACACTTGAAACTTGAAGTTCGTCGAGAGCTGAAAGTGCGAGTGCTAAGGAAGGAAATTTGAAAATACGCAACGCCAATATAGTTACAGGTATCAATTTAACTAGTTGATACCCCATAGTACTCATAATAAATAATAAATGTTTAACAAGAAAGAAATCATTTGTGTCGATGCCGGTGTCGCGGGTTCGATTCCCGCTCAGGACATATATTTGTGTGATGAACATAGGTGTTTTCGATCTGGGTCTTTTATATGCATTATAAAGTGTAGAAATAATTTAAGGCTAATCCTCAAATCCGAATTCCATAATAATAAAAAATGTTTCGGACAAATACGTTAAGGTTAATTTTAAAACACGTATAAAATCTAAATTAAAGTTTGAAACTCAGGGCCGACTCTAGCCCATGTTGCGCCCGTGTGCAATCATTACCCTTACGCCCTCTAATAGGCGCGCTATACAGTTTTTTTCTGAGTTTAGTAGTGTTATGTTTTGTGATCAACGGAACATGAAAATCATTGTTTTTTTTTTGCGAGCGAAGCGAGCCGCAAAATTTATTAGGCTTTTAGTTACTAGGAAAAATCGCTTTAACATGACCCGAAAACACAAAATTTAACGCTACGAGCGAAGCGAGTCGCAATTTTTGACGCCTTTACTTTAGCCCTGAAAATCACTCTATTATGACCTTAAATGCAGCAATAACTTACATGTGATGTGAATGCGGCTCGCTACGCTCGCCGCAAATTTTTCTATGCTTTGGTTATCTATGTGGGAATAATCGATATTTATCAGGACCCAAAATCAGCCAACAACAAAAACCTGGTCGCGGCGAGCGAAGCGAGCCGCAATTTTTTATGCGCCTTTAATTTAGTCCTGAAAATCACACTATTTGGATTTAGGATACTAAAACTCACAACAGCGTATATTATAGCGTATTGGCGGCCTCTCGTTGCGGCCGCCAAGGCAGCCGCGTCGAGTGGCGCTCGACGCCCCCTAGGACCGTGCGCCCGCGTGCAACGCACACCCTGCACAAATAGGTTAAGCCGGCCCTGATGAAACCTTTTACTTTTTTTGTTGACGAAATCAAAAAACATGGACGAAACGAATAGTGTGAAGAAATCACTATAATACAGCGTACTTTTTGAGTATTTGTCCGAAACATTTTGTATGGAATTCGGATTTGAGGATTCCCCTTAAATTATTTCTATACTTTATACCCATATCGAAAACACACATCACACAAATATATGTCCTGAGCGGGAATAGAAACCGCGACATGCCGGATGGCAATCCAACACACATGCCACTCGACCATCTGTGTCGTCGTAAAACTTACTCTTTCCTCTCCTGCAATTATCCAAGTAAATGTCGCAGTACGATAGGCCAGTGAAGTACCCGGTAGCGATGTTAGGGTTGTTGAATGCACACACGGGCATATTTGCCGTTCTAAAATTAAATAAATGAGTAAAAAGATGTAACCAAAGAACTTGTATACCTACTACTCGGGCGAATGAACATGACACCTGGCTCGAATGACGTTTGTGCAAAGCAAAGCGTAGAATTGGATAATCTTGATAGAGTAGGTCCTGTCTCATCTCATCATCAGCCTATCGCAGTCCACTGCTGGACATAGGCCTCTCCCAATGAGCGCCATCGCGCCCTGGCTTGCCGCATCCATCTTCTGCCTCCAACCTTCCGCAGATCGTCACCCCACCTGGCCGGAGGGTGTCCTACACTACGTTTGCCGATTCGCGGTCTCCACTCAAGAACTCGTTTACCCCAGCGGTTATCGGTTCTTCGGCAGATATGACCAGCCCACTGCCACTTCAGCTTGCTAATTCTCTGAGCTATGTCGGTAACCTTGGTCCTCTGTCGGATAACTTCATTAGGTCCTGTAATACTTGGTAATGATAAGGCTTCGCCATTAGAGGAAGAACAAACACGGAGGGCACCGCGCGGGGCAGCGGGGGAAGCATCAAGTTCCGAGCCACGTGTCGGCCAGGTGTCAAGTTCATTTGCCCGAGTTGTACTATGTATCTACATAGAATGCCGACTCATACGAAAACCGCGAGCCGAAAGAGATGGAGTATTAAGGAGTGTGTTTCTCTTTATAGGGCGATCATAATTTTTGAACTTTGAATAATTGAGAAACTTTTTGCAGCGGATGAGAACGATTCCATTCATTCACTCATTGAGACATAAACAAGCAACGAAGGGAAAATTCATTCTGCTTCATAAAATAGCAATGTTTTATCTGATTCAATGGTTTAATACTGTTTCTTTCGAAATTATTTTTCCCGGCAGGTAGGTACCAAACCTACATTACAGCGACTGTACTAAATCTTTCAAATGAATCGAAATATTTTTAGTGCAAATCGTCTAATTTCGAATATTGTCCTTCCTGCCCGGCAAGTACCAAAGGTAGTTTTGAAAGTTGTTGTTATTGAAAGCTATCGAGAATACTCACAGGCCATTAATACACATCCTGTTCTCTTTGTACTAAAACGTATCGCACTGTATGTAGTAAATGTATTAAAGGATGTTGTTATTGAAAGCCATCGAGAATACTTACATGCCGTTAGTACACGTCCTGTTCGCTTTGTAACAAAACGTATGGCCCTGTATGTAGTAAATGTATTGAAAGCCATCGAGAATACTCACAGACCATTTAGTACACGCCCTGTTCTCTTTGTAACAAAACGTATCGCCCTGTATGTAGTAAATGTATTGAAATATGTTGTTATTGAAAGCCATCGAGAATACTCACAGGCCAGTACACGTCATGTTCTCTTTGTAAAAAAACGTATCGCCCTGTATGTAGTCAATGTATTGAAAGATGTTGTTATTGAAAGCCATCGAGAATACTTACAGGCCGTTAGTACACGTCCTATACTCTTCGTAGCAAAACGTATCACCCGCTGTGTACCAAACGAAGTTTTGGAAGTTGTTGAAATAAAAAGCCTTCGAGAGGTTCTCGTACCGACCGTGGTCTATGAACAACACATCATCCACCGTAAACTTAGGTGCGTCTGAAAATAAACGCATCATTACACTATAATTCTGGGGCTAAATTATCGCGCGATAATTCGTGTCGCGTTGTCGCGATAGAAACATCGAGTATAGATGTCTTCACGGTTTATAGCGCTCGGCGAAAGTGAAGGGGAGCTCTGCGCAAGTGAGGTGAGGCGAGACGGTGCCTATTGGTTCCGCGGCGGGAAGGTGGCTAAGCGACCAATAGACGCCGGCGCTAGGCACCTTCCCTGTCGCGTCGCACCCCTCCCGCCAAACACATCTACAAATCGACTTCTGCGCATTCAAGGTCAGCGCTATTAAACCGTGAGATGCCGTGAGGATACCTATGATAGTATGTTCTTGTCTAACTTTAAGCAGTCAACTACTTCGTATTCGCCCGAATACATCGCGATGCGACGGACTACTCGGCCACAATTATAGCGGTAGCTCAAATATTCGCCGATACCCGTTAATGTAGCCGTAGCATAATCCTTAACTTCTGGCCCAGCGCTTCAGGATGCGGGTATTAAAAAAAAACGAATTTCGAAATTTAAAAAAAAAGGTTCCCAACTTCCTGCATGAAACCTATTAGGTACAAACTGAACCTCTTTTATACATTTTCTTTTTTGGCCAAGGTCCTAAAATGCAGTTGTTTTGTAAGAGTAGGTGGCATATGACCACGGAACACGGCACATAATATTTTTGGATGAGAATATTTTCCTATTCATATTTTTTTGAGCGTGATTTTTCAATAGCTGGGTTTTTAGTTTGAACTTAATTTTTTTTTTTCATAATTTTGAGTGACGTTTGAGTGAGAGCACGTGGTGGCCGAGTGGATGATTGTGATCTGATGGTCGCGGGTTCGAATCCCGGTGGCAGTCATGCGTGTATGGGTTTTTTCGGTCGAAAAAATCTATGTATGCATCCCACGTTCTCGCAACGGTGAAGGAAAACATCGTGAGGAAACCGGCATGTCGTAGAACCAACAGTTCGAAAACATGTGTCGAGTGCACGAAAGGAGTCTCTTCGAGGCGCACTTGAAATCCTTTCACCACACTGGTTCGAAGTAACTAGTGACACGATAAGAAGAAGTGTGAAGGTAGTATGTAATACCTGTTATTAAATGAGGCATTGTTATTTCTATTTCTTCGGTTGTTGGTGTCATAGTTGACATCTCTTGTGATTTAACATATTCAAAACAAAACCATAAAATGAATATCTTTAACAATAAATACATTTCGATCGAAATCACCGTTTTATTTTCTTTTAAATCGACTGTTTCATCTGTTTCTTCAAAGATTTTAATCGGTCTTAACCAATAGAAATTCAATTTAGGATTGGTCCATAGAACGTTGCTTCCATTTGTTGCATGCTATAAGTTCGTTAAAAAACCCATTAACACGTTATGGAATGAATGTGTGATTATGAGATAATCAGATAATTGATTGGTAGTGGATTATTAATGGAGAGATACAACCATAGATGAATAACGGTGTTCCTATAGAACACCAAGATGTACAGTAACAAACCAAAATGGAGCCGTAAGACAGGACCTAAAATTTCAGACACCTTATCAATAAATGTGAAATATCTCCATTTTCAAATTATGTTTGTTACTTTTTACGATATAGTTTTATTAACAATGAAAAAGCCTTAATAACATATAATATTTATCTGGCCCTGTTACTTCTCTTTTTCGAAAATTAGCATCGGACCAAAATGTACTAGAAGTTAGCCAATGTGGCTTCTTTTATCTGTCGCATTTTCATTGTAATACATTGTGTTTCTATACTTCAATACTTCTGTGTATACAATAATTATGACGGGAGTTGGGATAGTATATGATAGTGCATGCGATCGAAGACCATGTCCGCATATTTTAAACTTGCTTATTTGCCTTGCCCCATCTTTCAACGATTGTATCGAGCTGATATAGAGATGTGATCTATTAAACTAATGTCGCAACATTTTAACAGAAAAATGGCGGAAATGGCGACATTTATCTCTTTGCATGAAAATGACTCCCAAGAACAGGTTTACTCCAATTACTCCGACTATCGAGTTAAATAATTAAATATTGATTTATTAAGTATGCTATTGTTCTATTAAGTATGATATTGTACTATTGAGAATGCTATTCTTCTATTAAGAATAATATTGTTATATTAAATACAATATTCATTTATTGAGTACTATGAAAAGAAAAAAAAAAAAAAAAGAAATAATTTTATTGATGAAAACCACATGAAACATAAATTAACAAAAAAAAGGTCAGAGTAACAGAGTCCTCCATCAATGCTATCTATGCTCTTGTTCTTTTAAGTATGATATTGTACTATTAAAAAAAAAAAAAATTGTACTATTGAATATGCCATTGTTCTTTATGGCCAATTCTCAAAATGGCGAAAAGACTAATTCTCATAATGGCCAATTCTCATAATGGCCAATTCTCAAAATGGCCAATTCTCAAAATGGCCAATTCTCATAATGGCCAATTCTCATAATGGCAAATTCTCATAATGGCCAATTCTCATAATGGCAAATTATCAAAATGGCCAATTCTCATAATGGCCAATTCTACATATGGCCAATTCTCATAATGGCCAATTCTATAAATGCCTAATTCTCAAGATAGCAAAGCAAATTTAGTTAGGAAATGAAAAAAAAAAACATACATTTTATATTGTTGAATTGTTTCGCTTCTTTTCTATAGTGTACGTTTAGTATTTTTTTATATAGGACGACTTTGAATTCAGTTAAAAAAAACTGGGCAGTTCGGTATCCGCTACCGGTTTATTTTTAATAGTTAAAATTGAAATAAAAAAAATATACACTTATTTTTTTATTATTAACAACTATACAAAATAGGTTATTGGACCCTTTTACAATCCTGACAATATTAAGGTTTTTTTTAACTCGACTGCAGTGTGTATATATGTACGAGTATGTTTATACGTTTATCTGAGTCTTTGTGGCATCTTGTAAGCTAAACGGCTGAACGGATATTGAAAAATTATGGTACTATTTGATTCGTCTAGATCACAAAAGTGACCATAAGCTGCCTACAATGTCAAAAAAACAATATAATTATAATACAAAAAAAAATACAATATACAAAACCACTCATTGTGGGTGGCGACTTGTCAAGGCGGCTTCAGCAGTGAACATGATATGAATATGAAGATTTGTTTTTTTTATTTAAACCGCAGGGTATTTGGCAGGAGGTGTAAGTAAGATCAATTTGCTAAGATGCCTTTATCAAGCTGCCATAGCATCGCGGTAGGGCAGACGTATAGTACAGATGGCTATCGGGGGCTGGATCATGATCTAGACCCTAGATGATGCTGGGGGCTTCTCTTGTCATTGGTGTTAGTTTTGACAGAGGCTGGGATTCTAGTAGGATAAAAATATGATCATGATCACAAAGCATCTAGAGCCAAAGTTTGCTGATCTTTGTTTATATGTTAGCTGAAGTAGTAGTATAGGTACTGCCTTATGCTTTTATAGAATTTGCCAAAATAATAATAGAAAAAAATACTAAACGTACACTATAGAAAAGAAGCGAAACAATTCAACAATATAAAATGTATGTTTTTTTTTTCATTTCCTAACTAAATTTGCTCTGCTATCTTGAGAATTAGGCATTTATAGAATTGGCCATTATGAGAATTGGCCATATGTAGAATTGGCCATTATGAGAATTGGCCATTTTGATAATTTGCCATTATGAGAATTGGCCATTATGAGAATTGGCCATTATGAGAATTGGCCATTATGAGAATTGGCCATTTTGAGAATTGGCCATTTTGAGAATTGGCCATTATGAGAATTAGTCTTTTCGCCATTTTGAGAATTGGCCATTTTGCGCCTAAACCATTTATACTTTTCTATTAGGGATAAAATTGATCAATTGAGTATGTTATTGTTCTATTAAGTACAATATTGATCTATTGAGTACTATGTTTTTTTCTATTGAGTATGATATTGTGCTATTAAGTATGACTTTGTTCTATAAGCATTTTTAAGAGACAATATTGATCAATAGATCACGTTCAATAGAGTATGTTATTGTTCTATTAAGTAGGATATTGTTCTATCGAGTATGGCATTGTTCCAGGGCGCGCGGCACATCTTCTCGGGCGCGGTGGGCAAGAACATCGCCAACCCGACCGCCATGCTGCTCTGCTCCGCCAACCTACTCTCGCACGTCAACCTCGGATCCTACTCCAAGATGCTCAAGAACGCCATCAACAAGTATGTCACATTTCTACTATCTATCCTTTGGGATATTTTTTATTTATTCCTTTGGGGTTGAGACCCTAGGTCCATGGGGCATAGGAGCCTTCCGCGTTTTCAAAATTTTGTCAGAGTGTCTGGTCGAAGCGACGCGTGATCAGAGGGCTGGCAGCTATCTGGGCCAAAGAATAAGCCTTGCTATACAAAGAGGCAATGCAGCCAGTATCCTCGGCACGCTGCCATCGGGTATCGAGTTGGAGCAGTTGAGCTACCTATAGATTGTTTGCAACGGTCTATGGGTGGCCCAATTGTTTCCTTTTGTAAATTTTGTAATATACATAGATTGTATTAGTTAGCTTATGCTGTAATAAACTTACTATAATAATACATTTAATACTATCTCGCTATTCTAATATGTACAGGGTGGAAAAATCAATGGGCCCTGGAGGGAAACCCGGTTTAGGTAAAATTGATAAGAAATATGTGAATGCAGTTTTGTTTCTTATTAAAAATTAAGGAATGTCTCCTTTAAGTAAAATAATCTATCTTAAGGATTAAAAGGGGGTTTGCCTCCAGGGCCCATTGATTTTTTCCACCCTGTATGTAGATATCTAACTGTCTTAGTTTAAGAGCGGTTTTAGATTTTTAGATCCTTTTTTTCAGTTATTTTTATTTAAAACTAAACTACTAAACCGATTTTCATTAATATTCTGTGAGACCAAATATTTTTTTCAAATCGTTTTTATAAAACAAAGTTCTGAGTTAATACACATAAAAAAAAACTAATTGAGAACCTCTTCATTTTTTTGAAGTTGATTTTTCAATCAACTTATATGTATGTAGAGAAACATTTATTTTCATTAATGTTTCTTTACAAACATATATCAAGACAAAACACCAGACTTTTTTTTTCAAATTTTAACCCCCCCCTGAGTCCTATCGGTTTTTTAAACCGAGCCCTGAGCATTTTAATCTACCGTCACAGATTAAAATGTAGCATCTGCCATATAAGCCCCTTAATGCTAGGCATTATCTTCCAGCTAAAGAAATATCCAAAATTTTGAATTGACTTTTTTTTCCAGGGTGTTGCAAGACGGCAAAGTGAGGACAAAGGATCTCGGCGGCCAATCCACCACTAAAGACTTCACGTACGCCGTCATCCATTGCCTTACATAAACAATATCTTAGCAACTACGACGCACTGGCGGTAATGCCCAGGTCACACGTACCGAGCAAACGGTCGAGAAAGTCAAATGTTACTCGGCCGAGACAGTGAAAGCTTACATCACTCGCTCAGCCCAGCACTCGGCGCTATGTTTATACGTAGCGAGCTAGCGAGTACTCGGCCGAGAGCACTGTCTCGGCTGAGTTCTTGGTACGTGTGATCAAGGCATCACTCGCTCGGCCGAGAGCACTCGTCTCATTTGCTCGGTACGTGTGATCAAGGCATAAGTAGCAAGTCAAATAGAGCGGCCAGTAACTCGCTTAGACAGTTCATAAACGCGGAGCTGTGCAGAGTGGAGAGGAGCGGACCGTGAATTGGCCAATCACAGTGCTCGCAGTAGAGTTGAAGTGGAATTTAGAGCACTGTGATTGGCCAATCCTAGTGCGTTAGTTATTTGACTTGCTGCTTGTAAATGTGTAAAATCATCAAAATTGCACCATTTGAAATCCCTTATACCTAAGAACAATTTATTTATTATTATTTATTTCTACTTATTGAACGTGATCTGGTCGTATCAGTACTAACAGTATTGTTTTGAAGTATTTATACCCTGTGTTACCATTGTAAATAGAAATAAAACGATAAAATCGTCTGTGACTTGTTTTACTGCTATTGTATTTACACTGTTGTTACTATGGACTAAATCTAACTATAACTATTACAAAAGGTACTAAGTTTGTTGTAACAAAAGGTACTTTGTTGTTACAAGGGGAACTGTAATATAATAAAAACTTTTTTGTAACAAGGGGAACAAACAATGTTTGTTCTGGCTAGCGGAATTGAGTTTGTTGTTACAGTTGTTTGTTACAAGGGGAACTTATTATTTTGTAACAAGGGGAGCAAAGTTTGTTGTAACCTGCGGAATTGATTTTGTTGTGACAGTTGTGTTACTGGGCACTAGACAAGGTTGTTCAAAGTTAAACTTAGTTTGTTACAAGCAGAACTGAGTTTGTTGTTACAATGGGATCAAAGTTACTTGAACAAGGGAACTGATGTTGTTTAAACACTAGGCTGGGTACTAAGTTTATTGTTACAAGGGGAATAACTTTTGTTAGATGGGGAAATGAGTTTCTTGTTACAATGGGATAAGAGTTACTTGTACAATGGAACTGATTTTGTTGTAACACTAGGCTGGGTACTAAGTTTATTGTTACAAGGGGGAAATGAGTTTCTTGTTACAATGGGATAAGAGTTACTTGTACAAGGGAACTGATTTTGTTGTAAAACTAGGCTGGGTACTAAGTTTATTGTTACAAGGGGAATCACTTTTGTTAGAAGGGGAAATGAGTTTCTTGTTACAAATGGAACTGTTACAAGGGAAACTACCCAGGAGTTTGCCCTTTAGTATTGTTGAGTGTTAGTGTAACGGCATTTTCGTCTCTATTGCGAGGTGGATAAAGGTCTGTTTCAGTCGGACGATGGTATAACTCTATGCTCGGCTAATTTCTTCACTCTGGGTGTTATGACGTACTTCAATGCTTTTGGCGGAACCTGGAGACAAAAAATTGAATATAACTTTTGAAATATAAATAAAAAATAATGCAATCGATTTACTATACTTATGCCTAGATCACACGTACCGAGGAAACGGGCAAAAATGTTACTCGGCTGAGACAGTGAAAGCTTACATTACTCGTACAGCCGAGCACTCGGCGTTATGTTTATACGTGCCGAGAGCACTGTCTCGGCCGAGTACTCGGTACGTGTGATCAAGGCATTAAGCTAGTGAAACTGGGCTTTCCAGACTGACCACTGTTCATCAAAATATCTCAAAGTGGACGAGCGCTAATAGCAGTGGTGCCCGGCCAAAGTGAACTAAAGTCCAGTTAGCACTGTTTTGGTTATGGGCAGGCGTGATCTACGTGAGAACGTCAAGCTCGTCTCGTTACTTATTTGCATTAAAAAAATCTGCTCTAAAAGAGCGTAGGTAAAGTTTGTAGGTTGTATGCATGTAGATAGATAGATAGATAGATAATTCTTTATTGCACACCACAAAACAAGTAAATAAACAGGAACACAAACAATATAAAAAAAGTGAAGCACAATGGGCGGTCTTATCGCTAAAAGCAATCTCTTCCAGACAACCTTTGGATGGATCTGGAAATGAGAGGAATAGATAATGACGGTGGCGCGTTTAAATAAGTTATATACATAAACCTACATAAACATAAATACTTATATAAATAAATAATATATGTAAAAGAAAAAAAAAGATAATTATTTTATAATATCATACTATACTATACCTACATATAAATAAATGAATAGGAGACATCAACTTCTTGGTAGTGAAAGATAATGAGTGTGCAACATTTTTTTGAAAGTGGCGAGCGACTTAGCTCTTCTGATATCTAATGGGAGATCATTCCATAGTGAAATAGCTTGTACAGTGAGGGATTTGCGATAGAATAAAGATGAGTAGTCAGGAATTTTGAGAAGTAATTTATTAGAGGGGCGCAGAGAACGAGAAGTTGAGAGGTGGAGATATTCAAAACGCTCCTTGAGATAAGAAGGGCTGGACGGAAAGAATAAGATACTGTACAAGAGGGAGAGAATATGAGTATTCCTGCGAAGGCGGATAGGCAACCACTTGAGCTTCTTGCGATATTCGGAGACATGGTCATACTTGCGACGTAGCGTAGTATATGCTTTTGATATTTTAGCGCCTAACTACTTTGTGAAATGTTATAAATAGGGCAAAAATGTTTTACCCAATCTCATTCGCTTTTGTTAAACATGTCAAACAAAACCAAAAATATACTAAAACATTTCGTGAGATTTTTTTTTGGTAACAAAATCATCCCTCCACTTTTTTTAAAGCTATACTCAGTCAATTTATATCTTGAAAAATGTACAAATGTGCGAGCGAGATAGCGACGTGCGGGATTCTTGGCCTTAACAGATTTTGATAAAATGTGCCAATTAATCTTGATCACGGAAGTTTACGATGTTTTTTTTAATAAACTTACCTTTTCCGGATTCCTGTACCCAGGTTCCTGCGACTGTCTTCTGTAGAGCTTGTAATCGGGTAAGAAGCAGATTTGGTTGATCCTTGCCAGAATTAATTCAAGAGGTTTGCCCTTGCCCCGCTGTAAAAAATATATATTTTAACTACTATTTTCTCTAGAATCGACCTCACTTGAGGTCGCGGGTTCGAATTCCGGTGGCAATCTTAAGAGTTTCAGCATCATATATTTAGACGCGCGGGTGTACTGAGGACTCGGTTTGTATGGGATCATCTACCGATGGACATAAACAAACGTAATTATTAGGTATAAAATACGTTCATTAGTGTGCGCGCGTCGGCATGCACATATATAAAACCAATGCCAAGGATTTTCGTTATCAGGTCCGATCTAACGATATACATACATCGATGGGTTTTACACAGGACATACCTATGGGTTTTCAGTTTTACAGTGCTCGAAATTCCACTTCCAGCACTGTGATTGGCCAATTCAAGGTCCGCTCCTCTCCACTCCGCCCAGCTCTGCGTCTGTGGAGATGTACCCTAACTGGCCGCTCGCAGTGCCGCGAGTCCATGCCAAATCGTTTCGTCACTGTCGGCCGCTGCCGGCCGCTGTCGGCCGCTACCATCCCAGTGGAGACTGTGCCTTACCTTGATGGGTTCCGGTTGGAACTCTGGCCGCGGGCCGGCGATCTGGCTAATGTAGTCCATGTGCTTCTTCCACTCGCTCTCCGTCCAGCCTTTCTTCTTCTTCACCTCCTTCAATATACACCAGTATATCAGTGATGGTTTTAAATCATTCAAATCTTGAGATTATTTTTGGTGATGGAAGTGTCATGAGATTAAATTAAAGTGTCAAAAATCCAATATGTCGATCATATTTTGGAAGTAGGGTTTTCAGTTTTTAGGACGTGGTGGCCGAGTGGATAAGGCCTTATTGCCTTGCAATCTGATGGTCGCGGGTTCGAATCCCGGTGGCTGTCATGCGTAAATGAGTTTTTTCGGTCGAAAAAATCTATGTATGCATCCCACGTTCTCGCAACGGTGAAGGAAAACATCGTGAGGAAACCGGCATGTCGTAGAACCTAAAAGGCCTACTAGATAAGTAAGAATAATAAATGTGTATTAAACGTACGAGAAAACAATGCGGTTTGGTAAACATACTTATGTCGTCTAAGTAAACGAAATGGCGTGTTTTGCTTCCCTGTGACTTTTCAGTGGTGATTACTACTTATCACCAGAACAGTCCAATTGAAGTCGTTTGTAGTATGTTCTTTGTAAAACCTTGATAACTAGAATTAGCCAATCAGGACAGCGCCATAATCTGCACACACCTTGGTATCACTCTTCTTGAGATCGATGACGCAGTTGGCGAGCTTGGAGTAGCAGGTGGCGTTGGCTGCCTCTATCATGCGGTCGATGCGCTCCAGCCGCTCCAGGCTGAAGCGGTTCTTATACATCCTCTTGGTTAGGAGGATTCGTCTGAAATGTTACTACAATAAATATAATAGATAGGTAGGTATGTTATGCAAAATCGAAAAGAAGAAGACGCTCTAGAAATGTAGTGCTGGAGTCCTCCAGCATTACATTTCTTGCTTGGAGTTGCTTGGAGTGTCATAGACAGAATTCCGCACCAATAGCTCCAGGATTATTCTCTGTCACACAGCGTCTATCGGTATTTATTTACTTAAGGGTAATCCTCAAGGCAAATTTCAATACAAAGTGTTTCGAACAAATACCTACTCAAAAAGTACGCCGTATTATAGTAGGTAATTTCTTCACACTATTCGTTACGTCTATATTTTCCGATTGTGTGAACAATAATTAGTAAGGTTTCATACTTTAATTTAGATTTTATACGGGTTTAAAAACACGTATAAAATCTAAATTAAAGTAGGTATGAAACCTTACAATTTTTTCGAAACATTTTGTATGGAAAATTACCTTGAGGATTACCCTTTAGTTCGGGCACGTCTCGAGGCGGGACGATGACTCCATAGAGCGTTTGGTTGTTCAGGGCAAAATGGAAGGGACCAGTCCGCGCGGAAGGTCACCCATGCGATGAACCGACTGCCGTGGGCGACCCTTTGCATGAGTGCAACAGAATGTCTGCCAGTAGGGAAAAGTGGCATAATATCGTAAGGCGTGTCACAGCTCTCGACTACAACTTCGTGAAGACCACGACCAAAAGAACAACAAAGACGAAGAAGATACGCACTGGGTCTGCGTGGTGGATTAAGACCCATTCGCTCTCCTAGCCGAGAGTAGGCCTGAGTCCCAGCAGTGGTAACAATATAGGCTGATTTATGAGCGCACCTACATAGGTATATATTCGAACTGCAGCGTTGGTCTTCGTTCTATTTTAGAATGATTTAAACCCCCCATTTCCAGTTGACTGCCTAATGAAATCAGTATGGCTAAGCACGTCTATTTAATGTTACTTATTCAATAAAAATCTAAAACTAATTTACCTTATGAGATAGATATACCTACCTAACGAGCTTTGATTATAAAGGTATTATATAGATAGATAAAGTGACAGCGCACCAAAAGTGTCGATAAAAGCCAACCTAACCTCAAAAAGCCATAAAAACCGCTATATCTCGTAAAGGAAGGGAGATAGAGCAAAAATAACACGTTTTACGGGTTTCCAAAAGGGGTACACTTATTCATAACAAATCGATCGAGAGGTTCGCAAACCTGAAAACATAACCTTTTTATGTTTTTTGTTTTCAAAAATCTTCGTGAACTATATGAATAAAAAACTTTAAAATTTCAAAAGTTGTTCGCCAGTCAGTCATGCAATGTCAACCTAACCTCAAAAAAACATAAAAACCGCTATATCTCTTAAAGGAAGCAAGATAGAGCAAAAATAACACGTTTTACGGGTTTCCTAAAGGGGTACACTTATTCATGACTAATCGATCGAGAGGTTCGCAAACCTGAAAACATAACATTTTTATGTTTTTTGTTTTCAAAAATCTTCGTGAACTATACGAATAAAAAACTTTGAAATTTCAAAAGTTGTTCGCCAGTCAGTCATGCAATGTCAACCTAACCTCAAAAAAACATAAAAACCGCTATATCTCTTAAAGGAAGCAAGATAGAGCAAAAATAACACGTTTTACGGGTTTCCTAAAGGGGTACACTTATTCATGACAAATCGATCGAGAGGTTCGCAAACCTGAAAACATAACATTTTTATGTTTTTTGTTTTCAAAAATCTTCGTGAACTATATGAATAAAAAACTTTAAAATTTCAAAATTTGTTCGCCAGTCAGTCATGCAATTTCAACCTAACCTCAAAAAAACATAAAAACCGCTATATCTCTTAAAGGAAGCAAGATTGAGCAAAAATAACACGTTTTACGGGTTTCCTAAAGGGATACACTTATTCATGACAAATCGATCGAGAGGTTCGCAAACCTGAAAACATAACCAAAATTTTTAGTTTTTTTATTCTAGTTTTAATGGTCTTGTAAATACTTACCTAGACACCTACACCGACATTTTTTGAGATCGCAGATGAGCCAAATCTAACTAGAAAATAAAGTATAATAATAAATATAGTTTAATAATGTTACTAGATAGTTAGTTAGTTATTTTCTTTTTTATTTATTATATTTATAAATTTGGGTTTATAATCCCTTTGCATACATTGCTTAGACAATGCAGCAAAATTCCTTTGCCCTATGCATACAGGGTATTGTATAAATGTAGATTGGTATACTTATGGAATCCACTAGGTACTTATGTACTTACTCTACTTGTGGCAATAAATAAATGAATACTGAATACTGAAATCGGTTCAGGGGTTTAGGCGTGTAAAGTCCAAGTTTAGGGCAAACTACTATTACTCGATATTCTTTACTTACCTCAGGTATGGCCAAGCAGCATCGTTCACTCTGTCAGAAAGCTGACTATTGAGTGCAGATTTTCTGATGCCCCTCGGCGTGTAGGCGGGCATGCCTTCCCCCGTATCGATGATATATTTCCGCGGCACACTCAGTATATTCAACCTCTTTGGGATTTTATACGGAAAGTTTGGAGTCGGGGTGTCGAACTTAGGCTTGCCCATTTTGTGGTTTGGACCTACAACTAGCTAATCAGAGAGTTATACCAGAGCTATTTGGTGTTGGGTTTGGTTACATGTTTGGTTAGTGGGTTTTTTATTTGATGCCCATTTTCGGTGGTGGTTTTTTTCCGGTGCTGCGTTGACAGCGGTTGAGAGACTTTTGTTTTTGGAATGTCATACGAGGCGTAAGTTTATTTGTTCGAAGGAGGTTTGTTAATCTTCGAATGAGTTTTTACTCCATATAAAACGCCTTTTTTATCTTAAAAGGTTTCAAGTCTCTACGTTCAGTGGTTTGGCTACGTTGTCTGCCAGTCAGTCATTACCAAGCATTTTTATATTGATTTGTACCCTACTTCGAAAAAGGAGGATTATTCTACTTAGCATAATGAAACACTTTGTGAGTATCTAATGCCTAGATCACACGTACCGAGTACTCGGCCGAGACAGTGCTCTCGGCTGAGTACTCGGTACGTATAAACATAGCACCGAGTGCTCGGCTGAGCTATAATTTAAGCTTTCACTGTCTCGGTAAATTCTAAGCTAAATAGGTACCTACCTATAAAGTAATAAAGAAAACACCAAATTCAATATAAAAGTTTGTATTTTCTTATCATTAAATTGATCTCACAACATAACAATACTGTTATTACGAACGCACAGCATTCCACATCTGTTTCACCTATAAAACCAGTCATGTGAAAATGAGCTGAATTGAGATCTCTTACAATAATAATAAAAGCGAAAATTGAATGCAGTGTGCGCGGTTTATGCCCTTTAGCGTTCTAACAAAATAAATAAAATAACCAACAAGATATAAATAATAATAAATAGGTACAGTCAGCAGCACAGACATGTATACACTCCCAAGCTTTTATATTTATATTATACTCCTTATTTTGCAGACATTCATTTGAAAGTGCTTACGTGCACTTTTCAAAATAAATTCAAAATTAAGAGGTAGATAAATGTTAAAGTTTGGGAGTGTATACATGTCTGTGCAGATGACTGTACCTACAGTATTGTAGTCTTAACAATTCGGACAACCATATAAAACATTTTGCAAAGCAAAACAAAATCAAAAATTAATAACGATTTGAATCTACAACGATTAGGTACAGGGCTAACCCAAAAATCATCAAAACAAATCTACAACGCTAAAGCGTTGATGACACACGGCTTTTTACACGCGACAAAGCCAGCGAGTTCGCTTGTAGCGTGTAAACTCGCCCAGATTCATCGGCTTTTTTTTACAAATCTGCTTGTTGACAAATCTTTACCAAAAGCTAACTCGCTAGCTTTTAAACTTGCCGGCTTGTAGCATGTAAACTAGCCATGTGTCATCGACGATTAAGATACAGGGCTAACTCAAAAGCATCAAAACTAAAATCTAACATTTTTAAATCACAAAATGGCGCCACTATCGCTAATAACCAATAAAAATCGATTAAAAACATAATGGTGAATAATTCATCCATCGCAATCGCGCCAATCGCAGAATGCTCAGTGGCGCCCTCTATGTTTAACTGTCAAGTTGTATGAAAGGTCCAAAATTATAATTATAAATATATCAATTAAGTTTTAATTGCATTTTCTAGCACACGATTGTACAAAAAAAAGTGCTTGACCCAAATCCCAAAAGTGCTATTGCTAATTATACTTTCGATTTTATAGGTGAATCGTACAAATGACCAGGAATGCCATAACATTGCAATCGCCAAAACATATGAAGGCAATGCAATGAATAAATAGTTTTTCAATAAATAATTTCAAAAATAGCAGTTTTGTTGAACCAGAAAACTTTGATAGACCATAAAACATTCAAAAGTATGTAGTAAACTTCATAGAAAAATCAGCATTTCATTTATTTGTTCTTAGTTTAAAGGTGTAAAAATACCCATACAAAGATAATAAAAAAAGTTATAAGTATGTTATTGTACTTATTATTTAAACTGTAAATTCATTCTGTGGTACTTTTGAAAAGATAACTCTACACTGCAGAGATATTATCGCCGATTAGCAAAATTAATAACATTATTGAACTGTTCAGTACACGTGCACTCGATATTCGTATTGGTCGAGGAGCATTGAAATCTCCTAGTTATAGACAAACAAAGGTATTTAGCGTCGAATCATTATACGTCTTATGGTAGATAAATGGTCAGTATGAAAAGAGAAGAGACTTGATGGAGACATATTGATGGAGAAAAAAACCTGGGCTAGGGTTATGCGTAATATCTCAGTAAGAGTTTGTGCTGTAATAAAATATTTAATCACTCAAAGCTATACAACGTGCCCCTAAATTCAACGATAAGCGGATAGCGGATGGTGGGCCTAGTCTCTGGAGTCGAGAAAAAATAAGAAAAAAATAAAACTGTAATTTTTTTTTTAAATACCTTTGGCATTCTGGTATTTTTAAGGGTTGCGGTGAATAACAGTACTATTTAGGTTTCCGATACAAAAAATATATCAGTATTATTTGAAGAAATGAGGTCATGTTAGTTAAAAGTATCGTAAGGGGGGTCAATTATATTCGAAGGATTTCATAAATTATACTTTACTTAATTTTAAAAAAAACTCAATTAGTCACGACCAGGCCCACCATCCGCTACCTGCTTATCGTTGAATTTAGGGACACGTGGTATATCCAGCCATTTATTATTTAGTTTTGAATGTGTTACTGAAATCAGGAAAAACCATTTTACTTTAAGATGTTTTTGTTAACGGAACAAGCCTATTAAAACATATTGAATAATATTCGTTCCCCTAAACGCCGCGTCTCTCCTCTCTTTGAAACTGCTTATAACTGTCCGGTGCACGTGCACTTGGTAGTGGATATGATTAGACGCAGTGGCTATTTGCCGTTGACATCAATGGTTGCGACGCCTGCGGGCTCGAGCGCCTCTGATACGGGGGTGTTGGTTTCTTCAAGGATTGCTTTTTTATGCTGTCCTCGGTTGACAACGCTGCAAGGAAAATATACATTTAGAACACCCTGTATACATATATTATTATGTATAATTATGTGTATGGACATGTACATGTACAAGTTGTGTTGCATAATCCCTGTAAAATAAAGTGTGCATGTGTTGAGGGGAGGACATCGACCTCGGAGGTACAGTCTCGGACTAGTTCGGAGGGAGATGTCTTCCCGATACACTGGACACTGTGCTGAGATCAACGGCAAAGTCCTTACTTTTAGTTGTTAAGTTAGTTTATAGGTACACTAGGTTGTCTGTAAGATATCGTAATTAGCGATAAGTCGACCTTTTATAAAAAAAATGCTGTACATTGTTACATGTTTTTACAATAAATAATTTTATTATTATTATTAGCTGACGAGATGTGCTAGGTGCTGAAGGGTTTCCCTGGGATGGGCCTCACAGCATCGTGCGTGAGCGACACCGGTACGTGTTCTGAGGATATCCCGGGGTCCCTCTAATACGCAGAGGTCGGCCACCATGGGGTTTTAGTCGGTAAAGTCCGACATACCCCTCCGCCCTCCCCCAAGGGCGGTGATCGTCCATGAGGATTTCCCCATGTAAAAAAAAAAAGGTGCTGATGTGTAAGAGCCGTGTTGGCCAAGTGAGAGGTGCCTCGTCTTTTCGATCCGAAGGTCATGGGTTCAAACCAAGTCGTACATCATAAATTTTTCTGTTAAAAAAATCTATATGTGCATTTAAACACGTGCTTAACGGTGAAGGATAACATCATGAGGAAACCGACATGTCATAGAACCTAAAAAGTTCGGAAAACATGTGTCAAGTGCACGAAAGGAGCCTCTTCGAGGCGCACTTGAAATCCTTTCGCCACACTGAATAAGATGACCGACACAGTGCTATATAGGACTTTGAATTTGATGTTTTGGTTTGGAGTTTCTGAAATTAGCCGCAAGTAGCAAGTACACAGTAGTAAGTTTAATTCTAAAATCGCTACTGCGCAACTACTGCAATGCATACTATAAAATAAAACCAAAGAACTTGTACACTATGTATCTAGAATGCCGACTCACACGAAAACTGCGAGCCGAAAGAGCTAGAACCAGTAAGGAGTGTGTCTCGTTCTGTAGGGCGACCATAATTTTTGAACTTTGAATATTTCATTGAGACATAAACAAGCAACCAAGGGAAAATTCAATCTGCTCAATAAGCTATCAATGTTATATACATACGTTACTTTGCATTATTGTTTTAATATTATATTATACATAGGTGCATTAAAATATCAACAAAAAAGAGGGCGGTGCGCTGCATTCTAGTGAGGTATATCTGATTCAATGGTTTTAATACTGTTTCTTTCGAACAGTAATTATTTTTCTCGGCAGTTAGGTACCTAACCTACATGACAGCGACTGTACTAAACCTTTCAAATGAATCTGAATAACATTTAGAGCAAATCGTCTAATTTCGAAAATTGTCCCACTTATTTCAAAAATTATGGCCATGTTAATTTTAATTGTATGCTGGCAACTGTGTGAACGAGACACACTCCTTAACGAGGGGGTCTCTATCAAGCATTAAAATCCTTATATTTAGATTTAATTAAAAAAGAACTTTATTTCCAAGTCATAAGGTTCAGAATTCTTAATCCTTAAATAAAACAAAATGGCGTGTTAGCTTTCTAGATACATAGTATAGAAGCTCTTTGAATAAAACACAAATACAGATAATTTCAGAAACACTGAAACACTAAACATATGGTCGACACCGTGGCTTAGTTGGTAGTGACCCTGCCTACGAAGCTTGGTGTTCCGGGCTCGATCCCCGGCCGGGGCAAATATTTGTGTTGAACACAAATGTTTGTTCTCGGGTCTTGGATGTTGTGATGTGTTGTGTGTGTCCATGCCACCTGCGACACAGGGAATCCTAGTGCAGGGGTGTGAGTGTGTGAATGTTTATAATGTTTATATATACTGAATTATTGATGGTTTTCTTACATGTATATAAGAAAACCATCAGTAATTTCAGTATTTTTTTATATATTTTTAAGTTGATTTCTGTTTTTTGCTTATTATTTCCTTCACCGTTCAAAGCATTGAGAACAAAGCACCCTTGATCCCAAAGAAAGATCCCAAAAGTTAGCGGTCATGATCAATGATTTAGTTAAGTACTTCAGGTGTTTTTTTATTAGAACTTTTTACGGAAATATTTTTATCAAAGTATCATCAAATTTTTTGACAAGCGTATTCGTATTGAATCCGTCACAGAGGAATCGAAAGTTTTTATGACATTTTGAAAAATGTCATACAAACTGATATTTACAACGGTTTATGTGAAACCTGAAATTAGTTTGCTCAGAATCGAAAACAAAGTTAAAAAAAGTATATATATATTCGTGACTAGAAAAAAATTTAAATTAAACGGGTCTCGGCTTTCGCATAAACAAAAACTTACCGCATATAACTTTTATTTGAATTCGATACGAATACACTTTTCAAAAAGTACGATGATAGCATAACAGATAGCAAGTACTTTAATCTAAAATAGTGCATAAAGTAGAACACATTTAATCAAATATAACTAAAATTTGTTTTTCTTTTCAATTGAAGCAAAAGCGAGCCTATACTCTAGTGAATGAATGAATGTTTGAATGGAAACAGAAACCACCACCTTAGGTATACGATGTAATGTAACATACCTCCCGAACTGAAGACATAACGGTATGTAATGACGTTATGGGTATATGGAAACAAACAAAATCATAATTTAGACCTTAAAATATATTTTAAAATAGATCTAGTTATGTATTTGGGAAAATAAAAGATAAATCTAAAAAATATTTAACGTTAAAAAAAAACGAGCGAGCCTTAAGCGTCGATGATACATGGCTAGTTTACACACTACAAGCAAGCGAGTTCGCTTGTAGCTTGTAAGCTCGCCCCGTGTCATCGGCTTTTTTACAATCATTCAAATCATTCATTCATTCATTCATTTGCTAGTTGAAAATCATTCCGGACTCGCTAGCTTTAAAACTAGCTGACTTGTAGCTCGTAAACTAGCCTGTACTGTGTCATCGACGCTTTACAGCAGTTGCATTAAGATGTGTTACATCTGACTTGGTAAGTAGTAACATAAAAATTATTTTTTGTAATAATTCTATTTACCTACTTAATTTTATAAGGTTGGTACCATCTGACGGCCAACTTCCTGTTACACACTTCCGTCACATTTTCACGAAATCACTCCCACAAATTGACAGATGATACACATCAAAAGCCCCATCATAAAATTGATAAATTTATTCTATGGCTATTATATGAATGTTTTTTCTCAGTCACGGCAAAACTACTGATCGGATTGAGCTGTATGGGTATAGTTTATGAGTTGAAGAAGGCTACTGTTCATTCCGATAAAAAGCAATATTTTAAACAAAACATCTAAAACCAAACTCCCAAGAAGCCGTTTAAAAATGGTACTCACCAAGCCATGATTTTTTGGTATATATAGATACACGTCATCGGAACTGGCGTCATAATAGCCACAGCCACGGGAATAACTGAAAGAAAAAGAAAATATTATATGTATAGCAAAATAAATTAAGAGGCTATGTGAAAATTTGGTTACTAGTCGTAGCTTTGGAATGTAAGGGTGTACTTATAGTGGTAGCCTTGGGATGTAAGGGTGTACTTATAGTGGTAGCCTTGGGATGTAAGGGTGTACTTATAGTGGTAGCCTTGGGATGTAAGGGTGTACTTATAGTGGTAGCCTTGGGATGTAAGGGTGTACTTATAGTGGTAGCCTTGGGATGTAAGGGTGTACTTATAGTGGTAGCCTTGGGATGTAAGGGTGTACTTATAGTGGTAGCCTTGGGATGTAAGGGTGTACTTATAGTGGTAGCCTTGGGATGTAAGGGTGTACTTATAGTGGTAGCCTTGGGATGTAAGGGTGTACTTATAGTGGTAGCCTTGGGATGTAAGGGTGTACTTATAGTGGTAGCCTTGGAATGTAAGGGTATACTTATAGTGGTAGCCTTGGAATGTGTTTATACTTATAGTGGTAGCCTTGGAATTTGTTTAGTGGTAAGGTGATAGAAGCAAAATTACTTATCGTGAGCTGAAGGTTTTTTACAACGGATAACATACTCTATCCACATAATTATAAGGTCCATATTCACCTGTAGTGAGGTCGGCTTCGGGTTGCGGTAGAGAATATCTAAGCAAGAAGGTGGCGATGCCGGTATTCTGAATACCGCACTCGATGTTGCGATATTGTACAGTGAATAATAGACCCTACTCTATAGGAATAGAAGCTATTTTAGTGTAGCAAAATTACTTGTCTTGAGCTAAAGATTTCGTACAGCGGATAATTATACTCTATTTTCATAGTTTCCTATGGTCTATAAACACCTGTAGTGAGGTCAGCTTCGGGTTGCGGTAGAGAGTATCTGAGCAAGAAGATGGCGATGCCGGTATTCTGAATACCGCAGTCGTTGGAGATATATTTAGTGGTAGCCTTGGAATGTAAAGGTGTTCTTATACTGGTAGCTTTGGAATTTGTTTAGTGGTAAGATGAGTAAAGCAAAATTACTTGCCGAGAGCTGAAGATTTCGTACAGCGGATAACATACTCTATCTTCATAGTATTAAGGTCTATATTCACCTGTAGTGAGGTCGGCCTCGGGTTGCGGTAGAGAGTATCTGAGCAAGAAGATGGCGATGCCGGTGTTCTGAATGCCGGACTCGATGGAGATAGCTAACGCATCCGGATGCGGTTGCTTAAATAGACGAGCCACTAAGTAGCCCACGCCGTATCCCAGCCATGGGATTCCCATACCCGCTACTACGATCTGGAAAAAAAAGGTAGGATTCTAATTCTAATTTGGGGAAGGGGTTACATGTGGTCTGCACTGACGTCCCGCTGTGGGGTGTATTGTGCATTGACCCCTTTTTTGTACTAACTCTACCCCAGCCAGCCTAGCTCCCCAAAATAGCGGAGCAGGACCCTGGGTTGATGGATGGCGTGTTCCAGTTTCCCGGTAGGGTCATCTGGACCCGTATCCAGGATTTTCCTCAGTCCAGTCTTATTTCTGGCCTCTTCTGTAGCTGTGCAGTGCACAACCACGTGTTGTGAAAAGAATATAATTAAGAACAAGATTTAAGTTTAAAAAAACTGACAACCCGACTGCGATATTTATAATTTATTGTCAATTCATTACTCAAAATTAAATTTAAACATAACTTACATATTTTTTTTAATCTCTTTTAAAATACCTTCATTTTGATACCCTACTCGATGGGTTTGGTAAACAAAAAATTATTAACGACTCATTATTTTAGCTACAAAAATCCACCATTTTGATTTTTTTAAACCCATATACTTCTTCTTTTTATCGAGTCACTAGTTCCTTCGAACCAGTGTGGTGAAAGGATTTCAAGTGCGCCTCGAAGAGGCTCCTTTCGTGCACTCGACACATCGAACTTTAGGTTCTCCGACATGCTGGTTTCCTCACGATGTTTTCCTTCACCGTTGCGAGAACGTGGGATGCATACATAGATTTTTTCGACCGAAAAAACCCATTTATACTACGGACTAATACTACTAGACTCGCGAGGTCTACAGCTCACAGAGACTTATTTGACAGTAGTTTAGGCTAACATCTCACCTGCCACGTGAACAGCTCAAAGATGTACAAGTTGGTGATGATCGCGAATATGATGATGAACAACAGCAGAGTGGTGGAGAACCCCTTCAGGATCCGCACCATGAACTTGGCGAGGCGCGGCGTCCAGCGCTGCATGCCCAGCCCTATGCCCAGCGGGACCAGCAACCCTGGGGTGTGAAGGTAAGGGAATGTGTTATTGGTAGCCTTGGAATGTAAGGGTGTAAGTTGTAGTCTTGAAATGTAAGGATGTTTAAGTATGTGGTGAAACAGATCGATGACGAGCAGGGACGGGACACACAGTCACACCGCGGCCGACCCCTCGTAACCACGCTAGCCAAGTACCTAGCGGAAGCCCTATTGTATAACCTAAGTATGTTATTGTGAAGTGATATATAGAATAATATAGTGAACCTTCTTTAATTTATCCATAACCCACAACACCAGTACCATAGACAGAATATTTGGTGTCAATTAAATATAGGCACCAAAAAGTATTATCGGATTCGTATCTTGGGTTCATCATCACAGTTCATCATCACAGTACTGTGATACATCTTAATGTATGTACAAATATGCCTTTTTAGCTACGCAAAAAGTGCCTAACAGTTCAACAAAGTGAAGCCACAGGACAGTACATCTTTTAAATAGATGGAAAAAGGCCAGTGATGATGAGCCTTGGAATGTATATAGTGGTAGCCTTGGAATGTGTTAGTGGTAGCCTTGGAATGTGTTAGTGGTAGCCTTGGAATGTTTAGTGGTAGCCTTGTAATGTGTATAGTGGTAGCCTTGGAATGTGTAAGTGGTAGCCTTGGAATGTGTATAGTGGTAGCCTTGAAATGTGTATAGTGGTAGCCTTGGAATGTGTAAGTGGTAGCCTTGGAATGTGTATAGTGGTAGCCTTGGAATGTGTATAGTGGTAGCCTTGGAATGTGTATAGTGGTAGCCTTGGAATGTGTAAGTGGTAGCCTTGGAATGTGTAAGTGGTAGCCTTGGAATGTGTATAGTGGTAGCCTTGAAATGTGTATAGTGGTAGCCTTGGAATGTGTATAGTGGTAGCCTTGGAATGTGTATAGTGGTAGCCTTGGAATGTGTATAGTGGTAGCCTTGGAATGTGTAAGTGGTAGCCTTGGAATGTGTTTAGTGGTAGCCTTGGAATGTGTTTAGTGGTAGCCTTGGATTTTTTTAGTGGTAGCCTTGGAATTTGTATAGTGGTAGCTTTGGAATGTAAGCATGTATAGTGGCATAATAAAATTCCTTTCTTGATACGCGCCTTCACTTTCTAACGAATACATCCTCCAAGTTTCAAGTATTCACATTCAGCGGTTTGGCCAGTGCGTTGTCTTTCAGTCAGTGAGTCAGTCATATCCAAGTCAAATATACTCGTTAGATGTAAATACCGACCTATAACGAATGTGGCAATGTTCCGGTACGGCACCACGATGTTGGCGTCTCTGAACGTCACCTGCCCCAGCGAGAACAACCACGCCGGGATGAAACCTGGAACAACGACAACGAACATAAGAACAATCATCATTATCATGCCAGCCTCTGGACTTCATAATTATATTTATCAGACTCTAATGCCTAGATCACACCCTGTCTCGGCCGAGACAGTGAAAGCTTTTTAGCTGAAATCGGCGTGACATACAACAGCCAACTTGAATCGGACTGTTCTAGTGACCGTAGGCACTGAAAAGTCACAGGTAAGCACAATAAGCAATTTCGTTCACTTCAAAGACTTTTTTTTCACTTCAAAGAATTAGTAGTGTTAATTTTAAAACACAAATACAATCTAAATTAAAGTATGAAACCTTACTAATTTTTGTTGACACAATCGGAAAACATAGACGAAACGAACAGTGTGAAGAAATTACTATAATACGGCGTACTTTTGAGTATTTGTCCGAAACATTTTGTATGGAAATTTGCCTTGAGGATTAGCTTTAAAAACTAAACTACTGAACCGATTTTGATAAAATTCTATAGGACCAACCTGAAAGTATAACCTCTCCAACAAAACATATTTTTTCAAATCGGTTCATAAACAATAACGTTCTGAGGTAACAAACATTAAAAAAAAAGTTCAAATGAATTGATAACTTTTTTTGAAGTCAGCTGAAAATATTGATACATTACCTCTGAGGGTAGATAGATAATAGGAGTATAAGTATTGATTGACTTGCTTAGTACTGACACTTTGCTGTGATATATCTTCCGCGGGTAGAAAAAACAACATCGACAATTAACATTTATTCAACGGGTGACCAAGTCGGACGGACGCGGGTCTGCTAGTACTAGCTATACGTACCAAAAGAGGCGAGCGTGGATATGGAGCTCATGGCGAGCGACAGGTTGAGGTTCCCGCCCAGTATGAAGGTCCAGATGTTGGAGGCGCCGCCGCCGGGGGACACGCCCGTGAAGAACATGCCCAGACGCATCTCGGGCGTGTCCGGGAATATCAGGAAACCCAGACCGAATGATATCTGAAACCACAGAGAAATAATCATCAAGGTTTTATAAAAACATACCTGCTACTACAACGGACATCAATTGGACTGTTTTAGTATGGTGGTAGCCTTGGAATGTGTAAGTGGTAGCCTTGAAATGTAAGGGTGTTTAATGGTAGCCTTGGAAAGTAAGGGTGTTTAATGGTAGCCTTGGAAAGTAAGGGTGTTTGTGGTAGTCTTGGAATGTGTTCGTGGAAGCCTTGAAATGTAAGGGTGTTTAATGGTAGCCTTGGAAAGTAAGGGTGTTTAATGGTAGCCTTGGAAAGTAAGGGTGTTTGTGGTAGTCTTGGAATGTGTTCGTGGAAGCCTTGAAATGTAAGGGTGTTTAGTGGTAGCCCTGGAAAGTAAGGGTGTTTAGTAAGAGCTTTGCTTACTTTTGCTGACAAGGGAAATGGGGGGGCGGGGATGGGTAAATAAATGTAATAAATCTGCTTACGTAATACTTGAACTGCTTACCTAATTAAAAATTCGTGGTTTATAAGTATTCATAAACACCACAAACAAAATATACTACTCGGGCGAATGAACATGCCACGTGGCTGCCACTCTCACTCGGCACTTGCTGCGTCCCCCACCCCCCGCGCGGCGCCCTTCGTGTTTTTTCAATCATGACCAAGTATTGCAGGACCTCTTCTCTATCAAGATTATCCAATTCCACGCTGTACTTTGCACAAACGTCATTTGAGCCAGGTGTTATGTTAATTTACCCAAGTAGTAGGTATTTTCCTCAGCAAGTTAACTCACCAATGGCATAAATATGAACTGTCCCCACATGCCTATTAGAGGGCCTATGGGTTTCTTGATGACTTGCTGCACGGTCGGCCAGTCCATGGCACAGCCGAAGTTGATGAAGATCAGCGATACCTGGAAATTAACAAGCATTTTAGAGCTGGGCTTATATAAAATGCTAGCGCTTTATCTATAGGGTGAAACAGGCTTGAATGCCCCAATAGAATTGGTGCCACTTTTCCTAAAAACCTTACTTTTTAAAATTCGTTGTCGTTGTCTGTCAGTCAGTTAGGGCCAACCCTTATATACATACAAACAAGTTGTCCTCTGGCGAACCACGTGAAAAAGATGCGCAGAACCAATTTGACGTAAGAATTGCGTTCAGCGCATTATTGTCACATGGTTGGCGTGACAACTTGTTTGTCGCTTATTTTATTATTTAACGCGGAAAACGGAATTTTAGTTCATACGATTGCGCCTCCGAGAATTCATCAAATATATTTATACGTCAGAATCGTACCATAATTTTCTGCCATTTTTGACGGGGGACGAGGTAAACACGCATTGCACACGCACCTAACAAAGCTTATTCATGTAAAAGCACACTATAATAATCTCGCACACCATCTTAAAATATGCACACAGTTATGAAATACAGCGTATAGTTTTATTTAACATGAATGGCTGGCAGAGGGTTCGCCTTGCGTTAACCCTTCCTTTTGCTGGATTCTCCAAGGATTTCGCAAACAAATATTTCTCAAAAAAACTTTAATCTGCGACCTTTATTTACATAGCAAGAGAAGATTGGCCATTCACTCTTACATAGCAACTTTTAATTTGAGTTTCACAATCGGATAGTTGACAAAAAACGCATGATAAATGGAATCAGTAGCAAAAACTATTATCTTAGAGGTCAAAATGAACTTTGATAAAATACTTTTTTGTTCATCTACTATCAACCTTTTTATTCTCATAATTTATTTTGATTGTGATTATATTGGAGGTAAAAAATGTCCTGTCTTTTTACTTGACAATAAGATTTGGATAAGGCGCCGCAGTTAAAATTTACAAATGGGTCACAGAATGTTATTAATATAACCTTAGATATAAATAATGTGCTAAATGTACAATTTAAGAGGATATGTGAAACTGTTAGAAAAGACAGCGGCCGAATTGCAAGACAGTGATAGCCCAATTACACACCTTACCCCGGGGGAAGAGGTTAGATATAGATTTTCGTCGCTCAAAAGTAACTGTCGTAAGCGACAAATGATAAAACATAGTATTGCTTGAAAAGTACCTATAGAATTTATAAAAAAATCATTTTACATTTATCTTAGTTCTGTGATTACTAACTCAATAGTATAAAAATGTACTGTAAATATTCTCTAAATTCGGAAGATGGATGTAAAATAGATTTTATAAGGGCCGATTTCAAAAAATAAATATCTCGAGAAAAGTTTCACCAATCGTGTTTCTGTCTTACATTTATTTAGATTATATCCTCGAGTAATCACTGTATTCGCATCAAGTTTGTAACTTGTACCGTTGCGGAGTAAGAATGTAACGCAGCGACTTCAAATTTTCACATATCCTCTTAATTGTTATTTTTCTATGATTTAAATAACTTTTAAAAACAAAAACAAACTCACAAAAGTAGCCACACTGGTGACGAATATGGTGTCTATAACCCGCTCCGGACGCGTCACAATCACGGGCAGATTCCCATTCACATCGTAAGTCTCCGGACCGCGACGTGATTTGAGCACTACCTCTGATCTACCTGTGAGTAAAATAAAAAAATTATATACTAGGTTTTACAAAAACATAGACAACCGACTTCAATTGGGCCGTTCTAGTGACCGTCAACACCACTGAATAGTCACAGGGAAGCGAGATACGCAATTTCGTTTACTTCGATGTCATTTTTTTCAATTATTTTGATATTTAAACTAAACTACTGAACCGATTTTGATGAAATTCTATGGGACCAACCTGAAAGACTTTTTAAAATATGTTCTTAGACAACAGTTCTGACTTGAGGTAACAAAAAAAAAACATTCAACCGAATTGATTAGCTCCTCATTTTTAGAAGTCGGTTGAAAACATAATACACCCCACTTTAATTGGACTGTTTTAGTGACCGTAAACACCACTGAAAAGTCACAGGGAAGCGAGATACGCAATTTCGTTTACTTCGTTATAACTGAATAAGTATAAATTTCAAAAAAGTGGAGCGGTGAATTTAAATGGAGCGGTGAATTTGAAAAATATTTTCTTTGTTAGGACATAAATGCACTTATCTTGTAAAACATAGACAAAACAAAGCGAAACAATCGCATGGTTTCCAATTTCGAACGGTATTGGTATTGTGGTGTTGGTAACGTGAGACTGATCCATACAATCCAACGGAACCCACTTTCCGTTCACTTGATAGTATCGATTACAGACTTATTGTATGAAAAGAGGAGACTGGGTTAATAATAATAATAATAATAATTTTATTTCAGACACAAGAAAAGTACAATGTAGCTTAACTAGGGCCCATATGATATATACCTTAGAGACTAGCATAAATATTTATAAAAACTTATCAATTAGCGTGTCACTGGCACTGGGGCAATGACGTTAAGGTGAAGATGGCCACATCAAAGTTTTGAGAAATTCTACAAAGTTAACATTTTTGAGATGAATTGATTAGGTTCATTTTAGTTTAACGTTATTGTTATTCTAAGTTCTAACATTAATTCTGCCTATGATTGTATTTTTTTTAAGTTTTTATCGATCACATACTCTTTGTATGAAAAGAGGATATTGGGTTAAGATGGACACATGAAAGTTATAATTTTTTTGAAATTGATTAAATAATTTAGACATAAAAACAGCCTCCAAACTATATAAAAAACTGATGTAAAATTTGAATAAAATATTATTTTATTTTGATTTAATGTAATTAAAATTTAATATTGATGTTATTTTCAACATTTAAATAATAAAAAGTTTTTTAAGAACTATAGGTACTGAAACTCGTCTATTTGCACATGATTATTATAATAATAATTATTAACAATGATAGTTTTTATTAGATGTTGTTTATTTGCTTTCGCAGCGAAGGTTGAACTATCATTTGACTTTGAATAACTTTTATTTACTTGATCTACATACTCTTAGACTTTATTTCAAGGCATTTATATGTATAGCCATAAAACTTAAAACCTTACCTTCATTACGAATTCTGGTCAGGGCTATTACTATCAAAGGCCTCACTCATCAAAACCGCTCATTTTGCTAAACATTCATAAAATACATACATACAAGTACGTAGTATGTATGTACATACAAGTACAATATATTTAACAAATTGTGAACATGAGATTAAGAGAAACTTATGCCTTATCAATTAAAAAACAATTGTTAACTGTATTCTTCAGTGAAGTACGTAACTCTACTTTATACATTCATAAGGCCTGTCTGTAACAAATAAATCATTCACTCATTCATTCAAATACTCACCCAGGAATTTTCCTATAACACGAAGCCTGCCAGTCCAATTACTGCTTGAAACGTCAGTTTCTGTCAGAAAGCTCGTAGAGTTCCATTCTGCCGTCGCTAGATGATCATTCGCCGTCTCTACCAGCAATTGATCACCTGCCTCCATACCAGTGCCTGAAATATAATAAATAAATAAATAAAATAAAAAGGCATTTCTACACATAAACATTCTTAAGATGTTCTATTATTCTAGGAAATAACTCGAAGTTGGGTAGTTAGGTAGAGTTGTTGTGAATAGGTCGAAGGGTCAGGCTCGCCTTGACCTTTCTCCGCAAATCGGGTTCTCAATTTTAATCATCATTTAACATCCTAAAATAGAGGCTAAAATTAGTGAAGGAAGAGGAAGGCCAAAGAAGTGTTGAATGGACTGTGTGAGGGATGATATGAAAAAACAGGTGTGAGTACCGAGATGACCGCCTAGACGAATGGAGAAAGAAAACATGTTGTGTCGAACCCACATAAGTGGGTTAAGGGCAGGAAAATGATCTATTACTAGATTTTTTTTGTTTATTTACACTTTGTGTATGACCTAGTGCAAACGCAAAAGCGTCGCCAACTACAGCGACTGGTGGCCAGCGTCCGGCTGTTTTCATACATTTTGTAGCTGTCGCGCGCGAGCGTTGTACGTGTCACCGGCCGCGGTGATGTTGTTACCTATACAGGTTTATTAAATGCACACTATCAACTTCAAAAATAATTTCGCCACTGACGCATTTTCGACAACTTTTCCATCCAACTGAATCAACCGGATAAGTACGTATTATTAATAACGTCAAACCGAATATTATAACAGGTGCAGAAAATTCAGTGAAGTATTATCAAAGAAAAGTAAAATTAAATAAATGGTCTTCTTCTCTTAACCAATTAAACGCTACGGATCCTCAAAGTTAAGGGTAATTACGAAAAATAGCAAAACAGTTTTGTAACCTTGTCAACAACCATTCAAAAAGCTAACAATTACCAAAATCTATTGCCAAAAGTAGACCTAAAACAGCAGTTAACATAAATTCTGTCGATAATGTAATCAAAGTAATTAAGAGATAATAAAACCTTATTCTTGTAAAAGTTAGTGTGCAATTAAAATTTGAATTTAACGATCATTTTATAACCTTCCTATCACAACAAGTACAAATTAAAAAAAATGACTGGATGATAATGCACTTATCAAAGGGTTACTAGGGATCACCGTAATTATATAAATACCTATTCATACATACATTGTTAGTTATATCATTCATTCAAACATGTGGGGTTAAATCTATTGACCCCCACTTGTTCGTCCTTAGATGATAACGGTACTTTTTCCTGTTTGATTCCAATTGGAAATATATCTACTGAGAATTGATTTATCAGTCGCTTATAGACACTTATTTTTGGAAGACCTAGATTTATATTGGCCAAGCATGGCTGCTAGTAATATTTGATGTATAAATAATATGATTTTTAAGATCTTCTCCGTCATAAGGTCGTCTGGAAGAAATCCCTTTTAGCCATCTATTATTTTTGGTTGTTTGGTATGTGTTTTTGTTTCAATGTGTATGTTTTTCCGGCGTGTACAATTAAGAGTTTTAATATAATCTTATCTAATTTTCCAGTTGATCCAGGTATTATGTTTGTTATCAAGAACCATTAGTTGATCAATTGGTTAATTAATACACTAGAACTTTGTGACAATCAAAAGCTCAAGCAGTCTGTTGGTAAGCGTTTTGAAAACAACTTTCATAAGTCTAACCTTCATTATGTGGGACGACCTTAGCTCAAACGATGGTGTTGAAATATCAGTCACATACTCGTACTTGCACACACGTTTCACGGTAAATAATACTCTATGATTCATACACAGAAGTTTGAAAATACATCATAAAGGGTAAATAAAACAGGGTTAGTTTTATTTTCATTAACACCTTACATTTGAAAATATAATGGAAACAAAATAGATACAGTTTTTAGCTTATTTTAATGCTTCATTCTTTACCTGTTATTACTATGATCTGATTTTTGAATGTAGGGATTTTTGGAGCATCTAACCCTGTTTGTTTAGTATAACATGGTATAACCCTGGATTTATGTATTTTAACCTTTAACCTGTTCATCACAAAAAAATATAAAATTGAATTAATAAAAAAGCGGAATACAAATGATAAATAAACGGAATATTATTTCTAGTTACAGGAATGTTTGAAGTTAATCATGTGTTTAAAGTGAATCAATAAAAAATGGCTTATCCTGTTTCTTTATGATTAACATATTTTACGTATTTTTAAAGCAAACATACCTACATATTATCTTCTTATTTTTTACATCCTTATGAGATTTTATTTACTTGAGGTAGACAATAGACATTATCTGTAAAGTCAGTGAGTACTTCAGTAGTCTCGAAAATATTGTTATTTAAAAGTTATATGAAACTTTAAAATTAACGTCAAGGAAGAACCATCAAGGTCTTTTTATAATGCAGTATTTAATTACAAAATATAAGTGCTTAAAGAAACGCAACATGAAGATGATAAATATATATAAAATGCAATAATTACCTACACATGGAACGCGCACGTAACACTTAGTTATTAACTAGTATATTGACTGTATTGCATTAAGATGTGTTTCTCATTGTTTTAGCAAGTACAATAACTCATTATAAGTAGGTGGGTATATTATAATGATTGGATTAAGGCTATTTTTTTTGCGCCTTGCATTTATTGGTATATACATATAGCTGAGTTGAAACCGGGTTTACTGTAGCACACACACACACACCAAAGTGTATATCTATTATTATTCAATCGCTGTTGTTTCTGAATATTTAGGTTTTTATCTTAACTTTTCTTTATTTTGTTTTTAATACATATCCTTGTATAATTTCTCCACCTATAAAATCTAATATAATGTGCTACAATGTGATAAATAAATGTTTGTCTATGTCAATTGTACCCGTTATTATTTCTTTCCTATTTCAGGTTTTTTGTCAGATCATCCCTTTTTGCCCGTCTCCCCTTTGTACTGATAGCTGAACAGTTTTGCGATGCTTTTCATTGTGTTAGTTAAGTAACTAAGTGACGTCATTGTAGGAGCATCCACGCCACAGTGAAAGTTGTGGTCGGCGATCTTTTACGCGATTGCGTAAGTAAGCGTAAAATATTCATCCTATTATGCACTTTAAACCTTGACTTAGTCGAGGTATAATAATAAGATCGACAAGCTCTATAGAGATCAATCTAGGGATATCCGGATATCCGAATTGCAACTTTGCAACCCCTAGAATTATGTCTATTAAGGGACAATGAGGAGTACGGGGCCGAATTGATTTTTAGATAATGCGAATTAAACTGAAAAAATATTTTAATGACAATAAATTCTCGGTAGACTTGGGTTTTTCCCGACTATTAAAGCTAATTTTTCCTTATGGGATTAATCAGTTTTAACACTAAGGAATTAAAATTTGAACTGCACGGAGGTAGCGTGAAGACATCCATGATATTAGAAATGGATAGAAAGCCTTTTCATAATTCGGTTTAAATCAGTGTTTAAAAACATTAGATACAGGTAGGTATATTTTCAAAAGCTGGCATGAACAACACATTCACACGTGCGTTTGTGTAGTGTCTATGAATGAGAGCGCGGCGCGACCTTATTGTGACTGTCAAAATTATCATCCTAACTTTAAAAAAATATGTAGGTATAATGAAATTGCATTAGTGTGAGTATTTTGACAGCGCCAGCTTTCGTGGACCGACCATACAGGTATTATATTTTGGACGTGACTACGAATAAATCGATGAACGCCGGCTGTAAGCACGAAAACGTTGACGTCATTGTCCGGTAACACTGTCATTGTCCGGTAACGCTCATTGTCCCGTTACGCCGGTAGTCACGTTAAACTATCGTCCGTAAACCAACTTTACAGACAACCAATTTTTTTTAGCATGCCTCAAACCACTAATACCACTGGGATAAGGACATAAGAGCATGATGATGATTAAGCCTTACCATTTACAAAAACATCGACGTATCTATAGTCTTCCATATGCACATCGACCACAGCTGGGGTGAAGGTCGCCATGAGGTTCGGCGCGGCCTGGCAGATGACCCATAGGGGACATAGTGCCAGGATGTACAAGATGATCAGGTGGAGAGGCCAGATCGGACACATGGTGGCCTGGTTACTTGCTTCTGGAAAAGGAAATATATTTATAGAAGTTGCTGTTGACGACTGAGGGGAGGTCGAGGTGAGATTAAACTACAAAAAAAAAATACAATTATGGCATAAAATTATAATTAAATATCTAATTCAATAACTACACCTACTTGGATGGTCCTGACTGACAGACGTAGGTACAGGCCAAACCAATAAACGTAGATACCTAAATTTTGGAGGATAAGTTTGTCAAGAAATGTAGGCGCGTACTAAAAAGGTTTATAGTTGATCCGCAACTCAAACAACAGCAATAGCTATTAAAGATACAGTTTTATAAATCGTCAATCTATGTTTACCTATTTGGGATAAAATGCCTTGTCGTATAAAAATTAATTCATAATGATGTATTTTTAATATATATGAAACGGTACTATAAAAATCACATGTTAGTACGTATTTGAATTTCCATTACGTATCCATTTTATTTACTGTTTATCATGTAAATTTATAAACGACGTCAGTTTGCAAATTTTATTATTTAAAGAGGTCAGACGGGTTACGTAAGGTGATTCAATCAGTAAACTAAAATATCTAAGTAGTAAAGTATATTTTCTTAGCTAAGTTTTATTGATGTTAAAACGTAAGAGCGAAATTAAGTATTTATAAGGTACCGGTAAGGTATCATGTATCTATTACTCACACCTATCTCTACTCGTCGAATTTTAAATTGGAATTTAATAATGTTATGCAATTATATGTAGCTACTCAATTATGTAGGCAGCAGGCACTGTAATTTACTATATAAATAATGGAATTTCAAAATATCCATTCGATCCGTATTTGAATTTCAAGCAAAACTATTATTTTTTTCACAAGCAAAATGACGAAACGTGCATTTCATCAATGGAAAGACATTTTCAAAATAATTTGATATCACTAAATTAAGGAGGCTAAGTCAGATCCCACATCAACTCGGTCCAACCAAACCGTTACACAATTTAGTAAGTGCTGAAAGATTACGATTGATCTTGTTACATAAACATCGTATAAAACCCAAGTCTTGAATTAAACTTTGTATTATCTCCGTTCACTGATCTCACCTCTCAAAAACAACACGATTTTTGACTTCTACAGATCACAACTCCACATCACGTGCACTCAATACGGCAACTCGACCACGACTGGCGGAACTCAGAACATCAAGACTTTACGTAACAATACATAATGTTGACGTGTCAAGTGATAATAGTTATCATCCTATACTTATCACAACTAATATTATGAGATGCGAATGTTTGTTAGGATGAGGGGAAAGTTGTATCCAACACGCTTTAAGCAATCGACGGATTAGAATAAACGTTTTTAATGCAATGGAGTTTGAAGTATGTTCTAAGTTCATAGGCTTATCTGTAGAGGGAGAAGCCGCGGGCTAGTTGCTAAAGAACGTTAAAGGCGATAATCAACGTCTTAACAAATTGTTTTTGGCCAATCTTGATGGCACTAAATCTATCTCGTGTCGTTAGTCACGTACAGATAAAGAAGATAACGTTCGATAAGCTTTACCCTAATTAGCATAGTGTCCTTTCTCCCTAAGTACTTGCATAAGGTAGGTACAGTCGGCTTTATAATTGTCTTTACACCCAGCTTACGCCGATGTTCTTTTGTGATTAAACTACTTGTGGTGTATATTAGGGGTATATCTTAAGTGGTTTATTCACATCAGTAGTTTATTCACACACAAACATGATGTGTTTGTGTGAGTTGTTTAATCACCGACTGTACATAGATAATTGAATGGCGTTAATTTATGGCAGGAATCAGTTTTTTATCAGACATGGCTAAGATTATATTATTGGCAATAGCAATATACGTTATCTTCATAAACATAACGTAGTAGGATAAAACCCACTTACTGATTTAGAATAGTAAGAGCTCGTAAGAATTAAGATATTTATGATGTATACTACATATTTATAAATTCAATGAATGAATAAACTGTTGTAGAAGTAAACAACAATATATCTAAACTAATAGCTGATAATGACGAGCAGACAAGAATTACTTTATAATTATAAACTCTGAAAAGGGAATACATATTACAAAGCAGGCTCCAGAGCTTTAATACATTCAATACGAGGGCTTTTAGAGGTCAAAATAACAATTGAAATTCAAGATCCCGAATGAACGGTAAAAGCATCTGTGCGAAACGAAGTCAAAAGGTTCAAATTGGCTTTGGACGTGACGTTGCGACGCGGCGTCAATTGTATAATTCATAAGCTACACATTTTACACGCTGAATTTATAAGCAAACATACAAGCAATATCGTGGAACAGCAAAATCCTACTAATATTATAAACGCGAAAGTTTGTAAGGATGGATGGATGGATGGATGGATGGATGGATGGATGGATGTTTGTTCCTCTTTCACGTAAAAACTACTGAATGGATTTTAATGAAACTTTACATAAATATAGCTTATACATCAGAATAACACATAGGCTACAATTTATAGAGATACCTGCGCAGACGAAGTCGCGGGCACCAGCTAGTATATAATATAACTGTTGACAGTAGAAAGAATTAAATAAGTACACGTGACCTACAGAACCATGAACAACAGACGTTTACGAAATTATTCTTGGACTTTTCACCAAGGCCAACATTAACGTGAAAACTGTACTTGACTTTATTCTTGCGACGATTTTAAAAATCACGTATAAAAACATACAAATTAAATAATAATATATTATTAAGTGCTGTGATAGTAAATTATAATCACAACCCAACAACAACGTCATCTTTGGTGAATATTTACCACAGAAGCATGTTTGCAACCAAATTGAACAAAACTAATTAATGAAGAGTATTTCAAGGTAAGCAATAACGGTTAGAAATATAATTGACCATTCGTGAGTAAACACAGCTGAAATAAACGATCATTTCCGACGGAGACGTTCAATGTTTTTACACCTTTGAAATTCTGACTAAGAGCGAAACCACACTGCTACGTTGCATTGCGTTGCGTCGCATTTTGTACTGGCATTTGACACTGATTGTGTCCAAATCTAGCGCTGCGACGCATTTTATCCGTCTAGATTTGTACCATACCAACCAACGCAGTGTGTTCCGGTTTAAAGGGAACTGTACAGTAGCTAGTAACATTTCTGGGCCTTGCGAGACTGTCTCATCAAAATGTCTCTAAGTGGACGAACGCTATATAAGTGTTCTACTGGTCTATGTGAATCAAAGTCTGCACTGTTCTGGTCATGAACAAGCGTAATCTCTTACCATAAGGAGTCGCCTATTTCGTCTCATTAGTTATTGACATAAAAAATATTCTTGCTTTTTAAAAGCAGTACCTAAGAACCATTTTAAAACAAATACAGTATCTTATTGACATTTGGACACGGATAAATATTTGCAATGTAATTTGATAAAGATTAAGGACAACACCTGTCTGTGTACTCTTAGTGCGGTTTCAGATTAGCGGATAAGCCGTGCGGTTTCGCCGCTCGTGTTTTGTTTTTTGCAGCACTTTCAACGAGCGTTGTCGCGCGTACATACGCGCGACAACGCTCGTTGACGCCTCATCCTACTGACTCTCTTAAAAAAAAAGAGCGTAAAATTGCGTTCAGCTTTTAAGTTTCGCGAGTACCAAGCGAGCCCGTATACGCGCGACAAAAATACGATAGTCTGCAACCGTACTTCGGAACAATAGACACTACAATTGTCTATTGTGTAAAAACAATAATGGTGAACGGAATAGTTATCTTAAGAAGCAATTGTCTTCGACCTCAATTAGAGCTAGAATAGAAGACAATCATGCAGTTAGGTGACCAAAAAATGAGCTCTTTCCTTTCAGTTATCCTTTGACTACAACGTAGTTATTAAATCGATATGCTGACGTTACCCGATCTCCCCTATGGACTTGTACTTACTTCGGAAACAGTGTTTTATCTAGGTTCTAGTCTAGGGTGAGTAAAGGCTATTAAAACCCATCCTATTTAATTTAATTACGTAAAGTATATAAATTATTTATATAAATTATTTATCATTATTCTCTTTGAAAACTCATTGGCTGATATGTTCTCATGCTGAAAGTATGAGAACTTTGTAAGTTGAGATAGTAAGAATTTATTAGGCACTAAAATTTTACGATAAATTTCGTATGTTACTAACTGTGTATTTAGCCCAGACCCAGGATGCTCATTTCGGCTTTTACTCAATCGTTAAGTACAGGTGGTGTAATCTTCTGAACGTGACTGATAAATTGTAATTTCGTAATGCAATTAACAAGCTATAAAGTAGTAAAGCTGAATTTAAATAGATAAGTAATTGATTTTTAATTAACTTCAATAAGGATGTAATACATATTCGGATTTCGTAAATATTGAAGTCGAAATCATAGCCTAAAAAACCAAATATGGTACAATAAGTACATTTCGAAAATGCTTTAAAAACGATCGATTCTCATGCAATGGGAAAAGTAAATTTTTGTTTTTTGACGTGACTACGTCTAATAAATCGATGAACGCCGGTTGAATGCACGAAAACATTGACGTCATTGATAACGCTGTCATTGTCCGGTAACGCTCATTGTCCGATAGCGCCGGTAGTCACGTTAAACTATTATCCGTAAACCAACTTTATAGAAAACCAATTTTTTCCTCCACTTACTGGCAATTGCACCAAACTGGCAAAGTCCCTAAGCAATTACTTTACTCGCTTGTCAGTTCTTAACTGTCAGAATTTGGACTGTTAAGAACTACCAAGCGAATAAAGTAAATGCTTAGGGACTTTGACAGTTTGGTGCAAGTAGGCATCAGTCAAGTAAAAAATAAAACTTTTCGTCGGTCAATAAGCAAGGACAGTACCTACCTACTACCTTCATAGAAATATTAAGGCAGTTCATGACCAAACACACGTAGGTAGTTACCGATTCGCTATAAGTCCATTCCCATGAATGACTCACACTACCACAAGTTTGGTCTTTCTTAGGTTCGTGCTGCAGCGTGGATACAAGCACGTAATACCTTTGAACAGGAAAGCTCGATAGAACTAGAAAAGGTGTAGTTACTGTTCGTGCGTTGACATTTTAGGCCATCATCGATAAACGTGCCTATTTGGAAGACCATTTTGTTACTTCACCTATACCTAGATAAAGATACATTTACAATTATCTTCACAAAAACTATTTCGCTAGATGTGTGATGACAAACCCGAAATTTCGCCAGATCTGGCGCATTCAAAGCGTTCAATAGGTATGTGACTTGAGTCGCGTAAAAGGACGGTGTAGGTACAGACAGCGTCAGAGATAAGTATCCTCCTTGCACAAGACACCCAGCTATAAATACTTTAAAAAAAATGTAATAATTAAAATTATTTTTAGGCTTACATACGGTTATACAAATATAATCTATTTTTTAAAGGCAAAACTTCTCCATTCATCGCGACGGTGATTTAAAGGGATCTGAAGCTGGGTATTATAATGCAAGGGGGATACTTATCAATGACGCTGTCTGTACTTACGAAGTTTTCAACAAATTGGATTTGATAAGGTAAGCCGACTGATCCTACTGAACTATTATAAGATTAAATAGGTAGGTATCCATAATTTTATTAGTAGAAGATTAAACCGGAATAGGTTTTAGGCAAAAAGTTATCTGTAGGTTCAAATCCTGAATGAGACTGTTATGTATATGTTATGATAAGCACCATGCAGGCGCTCAATTTAGTTGCTGAGAAGATTGATATCTTTCATGATTCTCTGAATGAATTCGCGAAGGCCACATTGTATATTTTATGTTATTAATTGATTATTAGATTTTTGTAATATATTTGAAAATAATTATTAAATTTGTAATATTTTAATATGACTACACTATTGCATTGGAGACATCTGTAAAAATAGTTGTAAGAAGATTTTAATAAATACTAAATACTATATTTATTTACTTAAACTCATATCCTTAAACCTAAATACCTACACTACATGGTCGTTATAAAAACATTAGTGAGTAGATAATGGTAGCCTACTTTAGCTCAATTTAGTTTGGTATCTAATTTAGAATCTGTGCTTTATCGTCTAGATTCTAGAAATATAAAGCCAGCAGCTGTATCATCAACTCATCGAGATCAAGCTTTACTCTTCAGTCAAATTTCAGCCAAAAGCAATACCAAACCAACCAGCAGAGACAGAAGGATCTTACGAGATAGGTAGTTTTTAGTGTTCAGTATTCATTATTCATTTATTTATTGCCAAGTAGGGTACATACATAAGTAGTGGGTTTCTTAAAGTAAGTATAGGTTAGGTACCTAACTACATTTATGATATGATGTTAGCCCATGCTCAATAATAGTTAATAACTAAAAATGTTAAATAGGTATAGGCGCAAAACCCTGTAATGATTTTCTGGTCCTTTTTCCACTTACGTGGGGTCGGCACAATATGTCTTCTTCTTCCATTCGTCTCTATCACCCGTCATCTCTGTATTTACACCTGTTTTAGTCCATCCATATTTTATTTGGCCTAACTCTACTCTTAGATCCATCCACTTCCATTCAGACCTCTTCTAGTCACATGATAAGCTAGTCTCTTAATTTATCCATCACTAGCGCTAAATAAACCCTGTATTTAAATTTTTTGAACCCGCACCCTAGACTCTCCTTTGTGCTATACATGCTTTCACAATTTATGCTATACGCTCAGTTCAGTACCACCCTCTGGACAAAAATGTAATCCCAAAAAACATAATTAAGTTGTTAATGAATAACATTTACCTAGAATAATTAAAAACTTATCTGCTCTACCGGCCGAAGTAGGGATCTCTCGGGTCTATATCACAAGTATACTTAGCTTAGACCGAGAAATGTTTAAATAGACCTGTACAAAGATCTAAGTTCTTAATTATATTAGAAAGGTTTTGTATTTTTATCACAAGTTGTAAACTTAGTATAAAGATCTTTTTTGAAAAAAATAAATAAATTATGTGTTGCTTGTTAACCTAGTTATCAGTAGGAGGTATTTTATCAGTCAGTATGGTGCTTTCCTTCCTTCCTATGAAAGCCAGTGCAGTAGTAGTGCCAAAATTCCGATTTATCATCATTTATATTCCAGTTCTGATAAATATTTTTTATTGGTCTTGGTTATTCTAGTTTGAATATATATTAACGCGATCTAGGTCTTTAACGATAGGTCAACAATCTCTAATCTTGGAGGTAATTTCAAGTCACGCGATGCAAAATTAGACTTCAGGTAAGAATTTAGCACTAAAGGCACGGAGGAAAAAAGTACTAAAGGTAACTAACCTACCAATAGGGTTTTTAAGTTGGTGGTTTTATAGATCGTACAGGTATGGTATGTTAGTACTTAATACATTCAACTCAATTTAATGAGTTCGTTTACTTTACTAAGATTAAAATAGTAGATAAACTTAGTTGATTGACGTTATTTACTGACCCAAAATCAAGGATTTTCTACAGGATCAGGATAGCTCACCCGCCATTTTGTTTTTTTTAAGGATTAAGAATTCTGAACCTTATCACGACGGAATGAAGTTATTTTTTAATTAAATCAAAATATAACGATAAACGATCTGACGATCGATCGACAGAGAGCCTACGTTTCTGTGGTTTGTCTCGTTCACACAGTGTCGCCAGCATACAAAATTAAAATGGACATGGTAGAAAAAACAGAAACATTGGGCACTACATAATTTCACTTAATATTCGCAAGGATCATTTTATATAGGCAACTAATTAAATAACTTAATTTCTCACTAAGTACAAGAATGTGTCTTCGTTTTGATAAAAGCAAGGAATTTATAAACGTAGTTTATCAATTTATTGGATAAGAGTTATTGGAAAATAGGAGGAATGTGATGTCAATATGCTGGTAACTCTTTGCAAACCAATGAAACAACATGGCGGATATTTGTCTTTGGATTGGCGGCGTATTTTAAATTATTACAAGAAATTGGTTGTATTATTATTTTACTTAACTGTTTTACTAAAATGGTCCAAATTTGTATCGTAAGTGGGTGTGAGAAAGAGTCGTATCCAGATTGTGGGATATCCTTTCACAGGTAAGAAAATTTCGATATGGATCAGTAGTGTGTCCATTTCATTTTTAATTTCAGGATATTCACTATATAATTTAATTTTGTAACGTTCATAAGTTTCAACTCGTTTCCACCCTGTTCAATAATTCCACCCTGTTGCAGATTGCCTACTAAGAAAGATTTGAAAAATATATGGAAGGAAGTTTTGCAATTGCAACATTCTGTAAAATTGTCCGAGTACTCTGTGGTATGTAGTTTACATTTTAAAAAGGAAGACTATTTAACTGAAGCTAAAAAGAAGCTTAAATCAGATGCAATTCCTTCTATTTTACCAAAGGTAAAAGAAAGTTTTTTTTATTTTAAATAATTTTATAACCTCACACTTATTCGTACCAATAACACTAGATTATCTTACTACTATTATAAATGTCAAAGTTTGTGTGTATGTGAAATATACCTATGTTACTCTTTCATGCAATAACGCAAAAGGTAGCAAAAAATATTTCATCAGTATTAGTCGACATGAACACATGACAAATGACGACTACAATTTAAATGGATACCTCGCGGGAAAAGCCGCGGGCGAAAGCTAGTCTTTAATTGAAAGATAATAAGAAATATATCTTAGGTTCTGCTGGGAGCCCGCTCAAAAGGCAAGGTAGTGCACTCCCGGTCCTCATAATCCAGCCACTGGATACTTCAACGCTTGATGATATCTTATAAGTGAAATAGGACAACGCCTTAGACGCACTGAGCAAAACTATTCTCAGACAATAGAATAATGGTAGCGTTACATAAACAATTAACATTTAACAACTAACAATTAAAACATTAAACATTAAAATTGACAAAAATGGTCGCGTTACAAATTAAGTGCCTGTATTGTTGATGCTATAATATGACCGTTAACAATAAGTATTTTTTTAATTGTACCCTTTCTAATGTCGTGTAATTGTAGTCACTGTCAAACTGTATAAAATAATTTATTTTTAATAATAAATAAATTTGGCAATATATTGTGTTTGAACAAAATTATATTATTTTATTTCCACTTTAGTAATAAGCCGTATAACGGCTCAATTCATTCTGATCAATGTTATGTCTAATTCAATGGTATATATTACTGTTTCATTCGAACAGTAATTATTTTTCTCGGCAGGTAGGTACCTAACCTAGATATATATCGATTCTAATTCAAATGAAACGATTTTTTTTAATGCAAATCGTTTAATTCAAAAATTGTCCTGTTTAGTTCAAAAATTATGGACGCCCTTTTAGAAAGAGACACACTCCTTAATGGGTAGTCTCTTTCGGCTCTCGGTTTTCGTGTGAGTCGGCCTTCTAGATACTAGTAGGTATACAAGTTCTTTGCCCAAAATATTACCATAGATAATATATTTGAACCATGTAGCTAAAGTAGAATTTTGGGTACATAATTGCGTTTCATCTATTGATTGAATTGAGTCAGGCAAAAAAAAAAACAAGGATGTTTAAGAGATTTTACACATAAAATAGATTCAATAAATATAACTATATTAAATTTAAAACAACATAAAAATAACTACCATGATGGCGAATGGCCTGTGCAATACCAACCTTGTAGAATGTATCTACCTAAGCAATGTACGGTCTTGGAATCTTTTGATGTCATTAAAACATTACATTGCAACGAAACGAGCCCTACATAGCAGTATCTACGTAACTAGGTACTATAGGTAATTTAGTTACCTACAATTTAAAGTGCCCTGGGTCGTAGCAAATCGTAGGCTAGGTGTAGGTAGGTAGTACTTAGTGCATATTTGCGTGCGCGCATCCTGTTATATCAACAAGCAAAATTATGACTTCATTATACTCATTCTAGGTCTCTTTTGCGATACACTTCAGATTCATTGATGCATTTAGTTTGGATTGAGTATTTCCGGCTCTATGTCTATTCTAAAGGTAAGATTGAGACCTTAGAATATAAACTCTAGCGAAAGAATACCTACAGAATAAAACCTAACTGTGCGGAATCTTTAAATCTATGATTCACCAAATTTATATGATTTTATCTTTGTAGAGATACAGCCTACAAAATAGCTGATAAGTGATAACACAAAATCTTCAACGTGAGATTATTTTTGAAATGCACAAGTTGCGAAACACCGTTATTTGTTGACAACGTAACCCGCTATGGTTACCGTTCACAAAACTAGTTATTACATAAGGTTAGAGTTAGTGAAAGTTCACAGTACCATCGTAGGTACCTACTTAGGTAAAGCCTTACCTCAATTTAGTTCCAAGTTTGACAAACTTAGCGCGAAGGCGCGCGATCGGTCGTGGCGCGCTACACTTTGATACTGGCCGTAGAGATAAAGTGTTGCCAGTTGTTAGTCCAAAAAATGGCAAGATTTTATTTTTTATTTTTGTCCACACATAGTAACTTCATAGATGGATAGTAATCTTCATAGATGGATAGTAGTTATATGAATGTTTATTTCTTAATTCCGCCACTAATCTAATTTAGCTGAAATGTATTTGTTGCTATGGGCTGGAAAAGGACATGGATACTTTTCATCTAGATACTACGCGAGCGAAGCTGCTATTATAGCAGCTTCATTAATAAAGAAAACAGATAGGTACCATGGTAGTCAAATAAACCTATAAAACTACATTTTGTTAAAAAAAATCTGCAGTTTACTTACAATGTTCACATTTAATTATGTCCAGTGGACTGACCGGTCCGGTACCTATGAATAATATTATTGTAGACCATCTTAATTATTTAAAATCTTGTACGAATATTGGTCAAGTTGAAACAAAAATTAAAGCTGGCAAATCTGAAGCACATACATACACATAGGAAAAGCAACAAAAGACATCCTAGAGGTAACCTCCGACAGTAAGCAGCGTCAGTTGTATCAGAAAAGCGGTGAGATGGCAATACAAAATCACGTCTACACAGCAAATTCACAGCATCTGATCATCACAATGATTAAGCTCCCCCCTACCTATACAAGGCTATCAAGTCATTGTACCTACAGAGTGAAGGTACCTAGGTATTTGCTTGTATCATTTGTTTATCTCTTGATGTTTAATTTAATTTGGAGTATGTTGGTAAAGTTAATATTTACTTGCATGAATTACTTTATGTGATTACGAACTGTATGTTTGGCACTTTAAAATAATGTGGTAGGTATAAGTATCTCTTCCTTGGTGAACGAAAACTTTAATGAATTTATCCATGAGCACCAGCATGTCGATATATTTAATGATAAAATTAGAAATATTATCCAGGATTTATTAGTTTTTTTTCGTTTTAGTTTAAAGTAGTAAGTGGTTTGGTTAAGAACTGTAAGCTTCTATCTTTTTAAATAAATAAATACAAATACAAAAAATAACAGATAAGGAATAATAATTTTCATATTAATTGGAAGGGCACCATAGAACCTTTTCCTTTTAAACTTAAGTGGTTAACACAAGGGTGGTCTTATTGATAAACTTATTGAGTGGTAGACAGCATCTCTTCCAGAAAACTGTAAACAACATTATAATGATTATATATTACTAGTTGACACATACAACTTTGTTTGCGTTACAACTTAACAAAATTCCTTTCTTAATATGCGCCTACACTTCTTGATGACATACCCTCCAAATTTGAAGTGTCTACATCCAGTAGTTTGGCCTGTATGTTGTCTGTCAGTCAGTCAGTCAGGACCTTAGCCTTTTATATTTATTATTATTAGTAGTACGAGACAGACTAAAAGATATTTTTTAAGACGTTGCCGACTGTGTATCGAAGTTGAAGGGCTCATTTTGAAAATAAAATAAAATAATGTAATTTAATTTGTGTGTTATTGTTTATTGATACTAAAACAAAGCAAAATAACCGTATTAATGTATAATAAACCAAACTTTTTTTGAGTAAACTGTTTTTTAATGTTTCACTGATTGTTTAATTTGAGATTATTAGACTACTTTTGATGATGCCTTACAAATGATGTAGACCATAAAAATTAAATAAATAAGGTAAAACTTTTTTTTCGGACAACTTTTTTCTTTACGCATGCTCACCTAACTAAGTTTGGTGCCAAATACATTGTAAAATTGCCTGTTAAGAGCAACATTTTTTTTATTATTTGGCAAGCTGACAAAGTGTTAAAGTTTTTAAAAGTAGTTTGAACCTATGAGACAACAATTTTGTACTGTTGAGATAATTTTGAAAATTTTACTCCGTTCAACTGTAACCTAAAATTTTCACTTCCGACCCTTTTTTTGGTAACTAGTAATGAACAATGTTGTGTAGTTGATTATACCGTATGAAAGAATAATTCAAGATAATACTGTTAGAGAAAAAAAATAAAAAAATCTTACTATTAATTAAATTATTATTTTTTTAAGGTGCTCCGGAAGTAAATTCGAAAATACACATTAAAAAAAATCATAACTTCTAAACTACTAAAAATCGGGGAACATACATGGGGTATTTTCGGATACACCCAGGTGTGAGGAATTCACATGACCTATGAAGGTTAACTTACATAATGCACCACAATAATAAATAATAAAAAGTAAATAAACTACAAATAAGCGAACCAATGAGTTAATACCTATTAGGTATTAGTCTTTTCCACATTACAAATAGCAAAAAATTTAGTATCCACAGAAATAAACTTGTAATTATGGCGCCTCTTTACTCATCTGTATAAATACTATGTCTATTAGGTAAAATAGCATTACATCCGGTAAAGAAATCGAAGTTAAGATAGATTTCTGTTATAAAACTGTAGGTAAGTACAGAATCTTCGGACAGTAAAAAAAAATTATATTGTGTTGAGAAGTGAAAGCAATAAACTAACCTTGCTCTCGTAATTCTACGGAAACGAACCAATTCTTGATATGGGTTCACTACGATAAACTGCTTTTTCGTTTCTATCACAAAAGACCTGAATATTATATTTCCTTGTATGGCTTTTTATGGTAAATAGTTTCAATTCTATACAGCAATTTTACAGCTGATCAACCTTTTACTAATTTGGCACAGATTAGTCAGAGTCACCACTGATCTCTATTGGTAGGCTGTGCCCATACATTTGACAGCTAATGTGGCGGGCCCAAAGAGCTTCTATACTATGTATCTAGAGAGCTAACACGCCATTTTGTTTTATTTAAGGATTAAGAATTCTGAACCTTATGCCTTGGAAATAAAGTTCTTTTTTAATTAAATCTAAATATAAGGATTTTAATGCTTGATAGAGACCCCCTCGTTAAGGAGTGTGTCTCGTTCACACAGTTGCCAGCATACAATTAAAATTAACATGGCCATAATTTTTGAAATAAGTGGGACAATTTTCGAAATTTGACGATTTGCTCTAAATGTTATTCAGATTCATTTGAAAGGTTTAGTACAGTCGCTGTCATGTAGGTTAGGTACCTAACTGCCGAGAAAAATAATTACTGTTCGAAACAAACAGTATTAAAACCATTGAATCAGATATACCTCACTAGAATGCGCCGCACCGCCCTCTTTTTTGTTGATATTTTAATGCACCTATGTATAATATAATTTTAAAACAATAATGCAAAGTAACTTATGTATATAACATTGATAGCTTATTGAGCAGATTGAATTTTCCCTTGGTTGCTTGTTTATGTCTCAATGAAATATTCAAAGTTCAAAAATTATGGTCGCCCTACAGAACGAGACACACTCCTTACTGGTTCTAGCTCTTTCGGCTCGCAGTTTTCGTGTGAGTCGGCATTCTAGAGACATAGTATACAATTTCTTTGCTCTGACTACGTAGTGGTTATATTCTCTTTGCTCTGACCACAGAGTACTCTTTATATAACTTTATATACGGTAATAGAGGTGTAACTCTGGTCATTTTAGAGGCATAGGACAGTAGCGCCACAACAATCCAGTTTCGGGAGACGGAGTTACAAAACTAGCATACATATACATTATTACATACCTTTATCTTAGCTTCTACTGCGTACGTACGTATACGTCGCACTATACTGTAGGTATATATAGCATACCTAACCTGCCTATATTCATAGGGTTTTAAGTAAGAGTTAGCACCTATATTTGTGGCTGAAGAAAACAAGAAATATTATCATTCAATCATTTATTTGGTTTTATTTCCAATATATGTAGGTACATACAGGTATGTTGCAAAACTTAACTAGACATACTAACATAAAGTATTAAAATTAAGTAGGTAGTTTCCAAGATATTATTATATGCAGATAAAAAAATGTAACTTGATTCAGAGAATTATAACATTGCAATAATGTTTATAGGCTTTGTTTTTAGTGACAGTCAACGCACTGGCCAAACCACTGAACCTAAACACTTACTTTGGACACAAACTATGGATTTTACAATGTAGGTAAGTAATCAACTGGTGGTACCACGGGTAATTTTTTTGCCAGACATGTTGGTAGGACCATGGGAGATTTTGAATTATCTGTGGTACTACCAGGCACGTTGTACGTACACTGAGTATGCATATTATTTTTCACTACGAATCCATCTTTCAGCAATAAATAACACACAAACCACGAGTCTTAATCTCAGTTCACACAAAACTAAGAGGAGGACACAGATTAGTCAGAGTACTAGAAAGGAGGAAGAGGATGTAGCCATCAACTCAACAGAAACCGCAACCAACACCACCAGTAAAGGAAGACATTTTGAAAAAAATTGCAACTATTGCCAGCTAAAAACAATTATGACAAGAACAATTATTTATTAAAAAAAATAATATGATTTTATTTAAATATTAATTGTTTCATCCTAAAATTTTAAATTAACAACTTACCATATAAAATATTTTTTTTCAATTTTTTTGAGTTTGCATATACCGCCATCTATAAATGGAAGAAAGGAAGTAGTAGATTATAAGTATGATAAGTTAAAAAGTCACTTAATCTTGAAGAATTATATTACTTTTTACAGCATTCTAATTTGGTAGACTTACAATAGAACCTATTCCCTGCGTAATGTTCTAAGATACACCGCCCTGGCTCTGACTAATCTGTGATAACAAACATTTCGTTCGTCATTTTTAAGATTAAAAAACGATTTTTTGAGATAAAAAGGTAAGGATTTCGTTTCATGTCTAATGATAGAAATTTGCAGTGTTGTGAGTCAAATCCCATATTTTTTGCATGTTTTGTTGAGATCGAAATCGTTTTGCCATTAAGCCTTACTTTAAGAGACAATTAATTGTTAATTGAATGTAAATAAGTGGCATGCATTGCAAGAAATCGATAGATCATTTAATAGTGAATACATCGGTAACCATTTTGTAGTATGACTCGCATGTTGGGCTCATAAATATTAGTTTTTGTCGTGGGGTTCCGCTAAAACGGCCGCCATCTTGCGGCAGTTTTATCGAAACTCCTGCCAGGTTGTGGTCACACTGAGCGCAATTGGGGTGTGATTTTTTTTTCCATACTTTTAATTTTGTACCATTGTGTACTTTGTTTGATGATAATAATAGATAATATTATTATAAAAAATATGAATCTTATTGGTAGAAAATATGATGAAATAATAATGGTAAATAATTATTTACCATTATTATTTACACAAATTATTTATGCCCAAACCTAATTAGGTTTGGACATAAATAATTTGTGTGTGATGTTCAATTATAATTTATTATTATTATTTATTTATTTCATACTAATTTGTGTTATCACTTAATTATATGAATAATTATTATAATAGCAGTGTTTTCCCTGAAAGAAAACGCATATTAAATACTTACCTTAATATTAAGCTTTTCGCTTATTATTCGAGAACAGCATTTGATTTCCGTTCGAGTTGTTCAAGTGCTAATAAGTCCATTTCCGCTGTAAGTGGCGCCACCTAGCGGCTTTGTGCGGTATTTTTATGTTTTCCGATAATGGCCGCACAATTACTTCTCATTGGCTTTTTATTACGTATTTTCACCAGGCAGAAATCAAATTAAAGCTTAATATTAAGGTAAGTATTTAATATGCGTTTTCTTTCAGGGAAAACGCTGCTATTAAATACTGTACCGTTAACTTTAAGCTTTTCGCTTATTATATGAGATTCTGTTTGCTATCGCCTGGTGATTGGTTGGTTACTCTCATATCACATTTTCAGTGTTACTGCATTCACAGCTTCGATACTTGTTACACAGTCATGTGTGCCTGAAATTTAAGTGAACATTATTAATTACAAATGTATTTTAGTATTTACTAGCTTAATACTCAATACTAATCTGTATTAATAAGACAAATACTTTGTTTTGGATTGAATGAGTGATTAAGTTATTATGTATAATCAATTTTATATATTTTCACAAAAACAAGTTTAAAAATAATTTGACATTGCCTTCCTCTCATATTTTTTTTATGTGGTTATAATAAACTAGAGGGAAAATAATAAAAATAATCAATGTAATATTATACAAGCTAATATTATTTTACAGTTAATAGCGTGATGGCAATTGGGTGTGTCGACACTATCCAATTATTCGTAATTCTAGATAGGTACCTAGATAGTTTAACATTATTAAGAGACACTTCTATTATGCTTTCAATGCAGTGTTTTTGATCACTGTAGCATGATATTATATGTAGTTACAATAACATTAACTATTAGCCAATTATCTAATCACCAGTTTAGGTAGCTATTTTATAAATACATTTTGGCAAATTAAACGTTAGTGATTCTGAACGAACCTCTTCAAGACGCACCTGAAACCCTTTTACCACACTGGTCCGAAAGAACTGGTGACACGATAAGAAGAAGAAGTGATTATATTGCAACGGAAACCTCCAATAGTCAACAAAAACAACAAGCGTTAAAGAAAATATGTAGTAGGTATGAATTGAGAGTATTGATTCATGTCTGTTATGCCAAATGAAAAAGTGTCATTAATGTATCCTAATACCTTTAGCATCAGTTTATTATCCTATTACGTTTACTCATAAAACTAAGAGTTACGTTAAAAGTTATCATTATGGGTCAACGTGCCGTTGCCATATCGTTATAATGAATGAGAGCCATTCTTGTTTGCAAATGATAGATGATATAGGATATTATGTAATTTCAGTTACTTTGTTATAGGTATTTGATTATAACCACAACATTAACATTTTATATTTCATTAACAAAATTTAATGAATTTAAGATGGAACGTCGTGGGTATTCCATCGCTTGCGAAGTTCTTTTGATACTTAACAAATATATATCCGAGAACTTTCGAATCTAGCATCGGTCACCAGCCTTAGTGACAGGCATGCATGATAATTATATGAAATGCATGAGCATACTTGAAATTATAAGATTTTGGCCTATCAGTATGTTGGGTTAGGTAATTTGATCTTGCCTATACCAATAAAGACATGAAAAATTAAGTACCTGCATAGGTGCAGTCGTTGCCATTCAAAGTATTTGATATTTAGGTATATAGCTACTGTTTAAATAAACTAGTACTTATAATTATGGCAATAATATGTTCATGTACAGAAAATTGTTATCATTCGAGCCAGATAAGTGCTTAGACTAATGAAACAGAAAATTCTGCGACCATGTTCTTTTAAAACTTTATAATAAGCTCAAACACTATTAAGTTAGTTCATAAATAAGGTTTGACGTACATTTATATTGTAAGTCTGAAGCCTTTGGGCGGCTTAGAGAACTCTTGACAACAGAGCCAAACACTCAATTAGAAGACAACGATTGTAGTTTACAGGCATTATATTTTGTATAATGCTCTAGCCAGTGTTCATTTGTTGAACAGCGTTAATTGATACGGTACTTACTTCCGAAGTTTACATACCTATATTACAATTATGATGATACACAGGTATCATTTATGTTAATTTGGAGGCGACAGCTTAGATCTCATAAAGTACCTACTGACAAAATTTAGAAATAAAAATTTAGATAAGAGCGATATCGATAAGTAAGTAGGGTACTTACTTACTTGCTCGTTTTTATTTTTTATTTGAAACGTTAAATATTACGACACTTTACCAAAATAGAAGGTTCGAGCCAAATAATGTGGAAGACGAGCACTTGTTGTGATTTAAATTAACACTTATAAAAAATACCATGAGAGTATCTGATAAAACATTATGTTAGTAGTTCATTCTTCGAAAGAGAGTTGACAAAATATACCACATTTTCTAGCCTAAGTAATAATAAATTTATAGTAGGTATACTGTAAATTCTTTTATAATTATATATTATTTTATTCTTAACAAGGACTTTCTTTCATTACATGCCATCGAGCACACAAAGTTCGATTATTTCGGTGGTCCTACCGTGAGATAAGTCACCCATAAGTTTAGTAAAAAGAGTGTACGTGTGTAAGAGTGTACTGAAAAGTAGCCAATACAACAGTCTAGCGTAACTTCCTCGGGAATCTCGGGATTTACTGGTAATGTTTTGCCGCTTCAATGCGTACCTACGCTACTATTAACATTCCCTAGTAAACCTGGTTATACAAGCAATACAGAACCTAAGATTAAGCTGTTTGCAGATTGGTGATGCCTTGCAGTGAGCAGGTATCCAATAGTTCTATTGTACCTATTTGAGTCTGGTTTATGAAAGCAGTACGGGCTCGACATCAATATTTAAGATGGAGCAACCGTTTTAAAACTGCTGATGTCTTCTGGTAGACAACAATGTCCTTAAAAGTTCAACGTTTATACGTAGATTTTATAAGTAGACTGATGGAGCTTCTGTTTGCAGCTTAAGATTTGCCATGAGCAAATGCATCCCGTTAAACTCAACAGTAATATAGTAGGTAGGAAACTACAAGGTAAAATGTTATAAAAGTCTTGTCATTAAATCAATACTTGCTCCTCACCCTCGAGATAGGAGCTCCAATCTGTCGGCAGACAATCTGTCGACAGATTGTTAATGCCTTGCCGTCAGCAGAGACCTCTTAAACACTTGACTCGTTGTAGGTACTTACTTAAATAGTGCACGAAAGAAAATAAACACTTTATCTACACCCCCGGAGGTTAGTTTTAAATCTTTTCGCAGATTGTTTATGCCTTGCGTGAGCAGAGACATCATAAACACTTGACTTTATATCGGTACTTTGATAATGCACGAAAGAAAAATAAATACTTTATCTAAAAAACGCCAAGCTTTAATCTGTTGGGAGATTATTTGTCGATCCATTGCGTGAGCAGAATCTCACGTCATAAACACTTAATGTAGGTACTTGAATAATGCACGTAAATACTTTATATACAACACCCGGAGGTTAGCTTTAATCTGTTGGTTGATGCCTTGCGTGAGCAGAGACATACAATTAATTTTCCATGTACAGTTAATGAAAGCAGTTGAACATATCTAAAATTTTTTACTTACCTACTTGAAGTCCCCGAAATTAAGAATCCGTGGAGAATGCTTTTACCTTTTAACTATTCCTAATTATTCAAAATTTTTTTTATGTACTTATTTTAAAAATTATACATGTCTTGCTTCAGACAAGTATATCCTTTGTATAACAATAGGTTACACCTATGTTAAGCTTACACCACTATTATAAACTAGAAAATTACTGCGTATTCAAATCAAAATTACTGTTCTAAGGAGGTAGTGACTCCAAATTATTTGTGTGAGGGCTTGCTTGGCGGTAGAAATGATTTCTACAACAAATCCGAATAATTTTACAACATTATTTAATTTCAATAAAAAAATCAGGTAGGTAGTCGAAAAACAATTAAATTAAGCATCATTGCTCAAATCTTACGGTTTTTCTGAAGAAAAACTTTTTCTCTTGACTAGGTATGATACCTACGCACACAACGTAAGGTGACTGTACTTATACGTATTTTTCCCCTTTTTGTTTGCTAGTCTATGCCACCTGGAGTGGTCTAAATAAGAATTGTGTAGGAATATTTACATACTAACCAAAAAACATCTAAACGATTGTACATTAGAACTAGTCACCGGGTCTTTTGGAACAGACAGTTCCTATGTTAATGGCTTTTCGACAAAAAACGTAGAACAGTTAAGTACTCACTTTCATACTATCATTAAAACGTTGTTATATTATGTGACTTTATTTCTTTAGTAATAGCACGAGTCGTGAACGTGCGTACTACGAACGTTGAACCACTGACCCGATAAGACTATTAGAATCACTTTAACACACACTATAAATTAAAAAAATGTTTGCGTAGCTCATTGATTTTCACGAATATAGCGAACTCAGCTGAATAACCGTGTAAGTATGTAGGTACGCTAGGTTTTCTGCAGGCAAGCAGAATCCTGCTCGGATAGTTCGACGAGCTCCGTTTATAGAGCTGCATGACCTTGAGCTGCATGATTTAAGTAGCTTGTAGCGCAAATTCACGCTATCTAGATCAATAAATTTAAATTTTAGCACTTTTTCTTATGTAACTGGGGAATCTTATCAAGGGTTTCTGCTACACAAACCTGGGCGGATGGACAATATCTTTCTCTTTATTTTGTATACACATACATGTTATACCGAACGGAATAAACCGATAAAATCATTTAATTAAATATAGCCATATCTGTTACATTAAGAAAAGAGGGTACTTACATTTTCCTCTTTTGCACTTTTTAAACACTTTATTTCTTTTTCGAATGATAGTTTCGAATTCGATATTGAAAACTTATAATAAGTATGGAATAGTCCTAGGTAGGAGCTGTTCGGACGTGTTAACTCGGCGGCATACAAAACGCCAATGAGAAGTAATTGTGCGGCCATTATCGGAAGACATAAAAATACCGCACAAAGCCGCTAGGTGGCGCCACTTACGGCGGAAATGGACTTATTAGCACTTGAACAACTCGAACGGAAATCAAATAGAGCTGGTTCCCGGGTATACAAGGTAATAATTGAAATATAGGTATTAAAAAATAAAATATACAAAATAATGTAATTGTGTATTAAATACAAATGTTCTTTTTAGATACGAAGACGAAGAGGAAGCCGGCGACGAAGGAGAGGCGTCCGGCTACGAAACGTAAGAAATAAATCAATTAGTTTTTATTTTTGTTTTTATATTTTTTTTTTTATATTGATGATGATGATGTTTACTTATTATCATTGCACAATTATTTTTAGACTGAGAGAAGAACTTGAAAAGGCACGAAAAGAAAGGGCTCTCACTCGGAAGAGGCTGTCAAAGTTGCCGGTGGAGACTAAAAAGAGGCACCTCGAGATGAAAAATCGCAAAGAGAGTGGCCTCTTTCTTATGCCAGACGCTCCACCCAAACGTGGCCGGTTAGCTTTTATACTTAATTCCATAATTGATAATATTTTAGTATTAGAGCTTTTTAATTAATGTAACACTTTATAATAACAGAAAAGCGTCGCCAGAGCGAGTGCCCTGCCCGCTGATGGACAACACTCCGCGGGAGCCACCGGCAAGGGTGCCTCAACCATGGGAGGTGCAATCTGCGGGGGGGTAGGTGCTCAGTAAATCATGAATTTACCTGCTGTAAGGTTTTGGTGGTAGTCTTAATGTGAATTGTTTTGTTTTCAGATCTTCTGTGACCAACGATCTGCCCGCCACGTCGCCTCCGCCATCTACTGGAGATATCACCTCCCCGCAGGCGAGGGTGCTAAACTTGCACGAGCTATCTGCGGGGTAGGTGCTCAGTAAATCATGAATTTACCTGCTGTAAGGTTTTGGTGGTAGTCTTAATGTGAATTGTTTTATTTTCAGATCTTCTGTGACCTACGATCTGCCCGCCACGTCGCCTCCGCCATCTACTGGAGATATCGCCTCCCCGCAGGCGAGGGTGCTAAACTTGCACGAGCTATCTGCGGGGTAGGTGCTCAGTAAATCATGAATTTACCTGCTGTAAGGTTTTGGTGGTAGTCTTAAAGTGAATTGTTTTATTTTCAGATCTTTTGTGAGCATTGACTCGCCAGCCATGACGCCGTTGATATTCTCCCCATCTGGGATAAGACCAATGACGTCGGAGGAGCATGGCGAGTTGCTCATAATTCCAGTTGATGCAGAGTTTATCGGCTTCTCGCCTGGTGCGTTAAATCATGACAATACCTTCTTTTCTAATTTATTGAACAAGAAACATAATTTATATAATCCGATATTTTTTTAGCATCAACGTCGTGCAACACACCTGGGCCTCCACCTCCTCCGTCATCATCGACGCAGACCCATCGGCCTGGTAAGATTTTATTGATATTGCAAGACTGATAAATTTATATATATATATTTAACAATTTTCGTACATATGATTCAAGATTCAAGATTTTTATTCGCCAGAACATAGTATACATAGTATGTTGTTAAAGAATATTATTAGTGCCTTATGTTCTACCATTTATGGTGTGCGAGTTACAGTGAATGAATATAATACTATCAAATGGTAATTAAATGTCGAAGTAAATTTAAATTTTAACGATACCTACTACTTAACTATAATAATATCAAACAGCACAATACACTAGCACATAAATCTGCCTACTTTTTTGCTAACCTTTGTAAATAGTATATATTATTTTTCAGTATGATTCATAAATTCCTTTAAGTTATAGAAACAGTTTTCAGCTAGCCATTTTACCAGCCTTCGTTTAAACATTGGTAGGGGTGTATCCTTAAACGAGTTGGGCAGTTTATTATATACTTTTATGGCATTTATAAAATATATATGATTATGATAAATATATGATTTTATACCTATTACTTTTTGTTTCAGATTCACCTAACCTCTTCGATGAGGATAATCTATTCAGTTGGGTGGAACATGCCGATGGGAGCGACGTAGAGGACGACTCCGCAGTACCCACACGCCAGCTTAATACTCAAATCAACCTCGCCGTAGAGCTTGAAGCTATGGAAGCACGCGACGATATTATGCTAAGAAGGACCGCGGAAGGTGTAGAAGGCAATGTTACCATTTTTGACTGGAGACAGGACATCTCGACATTCATCGGGACCAAGGAGCCTTTCAACGGCCCTTCAGGCCCTACGTTCCCGATGAATGACGAGACGCCCTTGTCGATTTTTGAAAAAATATTCGACAGAGAACTGGTGGACCTTTTGGTCTACCAAACGAATCTCTACGCTCAACAACTCCTGGCCCAACCTATGCCATCAAATGCTAGGATGACAAGGTGGACTGACACAACACATGGGGAAATGTGGCTCTTCCTTAGCATACTGATGGTGCAAGGACTAGTCAGATTTCCGGTAGAGAAAGAATATTGGTCGCCAAAACTATGGTTCCTGAAGATGAGCCACTTTGGCCAAATTATGTCGTACAACCGGTTTGTGCTCCTGAAGAAATGCCTTCACTTTGTGGACAATCAAAGTTTAGGCAATTCACAATCCAAGCGACTAAGGAAAATTGCGCCCGTCATCGATTTGCTGAACAATAGGTTTGCGGCGCTATATCTGCCAGGACAGGAAATCGCCCTGGACGAGTCATTGCTTTTATGGAAGGGGAGGCTTGGGTTCGCACAACTCATCGCCAACAAAACCGCGAAGGTTGGCATCAAAAGTTATGAGTTGTGCGAATCGAAGACTGGGTATTTGTGGAGTGCTCGTTTGTACGCGGGGAAATGCAATGACTCGCCCACCGAAGATTTGCCGGACGGGCCATCTGGCTCAACTTCCAAAGTTGTGTTCGAGTTGATGCGTCCATTACTAGGGCGTGGACACGTCCTAGTAATGGACAACTTCTACAACTCTCCATTACTGTCAAGACTGCTGAAGAGACAGCGCACCGACACTATGGGCACCTTGCGCCTGAATCGGGAATTTGTACCACAGTCTCTAAAGATCAGCAAAGCCCAATTGCGAACGGGAGAGGTAGCTTTCAGCCAGACCAATGACATAACTGTTTTAGCATGGCGCGATGTCAATTTGGTGGCCATGATTTCAACATTTCATCCCATAGCAGTTGGCGGCAAGGAAAAGTTCGGCCGGTACAAATATAAACCACAAGTTGTTTTGGATTACAACATGGCAATGGGGGGAGTAGACAAAAAGGATCAGCTCCTGTCAGCTTACCCCATTGAAAGATGCAGAAATGCCATATGGTACAAAAAGGTGTTCAGACGGCTACTAAATGTTAGTATAATGAATGCTCACATTATTTTCGCAACACAGACGGCAATGAAGGCGCGATGCTTCCGCGAGACTTTAGTTGAGAGCATCTTAGCTAAGTATAAGACTGAGTTCTGTCCCTCTAGCAAAAAGCGCTTTCTAGGTGGACGGCATTACCCTGAAAAGTCAGAATACAAAGGTAGGCGTTGTAAGTGGTGTTCTATGCAAGGCCGCAGATCCAGGACCAGCTTTCGCTGCGACACATGCCTCGTATCACTGTGTGTCTTATGCTTCAAGCCTTACCACAATATTGCAAATAAAGAACACTAGTCTAGAAACCGAAACCGTAGAGACCTGTGACTAGCAGTAGACAGTAAAAGCCGTGCCTGGACACCAAGCCGTAGAGACCTGTGACTAGCAGTAGACAGTAAAAGCCGTGCCTGGACACCAAACCGTAGAGACCTGTGACTAGCAGTAGACAGTAAAAGCCGTGCCTGAACACCAAACCGTAGAGACCTATGACTAGCAGTAGACAGTAAAAGGCGTTCCCGATCTTCAAACCGTAGAAACCTACGACTAGCAGTTCCTATACCGTAAAAGCCGTGCCCGATCTTCAAACCGTAGAAACCTATGACTAGCAATACACACTGTAAACACCAGGATCAGTAATTCGTTTTGTTGTGTCACTCCATTTAGTTATTCTAGCAATCCAGGGAGTCCTGTATCTAGCAGTGGACTGCCAATGCCAGTTGAGCTACTTAAAGATTGTTTGCAATGGTCTATAGTTTCCCAATTGTTATGTAGTTTTGGAACAATGTTCGATACTCAATTTATTAAGATTGATCATATTGTTTGTCATTTTAAAATAATGTTTGATATTCAATATAATATAATTGATGTTTTTACTCAGTGTATGTAGTTTTGAAACAATGTTTGATACTCAATTTATTAAGATTAATTATATTGTTTGTCATTTTGAAACAATGTTTGATATTCAATATAATATAATTGATGTTATTACTTAGTGTATGTAGTTTTGAAACAATGTTTGATACTCAATTTATTAAGATTGAAGATAATGTTTGTTATTTTGAAACAATGTTTGATATTCAATATATTATAATTGTTGTTATTACAACAGTTAAGACAACAGTTATTCAGGTTCCCTACGGAAGAATTGTACATAGATTGTGATGTACTATCAGTTAAGAAATTGTTCATTATGAATATGATACTTTTGGAACATAAACGAGTCGATGCAAATGATAATCTGGCTACTGGTAAAAGAAGGAAAGATAGGGTTTTGAATATTCCTAAGGTAAAATCCAAAGCTAAAAATAATTGATTGCGGTGTGCAAAGGCGGAGCACACCGCAATCAATTATTTTTAGGTCCACTGCTATACAATAAAGCCAATAAGGTTATTGAAAGCCTTGTCAGCAATTGTAAAGAGACATGCAAAAAGAAAGTAAAACATTGGCTTCTTCCTCTCAGTTACGAAGATACTGAGAGTGTACTTAAAGTAATTCAATGATCAGGTTACTTACATTATTTCACCATCTAGAATATGTACCGAAAGTCCATACATTCGGAACATACTCTAGTATATATCGAATGTACTTGCAGTAAACTCTAGTATCATCCTTAAGCTCAAGTAGGTACTTACTAAAATTTACATAATACATATACCTCAGCCATTATATTGTTCTCTACATACGACTTTTACTCAATGACTTGCATACGCTGCCATATATTATAAACATTCATATCCACCTCGTCATTACCCTATTTCCATAATATAAGGTACTAACCTCTACCACCTCTACCTACATTACCTACATTATCATAATAACACACACACAAAACATTTATGATCACTTGGTACTTACCTCTACCGCCTCTACCTACATTACCTACCTTACAATACCTCACAAAGTCATACATAACATAAAATAACACACACACAAAACATTTATGATCACTTGGTACTTACCTCTACCGCCTCTACCTACATTACCTACCTTACAATACCTCACAAAGTTATACATAACATAAAATAACACACACACAAAACATTTATGATCACTTGGTACTTACCTCTACCACCTCTACCTACATTACCTACCTTATAATACCTCACAAAGATATAAATAACATAACACACACACAAAACATTTATGATCACTAGGTACTTACCTCTACCACCTCTACCTACATCTATCACACACCCTAAAAAAATACACACACACACACACACACACCATGTAAAACTTTTATGTACCTTCTTACCAACATAGCTGCTCCTCCTACAAGAGTTGTGCGTCAGCTGAACATCTCCAAAATAAATGCCAATTAGTAACTGCTCTATAAACCTGAAATAATAAATGGTTAATTTAATTTAATAATCTTGATTATAGTAACTTACATTATTCTGTTGTATTGTACTCCTCAGATTATGGCACATCAAATTTTATATCCAGAAGGTCAAGCAGTGCCTACAACATAAGTTGTATCTTCCACTTAGTATAGGCTCTGCACACCAATATAATACTTACAAGCCAATGTATAACTGATGTAATAATGTTTTTACTATATATTTTTAAGCTTGTTTTTTGATAAATAGATTGAATTTGAATTTGAATTGAGTGTATGCAGTTTTGAAACAATTGTTTGATACTCAATTTATTAAGATTGAAAATATAATTATTATATAATTTAATTGATCTCATATATAACAAAACGAAGTGTGTGTCGTTTCGAAATAGTGTTTGATACGGAATTTATTATACGAAGGCAATTTATAATAATGTTTTTTCTACATAAGAGTGATTGCCCTTACTTTATCGTGTAAACTATATTTTTCGTATATAGTTTACACGATATCAACCATCGACTAACTCGATTGAACGAACTTCATGGTATATACTTCTAACTCTTTTACACGTCGGCAAAAGAAAGAGACGAACATATCCTTTACGTTTTGAGCTTTTTTACCACGTTTTTTTTTTTTTAATTTGCGTATAGTGTTGGCTAAAGTCATATGACCATACTGCCATGTCATACGTTAATTATATTTTTTTATGGAGGCATCGTTTTTTTAAAGGAAAAATGAGTCCATCACAATTTAAAATTATGGATAGATTTCATAGAGTGGTAATTATTTCTCTCTCTGGAAAAAAGTCTACAAGATGTGTCTCGAAATTTGTATAATAACCCTACCCACATCCATAATTTTAGAAATGGTGACTTAAATAAACCGGCCGAAGGCCCTCATGTCAGGCTGAGAGCAATAAAATGTGGCAGGATTTACAAATATTTACAAACACTAGCTTGTTCGCATAGCTCTCACCGAATTTTATCTAGTGAGTGCGAATACTACAAAAGTTTTTGTAAACGTCCTAGTTTACTACCGCTGACTTGTCAAAGTTAGAACTCGTACTGCCAAAGTGCCATAAACAGCTCGAAAACTTTTTTGGTATTCGAATACTATGTTTCGATCCAACTCATACTGCCGATTTTAGTTCATGAAAGTTTTCGCTAGGGGCGCTGTAAGCAAATGTATGGAAGGAAACGAAACTACATAAAGTTTTCGTCAACTATCAAAACTCGTACTAAGGGTACAGGTGTATTAATAATAAAAAATATAATAACCTAATAATGTTTAATTTTACTAAAGAGTGATATCCCTAATACCTACTACAATAATATTTACAAAAATAGTAAATTCAATCCAACTTAGTACTTTATCAATCACGAAAATTCTGAGTGAGGTCAATCTCACACATTTTTTAAATATTTTTGACTAAATTAATATTTAAAATAATGTTTCATTCTACTTAAAAGTGATCGCCATAATATCTACTACGATAATATTTACAAAAACAGTAAATTCAATCTCACACAAAATAGATATATCGTAAAGGACGGGTGTGTGTGCGCTCAGTGTGTCACTGCCTTACCCCAACCGTTTGCCTGAGCCTACCTGACCTTTTTTTGTTGCATGTTTTGGGATATAAACCAAAACTGATGGTGGTAGTGTGTTATATCATTCGAAAGGGAATTAAACAAAGAACATAGTTTTGGTAATAATTTATTCCAGTTTTATACAAAAAACTAGGTAAAAAGTGGAATTAATCAGTACGAACTCTCCGCCGAATACGACGCAGCTGAGATAATTGCATTTTTAGGCTAAAGTAATGTGATCTCCTGCTGTAAGTTATACTTATTAGAAACGTGTATTTTAATGCTCAATAATCTATCCATTGTTTTCGGAGTAAACATCATAAATCATGAGATAGGGACAATCGAATCCGAACATCAGAATACCGCGAGAAGTGTTAACATAGCGCATTATAGTATTGATCAAACAATAGTATTTTCGAAGGGAATGCCTATGGATATTGTATTAAATACTTAGGAAATCTAATAGACTACATTAAAAACAGCAACTGACAGCAACATTAATGGCTACTTGCACCAACCTTAAAAAAATCCTAAACAATCATTATACTCGCTAGGGAGATCTTTACGATCCAAATTCATTGCACCAACTATAAGTATTCATCTAACGCCTAAAGAATTCCTCAACTTTGGGAGCCCGTTTCTCGACCTCATAGCACTTAGAAATTCCCTATCCCAATGAGCCGTCATGTCATTTCTGTCAAAATACATATCTGTCTCTTTAACTCTTATTGAGCATACCTACTTTAACAGGACTACTCTAAACCAGCAATGCCAGTACGTACTACTAAGTTAGATTCACGTACATTTTAACTCCTATTATAATTAAATTAAGTATCTTTCAGTCAAATAACGTACCTTATTGAGCAGTTTTATGTAGGTACATTTTCATTCACTAATACTGGCAGCACTGTATCTACTTACCTACCCATATGAAATTAAAATACGATTATCTAGAATTCCTAGATGATCTAGCTAGACAACGACGGACCCCAACTCTTCACTTACCTACATAGCCCTTCATAATAACCGTATAAAACACATTGATAAGCCAAAAATATATAATTTTATAAACAAACACCGGTTACGTATAGTCATTACAAAACCGCTAGAATTAAGATCCTGGCATTATATTCTTCACAGCTTTTCTGTTCTTGAATCTTCAAACGTTTTTTACACAATATTCTTGCGTTTTCTTGTTGTAGGAACTCATTATAATTTATTTTCTTCGGAGTAATTCGCCGACCGTTTTACGTTGATTCGGTCTCACCGTCTCGTTTCCCAAAATAACTGAGCCCTTTTTGTATGATTGTTTGACTGCTTGTCTTAGTTTTTTTTTTAGTTCATACCTAGGTTACCTAAATAAAATAAAAGAAAGTTAAAACTTTGTCTAAATAATAATAATAACATAATTTATATGAGTTTGGTTTAGACAGTATATGAAACTGCCACACATGTAACGCCGACATTCTGTGCTGTCCCAGATACTGAGACAATGGCAGAAAGATGATAATATACCTCAAACTGGTGATAATAAAACTAACGAGGACGCGATGAAAAGTTGTCTTTATCCTTTTCTAGCTCCTTAACTAGACCTACAAAGTTTCAGCACAATTGGTTCAGTAGTTTCAGCGTAATTAATACATGCCATAGGTTTAAATGCTCAAAGTATCAAACACTTTTAGTCATTATGTGATTTCCATGATGATTCCAAAAAGAAGAGAAAACCTATATTAATAACTTTCCTAGAGCACTTCATCTATGCTTTTTTATAACGTCAGGTAGCTATTTAGTCTGTTACGAAATACCATTCAAAGAGCTTCTATACTATGTATCTAGAGAGCTAACACGCCATTTTGTTTTATTTAAGGATTAAGAATTCTGAACCTTATGACTTAAAAATAAAGTTCTTTTTTAATTAAATCTAAATATAAGGATTTTAATGCTTGATAGAGACCCCCTCGTTAAGGAGTGTGTCTCGTTCACACAGTTGCCAGCATACAATTAAAATTAACATGGCCATAATTTTTGAAATAAGTGGGTCAATTTTCGAAATTAGACGATTTGCTCTAAATGTTATTCAGATTCATTTGAAAGGTTTAGTACAGTCGCTGTCATGTAGGTTAGGTACCTCACTGCCGAGAAAAATAATTACTGTTCGAAAGAAACAGTATTAAAGCCATTGAATCAGATATACCTCACTAGAATGCGGCGCACCGCCCTCTTTTTTGTTGATATTTTAATGCACCTATGTATAATATAATTTTAAAACAATAATGCAAAGTAACGTATGTATATAACATTGATAGCTTATTGAACAGATTGAATTTTCCCTTGGTTGCTTGTTTATGTCTCAATGAAATATTCAAAGTTCAAAAATTATGGTCGCCCTACAGAACGAGACACACTCCTTACTGGTTCTAGCTCTTTCGGCTCGCAGTTTTCGTGTGAGTCGGCATTCTAGATACATAGTATACAAGTTCTTTGATACCATTTGATTCTCTATAGATTAGTGCCCCGAAAGGGCTTACATGCGATTCTACCACTTTGTTGGTTTTTTGTAAGTATTTTACTATGTGAAGACAATACATTTATTGAGTATTGAGTACTTTTCTCGTCATATTGGGGTAAGCATAACGTTGACGATCACATATTGATGGTAGAAGTGTTAATTTATCAAATCTTTTTAACTCAATGCTATACGCATGTGGCGAAGACTCTTTTTCTAAATATATTTCTATTAATTTATTTTCCTAAACTTTATTTATAATTATTATATTTTCTTGGTATACTTTATCAGTACTTTTTTTTCAAGGCTTTTCGTACGCTGTCTGAAACAGTTAATTTTTAGCAAACTGGAGTAGGCTAGATTTTTATCGATCATCTCACACTGCACATTCTGTACATTCTACGCTAGTGTTCTTCGGTGGTACGTCTGAAAACACTGATGAACTTATTTTTGTAATATCCGAAGGTCCTGGCTTAGGTACGTGTATGAAAGGGATATCCTGAAACACATTATATTTTTAATTTATAGTTTTTGTAATTATAATATACCTTTAACACGCAATTTTAAGTACAGTACTGTACTGACCGTTAGCTTCACGAGCATTGCATTTGGTTCAAGTTGAAGAATAGCCGGAAGAACATTTTAACTCTTGCTGATCGTTATTGGACGCCAAAGAGACCCTTGAAATATTAATAGTGTAAACGTAGTATTTTCCGTGATTATTTTGAAGCTCTCTTTTTTTGTATATTACACTATCATGGTTGAACACATAGATATTGTGTTTAACCATGATACAGTAGGCAGGACGGCAAATATATAATATTAATAAATAAAATATGAATCGAACAAAATACAAAGAGTGTGAGTGTGTTTAAGTGAGATGGGTCAGCTACGGGATATCTCAATGGCTCATTTTATTCGAAAAATCTTACTAGGTATACTCGTCGTGTCTGCATAGCCTCGATTTATTCATGATTTTAGCATGAATAACGCCGATTCTTCATATTTCTATACTTATTGGACGTTATTCAATGTTTCTACGTAATAATTATGTGTTTAGTATGAGTTATTAATGAGTAAATACACAAATAGATACTTACCGGTGAAAATTCAGGTTCTCTTGATTTTTCATGATACTTGCGGAGGACTGGCATAATACGAGGACATAATTCGACATTTCACATATTTTTTTCACTATTTACAATAGTTCAATACGTTTTAAACAATATAAAACATCCAAAACCCCGTTAAAAATAAACAAAAACAATGACATTTTATGAAACTATATTATTTGAAAGATAGTCAATGTAGATAGAAAGCGACAGAACCATTTTACAATACACTTGGTTGGATAATGGTGATGATTTTGTATAAACGTAATGATGTTTATTCAATGTCAAGAATATTAATGTTAACTTACATAACACTAAATAACACAGACTATAAAAAAAAATTAAAAAATTAAACTATAAATAACCTAGTCGGTCGTTGTCACCACCAGACGGCAACGTGCCCAGAACGCTGGCGGCATTGCCACGTTGGATGGCAATGCTTATACGCTGTGCAAAGTAGAAACCAGCATTCTGGTCACGTGTAGACTCTTTTAGCCTACCAGCCAGATCTTTGTAGATATTGTGTGCCCCTGGTCCCCAAGGGCCTAATGTTTCTACCCCAAACGGCTCAAACATGTATCCATTATCTAGAAGTGCATATTTGCGCCGTTTGAGGGACTCCGCTGATCTTGCTGCAGAGCCGGCCTGCACGGATGTAGCGGGAAGATGGGACGGTGCCAGTGTATCAACGCAAGTTGCATCCCAAACTAGATATTTGGATAATTAAGTCCCTCATGACATTTGTGTGACTTACTTTGAAGCACAGATCTCGGATACTTTCAGCTGGGGAACTTTATGCTTTGAAGTTTCCTATGATTGCCTCTATTATAGTATATCCAATCTCTTTGAATGACAGCTTAGCAAATAGCCCTGCGGCCAAAGAAAAAGTAATATTATATATAAATCTAGTTCGCAAGCTGCGGCGGTGGCCGGGAATCATCATCGGTTCCTCCACAGTCCGGTTTTTTGACTGACTGCGGGTAAGGGCCTCAAGTGTTAACTCTTCGCCCTGACTTCAACTCTCGGGGACAACAATCCTCGGGTCATTGGGCTTAGTCCTTCGTGCCATCTTGGCTTCGTTGGACATTTCGTCGGCCAGTCTGCGGTTTTTGTGCCGCTTGTGGCTTGACGGTGGTTTGTCCGTCACTGTCCTTCTTCAACCTCTCCAGTCGGTGAGGTTGAAGGGTCCAGGAGTTCCCGGGGTAGTGGCCTCCACGGTCCTTGGTGGTCAGGCGGTCTCGTGTGCAATGGGGCTATTCCGCGAAGATGGTCATGGCGGCAGTTGTCAGCGCGATCATACATCCGGCGGCGGGCCAGTGAGGTAATGAACTCTTTGATGCTCTGAATTTGTACGTCGCGGGCAATTACATCGTTGCGAACGTAACGTCCAGCTCCAGTACACATTCGAAGTGTGAGGTTTTGTTGAGCTTGGATTTTCTTTTTGTTCGTGTTGGAGCACAGAGCAAACCAGGCAGGTGCAGCATACGTAAGTCTTGTTCGTATATATGTCTTGTATACACCTATCTTGGTTCGCAGCGGTAGTTTTGATTGTAGGACTGGGCGAAGCATCGCTCTAGCAGCTCGTGTTTGTTGCAGAACGTGCTCCACTTGTGGTGTCATCCTCAGTGTCTTGTCGATCGTGACTCCAAGGTAACGGACGGATGTTTGCCACTCGATTTCTTGTTCCCGTAGTTTTAGGGGCTGTAGTGTAATGCGGCGACGAGTTATGAGTATTGCAGCTGTTTTTCCCACGTTTACAGCCATGCGCCACTTGTCCATCCACATCGGGAGGCGGTCCAGTAGAGATTGCATACGGTGGGCAGCTCTTTGGGGTACCTTTGAGGAGGACAAATATGCGCTGTCATCAGCGAAGAGTGCCAGTTTCACTTCGTTTTTTCCTGGGTGCTCAGAGTTTTGGAGTGTAGGGATATCATCTGTGTAACAGGCATATAGTGTTGGCGATAGACAGCTGCCTTGTGGAACCCCAGCTTGTATTGGTCGGAGTTGGGAGTCAGCCTGATCCACAGTGACGTAGAAATTCCTATCCTTTAGGAAAGACGCGACGATCTTCACTATCGCAGCGGGCATGTTTGACGCGATCAGTTTGAATAGTAAGCCCGGATGCCACACGCGGTCGAAGGCTTTTTCGATGTCGAGAAAGACTCCGACTGTGCAGCGATCGCCGTTCAGCTCATGTGCAAGGTGGTGGATGACCCGTGTCAGCTGCAGTGTCGTGGAGTGATGGCTGCGGAAGCCAAATTGTTCCGGTCTGGGTTCAATAAAGTGTGTTAAACGCCTCAGCAGTAGTCGCTCGAACAATTTGGCTATGTGGGGGAGCAAAGTTATGGGTCTGTAGCTAGCAGGCTGTCGTCTGTCTTTCCCTGGTTTTGGAAGCACAATAATTTTTCCTGTCTTCCAGGCTGACGGGAAGTGACCCGTTCTTAGTATTCCGTTGAAAAGCCGGGCTAGTGTTAAGATTCCTCTTCGCGGAAGATGGAAGAGAGCTGATGTAGGAAGTTCGTCCCAGCCGGGAGCTTTTCGTCTTGGTAAGGTAAGGACTGCTTTCCGTACCTCTGCGGGTGAGATAAAGTCATTTCCACTAAGTGGTAGGGCTGGCAGCGACAAGAACTCGGAGACAGTTTTTCTGACTAGCTCGTGGTGGTCTAAGACTTTCTGTGGTGTGACCGTTGGTAACCGGTGAGGTGTGAATTGTCCCTCTAAGTGTTCAGCGAGTATTTCTGCGCGCTCAGAAGCTTCAAATTTCCGTTTACCATTCTTATCAAGCAGTGGAAAAGTGGGAGTTGGGGCGGATGTTAAGGCTCTGTTAAGGGCATGGAGGTTTGTGTTGTGTTCTGCGGCCCAGTCTATTTTTTCGTCCCAGGTTGAGCCGCACCAAGATTCAACGGCCGCTGAAATGTTTTCTTTGAGTCTGTTTAGTTCTGTTTTAAGCCGAGGGCATCTCGACCTAGCCCAGAGTTGTCTTAAATTTCGCTTTTTAACAATGTCCAGGCGGATTTTCTCCGGTAACTGTTGCTTTTTCTGCGTTACAGGGCTCGACGATGTGGCTTCATCTTTGGCACTCTTCATTTGGTTCATCACCAGTGTGGCGTTGGTTTCTATGTCTTCTGGCGTGGAGAGTCGGCCAACAGACATGTTTTGTAGCGTCGCAGCATACGCCTCCCAATTTGTAATCTGTCTCAGTGGTCTCGGAGCAGTGAAGTTGGCACCCAAAGCGAGCGTGATAAGAATCGGCAGGTGTTGGGTATCCATGTCATAGAGCGCTTCTACATGGAGAGGGCATTCTAAGTGCTTATGAAGCACTATATCTAATACGTCAGCGCTGTGTGTTGGATTGGTTGGAATATGAGTAGGCGAGTCCGGACCTACTACTTCGAAACCATTTGCTTCTGCATCGTCGTAGAGTTTCTTTCCCGCAGGTGAGATCACTCGCGAGCCCCACGCTCTATGCTTTGCGTTGAGGTCACCGGCGAGAAGTGTTGGTGTGGTTGTATTAAAGGCCGGGAATAAATAAATCATACTTGGACATTGACTTTGATTGTTACTTTGCCATTGACACCAATTCATTCAAAGATCGTAAACGTGTTTCGTTTCATCTTACTTCGTTCTTTTTTGACATCCAAGCATAAGTGTCATTGTCAACCTGTGTTGTCAAGTTGTCAAATATAACTACTAGGGATGCGCTACAATATTACCGACCGCAAAATATCGATAGATATAATTCTGACGTTTTTAGTCATATCAAAATTATGCCTCCTTTGTTATTATATTACTTCTATCCGTTCGTATGTGTACAAACTGTATGTTATGTATGCATGTTACTCCACCTAACTAATCTCATGGCTAGGCAGAGATGGAAAAACCTGTGCCAAATAACTTTGCTCCGATTTTTCAGTATTCGACTCCAAAATACCATTCCCCTAACCAATAAGCTGGCTAGAATAAATATAATATAACCTTGATGTTTATATAAAAAAAATAATCAATAATATATAGCAGTTAAAACATACATGCAACGAACCAACGAAGTTCCGCATGTAAAATATCGATAAGCATCGCTCATCCCTAAACAAAACCAACTCAACAACACACGACTTCCCACATCAAAAAGCGAAAATTACGAAAACCTTGCGAAACAGCTGTGCAATGTGTTTAGTGTTTGACTGTTCACTAATAAAATAGTTGCGAAAATATCCTGTCGTATTCTGCTGCTTATTTTTATAAGTTTTGAAATGACGAGTGTGGGTGAAAATCGTGATTCGGTGCCCGAACCTGGGGCTAGTTCGCAAGCTTTGCAGGCCGTGGAAGATGAGAATGCGAAGTGTTGCTGGGTTTGCTTCGCTTCCGAGGATGATGACAAGCTGGCCGCTTGGGTCCACCCGTGCAAATGCATCGGAACCACTCGATGGGTAAGAAATATAATGATTATTTTAACCCTAATGAATATGCTTGCATTAATGAATTTTTTATGAGGAATTGGAAGTAAATATTTTGATTTAAGGCAGTGGAGCTATCATATTTCTTTGATATTTTTCAAAGATTGGCAATTTTTGTTTTTTTTTTGGTCGTAGCTTCTTCTTTTACATTATTACCTATCTTCTAAAGCATGATATTTGTATCATTGATTCTAAGATATCTTAAATCTAGACTAATCCGACAATAAATTATACAATAATAAATATTGTATAATTTATTGTCGTTTATGTCTAGATTAACATAAATTATAGCATAAAATTTCAGTAATTTCAGTAATTTATTTATTGCAATAAATATGTACACTTACACCTTAGGGCTATGGTACTATATTCACCCTGTTGGGCACAGCAACTTAACTAATAGGAACTTAAGTTTATTTCCTTACATTTAATAGGTAGTATCACAAATTTACAATGTAATTAAATATATAAATTTAGTTTTTAAGATGGCACATTAAATACCTACTACTTAGATTTAAATGAATAGTTTATTTAAGTAAGTACCTATATTATAATCTTCTATAAATTATTTTATACTATAATAAATTGACTTGAGTTTAAATTGAATTTTAAGTTATACTAAGCCATACATATTTTAAACTTACATTAATATGTTTCTACATAATATATAAACTATTTATTTATTTTTTTGTTACCTTACATTTAACATAATAGTAGTATCACAATGTACTTAATTAATAAATTTAGTCTCTTAACAAGGCACATTAAGTAAGTACTTAGATATTTTATTTGAGTTAATCGTTTATTTTTTATTTAAATCAATTCCATCCGTGAAGAAAAGTAGCTTTTACAATGGCTTGTGTACATAAATAATTATGAATTTTGTAATTAGAGTTTCAAGATCTCTATAGGCTTCACAGAGTGTCCTTGAGTAGTTGATGATTGCTTTAAAAAATAAAAACCTTTAATCTAGCTTAATAAAGTCAGGGCTTGGGGACTCACATCTAGAAGATTTCACAGTTTTTTTTTTCCAAGGAGCCTTAATCTATTTTCATTAAGCTGGTTTCAACAATTCTTCTGTGCCTTTTTATGCCTAGATCACAGCGAATACTCAGGCAAGACAGTGCTCTCAGCTGAGTACTCGGTGTTTGTTTTTAAAAGTTCTTTATTCAACATAATAACAATACAATAAGATGATACAAAACACTGTTCAGCTCACTTAAAACTAAAGTTGGAATCCATTCAGTGACCTACACCACAAAACGAAAATCAATATTAATTTGTCAACAGTAGTCAGTTTGACTTGGTTCTAAAAAAATATAAGGCACAGAATGGAGACCTGGTGACTCGATAGGCTGTGGCACCTCTTAGAGTCTCTAGACAAAATAATAATTTACGTACATTTAAACTTATTAAATCTGGAATAATTTTAAGAAATTGGTACTATCTTTACATTTGCTTACGTGCACTTTGAGAGTGCGCGTTTTTAACAAGTGTGAGTACTCGGTACATATAAACATAGCATCGAGTACTCTGCTGAGCGATTGATGTGAGCTTTCACTGTCTCAGCCGAGTAACATTTTACTGTCTCGGCCGAGTACTCAGTATGTGTGATCTAGGCATTAGCGCTCCCCAACCAACTTATAAACTTCCCTTCTTATTCTGAAAAGGGAGGTACAGCGGTCTGCACTGTATGTGTGTTGTGCTTTGCCCCCCAATATCTAACCATGCCCCAGCCATCCTAGCTCCTTGAAATAGCAGAGCAGGACTTTGGATTGATTTGCAGCATTGTTCCTGTAGCGTGCTTGTTGACATGTTAGGTGGAGAGGAGTCTAATAACTTACTTATACACTGCCCTTGGATAATGACAGAATGTTTCTTTGTCATAAAATCATTGATCCCAAAAACTTAAGTGTCCAACATTATCATGACTAAACTGACTCATGCAAACATGTAAAATCTGTCAATACAATCTGAACAAACCATAAATGATCACTCAATTCACATTATATGTTTAAGTATTGATGAAAGAGTGAGGGTATTGCCCTTTTGACCTTCCATTAGGGTTTATGCACTGTAGGTATGTTAAATTTCTTCCTCCTTTCTCAAATATAACTTTTTATGGTCATATGATCTCACCTCTTACAAATCTTACTTCCTACTTAAAGAAAAATGTTTCAATAAACCACTTATTTTAATTTTGTTAAAAATGGAACCCTTATTCATGTTTGCAAAAATACATTACTTCCTAGAATTCGATCCAGTGTTGCTAATCAGGATTCATCCTATAATAGGATGGCGTAATAATTAAGTAGTGTTTTCAAAACGTTTATACAATTTATAATGAAGTAAGTACAGGTAAATTTCAAAAGCTGGCATGAAAAATGCATTAATTTATGCGCTTGTGAAGTGTCTATAAATAAGAGCGCGGTGTGACCCTATTGTGTGTGACCTGTCAAAATTATCATCCTAGATTTGTCAGTGTAGTGAAAGTACATTAGTGTGAGTAATTTGTCTGTGCCAGCTTTCGTTGAGCTACATTATACATAACAACTTTTAGAAGTACTTTTTATATTCAAAATTATTTGTTTTTATCAATATTTACTTTTAATTACACAATGCCCACAACATTGTTTGTCATTGTCTTCTTAGATGAGTTGATTTTCTTCTCTCTCAGACAAACACTGGTAGAGATGATAAGATTGTAGGTATTATACATACATTCTATGTAGTATAGGTATGTACAGCTTCCAAGATTGTTTACCTATTGTTTGTCGATAGATTCTATCTCTTAATACTCTGTGGTACTATTTTCTCCAAAGAGCTTTTATACTATGTATCTAGAGAGCTAACACGCCATTTTGTTTTATTTAAGGATTAAGAATTCTGAACCTTATGACTTGGAAATAAAGTTCTTTTTTAATTAAATCTAAATATAAGGATTTTAATGCTTGATAGAGACCCCCTCGTTAAGGAGTGTGTCTCGTTCACAAAGTTGCCAGCAAACAATTAAAATTAACATGGCCATAATTTTTGAAATAAGTGGGTCAATTTTCGAAATTAGACGATTTGCTCTAAATGTTATTCAGATTCATTTGAAAGGTTTAGTACAGTCGCTGTCATGTAGGTTAGGTACCTAACTGCCGAGAAAAATAATTACAGTTCGAAAGAAACAGTATTAAAACCATTGAATCAGATATACCTCACTAGAATGCGGCGCACCGCCCTCTTTTTTGTTGATATTTTAATGCAAATAATATAATTGTAAAAATATAATAAAATGAAATGTAGTTTTTTTATTATAATTTTAAAACAATAATGCAAAGTAACGTATGTATATAACATTGATAGCTTATTGAGCAGATTGAATTTTTCCTTGGTTGCTTGTTTATGTCTCAATGAAATATTCAAAGTTCTAAAATTATGGTCGCCCTACAGAACGAGACACACTCCTTACTGGTTCTAGCTCTTTCGGCTCGCAGTTTTCGTGTGAGTCGGCATTCTAGATACATAGTATACAAGTTCTTTGATTTTCTCTATTTGTTTCTGCCTGCAGGGCTATTTGCTAAGCTGTCATTAGTTCTCGTTATCGAATTCGATGGTCAAGACTGGGAAAAAAATGACGTCACCATAGGATTTCTGTCGCTATCGGCTTCGAGAGGTCGGCCATTTTCTGTTCGATTTGACGTACCATTCGATAACGAGAACTAATGACAGCTTAGGAAATAGCCCTTACGGTCATTTAGGTAAATAACTTAGGGTAAGTCAACCAGTGCATTAGATCTAATCCAGTCCAGATGAGTTGACCTAAAAATATGTATATATCTGGCACAGTGTTGCTTTAGTACCCATCTCGAAGGCGGCGTAATAGGTATAATAGGTATCCTATTCGTGTAATATTCGTCTACTGATGGCACTGAGAATAAGCATTCTTAATTAATTTTGATTTGGTTTAATTTTATTTATTTTAATTACAATTTAATTCTTGAAATATGGAAATCTTCTTATCGTGTCAGCTCTTTCGAACCAGTGTGGTGAAAGGATTTCAATTGCGCCTCGAAGAGGCTCCTTTCGTGCACTATATGGAAATGACAAACCAAAAGCAATTCTGAAAGAAACTTTTATTATTATTAAATTACAACCACAATGTTGGTAGGCAAGTACTTTTAATAGTGTCAGGGTCTTGTGGTAACAATTATGTACCTGAGCTGGTAAAAAGTACCTTTACCATTGTTTATATAAATTGCTCTGTCAAACCTTGCCCTTCATTAGGGACCTTTCTCAGTTGGTAGAAAAAACATAGTTACTGTTTTATTTAGTTAGCACATAAAAACAATAAAATCTCTCCGCACAAGAAATAACTAGTCCGCCATCTTGGGCTGTCCGCCATATTGGATTAAGAATGACGGCTATTAGCTCACCATGCATTGTCATTCAAACTAAACGAGTTGGGATGAAAAAAATTATCTCGATCGTTTGTGGATAACTGCTTAAAAATTCAGTTGCAAGATTCGACCCAAACATACTCGACATACATACATACAAACAAACATTGTGAGTTAAATAAATAAGTTGTTAACTCGTTATAGGGTAGTGGAGAGGAACGGATCGTAAATTGGCCAATCACAGTGCTCGAAATGCAGTGGAAGTGGAATTTCGAGCACTGTGATTGGTCAATTCACGGTTCGCTCTTCTCCATCCGCCCAGCTCCGCATCTATGAACTCGCACCCTTAGAACCTTCGATTTTAAGATATTTATTTTTCTCAAAATAACTTTAAAAAAAGTTATTTGAAGGTACCCCTTATTTCCAGGTCCACCAAAGTTGCCTCCAGCGCTGGGTTGACGAAAAACAGCGCGGCAATATCACCAGAAAAGTGCTATGCCCTCAATGCAAAGCGGAGTACATCGTGGTCTTCCCGACCATGGGCGCCTTCGTGGCAATGCTGGACGCTGTGGAGGAGATGACGCATAAGATATGCCCGTTCATCGCGGGAGGCGTTCTCCTCGGGTCTATATACTGGATTGCGATTACGTATGGCGCTGTCACTGTTATGCAGGTTAGTTTAACCATAGACGAACTAGTCTCTGGTTTAACGTACTACGCGGAGCTTGGTGGAGTGGAAAGGTACTGTGTCTAATGCAAGGTGGAGTACATCGTGGTCTTCCCGACCATTGGTGCCTTCGTGGCTATGCTGGATGCTGTGGAGGAGATGACGTATAAGGTATGCCCGTTCATCGCTGGAGGCGTTCTCCTCGGGTCTATATATTGGATTGCGATCACGTATGGCGCTGTCACTGTTATGAAGGTTAGTTGAACGAACGAAGAGAGGTCCACTGACGCGGAACTGGGCGGAGTGGAGAGGAGCGGACCGTGAATTGGCCAATCATAGTGCTCGAAGTGAACTGGAAGTGGAATTTCGAGCACTGATTTGCCAATTCACGGTCCGCTCCTCTCCATTCCGCCCAGCTCCGCGTCAGTGGAAACGAACCCTAAGGGTATGTGACAAAATAGTTTGACACTGAAAGTGTTCTTGTAATCTGAGGCCACACTGCTCCGTTGCGTTGCGTTGCGTCGCAGTTTTGTATTGGCGTTTGGCACTAAATGCGTCCAAATGTAGCGTACCGACGCAAATTCCAGTTCAAAACTGCGACGCAACGCAACGTAGCAGAGCAGAGTGGCTTTGCTCTTAGTGGGAATTAAGCCTTAGGGTGCGATTGAGGAAGAAATATGCATCTAGCGTAAAAAATATACTAATTAGTAATATAAATATGTATTATTATAATATTAAATAGTTGCCAAGAACGTGTTTGTTTTAAGAATTTTTACACAAAATAATTAGGTATTTTATGCCTGTCGATAGGTTTCTATGTTATGTATTCAATACGAATTTTAAGTGTATTGTTTATAAACTCAAGGTCTTTATAACTAACATTCTGACTGATGTATTATTTGGATGAGACGGCCAAAACTAAAGTAGTGTTCACTATGCAGTTTCATGATCATGAAGTTTTTTTTTTATTCCTAACAAGCGACGAGACGGGCTTGACGTTCTCCTGAATTTGAATTCTTATAACAATTTAGGACGTTTTGGAGGACGTGGTGGCCGAGTGGATGAGGCCCTTGGCTTGCGATCTGATGGTCGCGGGTTCGAATCCCAGTGGCAGTCATGCGTAAATGGGTTTTTTCGGTCGAAAAAAATCTATGTAGGCATCCCACGTTCTCGCAACGGTGAAGGATAACATCGTGAGGAAACCGGCATGTCGAAGGACAGAAAAAAAAAAAGTTCTATGGCATGTGACATCCACCAATCCGCATTGGGTCCGCGTGGTGGATTAAGACCCATTCGCTCTCCTGCCGAGAGTAGGCCCGAGTCCCAGCAGTGGGAACATTAATGGCTGATTATGCTTATGGTATAACAATTTATAATAATTATGTCTGGAATCTGGATCCAAAACTAAGAAAATACTTGGCCTTAAAGTTTTTATGTTTTACTTTCCATTCCGAATCCAATCAATCAGTCCAATTGGTTTAGTAGTTTCGGTGGGATTGAGTGAGAAACATCCATCTATCCATCCATTCGTGCATCCGTCCATTCAGTCATTCAATACATTATTTCATTAATAATTTAAGCGTAATTCAAAGACAGAGAGTATAAAAACAATTAAAGATTCTTGCTTTATCGTGTCACTTGTTCTTTCGAACCAGGGTGGTGAAAGGATTTCAAGTACATCTCAAAGAGGCTCTAGTCGTGCACTATTTCCTAATTAAAGATTAATTTAACTAAAGATAACGAGAAAGTAGCAGAAATCAAACACAAAAACAACATTAATAATCGTAATATAATGTATGTATGTTATCTGAAAAAAATATTGATAAGTGTAATATAATTATGCAGATTGATGTCTGTGGAAAACGGAAACTCGACTTATCTCGTAATTAACCTACTTGGTCTGACAAATACATAAAGGTACGAATTTTATTAAATTTACATATTCGTGGAGGACGTGATGGCCGAGTGGATGAGGCCCTTGCCTTGCGATCTGATGGTCGCGGGTTCGAATCCCGGTAGCAGTCATGCGTAAATGGGTTATTTTTTGGTCGAAAAAAATCTATGTATGCATCCCACGTTCTCGCAACGGTTAAGGAAAACATCGTGAGGAAACCGGCATGTCGAAGGACAGAAAAAAAGTTCTATGTTATGTGACATCCACCAATCCGCATTGGGTCCGCGTGGTGGATTAAGACCCATTCGCTCTTCTGTCGAGAGTAGGCCTGAGTCCCAGCAGTGGGAACATTATAGGCTGATTATGCTATGCACATATTCCACTTCTCACTACAATAAGTATACTTAATTTTCAACTCACTTCTTTAAAGGAGGTATTTCTTTTCTTTAGGTATACTTTCAATTCGGTTGAATATTTTTTTTTCGCTCCATATCTCCACTGCCTCCCACCCTTACTGCCCTCAACAAGCTTTTGATGACGAACCCTAATTGTGACGTTTTTATTGATGAATGGAAGAAACTGATGGCGTGCTGATGGTAGAGTGTCTAATTTTCTGTGAGAGCGATGAATGAAAGTAATTTTATATCTTGATACTTATCTTTTTTATTCTATTTTTAAAATTAATTACAGATTTTAGAACTTTGTTGTTTATAAACCGATTTGGAAAATTATTTTTGTATTTGAAATGATATACTTTCAGCTTTCAGCAGATCAGCCGGTCGGACTAAATTATAATATAAATGGTTTGAACCTGACTGACTGACTGACAGATAACGTTTAGGCTAAACCGTTAAACTTAGATACATGTTAGACTTAAAAAAAAGGTGTCGGTTCTAAATTCAGTTGAATGTTTTTTTATGTTTGTTTCTTTATAACTTTGTTGTTTATAAACAGATTTTAATTATTTTTTTGTTTAAGAGAATAAACATCCAGATTGGCCCCATAGAAATTTCGTCAAAATCGGTTCATTATATCAACAAATTATATAAATATATTTAGTAATAAATCCGCTTAATTTCTAAACAAAGGTTTTAATTAACTTAACTTTAGTTCAACTAAACCAAAGAGGGTATAAATACGGGCCGGGCAACGTTGTTTATTCCCTCCTCGTGTATAGAGGCGAAACACGTGTCGTATCTTTACTTTGGTTTTCTGTTCTTTGACTCTTTGTCAAATAATTAATGTTGATATTTATGGATTTCCGCAAAGTAACGCCTGAAACAATCAATTATCGGTTCATTATAGTTTAGCTAGTTAGTATAAAAAAATAACTGAAAAAATAAATGGTCAAAGTAAACGAAATTGCTTATTTTGATTTCCTGTGACATTCACTAAAACAATCCAAGTCGCTTCTAGTATGTTTCTATATTGTATCGTGAAAGTTCTATGGGTCAGTAGTACAGCGAAGAGTTTATGGAACTGGTTTGAAATGTTGTCCATTAGCACGGTTTGTGTCCATAACGGTGGACAAATATTTAAACTGTACGAAAAATCCTTTTTTGTGTACCGTTACTGTTTGTACACGATCATATGGGTTAGATAAATATACCAATATGATGATAATTAAATCTATTGACACTTCACAAGTCTTCATATTCAAAACTGAGGTACTCAAACTTTTTTTTGTGTCAATATCGTTGCTTTTGAAATTGTCAAGCTACATCGTCTAAAGGCTTGCGTTGCATCGGACGTATCGGACGCATCGCACGTAACGGATTTTAGGTTGCCTTGTATAAAAACTCTTACAACAGCGCTCATAGACGCGCCCCGCGTGCTCGCTCCGCATTGTCAGCCATTTGTTGCGAAACGTAATCGCGATTATCATTCTATAGCGAGAAATGTCATAAGGCATTACAAAAATCCGAATGAAGGTGACATCGGCAATCCGATTGCTAATACTCGCGTCGGCAATCCGATCGCTGCCGATACAGTGGACGCAGTCTAATTAATCCGTTACGTACGATGCGTCCGATACGTCCGATGCCGGTCTGTGGACGCTTAGCTTAAATCTCCATCAGTCAAACTAGTCCTGAAAGGCTTAGTCCTGAGTGACTGCTAAAGCACAAGCTAAACTACTGAACGTAAGGACACGTTGTCGGCATTTCAAACAAAGTTGCATGTACGTAAGTAGCATTAAAATTCCTATTAACCTAATAAAACCTGAGTAGGTATCTAGTTTTTAAGATTTTTGTGATTTATTGTGCTCTAACAGGGTGTATTTTTGAAACCTTATAATAATTAAGGCGAATAGTACAGACAGGCACTAGAAAATAACTTTTCACATGTTAAAAGTTGCACAGAGAAAAAATCTTTGTTTGGATTTTATACTGGACGTTTGTAATGTTATTTTCTAGTGCCTGGAGGTCTTTTTTTATTATTACAAGTAGTAATTTTTTAATCTTCAAAAATGTGGGTACGCGCGAGCGAGAGGGAGAATCATAGCTTCAATTCGCCATAAAGAAAACGCCTGCAAGCGGGCTCTATTTAGACAAAACGTTGATAAAACCTTGCACAAAGATCTCTGTGCAAGCAAATCCGGGGTATAATAAGCAACAAATATCCAAATATATATCTATCAAATATATATATCAAATATGATGCGCAGAACGCAATTCTTAGGTCAAATTGTTTTGCATCTTTGTCACGTGGTTCGCCAGAGGACAATATTTTTGTCGCTTACTATACTATTCGCCTTAAGATCTTTGTTGTACAACATACATACAAATAAACCATTGAGTTGCGGGTGTTAACTTGTTTATTATAATTCCAGGTGGTGGGCCACCGAGAAGGCCTAGAGATGATGGAATCCGCCGATCCCCTGGTTCTATTGGTCCTTCTCCCCACCATTCCCGTGACACTCATCAGCGGGAAGATGTACAACTGGGAAGATTCTGTGCTTCTGTTCCTGAGGAAGTACTGCGCCAAGATACCTGCGCTCACATATGTCCTGCCTTTTGGAAGGTAAGAACACAATCAGATCCTCAAGTTCTACTGGTCTACTGCCCCCCATTCCCGTGACACTCATCAGCGGGAAGACTCTGTGCTTCTGTTCTTGAGAAAGTTCTGCGCCAAGATGGCTGCGCTGAACACATTGAGACCATTAGGTATTACAGGGGATATAAGAGGTGTCTTGGATATAATAAGAGTGTCTTTCAGAAAATTTTCAAACAGAAAATTTTCAGACACCCTGTCAATAAAAATAAAATATCTCTATTTTCAAATAAAGTTTGTTACTTTTTACGATGTAGTTTTATTAACAATGAAATAGCCTAGCAGTTTTAACATGTAATATCCATCTAGCCCTTTTACTTCTCATTTTCAAAAATTTGCATCGGTCCAAAATTCACTAGAAGTTACCCAAGGTGGCTCCCTTTCTTTTGGGCATTTTCAATGCACCTCATTGTAATTCTATACTTAAATACTGTGACTGTAACACATATTCTGTTTCCAGTACAAGCGGCCCGCAAGAAGAGCGTACCACAGTCACAACCACACCGAACCAGCAACAACAGAATTCCTCCCATCTCTCACCCACCAGAATATTCTGCTCGGCACTTCTCCTCCCCACAATTTCCACTATAATGGGCAAAATTCTCTTCCGCTCCATACAAAACAACTTACACCGGACCATCCTAGGTGGTCTCACATACATTACCATAAAAGGCGCCCTAAAAATCTACCATAAACAAATGCTTTACATCCGACACTCCAGTAGGAAGATCTTAGACTATACAGAATCAAATTTGAGGCTGTACAAAGACGTTGCGACGTCTATTTCTGATGCTATGACCAGTAATAGGGATGATAATGAGCAAGTGCTTTAGCTAAATGAGGCGTATTTGAGGCTGCAGCGTGCGTTGTCGGTTTTGACTATAGATTAGACCTTTCTGTATACTGGTTAGGGTTGCGGCCACTAAAAGCGACCACTAGTGGCTAAGAGGTGGCAGCCACTAAGAGCTGCCGCCTATTAGGCGAGAAGTGGCGGTCACAACGGGCTGCCACCCATTAAGCCACTAAACGCGACCACTAGTGGTTAGAGCTACCGCCCTCTAAGCCACTAGTAGCAGTCACTAAGAGCTGCTCTCTATTTAGCCAGGTGTGGCGGTCACTACGGGCTGCCACCCATTAGGCCACTAAACGCAACCACTAGTGGTTAGAGCTGCCGCCCTCTAGGCCACTAGTGCCAGTCACTAAGAGCTGCCGCCTATTGGGCCAGTATGACGGTCACTACTACGGGCTGCCACCCTTTAGGCCACTAAACGCGACCAGTAGTGGTAAAGTTCTGCTGTCCGCTGGACTACTAATGGCTGCCACTAAATGCGACAACTAGTGGTTAGAGCGGCCGTCCACTGGGTCCACACACACGCTTAGTTAGCGCCGATGTCATACAAAATGTATGACAAACTCGTCCACGATTTGTGGATGTGTTTAGTGACCGCCTACTAGTGGTCCAGTGGGCAACAGCTGGGTTAAGAAAATGCAAGATGGATGGATGTTTCAGCACGTTTTCAAAAAAGATTATTTACTGGTTAATACGCTAAAATTTATTAAATTCATGTTATCTTAGCTTTAGATATATTAATTAGTTTTATTACAGCATACGCTGTTATAGTGATGCTTACATATATCGATTGTTTTAGCCCATCGCTGGACAAGATGATCATAAGGAGATGTCTCTATGTGACATCAACGTTTCTTTCTTCAAAAAAAATTATGACGTAACCTTAACTATGAAAGTATCATGTCTAGACTAAAAACTTCGTCTAAATCGGTTTTTTAACGTACTAACCAGTTCTAAGCCTCAATTCGTGTACATTTTGTAAAACTTGTAAATATTTTATCAATGTAAAATCGTTTAGCTAGAATTACCAATATATTTTTTTATATTCCCAGTGTTTTGTTTACTTTTATTTTTATTAATATCAAAAATTTAAGTGATATTAAAAGGTGTATGTATGCTACTGTTTATTTTTGTAATTAAAATGTAAATAGGTTATATCAGGGAAAAAATAGGGGAAACTATTTGATAGAAGATAATTAACTAGAATTCGATTATTTTACTAAATGTATGTGTAAACTCAACTCAAAAGTATGGTCTAGTTCAAATAATGGTCTGGGCTCAAATTACAATACGCCCAAATATAAATTAAGTTTTAAGATAGCGATCAGCGAGTTGAAAACGTAATGCGTCAACTGCGTATTGCGACTTATTGAAATGACTAAAAACTCAAATCAAAAGGCATAGTCTACCATCTGGTACTGTTTATTTTCACTAAAATTTATAGCAACAGGTGGCAGACTTTCCTGTACTTTTGATAAACTATCAAGTTTAGTCATTTAGTAATTTCGTAAAGTCTCAATCAAATTGACGCATTTGCCTCGCCTGACCTTAATAATAATCCTATTTTGTGTGTTAAAATGCGAATGTTTATGAGGGTGGATAGGATCGATGTCTGTTCGTCGCCAAAACTACTGAATCGATTGAGCTGAATTTTTTATCAGGGTGTAGTTTATGTGTTGGAAAAGCACATAGGCAGTTTTTATCCCGACTCCACGCGGGCGGAGCCGCGGGTGTCGGTGCTAGTGCAAAATAATTATTCAATACTAAATATAATATTAAATATTGTAATGTAGCTTTTATATTTTTTATTTATCGGTTTATAATTTTTTTTATACATAATGCTTAACACAGCCAATAATATTAAAGATAAGATAATGTGGTGCTTTGATTTTGTGCCTCAGTCTTAAAAATACAAACTTACACATAAATAAAAAAAATATAAAGTTGAAAAAACACTTGTAATTCCTAACATACGCCTCATTGTCGATGTCTCTAGCTAAATTCTAGCTGTATTGTACCTATTATGTGAATAAGTTTTTTTTTTATTTTAGGTATTTTCTACTGTAAAATAAATCTTCATTTTGGTAAATTTAAATTTTACATTCGCTTCAGAAAATAAATCAGAAACCAAATAAAAGGTTGCCAGGCTGATTTTTTTTGATGATCAGATGCATTTTTTATGTTATCAAAAATATAGTTTACGATACTTAATTCAATTGATGATATTGCAATAAATATTGCATTGGATTTATGACACGACTTTAATTTACTATTTTGGTATTGGGGTCAAGGGCGTCAAGGGTTAGTAGTACCTGTGGTAGTACTCTTGAATACAATATTTGCGCGGTTTCGATTTCGGATTTAGTGGAATTTGATGGAACTAAACGAAATCTACTACATGGTCGTAATTCTGAAGTTATTGGCATCTAGTACTCTGACTAATCTGTGTTAGCTTCTACTCTCGACGCGTTTTGACGTTTACAAATCGAGCTTGGATTTGTTTAATAGTGCCACCAAAATATGAAACTGAAACGGAATTAAAACTCAATTGGGATTTAAATTGGTTTCAGCGGTAGCCTCCCTGATGGTTAAAGATCGCGCCAGCCTATGAATAAACAGAACAGTGCCATAGGATTTTATTGCAATTATATCGACTTGAACTACTTATATCTGGTCTGCGTATTTAATAGATAAACTTGTACGTAGTATCTTATTACGTTGTGGTTATAGGTACTTACATTTATTATTATGTTGATGGTTATTGCCATTAACTAGATAATATGGATTAAGTATCTAGATTAAATTAAAATAAAATCATGTTATCTTTATAAAATGCTTTTACGCATTGAAGTACCTACCTACCTATGTAAAGTTAATTTTCTGTCGCCGGCCGTCGGGAAACATACTTATTACTTACACCTAATAAGTTCATAACTAGAAAAAAAAACATATGCTATGATAATGGTCAAGGTGATATGAAAATCTCCAAAACCAATATAAATGAAATAAACACGCGAAAACGATTATCTAAATGCATTCTCAAAAACAAATTGCAACGCATATAAAATGGTACTTGTCCATTAGCCCGATAAATTTATAATTTTTTATCGACTGATAACATATCGGTATCTTATCAGCCAGATGAAATTATGGTAAATAGTAGTCGATTGTTTCATGTACCTCAGTGTGTGTTGGTGATTCGGTGGTGTTCTGTTATCGCGGAAGTGTGCTAAACAGGCCTTATCTTGGAATAACAGTGGCTAAGGTGAGTGTTTCTATGCAGTTGGAACTTATCAGACTATCGGATCGCCTTGCGACGAAACCACGGATTGTATCAAAGGTAAGGTTATAGAAGAGATTCAAGACAGTATGATTCTTCACAGTACCTCGACAGCTGGACATAGGCCTCCCACGTAAGACGCCACGCGGAGCGGTCTGGAGCCGCATCCGTCCAGACTTCTCGCGATACCAATAATGTTGTGGGGTCGTATTACACTGTTGTTTTAAGAACTCTTATTTTCCAATGGTTATCGGTTCGTTGAGCTGTACGGTAAGTACGTATGATACGTATTAACATAGGTAGTTAGGTTTACCTATAACGGTGCCTCATGATATAAGTTGCTTCCCGCGATTTTATCCGTGTGGTGTTGAGATAAAAAGTAGCAATTGTAGAAGTAATTGATGGACAAATTAATCTATACTCACGTACCTACATACTCGCGCAGGTACCTACATGATAAAATATTAAACTAATAATTTCATTACCTAGTTAGTTATCTAAGTAGGTAGGAACTGGTATCAATTTACAATATAATGTTTATCAATGCATAGAGGTACATAAGTGCATAAAGATACAAACAATCAATATCAAAACCTAGAAACGTTATATCTAAAAACATGCGACGCGTCACTTCCTTGACCTGAAAATCAATGAAGCCGTTTAGGCTATCATTATTATTATAAGACCAACACTTGTATGTTACTAGACAAAAACTGGACTAATTCCTGCAACCTCATTTGCGTGGGCATACCTAACTATAAGTTTAAAAATTGACTATATTTTTTAGAAAAACCATGGCCAAGTTCATAAAGGCAATTTTCACGCCAGACAAGAGAAAGAGTTCGCGACAAGAAGAGGAGTTAGAAGGAGAGTCAGAATCACCTCCACTTGACGTGAAGAGGAAACTCTCTATGTCGCGCTCGGGGCGTCTCAAGCAATCCTATAAGAAACGGCAGCAGCTTTCTGTAGATGTGTATGGAGAGGTAAGGGTGTAGCACTATTTTGGTCCTGGGTTGGGTAGGCGCCTTGGTCTAACAAAACAAATAAAAAATGATTTATGACCTAAGTATTAGCCCTCTTAGTCGAGAGTAGGCGTGAGCCCCAACAGTAAGAAATAACATTACAGCCTGATTCTGCATAATCGCAAAACAACTAATATACAAGTCGCTTTTGAACTTTGCAGTGACTGTTTAAACGTATATGGATCGAAATTATCTGGTCCTTGTCTAACTACCTACCTAGTAGACTGTACCTATTACTTACAGGGGTAGAACTTAGTGCAGGGAGAAACAAAATAAACACTTGATTACACTTAAATGAACGTTACGATTGGTAGAGCTATGAGCTACCGTCCTGAGAGTTGTAGACTAGCGATATTCCCGGAAAGATTCTATCAATCCACTAGGCATACCTACTCTGCAAGCAGCTTTTTCAATTTTCAAAGCGTAAAGGGCTCTTACAGTATCTTTAGTAAAGTTTTGCCTTATAATCATGCAAACTAGTCCATTTCAGTTGATATAAAAATAATGCCCCAATAAAGATAATATTTGAACACATTTTCAGAGCATGCAAGCGCCAGAAAAGACGAAATCGTTGGAATATCACGTTCACACGTCGGTGATGCCTCCCAAACAACTAGCCTACGATGCGAGGAGTATCGAACGAGTAGCCCCGGAGTCTGTGGTTACAGCTTTCAGACACGATGGCAGTAAATCCCCAGAGGAAGAAATAGACAGCGCTTTTGAGGTGATTGACAAGTCGTAGCGAGAAATGGTTGTTTAGTTTGTAAATTAACTGTAACTTAGGTATAAGTACTTAAGGCCAGGAAGGCTATCCCTGACTGTAAATCCCGTTTCAGTCGAATTCGGTGCAATTTGGAACTCGATATACCTACCTACGATACTAGCGCGGTTTCTATAACGGATGGTAGAGTTTAATTAAGATTTTGATTAAGAGTGCCACCAAAATCTGAAACTGTATTGTAATTGATATTGAATTGCAAATTTCATTCAGCGGTAGCCCCTGTTTAACTTTGATTAGTTGCCGTAGAAACACGTTTGCGCAGTCATTACTACAGGGCAACTGCACCTGTATTTGGCAGTGGGAGTTCAACCATACCTGTATTGCATCTAATCAAAGTGTAAACTGGCCCTAAGTTAGTTTTGAAAGTGGTTCACGGATTTGAATGAACGAGGTAATTTGATAAAACATTTTTTTTTATAAAAAGGAGAGATTATTGCTAAAATTTAATTTAATTTTAAAATAAGTATGTGTTTGTTTGGGGTAGGTTAAAAGCTTGTGTTGCAGTAGTTTAGGCATATTTGATAATGAGCAATAGGTACTTATGTTGTTTTTTGATTGGATGCTATTTCAGTAAGAAGAATATTTATGTCATCAGCGAAAACTCATGAAGTATTTATCTTAAAAATCAATACTAAGCTGAATTAATTTGACATCGCAAAAATGTGATCTTTGGAATTATTAAGTAGGTAGCTTAGCTACCATCCATCCATACACATCTTACAAAAAAATGTAATGTCTTTGTTGTTTTGACTATAAGAAAAACAATAATTGTAAGTATTTTAAATCTACAAAAATTAGATTAAAATGTTTAATGTAGGTACTTAATCATGACAATGGAAGATCAAAGAAGTGTTTGCATCGATATACCTACTTTACGATGCTTATAAAACTTGCGATTGTTATCTTGATTCGACTGATAGGTTTCCTAGAAATAAGTACCTCAGTATCGTATGATTAAAATAGCATGCAATTTGTGTATATTATTGTTTAAATGAAGGATTATTCACGTAGGTACCTATTAGTAAGCGTAAATTTCTAGATGTGTTGGTCGGGAGGGGTGCGACGCGACGGGGAAGGCGCCCGCCGCCGTTTATTGGTCGCTTAGCCACCTTCCCGCCCGCGGCGGAACCAATAGGCGCCGTCTCGCCTCACCTCACTTGCGCAGAGCTCCCCTCCACTTTCGCCTAGCGCTATTTAACCGTGAAAACACCTATACTTATAGGTATATTTAGGACTTATTTTTATAAGCTACCAAAATCCATTTAAATATTTTTCTGTAAATAGGTAGGTATGTACCTAATATAAGATTTATGTAAAGAGTATATCTGTTAATTTAAGTACTTATTGTTTGCCAGTTAATTGTATTGAGATACGTGGATTTTTTATGTGAATAAAACACTGAAGTTTTACAGAGTCATTTTTTTTCAGCATTCCTATCTCATGGACAACTGCCTACTTTATATGATTTTTTACTACCTATTATAAGTATACTAATTTTATTTATTAATTTGTAGCATTATTTTAACTATAAACTTATAGGTAAGCATGATCCCTTAGCTGCAAAGGCTGAGCATAACGAAAAAAAAACATATTCAACTTACCTATTTGCTCATTACATCCATAAATTGCATAAAATATATATATATATATATATATCAAACCCAACATGTTTCGGTGGTACAAAGTTATCATACTTAGATAAAATCTCGATAGGCTGTTTGAAAGTGAAGCCGACACGGTCACTGTTATCAAGAGTTATCAAGAATTATCAAGTAATTTATTTATTGATTTCATCTGGAACACACTATCATATTTTCGAGGCAGTGGAGCGTCCCAAATTGCAATAATACGGATTGCTAATCGATTTATGATTGGAAAAATTACAAGTGTTTTGATTACTTTCGACTATAAATTCATGTTGTGTTGTCCACGGTGTTCCTATAGAACAAGATGGACAGTTTCAAACCAAAATGGATGCGGAATACAGGACCGAAAATTTTCAGACACCCTGTCAATAAAAATGAAATATCTCTATTTTTAAATAATGTTTGTTACTTTTTACGATGTAGTATTATTGACAATTAAAAAGCCTAGTAGTTTTAACATAGGTAGGTATACATATGTACCCAATAGTTATTTAGTCCTATAACTTCTTTTTTTCGAAAATTAGCATCGGTCCAAAATGTACTAGAAGTTAGCCAATGTGGCTCCCTTTTCTTGGTCGCATTTTCATGTACTTCATTGTGTTTGTGTACTTTAATACTTCTATGTTTACCACGTTTTCATTATTTTTTCTCTGTGACAAGATATTTAGTTTATTTAAACAAATTATGCTACTCTTTATATTCGTTTTTATACATGCTGTGTTTACCTTTAAGTGATTGTGCAATTAGCAAGAAAAATACTTTTGTAAAGCAAACATTAGTCTATAAGTATCTATGTTTTATTGTAACAATTGTTGGTAGACCAATAAAAAAAAAAAAAAAAAAAAAGGGTTTAGCCGAACTATGCGCTCTCCGGATGGTAAGAGATTGCCCTTAACCATAACAGTGCTACACAGGACTGTAATTCCCATAGGCAGTTGCAACACTGGTATAGTGCTCGTCCACTTTGAGACATTTTGATGGCCAATCTCGAAAGCCCAGTAATTTCACTAGTTACAGTGCCCTTCCAACCGGAACATAATACTGCTTTGCGACACAATATCGTTCTAGACGGTATCCTGCAGGGGATGCCTCCCAACGGTAAACTGCTAAATTATCAGAATAACTATGAAAATTCGATGGTCAAAACTTAAAACGCTATATTTACAGAAGTTTCACCATACCATTGATCACAAGGCAAATGCATCCTTATGTGTATGAGATTAGAGTTTCATTTTCTTCTTCTTCGGTTTGATGGGCAGCGGTCCTCCGATTTTGAACACAGTACTGAAAAAAAAAAAACATTGATTTAAATATGTATTCTATGTATGTATTTACAAACAAAAAGTAAATATTATTCTATCAGTTATCTGGTTCCCGTAGTACAAGCTTGCTTAGTTTGTGACAGATACTAGTGGAATGTGAATAAATTTCTCAATTTCCAAAACCTGTTACAAACTGAACTTTGGACAGATTTTATTAGCAAAACTTTTTTCCCTAGGGCCTAAAATGCAGTTTTATTCCCCCTTAAGCGTGCACGAAGTTGAACTTTACGAGCATGGAGAAGTGCAAAATAGATAATGATAATTATATCAACTATACTTACTGGCACGTTGTGCAGATAGGACTGAATTTGCAAAACACTGGAAAAAGATCATGAGACAATTAATGAAAAAAAAGATATAGGAAATACATACATATACGAAACGTTTTAGTAATTTTTTTGTTTTCATATGTTTAACATAAGTGAAGGAGATTGGGAAAAACAGTTTATTTCCACGCTTATGTTTGTTTTCCGAGTGTGTGAACAAAAATTTGTAAGGTTTTATACGTGTTTTAAAATGAGTCGAAATTCATGAAAACTCGCGACACAGAATAGCTTATAGTCACATGCCAACTAGTACTCGTGAGTTTTCATGAATTTCGACTAATTTTAAAACACGTATAAAATTTAAATTAAAGTATGAAGCCTTACTAATTTTTGTTGACACAATCGAAAAACATAGACGAAACGAATAGTGTGAAGAAATTACTATAATACGGCGTACTTTTTGAGTATTTGTCCGAAACATTTTGTATGGAAATTTGTCTTGAGGATTCCTTTTAAGCGAATTTATGTAACTCACCGCCAACTTCTTCTTCTTCGTGTCACTAGTTCTTTCAAACCAGTGTGGTGAAAGGATTTCAAGTGCGCCTCGAAGAAGCTCCTTTCGTGCACTCGACACAAGTTTTCGAACTTTTGGTTCTACGACATGCCGGTTTTCTCACGATATTTTCCTTCACCGTTGCGAGAACGCGGGATGCATACATATATTTTTTCGACCGAAAAAACCCATTTACGCATGACTGTCACCGGGATTCGAACCCGCGACCATCAGATCGCAAGGTAAGGGCCTCATCCACTCGGCCACGTCCTCACGTCACTCACCGCTGAGACACACGGAGCACACGTAGCCGATGGTGAGCAGTTCCCTGTGACAGAAGCAGGCGGCGCGGTAGTCCACTCTCCCACGACCAGGAAGAACCAACTTCGTGCGCTCCGAAGCTTCCGGCAGGAACACCCACTGGGGAAGTACGAGTAAACATATGAAAATGAATAAAAATATAATGTTATTTATATTTTTTTACCGACTTCAAAAAAAGAGAAGGTAATTGATTGATTCAGGCGTTACTTTGCGGAAATCCATAAATATCAACAAATTATATAAATATATTTAGTAATAAATCCGCTTAATTTCTAAACAAAGGTTTTAATTAACTTAACTTTAGTTCAACTAAACCAAAGAGTCGCCTCTACACGAGGCATCATCAGGAGGTGTGGACTCGCCGAAGTTCGAAACGAGAGTTCACACCTCCTGATGATGCCTCGTGTAGAGGCGAAACACGTGTCGTATCTTTAAACTTTGGTTTTCTGTTCTTTGACTCTTTGGTTTAGTTGAACTAAAGTTAAGTTAATTAAAACCTTTGTTTAGAAATTAAGCGGATTTATTACTAAATATATTTATATAATTTGTTGAAAGGAGAAGGTTATCAATTCAGTTGTTTTCAATCAATCAATTTCTTTATTTGCAGAACATGGGTAATTCGGATATAGATGATGATAGCAATGAAAGTGTCTCCATATTTAGCCAATAGGTGGCGTGCAAATAAATTTTTATACATTAATTATGTTAAAATTACTAATTAGCATTTTTATCATTTAAGTAGTCACAAATAGAATAATAAGCTTTTTGAATTACATTCTCTCTCATCTTTAACTTGAATTTAAATTAAATACATATGTAATTCAAAATTCTTAAATTTTTGACTTGACTACGTCTAATAGATCAATGAACGCCGGCTGCATGCACGAAAACGTTGACGTCGTTGTCCGGTAACGCTCATTGTCCCGTTACGCTGATGACGTTAAATTATCGTCTGTAAACCAACTTTACAGACAACCTAATATTTATTTTTATTACCAAATTATTTATGTTACCTCAGAACTTTTTTGTTTATAAACCGATTATAAAAAATCACATTTTTGTTTGATAGTACACAAGTTTCTATTTCCCTATTCACATTAACGTTAAATGTACATTTTTAATCCCTCTGTTTACTCATATTGAATTTAGTAGAAAACATTTTTTTTTTTATTTCTGTTGTATACATAAATAATGAATGTTACCAGTAAATACTGCAAGAGTCCCTCGAGCGAGGGCACCTTGAGGTAGAGTCCGCCCGTGATGTCGCACCCTTGCTGCAGCAGACTCAGGTGCTTGTCCAGCGAACACACGTCTATCAGTACTTGCTGCTTCTGTGAAGTGGAGCATAGTTATTGGTACACTAAGGGTCTAAAGCCAGCCATTTAATACGAGACTTTTATTAGCCTAGATTAACTCTACATGAATATCCGCCTTCGCCTTTTAAAATGGGCTTCAGGAAAGAGGTATTCTCAGGATTTTTCACTTCTCAAACAAATTTAATCTGAAATTGAGCGCCCATTTCGTTATTAAAAAATAGAGATAGCCACTCAATGCTACCACCATATTCGAAATTAGTTATGTTTAGGTTCCTCATAATACCCTGACCTACGGGTATTATGGAAGAACGGATTTCATAATTTTGAAAAATTTGTCTACTTCCGGCATTACACCTTATTACAGACTACCTCTTTTTCAACAGATTTTAGGCTATCATGCTCTACAGGGCAGTGTACTAGTTGGTTGGGGAGCGTTAAGAATTAAATTAGATTCGATGGAACCGACATAATCTGTACTTAGATTATAAATAAAATAAAAAATAAAAATAAAACTATTTTATTTCGGACTACAAGATCCATATTTCACTTGACACATTAAATTACATAAAATTAAACTAAATTAAATTAACTAAAACAAATTGAATTAAAATAAATTAAATTGAGGTAATATAAATTAAATTGAAATAAAATAAAATAAAATTGATTAAAAATAAAATAAAATTGAATTAAATGGAATAAAATTGAATTAAAATGTATTGAACTAAATTGAGGAGTATTGAATTGAATTTATTTAAATAAAAAAAAAAATTATGTTAAGGTTCTTTAAAAACAGAAAAAAAAACAGATTTTACAATTACCTACTTTTTTGACATAGGGCCTAAAATGCAGTTTTACACTGTATACGTAGCATAAAAATGAATTTTACGAGCACGAGAAGTGATTTTTTTTTTTAAATTTTCATGCTTGTAAAGTTCAAATATATGTTATCATACCTGAGCAGTGAAGAACACGTTCATATAGTTGATGTACTGCGCCGCGGTGTCCGAGCTGCCCGTCACTATGAGGATGCGGCTGCTGATGCGGAGCCCGGGCGCGGCCTGGCGACGCATCTGCGACATAAGTAAATTGTTACGACTAGCCGACATCCTAATGTTTGATTTTAACATACAACAAAAAAAAAGGAGGAAATTCTCAATTTGTTTTTTTTTCTCTTTCTGTTCTTTTTTTATTTGAAAGGCGATACTTTTTGATTGGTCCCATAGACTTAATCCAATAGTATTTTATATTTTTAACCGGATTTAAATGAAAAAAAGGACGTGGTGGCCGAGTGGATGAGGCCCTTACCTTGCGATGCTACCTTCTAATGGTCGCGGGTACGAATCCCGGTGGCAGTCATGCGTAAATAGGTTTTTTCGGTCGAAAAAATCTATGTATGCATCCCACGTTCTCGCAACGGTGAAGGAAAACATCGTGAGGAAACCGGCATGTCGTAGAACCAAAAGTTCGAAAACATGTGTCGAGTGCACGAAAAGAGCCTCTTCGAGGCGCACTTGAAATCCTTTCACCACACTGGTTTGAAGGAACTAGAGACACGATAAGAAGAAGAAGAATGAAAAAAAATTTTTTTTCAGTACTTTGGTTTTGACATCAAGATATCGTAAAAAATGACATCATTCAAGTAATTTTTTTGCATTCCTGTGACTTTTCAGTGGTTACTTTTAGCTTAATTTAACTTTAAGTTTGTCTTTCTGAGTGTAAGGGTGCGTTTCCACTGATGCGGAGCTGGGCCGAGAGAAGAGGAGCGGACTGTGAATTGGCCAATAACAGTGATCGAAATTCCACTTCCACTGCACTTCGATGCTTTGCTTACCCGAGCAATGAAGCATAACCCCAAAGCCAATGCTCCAGCCAGTAAAGACTCGCCAGGCTTTTCGTCTACTGGCTGACTCTTCACTAAATTCACTAATCTGAAAGCACCATATTATAATTTATCATAACTGCATTTGTTAAAGCCACTATGTGTACATGTATACTCTTTGTAGTAAGTAACAACATAACTATCTGGTATTGAATCAAAAAACACACCTATGCCTACTTGCACCAAACTGTCAAAGCTCCTAAGCAATTACTTGTCTTGCTTGCCAGTTCTTAACGGTCCAAATTCAGACCGTTAAGAACTGTCAAGTGAGTTAAGTAATTGCTTAAGAACTTTGATAGTTTGGTGCAAGTCGGCACTAGTCTTGTAACGAATTATACCTTTTATTGATACAAAACAAACTTAGTCTTGTAACCTTGTAACAAAACATAACTAGTCTTGTAACCTTAAAACAAAACATACCTTGTCTTGTAACAAAACATATCTAGTCTTGTAACAAAACATGCCTTGTCTTGTAACAAAACATATCTAGTCTTGTAACAAAACATGCCTTGTCTTGTAACAAAACATATCTAGTCTTGTAACAACACATATCTAGTCTTGTAACAAACCATACCTTGTTTGTAACAAAACATATATTGTCTTGTAACGAAACATATCTAGTCTTATAACAAAACATACCTAGTCTTATAACCTATTAACAAAACATACCTAGTCTTGATGGTCTTCTCAACAAGTGTGAACAGTTCATATTGACCATCCATCTGTCTCACATCTAGAGGTTTTCCCGGAGATGGGTAGAGGTATTCACTGAAACATGCAATAACACTAATTGTAACATCAGTAATGTCTAAATAACTATTATATTGATATAATACATGCCATGGCACACTTTGGGGGAGACATAGGTTCAGCAGAGCATGACATTTTTTTTATTGGGTATGGATCCATGATACACTTTGATCAGACATATTTATTATATAAATAGAATAGCCCCCGTTTTAATGATGATTAATTTTATCGTTGGGTATGTTCTATGACACCAAAACATAAATACATAATAATATAATAATAAATTATTTATTGACACAAAAACTTAAAGGTAACTAGTAGGTACTTATATTATATCACTATTAAACCAATGCTAATGCTTAGAATTTTCATTTCATTTCATTTCATTTATTCACAAACAATTTTAACATTGTGTCGGAATTTCAAAAACTAAGCGAATTTGTAAATAGTACTTACATTAATTTATTATTACGAAACACATTATTATACCTATTATAATCAATACATAGAATAAACATTTAAATAAATTTCAGCTCAAACAAAAATAAAACAAATACAAAAGTCAAAACAGCATGAATTAGAATTAGTAATAGGTATAAAATAGTGATTTTGTTTTTAGGAATACATTGTTATGTTCATACTAGGTACCTACTTCTAGACAGATGCGCTAAGAACCGGACAAGTTTTTACTGTATCCCGGTACAAATAATAATTATACAACACCATGGCTTAGTTGGTAGTGACCTTGCCCACGAAGCTTGATGTTCCGGGTTCGATACCCGGCTGGGGTAAATATTCGTGTGACGAACACAAATGTTTGTTCTCGGGTCTTGGATGTTGTGATGTGTTGTATGTGTCCATGCCACCTGCGACACAGGGAATCCTAGTGCAGGGGTGTGAGTGTGTGGATGTTTATTGTGCTTGTTGTTTATACATAATTACTGTGATTTTCTCAAGATGTTTTCCTTCACCCTTTAGGAGGTACTCTTGTTACAACACTGATAGAAGCTGCTCACCTTATAGATAATTCCTACCCACCCTCTAGTGGTCTTCATAAGTAAATAATTCTCTTAAAACTCTGTGGATAACGTAGTGGGCTGAAATATAATTAATATGCTTAAGATGTTATAACTGTTAAGTAAAATGTATATTGCAGCTGTTTGTTGTCCCAATAAATAAAATTAAAATTAAAACTATGAAATAAATATATTCTAATATAATATAAGCAGATACCTACCGAGTAAAAATGAACTTAAAGTAGTTGCACCCTTACAGGGTTCATGTGCATTGTGTACCTTTATGCTACTTACACCAAAGTTATATTATATATAATAATAATAATAAGTTACGGTGAACGGGATAATAGCGAAGAGTCTCGACCAGTACCTAAAGAGGCTCTCGCTTGGTGGCTGGGTCAAGGGCCAGATACAAAAGGTGGTGCTATTAGAGTCGGCTCGCATGGTGAGAAGGTTCCTCACTCTGCAGCCCTAGCCACCAGCCGCTTGGGCTCTACTCCGCGGCTGGTGGTCCACCGTTTTTATATATTTTTTACAATAATACTGCTGTTTTTTTAAATAGTTTATTTTTTAAATATTATTGTAAAAAATAAATTTTAATGAGAGAAAAATATAAATAAATGATAATAATAATAATAAGCCATTTATTCCAAACTTTAGGTTTTCACATATTTTATAATGTAGTAATATAAATAAAGTATTAAAGGATGTCCCGCAGTTCGGTGTGCCTCTTGGCATAGGCCTCCTCTAACCCCTTCCACTGGGTTCTGTCTAGTGCTACCCTTCTCCAGTGCTGTCCAGCTGTAAGTTTTAGGTCATCCTCCCATCTTGTTTGTTGACGCCCTCTATTGCGTTTGCCGTCTCTGGAGTACCAATCAGTGACCCTTTTGCACTATTTGTCTTGAGGATCCCGGATCATGTGACCTGTCCATCTCCACTTCTGTTTGTCAATTTGGGTAATTATATCAACTACTTTAGTTTTCTCCTTCTACTTCTTACTTTGTCTATTTTCTTTATTCCTGTTAGGCTTCTCTCCATAGCTCTCTGGCAGCGTTTCAGCTTTTCACTATGATGTTTGATGAGTGACCAAGTTTCGCAACCATAGGTGATGACTGGAAGAATACATGTGTCAAAGACTCTCCTTTTAATTTGCATGCTTAACTTGTTTGATTTCATGACTTCTTTCAGGGACCAGTATCTCCTCCATCCATTTGCAGTTCTCCTATCAATTTCTTTGGAGGTTTGGTCTTTGTGAGAGATTATCTGTCCTAGATAGATGTATTCTGTCACATATTCGAGCGTCTGGTTGTCAATATCTATGATTACTGGTTCAGAGTTTGTTAGTAATTTAGTTTTGTCTTTGTTCATGAAGAGGCCTTCTTTTGTGCTTTCTTCCATCAGTGATTTTATCATTGTCTTTAAGTTTGCCGGGTTTTCTTCAAACAGGACTATATCATCCGCAAATCTTAGGTGGTTCAGTTTTACACCTTGCACATTTAGACCGAAGTTGTACCATTCTAGTTTGCGGAATATGCCCTCCAGGGCGGCTCAAAACAATTTCGGTGATAGAGGATCTCCTTGTCTCACTCCTTTCTCTATCTTGAACTTGTTTCCTAGGGTTTCTAGTTGGACCCTTGCTTCGCTGTTCGAGTAGATGTTCTTTATAATGTTGGTATAGTTTGAGGGTACTCCTTGCTGTTCTAGACTCTCCCATATGGCCTTGTGGCTTATGCTGTCAAAGGCTTTCGAGTAATCGATAAATGCCATGTAGAGGTTTTTGTTATACTCATTATATTTTTCTATGATTTGTTTCACCGTATATATGTGGTCTAGGGTAGAGTATTTTTGTCTAAAGCCAGCTTGCTCTTTTGGTTGGTTTTCGTCTAGTTTTTTGCTTATTGTTCCCAGGATAACTTTGGAGAATATCTTGTATATATTAGACATTAGGCTAATGGGTCTATAGTTTCCTATGTCTTCCTTCTGACTTTTCTTGAATATAAGAATACTATGTGATGTTTTCCACTGTGAAGGGATAACACCGGTCACAAGTATTTTGTTAAATATTGGGGTAAGTATGGGTAGTAGTTCTTCAAGAGTGCCTTTAAGAAGTTCGTTTGTTACTTTGTTATAAAGGCCCTGATAAAGTTATATTACCTGTATGTAAATAAAACAATAATAATAAATATATTGGACATTTCACACAATACCATCTAGCCCCAAACTAAGCAGAGCTTGTACTATGGGAACCAGATGGCTGATAGAATACTTAAATACTTTTTTTTTGTAAATATATACATAGAATACATAGAAAACACCCATACTCAGGACAAACACCGATGTTCATCACACAAATGTTTGTCCTGAAGTGGGAATCGAACCCGCAACACCGGGCGTGGCAGTTCAATACACTAGCCATTCGACCATCCATGTCATCTATGAATATGAATACATAAATTAATAAGAGTAGTCCTCAGGTTTCACCAGGACTTAAAGAAAAATATTTTGTCTCTTACCTGAGTGCCAGCAGTGAGAATATTACAGGTTGATAAGTTTATGCTATAGAGAAGTGACGGGACTAACTAGGGCTTACCTTTTATGAAAATGGCAGCCGATTACAGCCAGTTGATTCCTCGACTTTTGCATCAAATGTGAGTTGGCGAATGCTATGACGGCATCGAGGCAGTTAGTCAGAACTTTAGGGTCTTCAGTGATGTACCGTTGGTTAGGATTTGTGTCTACTATGATTACTAGAAGACTGCTGTCCGATGGCACTGAAAAACCCAATAGGTGAAATAAGATTATATTAAATGAGGCTTTATAGCCGAAACTGCAGCTTGCATGGTATCAGACGTATCAATAAAGGAAGTAGCCTGTTTTCTAGTTTATAAACTATACTCATACCGAATTTTAGACAGATCGGTTTAGTCATTTTGGCGTTATTGAGGAATAAATAAACAACCATCTATCCAACATAATAATATTTGATTATATACTCTATATAATCAAAGATATTACATTCGCCTCTAAATTATTGTTATTTTTCATGATATATGTATATGAGTCAACAAAACGACTGCGAGGTTACTTCAAGGAGTAAGGATGGCTGGTGTATTAGTTAGATACAAGTATTTATCTAATTTATGAAGAAAACTATTGGTTTTATGTGGGAGGAGGTTATGTTGCTGTACTTACGTTCGTCGTCTGCCATGGTTACAAACGCTGAATTAAGAGGGTTTATTATGTTTCAGCGTATTATTAACCTGAAAACTCTCATTTATTGGATTGAGCAAGATTTTTAGCTAAATAATAGCAATTATAAACAGCGGCGAAGAAAAAAAGCGTAAACAGAAGTAGTGTTGCTAGTATAAATTAACGAAAAAGAACGAATAGCTGCCAATAATTAATATGTTCGAAATTTGACAAAATGGTAGTTTGGTTAAATAAAATCTAAAATTTTTGTTTATGTTCCAAATCAAGATTTTCATGTAAACTAGCTTGACATTCCTAAATGGCTTAGCGGTTGAGCCATTTCGCCTATGCCTACCTATAAATTATACTTCTCAAAAAAGTAAAAGATACGTAAATATGAATTATATGTCTATACTGGCAATGCTGAAAAGACATTGTTTATAATTTTTTTGACGTTAAGATAGATCATGACATTGACAATCAATTAGGTTCATCGTTTGCATTTTTTTAGGGTAAGGGCTATAAGCTTATAGTAGTTACCCTGACATCTACAGCTGCTGCAGTTGCAGTCATAAATTCCCTAATTTTAGTACTCGGCTTTCCTATTTAAATTCTAGCAGGAACCCCTGCTTTTGATAACAAATATTCTGGCTTTCCGTTATTTTTTTTTAATTCTCAATTTTCTTAATTTTTTTATTTTTTTACTGCTAGTCACTAAGATAAGACCGCCTATTTTATTTACGTACTTAATTTGTTTTAAGTCCTATAAGTGCCTTCTTCTATGTTTAATGCAAAAGAACATTGAATTCATACAATAGTAGGTAAATTACCCAATGAAAAACGAAAAACCCTGGGTAGAGTCATCACGAAAGAGCCTCGCGAATTCTCGAAACGGAAGAGTCAAAAGTTGGGTGTTTTTTCTGTATCTGCTAAAACTACCGAACCGATTCGGCTGTTACTGTTAGGAATGGATATCTACTTAGTATAAGAGCTGTCTACATTTTATCCCGACACCAGTTAAAGTCGTGGGCAGCAGCCAATGTGATAGGTATAAAAAGTCTGTAGTGTGATAAGAGCTTTTCCAACAATCAAAGCCCGCCTTATTAATTAAATTAATCGTTTACAAAGTTCACATGGACACACGTCTACCCTCGACTGATACGTATTTGTCAATGGCTCATTCTTCACATTCCAGGGTCGGTGATGGACCATACATCATAGCAAGCAACCTACCGTGCTTGATAGCATCGGAAGAAAACGAACTGTTGGTGTCGAGTGGACATACCTAATTTTAGTCAAAAGGGAAAGTAGGAACAATCAGGAATATTTTATCCTGATTGTCCCTAGAAAGTAGTAATCGAGAAAAAATGTTCCTAGTAGACACGCTGGGGGTAGGGATTATCGGGAATAAACGCTATGTAGTACCTTGTTGTCGTATGAAAACACGTTGAACTTTTTTAAAAATTTTGGTATATTTTTGTCCGATACATTTTGGAACAGTTACAGCATAGGCGGTCGTGAGTTATTTTTAACAAAACATATCTTACCTACCAGTTTATTTTTAGAGATTTTTTTATTTTTTAGGAACCATTATTTCAAATGGAATTTTTATTTTTTTCTTAAAAGCTTTCGAACGAAGCTTCGTAAGTAGATAGTAGGTAGGTGTAAAATATTTTTTCTTTTATGTAAATAAATAAAAATCTATTTGTACCTATTTGATCAGATCATTCTATCCACGTACAATTTTCCGATTCCAAAGTTGGCAATAAAGTACGAACTGTATAAAACCACAGCCACTGCCAACTTAAAAAAATCTAAAAATTATAGAATGTTTCTCATCTGAGATTCTAAATTGATGTAAAGATACGAGTTAGGGCCTGCGCGGCTGACGGACGATAGGAACGGCAAATGATTTTAAATTCAATTGATAAATTTAAAATTCTCTGTCGTACCGTCCGCCATTCTGCGCAGGCGAGATTTCTAGATCGAAATTCTAATCTGTAAACAAACTTAATTACTTTAGGTAGGATGGTCTTCGAAGAATAGAGGATGGTAGACCCAAAATTACGTTAGTACCAACTCTGATAAATCTGTGATCCCACTGTGGTTGGTGTTAGTGGGGATTTCGAGACCTTTTTTCCCCACTAGTGGGATGTAGGTATAGTGGGGATTACGGGAATAAGCCAGTCTAATGTAGAGACAAGGAAGTGCATCTGTCAAGTTTAGCTTACAATTACTTTTTAGAATAAAGCAACGTCAAGTAGGTAGTAGGTAACTCTGTATTGGAGTAATTTAAAACCGTGGCTGGACACACTGTCGTGTGTCGAGATTAAATTATGTACCTAAACCAGTAGGTATAATAGGTATGGCTGGTGGATCTAGGCCGCCTTGAAGTTAGGCGACGATACTATGGAGTGAGATAAGCGATACGAACACCAACGAATGCTGAAGTGAGACGGAATTATTCCAACGCAAACTTCAAGCCGACCTAGATCCACCAGCCGTACTGAACATAACAATTTTATTTTCGAATAAGTACCACTATAAAATACCCGACTACCCACACACAAAACTATTACATTGATTTACACGAGTTTTCTTATCAGACATCGTAAGACGGGAGCTTATTATAACATCCGAATTGTTATGTCATAGCGAGATGACAAACTAGCGATAGGGGCGCCAAACTTATGTCATCTGTCAAAATACATGTTAACAGTACAACCGGTTAGATCTGGTTTGTAGATAAATCCATGAATAATATTATACGAAGGATGTGACAACCTCTGCTACCTGTCATTTTACGACATTGTTTATATTATACATAGTTAATGATATGGCTCATTTGAATACCTTGGTGGTCTGGTAGAAAAACAGAGAGTTTTTGTTCTGTATGTTGGCAGCAATGTGCATAAGAATGATGCGGGGATATTGCAGATTCTGTTGGTGCAAAAACAAAAAAAGTTCGAAAAAATGTTTTTAAGTGGCTTTAACTTCTTTAACATTGCAAGTACCTAGTCTCTACATAAACGTATCGTTACTTTCAGAGGCATTAACTGTCTCTGATTTATAATAAAAAAAAAAAAACAAACAAACAAACATTCACACACTCACACCCCTGCACTAGGATTCCCTGTGTTGCAGGTGGCATGGACACATACAAGACATCACAACATCCAAGACCCGAGAACAAACATTTGTGTTCGTCACAAATATTTGCCCCGGCCGGGGATCGAACCCGGAACACCAAGCTTCGTAGGCAGGGTCACTACCAACTAAGCCACGGTGTCGTCACTACACACAATAATGATACTTATTATGCACAAGTTCCTCAGTTCGTAATTTATTTGCCCCTACAATTATTTTTATTGAGCATTTGGTCCTTTGAGAATTGAAAAACTAATTAAATGAAAACTAATCAGTTTATTGAAGTAACTGAACGCGGGAGGCAATCAAATTTACGAGAACATTGTTTACAAGACTTCGTGCTTCAGGACAGAGACGGTGCATTAGCGCAACCTTTCGAAAATCGAACTTTGAATGAGAAAAAAAGGGCGAGAACAAAATAATTATGCACGTTTCGTTCGGTAATGGGCTTCGCGCTACCGTTTCGCTTTAATAGTAGCTCGCTTGTTCTGAGAATTTAATTACGCTCCGAGTGAGCCCAGATTAGCCCCGCGCGCGTCCGTTTCGTTAATAACTCTAATAATGGATGACGCGCGCACTTCGTCGCCATAAAAATGTATTTATTCTTTTTATACCGGCCGCATTACTAATCCCACAGATCAGAACATTACCATTTCTTTGAAATGACAGGCCATATTGATATGGAGCATAGGAATTATCAATGTTAATAATTCAATAACGAGCTACTCAAAACAAATTGTCTAAGCGATAAGACATTGGGCCCGACACAAAGAAAATATAAAACGATTCAGCCTTAATAGGAACCGGAGCCCAGAGATGAACACAAAAGAAAAAGATAACCGCCTATTGTTTTTTATCATGTTGTCAATATCGCGCGGCCAAATTTTCAATATTGGAATGCCACGATTCGCCAATAAGAAGCGGGAAGAATTGATTTATTGTCCAATTAGCGTCGGTCAGGTGTGCCAACTGCCAAGATAGTATCAGGATGGCCAACCTAACTCGGTTGGAGCTACTATTTCTTTTGGTGCGTCCCATTTAAATGGCATATTGGAATCAAAAAAGAACCTTTACACCATGCTGGCCGGGTTTTCTGGAAGGTGTATTTGAAATTCTGATCGTTCGCGGCGAAGGTTTGGTTAAGTGGAAATCGATTTGAATTAATTGCGGTGTCTGGCTTTTTTCGCGAAGGAACTTTAATTTGATGGGTTATTATTTTTGTCTCTTTCGATTTATTTAAACAGGAAATGTGCTTTGACCTTTGGTCTTTGTATTTAGTTGTGGGAATTGTTTTTTTATGACGCCATCCAAAGATTTGGATCAATATTTTTGAAACTTTCCTCTACGTTATTATGACGTATTTTTAAACTGTTCATTACGAATTCTCTTGCTCAAATGATTTGGTACAAAACAATCTTGCAGTTCATATCCGTTAGCAAAACATTAATATGGAACAATGAAGTCTTTGTCAAAGCACGACACCCACCGTTTCCAACATGCCGGTCAATTGCATTGTAAACTTTACAATATTGTCTGTTTCTAAACGTTCACCTCAAATTATTACACCCAAACGTTTATTGTTTTAAAATTTACGAGTCTCTGGAACTATTAATGATAAGCTGCAAATGCTAACACGATCATATTTTCTCGTGTGGAATTGCTTAGCTTCAAAACGTAATAGATCGTTTCTACATAATCATTTTGCAGACAAACTCGTTTCAATGAACGTCGCGAATGGCGTGAAGCGAATTGTTTGCGGGTAGTCGATAAATTCCGGTTGCGGTTGACGGAACTCGGCCGAAGTCGTCATTTACTATTGAGCGCTCGCCCGACGCGGACGTGGTATGATTGCCACTTAATATTGCAAGGTAGAGTTGGATATCTAACGTCTATTCTTGATTCCTTTTCAACGAGATTAATAAAATTTGCGTTTATTACTATACCTATATTTCAAATAGAATAAATTAGTGTCGCATAACAAAAATGACGCATAAAATCAGTTTTCAAAATTATACTGCTTATCTACTTCAAATAGAAGTTTATCACTGAATTTTGAATAGCTAGCCCCCTAACCATAAACTAGTTGATGTCATTTTATAAAGATACTCGTAAAATACAAACCCTACTCAACCAACTCAAGTGGCAAACACGATTCCCAGTCTCATATCACATTTTATAACATTTTATTAAATGGTAAACCTCTCTACGCTAGAAAAAGACGGTGATATGCCACCTCCACGTACATTCCCCGCAATAAATGTGCGGGAAAGAAAGAGACGTAGTAATAGCCGGAAATTAGCACTCGTCTATCTTTCATTTTACACCCCAAATTTTCTTATTCCAATTTCCTCTCCGAGCGAGCGTCCCCATTTTCACGGACCTAACAGAGCATCTTTCCGTTGCGAGAAAATAAACCGTATTAAGGTGCAAATAGAGCTGTATTTCAGATTGGTTCGAGTTGAGTGATTGCGGCGTTCTATATTAGAAAACGCTTTAGAACACTCTGTCATTTGAAATGAGTCATTTTCTGATAAGAATGCCCTATTGGCTGAGACGTGTGCGCCTCGGGCCGAGGCCGATAATGGCATATCCGTAGATAGCGAATAACTTCGGTGTCGGTTTTTACACTGAGTTTTAATAAAGCATAGGGGAGAGAGGGCGAGATATGGAAATGAGCGTGTGGTACAGAGGAAATTTGAATTTATACACCAGCTAGTTTTATTCATGAGGGTACGCGTCGGTCGTTTAGAGATTATAGGTACGAAATTTTCGTGCGAATATGACGGCTATATTTTAGAGGGAGATTTATTATGGTGGAATTGGCCTGGCTAATCTATTGTACTGTTCGTTGTTTCTTGTGTTATGTGTTTCAGTAAACGGTTAAATTATGCATGTGGTATGTTTAATGTATCCTCGGCTCTACCTAAACTTGCTTATATAATGGAAAACATAGGTTAACATAACTTTTGCGATGTATTACATGAATATAACTGGATAATAATGTTCATGTTTTACTCAATAGGAAAATTATAGGTTAGCAAACTATTTTCTTTTATTACTTACATAGAGCGTACCTTCCTAGTTTTCATGATTAATCATTTATATTATAGGTATATAATATTTCATAAGTAAGTGGGTAGGTATATAATTATTTTTATCGTGTCACTAGGTGGGTAGGTGTGGTCTTCTTCTTATCGTGTCACTAGTTCCTTCAAACCAGTGTGGTGAAAGGATTTCAAGTGCGCCTCGAAGAGGCTCCTTTCGTGCACTCAACACACGTTTTCTAACTTTTGGTTCTACGACATGCCGGTTTCCTCACGATGTTTTCCTTCACCGTTGCGAGAACGTGGGATGCATACATAGATTTTTTCGACCGAAAAAACCTATTTACGCATGGCTGCCACCGGGATTCGTACCCGCGACCATCAGATCGCAAGGTAAGGGTCTCATCCACTCGGCCACCACGTCCTCCAGTCCTTTCACCAGTGTGGTGAAAGGATTTCAAGTTCTCCTTTCGTGCACTTGACACATGTTTTTGAACTTTTTAGGTTCTATGACATGCCGGTTTTCTCACGATGTTTTCCTTCACCGATAAGCATGTGTTTTAATTCCACACTTATATTTTTTAACCAGAAAATTCCATTGGTGAATGACCACCAGGTTCGAACTCACGACCGTCAAATCGAAAGTCGAGGCACCTCCCACTCAGCCAACACGGCTTTAGGTATACTATAATAGGTACGGTACATGTTACTAGTTTGTACGATGGCAAGAATATAAAATTATAAAGTTGTTGTTCACAGGTTGGTAGATGCCTACAAAAAAATATTAGTCAATAATAATGATCCCGATTTAGCAATAAAAAAGTTAGTCAAAATTAATAATCCGTGAAATATTTACAAATCTTCAGATTATGTTCGGTCAGGTGACGCAACTATAAATAGATGGCAGCACTATGACCTTTTTTTGCAATGTTGGCATTGCGTGGGAAGTCGGCTCGTAGTTCAATCAAATCTGTACGCGCCATTAGCTTCATGTTCGATTTTTAAATGATTCATTTGATGTGGTCTAGTTTAACGTAGCATCTTCGTGGGAAATATTGCTCTGATCTAATATTTCACCAATTTCTCATAAGATGTAATGTTTTGAAAATTATGTCACCAGGGTTGTAATTTCATCTCGGAATAATTTATAAATTAATATTATTAATAGCCAAATATTAATATTTTATCGAGTTGTTAAAATTATTTCCAGGGTTGACAAGTAAGCAAGTAAGTATAAAAACTGTATTAGTGTTAAGTATGTTTTAATACTCTGTGGTATTACTTAAAGCAAGTCTGGCGGATGGGTTAGTTAGATAAGTAGATAGGTAATTTTATTTATTGTACACATGGAAAATAGCAAATAAAAGGCTTAAAACTATTGAGTGGTACAATGGGCTGCCTTATTGCTGAAAGCGATTTCTTCCAGGTAACCAACAGGCAATGGGATCTTCCTAATTAATGTCTATTCGAAGGGTGCAATGCAATTTCCATCCTGAAACATTTGTATTGTAATTTTTCGTCGTGTTACACCTTTTTTCTCGCTTTCTGTTAATTTGTGGCAGTGATTTCGAGAAATGCAATGGAAATGTGTATCAGGAAGTTAGCCGTTAGATGGTAGGTACCTGAGAAAAGTGAAAATTTAATTTTATTTGGTCAATATAATAGTGTAGGTAGCATTAGAATCTTGTGTATAAATAAAATATGATTTTTAACACCTATGTTTGGAACTTTTAAAAATCGACTTTATCTGAAGTTTTATTGTTAAAAAAAGCTTCATCCCACAAAAGGTCTAAATTAATCCATTCATAATTCTTTCACAACTAAATGGTCGCTTCATTTTTTGTACCCACACTCGAAACTCTTACATCCCCATTCGTAAAAAGAATTTCAAGATCATAAATAATAAATAATACAACAATACAAATTTTTATCGTCCTAACACTTTAAAATTCGAATGCAGGTGCCAAAAAAACTTCATTCATTCATAGAGGTTCATTCAATAGTGCGTATGCAAAAAGTTCATAGTGTGGGTGAAAAAAAATGGATTGTAGAATGTAGAGTCTATGAAGTCTTCATTTTTATTATCCCGTGGGATTCCAAAATGCGATGATGAATATCACTTTTTTATGTAGGTACATTATCCGTGAAATGGGCACTAGACACCTTTCTTATGTCATTATTGTGATGAATTGTCATCATCTTCTCAGCCACTAAAGAAACAAAAAGTGAGTTAATAATAATTAGGTACCTAATCAACTTTGGCTTGTATAAAATAACACAATATTTAATTATATAAAATAATAATTGACAAGGCGGGAATTTTGGCGGGAACTGTTACTATACCCTAAATTAATTCATGCAAGACGAAAATGGTACAAATAGGTGCTCAAAATAAATGATTGTTATATTATTTTGTAATGTTTCGTTTTTGTTTTATATTAATGGTGGGTTGTTTTATTTGTATTTTAGGTAAAATTAATTTTAAATTTGAGAGATATTTTATGTTTTATAGGTAGTTTTTTAAGTAGGTATTTTGCAAAATGTTTATTTCTTTGTACACAAAAATTGCACGCCAGAGACGGCAGGATACATTGATACTGTATTTATTTTGGACAACTTTGTACACATGTATTTCAACCAATAAATATACTTTGACTACTTACTTCGACTTTGACATTGACGACACAATCGACAAGTGTGTTGGACTGCCACGCCGGTGTCGCGGGTTCGATTCCCGATTCTGGACATTCATTTGTGTGATGAACATCGGTGTTTGTTCTGAGTCTGGATGTTTTCTAAGTTGTCTATGTATGTTTTTATATTAGTTTGGGGCTAGATGGCGTTGTATGGAATGTCAAAAATATTGATTTATATAACTACCTGTAATAATTAACTGCAATAATAATTAATTAATATTTTTAGGTATTAGGTAGGTACTTAAGGGGAATCCTAAAGGCAAATTTCCATACAAAATGTTTCGGACAAATCAAAATAAAAATAAAATAAATAAAATGAGTCGTATTATAGTAATTTCTTCACACTATTCGTTTCGCCCATGTTTTTTGATTTCGTCAACAAAAAAAGTGAAAAGTTTCATAATTTAATTTAGATTTTATACGTGTTTTAAAATTAACCCTACTAACTTAAAAACACGTATATACTTTTTTTGTTGACGAAATCAAAAAACATGGACGAAACGAATAGTGTGAAAAAATTACTATAATACGGCGTACTTTTAGCGTATTTTTCCGAAACATTTTGTATGGAATTCGGATTTGAGGATTAGCCTTAAAGTAAAATTAAAATTATTGAACAAAATCTATTTTGTACTGTCTACATAATACAAATCAGCAAAAGAAGAAATGGGTACTCAGTCGATTTCCGAAAAGTCAGCAAAAACAAAACAGACCGCCAACAAGCAAGATTGCATGGTTGATAGTTCGTCCGTCTGTACGTCTTCGGAGAAATTACTATTTTAGACAAGTGTGCTTTAAATTTACTTGTATAAGCACACTGGTCAAAAATATTAAGTATTATTTATTATTGCAGTGCTTACAACACAAGTAGGTATAAGTAGGTATCTACTACTAAGTGAAGGCACTGCACAACACTTAATGAGAACCACAAGCCTAAATCTCTAAATGTAACGTGATTATGATTACCATTTAAGTATTATATAAGCTTGTTTTTTTAATAAAATATTCATTATTTGTTAATTTAATTAAAGCTAAACTGTTCATTATGATTTTTAAGTTAACGATCTTCTAGAAATTACCTCCAACGATCATAGGAATTAACTCCATAGGTGAATAAATACATCAAGCAACTTAAATAAAAAGGTTCCAAGCAATTACTGGCAGTAACTATCAGTATATCTCTTAATCCAGTTATAAGATCAAAGTTCGGTAGCTTAATAATTAATCTGATGTACTTTTAAGCCACCGTGTTGCCAGCCTCGGAATATTTTCATCCAATTAACTTGTAACATTCTCGCTTCCGAAAATGCAAGCCGGTGCCACACCGTTGACTATTAAAAAAAAGATGCGTTCTCCGAAATACGGCCATTATCGACCGTTACCGCCCAAATAGAGCGAGATTGAAATACAAGATAAACCCTTTCACGTGGATTCTACTAATTGGTGCGATAAATTTTGGGATGCTGTGACAACCCTGAATACCATTTACAACGATTCAAGGCCTTATTAGGGCCTTTACCTGTCATAGAGACATTTTCGCGGGAGACTGGTTTTCGAGTTTCGAACTGGATTCGATTTTTAAACCGTTCGGTCTTATGAAACTGCCTAATGAGGAACGTTCAGACAAGTGACGTTTCGGTGACAAAATGTGAAATCAATATTGACTAATAATCATGCGAATTTCAACGTTGTACTCTAAGCAATAAGAGAGATTATCTTTTGAAGAGAAGCCTAAATTCGCATCGATGGTATATAGAGTCGTCGAGGGCGCGCAACCGTTTGTTCCAGCGTCATGTGGATGAACGCTTTTTGTCGTTTTTAATTATATTTATTGTTTTCGTTATTTATTTATTGTTTTGTGTTTGCTACCGTGCGTGCATTTTAACGATTACAGCGAGACGGCGGGTGCATCCAAATTAGGTCGGATGTGGTTTTGGAAGATGCAAAATGGCCTCTTTTGCATACGGGACCGAGCTCTCGGAAAAAACGCAATCGATGTTTCGAAGATCTCGAATGAAAACATCATTAGTGCTATGCAAACGATCATGGGAAGACTTTACATGCTTTTAACTGAGCAGTTTTAAATATCCGGTTTGAATACTAAAATACCCTAAAGCTACATCAATCAATATTATTCACATCGTTAAATTGTTTTATATCGAGAGGTAGTTTATTTATCCACCATTAAAAAGCCATAGAGATAACATAGAGTGTGCGTATTTGCAAACAAAGAGAATTCAATTGTATCCAATAAAATCGATTTTTATCGATGAAATGTCTGTCATTCGATGCCCAGACAATGTGGAGACCCATCGAAAATTCGAAGCAAGAACGTGTTCGGTTTTCAAACTATTATAACTATACTCGTATTTTATATTTTCCTTCGATTTTGAATTTGATTTTGACTCACTCTACTCTATTATCTATTGTATGTGGATAATAAAAGAAATTCGTCATTGCATGTGACAAATGTAGGAATAAATTGTTATAGAAACGTCTCCGTGGGTAGTCCGAGTCAAAACATCGGTTGTAGAATGTAGAGGCACTTTTGAAATTGCTTTTGATAGAGTAGCAGCTACTTGCCAGATTCAAAAAAGAAAAAAAAGGTTTTGATACTTGAAAATAACCAAATTTTAAATTGTTTATTTTGCAGTGTACCACATTACAGAGAAAACTATCTAAAAAATCAAATAAAATAGTGTAGTTAATAATTACTACCAATTTTTTTAATGTAATAATTAAATAACTCGTAGTTATTGTAATTAATAAGTGATAAATTATATATTTAAGTTTAATAAATAAGTTCCTATCCCTAACTATAGTTTAAGTATCTCTAAAACTAACATGTGGTAGCTAGTAACATTTTATTCGACATTTTCATGGTAAAGTAGAGACAGTGATCAGTGTCAATTTTAAAACTCTGGAGTAAGTATCAAATATTTTATTCCTATACAAATAAAATTAAAGAATGAATGAATTGTGATTATGAATGAACGACAATATCCCAGCGTGATGCATTTTACAAGAACCAATATTTCTTCTACTTATAACAATAAAACGAATGTTGATGATTTACTTTTTTATAGATACAAAGACCATACGTAGATCCAAATTATGACTTTCCATCAATTACTAAAGCACCATTGTTTCTTGCCGATCCATTTTCTTGTAATAAGGCACTTAGACAATAAACACTTAGAAACGCTGATTACATTCATGAGAGCAATCTTGCTTTGTTACGGTTTATTGATACCGGATAACATATTTATCAAATACGCATAATAAGCCATAATGTTGCCACTGCTCGGAACATTATTGGGTATTACGTATAGTATAATACTAAAATACGTAGGTACTTATCTTCCCATTATACCTATCTACATAAATAAAGTTTGTCCCTTTTGTTCTTATTCGAATTGTTAATATTCTTTTTTAGTTATTTAAAGCGTCGATGACACAGGGCTAGTTTATAAGCTACAAGCCGGCGTGTTATCGACGCCTAAGTAGAGTATGGTATTAATTTTTTTTGTCTGAGTAGGAGGTACCAACTGTCCGTTTAGGTCTTCGTGGGCGATTCAAACCCATTTTTCTATACGTAATTCCTATAATGCCCAGCAGTGGCAACATTATAGGCTTATTATGCGTAATTGATAAATCTGTTAACCGGTATCAATGAACCGTAACAAAGCAAGATTCCTCTCATGAATGTCATTAGCGTTTCTAATCTAATCTAATTGTCTAAGTGCCTTATTACAAGAAAATGGATCGGCAAGAACAATGGTGCTTTAGTAATTGATGGAAAGTCATAATTTGGATGCCTTTTCACTTATACATTCTTGAAGAATCAGGAAATCTGAATGTAAAGGAAACTGTACACAAGTTTACACAACTTATACCTATGCGATCGCTAAACGTATGTAGGTAATCGTTATGCTACGAGAATACACGATACACGAAGATTGAAAAAAAAAAGATTCTCAAACAGCTTTTCTTTCAGATTTTCCAGATATAAAATTAACTTAGTTTAAATTAAAATAATCAAGGTTTTACTAAAACATACAACAACCGACTTCAATCGGACGGCTCAAATGACCAAGACCAGGAATAGGTACGCAATTTTGTTTTCACACCACCTGCTCGACAATATCCAATTACATATCATGATATCATCAAGGTAAAGCAAAGCATTACCTACCAAGGGAGGTAATGTTGTATGAAACTCTCTAGGGTAGTAATGTGATTTGAATTTGGAACGTCAAATTCGTGTGGAAACTCGTGGAAAACTCTAAGTAAAAGAACGCCCATATGGCATTGTAAAAAGGTTTGTTCTAAAATCGAGCTGGCCACTCATAAAAAAAAGAAAAAAGGTGCGACTTCAAAGAATCGAAACAAAAGACGGTGTTGGCTGCTGAGTTCGGAGCTGGCTTTTTATTGCCTCGCAGAAGGTGTGAAAAGTAGAGTATGCTCCTCTGGGATAAAGCCTGTCTTCGTCTTGGGCAGCTTTAACCCCTCGCGTCACTCAGGACTCTACATAACTCCTGAGCGAAAGTCCCTCGTTAGCTCAGGGTTCAATATGCCACCCGCGAAATAAGACACTGCTTTATCCCCTTAGTGCATAATCTACTATTACTTCGACGCCATATTTCTTTTTCAGTTATTTTGATTTAAAAACTAAACTCTGAACGGATTTTGATAAAATTTCTAGTAGGTATACCCTCTCAAACAAAAAAGTTGTATTTTTTTCAAATCAGTTAATAAACAAAAAAGTTCTGAGGTAAAATACATAAAAAAAAAATCATTTTTCAACTTTTTTAAAAAATGATTTTAAAATAAAATTGATATTTAATATTAGCGAAGGCGATTGGGACTTTGGGGAAAACAGTTTTTCCCCATTTCCTTTACATAAATAAACATAATTGTATACATGTATAAAAAAATAATTAGTGAGGTTGTTATAATAAATTCACCGCTCCACTTTTTTGAAATTTATACTCAGTCAATTTATATCTTCAAAATGTACAAATGTGGGAGTAAGATAGAGTCACGCGGGATTCTGGGCCTTAAACACACTTCGTTGTGGAATCCAGAACCCTGGACAAGTTGAAATTCGCGTATTTTAATTTGGTGCAGTCTCTGGGATACTTTTTCTTGATACCGCTCATGTCACTTTAACTTAATAATATACGGTTTTTCAGAAAATTTCTGAAAAATTTATTTAACTACACAGGCTCCTCTATTTGATTGAAAAGGACTGGGACTGAATTTTGGATGAAAAATACTAATTGTATATTCTTTTTTAGAGATTCAATCGGTAGGTATAGTCAACAAACTCTTATTGACTTAGACAAAAAGAGATAAAACGAAGGATATTAGGTACTCGCATATTTATTTGCGAAGAATACACATACGGCCGGTTACAAGGACATATAGTATATACATAATATGTAGGTAGGTACATTGTAAATTATGTCTTTGAATTCTATAACCTACCTGTGACATAGGTATATTCATATTCATATTCATGACATAGGTAGGTGACATTTGCCTGAGTTTTTTTGAGTTCATAATGTTAGAGAAATATCCTGTGTTTTTTTTATTATATATATTTATTTACACAACTAATTACTAACTTAATGCTAAAACACAATAAAATTACTTGAATAGGTATAAAAATAATAAAGAATTAGCCTGTCTAAAATTGTATTTTTTTTAAAGTATACAATTGTGCCCATTATTCCCGCAACACACCGTTCGAAATTAAACATTTTAATACGAATAAAATTTTCACCCGCCCACGACATCGGACCGAGAAATCCAGCGACAGACCTTTTTGTCACAACCGGTAGCCATGCAACCTTTTCACATTAACTTTACTCTCACCTCCATACAGACTCCATCGAAAGCAAGTTAAATGTTAATGCGACAGGGTGGTAACTCTTGTCGGGTCCATCTCAAAATCCGGTAGCTAAAAGTAATTTGTGAAATTACGTTCTAAGAATTTGGTGGCAATTAAAGTGTGCGTGTAGCCTCGCCTTATTACGAATTGTTTTTGGATGGTGTTACACAAAAGGTGTGCAATTAGCAAATTTCTCACCTTATTGGGAGTAGGTAAGTATGCCCCCCAGCCAGTTAGAGCGACGACCTACGAAAGGCAGCCGGTAACACTTAAAGTTTATAAAAAAATATAATATTTTCGCATTGATTGTCAATTCATTATTCCAGAGATTTTTTGCAGAGATATTAAGAAATAACTAAATACAACATATTTTATGAAAATATCGATTTGGTTTTTGATATTTCTGATCGTTTTTAGCAAGAATGAATAAAATTCAAATAATGAATACTATTTCAAAGGACAATAAAAAACCTATTCAATTTGGAGTTAATCGTATTCCAAAACATTCATAATTATTAATGAATTGTTCATTATTCTACATTTTTCTTGGAAGGTTGAAATTGACGATAAAACGAGACTGTATGAGAAACCGGGGAGTGAGAATAAGCAAGCTTTGGACATCTCTTATAAACTATAGATAAAAAACCATTATTTTCAATTGACACTTTTTAAATCGCTAATAGGCAAGTAAATAAACTATTATTAGATTGTGAAAGTATGCACATTTGAGTTAAGTATTTTTTGTTTAGATAACCTACCTACCTAATGTTCATAGCAAAAACCTCGGTCTGTCTGCCTCCTACCTTTAGATATTGTAGTGCCCCAAAGGGGCTCACTTGTGATTCTACCACTTTATTGTGTACCTATTTGTTACCATTTTTACCATGTGAAGACAATAAATGTATTGAGTATTGAGTACTATGAACCAAAAATAGATAAATAAATAATTAAAGCATTCAAATATTTTTTTTAAGAGTTCTGCAGCTGCTGCTGTCCGCATTTGTCAAAGAAAACGAAACAAAATGATTACTTGCTTTTCACAATAATTTTCGTATGAATGTTAGATAAGAAATACAATTATTAGTAAAATACCTATTTATTGTTCTGCAAGATTTTTATATATATCATTTATCTTTATAGCCGCCCAAGGCATTTGGAGGTGAATATATAAACAAATCTACCTTATCAAGTTTTAGTCCAGACTAAAATTTAAATTAATTAATATTGATTGTGATTGGAATTTTGGAATTCCGATCAAATCCATCTCGCTCGCATTTAAAAAATATAGCTTTAAAAAAAGCACGCCTTAAAATCCAGCACTATTTTGAACATTATCGCTCGATCTAGCAAAATTTTACTCCACGATTTCCACAGCTAATTACGAAGTTACTATGTACATAAAAGGCACTGGTAATTGCCTGGAAAACTCTTTAATTGATACATGATAAGGACCTTTATTGGCTAAAAATTATATTGTGTAAAAACTCACTGGTGCACGTCTACCGGGAATCGAACCGGCTAATTAGCGAACGCTGCACAGTTAGTCGACACGTGTGTCTGGAGGTACCGTTAGCAGAAAAATCGAGAGATAAAGAAGAAGATACATTTTTTTTAAGAACACGACTGAATTGTAATAACTAATTGCCTAAACTATAAAAAAAACCTATCTTGAATTAAGTATAGTCATTGAATATTATATGCCCAAACAAGGTTATTTAAAAAATATTAACATCAAATGGAATTAAGGTCATTAAAAACAATGTTTCTAGAGGCATTATGATATTTTCATATTCGGAATATAGTCTATATGTCTAACTAATAATTAAGGTGTTTTGGTGTTAAGGTGGTTCAATTTTTGGCCTGAGTTAGAAAGAGAGAGAATGTTTTATTTTCTTTTTGCATTTGTCACGGTAGAAAAAATCAGGAGGTATGGTACGTTTTTTGCGCACCGTCCCTTCATACAGTATTCGCTCAGCGGGTATCTTCCTGTAGAAAGCTGCATCTTGCGGTAATTACTAGCTTATTCTGGGACATTTATACAATACTATACTTATCTACAAAGGTACAGTGTTTATATACAGACAGTATACAGTGTCTGTATATAGAGTAAATATGTATATTATAGGTATAGGTACTTAAAGTCGTAACTATGGGTATTATAACTAGTTCTGTAATTTTAGGTTTATTATGTTTTAGCATTAAGTTAGTAATTAGTTGTGTTAATAAACGCATTATCTACAAAAAAAAAGTTGAAAGATAACTTTGTGAAGTCTATTAAAAATTATATTAATTCCAGTAGTAAGAGGTTTTGTGTAATAAGGTTGATTTATGGGTTTAAAATAATTTTTATTTTAATTTTACAAATAGTTTTCATTACTTATATACAGCTAGTTAGATATGCTGAGATACTAAAGCTGTTTTTTTTATTCTGAAAAAGATGCCTTAAGGGTAATCCTCAAATCCGAATTCCATACAAAATGTTTCGGACAAATACTCAAAAAGTACGCCTTATTTTAGTAATTTCTTCACACTATTCGTTTTGTCCATGTTTTTTGATTTCGTGAACAAAAAAAGTGAAAGGTTTCATACTTTAATTTAGACTTTATACGTGTTTTTAAGTTAGTAGGGTTAATTTTAAAACACGTATAAAGTCTAAATTAAAGTATGAAACCTTTAACTTTTTTTGTTGACGAAATCAAAAAACATGGACGAAACGTGTGAAGAAATTACTATAATAAGGCGTACTTTTTGAGTATTTGTCCGAAAAAAAATGAATGGAATTCAGATTTGAGAATGCCCCTTAATATTACTACATACCTACTTCTCTCTGGAAGAGATCGCTTAATAGCAATAAGTAAGATCGCCCATTGTACAATAGTAGATTATGCACTAAGGGGATAAAGCAGTGTCTTATGTCGCGGGTGGCATATTGAACCCTGAGCTAACGAAGGACTCAGCTAACTCCTGAGCGAAGCGAGGGAGTTATGTAGAGTCATGAGTGACGCGAGGGGTTCAAGCTACCCAAGACGAAGACAAACTTTATCCCAGAGGAGCATACTCTTCTTTTCACACCATCTGCGAGGCAATAAAATGCGAGACGCGAGGGCTCCAGCAGCGAACACCGTCTTTTGTTTCACAAACTTTGAAGTCGCGCCTTTTTTCTTTTTTTTTTATGAGTGGCCAGTTCGATTTTCGAACTAACCTTTTTACAATGCCATATGGGCGTTCTTTTACTTAGAGTTTTCCACGAGTTTCCACACGAATTTGACGTTCCAAATTCAAATCACATTACAACCCTTGGGAGTTTCATACAACATTACCTCCCTTGGTAGGTAATGCTATGCTTTACCTTGATGATAGCATGATATATGTATTTGGACATTGTCGAGCAGGTGGTGTAAAAAAATATTTGTAATGTTTCCTTCTCTATGTTATTGTTTTTTGTCCTAAGGTGTATAATAAAGCATTTTCATTCATTCATTCATAGTTCTGAAACTTTCTTGTTTGGTGCAATATAAAATTATAACAAAGGAATAAAATTATCTATCTAAGTCAGATACCTATTAGAAGAATTACAAGACTTTTCATTACTTAAGTTCTTATTATTTTTATCAGGGAACGCTATCGGGAATATTGAAGACAAATAAAAAATGCCATATTTAAGTACGTAATGTATCGTTTTCTCTGATTTACAGTAAATAAAGAGTTTTTTTTTCCATTATTGCCAGTAAATTGCATGAACTTGGCAAAAACTGTCGACTTTGGCGATGTCCATTTCAGGAGACGCCTCCCAGAGATGGTTAAAAAGCGCTTTATTGTGACGAATAGCACGCAGGTGTCAGAATTTTAATGATGAGCAGATCTTTCAGTTTAAAACTACGTGCTTGACGATGAAGGAAAACATCGTGAGGAAACCGGTTTGACATACTAGTAGATTAATAGAAAGTTCGAAAACATGTGTCAAGTCAAGTGCACGGAAGGAGCCTCTTCGAGGCGAAATTGAAATCTTTTCACCACACTGATTCGAAAGAACTAGTGTGGTGATAAAATACACACGATAAGAAGAAGAATTATACTTAGCACAGTTTTGGTTATAGGTGGAGCTGATCTCGTGCGAAGGTAAGTTTTATTATCAATGATTAATAATCAAGGTTTGTCAAAAACATCCAACAACCGACTTCCGTCAATTGGACTGTTTTAGCATGTTTAAGTGACCGTAAACTCCACTGAAAAGTCACAGGGAAGCAAATACTAATAATATTTTTTCTATGTTTGTAACCTCAGAACTTTGTTGTATGGAAACCGATTTGAAAAATTCTAATTTTAATGACAAGGAGACCGTTCAGTTTAAAAATGCACGCCCCTCCGCTCGCGCGGTCATTCAAGGGCATTTGTATAGCATCGATGTTCTTCTTATCGTGTCATTATCGATTTGGTTTAAGATTTCATAGCATATGTTTAAAAGAAAAAAAAGTGTAATGCCTACTTGCACCAAACTTTCAAAGTTCCTAAGCAATTTCTTTACTCGCTTGGCAGTTCTTAATGGTCAGAATCTGGACTATTAAGAACTACCAAGCGAGTAAAGTAATTGCATAGGGACTTTGAAAGTTTGGTGCAAGTAGGCATGAGTCTAATGCTAAATAAATAAAATAAAATAAATAAAAAATGAGTACCTACCTATTAGTAGAGTAGATAGCGCCCAAAACACCAATCAAACGAGATTCGATTATCAAATAAGAAAAACAAATAAACATAACTCATAATTGTATCGATTATTAAAATCGGATTGGAATCGATTATCGCGAATAATAAATCGAGAGCGGCCGGTTAATTGGTTTGCACGGACGTAAAACATTCGAATGATAACTCACTCGATGTTTCATGATTTTAATTGAGAATATAAAACAGTGGCTGAATAAATACCTCACTTTTATTCCATAACCTATCATTACACGAATATGAAATGTAAAAAACAGGGTAAAATAAACATATCTTGGTCACGTTGGTTCGTAAAATTTTATTGGTCATTTCAAAATTTAATCACAAAGATAAGTATTCGCTTTATTCAGAAAATATAAGTCAATTCTTTGTATACCACTAACACTCTCCTAGACCTATAAAAGGATGTAGGGATTTGCCACCGCTCAAAATATTTTAATATTTTTAATAGGGATTCGCCACCTTATTTTACATTATTTTAAATTTATCAATTAAATTAAATACTTATCTCATCGAAGTCAATATCTATAAAAGGTTTCGTCCTGACTGACAGACTGACAGACAACGCACAGGCCAAACCACTGCACGTAGAGACTTGAAATTTGGAGAGTATATTAGTCAAGAAATGTAAGCGCGTAATAAGAATGAAATTTTGTTAAACCGCAACGCAAATAAAGTTGCGGGCGTCAGCTAGTAATATTATAAATGCAAAAGTTTGTAAGGATTTGTTCTTCAATCATGTTAAACCACTGATATTCCTTTCTTAATATTCCAAAATCTTCCTTCTTCCTTCCAAATATCTTGTCGAAAATGCCGCTCTTACACTTCATGCCGAACATACCCTCAAAATTTCAATATATTCTGGCGTACAGTTTAGTGGTACGATAAACAGCGGTGGCAAATCTCTACTAAAAAAATATTTTTTTTTGAGCGGTGGCAGATCTCTTTAAC